>OY787669.1:26477675-27863506 GCA_963678985.1 Spisula subtruncata | reverse complement strand
ATGAAACTTCAATATTTGTTACTCTACTTGAGGACTTGTTGCATGCATGGAAACAGTATGTAATTCAACGATTTTTCTCGTTAAACCATGGAGTTAGATAGACAAAAACTCAAAAACGAAAATTAACATATTTTAAAATAGTATTTAAAAAATCAAATAATCTTCACAGTATAACATAAAATTACTGTTTGGTTCCTTATATACGAAATTTTATGTATACCAAATTTTATGAAGATTAAAGCAAAAAGTTTTTCGGTAAATTACAATTATCAGTTTTTAGGGGTTGTCCCCAAAATCCGAGAATATCTTAAAAACTAGCCGAGCAAAACTGTTAGGATTTTCCAGAATGATTGTCGTAAATGTGTTCTTTATAAATATAACAGGTTTTATATACATTGTACAGAAAAATCTAACACCGGTGAATCACCTTAAGCAGATTATAAATTGCTGATAGAATAACAGTAAAATTATGGGAGTAGGCGGGTCTAGTTTTCCATATAAGGAAACGGCCAAATTGTCCTAATAAATGGATTTACTAAATAGTTATTATGTCCATTGCACAAATAAATGAATAAGTGGTCCCAAAATTTGAAAATCCCTGGCTTTGGATTGGACAAAGAAGTAGGGTAAACTATAAATACTATTTTAAAATATGTTAATTTTCGTTTTGAGTTTTTGTCTATCTAACTCCATGGTTTAACGAGAAAATCGTTGAATTACATACTGTTTCCATGCATGCAACAAGTCCTCAAGTAGATAACAAATATTGAAGTTTCATGCAAGATTTTATGACAATTGCTCGGTTAGTTTATTTTTTTACACTTTTAGTGATTTCAGAAATGCTGAAAACAGGGGAGGTAACAAAAAATAATCAACGTTTTGCATCCGTTGTATTCAGATTTCGCGACCATTCTATTTTTAAAAACTAGTTCATACTTCAAGGTGCTTACAGTTTTAATTTGGGAACTTCTGCATGTATTTGTTTATTTTCTGCAGGAATAAATGCAGGAATAAATGCAAAAGAACCGTCCTCTAAAATGCTTGGGATACTGTTTAAAACTATTAAATAAGTATGATATTGGCGCACAGAACTACGTTTTAAATACGTCGTAACCAATTCGCTAGATTATATGTTTAATATCATATGGATTAAATCATCCTAAGGGTGTTTCTGTATTTTCATTAAAAGTATAATTATAGTCGTAATAACTAGTCAGTACACTCGGGATTTTAAGACATGGGAAGATGCTGAAAAATCAATTTTAAGCATTTTGTATCATTTGATCTCGTTGTCAGACGCTCACTATACACCCAAGTGACTGCGATTTTTAAACTTCCACCCAAAAGCGGTGAAACACCTTAACACTTTTTCACTCTCAATTCTCAATAAATGGACATGCTATTGTTTGCATACAAAAGCATTGGAAAGCTCACCAAAAGTGGGCGGGTAAACTATAAGCCGGTTATAGATCACATATTAGATTTATAAACAAATTAGAGCTGCGGGTCGCTAGCGCTCCCTTGCTCTAATTTGTTTATAAATCTAATATATGATCTATAACCTATACGTAATGACAGAAAAAATGGGGGTTGTCAATAATTTGTGTACATATATTTTTTAATATAATTTCTTATGCCTGTGGCTGTATATTTCAGGGAATTTCATTAGTGGAATGTTTCTCCTTTAGCCAATCAGATAGTGTGATTTATCACCTGCAATCAATGGAGCATGTAGTTTACCTAGACTATAATCTGTCAAGTTTATGATTGGGGGCTAAATCACACTGACCCTCATTGTTTATTGGGGGGGGGGGGGACTTGTGAACAAGATATGTGCATAAAGTGGATAAGTTATAAATTTTAGGGGGCTCATTTTTTATAAAATCGTATCTGGCCAGCCAGCTGGGGGGGGGCTCAAGCTCCCTAGCCTTTACCTAAATACGCCCCTGGTGGGGTGGGGGTCAGCTGGCACCACAGGGGGAATTAGACATTTTCGATTTGCTGATGTCTAAATCCCCATCCTGGAGACAATGATTACTGGCTATATCCCCGGGGACATGACCCATAATCCATGTAGTAATTCCCGGGTCTTGGAACTGGACCAAAGTTTATTCCCTGGGACTCTGAGACAATAAATAAGGCTGCCAAATTGCCGCCCGTTTGGAAGGGTCATTTGTCTAATTCCTTTGCTAGATTCTCGTTCAACCAGCATATTTTTCATCTGAATGTCTACCCTTGCGAAATAAAGCATTACAGTTCATAACCCGTTCATTGAATATTCTTCCATAGTTCATGAACCATTCATGAATAGTCCGTGAACAGAAAATGGAACTATTCAGTGAAGTGTTCTTAAAATTCAAAGTTCATGAAGTGTTCTTGAACACTTAGGGCATGATGGGTTCATGAAAGGTTAACCTACTATACATTCCAATCTAAATTCATGAAAAAATCTTCAGAAGTTTTGGTTCATGAACTGTTCATGAACATTCTTTGTTCTGTATTTCAATGTCCCATTTTCTGTTCATGAAATGTCAGTAAACCGTTCATGAACCATAGTTCTTCAACAGTTCATGAACTGAGGTTATTCAATATTGTGCAGAAATCAGATATATTGGTCAATCATGCACAATCTCTATGAACCCTTCAAAAAGATATTCAAGAACAGCCAAAGAAATACAGGGTATTAAATTTTAAAATGCTTTCAAACCAGGAAGCCAGACTTTTGTAATTGCTTGCAATTCCTAATTACTTGTTTATTGAATAAACAACAAATAATGTCACTCAAAAATCTAATTCACCCGAACCATAAAATTAATTTTTGTTCAAAGCACAACTAAGTCACAACTAATTGAAACCAATCAAAGATAATGTATCTTCTTCCATCTAGAACGGTTGATACTAAATCTATTTATCTATGCTGATTTTAGTCCATATAGATAATACTCTATAGCTGGAGTAAAATTCTGTTACTAATTTGTTCAATTATTTCTTCAATTAGTATTGAGATTTTAGTCTCAAAGTCTCAGTGACAAAAATTCATCTGCTTTATGTGTTCGCTAATTGATTTATTCAGCCTTGCTAGCTCAGGGAGAGAAGAGTGAGTTGTGTGTTTCTGTCCACTGCGGCGTATTGATTAGAAGGCAGTATTGGGTTCCAGGCAGGGATAAGGTATGTTGATGTCAGTATGTAGCGATACACTGTATTCCTGTGTGTATGTGTGTGTGACAGATTGAACAATGTTCTGTCTTTGTGTTCTTGTTAATGCTAGTGTTTAGGTGGTGTTTTTTTTCTCCATTAATTTGGATCGGAATCGATTTCTACAGCTAGATTCTAATTTGTGATTTTATTCTTCGGGATTTATTTTGGTGCATTGTTGTAAAGCTGTGGCGTAGTATGTGTCTCTGATTGAGAACATGGGCAGGGATGTTATATTATCTATAGATCATCGATGATAACTCTAGCTTTGTATATAAACAAACAATATGTTTTATCAACACACCACGGTCGACTGTATCCTTGTTTTCAGGATGTATGAATTAAAAGTAATTTATCTCAAGATTGAACAAAAATGGACATCGGAAATGCATATAATTTCCATTTTCATTTATAAACAAAGGCTAGAGTTATCATTGGCAGACTATACATGAGAGCATTGATATAAGATGGAATGTCGTTGATTTCTCTAAGTTTGATGACATTTCGTTTATTTCTCTAAGTTTAATGACATGTCGTTGATTTTTCAAAGTTTGATGACTGTAACGATCATGTCAATGATTTGTCTAAGTTTAATGACATGTCGTTGTTTTCTCTATTTAGTTTGATGACCTCTCGTTGATTTCTCCAACTTTGATGACACAACGATGATTTTTCAATGTTTGATGACCTCTTGTTGATTTCTCTAAGTTTGATGACACATATCGATGATTTTTCAATGTTTGATGACACGTCGTTAATTTCTCAAAGTTTGATGACATGTCGTTGATTTCTCAAAGCTTGATGACCTCTCGTTGATTTCTCAAAGTTTGATGACATGTCATTGATTTCTCAAAGTTTGATGACATGTCATTGATTTCTCAAAGCTTGATGACATGTCTTTGATTTCTCAAAGTTTGATGACATGTCGTTAATTTCTCAAAGTTTGATGACATGTCGTTGATTTCTCAAAGTTTGATGACATGTCGTTGATTTCTCAAAGTTTGATGACCTCTCGTTGATTTCTCAAAGTTTGATGACATGTCATTGATTTCTGAAAGTTTGATGACATGTCGTTGATTTCTCAAAGTTTGATGACACGTCGTTAATTTCTCAAAGTTTGATGACATGTCGTTGATTTCTCAAAGTTTGATGACATGTCGTTGATTTCTCAAAATTTGATGACATGTCGTTGATTTCTCAAAGTTTGATGGAGGTATACTTATTGTTCAATTGGCACTTTGTAAATATTTTTCAATGTTTTGAAGAGAGTCATAAATAGTGGCACAATATTTATATAATTTTATATAATATGAGGTTCTGTTAATGTTATCATTGGTTAGGTCGTTATTGAAACATTGGTTGCATGTCATAGTGGTTCAGAGTATTGATGCTTGGTAATTTTAGAATACTAATTAAGGAGTATACATGAGTGTTATTTGTAATATTTGGTATTTTTTGTAATACTTGGTATTTTTTGTAATACTTGGTAAGGAGTATACATGAGTGTTATTTGTAATACTTTTGTATCTTTAAGATCAAGGATATGTTTTATAGCATGAGTTAATGTAGATATATTGACTTATACTGGAGGTATCCAGTGGTTATCTTTCATATACCGCCTTGAGTATGTTTAAAGTTAAATGAGACTGGTTTTAAACATGAGCTTGTCCGCCAGATAAACTTTGTTTATATAATTTTTACTTGTTGTAAATGAGTTAACGGTAGCCACCGCTATTCTTTCAAATGGGATAGTTCCCTTAATAGTATTACTTATTTAATGACCATACATTAATTAACTGTCGGCTGAAACTACATTGAATATCTGTCTGAACTTATGTAGAGCTTGCATATACATTTATTTTGTATAATATTACATAAAAGTTTGATGCCCTGATCATCGTAGATACCTTGAACAGTTCTAATTGGTCTGGCAAAATCTCTTTTTTTATTGGAAAACAATATATGATGACTTGAACTAGCTTATAGAATTGACATCATCAAGTAACTTTAAACCTAATTTAACGGTAAATTATAATCACATGAACCAATGAATTAGCTCGAAAACCTTCGCCTAGCAACCTTCCACAAGCAATAAGGCAGAGCACTATCTTCTCTGGCATGATGTCAATTCAAGGTCAAACACTCTTATGGAATTGAAGGTCCTTTGCAATGATTTGTTTACCTGTAGATAGGTCAAACAATACAAGTATAACTTGACCAGATTTAGTAGGCACTCCGGACATATTCCGTGCATAATTCGGACAAAGTCGGTGCAAAAATAAACAAATATTTCCGATAAGCACCGACTACGCTTACAGAAAATGATACACGCTTCCGATGTTTAATGATGGCCTACTAAATCTGGTCAAGCTATATTAGCAACTTTCAATGACAACGTCAACTTTATTTCGCTAGGCCATCCTTAAAATATTGTTTATTTGCCCTAACGCGACCACAGATTTTAAGGTGGGTAGCTAGGATGAATTTTTTTGTAAGGAAATAATTTTTGAGGAACCTGTAAAAAAATTCAAGTCGATAATATTATATGAGGAAAAAAGTTTGAGTAGGGGCGATATTTCAATGAGTAGGTAGCGTTTGGGCAAACATACAATTTTTTTAAGGATGGCCCTATGAATCAACAATTGTGATGTTACATAAAGTCATGATAATAATTACAAGTCATGATAATTGTAATTATCATCCCTGATAATGTTTATCGCAGGATCACATTGTATAATACATTCATATTTAGCTGAACATGTTGATGGCTTTAAATGAGAAGGTTGTAAGCAATTAAAGCACTATAACATTGACTGGTGCACTACTTACAACCTTATAAGACTGATGCATATTTGAAATCTTGGTCATAATGCGCTTCTTATGAGCCTATTTTCATGATAATCTGATCTTGTCATGTTGACCAATCTGAAGTTGAAACACCTTGTTTTTCCATTATAGGTAAAAAGTAATTTTTGGACGTTTTTTTTTGTTTACTCAAAATATTGATTTTGTACTTACAACCTTAGTGATGTAAGTCACCAAAGTAACAAAGTGAGCTTTTGTGATTCCGCATTCATTGTCATCCATCACTTGTCCATTATAATCCACAACTATTGCTTGTGAACGCATTTTAGGTCACAATTTTCATGTCACATACTTTCGCTGAAACTTGGTCATAATAATTGTCTTGATCAATTTCAATATGGGGTCATCTGGGGTCAAAAACAAGGTCACTTAGCAAGGGCTCATGGTGAGGTATACTAAGGGTCGTATATTTGTTCACCCGCTAGATGTGAAATTTTGAAATTTGGAAAGAATATTTGTCTTATGAATAACTAGGTCAAGTCAAAACCTAGGTCACGGGATCCAATCTTAGAAAATTCTAGTTTACACTCTAGAGGTCACATTAAATTTTGAAAGTTGATCTTCATGAATCTGGGTCAAAATGTATGTCTTACTGATATATCTAGGTTAATACTGAATACTTCATGAATCTGGGTCAAAAGGTTTGTCATACTGATATATCTAGGTTAATACTGAATACTTCATGAATCTGGGTCAAAATGTTTGTCATACTGATATATCTAGGTTTAGACTGAATATGACCATGTAATGGCCCTCTGACTTGATGAACAAAATTATCTTTGGACGTCTTTGGACATGGAGTACTACAAAACATTTTTTTTATGTTTGTACATATTCATGTACTAAATTTACCATAGATGCCCTGGTCTTATAATATTGATAAAGTTCAAAACATATTACTTGGCTGCATCAAAAATCCATATATAGTCCTGCACATCTCTCTGTTAATTTCATCTGTCAACTCATGTATTGGTGTATTGACCGATGTCATTGGTTACCTTGTCAATGGTTACCTCGATCAAGCACATAATGTGATGACATTTCTCATCAGAATGGAAGAATTATTGATCTTAATTATTTGTTTTCATCTGTCTGCATTAATTGTCATTCAACAGGTTAAACGAATATTGTAATATGTCTGATGTGTTAAACATTTTTTTATGGTTGAGAATTTAATCATGTTAGGAGAAATATAATCTTTGGTGGTATTTAATATTGATCTTACTTGACTTAAGGATAAAGACAACCAATCAGATCACACCATATTGAACGTTTGTTCACTAACTAGCTACATGATTTGCTATCCATATTCTCAAATTAAGTTAGATCAATATTAATGAATACTACCATTGTGTTCTATCTGATCTTCTTACTCGCCTGCTACATAATAGTCAGTCATCACTTGAATAATTGATCAATTGTGTCATGCTATTTCATTGGTTGATAAATTGTGTCATGCTAGTTTTATTGGTTTATAAAATGTGTCATGCATGCTATTTCATTGGTTGATAAATTGTGTCATGCATGCTATTTCATTGGTTGACAAATTTTGTCATGCATGCCATTTCATTGGTTGATAAATTGTGTCATGCATGCCATTTCATTGGTTGACAAATTGTTTCATGCTATTTCATTGGTTGATAAATTGTGTCATGCTATTTCATTGGTTGATAAATTGTGTCATGCTATTTCATTGGTTGATAAATTGTGTCATGCTATTTCATTGGTTGATAACTTGTGTCATTCTATTTCATTGGTTGAAAAAATGTATCATGCTATTTCATTGGTTGATAAATTGTATCATGCTATTTCATTGGTTGATAACTTGTGTCATTCTATTTCATTGGTTGAAAAAATGTATCATGCTATTTCATTGGTTGATAAATTGTGTCATGCTATTTTATTGGTTTATAAAATGTGTCATGCTATTTCATTGGTTGATAACTTGTGTCATTCTATTTCATTGGTTGAAAAAATGTTTCATTGCTATTTCATTGGTTGATAAATTGTGTCATGCTATTTCATTGGTTAATAAAATGTGTCATGCCTTTTCATTGGTTGATAAATTGTGTCATGCTATTTCATTGGTTGATAAATTGTTTCATGCTATTTCATTGGTTGAAAAATTGTGTCATGCTATTTCATTGATTGATAAATTGTATCATGCTATTTCATTGGTTGGATAAATTGTGTCATTCTATTTCATTGGTTAATAAATTGTATCATGCTATTTCATTGTTTGATAAATTGTGTCATGCTATTTCATTGGTTGATAAATTGTTTCATGCTATTTCATTGGTTGATAAATTGTACTATGTTATTTCATTGGTTGATAAATTGTGTCATGCTATTTCATTGGTTAATAAATTGTGTCATGCTATTTCATTGGTTGATAAATTGTGTCATGCTATTTCATTGGTTGATAAATTGTGTCATGCTATTTCATTGGTTGATAAATTGTATCATGCTATTTCATTGACTGAAGAAATGTGTCATGCTATTTCATTGGTTGATAAATTGTATCATGCTATTTCATTGACTGAAGAAATGTGTCATGCTATTTCATTGGTTGATAAATTGTGTCATGCGAGTTTATTGATTGAAGAAATGTGTCATGCTATTTCATTGGCTGATAAATTGTGTCATGCTATTTCATTAGTTGATAAATTGTGTCATGCTATTTCATTGGTTGATAAATTGTGTCATGCTATTTCATTGATTGATAAATTGTGTCATGCTATTTCATTGGTTGATACATTGTGTCGTTCTATTTCTTTGGTTGATACACAGTGCCGTACCCAGACACGAATTTTAGCCGAGGCAAAGACCTAAATGTAATTTAGGTCTTTGGCCGAGGCAACATTGGGGCTGGACATGACCGTAACTAGGAATTTTCCAAAGGGGTTCGAAATCGGGTCTTGATTGGGTGACAGGGTATTTACAGGAGGGGACGTCCAAATTCGTTCTGTACATGCTATTTTGAATATTTACAATGTATTTTGCGAGGGAAGCGAGCCAGAAAAAGGGACTAATTGTTGAAGACGACAAAAATTTAATTCATGGCAAATATGCACTATTTGTCCGAGCCCACACACATTTTTTTCCACGTGATATTATTAATGCTCATAAATTATTTGGCGGGCGAAGCGAGCCACAAAAATGCACTGTTTGTATCAGCCCACAAATTTTGTTCTCTACAAGAAATTGAATGGTGATATTATCGATAAATTATTTGGCTAGCGAATCGAGCCAAAAAAAAACTATTTGTACGAACCCCCACGAAATTCGTTGTCTACATGATATTATTAATGGGCATTAGGTATTTGGTGAGCGAAGCGAGGCAGAAAAAATGCAATATTTGTCAGCACAAACTCGCGTGGTGTGATTAATAGTAACCCTTAAAGATGCATGATTTGCCCTAGCTCACACAAACTCGTTCTCTAAATGGTATGGTCAATCCTCGCATTATTTACCAGAGCTGCATGCCACATAAATTTGTTCTCTACACGAACTTATGAAGCATTGATGTTATGTGACAAGCAATGCGAATCAAAGAAAATGCACTGTTTCTCCAAGTTGCATGTTATGCAAACTAAGTTCTCTACATGATATTGTTAACGAGTAGCTATTTGGCAAGCAAAAAGATCATGATTTCTCTGAGGTTCAGGTAGCACAAACTACTCTCTACAGGACATTCTTAAATATGTGTTCAATTCATTTGCCGAGCGAAGCGATCCGAATTTATTTACAAATGTAAAACATTGCACTTCTAACCAGGACCACTTAAATTGGTGTAAAAGGGGTACGTTTGCGCCCAATGCAATCCTTAGTTATGACCATGAAGTGGTCCGGTGTATTTGTTAACCTAGAACGTTTCTGAAAGCACGCAATTAAACCACCGATTACACTTTCAACATTGACAAAATCAGAAAAGTAGAATAGCGAAGCGAGCTAGATAAACATTATTTATGTTATTTGAACACCATGCCAAAACCATTGAGTTACATGGACAAATACGGTCCATGGCCAAAACATATTCTGTATTTGATATTATTCACTTATAGATTTATCTATGTAGCCTATAGAAACTATTTTTCTAATTGATAATAGTCACTGATACAGCTGTTGTGAAGGCGAAGCCAGCTAGAAAAGGCATTATTATCTGAAGACTCGGCACCATTGGCGACAGGGTCGTTTTTCTATTCGAGACACCTTTCATCAGCATATCCTACGAACTTAAAGGCTGCATGTTTGTGTTAAGGGGAAGCCATTAAGGTGTAAATCTAGTGCCTCAAGTTGCACAATGTATACTACCATTAAGGTGAAAATCTAATGCCTCAAGTTGCACAATGTATACTACCATTAAGGTGCAAATCTAATGCATCAAGTTGCACTCTTTGTTTATAACTTGCGACAGCTTGTAATATTTTTTTATTATTCAGGCATTTTATTTTACATATAAGTTGAAGACGAATTTTCGAACCGTATCGAAGAAGTGTATATTGCGACGCAAATTTCTGATTCTGAGCGTCTGTCGTTGGATCCATACCAGGCCCGGATCCAGAAATTTCTGAGTGGGGGGGCACGAGGTATGTACGGGATTCCAGGGGGAGGGTAATTGCTTAATTTGTGTGTGAAAATGCAAAGGAAGGGGATACATTTGTATATGTGGGGGAATCCATAGTTACCTTTTTATGTGATCAGCGTCAACATGTACATTGTGTATGTTTATGCATATTAGTAAGTGTTCAAATACAGTATTTTATATAGCAGCTTTCATCCTTTGACCATTGAAATATTATAACATAAGTTTGGGGGTCCGGGGGCATACTCCCCGGGAAAATTTTCGTAACAATGGATGAATCTAGTGCATTCTAAGCCAATCTGGGAGCCCTGAAATATCGCTTTTCTTAATTCCGCGAGTTAACCTTAATGGTTTAGTAATGATTATTTAAAAGTCAAAAGGTAATATAATGAGTTGGGACAAAATTTCTCTTGTAATTGATTTCTGTCATGCAACTGCTACGTATTAACACATACATGTACATTGTACGTAATATTAAAAATATTCTGCGAGCGAAGCGAGCACGAAAAATGCCCATCTTACAAATACTTTTTCATCTAGAACATAAGAAAAAGTACCCATATTATTTAGAGATATGTAAGACTAGTTTAGGCCGAACATTATACATTTGATATGAATAATTTAGTCATAACATTCTTAACAGAATAAAAACACATTTCAAACAATAGTAACGTTAGTTGATGTACACCTATAAAGTCTGTGGCAGTCGCTTTCAGCACATTATTCTTTAGGTTTTTTGGGGCCCCCGTGAATCAGTGTTACGGTCACCAGTGGTTATGTTGTAGACGTCACAAGTAACCATAAATGTGACATAAATATTTGGCAATAATGAACAATGTGGGCTCTTCGTAAGAAGTACCATTCGCAAACTTTGATTAAGGTGGGGATAGGGCGTATTAATAACTTCATTTTCTGTAGACTAGTCGTAATATGTATTTAAAGTTAGTTTCTTCCATTTCATTCAGGAACAAAATAAAGTGTGTCTGTTCAATATCTGTTTTATAATTTTTAAGTTTTAAAAAAAAATTTCAGCCAACTGGGGGGGCACGGGCCCTCGTGCCCACTGCCTGGATCCGTGCCTGCATACATACGGTCGTGTACATACTAGATAACCTAGTGCATCAGAATAAATTGCCTCATTGTTTATTACATGCGACAATTTGAGACATTTTATTTTAAATATATTCAGGGATATTTTATTACATGTATATATTAATAAAAAAAAAATTTTGGTCCGCAAATTTTAGGCGAGGCAGCTGCCTCGCCTCGCCTCAGTGTAGTTACGGCGCTGATACATTGTATCATGCTATTTCATTGGTTGATAAATTATGTCATACTGTTTCATTGGTTGATAAATTGTATCATGCTATTTCATTGATTGAAAAATGTGTCATGCTATTTCATTGGTTGATAAATTGTGTCATGCTATTTCATTGGTTGATAAATTGTGTCATGCTATTTCATTGGTGCCATTCATGAGACAAAAGGCATAGGTAATGGTAGACGTCATTCCGTCCAGCATCTGTGTGCTACTCCATTTCTTAAAGGATTTTTACGAAACTTTCACAGAAAAATAATTTGGTGGACCTTAACTGCGCATATTGTCAGGATTGTGTTACTCAACCATTTTTGTCAACCAAGTTATGGCCCTTTGTTGATTATCTTCTCTAATGCGGGGAAAGGGCTGTCTATGACTGGCTGTACATTATGCTTCTTGTTTGTTGAAAAATACTGTTGTTGTAATTCATTTTAAATGGTGTAATATTATTTCATGGTTTATAGAATTCCGATCTTCATATCTTAGCAGGTTTTGCTATAATATACTCGAGACTTACCAGGGAGATAAATTTCTTGTAGGGGTTTATCTGGTGACATTTAATCAGAACAAGTGACTTCAGGATATGAGATGGTGAATTGTGGATGCAGGAGTGTCATAATGGTCGACATATTATTATAACCCAGTGAGAAATAAAACAAGTTTCCATTTTATTTGTATGAGATTTTAGGGAAAGTTACATGATTTTTATGTGAGATATGAATGGAATATCTATCGTGGACATGATGTGCCGTAATTATATTATCATACCCTGTGAGAATGTGACTCTGGTTGATCATATATTGATCTGATGATTATCACCTTTTATATGAACCTTTGTTATTCAATATGGAATTTATTATGGTAAGTTATATTGGTGTTTTTTGTCCAATATTTATATCTTTTATTATGCCCCAGCATCTACTGCTGCAGAGGCATATAGTGATTTACCTGTCTGTCTGTTTGCTCGTCTGTCTGTCTGTTACAAAATTTTCAAGCTGATTGGCTTATGATATATAAAAGCTAGTAATTATGGATAAGGCTACCACAGGGGAATAAGCGTTTACTGAATGCAGTCTTGTTTAAAGTACTGTACAGCCTCTCCAGAGTGGCACTCTGTAGTCTCAGCAATAACCTCTCTAAAAAAAAAATTCAAAATTTTCCTGAGCGCATATTTACTATAAATTTAACCTCTGTAGAGTAACAACTTCTAAATAGTGACAGCTTTTTGCAGCTTCCACAGAGTTTTGCGCTACAGAGGTTGTACTGTATACCAACATATATAGCAAAAGATTTAAAAGAACTCTCACTGTAATGCTATATTCTGTAGCCTTTTCCCCCTCAGAGTGAGCTAAGGACTATATAATATCTATAATCCCCTTATTATAAAATTGATGACCGTAGCCCTAAAGGTGCAGAGATTTCCCTGATGCAGGTTTTCTGCGTTTCTGCGTCCATGACGCAACTTTGTGGCTTGGGACCCTCATTTCTGCATTGCTGTGCATCCTTGGGACCCCCAATAGGATACTGCAAATAGACCTTTTCGTTTCTGCTTGAACGTTTCTTTCTGCTATTTATTGCATTTGTGGTGCATTGAGTTATCTATATCATGACTCTAAATATTATAATTTCTATTTACAAGTTTGATACTGTAACAATAAACTTGAAATGCATACCCGTATATGATGGGACCCTCAAAATTTCTCAGGGACTCCCTAAATATAAACCTTAAGGGTCCTAGGACCCTTGTATGAAAATTCCTAGGGAAAACCCTGAAGGTGCATGTCAAGTGTGGTGTGTCACGCTGGCTGACATGATACAGCTTATAAGTTATAATCCTAGCTTCCCCCTGGAGCTTAGTATTGTCATTCTGTCTGGAACGCAGTTCAAGAATGGTGACACCAGTCAGTGTACTGCTTGTGTTGTTCTTACATTGACTTGATATACCACCAGGTGACACCGGTTACAGGTCAGTGCCCGTGCTAGTTACATTGACTTGTTATACAGCTTATGAATGATGACATCAGCTGTTGCCTGGCTTAAGTACCAGGTCAGAATGACTAGTATACAAAGATTTTTTCATTTAAAAGAAAAAGAGAAAAATACCATTGCACTGATAAGCTTCATAATTGGTTTATTTGCTTATATTTATTCTCGCCACCGGATATTCCATATGGATGTGGCACCAGAAGAGTTAGTCATTTAAGGTTTCGGGGATAGTGCAAATAAAGGATCGAGGTGAACTCATTCCAGGGGCACCACAGGTTCTTTTACATGCCAAGTGTATAGCACCCATACTTGGGATTTTGGTTTAAAGTCTCATCCAAAAGACTATTGGTTAATTTAGTTTTCATGCATGGAACATGATGTTAATTATAGTCTGCATTCTTCCTGATCAGACTGTGTTCATAATTATGTCTTTGTCGTTGTTACACTATTTATGCTGGTAGAGTAACTCAGATGCTGGTGTAACTCACAATCATCTAATTGTCTGTACTAAGTCTTGTCAATAGTCTAAGCCGGTACCCTTGTTTTGTTCATTGACATTGAGCAATTCTATGAGAATGCCAATTAATTATGTGAAGATGCCGGACCAGACAAAAGGAAAAAATTCAACATGTATAGATTAGATGATTTTTTTGTGTATGGGAATATGCTTTATGCAGATTGGAATATGCTTTATGCGGATTGGAATATGCTTTATGCAGATGGGAATATGCTTTGTGCAGATGGGAATATGCTTTATGCAGATGGGAATATGCTTTATGCAGATGGGAATATGCTTTATGCAGATGTAGACGAAAGGAAAAGAGACGCTACAGTTCTGTAATTATACTTATATGCTAGTAATTTAGAGGTCCATTCAGTCTTACTATAGTCTCAGTCCATCTGTGAACACAACTGACAATATGTCAGTTGTCAATCAATACCTTTAAACTCAATTTTAACAGTAAATTATAATCACATGGTCCAATGGACTAACTTGAAAACCTTTATTTGCCAACTAAGCAACCTTCGACAAACAATCAGGTGTAGCATCTCAATGTCAATGGACAATTATTATGCTTTGAATAATCTTCTTGGAGTTACTTCCCTTTTCAATATTATCAATTGAAATTTGATAGAATATACTTGTTCCTTTCAGGGTGTATTAAATGCATAAAACAATTCAGAGAAATAAAGCATAGTACTATCAAGCGCTTTCCATGGGAGTAATATCATGGCTTCTAATTATTTTATTGAACAGGAGGTAACTGAAGGAAGGCACTCAGTAGTGCTTTCCATAGGCAACGGGCACCTGACTTACCTTATACCTAGCAATTGTCTTCCATCATGGTAAAAGCATGCTTAAAATAATCCAGCCATCAGATACAATGCTGGTTATTGTAATAGTATACATGCAGGCAAGAGATCAGAGACCATGATAAAATACCAAGTGAAAATATTATACAAGCTAGCATGTAACACATAATGCTCATGCATTGCTTGAATATGTGATGAAGAAGTCACGATATCAGATGAAATGTCTGATGGAGTCACAATGTACATACTGATATGATGTAAATATCACCTTATCATAGCTAGCCATCTAAAATCTTGCCTAAAGTTGAGAAATAGTGAATAATAAAACTTATATAACTTTTATGTATATATTATAATATCACTAATATGAGCAGGAATGTCTGAATCCATTTATCCATTTATATCATACAACCTCAATGAACTCTCATTATCTTTCAAATGATGATGTACAATATTGTATTCTGCATAGGTTTCAACCAAAATTTAGATGTACTTGGAGCATGACACCCTGATATAATGGGTCATTCAAGGCGTCAATTCAGGCTAATTTGCATATTTATTGCACAGTCTGGGAGTGCAGAATGATATTTACAGCATAGTTTTAAGGTACTGTGATGAACCGTAGGTTAGTGCATAATTCACCTTAATAATAATTTTTTACAGGCCCCTTCCCTTTGGAAAATTCTTTTAAATTATGCAGTTTTCCCCTAAAATCCAATTTACATCAAGTTTTTTCTTCCTTTTTGCAAAAATTTTCTACCTGTATTTTTCTCAATTTTTTTAAGAAAAGGCCCCTTTCCCCTACTGTTGAAAAAGCCCTGCTGTTTATCATGTATAGCTTGGCTATTTTGACCTTAGAACCTGACCTTAATGCATGAATATATTACAAGGTTCTTGCTTTGAATATATCAATTTCCGCAAGCAAATTGTGCAATATCGGCATTTAAGAAATTGTGTTTGTATTACATCTCGAGCATCATCGTGATACCCCGGATTACGAAAACATACAATCGGTGTTGTAAACGTAGACAATATCCCCACAGAAAATTGAACTGGGATCCCAGTGGGATGACTTAATCCCGCGGTGGGATGTTGTCATTTCAGTGGGATGGAAATTCATCCCAGTGGGATCCCGGTAATAACCTACCGGGATTTCCAAGTACATTTCCCGGTGGAATCCCACCTGAATAGTATTTTAGACTGAACTTATTTTTGTTGACTGTTGTTTTTTCCTTTTAGCCAACTTGCTTTTTTTTTAGAGTTTGAGCTAGAAAAATGTTTTATAAACCGTTTGACCATGGTGAGAAAAGACAAACTGAAGCTTGACCATGGTCTAACATGGTCAGTGTTTTCAACCGTGGTTGACCATTTGACCATGGTCGACTATGGTCAACCATGTTATTGTCTCACACTTTTATATTATCTCCCTTTAACAAAAATTATATATATTTTTTTAAAGTCCCAAAAAACACTTTTTAAATAAATGTTAGCAAAGTAATATATCATTATTATTATAAAAATAGAAAGATTTATGAATTAGTTTGACATAATAAAAAATTCATAATTACAACAAAATATTAATTAAGCTTTCTTATAAGAAATCAAATATTACCTGACATTATTTGAAACAAGCTGATTCATCTGTAGCTTGAACATTATCATCAACTGGTGAGTTCTTGCCTTTAATTGTTCTAACATGGTATCTGACCATGTGACAAGGTAAGAAATACCAAAGAACTAACTGTGTTTTGTTAAATTGCACAAGATTTTGAGGGTAAAAAATCAACACTGCCGACCACAGGGATCCCGACCAATTTTCCCGGTGGGATCCCGCCTCTCATCCCAGTGGGATCCCACCCTCAGCCCAGTGGGATTCCCAGTGATTTTTTCTATAGGGATATCAACTGTTAAAATAAATTATGGTAATCAATAGGTCAGGCTCATGTCAATGTTGCCAAGCTATACTGACTTGTCATTGAACATAAGACATACTTATTTCTCATAGAACCATGCTCATTATTTTGTCCTCTGTAATTTGTTTTTCTATATCAGAGACAATGCTGTCCTCTGCTTATGAAATATTCATTCCTAAGGCAAGACTTTAGTTCAAAGTGTAAAGTATCACAATGTCTGTTCTCTCCCCTGAGTTACAAAAAATAATAAAGAGCTGGGATGTTCTGTATAATCAGACTCCGACACCTCCTCAATAACGACACCTCCTCAATAACGACACCTCCTCAATAAGGTAAAGCTTAATGATTCTAAGGTCACTATAGGTGAATTTCTAAGACAGATAAATGACCATCAAGGGCCCTTTGGGCATTCTTGTTAATGATTTGGGCTGAATTCCACTGAAATTTCGACAGAATCATTCAACATTTCACTGTAATTCCACCAGAATTTGGATGGAATTCCTGACAACATTCTCAGTACTAGGGCAGCTGCAACAGCATCCAATGTTCTATTGATTTCAGCCTCCTGCTTATGTTATGTAATAATGTATTATACTTCTAATTGCTTCCTTTCTTTGTGTCCTTACAATCTGCCACCTGACTTATAAAACATGGCTCTCGTCTATTGTAGTTAGGCTAAGACCAAATGATGTTGTGGTTAAGGTTTCTCGACCAACTCTATTATTTTGCTGCGAGCCAACAATTTTATTCAAAATTAAAAGCCAAAACTTGAAAGGAAAAAAAATCCTATGTATGCATTAAAAAACGTTTGTTAAACAAAATCAAATGAAATCTTTCTCCTACTTGCCGTAACCCTAATTTTTTTGGCCGTAATCTGAACCACTACATTATTTTGTCTTGGCCTTATCTATTGTAGCCTTGTTCAACCTGTCTAGTTTGATGTGTGTTTAATTCAGCAGCGTTTTTCCCCTTCTTTGTAAAGTACCCATAAATGGTACACTTTCCCAATCAGGAAAAATGACCACTTTTCTCAATTTATAAGTAAACAATTCCCCAAAATGGAGAAAATAAACATTAAAGCTACTACAATTATAAATCACTTGACTTTATTTTGTTCCCTATTCAACAATATATCATGCATTATGTCAAAACAATTATAAAGACATTTAAAGGGTTATTATTAGCAGTTTATCAAAAAATCCCAATTTCAGGAATTTACCCACGAAAATTCCGAATTTTGGGATTTTACACACAAAAATTCCCAATTTGACTGGTACCCGGTACATTCCCAAAATAGCAAGAAAAAAGGCTGAATTGGAGTGCTGAGAATGTCACCAGTCCTGATCTGAGGTCGAGCTTGCAAGGTTGGATTCATCGCTGGCTTCTTTAATTATATAGTGCATAAAAAAATTATGTGGTTATTGGTTCTTTTCAGTGTTTCCGACTTAACAAAATGCAACTAGCCAAATTTTTCCTGGGTGGAGGGGTGGGGGATGGGGAAGCGCAGACGTAAACATAACTTAAGCCAGAACACAGATGATTCAAAGAATCCTGGGAAAATAGACTTTTGCTGAGTTTTAGATCCCTGGATATTGGGGACTTTGAACCATTTGATGCACCAATTAGATTTCCCACTGGGGATTTGCAAAATGGTGAAAAATCAATAGACCCTATTAGCTAACAAAGGAGAATTGTCCAATTCCTATAAGTTTTTGCCAGTGACCGGCTACAGGGTTAGACGCTAACTAATTTGGTCACTGGTCCGACAGAAAAGAAGCCTAAAATTTGTAAACAAAATAGTTACTCCACGAAGTCCTTCAAGATTTTAACTGGCCCTTCTTGATTTTTACTGGCCTATAATAATTGGGCCAGTGGACAAATTTTAGTAGAACTGCTGTCTCGTTTGTAACATTCAGTCTCATAATGATAATGTATCCATCTCTCAGTGTTTACTGTGCATTTTGTACCTCTGCAGGAATGACACTGCTCAATATGCTCCACATAGACTGAACTATCAAATAAGATCAGTTGAAATCAATCAGTTTTGCATAATTAGATAGCAGTTACCGCAGTAAGGCACTGGGAGGGTATCAATTGTAAGACATTTACCAACATTCATCCTAAATTAACTAATACTGATACTTAGCTCATTTACAATGTAAATTGTAATTGGCTGGTGAACTTTGTATAAACTTCATTTATGACATTTAAGGGGAAAAACCGCTGAAATTACATTGATGTAACTATATAAGTTTAGGAGCTTTGCATGGATATCTTTTTATGAAATGCACAGGCACTCATGCTGCAATCCTGCATATGGTGCAGGGTGGGCTGTGTGTGTTTGGGAGATGAACAATGTTGAGCTCCAGGCTATATATGGCTGGCTTATAGAATGAGAAAGTCGTTTTTACATATTTAAAATCGGCATCACAAGGAAATGAAAATTGGAACTTATCAATGACAAGTTGTCTTAACTAGAGTTGAAAAAACTTGTTTTGATTACCATTTATAAGTTAAGAGTAATTTTCAAACAGTTTTTCCTTATTTTCTCAAAATATCGATTTTGTACTTACTTCCTTCTCATTCTAAGCCAGCGATATATTGGTACAATCTTTCTTTACTTGATGGCACTTTTATACTGCATTGATGTAATAAAGCCACTCATAATGTTGATTTATATGTGTAATTACCAGTCTCAGGGATGGGAATTTTACGATGTGCATGACAATATAAAAGTTGCTCCCATTTGACATCTGAGTTTAATGAGCTTTTGAGCCAGCTAACATGCACCTCAAGGGAGTTAAATATGATCCTATGATACAGACTGGGATGCATGACACAACGTTTTAAGTACTGCAATCTTAGACAATACTTTTCGCTCAGATTCTGGATGTGACAAATAAATGAGGCAGAGATTATAAAAACAAAATTACCATGGCAAACACTCAGACTGTCTCTGTCGAAAAATGTTTTTTTTTTCAAAAATCAGGATTCTGAACAATTATTAATGAACCAATTTTAACTGTCCTAAGCTAATGGTTATAAAGGGGTTCAATGAATGTCTCAAGAATTATTAGAATTAAGCAGGTTCACAGTGTCCCACTGAGACTATGAAATCAGAGATGGGCAGTGTCCTGGTCTTATAAATTATTCATAATTTATAATGTCTGAGCTTCAGATTTATAATTCAAATCTGGCTGGTTTCTAAAATAAATTGCATAACTTATTATGAGAGACCGGCAGGTGACGTAACTAAGAGCCGGTTCAAGTGTAAAAGAACTCAGGCATAACCCCTGCCAAATGAAGCCTTACAATTGTTCTCGAATTTTTCATGAACCAAGTTCATGAATTGTTCATAAATAGTCAGTGAACAGAAAAGTTTCAGTAAAACGCCCACTGTGTTCTTAAAATTTGAAGTTCATGAATGGTTCTTGAACATTAATGGCATGAAGTGTTCATGAACTATTGATGTAATCTTAAAGGTTTTTCTAGGACTTAACTTATAATTCAATATGTCAGAATAGCTTGGCTGCATCGATGCCGTCTCTCAGTATATAGGCAATGAACTGCTTTTTGTTAAGACCTGAACATGTTAAATTCAGTTTAACTATCTAAATATGGAACTTCAATATGATTATTTATAAGAGACATTATTTCACAGAATTTAAACTATGTTCAGTGTGTTGTTATTGTGGGTATTGATTCAGATATTGTAAGCCTGCAGACACTATAGATTCTGACAACAGTTTTCTGAAGGAAATAAGGCTTATTATCTATTATCATGTCGGCTTTAGACAGAGTCGCAGAGAACGCTGAGAGAGTGCCTGTAGGATGTGTTATATACTGAATTAGGCATTGCATGACTGCCTGATTGTTCCAGGGATTAAATTGAATTCTGACAAGTGTGTGTCATTTTGTCCACATGTAGTTGGTATCTGGATATTGTGTCCTTAATGAAGTATTAACATAGGGAATCTGTAGTGCCTGAAATATTGGAAGTATAATTATAGGAAAATAGGAGAAAAAATAATTCATCAGTGCGGAAGTGAGATATTTATAGAAAAAAGGTATGCTTGGTTAATAGCCAGTATGCCGTTGGCTAAAACTGTCCATTTATCAATTATAGCTAGGCCAATTTGACACGAGCCTGACCTTTTGATTAGCATAATTTAACAGTGGGTATATTGCCTATGTTTACAACACTGATTGTATGTTTTCATAATAGGAGAGTACCCGAAGATGCTCGAGATGTAATACAAACACAAATTTGAAGAGCCAATATATCACGATTTGCTTGCGGAAATTGAAATATTCAAAGCAAGACCTTTTAATATATTCTTGCATAAAGGTCAGGCTCATGTCAAAATAGCCAAGCTATACATGTGCTTGACCTATTGTACAGTACTTAAACAACATTGCTAGGATCATTTTCCATCTGTTAGCTGAGGTCATTGACAGTCACATGATCTGGCAGGGAACAAAATCAAATTGATGGCTTAGAACCAGAAGGTCGTAACTACCTCTTACGACCTTATAAGACTCGTACATATTTAAAATCTGCTTCACAAGGCACTTCTTATGAGCATATTTTCATGAAAATCTGAAATTGTCATGTTGACCAAAATGAAGTTTTAAAAACATGTTTTCCATTAGGTAAAGAGTAAATTACAGACTGTTTTCTCTTGTTTTCTCAATATATCGATTTGATAGTTACGACTAGCCATCGAAATAGACTATAAAATATTAGGGCTGTCCCAAAAAAGCCTAACATTAATGATACAATTATAAAAACATATGTACATTTCTACAATGATTCTACATATACTTGTGGAATTTATTTTATACCAGCATATATATGTTGCATATTGTAAATGGATGAATCTGTAACTATAATAAGGTAATGGTATGTGCTCCAGCGCAAAAAAGTGTGTATCAAGGGGTCCTTCAATTCTGGAATAATACAGAAATCCGGATAGACATTATATAAGAAAGAATGATCTTTTCTGCACAAAATAAAATTTGTTTGATAGAAAAATGAAAAGAATTGACAGAGTTATGGTCATTTGAAATTCTTCAATCTATATCGACGGTGCCGAACCAAAACCCTGTAACTCAATTTTGGAGCGAAAACTTTTTTTGCAGCATCCGCATCTGCTAGACGTCCCGCGTCTTGTCGCCATCTAAGTAACGCGATTTGCTGTTTAAATGGCGACAAGAGAGAATGCGCGGGAATTCTAGCAGATGCGGATGCTGCAATTGAGTTATGGGGTTTTGGTTTGGCACCGTCGATATGCACTTGCAAAGGGACTTGTAACAGTGTATAAATGGACTATGTAGTGTATTATATTCAAATACTGCAAATGTAGCAAAAAATTGAAATAAACTGACATGTGTGCATGAAATGTCAGCAGGGCATAACTTAATACTGTAACTATTATAAGTTAAATTGTGTGAAACTTGTCACAAAGTGGATAATCTGATAAAAATTGAATAAAATTGTTGGGAAAAAATATAATGCTGACTGAATTGTAGGTTAATTCCATTTATATCTTACTGCTAATTTAGTATCACACATACAACCTATACATACATGACTGCATGAAACAGTTACGCAATTTAATATGACTGGTGTGAAACTTGCAAGGAATTGGGTGTTGAGCAGCACATAATTGTTGGCATGGACCAGCAAATTGTGGTGAATTTGGGCAATATATTTTATATATTGGTGTCTAAAATAGTGACTGACCATAAGTCAGAAATCTGGAGTGACACACCCTTGATTGTAAAATCTACCCTGACCAACAAATGGAAAAAAATGAGCATTCTTATGTTCCAACCATTGAGTAAATATAATGAATCTTCTATTTTCAGATGTCTGGTCAAAAATACAAGCGCACCAATTTTGAGGAAGATGAGACTTCGGGAGCTGGTACCCCACCTCCTGGTGAACAGTTTAACACGACAGTTGTATATAAGGGCTCCATGAGGTGAGATGAATCATTATTGTCAGCAGGCTTAGCTCAGTTGGTAGAGACTTCTGATCTCGGGGTTGTGGGTTTGAATCCTTGGCTGACCAACTAAAATTTACTAATTGTCTTAAGACTTTAACCTAGGTCCCATGTATGGGTGCAATACACCTATAGCATATAAAATAACCTGTGGTGTTTCTAGAATAAGTATAGCTTGCCCACATTGACACAAGTCTGACCTTTGATTAGCATAATTTAACAGTCGATATATTGTCTACGTACGTTTATACTACCGATTGTGTTTTCATAATCGGGGAGTATCACGAAGACGCTCAACTTGTAATTACAAACACAATTCTGAAATACAGATATTGCACGATTTGCTTGCGGTAATTGATATATTCAAAGCAAGAACCCTGTAATATATTCTTGCATAAAGGTCAGACTCAGGTCAAAATAGCCAAGCTATATATATGCACTCCAAACATAAAACGACTAAACTCTTCTGTTGGCCTCGCCCAGAATTCCGTGTGGCGATCATTCGAGGATAAATAATACAGAGGAATCAGTGTGAGAGCAAGTTGTGTACATTTTATGCCACCTTGATCCCCCCCCTGGTGGAAGTATCAGTGATTGGTCCGCAAACGATTAAAAAATAAAAATATAAAACAATTTCCATCCCTGAGCTAATATACTATCATGATAGTGTAGATTAGCTCAGTGACAGATTGTTTTTCTTTTTTTTCCAAACACTGAAACTGCCACCTATGGATCCCCCTGGATGTGTTAGTGTGAATATACCAATGACTTAGAATGAAAAGGTCGTAACTACTACTTTAGTCCTTATAAAACTAATACATATTTAAAATCTGCATCATAAGGCGCTTCTTATGAGCCTATTTTCATTTAAATCATAACTTGTCATGTTGACCAAACTGATGTGAAAACAGTTTATTTACCATTGGTATAGAGTAATTATCAGACAGTTTTTCTGTGTTTTCTCAAAATTTCGATTTTGTAGTTACGAACGTCTCATTCTAAGCCAGCGATATACAGTACAACCTCTCCAGAGAGGCCCTTTGTATAACAACAACCTCTTTATAAAGACACCTTCTTAAATAAGAACTTCCCCATGCTGACTCATTTTCATTAATTTAAACTTTAGTTGGCAAGAAATACATGTATTGTATATATCGATGGCTTAGAACAAGAAGGTCGTAAGCTACCTGAAATCGATATTTTGAGAAAACACGGAAAACTTAATTGTCGGACATTTACTCTTTGACTTTAATGGTAAAACAAACTTTAACAACATTTTGGTCAACATGACAAGTTCAGATTTTTATGAAAATGGGCTCAATATAAGAAGCGCCTTGTGATGCTTATTCTAAATATGTATGAATCTTAAAAGGTCGTAAGTGGCACTTACGACCTTCTAATTCTAAGCCATCTTTATGTTCATAAATTTTTTGCAACGTTCTTCAGGATAACAAACAAATTGTGAAATTTTGACGTTGAAGAAATTCTGAATTTACAATATCTTGATGGTTGATGATGTATGTTTACAGGGGTAAGAGAACATGGCTGGAGGCGATATTACTCGGACTGGCTGGTGTAGCCTTGGTGATAATCATTGTTTTAGCGGCTTTGTTGGCATCCAGGGACAAACAAATCAGTCGTTTAGTATCCTCACAGAAAGTGGCAGATTCCACAGAAAAGAAGAGCAAGCCGGTAGAACCAGATACCCCATCACCTAGTGTCAAACCTAAAGGTTGGTACTGTAATTAACAGGCTGATAAAAATCGTTTGTTCTCAATGTTTAAGCTTCAATAGCTTAAAATTATGCCACAAAATCAACAAAATTTAACCTCCCACGAAATAAAAGAAAAAAAAAAAGAAGGATTTTACAGTATTATTTAAAATGGTCTTCGTTGCAGGATGTGATTTTTTAAACACGCTGGATTAGCTGTATTGATAAAACTCAAACAAAAAATTAAAAGCCAGTACAAAAATAATTTACTTAAATCAATCTTTTTAAATAATTATAAAGAGTACAATAAACATAAATCAAATATAACAATAAAAATGGAATGTACATTTTAAAATACACATCAAATATGCATGATTTGAATGAAAAAGCAAAAAGAATGGTTACCCAACCAAGTACAGATATTTCCGCCTAACACTACAACAATTACTCTTAAAACATTTCTGGAGACAAATATTCTAAAAAGAATAATGTACTGTAACTTAAATTTGCTTGAATTAGAAGTTATAAAGTAAAATCATTTCAATTTATTTCCAATTACTGAGATATTTTATGGACTTGTATGATGACTGTGGGTCCTATTAAAATACTGTGTGGGCGTCGCCAGATTATTCGTAAATGAAAACAAATTTTTCTGTGAACATTTTGTTCTATTTTGGGCAAAATAATACGGTTTGTTGAGAACTTGAGTGTACAGTAATCATGAAATTCCTCAATAAGTACCTCCAGGGATCAATAAAAATATGATGGGTTTCAAATATTGTATTGAATGTGCTGATCATGACTTTGTGAAATGTACCATTGAGGGATGAATTGATTTAATAATTGTAATAGGAAGTTTATCTTCATAGATGATTGTTTTCATGCGAAAATGGTTGATAACTCTGGCAATATTCATCAGACCTTATATTCATCTCAATATTTAAGACAAGCTAGGCATCAACTATTTACAGGGTTCCCACGGTCAGGGAAAAACAATTTTTTCAAGGTCAGGGAAAAGTCAGGGAATTTTGAAATTAGTCTGGGAAATTTAGAAAATTGAGCAAAAGTCAGGAAAAAGTCAGGGAATTCTTCATTTAAGATCTCATTCAATGTCATTTCATATGAAGAAAATACCTAAGGCTAAGAAAAAATCCTCGCTCGCTATGCTTGCTCAGAATAATCTTAAATCATTATCACTTTGTTTCAAACAACAGTCCTAAAAGTGCTACCTGAAACATTTGGGTTCCATATAAAGCAAATAGAACTTCGGTTTCACTGTTTCTATTGTACTACATTGCTCTAACAAAAAGGCCTGATCGTTAAAAAAGTCAGGGAAAACTGCTGTCTGGTCAGGGAATTTTGTCTTAGAACATTTGTGGGAACCCTGATTTATGCATACATTTGTATCAGACGTTTATAGAATGTCAAACTTAATGTAAATTCTTTTATCAGTCCAAGAATGAAATTTTGAACTAGAGTTGTTCCATCAATAAAACTTTTCTTGAGGTGCCGGTGTAACAGTCAATTTTAGCCCCTGGGGATAAACCGGGCCAATCCAGCATGCCAACCTACCATTGGACACCTAAATCTTTCTTGATCACATATATAGTCCATTATAGTGAGCCCATGATATTGTGAAAGGCGGGAAAATCTGGTATAACCAACATAGGTGGCTTAATCAATGTGCACAATTCATCAATGTTATTTTAATATAGAATTGACCAATTTCCAACAGTAGGCAACTCCAGTCAATGTTTGTAAATATAACATCATCCTGTGTGCTATACTCCTAAGCTATACCGTCTGTATTGTGCACTGTTTAGCATTTTTTTCTCCATATTGAGTGAAGCATGCTGGGTGTTATTCGATGTGCAGTGAACAATATCCTACCCTTTAACAGGCAGGCGTCTTGAAGTCGAGGTGACCGAGGTAGGTTAAAACCGGGTACATTGATCACACTACCCCCTAGTCGTCGTAAACACAAACCAATATATATATCCTCCAGATGGAAGAATGGCATAGAGGATGAAATAGTGAACATTTGTTTGGCTAGACTGACACTCGTCATATACGCTGTACCGGAACAATAGTGTGGGTATTGCTTCTCCTTATAGACTGCTACCGATGCGTACCATTTAGAGTGCGGGTTTCTGTGCGGTGCTGCTCTTGTCCTGCATGTGCCAGCTAAACTGTTATCAAGTAATTTACCGTTAGACTTCAGATAGTGCATTATATTTGGTAGATTTATAAACATATCGTCGTCTGTCTTCATAAAGAATTTAGCGTGGGAGCAATAGGTGCTCACCCATTTTAATCCCATGACTGTTTTATACGTAAGATTACTGTAAGTGTCAATAAAGTCTTCTTTTATGATGTCATGATATTTAGCATTCTCCTGTTCAATATCTGTAGGAGATTTTTCATTGTCAGTTTCACCTAGCAGGAATACATACCTTATATTACCTGTATTATTTTGTGATATAGTTAGCCATGTACGTCTAAGGGCATCACGGGCTGCTGTATGATTATGTACTGTAGATATAACTATCACTAGATCTATGCTTCCCTCACTGTTAGTACAAATGTGTTCATTGTTTATTATCATGTTAAAATTATGTTCGAAGCAATTTTGGCATATAGTTTCTCTTATATTTCTGGGAGCTACATGTTTAGTTTGATCCTTGGTTTTTAGATAAATGTGGTTTTTGAATTTAGAATTTATCCTACCAGTAAAGTCATAAACTTGTTGGTTAGAATTAAGTCCAAGGTTGTTTGGTGGTTCAAAATTCACACTTATTTTGTCTGGTTGTTCAGAATTCACACTTATTTTGTTGGATGGTTCAGAATTCACACTTATTTCATCTGGTTGTTCAGAATTTACACTTATTTCATCTTGTGGTTTTGAATTCGCACTTATTTTGTCTGGTGGTTCAGAAATCTCACTTATTTCTTCTGGTTGTATAGCATTCACACTTATTTCATCGTATGAATCAGAATTCACACTTATTTTGTCTGGTTGTTCAGAATTCACTCTTATTTCATCGGATTGTCCAGAATTCACACTTATTTCATCTGGTTGTTCAGAATTCACACTTATTTCATCTTGTTGTTCAGAAATCTCACTAGTAAAGTCTTCTGTTTGTTCAGAACTCACAATTGCTTCATTTGGTTGTTCAAAATTCTCACTATCTTCATCAGGTTCAGAATTGACATCATCTTTGATGATTTCTAGATCAGAATAAAATGTTGTTTTATCAACTGTTGAAAAATGATATCCATTAGTTTTATTCCCTTCTTGTTCGACTGTAGTATTGTCTACTGGTCTCTGCAGTATATCATTATCAAGAACTACATGTGTTTCATTTAAATCAGATGATTTTTTTACGTCATCGTTGCTTGTATTTGTCTTATCTCTGAATTTGGCATGTTCTGTTGTTAGCCTTGGGTAGCTTTGGGTTACATTTAGAAGTCTATATAAAGCCAGGTTTCTAAATGTAGATGCTCTTTGCAATGTCTGTTGTTGGTTGTAGTTTAAGACCATCGCACACTGAATTAGGGAGAGTATAAACATTATCATGAACGCTAGTGTTAGTTTATTCTTCAGTGTCCATCTACTCTGTGGCACATCCTGTCGGTACAAGTGCAACCTCATCTTTGTTGATTAATTATATTGATAAGTTGATTGCCAACGGTCAGCTAATTGACATTACGCCAGTTGTAAATAAATACCCTTTGAATAAATTTTAAAGTAAAATCACATGGTCCGATGGATTCACAATGAAAGCCTTCGCCAAACAGATTTCCACAAACAATAAGGTGGAGCAGAGCGATCTCTGCTTTGGCATTATGTCAATTATCTTTCAATCCATTTTAAATTTTGCAAACTATGATATCATATTTTAATAATTATATCATTATTTTATGTTGATAATCTGATAATTATTTTAATGGTCCTCAAGTAGTCCTAGTCCGTCTCATATCCATGTTGCATTTGCGGCATGAAATTATACTTAATCCATATAATTTTATTTATCTTGTATCCAATTAACATCCAATTAAGCTTATTAATATGCAAATTTTGTTCATGTGTATAGTATTTCAGCACTGGTTCTATAATATTGAATATTGTCTCCTTTTTCTTGTTTAACCGAATAATATTAACACAAGTTCAGCTCAAGATTGTTGACTTATTTAAAATAATTAACTATCATAGTAATTTCCTCATGACAATGATGTGTTTTCTAGCTTACACTTTCACATAATATTTAAGTATAATAAATAAGTGGTACGTAACCAACTACGTTCAACAAACAATACAATCTGTTGATGATTTGAAGTGATAAAAATAAAAATTTTGATGTAACCAAGATAAGAGTTTAGAAATAAACGATTTTTTTTATTACTCATACATGTACTTAATTAACACAAAATCTTTTTTCCAATATCTTTATTGATAAAAATTTATTAATTTCAGTTTGATTTTTTCTCATGATAAACATAAACAACTATTGTTTATAGCTCCTGTAGAAGAGCAATAGGTCGAAACATTGAGAAATTAGTGAGATTTTGCTACAAAAACTATTTTTCTACTTTTTACATTAACAGTAAATATTTTGTATAAAATGTTGGATGATATCGTTGATTGTGCTTTGATCAGATTGGTCGTCTTGGCTTGTCATGACAGCTGCATCGTTCTTAACATCCAAACGTCAAGGTTTTAAACGTTTCTTGTTTGTTATACTGTCAAAATCATTAATTTTCATGGGGAATTAAATTTTGCGGATTTTGTTGTTCACCTTCTACCAGGAAATTAAATCCCATTGAACAATAATTTTGAACCTTATAGACCTATTTAATTATTACCTGAGATGCAAAATCCACAAATTAATGTCCCATCGAAATGGTCTTTTTTACCAAACCACAAAGCTTAGTTTTGTCCAAATAAAATTAAATGATTTTACAGTATATAAAACTCGATGATAAATTAGTAAAAACAGTTCGGGGTTCAAAAGTTGAATAAAAATAAGGCTGATCATTATGTGAACCATGAGAAAAAAATGAACAAAAATGACGAATAATATTATAGACCACGGGAAACTTGGAGCATTGTATTTAATTGAACCAGTTGTTTGTATGATTCAAAACTCATGTCCCACTCAGGTCCGACTGAACATTTTTTTGCCTTGGCGATGCACTTCCGATTTAATAATTGAGCATATTAAGAAGACATCAAGGGGTCCTCGTGGTCTAGCTGAGGCAAAAAAATGCCCAGCAGGACCTGAGCTTAAAATGTTACCTGTGTAAACAGAGGGTCTTTTTTGAAGATAGGGTTTAATGTTAACCACCCCCACAGAAAATTGAACTGGGATCCCAGTGGGATGACTTAATCCCGGTGGGATGTTGTCATTTTAGTGGGATGGAAATTCATCCCAGTGGGATGGAAATTCATCCCAGTGGGATCCCGGTAATAACCTACCGGGATTTCCAAGTACATTTCCCGGTGGGATCCCACCTGAATAGTATTTTAGACTGAATTTATTTTTGTTGACTGTTGTTTTTTCCTTTTAGCCAACTTGCATTTTTTTTTTGGAGTTTGAGCTAGAAAAATGTTTTATAAACCGTTTGACCATGGTGAGAAAAGACAAACTGAAGCTTGACCATGGTCTAACATGGTCAGTGTTTTCAACCGTGGTTGACCATTTATATTATATTATCTCCCTTTAACAAAAATTATATTTTTTTTTTTAAAGTCCCAAAAAACACTTTTAAAATAAATGTTAGCAAAGTAATATATCATTATTATTATAAAAATAGAAAGATTTATGAATTAGTTTGACATAATAAAAAATTCATAATTACAACAAAATATTAATAAAGCTTTCCTATAAGAAATCAAATATTACCTGACATAATTTGAAACAAGCTGATTCATCTGTAGCTTGAACATTATCAGCAACTGGTGAGTTCTTGCCTTTAATTGTTCTAACATGGTATCTGACCATGTGACCAGGTAAGAAATACCAAAGAACTAACCGTGTTTTGTAAAATTGCACAAGATTTTGAGGGTAAAAAATCAACACTGCCGACCACCGGGATCCCGACCATTTTTCCCGGTGGGATGAGAGGCGGGATCCCAGTGGGATCCCACCCTCATCCCAGTGGGATTCCCAGTGATTTTTTCTATGGGGACTGTCATGTGGATTTTCTTGATGTGTTTTATTACAGTTTGTTCAAAGTTAAATGAAAATGGTTATAAACTTAAGCTTGTCTGTCAGGTAAACTCTGTTTACCAAGGCTTAACTGAATGGGTGTATCTGAGTTAAGGGTAGTTAAGTCCCGCTATTCTTTGCCAGAGTTATCTACCTTCGTATGTGACTTTGTTAGTTTTCTCCCCCGCTAAAGGTGAAAATGATATAATATAATGGCAATGGGTTTGAGAAATTTTGTATCAATAAAGTAACAATCATTTTATTTTATGGTATAATTTCAGAGTATTGTTTGACACCAGCATGTGTGAGTGTGTCGAGTATGTTGATCAACTCTATAGACGTGTCGGTGGACCCGTGTGATGACTTCTATACGTACGCCTGTGGTGGGTGGGTCGATACTCACGTGATACCATCCGGACATTCGAGGTGGAGCACATTTCGTAAACTCTGGCAGTCCAACCAGGAGGTGATGAAGAGAGTTATAGGTACCAAAGACTTATATACTTAGTTTAGCTATGCCTTGGTCCCACTGAGCACTTTTTGGCTTTCGTGATTTACTCCCCATTTAAATAAATTAGCATCTGGAACAGGTATTTCACAAGTTTTCTAATGATTACCCCGAAACTTCCCCTAGTCCTTGAGGACCCTTTTTTCAATGCCTTCCGAATCCTATGTATTAAATTTGGAGTACATCACCAATGCAAAATAATATCAGTGGAACCAAGGCATTATCATTCAGAATTACCTCCCTTTAAATATGGCTTACTATGCTCAAAATTGAAGTTCCATCATATTGAATTATTGCTCAAATCAATAGACCTAAGTTATAGTAGACAAGCTGTAGAATCATTTAATTTTGATGGGACAAAATTTCCCTTAATTTGTGGATTTTGCATTTCAGGTAATTAATGCAAGGGTCAAAATAATAGTTTGATGGGATTTAACTTGTGGTTAAAGGCTAACCATGAAATTCACAAAATTTAATCCTCTACAAAAATTAATGATTTTACTGTATATTAAGTTTTAAATTTGAGTTCTGTTGTTTGGTATTGTGATACCAATTTGAGTCCATTAATTGTAAAAAAAACCTCACCAAGTTATGACAATATTTGAGCTGCTGAGATTATGCCTTGTTTCATTGTGCTCATGTATTGGGTTGAGAAAAATATGCGGCCTTACCAGAACTTGAACCTGGGACCATGCACTTAAAGGGTGAATGCTCTGCTGACTGAACTTAACATCCAAGTTCTCAAGCTTCAATCTCTACTATTAGTTATTAAATCCTAAACACATTACTATAGCTAATTTAAAATCGTGTTTTTTTAATATTTCTCTGTAATTACTACACCTACACGTATGAAATTTTGCACGAATAAATGAAATACGAGGGTATATCCAAAAGTAATGTCACTCCTCCCGTGGTTTAATTGTTTATAGGCCGATATGCATAAATATGACATCAAAATGTTCAGCAATTCAATTCTGATTTTTATACAACTTGCTGCATTATTCCATTTTCATAACTCGATTATATGAACATTTAAAATATACCTATGACGTCATATCGCCGCACACGAAATTAGCGATTGTTTTTCATTATCATAGCAATTTTCTTTTATGCGTTTTTATAAAAAATTAATTCTCGAAAGCAGAAAATATTTTCGTGACGTGATGAATCAAGTGTCTGCTGCTAAAATGCAATAACGTCGCTCAACTTTGAAACTCGTAATATATCTTACAATGCATTGATTACTTAGCGAAAACACGGCAGATTTGTGACAAAAAATTTGCTGCGCTTAGTAATGCACTTTTCGTAAAAGTTTTGAAAGTCACCTACTGAAACTTTAGTTACACAAGGCGGCAAGTTATAGGCTCATGTGTATGTAGTATAATCTTTAAGGGGGCATATATCACCAAATCATTATCGATAGAGTCATATGAACGGTTTTTAGCAGATCCGAAAAGAACACCAAGAATATTTTAACGCCGTCAATTCAATTCGACGCTCAAAACTGCAATCATTATGTGGTGAGTTAATTATTTTGCTGTGTGACTATCTAGAGGACACTTTAAAATAATTTGATTTCGCAGAGAGTAAGTGTCGGGTGGGTTACACATTTTTAAAGGTTTTGGAAATGACTGCATTGTTTATGAGTCGTTAGAAATCACCAGGGATGAACTTCTGCTGGATGAGTAGGTGTCAGCAAGTAATGACATTGTGACGTCATTGACGTCGGACTTGCGGCGATGTTCGTTAGTATGTCTCATGGAAATGTTCATATCTCCAGAACTATTATGTGCATTGTTGTGAAATTTGGTCATCATATTCAAATTAGACTGAAGTTACGGTGTGAAAAATTTCATGGTTTTACTAACATTATATACGATTTTATAGCATCAGTGACATTACTTTTGGATATACCCACGTATATCTACCTAATACACACTGAAATTTCAGCAAGATCAAAAATGAGTTAAAAAAGTTTTGTTCATAAGTTCTATGTAACATTTTTGTAGTTTTGTATGAAAAATCAAGTTAGAAGACTTGATACTTGCAACAGCCAATATACGGTCACGTGATACGCATAACGGTATATTTACGTATTTGCAACCTACTTAATTTAACACATGCGAGGCCCGTCTGTGAATATGATGAAGTACATGTTATTGTTGTACATTGTTTGCAAGCGACACACCTAAATAAACCGAATCACAAGGGCCACCTAAATCTCGTCTTTATAACGGCAATCACAATCCCACTGATCACGGATTGTAACGGTTAAATAATTGATAGTAAATCATCAATGGAATACCAGATTACCTCCCTGCGTTAAACTGTAAATACACATGTAATTTCAATATGTAATAAAGAATAAATATCTTTTAATTGGTGACTAAAAATTATGAAATTCAAAATGAGACTAGGTAGGAAGTTATTGTAGTTCTGTGTAAATTTTCACCAAAATCTGATGAATAGATTTTAAGAAATCTTTAAAAAACACGATTTTTTTCTATCGCAAACTAGCTATACAGTCCATTCAAAGTAAAATGATAACAGTTCCCTAATTAGTATTACTTATTGAATCTATGTAGTATAGCCCATGCTAATGTGATGTTCACAAACATTGACAGATTGGTCTACTGTTGCAGAATTGGTCACTTGAATAAACACGTAATGGTCAATTGTATACTAAAATAACTCTGACTGATAAATTGTGCACACTTGATTATTCCACCTCTGTGGCTTACACCAATTTGTTCCGCCTTTCTGATTATCCTGGCCGCACTATACACCGTGTAGATCGATATTTTATTAATGAGAGATAATATGGCCAATATAATAAGTTTCATTGTACCTCCCCATGTATAAGTCGGGATCGTGTATTGGACGCAACTTAAATAGGAAGGAAGATTCAAAGAAAAAAAAAGAAAAAACAATGGAGCAAAAAAGGACACAGTTACACGCTGTTTAGGCTAATGTAAAATAATCTTGGGGGTTATTAAATTACGTGTCAATGTTTGTTAAGGTTGTATTTTACACACATTTATTTACGGAATATGCATTTTCAATGATTTTGGCATTGTTTTGGTGATGTTAAAGCTATTTATTTATTATAGGGCTGTTTCTTATTCTTAACGACAGTCATTTTTTTGCGTGTTGCAGCCATAAGTTGACTTTGTTTTTTTGGGACAATTTTTGGAGACGTATTTGCTCGACCTACTGGCTGTGAAAATACGGTACAAAGAATTTGGAATAGTTTAAAGGAAACCGGCTGCCATTTTAAAATTGTCAGACTTTGTTTTTTGGCTGATCGAATTGTGAAAAATGGCTATTTTATTGTAAAACCAAATTTTAGTTATGATTCTATATTGGTAAATGTGCGTCCTTTACATGCTAAATCATGGTACTTTGACAACCATTTCAGAACGACCAATCAACTCTAGCCAAAGTGATGCTGAAGTAAAAGCTAAACTGTACTACCAGTCTTGTCTAGATAAAAATAAAACCATAGAAGAATTAGGGGCCAAACCTTTACAGGATCTTGTAGAGTCTCTAGGGGGCTGGCCTGTATCGAATAAGACGGGTGTGTGGGATGAAGCCACCTGGACGTTTCAGAGCGCCCTGGAGAAGATGAACGTATATGGAATGTTCTTCACTTACTACATTGGCGAAGATGATAAAAATTCTTCCATGAACATTCTACAGGTCAGTCTTCAGCGTTTCTTGTAAAATAATTAATTTTTGTGGGGGATTAAATTTCATAGATTTTCCGGTTCACCTTCTTCCACGTACAATTGAATCAGAAAGCACTGCATAATAATTGTCCAAGTACAACTCAAGAATGCTTTGCCCTAGGATCTTCAAACTTTACATAAAGATTTGCCAGCCACAGTTGATGACCCATGTTGATTTTGAGGTCTGTAGGTCAAATGTCAAGGTTACTGTTACCTTTACCATTTCTGACTATTGAACTTCAATGGGAGCTTACAATATATTAAAAACATTGCTTGTTAGTTTTCTTCCACAGATTTAATAATAAACTACTGTTAACTAATTTACTTTCATGAATTTTTAACTTGTATGTTTTGCCATTTGTCGGCCAATTTGCGCTATTTACACTTTCACGGCTTTACTCTACTCTACTTTCACGACTACATGTACCTAATTTCGCATATTTTTTACCCATCCAAAACTCTTAACACCCGAAAATTAAATCACATGAAATGATTTTTTGGCTTAAAATTGATAGCATTATTATAATAAATTGTATTGTGTTTGGTGTTACAGTTAGATCAAGGTGGCCTTGGATTACCCGATAGAGATTTCTACCTGAATAAAACAATCTCAGAGGACAAGGTTAGTAGTTACAAGATATCTGCCATTAGTACTCCTTTTAAAGTGGATTTGCTCCTATTTTTGTTGATTTCTGGTTTTCCAAGTTCATCTACATTTGCACAAAGGTGCATTTGCTTCATTTAATGATCTTCTGCGACAGTCCTATAACTATAACCACTAGAATTAACACTTTCCTTGTTTATGCATGTAAACCCCTTTTAAATCACATTTAAGTGCATCTTGTCAGACACATGTTTTGCCGTATCACTCCTATTTTGGATTTATCGTCTTAGCAGGTATGGAATATGTCATCTTATACAATTTCCGTGCTGAAGTTATTGTATCTCGCACCGAAATTTTGACGTACTTGTTTCAGAATATAATTCGGTGGCTAAGAATGAGAAGGTTGTAAATACTACTATATACGACCTTATAAGACTGACACATGTTTGAAATCAGCATCACAAGGCACTTCTTACGAGTTATTTTCATGAAAATCGGAACGTCTGTGAGCTATCTATGTAATTATGTGGCTTCTTTGTTAAACTTGCCGTTTTCTTACAGCGATGAAATTAATGTCACTGACATTTTCTCTCCTGTACAGTGTACACTATATTGTATTGATTATTATCTCAGCTTGTATTATAAGACAACAATACAACATGAGACAGTTACTAAGAAACATTTCCTAGATAATTACGTTACATATTGTTATATAACTCGACCAACCATGGATAATTTGATGGCTTAGAATGAGAAGGTCATTAGTAGTAGGTACGACCTTCTCATTCTAAGACATCAAATTATAAGACTCAAACATATTTGAAATCTGCATTACAAGTGCCTATTTTCATGAAAATCGGAACTTGTCATGTTGACCAAACTGAAGTTGAAAGAGCCTGTTTTACCATATGTAAAGAGTATATGTTGGACAGTTTTTCCGGGTTTCCCAAAAATATCGATTTTGTACTTACAACCTTCTCATTCTAAGCCAGCGAATTGTTTCTGAACATCTCTATGATGTCCGAACAACTAACTTGGTTCAGTGCAAAACTATGGTACAGCTCTAGATGTAGTTACCATAGTTTTGCACTGAGCCCTCTTAATTTTACTGCTGGGTTCTGAATGTAAAGTAAAAAGAATTTGACCTGATCCTAGCCTTTATGCAAGAATATTATTAATTATTACAATTTTCTGGCATTAGAAATATCAATTTCGGCAAGAAAATAGTGTTTTATTGCATGGTAATTTAGATTTGTGATTGTGTTACACCTTGTGTGTCTTCATGATACTCCCCGTTTATATTATGAAAACATTATGCAAATAAATTAATAAATTAAGAGGTTAAGGATTAGGTCAAATTCTCTGTATATATGTTACCTTGATCCAGAGAGGATTTTGGTTCCTGATTCTCTTTGGAATTTTTGTGAAAATGTTGTTATTAAACACCAGTTAACCAGGGTTAATTAAGAAACTGACCAGTACAACCCTCTACGTAAAATTGCTGGTCTGACACCCTCAGTAACCAAAAGCTGGTGAAATTCCAACCTAAGAAAAAGTTGCTGGTTCGACCTCAACATAGAATTTCAAAGTATTTCTGGATCCATGCATGTTAACTGCCTCCTCAATAGCCTAGTGGTTGAGCGTTTGCTTCGAGTGCAGGAGGTCCCTGGGTTCGATCCCAGGCTGCATGGACATACCAAAGACAAAATAAAAATAGTACCAGAAATTCCCTTGCTAGATGCTCAGCATTTAAGGAACACTTCTTTAAGGCTTCTCTTCTCTCATATCCTCGTTGTGATGGATAACATCAGGAATGAGGTGTCGATAGTGATTAATTTAAGTTGAAAAATCTTGTTTCTTAATAGACCTAGACTAAATTAGTATAAACTATACAGCTGTGTAGTTACTGTATAATTATTTGATAATTACACTAAATATGTATTGATTCCTAGACTTGTTTTGTAGTAATTATAATGTTGTTCTGGAGAAAATAATTACATGCCTTTGTTTGATGCATTTCTATGGATTATTATTTAATATTTGATTATTCTTTGATTAATTATAGTTCATATGTTTGGAGGCGTATAATCTTAGATTCAGCCATTTCTAAAAGAGTACATGTATTTTTTGGTAATAAATCAAGCATACTTAAATGGGTCTTAGTGCTCATTGAAATTTATTTTTGAGTTGGCATCATTTTAAGGGAACTTAGATAATTCTGTATAAATGCTGGTAAGGTTAGAGCTGTGTTTAGGAAAAAGGATTTTTTGCGAGGGAATCGGTTTAGAAAAAAATAAGTACTGCAAGGCGATAAAGCCGGAAATCATCCCTGTGAATGCCCACTTTTATCTATTTATAACATCAAGGTTCCTTGCTTTTAAAATTCTGTTAAAGAGGCGTTCCTTATAAATTTGATCGTTTAAATCGATTCAGGAATATTATACATTAAATGAGAATCATTATTGCTTGAACTCCTCAAGTCTTCAACAAAAGGCTCCCACAAATTACTGAGACAAACAAAAAATATATTTCCGTAACGAACAAAAATAGTCATGAGTTGTTTCCCTTTGATCACATAATAATAAATCACTGGAAGCAATAAATTATTATTGGTGATTTGAATATATTTTTGACATTATAGAGACATATTTGCGCACACTTTCTTCTAACAAATTATGATAATGGATAGTGTTTTGTACATTTAGCTCATTTAATGTGATAGTAGAGAAAAATATGCTAGTTATAGGGAATGCCCCTTTTAACCAACAACAGAGTGCTTGTGCACCCTGTTCAAACTCAGTTATAAGTGTAGTGTATGGAGAATAGATAATTTGATTTGTGTGATTTCGAGAATGATTCTATAATTCTGTAAGTCGAGGAAACTGTAGAAATATTTCAACTCCCTCTGGGGGATTGGGGGGGGGGAGCTTTTCTAGGAAGAACATTATATTACATGAAAGTTCAACTTGATAGTTTTTGCGTGGGTGCATGTAATTGTTGTTTGGGAGACATATTGATTTTATGTTGGATGAATGGATGTCACAAAATGAGTTCTCCTTAAACGTTCTCCTTAAAAATAATGGTCTGGATATTAAGATGAAACTTCAGAATTAATGGTTTCTTGGTACCAAGCTAAATTGTGCATATTTTTTAAACATTTGGATCAGGGGGCCATATTTTAATTTATAAAAAAGCGTCTTAAATAGTAAAAAATTTAATTTCAGACTCAAAATGTAAGACAATTATAATTATTAACTTAAGATGCTTTCTAAATACGCCCACATATGATCTTTGTTGAAGTTACGGCCATTTTGTACACTTATTCGGAAACATGTATAGATCTACAACAAGCACTCGGGCGTAAATGTACTTTTATTTTTCGAGTAATCCAGGTTATTGGGGTGTATTTAGTAATAAAGGGTGCATTTAGAATCTCCAAATCAAGTAGAGTGCATAGCGCAGTCGGCTAAGCTACTGTGAATACGTAAACTTCAAAACTGAACGAAAGAGTTCGAATCCCATTCCACTATATTTTTTTTTAATTTTTGCTCGGCAAACATTTTAAGTGCTTGTCTATTTACAAAAAAATGCTTAATTATAAAACTTCCAGTGCGTAAAAAGCACATAAGAAATATGTCATAGCTGGTATATAGATAAAGCGACGACGCGAAAGATCTCATCGAGAACGTACATAGGTTTTGTATGGATGAGAAGGAAATAGGACTGAAGTTTTCGCTTGTCAGTGTGTGAGAATGACAAGAGCTAACATATAGACTGCATATAAGGTTGTCTCAGCGTCGTAACTTGTAATTCAATTGATACTTACACTGATTCTGACACATTGTATAATTGATATAATGAATATTTGAAAAAAGAATAACGCAAACTATGAATAGAAAAAAGATAATGATATGTGATCATAATCAGGTAATACAATGTATGCATATAGCATTAATGTAAGCATAAGTTTATTAAATAAAAAACGGTTTGTTAGTGGGTCTTAACTCACACAGGAAAGAACAAAACAGACGATTGAAAGCGATGTACTATGACCGCTGCATCACACAGACAACTGACAACATACACCATTAGCTAATTCTGATGTTTCTACTGAAAATTCTTAAAATGGCGATTGCAGCGAAGCCAATGACGCAATAAATACAATGTCCAGACTAAATTAATGTAAAGGAAACAAAGGTTTTTTTTATTAGTTATAAAACGTAAAATTAATCAAATTTTAAGAATTAAAATATTAACGTAAACGACAAAAAAAACTGAATTAGAAATTCAATTATTGAAAATGAGTATAGGAGAGGACTCGAACCCACAGTCTATATAAAAGTATGTTCTTGACAAGAGAACAGTTTATCCACTAAGCCACGTTGCCAACTAGAAGTAAAGGGAGATTTTCTCAAACCTATCCGTATTTTTTCATAAAATAACGGTAAATATCGTTTCAACCTTGGTATATGGACTGGTCCAGGGGTCATATTTCGAAGGTCGTTGTAGATCTATATTTGTGTGTCAGAAAACATACTTACAAGTTGTAGTGTTATATTTTCCCCCACAGAGATGAAGGGGGTATGATAATGGTATGTGTAATTCTGTCAGTCAGTCTGTCCCAGCTTCTGTGTGCACCACCTACTAAATTTCTTAAAGGATTTTGACGAAGCTTGTACAGAACAACTGCTATGAGGACCTACAGCGCATATTGTCAAGATTTTGCGATTCAAAATTTTTTTTCTGAGTTATGGACCTTTGTTGATTATCTTCTCTTCAGCAGGGAATATGGCTGTCTATGGCTGCTTCTTGTTATACCCCTTGCACAAGGAAAGTTGTAAGGGTGTATACTGTTTTAAACTTGTCTGTCCGTTTAGGAAGGAATTGATTTATGCAGAAATAATTGTTTACAGAATATTAGGGCCTTTTGTAATTTTATAGTCAATAAATTATGTAATTTAAAGTGATCAAATCTTGTGAACGCAAGTCCTCTTACAGTATTTTACTGATTTTCTTCAAACTTTCACTAATGAACAACCTTAATATGTGCTGGTGTGCATGAAGGAAGGAATTTACGCTGAACTAATTTTTATATTCCAGATTCTCTCAGCATACCTAGATTACATGGCAGAAGTGGGCGTCCTATTAGGAGGGCAGGAAAACAGTACCAGAGAACAAATGTTGGAAGTTTTAGAATTTGAATCCAAAATTGCAAATGTAAGTAATAGGTGTATGAATCAATTTACATTAATGCAGGGGTGTGGAAATTGTCAAATTTTTCGCTTGCCCTTGGGCAAGTTGGACTGAAAAATCCACTTGCCCAAGACAAAATCTACTTGCCCAGAAAAAGAGGAAGCAGAGGCTCCAAAGGGAAATGTTAAATTCAATGTTTTTGTTATTTAAATCTCTTTTGGAGTTGATAATTTTGGGATTTGCTTATGTTTTAGGTTAATATTGTTATAATAACAACATTTAATAGTTTTTCTGGTGATAATTTTGCACTTGCCTTTGGGCAAGCTGGATTGAAAAATCTACTTGCCCGCAGGTCAAAAAGCCCAAGCCGGGCAAGTCGGACATAGGATTTCCACACCCCTGATTTATGTATTCAATATATCTTATGCTATAGTGTGCCTAGGATAAGGTGAGAAACTATGTTTTGCAAATAAAGGCTATGCTTGACATTTCTAAAATAGAGCTGAGGAATAAAGAAACAAATGTTAACCTATGTGCTGTGGTTTTAAATTATTTTCTTATAATAATTTTGTTAGTGATAATGATCAAGAGTTGAATTTTTGTGATACGTTGAAATCACATTGAAATCACCATGGTCCGGCGGGCCACTTGTGAGGTTTCTTGTTGATTGCCCAATTAATTTTGTGGCTTCGTTATCATACTAGTGACTACTAGTACTACATTGTTTGTGTCCATGTGTCTACTTCAGATAACAGTTCCCAGCGAGGAGAGAAGAGATGAACAACAGATTTATCATAAAATGCAGCTAGCTGAATTACAGAAAATAGCACCATTTGTAAGTACTATACAAAACACTAACTTAATGAAACTGCAAGTATTTCAAACTTAACAAATATTCCAGTCAGCTTAAACATTCTTCTTTATTTGGATTTTACAAAGTATCATACCAATTCAGGAATAGTCACATGTCACTGGTTTGGAGTTTGTTTCTCAATCTGTGGCCTTTTTCTGCTCCCCATCTTTAATGAGGGGGTATATTGCTTTGCACATGTTCATCAGTGGGTCAGTCTGTCAGTAGACCAAATGGTTCCCTTCAAGAACACTTTGTCCCAGGATCTTAAAACTTTACATGGAGGTTTGTCAGCTACAGTAGACGACCCCTATTGATTTTGAAATCAAAGGTCAAGGTCACTGTGACCTGGTCAAGGTCACTATGACCTTTACTATTTTAGACTATTGGGCTTGCAATGGGGGCATAGTTGTTAAACAAACATCTCTTGTTATGAACTAAAGATAACGTTCAGCTACCAGAGTTGTCCCCCATGAAATACTTCAACGTTAAATTACAAATTTGGTGCCTAGATGTACAGTTAATGTCTATCTAATGAATGGACGTTACAATTAAAATGGTCTGCTTTAAAATTCGTATATATCTATTAATTCCTTTGCCCTTCCAATAGTTCTAACATTTACACTCATTACAACAGAGCCTTAAGAACAGTGCCTGTTTCTCATATTCCGAGATGGAGTCTGTGGGAACAATGTCACAGTGTTGTTGGTGGTGAGCTGCTTTCAGCTTTGAATGCTGCACTTTCTGTAATGTAGTCATATAACCGTATAATTACATTTATTTGTACAGGTGAACTGGGTGAATTTATTGAACAGTATTATGGCAGTGGCTAATGTAACAATGACACCAGCAGATAAAGTGGTCGTCTATATGCCAGGGTACCTCAAAAATCTCACCATACTCATACAAGATACATTGAAACAGACAAATGGGAAAAGGTATGTGATTTGTTAACATGAACTAAGGCGCTGCCTATTGTGCAAATTTTATCTTACACAATCATCTAAGATCTACTCAGAAAAACAATAAAATATTAAAATGATTGCCTTAATACTGATATATATTGTGAAATCATTTAATTTCGATGGGACTAAGTTTTGTGGTGGGGGTAAAAAATACCCTTTGATGGGACCTTAGTTCTTGGGTTTTGCATTTCAGGTAATGAATACAAGTCTTTAGGGCCAAATTAGTGTTCGAAGGGATTTGATTTCAACCACGAAATCCACAAAATTGAATCTTCTAAGGAAATTGAATGAATGTACAGTAAAGCCTTTAAACTGGCCACATGTACATGTTAGGAGTCAGTTCAGGAAGACTGTTAACTTAAAGGTGAAGTTTAGGAATGGGTTAAACCCAAATAACCAGAAGTTTGGTTATGCTTTTTCTGTTTCAGCAATCAAACTGTGCTACTGATTATTGCTACAGTACTGAACTGAAATGTTTAGCAATGTATCGAATAAGCTATGACAAGTTTTCAGGGACTCTTCTGTATAAATGTAATATTATATGATTGTATGTTGACAGGACTTTACATAATTACATGATGTGGCATGTAGTGAAGGATATGACACCGTACCTGACCAAGGAATTTACAGATGCTGGAAATATTCTCACTGAAGCCATCTCTGGTATGTGTATAATTATGTGGTAGTTATACTCTCTGAACAACGTATGTTGTAAGGGGGGGTGGGGGGTATACTGTTTTCAGCTTGTCAGTCCATCTGTTCGTAGATTATGAATTTAATAGCAACAAACTTCTTCTACAGTTAATTTTATTAGCTCACCTGTCACATAGTGACATGGTGAGCTTTTGTGATCACTCTTCGTCTGTTGTCCGTCCGTCGTCCGTCCGTCAACAATTTGCTTTTGTTCACTCTAGAGGCAACAGTTTTGATCCAATCATCATGAAACTTGATCAGAATGTTGTTCTCTATACAATCTAGACCAAGTTTGAAACTGGGTCATGTGGGCTCAAAAACTAGGTCACTAGGTCAACTCTTAGAAAAACCTAGTGTTCACACCAGAGGTCACAATTTGTATCCAATCTTCATGAAACTTGGTCACAATGTTGTTCTCTATGGAATCTAGGCCAAGTTCAAAAATGGGTCATGTGGGGTCAAAAACTAGGTCACTAGGTCAAATTTTAGAAAAACATTGTGTTCACTCCAGGGGTCACTGTTTTGATCCAATCTTCATGAAATATGGTCAGAATGTAGGTTGTACTGAAACCTAGACCAATGTGCAACAGGTGAGCGACCTAGGGCCTTTCAGGCCCTATTGTTTCACAACGTTTCGACAGAATAAACTGTCTTTATCAGGTGAAGATATTGCAATAACAAATAAACAGGAAGTGACATCGTCAATGTGATATGACGTCGTTGACGTCAAAAAGAAACAGATGTTTTGACGTACTGCTCGTAGACACATTCTTGTGGACACAACTCCTCTTACAGTTTTTGCTGGATTTCCTTCAAACTTTTACACATTGGCAAGCTCAACATTAAGATGTGTGTGAAGGACATAATTTGCGCTGTCATGGTTTTTGCCAGAATTATGGCCTTTTGCTGGCAAGTGGTATATTAGTCTGCTGAATGGGGACAGATCTTGTTTGATCTGTATCTGTGTAATCTGTGTAGAGAATTATAACCTTTAAAAATATTATACAAAGTTATAGTCAATTTAATCTGTTGAAGGATAATCTTACTAAAAACTGAGTAAGATATTGAAATAATGTGGCTGAAAATCCTCATGTTTATACATGTTTTACAAACATCTCATGTTATATTGGTAGGTTCTGTGGGTGGTGAGGAGCTATGGAGACATTGTATAACTGACACAGATCAAGTACTTGGCTTTGCTCTCGGTTCATTGTTTGTAAGGGAAGTATTTCAAGGCAATAGTAAACAAAAGGTAGGTAACTGTATGAGATGACTGTCGAGCTGAGCAGCCAAGCAAAACCTTTGTTTGCAAGTCAGCCTTCTGCTGAAATATGGCAGGCATATTAAATAAGTGCATCCACCTGGATTTGAACCAGATAAGATGGTAAACACCCTAACCACTGAGCTACAGATGCACAATATTTTGTCAACATCATAGGCTCCTCATGGTCCTTGAACTTTAGGTAGGAATTTAGGGACAGGCATGAAACAGTGTAACCATATTAAATTATAGTGATCAACTTGTTATGTAGATATAATTATTCCTGTTTGTGAATTATGCAGTACTCTGTCTTAAGTATTCATTATTTTGTAATAAAATAAGGGATTTCACAAAATGCTCTAATGACTTCACTGAAGCTTCCCCCAGACCATGAGGAACTTTTTCTTCCCTCCCGTGCTCATTCATTAAATTGGGAGTACATTGTTGAGGCAATCCCTGCTGGGATAAAGTTCTGCAATGTTTTGTTGAATGTTTTGTTATTTTAAACCAATATTTTGTTTCTATTTACTTTTTGGTAGGCTGAAAGCATGATTGCGGAAATAAAAACAGCTTTTAAAAACAATTTACCGAGTTTGTCTTGGATGGATGAGGAAACGAGGAAAGCAGCCATTGATAAGGTAAATATATCCACTATAAGCCTGTACAACTTTTAAGCATGGGTGACAATTTTCCTGATTTATCTGGAATTCCGGATTTTATCAGTACTGAAAGATTTATGACTTCTGACTATATTAAAAGTAATGAAAATATCCCAAAAAATGGTAATTTGAAAGTTATGGTGACCTAAATCTGCTCTGACTGATTTTCTTTAATAGCAATTGAGTTCAATATGGAAACAATGTCATTAAAGGCCTTGTTTGGCAAAATATTTGTGAATTTGGCTGTGTTGACACCCCTGTTTAGGTAGACCTTAGGCATGTGGGGATAGTTTACTCAAAGGCACCACAGAACAACGTTAGCTGCCACACCCAGAGGAGAGAAATAATCTTCCCAGGGGAACTCGAACGCTTGTTTCATTCATTAGGTAGCCACATGTACAGGGGAAGTTAAAATGTCAAATCATGGTTGAGTGGCTAAACTGCTGAAAACAGCCCTCGAACATGGGTTCCTTTTTTGCAAAACAATTCTCTGTTAGGTTGGTTAATTCAGATGACAGCAACCAGAAATGTTGAGATTGAAAGGCAGGTAGTGATTTTTCACTCCTCGGCATGTAGTGATATTGCTCTGTCCATCTGTTCATTTGTCTGTTCGTCGCTTTGGAATTTTTAACCAATTCTTCAATGTTGTTGAAACTCAAGTATTAGGTACTGCTTTCAAACTTGGCACACTTGCTTACCATCATTAACACCTTGCATAATTGTCAACATTATGTAACATTGTTTTACATGTCAACAGAATTATAGCCCCAGATTGACTTAACTAGTTGTTACAGAAAATGCTTCAACTGTAAAATCGTTAATATTTAGGGGGATGTAATTCCATGGATTTCATAGATATCCTCAACAACACAATTAAATCCTCAAAAATATTTAGAATAATTTCTTATGACTTAATGGATAAAATATCCTTAAAATTAAGTCCCCGAAAAAATTGTCTTTTTTCACCAAAACCACAAAATTTGGTCCCATTGAAATTAAATGATTTTACAGTAAAGCTTCCCTGCATGCCTCTAAAACACAAAGATGTTAAAATCAGGTGGAAATTGCACTGCTTATGGAGTCTAGTTCCTTACAGATTGTAAGGGAGATAATTCATTAAAGTTGATACATGCTTTATACTACAATTACCTCCCTTTGTGATTGTAATATTAAGCTTGGCCAAACATTCATGTTGTATTAAGCGTCATGTGACTTCTCATGTTTTCAGGCAAACTCTGTGATTGACATGATTGGCTTTCCTGAGTACATCTTAAATAAAACACGACTCAATCAAGAATATAAAGATGTAAGTATTATTGATGTATGTGTTTTTGCTAGCAGTGGGGAGGGGGAGCCAGGCTTGAACTGATGTACCTCACACAAGCCTTGATTTGGTTGATAGTGGTTTCCGGTCCTTATGATTGTTGAAATTGTTTAATTTAATGCCATATTTAATTTAGCCTAATTTTTTTTCTAATTAATGTTACACACTGTCAAGTCTATACCTCGGTATCATTGTGAGGCTAGCTTTGTAACGCCCCTGGCTCAAGGTTGATTTGGTTATGTCTTTGCTAGGGTTGTTAAAATTTAGCAGAAGTTTGATTATTGTCTGGTCAGCATCCTGTTTTCTCATGGATCAGATTGGTACCATCGTATGGAAATTTAGTCTAAGTCTGTCTGATGACAGTGAATCTGATTATAGAGGATCTATCATGGGTTGTCAATTAATATAAATTTATATAAACAAGTTTCGGAAACTTTATTAAGCGATCCTTTGGTGAGCTAAATAATATTTCCTGAACGAGTTTAATTTAAACTTATCAATTGACAATGAGTGATAGATTCTTTATATCATATGAGACTAAAAACGCAAAATATGCATAAAATTATTGGAAACATGCCCATGTATAGTTTACCTTATATCACACATGTTATTTATAAGATTATACATACTCGCTATACTAATCCGGATACAAGGAAATTCATGTGATATAAACTCATTATCTTTTAAGCTCACCAAGTGTATTTTGATTATTTATTATGCCCCCCGCCCCCATCTTTGCTGAGGGGTTATAATGCTTTGTACATGACTGTTGGTGCGTCATTCGTTCGGTCTGTGTGTCGGTCGGAAGACCAAGATGGTTTCCATTCAATAACTCAAGAATACTTTGCCCTAGGATCTTCAAACTTTACATGGAGATTTTCCCCTATTGATTTTGGGTCAGTAGGTCAAAGGTCAAGGTCACTGTGACCTTTACTATTTTCAACAATTAGGCTGCCATGGGGGCATACATGCTTTACAAACATCTCTCGTTCTCATGTTATTCAGGCCTGGGTTTTGTCAGGCTTGTGTCTGATTTCAACTTTTGAATCCTGAAATTTCCTTCTTTGTCAATGTTGAAAAGTGGAATTTCAGGCTTTGAAACATTCAGGCTTTGGCTGATTGCTAATTAATTGATGCCTGTTATTTGAACTCTACTTCCTCATTCCCAACATTGAATAAGAACTTAAAATAATGTTATTTCCAAGACAAATTTGATACTTAATTTTCTTACATTTTTCGTTTTCAGCTGATCATTCGAGAGGATGAATACTTTCAGAATAACATCAGAAATGTTTTCTTTGAGTTGAAACGCAATGTTGCCAAGTTACGGAAAGCTCCTGAACAATATGTGTATGTATTATTTGGTAACTTGTGAACAGTTTATGCCTTACATTTAAAAGTAATTCACAGTGGCCTTATTTTGAAATAAGTTCTCTATGTTGCTGTGCATATGTAGAGGTCAAGGCCTTAGACAACATAATAAATATAATCAGTTCATCCCGTTGAAATATGTCCATTGTCCAAATTTCTGCTCAGTCTTATTTCTTATCTGGATAAAAATGTACCAAACCAGATTGATAATTGTATTGATTTTCTATTTATAGCCCTTTGTTAGGAGGGGGAATGTGGCCTCCGTAGCTCAGTGGTTAGAGCGCTTGCCACCTAATCCGACAACCCAGGTTCAAATCCAGGTGGAGGCACTCATATGCCTGCCATATTCAGCAGAAAGCTGACTGGCAAATAAAGGCTATAAACTCAGCATTTTAAGAAAAAAAATGGCATTACTGCACAAAATGAATGTACCTTCTTTAATTAACCTTGATTATGTATCATGATATTACAGATGGGATATGACCCCACCGACAGTGAATGCATACTATACTCCAACCAAGAATGAGATCGTATTTCCAGCTGGGATACTGCAATCACCGTTCTACAATCAAAACTGGCCAAAGTAAGTGAACATCCTTTCCAAGCTTTATCCTGCACATCTAGCTGAAATCAGTACTTGAAATCCCGGTACATATAGTTGGAATCAGAAAACATCCTGACAAGGTCTTATAGCATTTAATCCTCTTTGCACTCGCTTATACAGGGTGATCCATTAATTCTGCACATTAGTTAATGCTTATATTAACTTCAACATCTTTAAAGCTATTTTATCAATGAATCAATGTAATTGAATCAATGTAATTGAAGAGTACACTTGTCAGTTTTGTACAGTTTTGCAAATGTCGGTCAGACCAATTATAATGGAGTAACTGCCCTTCGTTTTTTTACACATATAAATTTTGTCCGCCCTATTTCTCTGTAACCATTGTATTTCTTCAAATGATGGTATGCCTAATCAATACCAAGTTTACTTGTGCATATCATCAGCGGACGTCAGTCAGATAATTTTAACACAGTAATGGCCCTTTGTTTTTTACACTTTTAAATTGTGTCCACACTATTTCTCTGTTACCATTGGTCATATTTCATTGAAAGTTGGTATGATTGATTCCTGTGTCAAGCAGTATCTGAAGGGAGGGGGGTATTTATCACATTCAGTGATGTTTCTTGATTATGGGCATAAGTACATGGACTGTCAGTGTAATATCAAAACCTAGTGTAATACAATGTATAAATGCAAATTTTTGGAACATTTTTACATGTATTTTTTCTCTCCTGTAAAAGTGATATGTATAAGGTTTTGATATTAGGCATATAATCAGCCATTTTAGAGATATTGAAATGTACCAGTTAAAAAATGTTGAAATGTGGTGAATGTTCATATTTTATTTCACAGTAAATTAATTTTAGCCAATGTATTGGTGCTGCTGTTATTATCGTACTTAAATCAAATTGGATCCTACTTAAAAATGAAAACACAAGTCTTACCTGTGTTAAAGACCACCAGTCCTGTCCTGCAAACAAAGACAACTATTATTTCTCTATTTCAAACCAGTCCACTAAAAGAGGCGTTCCCTACAACTTTGATGGTTTAAAACGATTTAGGAATATTATACATTAAATGAGAATCATTATTGCTTAAACTCCTCAAATCTTCAACAAAAAGCTCCCACAAATTACCGAGAAAAAACGAAAATATATGCCCGTAACGAGCAAAATTAGTCATGAGTTGTTTCCCTTTGACCACATAATAATAAATCACTGGAAGCGATAAATTATTTTTGCTGATTTGAATATATTTTTGACATTATAGTGACATATTTGCGCACACTTTCTTCTGACAAATTATGATAATTGATAGTGCTTTGTACATTTAGCTCATTTAATGTGATAGTAGAAAAAAATATGCTATAAAAAAAGTTATAGGGAATGCCTCTTTAATATATTGAGGGCTCAGTGCAAAACTATGGTAACTACATTGATTTATAGAGGAACATACCATATAATAGTTTTGCACTTCAAAACCACCAATTTTATCTCCAATATTAGCATTTCAAAGCTGTACTGTAAAATTATTAAATTCCAATGGGACAATATTTTTAGGTTTTTTTTGTGAAAATTACTATTTCCTGGGGCTGTTATTTTAAGGGTATATTATCCACTAAGTGAAATACTAAAGAATCTTTTATATTTATAGGTTTTTTTAAATTTTGTGGTCGAGGTCATTCACAAATCCACAAAATTTAATCCCGATTTTACAGTACTATAGCTCACAGTTCTTAACAAAGACGACACTATACTGTTCTCAGAGGTGGTCTGTACAAACAGGGTTGACTCTATATGATTTATATACAATGGTTAAAATTTGGCGCATTTAATCTAGACGGTCATTAACCTAGTATTTATTGATCAATTTACATATTCATATTGTTTCACTAGATCATTAAACTTTGGTGCTATGGGAGTGGTAATGGGTCATGAATTAACTCACGGCTTTGATGATCAAGGTATTATATGGTCATGTGACTTGTATGGTCATGTGACTTGTACAGTCATATGACTTGTACGGTCATGTGACTTGTACGGTCATGTGACTTGTACGGTCATGTGATTTGTATTGTCATGTGACTTGTATGGTCATGTGACTTGTACGGTCATGTGACTTGTACGGTCATGTGACTTGTACGGTCATGTGACTTGTATTGTCATGTGACTTGTATGGTCATGTGACTTGTATTGTAATGTGACTTGTACTGTCATGTGACTTGTACAGTCATGTGACTTGCATGTAATTGTCATGTGACCAGCCTGATGTTGTAACTATGTAAATAATCAACTTATAAGTACTTTTAATATCTGTATATAATGCAATATAGCCATTATGCATGTAGTTTACCATAATAAGTAAAACCGTTAGACAGAGATTTTTCCAGACTGATGATCATGCAGTGCTTAATTTTTTCATGCATGTATGTTTGTCTAGATGTGATTATTGTTTGTACCTGGAATTGGGCAGCACCAATTCTTCTATCTCTAGATTTGATTATCATTATTAGCATTATTTCCTGCTTACATGTTTCATCTCTGTTTATCTCACTTTAACCTATAAATATAGCATTAAGTCTTCTTTGTCTCTTGAAGTATATCAGCCTTTATACTTGGGTGGCTTTTGAATATTTGATTTTGATTCTAATGTGCTGTTAGTGTGAAAATATATATAATAAAAGCCAATGTAACTTTGGGAACGCATGTTGTGTACCTCTGAGTCACTTTTTTACGTGCATCGGATGTCATAAAAACAATGTGATGTCACTTTCATTGTTATAAGGGCAGATACTGTATGATATTTTCAGGGGAAATTTTAACTGCCTGTCATGGTGAAAATGATGATAATTAATTCCAGAAAACTGGCCTCAATCTCCAGAAACATCTCAAGTGGAAATCTCATCTCAAATTGAGATTTTGCCTAAACTAGAGTCTAAATTTCTAATAAAGTCAGAACTCATTAAAAATTACTGGATTATACAAAGAATAGCATTTGCAGTTTTGATGATAAATTTGAGCCCATCGTCCATTGGAAATTATCCAAACCACACATGGCAATATTTGAGATGAGATTTATCTAAGAATTGGGATGTTTGGGGAGATCAGTGCCTGGTTGTCTCTGAATTGTTTACATGTATATGTGAACTAGATTATATAACAAGACAAAATGTGCATCTTGTTTTGCATGTTTAACTCACCTGTCCATGAATGTTTCGTGAGGTATTGTTTGTTTCTTGATAATTTCCTTTCTGACCTTCAAATTATAACTGTGTATACTCAGTATCCAGTACTTGCTGATAATGTGTAGTTTCAGGGGTCCTAACATTCCAGAATAATCCAGAAATCCAGATTTGCTGCATCAGAAAGAATACACTTTTCTTTACAAATTTTTTCTTTACAAAAGTTATTTGATGAAAGTATTCATAGAATTGTCAAAGTGAGGTCATTTGAAGTTCCAAAATATGATTTTTAACAATAAAACCATGTTTGGAACATAGGTAAAGTGTAGGTCTGTGTGCTTTTGGCTCCCAAAGATCTATGACTTGTTTTCAGGATTGAGTGTTATTACTCGGTAGAACCCCATGCAGTCCCTTCTAGTTTATATCCTGTGTAGATAGTTTGTACTCATGTTTTTTCATACTGTGAATTTTAAGAATGTCATGCATCATAGCTCCTAAAATGATAAGAGTTATACATATTTGAAATCTACACCATAAGGTGCTTCTTATGAGCCTATTTTCATGAAAATCGGAACTTGTCAAGTTGACCGAACTGAAGTTAAAAAAGTTTGTTTTACCAGAAGTTTAGTGTGATTGTCAGACAGTTTTTCTTGTTTTCTCAAAATATTGATTTTGTACTCAAAATATTGATTTTGTAGTTACAACCTTCTCATTCTAAGCCAGCGCATTGTTTGGGTTGTAATTTTGTGCTAGCTTTAGTTAGCATCAGCATGTTTTGTTTTGTTTCAAAATCTACATTATTTTGTCTTTAATTATGCAGTTACATAAATATTGTACTGAAGCCTGGATTCTAGTTTATTGTTAGAGCTTGAATTTATACTACTCAACAAATGTATGTTTCATATTCTGGAGTATTTTTACATAACTCATTCAACACAATCAATACTGTCTGAAACAACCAGAAAATAGAATCTTATTCAGTGTAACTTGTTTGAAGTTAACACCCAAAGGATGACCTAAAAAGGGTTTTAAGTGTTTGAAACATTTGGGGTATCTGAAGAATTTGGGAATTTATGCTATCTGAATAGTATTTAACTTCAGTTGATACAAACATTTTTGCAGAAATAAGTTTAACAATATAGTTCAAAGCAGAACCACTCTAATATTCAAATTTTCGTTCAACAGCTATGTAAATTTGAGTATTGGAGTGGTTCTGCTGTGAACTATTTTGTGATCCCCTTTTAGGAATTTATTTGTTCTAGAAGTTTAACTATGATTCTATACTCGTTTTACTTCATTTACAAATTTCTAATTTCTGAAAATTACAATAATACAGAACCTGAATCAGCTTACTTCTAATGCCTAGGTCCCACAGAGCATTTTTCTGCCTCAGCGATATACTGCTGATTTAAATAAATAAGCTTCGAGAGTAATTGGGAACAGGGATATCAAAATTTTCTGATGACTACCACAAGGCTTCCCCTACTAGATCACGAGGACCTTTTTCCCGATGCCAATTTATTAAATTGGGAATACATCACCGATGCAAAAATGTCTCAGTGGGACCAAGGCATAAGCTAGGACAATTCAATGATATAATGAATGATTGTGTATTGTATCAAACAGGTCGTGAATATGATAAGTTTGGTAATCTACGTCCATGGTGGAACAATGCATCAGTGGAGAGGTTCGAGGAACGGACAAAGTGTATGGTAGATCAGTACTCACAGTATAAACTCAACGTTGACAATGTATGTTGCTTTCTTTATATTCTACTGTATCTCTTGTAGTATATTCCTTTTTGTACTGAGAGATATTGTGTCTGTTGGTTCTTACAAAGTTTTCAGATGTTCTTAGCTACCAAAACTATTGTTACTTCTTTATTACTGAATTGAAACATATGATATGGGGGGCTCATTTTCTTAATAAGATCATTTGCTACAGATTGGTGTTTATAATCATTTGGCCTGAACTGATGATTGTAGTCTATGATTTATTTGGGTTTTGGTACAAAATCTAAAATTGTATTACCCTTGTTATCAAGGTTTATCATAAATTTGTTTGAAGTGTTCTGCAATTGGTATGATTCATTATAATTTATTCCACTGATAGCTCTAGTTGTGTTTGTAGTTTGATATTGCAATGTTTTAACTTATTGACTGTTCACTTACAGGTACGAGGGAAGCAGACATTAGGTGAGAACATAGCTGACAATGGTGGATTGAAGGCTGCATATCATGTAAGTATACAATTTTCCTGTTGATTTGACACAAGTACTATAATACTAAGAGCTAAATCGATACATGCAGATTTCATATAAGCTTTGTAATAAATTTTCTTTAAACAAGCTTTTACACATGAACAACTTTAACATGTACATGTAGAAAGGAATTTGTGCTGAGATTGTCTTTGCCAGAATTATGACCCTTTGCAAGTTTGAGGTACATTAGTTTGCCGAATGACGACACCTATAGTCAATTCTGTTATAAAGTAGATGTTTTTGTATTTCAGGCGTATGAAGACTGGTTATCTACACATAAAGAGGAGTTACCCCTCCCTGGTCTTAACCTCACACATAGACAACTCTTCTTTCTCAGCTTCGCACATGTAAGTGTTTCACCCCCCCCCCCCCCCCCCCCCTAATAATTTCCTAGGGAGGATGCACATCAAAAACAGCAAATGTTATTCTTTGTTTATTTCAGTCTAACTTCAGATTTATAAGAAAAAATCAGACTCTGACATTTGAGATGAGATTTCTACTTAAGATGTTTCGGGAGATCAGATCCTGATCTCCTTAAGCATGTCATGGAAACTCTCAGCTGAAGTGGAGATTTTGCTCAAATCAGTGTCTGAATTTTCAATTAATATGAAGTATGACCTCTTTAAATTTCACTAATATGAACTAAGGCATTGCCTATATGGGTATTTAATAAATATTAGATAACCGCTAGGCTATATTTGTAGATATAGACACGGGGCCCAGTTGATATGCATTATCCAAGGGAGATAACAAATGCATGCAATCATCGTGAATTGTAATCTTTATACAGTACATAAGTCAATGCATTCAAATTATCATAATTTGATTCAAAATCAATATAATCAAAGACGCACATATACTGTACTGTACTGTTGTATTGTAGGCCTACTATAAGATAGTTTAATTTGTCCAGGAATATAGATAATTTACAGCCTCCCATGTTTGTCTTTCGTCCAAATCCGCTTGGAAAATCGAAGATATTACATAAGCGACACCGTATGACATTTGATGGGGCCTTGATTTTATATTCACAAGACTCACAGCAAATATCACACAATTGTGCTTCGCAGCTTGCATACTGTGTAGACTCCCAGCTCATCCGGAACATGATTTCGCGACTCTCTTTCCAATTTCGATCGAAGAAAATTTACGACAGCATTGAAGTGCTCAACTCGGACGACGATTAATCCGGAATCAATCCATATAATTAAAATATTTGATAGAACTTCTTCGTTTTGGTTACTTAAAGTCTGAAGTTGGCTGATGTAAACTGCAGCACACGATGTTTTTGTTTTGTTTTGTAAAACGGAACGGTCTAAAACTCGTCCCTCCGCTCCTAGGAGTTTTTACCTCCCTTTGTTGATTCAATTTTTTTGTTTCATTTCATAGAATATTTTTAAAAAAATTAACAATACAAAACTAAACGTTTGGGTGCAACCGTTTTGAGATTAAGAATTTTCTAATTTTCCAAGACTATTCACCTCGGAAAACCGCCTGAAATTTTTGACCGGAAATAACTTTTTCTGAAAGCATTAGTACCGGCAGAAACTCGACGAAGATATGCACGCGCACATTATTGGTATGGATATTTTCAATAGCCTATTATATTATATTCGTATATTCGTATTTTTGTTTTGTGATGCCAATTTTGAGTCCAGCTGCTCATGGTAATTGCCTCCAAAAAAGAATAATTACAATATTTGAGACAAGATTTAGCTCAAATTGAGATGGCTTTAAAAGGCTTTGGCTGAATTCTCAAATAAGTGAAACAGCCACCATGTTAGATGTGGTCATGCTGTTGAATAATGTAAGGTTTGTGGGGGAAGATTCTCCGATCCCCACAAAACCAACAGATGGGGACAATGATTGGGGTTACCCTGGTGGGCCCGAAACGTAAACAATAAGTTATATGTGGTTATTTCCCTATGGAGAATATAATATTATGAAGTTATGAACGTTTTTTAGTTGTGTTGTTACATATTTTTGTGATCTGTTATGACTGGGACCCTTGGTCCCACTGAGATAAGGTTTTGCATCGGGATTTACTCCTGATTGAATAAGTAGGCATTGGAAGGCATCTGAAAAGGCTCCTTGATGTAAGAGAAGATTCGGGGTAATCAATTGAAAATTTGTGATATCCCTGGTCTTGATGCCTCCTGAAGCTAATTTATTCAAATCGAAAGTACATCAAAGATGCCAAATAGACAGAGGCACTTAGGCATAACCTAGCAACTATATTTCAGGTATGGTGTTCTACAAGTACTACAGAAGCTGACCATTTACAAATACTGAGTGATGTACATAGTCCGGGCAAGTTCAGGTAATGTGCTGTCTATAGTACCGTTATGCCACCCATCTTTGATGAAGGGTTATATTGCTTTGCACATGTCGGTCGTTAGGTCAGTATGTCTGTCGTTTGACCAAAATGGTTTCCGTTCAATAATTCAAGAACGCTTCGCCCTAGGGTCTTCAAACTTTATGTGGAAGTTGGTCAGCACCAATAGATGACCCCTATTGATTTTGATGCCAGTAGGTCAAAAGGCAAGATCACTGTGACCTTTACCATTTCCAACAATTGGGTTGCCATTGGGGCATAATTATGTGTTTTATAAACCACCCTTGTTTGTTTTGAATTGAAGGTGTTAATTGGTGCACAGTATTGTAAATGGTGTTTCCAGTACTGAAGTTCGTATTAAGGTCCAGTCAGTAGCTGAACTGTTATTAGAAACTTATCACACGATGAACGCTTTATTGTTTATGTTTTAAGGGTGATTGGAACTTTATCCAACTCAGAAGATTTTGCACGAGAATATAATTGTCCCAAGAACTCACCGATGAATCCGGACAAGAAATGTGTTGTGTGGTGAAAAAGTGGTGCACAAGACTTAATGAGTTAGTGAAACAAACTTGACAGTGTTTATGTGTGATATGGATTTTCTAGCTGTATGGTGACATGCAAGCAGGAATTGTGTTGCTGGTAACAGAGAAACATGGACTTGCCTGTTTGCATGTTATCCTGGTCTAATTATCAACTTTGTTATGAATTTTTACAATGTCATTTAAATTAGACCTATATTAGCTTCGCTACTTTACACTGATAAAGGATCTGATGACACTTTATATTGGGTCATGTCGATGTGAACTTTACATCATCCAATCAAATTTCTACTTTCACAAATTTGAAAGTGTAGAGAATCTCTGCTGTAGTTTACATTAAGAGAGATGTTTAAACTCCATACATAGAAAGTAAGTGTAACATTGTCTATACATACTGGTGAATAGCCATAATACAAAATGCACTAGAGGTCATTTGCACATGACCTCTTATGTTGTGTTATCAGATCTAACTAATAGCATAAGGAACGGAGCAAATTTTAGGATCTGATTTTGGATTTTTACATATAATTTTTATGTACTTCATGCGAAGAATGTAACTGTCCCTAAATTCTGCCATTTAAATTATTCATGATTTCCCTACTTTTCTTTAACTCCTTTCTCACTAGACCCTAAATCTACATGATTGTATTCACATACATTATTATTATTCATTATTCTGAGTGTGAATACTTCCTCTCAATAGTGCAGAGGTGTCAGCTAGGGCTGTAACAGTATGCAATATCTGACAGTGTGCTGATTATGTACAATTACCATGTATACATAACTGCTTCGTTTTGTCAAAATTCATTTAAAGTAGTTAATAGAAACATAATAATTTCTGTTATAGAAGCATCAAATTCATTGTCACTTAAAACATGAAGTATTTAAGCTGCTATAAGAGAAAATTGTATCATACCGAAATATACTGAACTGTTAGAAAAAACTGACAGTACGTATCATGACGTGAGGTGACCATACCGTTACACCCCTAGTGTCAACAGAGCCAAATTAAAAATCAGGAAAATTCAATGCTGTCAACCATTTTACCAAAAAAGGGGCCTACAACCACATTGTTTCCATATGTAATTCGGTTTTTATGAAGAAATTCCTTCAAAACAAAATAAATTTACCACAACTTTGTCACCGTTCAAGATATTTTCTTCAAACAGCTTTTATTTGGTCTGGAATCATGTTTTTTCTGGATTTATAAATGAGGAATACCCGATAAATCAGAAAAATTGAAACCCTTGATAATTGTTAATATTTAATTTTACTGGTAATTACTGTTACAGTAGTAGATGGTATTGCCGATTGTTGTTGCTTGAACACAAACTAAGTATTATGTGTATTTGCATTGCATTTATTTAAAAGTAAAAAAAAAAACACATTGACATTAATTGACCTGGATAAAACATTGAAAATAATTGACCTGGGTAAAACATTGACATTAATTGACCTTTGCAAACGAATCACTTATTCTTGTTATTTTATCAGTATGCATTCGATCATTTAAATTACCGTTATATTATTCCTGAGACACTAGTCCACTCCAATCGCTGTCTGATGATCCGATGTCATGCTTCAGTCTTACAATAAAAAGCAGAAAAGGAGGCTGTAATAATTTTGAGTCTCTTTATTATAAAATTATATATTTGTATCCATTACTAATGTACTTATCAGTCCCATCCTTATACGTCAGTGGTTAGTCAAGTTTCCAGACTATTGTTTCTGATGAAAACAATATGCTGGTTTAACGAGAATGATCAGTCTGCAGACATCCAGTGCACATCGGATACATGGATATCATATATGGCTGGCTTAGAACCAGAAGGTCGTAACTACCAAACGATATCTTGAGAAAACAAGAGAAAACTGTCTGTAATTTACTCTTTACCTATGGGATAACACGTTTTGAAAACTTCATTTTGATCAACATGACAATTTCAGATTTTCATGAAAAAAGGCTCATAAGAAACGCCTTGTGAAGCAGATTTCAAATATGTATGAGTCTTATAAGGTCGTAAGTAGGAGTTATGACCTTCTGGTTCGAAGCCATCGATATATGGACATCATTTGGTTGATTTATGACCTAGATAGTATTTTCGTATTATACCGTTTATTACATGTACATCATATAGATCACTCATCCATACCCAATAAAAATTTACCATTTGTCGACACATTTCTAAAATAGCTTTCTATTTTGTCACTCTTCACAGAGAAGTTAAAAAAATATTGTGTTTGCAAATATCCCTGGTTTCCACGGTAATATGTTGTTGTAAAGCTCATATTGCTTAAATATAGACATTGTGATAATTGTCCCAATTGATTGATTTGGTAAATGTTTGGTATATGTTTGTTGCATTTTTTTCTTGCCCTTGGTCAGTAAATTGTCATGGTCAGTATTTAAGCTTATGTTTGTGATGACATTATACATTTATGTCGTTCATTTTATGTTCCAGTATTATGTTTGCCATGCAAGAGTTATGTACCATTATTAAACATGTTCACCCTCATATTGTGCACTGTTATTATAGAAACCATTAGTGTTGCTGTTGCTATAGTAACAATTATATCATATTAATGTTTGCAGAGCTACAGATACGGTTTTTGTTTTTTACCCGCCGGTTTCAATTTTGATTGGGTTTTGACTGCTTTTATTTTATTTGAAATAATTTTTTTTTTGGTAATTACCCCAATCTGCTGCTTATCTGTAGCTCTGAACAGTTTGAAATGTAATTCATTTCTATATGGGAACATGCTGTATTTTTAGTTCTAACGAGATTTTATCATTATTATGATGACAGGGTAAAATTAATCAGGATTATAAAACACAATGTCTATCTCCAACTTGAGTATACCATACCTTTCATATTTGCTTAACTTCATACATGATGTTTGGTTTCACTGGTAGGGGGCTGGTTATTATCTTTTATGTAACTAGCTACAGTACACATGTGGTAATCTCATTTAAAATTAGACCCATATTACATGCGCTTCTTTTCACTGATAAAAGAACTCACCACAATCTGTACGCAGTCATGTTGATGTGAACTTTTCATCATCCAATCAAATCGCTACTTTTACAAATTTGAAAGTGCAGAGAGTAGTGTACAGCTAGAGAAAGGTTTAAACTTTATACATCAGTGTACATAAAGAGTTAAACTCTATACATACAGGTTAATAGCAAATACTACAACATGCACAAGACAGCAGGTCATTTGAATGTGACCACTCAAGCAGTGCTGTCAGATCTAACCAGCAACACAAAGGAATGGAGCAAATATTAGGACCTGATTTTAATGTGATTGCACATGTGGAAAGGTTTTATGCTGTTGTGAAAGATCAACTATCACTTTTACTTATAATGTACATACAGGAAAGAGTATTGTGTAACTTCTACTGTTATATGTATAAACATTATGAAAGAATCTTAACTGTCACAATTCATTCTGATGCAATATTTTGAAATATTCCATCATTTTGATATATGACATTTATATCTTAGTGCCATGTTTTCATAGTATTCTTTTCATCTCCTGTATTCTCATTTTAGTGCTGTTTCATTGTCTATATACTGTTAGACAAAGTGCAGAATTTTGATAAAAACATGCAATACATTTTGCAAACTTTTTCATCTAGAAATGACCATGCACAATTTTCTTTTATTAAATGCTGCAATATTTTTTGTAATATTTTTATGAATTACATTAGAAAATGTACATTAATATTTTGCTGGACAAAATTTATTTTAAGATAAAGGTTGTCTTATATAGTAGGCTATATATATGTTAATTTCTAGATAATCATCAATTTTGAGGAGTAAGAAGTATTTTATATCTTGAGCTTGAATACGTATTAACAGTCAACATGGCTTAGAATGAGAAGGTCGTAAGTACAAAATCGATATATTGAGAAAACAAGAAAAAAACGCCTGATGAAGATTTAAAATATGCATTTGTCTAATAAGGTTGGCACTTACGACCTTCTCATTCTAAGCCAGCGATATAATGAATGTGTATTAACACTTCATAACACCTTACATGAATATTCAGTCTTAATTTGACTTGAACATGCATTGACATATTTAGAATTGACATGCATATGCATTCTTCATTGGCTGTTACCAGAATGTGATTTTTTTTTCATGATTTTTCAGCCTTCATATGAATATTAATTCACAATATATCAAGTTTACATAGATATTCAACCTCTGTTTAAATAACATGAATATGCATAATAATCTATAAAATTGACATGAATATTCAGACTCAAATAAACATGAATATGCATTAACAAATGTATAAAACTACAAGTACAAACTCATCCGATGTAAAATACGTTTTATAATTAAGTGTTATTTCATTAATGTAGATCTGTGTTGTGAAGAAATTTATATATAAATTTATATTGTTATTATATTACCGATTGTTGATGTTGTTATTGTTATATTTTGTTCTTTCTGTAAAATGGCTTTCCGTGAAATTGTTTTTATTTTTAATCTAGTCAGCCATTGTTATCATCAATTTTGTAATATTAAAAGGATTTATTCTTTAACTCCACTTGTTTGTTCTTAGGGTAACCCCACCAACTTAAACAGTACAATTCAGTTTGTATCACAGCCTTACATTTTAACATCCCCCCTACCGATATCACCAATGCAAGCATATAGCTTTGCACTGGGGTCAATGCAAGCATAATGCTTTGCACTGTGGTCAATGCAAGCAAATTGCTGGCTTACAATGAGAAGGTCATAAGTACACAATCAATGTTTTAAGAAATCAACGAAGAATGTTATGAAAACAACTCTTTACAAATGGAAAACCATGTGTGTGGACATCAATTTGGTCAATATTGACCATTCTGATGTTCATGAAAATATACTCCTATAGAAAGCGGCCCCAGCTTGTAATGCATAATTACTACCTTTTCATTCTAAGCTTGGGATAATGCTTTGCACTGATGTTAGTCTGTTGACAGTAGATTAAATGGTTTCCCTTTCACAGTAAACAGTGATATTTAAATTGAATTATGGTTATCAACCCTGGTTCCCCCATCATGATATGGTGTAATGTATACCAGACACGTAAGAAATATACAAAATTCAATATAGTGATTTTTTGCATGAAGTAACCTCAGGTATAGCGTGACCAGATAAAACTGAGACTCCTTGCATAATTCGTAAAAGTCCGAAGATAACGGTAAATAATAAGTTAGCATACAAATCGAATACAACCGATCACAGCCGGACAAATTTTACGGAGTTTTATGTGTGTCAGTTTAATCTGGTCAAGCTAGAACTGTATCCTAGATAACAAAAATAAAGCAAACGAAAATATGGGGGGGTCAATTTGTCAATTTAACAAAATAGACGGTACCATTTCTTTCATTTTTAAAAGAACATTTGCTGCCGGTATTTATTTTGCTATGGGAATCTTTTCAATGAAACGGATTGCAAACGTGCATGGCAACATATAAGGCGTACAAAGTTTATCATGCGTAAATGGTGCAAGTGGAACCGTGCTTTTTGTGATTTTCTTGACGCACGAGAGTTACGCTATCAGATCGATCAAATTTGGACAAAAGCTAATTTTCTACGAGATTATACAATATTATTACACAAAATTCAAAATTGTATGTGCAATGAAAGTAAGAAAAATTAATGATGGAAATGTTGCGTTTGTAGATGTACTGAGCATATAGTTAAGGTACTTAAAATATGTTTTCTATGAAAATAAGAGCAAATAGAAATGGAACAACATGCAGTCCAATTAAGTATATATAGAATGTATCCATGGACCTCCGCATACTTGCGATTGGTCACCGGTGCATAGTAGTGCACAATCGCTTTCAGGTAATATTTTATCCTCTGGAAAACTGTTTCCACACATGCACTCACCACGACTCTGAAAATTGTAAAGAATAATATATGTAACTGAAATGAGACAATACGTGTACATCAGTTGCAATTTGACTAAATTGTAATGTAAGAGCCATTGTTTGGCTAATACTCGCTTGATGAATCGGAAAGTAACAATTAAACGGTTATATGAGGAAAACTGACAGGGAAGGCAGCACTCAACTTAACAAACCGAGCACAGAAAGTATTAACACCATACGTTGCACTACAAAACCACCTAACGAAATAATCGAAAGCCTTAGTCCAAGCTATATCTTGTAAATACCAGGGTGACTATAGAGAAATATAAAAACACGATGACCCTTCCCCAAGTGACCAAATGAAGCGCATCCAGTTAAGACCCGACCTAGTTCTCCAAGATGACACAGTTTCACAAATATATGCCAACAGTGGTGACCAAGTGATGTGTTAGACTGTAACTTAATTGACCTTGTTACCAAATATCACACCCACAAACCGCGAAATCTAGCGACAAAACAATGCCCCCCCCCCCCCTCTGCCAGATCACATAAATAAAGCATACTGTCACCTCCACTAACAAGAAGCTTTCAAAATGTACCTATACTAGTGACCTACATGTAGTTATAGATCTCAGACGACCATGAAGTCCACTAGTGACCACACACGTCAACCAATAATACAACCATAAATGTTTGCCAACAAAGGGTGACCTCAACATGTACAGCGACCAAACAAGGTTTTCCAGAAAAAAAACATTAACGTAATGCCAACAAAGTGACCACAGTTTCTTCCCCAGCAAACTGGCCGAGCTGCAACAGTACAAAGGGAGAGGGAGAACTGACGTAACATATTTCTAGCTTACCCATCAGAGGTACAAATAATACATCAACGGAAGCAAACACAAACTTAAATAAAAAGCCCCTCCCCGGGAAAAGAAAAAATAGCCACACAAAATTACATACACAACACGTACTACATCAGCATTCAACTTTATGAAGGGTTTAGAAGCTAGTGTGCTAATAGGAAGCACGAATAAGACAGAGCACACATTATTGATACGAAAAAGAATCCAAGCTAGTCCCGGTTTATTATACCATATTTATATAGCCCTTTTTTATCACACGTTCAAAAGTGCTGTACAATCATGACGAAGACATCGTTAAAAAATATACGATGTACATAAAATATGCAAGTATGGACAAATTCATAAATCACATATAAAACATATCTACCGCTCATAAAATGACGAATATTAAGACTTTATGGATTCTAGAAGAAAATGTATTATTGAAACAATCCGGATTTTGGAGCAATAATTCAAAACCGACCCAATTGTATTAAATAAATTGCAAAACTACGAGGCAACATACACAGAAAGGATACGAATGGCACGTGAAAACATAAATGCACCGACAATTGACGCCTAGCGTAGTTTATAGTGGAGGCACAAACAATGTTCTACAGAAACAACTAGACTAGGTATAGAACACAGCTTCATGCCCGATACGGTTAACATTCTATCGTAGATTATTGTTCATTTGTAAAAAAAGCATAATGGTTCCACTATTCATTGTATTTAGTAGATGCTCGATAACTAGTGGTAAGAGTGATAATGCAGTTTTACTATACCTCTGTTCCACTATATATAAATCCAAGATCGGTGCAGCGGTCAAAACAAAGTTCATTTGTCATTGATGTTGAACTTGTCAGGTACGGTGTACTCAAGATTCGAGAAGGTCCGTCTTGGTAGCAGCCAATGTAGCTAGGCTGGTCTCCGAGGACTGAAACAAGGAACACATTCTTAGTATGGACGATTTGTTAGCACATTGTTACACATGCCGAACCCAGAAACAGCAATCCAATGATTAAGGAGACAACACTGGCAATTCGATGGCTTAGAATGAGGAAGTCGTAACTACTATAACTACTAGTTACGTGGAAAATGCTAATAGTTGACCAAAATTACATGAATGTAGCTAAAATATGACCTGCAATCAGAGTGTTTCATTGATATTTTTCTGAATTATCTTTCCCTGGCTGATGACTGACAATGCATGTCAACTTTTGGGGCATGGAAAATAGCATTGTCATTCGAGAAGACATGCAGTAGCTCGAAAACGAAACTATCGACATGCCATTTTCTCCAGCTTATTTTGCATGCAGTGATTGCTTTTTACGGAAGCGGCCACAGAAAATCACCCGGAATGTCAGTGAAACGGAGGGAGATATGCGAATTTGGGTCATTTTGCATTGATTTGAATGGCACAAAATTCACCGGTGTGACACCATATACAAAGTTTTAAATTGCATATTTCGCTGGGTGAAAATACACACATAGTGGTTATACTTTGTGTTTTCCATTGGGTTTAATACTGTTATATCAGTGGCTTAGAATGAGAAGGTTCGTAAGTACAAACTTTTAAACCATTTTTTGAGAAAACAAGAAAAAACTGCAAGTTACTCTTTACTTATGGAAAAACAGCTGTTTCAACTTCAGTTTAATCAAAATGACAAGTTCCGATTTTCATGACAATGGGCTCATAAGAAAAAAAAATATGACACCGTCTTTTTTATTACCATACTTACCACCTTGTCATTATAAGCCAGCGGTTACTGTCGATTCAATAAGTAAATAATACTAACGAGGGAACTTTGCCATTCGGAAGAATAGCGGGGACTAACGTTAATTCAGGCATACCTAGTTAAACCTAGATATCATAGTTTACCTGACGGACGAGCTTGTGTTAAAAACCCGTGATTAATTGACTGTAATTATATCGGTTCATAAACTATTTCTGAACATCACTAACAATGTAAGTCAAGAATATTGTAAAACCTGTGACAGTTTTCTTTACATTTAATGTATCCTCATTAATTATGGCAATTAGTTTATTTATTATCATTCTAAGTCGATTTTTGAATCTGTCGGGAGTATTTCGACATTGAAGATGTTCATCATGTTATGAATAATAGAAGAATTTAATGTTTCGCACAAGGAAACAAACTGTTATTACATGCAGGATGCAACCAAGCAGGTGGCTTGTGACAAGGCATATTATGGACAAGACTTCAATGGAAGCATTTATCAACGTTTATTGAACGCAGCCTTATTCATTCAACGTATCCTGAAATAATAGACTACTCATCAATAATGTATTATGACAGAATATTCAAAATAATGCAGAAAATATATTTAAACAATAACAGAACTGTTTCGCAAACGACTTAAAAAATCAAAACAATTAAATTGTTAACTCGAAAGAACTTTTACTAACACTGTCCATTGGTGTACCCATATTTTTCATGTTGAACCCATTTACGTTGACCGATGATCACACCATCACGAATGGTAAAACGTCTATTCAAGCGAGCAAAATTAGGGCTTTGCCATTTGTGCTGGTGTGATCATTTAAGTGTGACGGACACCAACGGAAATGGGTTCAACATGAACGCTATGGGTACACAAATCATGAAAATTGAAGGTTTCTACATGTCAAAAATACATAGTGTTACGGTACAATGAAAAGAAAAAACTAGGGGAAGTAGACCTTGGTCGGGTGCAATGTCCTGGTATTATGCAATTAAGACGCCACGAAATAGACAGACACATAAAAAATTTTTTTTATAAAGATGACATGCACACTATTGGATTAGACAAAAAAAGTAAATTGTCTAATTCACACAGGTGCTTGGAATGTGAATAGGACACCGTGGACCCTCTTCAACCCAGAACTAAATTTTTAAAACAGGGATACGAAACAGACATGCCAGACGTCATTTCGGACGAAAATGACCAAATAATAAATTGGTTGCTTTATCACAAATAAAGATACAAAACAGAGCTAATTAATGTTTATCATTTCTGTAGTGATCGGCGGTTCCTAAAGGACCGCATATTAGAGAAATGGACCCGCGGTGTAGGGCGCTTCAGCCAACCGTGTCTCCCGCGCTATGACGGGGATACGATTGGTTGCTGAGGAAAGAGGGAGGTCTGCAACCGACGGAGTGGATCGCCCGGGAAAATAGGGACCGCTGATTGGCTAGAGGGGGATTCTGGAGGATGCTGGGATCGCGGAGAAGCAACAGAGAGAGGTCGCCATCTTGACGCTGGACATCGAAGAGAAAAGACCTAGTGTGTGAATATATAGTTACTAGTGGATTATTGTTTCATCTGAGCGGTGAGTGTACCCTTATTTCCCCTAGTTGTGTGACTGAACGTTGCCCCATTGTTCCTTAATGGTGTCAGAAGTGTTTTAAGGACCCAATTTGATTTGTTTAGGGGTGGCCATCGAAGCGAAGTCAACGTGCACACAGGAACCGCGTGTGTCTTCGATCGGCAAATAAATTGGTTATTTGGCATCGGCGTTCAGTCCACATTGGTTCGCAACTAACCAGGGAGGTTTAGGGTTGTTGTTTTTGTTGTTTTTGTTGTTTCGTCTAAAAACTCAACCTTTTTAGACGTTTTTAGATATTGAATTGTTGATTACGCATACGCGACCAAAACCGAAACTGTTTTGGCGGACGTTTGTAGTTATTTTTGTGGCGATATACACCAGGCCGTGTTTTATTTAATTAATTATTTTTTCACTGCCTGGGTTAAATTATGGCTACAGCTGACAAAAAAATCAGCATTTGGCCAGTGGCAATTAACTTCGCCCCATTTGAGGTACTGGTTCAGATACCAGGAATCCAAATGAAGTTTGCGAAGGCAATCATTGCGGTAAGGGAGAGTAGTGGGAATATTACCCCTGAGATTTTGCAAACCATAGCCCGCAAACGGTTTGGTGGGGACGTCATGGACAGGATAGACTTCACCCCTGACAGTAGGATAAGGGAGGGGGAAGGGGATACAAGCGAGGAGGACATGTCTCGCGGCTCGTACCCAGACCGAGACAAAAAGGTGTGTGAGCTTTCCACCATGATAAAGTCTTATGAAAGATTGGTAGAAGAGGCGGAGTCGGATCTTGCCAAGCAAATTAAGCTGGAGACCGTAAAGAAGAGTAAGGTTGGCAAAAGTTTGTTTGGCCCTTGCCCGAATTTGGCAGGTGAGCCCATGAAAAAGTTGTTCGGGTCGGAGTCAGAGCTATCTGGCACCGGGCGGGACAAAACATTCCGTCCATCTGTCCCAACAAGGCCTGAAACTTTGCCAACTAAGGCAAGTAAATAAGAGAAAGACAAAGTGGTGATGTTGCCTAAGGGTCTTTCGTACAATGGCAAGGGGAACTGGTTGGCATTTAAGCTCCAGTTCACGAGGTATGCTAGGGCATATAAATGGTCCGAAACAGACTGTCTTAACTGCCTATGTTGGAGCCTGAAGGACAAGGCCCTTGATTATTACGCAGTAATTTGCGATAGGTCAGAACCTCTGACCTATGGCGAGTTGCTGGAGAAGTTGGGCAACCGGTTTGGCGAACATGATGTTCCAGCAACCAATCTGGCAAGATTCCAGCAGGCCACCCAGAACACTGGCGAGTCTCTGGATGACTGGGCAGATAGGATTCTGACATTGGCGGCACGTGCATATCGCGACGTGTCTGATGATTTCTCCACGTCTCAGGCGGTGGGCCGTTTTTGTCAGGGTATGCTGGACAAGGAGGCAGGTCATCATGTGTGTATGCAGGAACCGCATACTGTACAACATGCTCTGCAACTAGTTAGAAAGTTTCAGCAAATACACTCAGCTATGTATGGTAGGAAATCTGACCGCCAGAGACGCAGGGTGAAGTCGGAGGAGGAGGTCTACACCGTAAACGAGGTAGCTCCTCAGCCTCCCACTACCCATGAGCCCGAGTTCATGAAAGCGCTTGAGGAGTTAGAGGAGAGGCTCCAGAAGGCCATAATGGACAATAGACCAGAGAGTGGCTCAGGGTCCAGAAATATATCTTGTTTCACGTGCGGAGTTACGGGACATTATGCCAGCCAGTGCCCACAGGGTGGTGGTCGCGGAAGAGGTCGTGGTGGTGGTAGAGGCGGAGGTAGAGGTGGTGGTCGAGGAGGCCGCAGTGGGGCATGTTATACGTGCGGTGAGGTAGGCCACTACGCCAGGGACTGCAAGGCCCAAGGTAGCGGGTCTTTAAACTAGCAAGGGTCGGTAAGGAAGGCCGAACTCCAACCCATGTAACCAAAGGCCCCATTGGTTGTGAGGTGGACCAAGTAACCTTGGCATCTCAAACTGAATTATATCCTGATACAGGCGACTCCAAACAACATCACCTGGTAACAGTGGACACGAGCTATCCGGTTGACAGCGGTCACCCGGCTTGTACGGGTCCACAAGGTGCAGAGGTCAGATCGCCTAAACCTGCTGATCTTGATAGGGAATTACCTAAGGAGTCAACCGAAACAGTTGATGATGTACTTGTTTGCCAAATAAGATCCAAGTCTGAATTTTCTATGAGGGTCCGGATTGGGGATAGGTCACTTCAGGCGGTTGTAGATACAGCCGCTCAGGTCACCATTATTTCAGATAAGGTATTTCAGTCACTGGGAAAGCAACCACAAAAAATTCGGGAGGTTAAACTAATGGCGGCCGGCAGGGACATGGCTATGTCTGGCTTTGTAGCAGGTCCGTTCAAGGTAAAGTTGGGACATAGGTGGTATAATGAGAACTTATTCGTGGCCCCAATAGAACATGACATGCTGCTAGGGGTGGACATATTGCGTCGGGGTGAGGCTGTAATTGATTTAGGCAGGGGGGTGATTCATCTTGATGGAATGAGGATAGTGTTAGGCGAGGGTTCTGAGGGGGGTCCTACAAGTGTTGCAAGAGTCACCATGGCACGACGCCAGGTGGTGCCCCCTCATTCGGTGGTAAAGGTTAAATGCGACATGGGGGCCCAGTTGTCTAATTACATGATAGAACCCGCAGATAATCTTAAATTGTTGGCTCCTAGGGTCTTAAGGGAGGGGGGTTCTGACCCCGTGATGTGCTTGCTAAACCCAAGCGATAAGTATAGGTTAATTAAGAAAGGCGCCGAGTTAGGTAAGGCTTATTGTATTGAGAAAACCTTGGATGCCGAGTCGTTACCGGAAGTAGAGGTGTGTCGTGTGGGTGAGTCGGTATCAGAGGATGCCGAATCTGCAGTGCCAGACCATTTAATGCCTTTGTTTGAGGAATCAAGCAGAGACTTAAATGAGGAAGAACGTAGACAATTGCAACAGGTCTTGATAAAATATCAGGACGTGTTCGCCACCAGTGAGTTCGACCTTGGAAGTTTCGATGCCGTGGAACACACGATTGACACGGGCGACGCCAGACCTGTGAAACAGAGACTGCGCAGAACACCAGTTTGTTTCGCAGGTGAGGAAGAGGGACATTTAGAAAAGATGCTTAAGGCGGGGGTGATTCAAGAATCAAACTCGGATTGGGCATCTTCTCCCGTATTAATCAGGAAGCGCTGTGGGTCGGTCCGTTGGTGCATTGACTATCGTGCTCTTAACTTGGTGACAAAAAAGGACGTTTTTCCACTTCCACTTGTGGATGACTGCCTTGATACACTTGCAGGTAGCACATGGTTCTCGAAACTTGATGCGAACTCTGCCTATTGGCAGGTTGGTATTAAAGAGGAGGATCGTAAGAAAACAGCATTTGTCACCAAGTATGGCTTATTTGAGCATGTGAGAATGGGTTTCGGTCTGTGTGGGGCTCCGGCAACGTATGCTCGTGTCATGAACCTTGTTCTTAGGGGTCTGTCCTGGAACATTGTCCTTGCATTTCTGGACGACATACTGGTGCTTGTGTCGACTTTTCAGGGCCACCTTCAGAATCTGCGAAGGTCTTGGAACGTTTCAGACAGTATGGATTAAAACTGAAACCCAAAAAATGCTCCCTGTTCCAGAAAGAGGTAGAGTTTTTGGGACGTAAAGTCTCGGGCGATACGCTTCGTATGTCTGAAGCCGACATCGAAGTGGTGCGGAATTGGCCTACACCGGGTGATGCCAAGGATGTTGAAAGGTTCATGGGTTTGGCGAACTACCATCGGGGGTTTGTGAGCAACTTTTCGGAGGTTGCATGTCCGTTGTATGCAGTAACTGGTAAAAAGCAGTTTGAATGGACCGAGAAACAGGCACATGCGTTTGAGGCATTGAAGAGTGCTCTCACCATGCCATCGGTGCTAGGGTTGCCAAACAACAATGATGAATTTATTTTGGATACCGACGCCTCCGATAGGGCAATCGGGGCGGAGTTGATTCAAATTCAGCAGGGCCAAGAGAAGGTCATAGCCTATGGCAGCTATGCCCTTACCAAAGAACAGCGTAGGTATTGTACCACCAGAAAGGAGTTGCTAGCAGTAGTACGGTTTACCCGTCAATTCAGACACTACCTTCTGGGCAAACCTTTCTCTGTGCGAACTGACCACTCGAGCTTGAGATGGTTGATGAGATTTCATGAGCCGCAAGGGCAGTTGGCGAGATGGCTGGAGGAGCTGTCTCAGTATAACATGGTGTTGAAGCACCGTGCAGGTCGAGAACACTGCAACGCGGATGCCCTTAGTCGATTGCCGGCAATCGACGGGGCATGTGATGCCTTCAGTGCTGGGGTGCGGCCTAAAAACTTGCCTTGTGGTGGGTGCACTTATTGTGTTAGAGCCCATGAGAAATGGGCTTCCTTCCTGGAGGAAGTAGACAATGTAGTGCCATTGGTAACCAGGCCAGTAGTGACTGTTTCCGCTGTGGTTGGCCACTTCAGCGGCAGTCAGGGTTTGGGGAGCCACGATGGTATGGCGGGCAAGGGTGCCGCAGTCTACGGGTGCGAAAGTGAAATCTCGTCTGGCCAGGTCTGTAACGGTGGCAAGCCAGTTCAAACAGAGGGGAGTGAGGATTACTCAGAATCCGAGATCCTGGGTAATTGCCTAGAGCATATGGTTGGTGGGGGGTCTGACGAGACCCCGACGCTAACTAGTGTGGACCCTAGCGACATCAGGGTCATGCAGTCTGTGGTTGAGGGTATCCCGTGGGATATTGAGGAACCAATGTCGTGTGTGCCGGAGGTGGTTAGTGTAAACCTGGTAACCACACGACGGGGGGCTAGGGCCCAGAATTCAGTAAGCACTAGCAGTGGCGCTGCTGCTGATGGTGCGACCAAAGATCTGGTTGGTACTTCGGGGGACACTCCCAAGATGGAGTGCGCCCCAGGGAAGGCTGTTGAGAGCCAGAAGGTTGAGGGTAAATCAAGCACGGCGGCATCCAGGGAGGGAGCTGGGAAGGCTGCCAATAGGGGACCACAACAACTTAGTAGTTGGGGTTTCACTGTGGGCGAGCTTTGCCGGGCTCAGTCGGAGGATGCTGACCTTGGCTTTATGATTGAGTGGCTTAAGGATGTGTCAGAGCCCGATGCATCAATGTTGTTCAGAGCCAGCCCGGCTGCGAAGTCGTACTGGCTGAATAGGGAAGAGTTTATGTTGTTAGACGGGGTGTTGTATGTGCACGACAGCGCGTCTGATGATCAGAGGTTGATGCTACCCAAAAGCTTGACGGAGGTAGCGATTGGCTTGAACCATGATCTTCCGTCGTCGGGACATCAGGGTGTGGCTAGGACCAAGGAAAGGGTAAAAGAGAAGTATAGGTGGTATGGTTTAGGCCAAGACGTGGCAAGGTATGTGTCAGGTTGCGCAGTATGCAATCAGAACAAGAAATCGGACAGACACGGTAAAGTCCCGATGTCCGACTACCAGGCGGGAGCCCCAATGGAAAGGGTGCACATAGACTTCTTAGGTCCCTTGCCTCAAACTGCAAGTGGTAACGAACATATCCTAATGATGGTCGATCAGTTCACAAAGTGGGTGGAGTGTGTACCTTTGCCTAATCAGACTGCGGAGGAGACTGCTAGAGCGGCAGTTAATCATTTCTTCTCTCGCTTTGGTATGCCTTTCCAAGTATTCTCGGACCAGGGCCGCAATTTTGAATCAAATCTATTTGCGGAACTGTGCCGGGCCTTGGAGATTCATAAGGCCAGGACCACGCCGTACAGACCATCCAGTAACGGACAGGTAGAGCGGTATAACCGTACCCTGATGGACGCTGTTAGGTGCTTCATCGGAAAATCCCAAGCAAAATGGGATCAGTACTTGCCTCAGATAGCCGGGGCAATGAGGTCATCGGTGAACCGGATGACGGGTCATACGGCCAATATGATGATGCTGGGCCGTGAGGTGAATATCCCGGCAAACATGATGTTCCCTCAGGGTCAGGTTAGAAATGAAAGTCCGGAAGAGTATGTGGGCGAATTGGTGAGCAAGATTCAGCGGGCCCACGAGGTGGCACGAGAAACGCTGAAAGCCACCAGCAAGCGCATGAAGCGTGACTATGATCTCAGGTTGATGGAGAGGAACTTTGAGGTGGGCGATCCAGTATATATTCTGGATACTGCGGTGCTTAAGGGTAAGTGTCGCAAGTTGTGCCCGCCTTGGAGGGGTCCAGGGGTCATTGTGACTAAATTGTCCTCGTTCCTGTTCCGTGTGAAGGTAAGGAATGCAGTGTTTGTGGCCAATCATGACCGTATTAAGCCATGTAGAGACAGAAACCTGCCTCACTGGACCAAACACTGGAAATCGAATCCTGGTTGCACCAAACCTGCTAAGGGGGACGAACGTGTGTACTGTTTCTGTAGGCAGAGATGGCAGGGGAGGTTCATGATTCAGTGCGATCAGTGTGAGGAATGGTTCCATGGGTCTTGCGTTGACGTGACCCCAACAGACGCCCTTGACATTGACGCTTATCAGTGTGATGACTGTAAGGACAGGTAATGGGTGTGCCATAGATGTCATGTTTGGTATTTTTCAGTTAACCATGGACAACTCAAACCATAAGAGGCACCTCAAGGAGATTAGGGACATGGCCAATCGGGGGCAAACTATGGCATCAGACCAGCTGGTGGAGTTTGTGGGGTTGTGCCCACCGGAGATGAGAGAACAGGCTGAAGCCTGCTCAAATAAGTCGCCGTTGGACGCCGCCGCGGCAAGAAAGCCTGGCTGAAGACCCTGGCGAAGAAACTGCTGGATATCAACTTCCAGAATAGGGATTGGCTGTGTGCACAGGTGGCGGTGCTTCCTCAACCGAAGCGTACCGTCACATGGGCTGAAGACGTGCAGGGCCCCAGCCGTGACATCCGCCTTCAAACCAACCCCAACCTGGAGACGAGGACGGAAAACGCCCAGGAGGAGACCGGGAAAGAAGAGGAGCCACAGGCGGTAGTGACAGTTGAGGTCATGGTTCCAGCAGGAGCAGAAGGAGGGGGAACTGACGAGGACCTGGGGGATGAGCTCCTGGTGGATTGCTCCCTGGATGAGGAGGCGGAGCTGGAGGAGTATGAGGAGGAGGCCCTGCTAGCCATCCCCTCTCGAAAACGACACCAATCCGACCATATTCCGATGGAACAGGCTTCCACCCCGCCAGCAAGCCCGACGAAACCTTTGATGCCCGTAGCAGCCAGACCCAAGACTACCATGGACCGCACTTTACTGGATCTGGCTTCAGCTGCGCCGACTCCCACCTCTACTCCTCAACCTGAGTATCGAGGAAGAGACAGGCGTAGACGTCGCCATCGATCAAGGCATTCTAGTCATAGGACACACCGGGATGAGACCTCCCAGGGACAGCGCCAGGAGTGGGAAAGTTCTCGTCACGAGCCGCGCCATGAGTCCTATTCCCGGTTGGTGAGACAGCAATCTGCAAGCGGCCTAAGAAAACGTAGCCCGACGGGGACAACAGGCAGTAGCCAAAGCCAGCCCGAAAAAAGGTCCAAGCCTGCAGCCTCTACTAAACGGTGCCTCGTTGGTGGATGTAGGGAGGAGTTGAGTGAGGAACACTCCTTCGGGGACAACGTACCCCTCTTGTCCCACCCTAACCTTGGTGGACATGAGGTGGCAGTAAGAAGACGGACCGCCCTCACCTATCTCCAGCGTGTGCTGGTGGGACAGCATCAGTCCCTCCATGTGCTGTTGGAGATGGTTGGGGGAGCAGAGGAGCCACTGTCGGAGGCGGTTCAGGACGGAATGGTAGAATTTGCGAGGGCAGCGGACTTGGATGAAAGGGAACAGTCTGCCACAGGAGTTGCATCCCTCATCTCGTGGAGGAGCGTGCTCTCTCTTGTCTCCTTCCTCACCCAGGAGGAGCAAGAGAGGTTCCGACGCCTCTTCGAGTTGTCGGATGCAGAGAAGGAGATGCTACCGAAACGGGAGGGGGAGGAGGGTTTCGACAGCCACTGTCACCTGGACCGAACCATGTCCAAGGGAGGCATCTCCACCTCATCCGTTGGAGAAGTGTTGCAGCTGTGGCCGGTACCGACCAAGTACAGGGTAGGAATCCCCAGGATGGTGGGCGTCTTCTGCGACCCCGACACCTACCCGTCCGCCGAGGAACTGGTTGCCTGGAGAGCCCAGGGTGTGTACCCCGCAATTGGGTGGCACCCCAGGAATCCGACTGGAAGGGAAGGGGACTGGGAAGCCTTCCAGGCTCTCATCAGTAGGCCCGAGGTGGTGGCTTTGGGCGAAGTTGGGCTGGAAAGGAACGAGCCCATGGATACCTGGTGCTCCCAGATGGAGAGGCTGGAGCAGGTGCTGGACTGTCTGAGGCGGCCAGACCTTGTTCTTGTCCTCCATTGCCGGAGCACGGACATCGCAGAGGATGAGGCCTGGATGTCGCTCATGCACCTCCTTAAGGGCCATGCAGCAGTCCACAAGGACCAGTTGATCCACTGCCACTGTTTCACTGGGAGCCGCCGGATGGCTGAGAGGTGGATAGCCGAGTTCCCTAACACATACTTTGGGTACACCGCTATCGTGGCCCGGTACAGGGGACCAGAGCACCGCTCAAAAATAGACTGCTTGGAATGGATGCCAGTAGAGCGCCTTCTCCTGGAGACAGACGCACCGTACTTCGCGTCTCCCAGATCGAGAGCCCGCCGCACCACGCCCGCTCATCTTGGGTGTGTGGCGGCCGATGTTGCAGAATACCGGCAGGAGTCATGGACACAACTTCTCCGTAGAGCCGCCCGGAACACGGACCGTCTCTACATCCAGAAGTTGGGCCCAGAGGTGGTGTAAGAGGCTGAGGGCGGGTTGGTCCCACCGTAACCGTGGGTGCCGGCCCCCGGCTGAGACGGTGCGGCTCAGTCGGGTAGGCAGGTGGCTCGAGACCTCAACCTGTTTCGCTGCCAAGTACCAAGTACTGGTTAAGGAATCCAGGAAACCATCAGATGGCAAGGATCCCAGCATCGTCCAGACAGTGTGCACACCTTTATAGGATCGGGAGGAGTGTAGTGATCGGCGGTTCCTAAAGGACCGCATATTAGAGAAATGGACCCGCGGTGTAGGGCGCTTCAGCCAACCGTGTCTCCCGCGCTATGACGGGGATACGATTGGTTGCTGAGGAAAGAGGGAGGTCTGCAACCGACGGAGTGGATCGCCCGGGAAAATAGGGACCGCTGATTGGCTAAAGGGGGATTCTGGAGGATGCTGGGATCGCGGAGAAGCAACAGAGAGAGGTCGCCATCTTGACGCTGGACATCGAAGAGAAAAGACCTAGTCAGGCGCGTAGCCAGGCATACGCCCGTACGCCCGGGCGTACGCTCCACGGAAAAAATCATAAAATGAACTGACTCAAAAATGCAATAAAAATCGATGCCTCCCTAGGGTTAGGCATAAATGTTCATTAATGGAGGCAGTCTTCCTTTTGGATTCAGGGTATATTCTCTATATTTTTCTAGCTCGCTTCGCTCGCTCGTCAACTTTCAAAATGAATTCCATCTGGTAGAGATCGAGTCGGTGTTGCATGCTGTCTGAATGAATAAACAGTACTACCTCGCTCAATATTTAATTAGAATTAAGTAATTTATCAAATATTCTAAAGCATAGAGTTTGGGTGACAAGCTGCTAAAAAAAATTCCAGCTCGCTGCGCTCGCTTATTACTTTACTAAATTAATAGCACCAAATAGAGAACCTGAAGGTATACATAGTCATCAAGTAGAGGACATGTATGTATGACCTGCTGCTCAGGTAAACAGTTTTTTATCTAGATCGATTCGTTCGCTCAATATTGTATTAAGTGAATATATAATCATGTAGGGAACATGAATGTATGACCTGCTGCAGTTTTTTCTTGCTCACTTCGCTCATTCAGTGCTGTTTTTCGAGAATATAATCAAATAGGGAGCATGTATGTACGACCTGCTGCTCAGGCAAACAGTGTTTTTTCTAGCTCGCTTCGCTCGCTCAGTACTTTAATATGTGAAGTGAATATCATTAAGTTGGGAACATATATGTATGCCTGCTGCTCAGGCAAACATAGTTTTTTCTTACTCGTTTTGCTCGCTTCTAAAGTACTGTAATAAGTGAATATCATCAAGTTGAGAATGAGTATACGTGCCTGCTGCTCTAAAAACGGGCGTACAGTCTGAATTGACCCAGCTACGCCACTGCTAGTGTGTGAATATATAGTAACTAGTGGATTATTGTTTCATCTGAGCGGTGAGTGTACCCTTATTTCCCCTAGTTGTGTGACTGAACGTTGCCCCATTGTTCCTTATTTCGATGAGTACGTTAAAAACGGCTAATACACACATTGAGTGACACAATCAAATTGTAATTATTTAATAAAAGTGGGGCAGTTGGAATTGTGAGCTTTCCGAATAGGCGTAAAGTGAATAGTTCGAATGTATGGTGGATTAAACAATAGTGCAACTGTTCGGGGGAGAAATGCATATAGTTGATTTCATAAATACATGCGTATTGATTCAAAATAAAAAATCTAAAATTCCCTTCGAATTTCCAAAATAAGAGACATTTTGGCGAGATTGATTCTGTGGCTTTGTTCGGATGTGTATCGTGATGAAATAAGTTATTTGGAATGCTATTGTCTAGTATAGGCTTTTCTGTTGCAGAGACGTCTATTTAACACTGAAAAAGTATGTAAAACACGTATATTGTATCCAAGTATGTCAAAACTGAAACTGTAGCTTAGATATAAGTGACATCCGTTTTAGAAGGCCAGGAATCAATACATTGTGATAATACTGTGACTGTGATTCTCTACGTTGTGAAGAACGAATTAATTTTAATGTTTTATTTCGTACTTGTTGAGATTCAAGTGGAAAAACGCAAGATATCAATATAATAATAATAACGACTTTATTTATAGTGGATTACATATTTGGTTCTAGACCAATTTTCAATATGGTCCACATTAACATGAAACATATACAGAAATGTACAAGAGCATATATATGCACAATTGAGTTTACAAGTAATAGTTTTCATATTGTCACCTAAATAAGATGATTGTTAAGATGTACAATTATTGAGTTTACAAGTGATCGTTTTTATCTTGATACCTAAAGCAGATGTTTAGGAGTATAAAAATTGAGTTTGCAAGTATATAATAGTTTCATATTGACACCTAAATCAAATGTTTAGGTGTACAATAAATGAAACTTCATTCAGTAAGTGCAACCACGACCTCCCCTTTCCCGAGTGATGGGTGGTGGAAAGCCGAGAACACGGCCGTTTTTTTCCATCCAGCACCCCTCTATGCCAGAGAAATGTTGGGGTTTTTTGCCGAACCAATACCCCGGGTACAATATTTAATTTTCAGGGGCCGGGGAAATACCGCATAATTTACCTGCAATTTCGACAAGAAAAAGTCGAAATCCTCGCCCTTTGCCGGCGTTTGGGCCAGTTTTTCAACTGACTGATGCTAAATTTACAAGGATAAACATATACCTAAAGAATACATGTGTATGCAAAATGCATTTTCCAACAACATATATTTATAAATTTGTACTCCAAACGCAATGTCGAATGTAAAAATATTACCGAGTTTTGCCAAACGCACCGTTTTATTTTTAATGAAAAAATAAATAAAACTATACTTTACTCACGTTACATTTCACAATAAGCATGCATATACAAACAATTAGACATACCATAAGCCACAGCGTCGCTTAAAACAGTAGGAGGCGCCTGAAGTTCCGAAGATGCTGAACACCCAATGCATACGTTGGTTCCAGGGAAAAAGTGGAATCGCGCACAACCTGAACTAGACACACAGAGTACTGCACATTTTGTTAGCGAATCAAATGATCTTGAAAACACCTTTTCAACGCACAGTCTGCCAGCAAGACCTGGAGCTCTTCTGAATTTACTGAAGCCCTTTCCTAAGCAAATGCAAGAAATAATTCCGAATAGATAAATTGGACGAACCATTTTATATAATTACGATACTATTTCTATGAGTGGATATTGTTAAGTGTTCATCATGTAAGCATTCCTGGGCGAGCTGCATCATGACTCCAAAAGCCGATAAACAATATATCCATACGGTTAGACCATTGGAAACGATCATCCCGTGAATAATGTGCTAAACAATCCGAAACTAATAAATATGTGTGTTATATTTAAAATGAGATAACACACACATCAATGTAACAGCCTCGATAATAAGCCAGGACTTCTGTTTAGTGTTTATTGTGCCTGCATCACAAGGCGCTTCAAACTTGTGCGTCTACTTTCATAAGCATTGGAACTTGTCATGTAGACCACACTGCAGGTTTAAAAAGTTGATTTTTCCATAGTTTCCATGCAGTTTGTTTCTATTTTCTCGAAATATCGATTTTGTACTTACCAGCTATTCGTTCTTAGCCATCAATGTCAATGACATAGTCATTAAATCTCTGTTTTCGTCAGTTTAATTCTGGTCACTTTCTTCTTTTGCGCTCCATTTGAAGTGTCCCTCGTCTTCGGCTCTTAATTACTAGTTAATGGTTCTCCCCTGTACGATTTGTTAGCAACAAAAGTGTCAAAATATGGATACAAGGGGACTTAGACAGACGAATCGTCCTGACTGACGGGAATTTGACAACCTCATCGACCTCTCTGCAAGAACGAACATTTTGTAGCAAGCCATGTTGATGTAAGAAGAAGCGTGCTATTTGGGTTAACTAGGAATATGGTCCTTCCTTTTAATAAATCTAAGTCCACAATCAGGCCAAGGTGAAAAACAAAATGAGGTCAGGTGATATAGGTGTGTACAGATTGATCAAATACAACATGCATGCAAGTGTGAAAGCTTTGTACATAGCGAGGCATATTGGTGTAAGAAGACACGATGAGTACTAAAATGCATGTAAATTGATTCAAACACATTTTAGGATAGCCAGTGTTTTAACAAGACAGGGTAATAGTATGTCTGCTTAAGGCCTTTCATTCTCGTAAAATATCAAAATTCTTGTTACCACACCGACCCACTTTTGTTCCTCCTCCACCCCTTAACCTCGTACGAACGCAATCTCGTTTAAATCAAACCCGTATGAGCTCCACTACTTTAGGCCTACACTGATATAGGGATCTGACAACTGTCTATATGGGGTCATGTGGAAATGAACTTTTCGTCATCGAATGAAATCGCTACTTTCATAAACATGATAGTGCAGAGAGAGAATATCTGCTGCAGTTAACTACAGTGAGAGAAATGTTTCAACTTTTTACATCGGTGTATACATGGAGAGTGTATCTTCTTTCTGTACATATAGTTGAATTAATTATACACTAGAGCACAGGTAACTGTATCGTTATACCGTCCCCCACAACGTGTTACACCAGCGACAGTTAAATTAAATCTTTCAGCAATGGATTTTATAATATGAAGTTAATTTTAGGCTTACATTTATCCCATACATTGTTTGTGTAAACACACAACCTTTTTTAGATAATCTGTATGCATAAAGTACATTGTAGTTTTTTTTACTAAAAACAAAGTGCACCCCTCGAAATGGCTCGTGGATTTCTGTACAAATGGACCTTGAAAGAAAAATATAATTTTTCCAAAAAAAATTTTTTTTTCATTTTTTTTTCGTTTTCAACGATACAGTTTCCTGTGCACTAGAGAGGCCATTTGAACACGACCTCTTATGTAGGATTGTCAGATCTAATAAACATCGCAATGGAATTTAGTATATTTTCAATGAGATTAGTATGAAGGGCCGGGCGTGAGGACGGACAGGTCAATCACTATATGCCTCCTGATCTATCGATTCGGTGCATAACAAACTGCGGCTTATTAGCTTTAAATCAAGGGCGATACCATTCCTCTATCATGTAATCATGTTACAAAATGTAATGACCACCCTATATTTTGACAGAAACTGTATAATTGTCGGTCATTCAATTAAAGTGATTCGAGCTACCCTCTGCGCATGCGCGAAAGTTCAAGATAAGAACAACTATAAAATTTAGTTACTATACTTGCATATATATTTAAATTATTGAATATTAACTTAAGTTAGTGAAAGTGAACAAAGTTGATAATCATTAACTTGTTATTTTTTGCATGCAACAAAGTTGGTGGGGCATATTTCGAAAATATATGGGTTTACAATAATGCAATTACATTTGTTCAAACGAATTTGCTTATACACACGTAGTTGTGCATGATTTATGTATATGAAGATGCTACGATTTGAAATATTTTTCTTCAAATTTTGTTCCATCCCATTATGCAAATTATGTAAATTCATGCAAATTAATGCACATTTTTGCAAAATTAAAAGTACATTTTGGCGAAAAGCTCCAAAAGTAGCCTTGAGATTCTTACTTTAAATGTTATAATGTTTTTGATACTCCATTAAAACCGCACACTTGGCCTAGATATTACACCCATAAGCATTGTCAGCAAGTTTGAAGATGATCGGATGAAAACTGTTTGAGTTTGAGTACAGACAAGGCCAATTTCAAATTTTTTTTTGGTAAAAGAAGGACCATAACCCAAGATAACCTGCACATATTTGGCCTATAATCGAACTTGGTCTAGATATTACACCCATAAGCATTGTCAGCAAGTTTGAAGACGATCGGATGAAAACTGTTTGAGTTTGAGTACAGACAAGGCCAATTTCACATTTTTTTTGGTAAAAGAAGGACCATAACCCAAGAAGGCCAGCACCGATTTGGCCTATAATCGAACTTGGCCTAGATATTACACCCATAAGTATTGTCAGCAAGTTTGAAGATGATCGGATGAAAACTGTTTGAGCTAGAGTACAGACAAGGTCAATTTCACATTTTTTGGTAAAAGAAGGACCATAACCCAAGAAGGCCGGCACCGATTTGGCCTATAATCGAACTTGGCCTAGATATTACACCCATAAGCATTGTCAGCAAGTTTGAAGACGATCGCATGAAAACTGAATGAGCTAGAGTACAGACAAGGCCAATTTCACATTTTTTTTGGTAAAAGAAGGACCATAACCCAAGAAGGCCTGCACCGATTTGGCCTATAATCGAACTTGGCATAGATATTACACCCATAAGCATTGTCAGCAAGTTTGAAGACGATCGGACAAAAACTGTTCGAGTAATAGTACAGACAAATATTGGACGCCGCCGCCCGCCCGCCCGCACGCCCGCCCGCCCGCCAAGGGTGTTCACATAATATGTCCCGTTTTTCAACGGGCGTATAAAAACGTGTTTTAATCATGAAAATAGAATAGTCGTTTTGATGTTATGCCCGGTGATGGTTTAATACTTACATTGATAACAGAACGAAACAATCCCAGTGGACTTGAAAATCATTGTTCTTTGAAGCGCTCTTGATTAGACGATGATATCTGACGCTTTACTTCTATTTCATACGTACTTGGGTTGATCATGCATGGTCACGAGCTCCGGTGCATAGTAAAACAATAGTCAATTATAAGTCTAATATTGTGCCCATCAAAAGAAATTGCGGTAAATGCTTATTAAAGTAAACTAAATTATTCATTCGTTAATACACATGTGTTTACGATGTCATTACAAATTCCTGATAGACATGTAATAAACCAGAATATTTTGAATAAATAATAAACATAGATAAACTATGTTTTTAAGGTAATTTCATCAGCTGAAATTGAAGTCACGAGTGTGTTATTGTGTCGGAAAACAATTTGATTTTTCAAGTCTGTAATATAATTTTCAGCTGAAATCATTATGCTACATTTAAAAATTTACATCTACAATGAATATTTGTAAAAAGAAATAAAAATGCAGTTTGTAAAAAGTGTTTTATAACAAATTGAAAATTGCCAATTTTTGTGTCAAAATCCTGAAAAAGGTACTCACTCAAATTCCATATAAATCACATTTCTATGTTCTCCAATCCAATATCGAGGTGCTCGACTATAGAATTATTGCATATTAATCACATTTTATCCATAAAACACTAAATATTTAACCATGTAAAATTTATAAATCAGATTTGTATTACACATTTGAAGATGACCAGTGTGTAAAGCATTTCCGTTCGTGGGATTATGTTGCTATCAAAACAACTCATGGTCAAATCTATTGAATTTAGATGGTCATCTACTGTTAGAATACACCCTACTTACACACTTAAAATAATCAGATATGTGTAAATGTTATTTTACAAATTTGGTAATAATGTGACCAAACGTTTTGATTCGATGTGTGCATGTCATTAATTAAATTGATAAGTGGAATAGTCTATCACCTGGATAATAAATTGGAGAACACAACAATGTGTATTATATTGATTTCGAGTGAGTACTTTTAACAGGATTTTGACACAAAAAATGACATATTTCAATTGTAGATAAAACACTTTTTTATCAAATATTTCTTTTTTTTTTAAATCAATTTCATAAATGTAAATGTATTATTTTAATTTAGTATAACAAGTTTTGTAATAAATGCTGCTGCAGACTTGAAAAATCTAATTCTTTTCTGACATGGTTAAACACTGATGGGTTTAATTTCAGCAGGGGGAGTTACCTTAACCATAACTACTTTGTGCAGAAAGGTTGATGTGCTCTCAAAGGGCTAACCAATCAAAAGGATATCGCATTAGCTCCAAAAACTGGCAATTGATGGTTCGAAACTTGGTAGTTTTTTAGTTAATATTCTTTTAATCGCTTGTTTGAATGTGCATTTCACGAGAAAATCAATTACGTGCATTCCATTGAATAAAGTAGTTAATATGGAATATGTAATAAGTTCAGGTGTATATATACTCTACCCAAAATTGCTAACCCGCCACTTATATATTTCAGTCATGTAGTGTCAAAAATTGATATATTCATTTGAAATTTCACATACCGATACATGTTTAGTAGAAGCAGCTGATCATAAATTTATTTTGGCGATATTGTGGCTAAACTCCGTGCATTCGGCGTATTGCGCAATAGCGCATTTTTGCACCTGCATATTTCTATTGATCAGGTGCGTATCTATTTGTCCATTTTTAATAAATGATGAACCCTTAATCGATTCACATGCTCAGAGTTGGATGTTTAAGGGTTCATCATTTATTAAATGAACAAACAGAAAGGCCCCTGCTCAATAGAAATATATAGGGAAAATAACTCCGGTCCAACAAGGCAATGTGATAAGTTTCGTTCAAAACTAAGAAGTCAGACATGTATATTGATACGTTAGCTACAAAGTCTTAGAGTATGGTTCCAAAAGAATTCCTCTAAAATGAGAAATAACACATTTTTCATGTGAATCAAACCGGACGTCCATGAAAATTGTAAATATCACATACCTGGTGGACAGAAACCTTGCCGTTTTGTCCGTTGCACTCAATGTTGCTTCAAACTACTCTTAGACTTCCTAGATAAGAAGTAGATGTTTGCTCATAAAATACTTATAAATACTGAACCATACGAAAATTTAGATGTTGTGAACCGTGTAGGACTGAAGTCCAGGGTGTTTCGTGTACTACTGAATAGTGTCAAATACTGTCCTACTGAATATATTTCCTGTCTGAAATTTATCACATTATTTTGCTAGATTGGCTCTTTGTTCAAATAAATTTGTCTGAGCGTGTTCTCCTTAACACCTGGTGCAATTTCACTGACTTTTCACATGAATAGTTGGTACCAAGTCTAGCAGTTGTGCATACATGTATTGTCAGGAAGTTGATATCAGGTGATTTATGCCAAAGCATTCACCCTTTCTGGTAGACGGACATGTTTGTGTCTGCAGGTTAGTGAACGTCTGATTTGTCATGATATGTATTATGATAGCGATGAACATGTGTAACTTGTCGCATTAATTGTAATGAAAAATCATTGAAACAATTCTATGTGACTATTTTGCAATTTCAGGACCCAACTCTGATGGTTGATGAAACCCCCTACATTAGTGAAACAATACCCATAATGAGTTGTGGACATGCATGCTTGTATTGTCATCAAACACTAACACACCGAGACCACACATATGCTCTACCAAGATCAAGTAAGGATGCTTCAACACAGACAGAGGATAAGCTCACTATTGTGACAAATGATTTGAACATTGCTCCCCGCTCATTACAGTATTCAACTCCTTCAAGAAAGTGTTTAACCCTACCAGCTTTTTCCCTTTAGAATCTGATAATGCAGATTATTCAAAGAAAAATTCTATAGACTGGAACAATTCCCGGGATGTAACATTTCAAACAAATATGTGTGAAAATGAGGAAACTGATAGTGAAATAGAGGCTGAGGAAATTGAGAGGACCAATATTGTTGAAGAGCCTAAGTATATTATATTTAAGTCTTGATTACAAAAACTTCTTAATTTGATTTTTATCCCATTCCTTCATGTAAAGCCCCCCTCTGCAAGGATGAACTTGATGAACTAAAAGGTAGTGTCATACGTTTAAAAATCTTTTGTTCCAATGCCCATTCAATTATGAGATGGACATCTCAACCAACAATTGGTCGAATGGCAGCGGGAAATTTGCTGTTAAGTGCGTCTATTCTGTTCAGTGGATTGTCAGTGGAAGAGTGGAACATTTGGCTAACTTTCTGGGTCCCAAGATTTTCAGCAAGACAACATTCAATTGTATACAACGCGACCATCTGATGCCTGTTGTTTTGAATGCATGGCATAGTATGCAGAGTGAACTGTTAGCGAAAGTAAAATCTAGTGGTCGGCCTCTTCGCTTGGCAGGAGATGGAAGATGTGACTCTCCTGGATATAGTGCTTATAAGTACTGCACGTACTCTCTAATGGCTTTAGAAAGTAATGAAATTTGTCTTGGGTTTGTGGTTGTATGTGTAAATGAAACTGGCAGTTTCAGCGTGGAAGTTGAGGGGTTCAGGAAATGTTTGAACATGCTTCTAGATCAAGGTTTCAAAGTTGAAATATTTGCAACTGATCGCCATGTCCAGATCAGAAGGTACGTAAAGAAACAACACCCTGACATTAACCATCAGTTTGATGTGTGGCATAAACCAGATTTAGTGTGTAATTTGAAGACGCGATTTTAGATGTACTGGAATTTGTACCAGTACATAAGTTATGTATTTGCTCATTTTATGCTGATAATGATGTTGATACAGAGTTCCTTATGTACTATAATTATTATGAATTCATATAAAGGTTCAATTTCAAAATTCCCGTTTATATTTATAAGTTTCGGGATTGCCTTCAAAAACATATTGTGAACAGTTAACAATCTTTATTGTGTATTGTAATCCACAATTCTTCTTGAGAAGTGCTGGTTCCTGATGTGTTAGTTGGTACTGGTTAGAATCGATCCAGGAAAACTGATTAGGCTAATTTACCATCTGACATAGACATTTGTTGAGAAACTGTATAAAACAATAAAAGAAACAAAATTATTTAGAATATATATTTTAAGATTTAAATAGATACAAGAGGGAACATTTCTATAATCATCATTGTCAACAGAGTGAAAATGTGATGCTTGTGCACTAGTTTTGGTACATTGAATAGAATGGTCTATGTAATAAAGCATATGGATTATCTGACAAGAACATGCTTAGTATACACTACCCACAAGTTCTAACCCGCCACCTTACATTTTTATTTAAGTATGTACCCGCATGAAATTTTGCATACCAATACTTGAATACAAGCTGCAACTAATTATGAATTTATCTTGGACAACAAACAGTTATGTTCGTTGTCACAGGCGTGTTACGTAATGAGGTATGTTTTACCAATTCACAAAAATACCCAAACTGTTTATGAAATCGTGCATTAATCAGCGCATGGAAAGTACATTTTCATAAACATTTTGACATAACGGGTCCCTGCCTTTTACGAAAAACTCGTTACATGTCGTGATTTACTCCGGACGAACTCGGTTGAAGAGTAACACTCTTTAAACAAGATAGGAAAAAGGCTTTGGCAAAAATGTTGATTTTGAAAAATCACTTGTATGTCAATATTCACAAACTGAAGTTTAATAAACGAAAATAACCACTGAAACTGCAAAATCAAACAAAAAAATAAAATAATATTTTTATGAAATTAATAAAAACAAGGGCCGCAACTCTACCCGATCTCATAACATTCCAACATGTCTGTCGTGTTCTTTGTGTGTAAGGTGTTTTTCGCGTAGTAAATTCATCATTTTCATTAAAACCGTTCATGAACATGTGATTTTCGTTGCGCATTTCTTACACATGTAAACATGCTGTATTACGTAACCGGTTTATCATAGTGAATTCAAACGCAAGTTGACCAAAAAATCAACACTTAATTGATTTTAATACATCTTTATACGTTTGTATGTGAATATTCATGCTAATAACTGCATTATCAAATAAGTATTTAAAAAAAAATAAACGTTGACACCTAAGAATTGTGTTCAAGCGATTTTTCAAATCTTGTGAGTGTTCCCCTCGAGTCAATATCAGAATGTAAAGTGTTTTTAAAGATAAACATTAATCAACAATGCCGAATTCGTTCGCGTACACACAAATTGTGGTCCACATGCAACGCAATACGCCAAATGCACCGAGTTTTGCCATAGTACCACCAAAATAAACTTATGATCAGCTGCATCTACTACACATGTATAAGTATGTGTAATTCCATATGAATATATCATTTTTGACACTACAGGACTGAAATATATAAGTGGCGGATTTGCACTTTTTGGGTAGTGTAGTTGTATATGTATTGTTGCAGACTGTATTTTTTAGATAACTTCTCGTTGTATTTGCTACAAATGATCACAAAGACAAAGAAGTTTATACAAACGTTAGACAAAACGATAGATCGCAGCTAAGTTTGGAGTTCCACACAATACATTGTCTACGTGGATGGAAAATAAGGATAGCATCAAAGCCAAATTTCTATCTGGAGAGATTGTCCCAGGTAGAAAGAAGGTAAGAACTTCAAGCTATCCAGAAGTTGAATCTGCATTACTAGCACATGGTTCCAAAATGCTAGATCTCGTCAGGTCACCATTGATGGCGAGACACTGCGCAACAAAGCTAGAATGTTCGCAGAACAGCTGGGTGTATCAAAACATGCGTTTGATGCTTCAGTAGGATGGCTGAAACGGTTTAAATCCAGACATGGAATAACGTTAAAAAAATCAATGGAGAATGTTACTCCGTCGACACAAGTGCTAGTGCATTTGTGAGTTGGCAAAGTCGTCTGCAAGTCATTTTAAAATCATATGCTGCAAATGACATTTTTAATGCTGACGAGACAGTCATATTCTTCCGTGCACTGCCAGACAAAACTTTCAAGTTTAAGGCAGTTGATTGTCATGGCGGTAAGGTTTGTAAAGAACGAATTACAGCCTTAGTATGCGCCAATATGAGTGGTACAGAAAAACCTCCACTCTTGATAATACGCAGGTCAAAACATCCATGCTGTTTAAAACGTGTGAAATCCCTGCCTACCCAGTACCGTACAAATAGAAAAGCATGGATGACTGGGGAGATCTTCACAGAATGGGTAAAAAAGATCGATGATTAAATGTGCAGGTCAAAACAAAAGATCGCTCTTGTTGTCGATAACTGCATAGCCCATCCAGACGTCCAAGGTCTGAAGGCTGTAACACTAGTGTTCCTACCCCCGAACACAACTAGTGTAACACAACCAATGGACCAAGGTGTGATAAAAAACCTTAAAGTTTTCTACAGAAAACAATTAATTGCCCGAAATATCCGTGTAATTGACTCTGACGAACCTTACATTGTCACTGTTCTCGACGCGTTACATATGTTGAGGACACCGTGGGAATCTGTCAAAGCCAGCACAATAAACAATTGTTTCAAACACACTGGTTTTGTTGAAGGTGAGGAAACTCACGTCGAACCAGAATGTGACGACAATCCCGATGACGACATTCCACTCTCCAGATTACTCCAGGTGATCTGTTAAGGCGGTTAATCCGAACCCAGGAAGACGGGGATGAGTGATTTCTCACAAATTGAACCCTATTTTTCCCGCAAACATCTCTTCAATGTGTGTTCCAAACAAACTGACATTAAATCGTTCTTCAAGAAAACAACAAACTAGGAGGTTTTGTGTATATGTACCAATATGACTCATCATGTATGTGCGTAAATGTGCTCTTACACAGTACATTGTTAATGTTTATGTCGTGTATGATTTATGTTGTTCGTTTCTATGCTCTGTGTCATTGATTAAAACAAAAATTCTTCAATCTGGCTTTATTATTGTATTATTTTACATCTATTGATGTACATGGTTTAGTACTGGTTGTTCATTCATTCCAGAAATTCTAACACATGCAGCTAATAATAACTAATAATATTTTAGAAAAACCCTGGGAAAAATGTCGTTGGACAGCCATGTCGAGCCAATCAGCACCACAGAGGTCCTGTTGGAAACGTATACATAGAGGATAAAAAAACGAAGAGAAACAAAATGTAAAAGATTGGGAACAGTAAAAAAAATGTAATTTCTTTTTTATATATTTATTTGAGTATTTACTTGATAATGCATGTTTTGGACAAACCTGATACCATTCTTCTTGTTGCGTCCTGAAGGGCTACCACGACTTCTTTATAAAACTGGAGAAGTGCATCCTTTGTGCCAACTGTTTGGAAACAATATAGGCCACTTTTAAACATTATTCATTTTGATTCTATACGCTTCAGTTCAGTAATCGTATGTTACGTATTATAATAGATATAACATTCATACATAATTTGTACGTTTAAAAATCTACAAATTGTGTTTTATCGAGATAAAGGCCAAAAGTGACACGGCTATGTTATCCCATCACTGTATGTTTACTGACATTAGTGATAAAAGATTTGTATGTTTATTGCAATCAATGTGTATTCATTACTGTCATTTAAATGCTGTGATTTGCCTTTGTTTCTTCAATGTATTTCGTAAATTATTTAATTAAAAGTTTAGAAATGCCATTTTGAGACACTTAGGTTGTTCAAGCATTCAATCAGTATCAATGTACCGTTCTAAAAATAGACGGCTACACGTTCTCGGTGTTCACGCTTTTCACGGGATAGCCATGTGATCATGGCTCTTGTTAATTTTAATTTATAGTCCGAAATCTGGAATAAATACTAATATATCTGAAGGATTTAACAACGTCATTAAATGGGGTAATGATCGAAAAATTACTTACTGAGAACAAGCTGCTCAGTTTATTTACAGAATAGTAAATTATACATTGTGAGGTATTGTGGGGCAGAGCAAATATTGGCAATTTTGTGCTAAAAAGGACGAAGATTTCTCCTTACCACTTGCTGGGGTGAAATCCCCCTCAAAGTAGTTAAACCAGATGATATCACGGAAACAGCCAAAAAAATACTACAAGAAAATAATGAGGCAGCGGAGATTGGTGCACAAAATAACATCGCCCAAGATAGTACTAATGCAAAATTGAATCCTGATAAGACTTGGTGTACAGGGGAACATTTGACGGAAAAGGTTTTAAAAATGACGCTATACGATTAGTATCTGACTTGAACGCTTTTATGGTCCGGGGTGTTGCTGATACTATGTACTCAGTATTCGGTAACTTTGTTTCCGAAGGACAGGCGCCAGTGTCCATTTACAAATACGTTATCATGGCATTGCAGCAAACAAAGTATTGGGGTGAAAACAAAAACTGACCCACAGGAAACAAAATTAATTGGTTGAATGAGATACAAAAATAAACCAAAGAATACAAAGAAAATTGGCCAGAAGAAACCAAAGCCATCCGACTTTGAAAACGTCCTCCCTGCATCAAGTCATGTATAGAAATCCAACGCTGAATCAAATTATTTATCGATGACTAAACGAATTAGGATTGAACATGAACCAGTAGAACCATAAACCTTGATAATGGTGTGGTCCGGAGAATGATCAACACTATGTATGTACACCAGAATATTTTGCCGACGCTGAAGAACATGAAAACTGGGCTACATGTAAGTAACAGTATAGATAATATAACAGGGTAGGGTGTACTTTATTATGTTGTATTTTAAGATTAGGAAGAAATAGACTACTCTGTCTAATATGTGTCTAATTGTGGTTTCCCTTGGACCATGTGTGTTTATATGTTCATTCAAGAATTAGCTTCCCGATCTTAATTGTTAATTCTTTATTTGATCAGCTGACTTCTATGTGTAAAGGTATTTCAATCAGTGGACAGAAAGAATTTAAAGAGACTAGATGTTTGGTTTGGACATTGAATGATTGATTAATATTTAGTTTGTCAGCAGAGATAGATTGGACGTGTATGTATGATTTGTCCCTTTGTATGATTTGTCCATAGGTATTTATGGTTTTTAACTTCATGGTGATTTAGAACCCTGAGTTGTGATAACTTAAATACTGCAGACACAGTCGCAGGGAAACTTACAATAGACACGGTCCTTGCTTACACATAGGTAGACACAGTCAAATACCACAAAAATTTAAATTTCAGTTATTCGCTATTAGTTTTAAAAGTGAAAGTTACTGGAATTCTGTTTTTTTTTTGTGGGGCAGATACATCGCGATATTTACACGTATTCGGTTATTTTTCTCGGCATTTTCTCTCGTGTACACATTCACATACAGTTTTAGTTCACTTTGTTTATTTACATATTATTGTATTATTATGGATCCTAATTTCTAACCCCAAGACAGAAATGGAAGATGTTCTAAAGTATATACAGGCCCATTTATCCTAATAACCAAAGAAACTCCTTCCAATACCGTCCCCACTCAGCCACCCCTCGGTACATGTAAGTCCCTTTTGTTCAGTTTTTTTTACAAGGGATCAAACAAGGAGTAACGTTTGCCCCGTCCCCATTCACTGCAGGAACAGCACAACCATCAACTTCAAGATTCAGGTTACCGGTATCCAGACTTGTGATGACATCTTCTCCTGCGCCACAGTAATATGGGTATACTCTCTCTCTCCCCAGAATTACTTGCTTTTCAGGAGACGAACCATTGCCTAAGGGAGAACGGCGCGTATAATGATTGTTCCGCTTGGTCAGTTGGCGACGGTGACTGACATTATGACCAAGTTGGACGTCATGTTTGCAGAGGCGTCCATCGATGAAGACCTGATTGCTGATTTTTTTCAACAGTAATTAGAATTCTTCAGGGTCGGTAACGGCTTATGCTTGTAGACTGGAGTCTTTCCTCCAGCGTATAATTGCTGAAGGTCAGCTGCCAGGCTTAGCTCGTAACGATTTTTTACGACATAAGTTCAGGGTCGGGTGACATTCGGACACGTTAAGGTTGCAGACCAGACATAAAAATGATCCAATGTCTGATTATAACATGCTCTTGAGAGAAATTCGCAAGGTGAAGAAGGAGATTTCTGTTACTTCTCTGTCTGTTCCTCTTCGCCAGGCTCTCTCATTTCTTCTGGTACATCTGTTACTTCTTCTGTTAAAACCGCCAAATATACCCCGGTTTTGGCTGATTCCAGCAACAAGTCTTGAGAAAGCAAGTTCACTTCTCGTTTATCTGCTATGGAATCTTACCTATCTTCGCTTGAAGATCTCTTAAAAAACTTTTGTTCTGGAAATTCGGATTCTGTTTCCCAGTATCAGGGTACCAGTGGTTTTTGTGTTTACAGAGGTCGGGTCGCCTTTATGTCTGGCTGCTACCAAAACTCTAACAATGAGTCGTTAAACTGTTGCGAGCGGAACGGTCTGATAGCGTTCTGCATCGTTTTTCGTTCTTAAGAAAGATAAAGGCTCTTGGAGATGATGACCACACCATTGTGTACACATATGAAACCTTCATTCACAGTGACCATATGCTGACTGGACAATTTATCTGGTCTCATGATTCCATTTTTGAAAGGTATATCTAAATACATTTGTATTAATTAAACAATATAATGTGTTGTCGAAACCCACGTCGCAAACAAAGTAAACTTTAAATGGGGTATAAAGGAGAATAGGTCATTTGAAACATTAAAGAAATGTTCGATCAACACATTTGCGATAATGCCCCAGAGTATGCCCTGCAAATTATTCGGAGGCAGAAGAAGTGGAGTACCTTCTCAAAAACAAGGGGGAGAGGAGAAACCTATCTCGTATGAGAGTATCGTTTTAAACATCACCCAAAGAAACTACCGTGTGACAAAACTGCACAGTATTTTGTTTTAATTTAATTTTTGAAACTATTGTAAGAAAAAATTATCATGAACTATGTTCCATTTTACCAGATATGGCTCAGGCCCAATTGGATAAAGGTTAGCGAACAGTATGGCCCAGTGAAGGTAGCGATGTAATGCGTGGTACATGTAATAGGATGTAATAGGGGATAGGTGTGCACCTGATACGACAGGTAAATACGAGCATTGGCAAAGAACACACGTACCCACAAGAGAGTAATAACGACATTCTTCACGTTCACTATTTTAGCAGTCAGGAAGCAAGGTATGAATCATGGATACCGCCAACGGTGTGAAACTCATAAAATCATGAACATTCACTACAGGAAACCGAAACGACTTCTCCCAAGGTCACTCACTCCGGCGGAAAGGGAAGCTATAAAACAAGTCAAGAAAGCGGAGGAAACGTAGGGAACAGATCGACATTTCGTTCAAAGAATTGTACTAGAGGAAACGTAGGGAACAGATCGACATTTCGTTCAAAGAATTGTACTACAGACTGGGCGAGTACAAATGCCACCTTATACTTCGGCCAGAAAACGTGGATCTGTTACACAAGAAACTCAACTGTTGAACACATTGTGATTAATAATCACGATTTATTCGTGATTTCAAGTCACGTGATCATTAAACCAAGACGGATTGAATATTGGCGTGTTTGTCATTTTTCACATGAGAATTACTGTTAGGCATAAATAAATCAGTTGTTTGATTCTTGTAACCCGACCGACCCTAGTGTTTTAATTGTCCCGAATCCTAACGTGTTATTTGCATTCCACTGGAAGTCATAGCGGGTTGTAGATTTTCCAGTAAACTAAATATTGCTTTTGAAGTAAAATGTTTTTCTACCTTAATCAATCTCTGCATGTTATTTCAAACACAAAATTAATTTGTTTGTCCTTAAATGGACATTCTGTATCATTTCGATTGTTTAAATTGATTCAGAAATATCAGTCATTAAATAAGAATTATTCCATAAAGAGCAAAAATAGTCATGAGTTGTTTCTCTTTGACAACATGACAATAAATGACTGGCAGCGATGAATTATTATTGGTAATTTAAATACTAGTATATTTTTGTTCTCACAGAGACGTATTTGCACACAGTTTCTTCTAACAGAAATAAAAAAATTGATATTTTTTGTTCATTTAGCTCATTTAATGCGATACTAGAGAAAATATTGTAGATATAGGGAATGCCTCTTTGGAAGTATTGAGATACAGGGCACAAGGACGCCAATGGATGCGTCATCATCGTCGGTACACGCAAGCAGAGCGGGTGAAATGTTCTTTCAAAGATGAAAGGAGGTTTAGGCTACATAGCAATGATGGTCGTACTCGAGTATATCGTGAAATGAGAGTGAGCTTCATAGGCGAAAATAGTGTTAATATATTGATATTATCACATAAACACTGTGATTCTCCATGTGATAACAAATCGAAAAACATTGTTATACAACTATGGCAAGCCAAATGTCCAATAATTTCGTAAACCCATGTTCGAACGTAACACCAGGTTTTACGAATGTTAACCCATATTTTCGAGCGAAAATAACGTCGTAAACCATAGTTCACGCTCGTAAACATAGGTTCACGTTCGTAAACATAGGTTCACGTTCGTAAACCCATGTTTACGGTCGAAAGCACAGGTTAATGTTCGTAAACTATGGTTAACGCTCGTGAACCGGGGTTCACGAGCGTAAACATAGGATAACGGCCGTAAACATAGGATAACGGTCGAAATTCATAGTTCAATCGAGAAACCTAGTTTATCGAACGTAAACCCATGTTCACTATGGAAGGGAATATCCGCCAGTACATGCATGCTGTTAAGTGACAAGTTCATGCTATCTACTTGCACATGCGTTCTATAACTTGACAATTGCATTTTGGTTTCTTACAAGTGTTGTCCACGTTATTCATACTTCATGCTTCTTGATGCTAAGTGGGCAATCCCTTCATGTATATCGTTTATTCTTGCATGTAATTGCCAACTGCCACATATCTTTTTGTTTTGACTTCTGTAGTCTTGAATTATTCATTCTTACTATTGCTTACTGCATTCTATGTTTGACTACGTGCATTTGACTTTGTTGCAACTGAACTTAACGAACTACAAACAACCTTTTGGATCGTTCGTATATTTTGATACTTGATTAATTGTTACTGCTTTAAAGTTGTAATTTCGCGAACATTTAAGCATGATAATACATTTTACAACATTAAGAACATTACAGGGAACCAATAGAAATTTTATCTTCTAGCGCAAATTACTATACAAGGGAGATCACTTAGGATAGCAAATTTAAACGTTCGGTATTTTCCGTGGTTTAGCGGTGAGTAAGTGAAAACTTGCCAGTCCGTTGTATCGTTTTTCGCGGAAATCATGTCTCTCTTAAAACGAATTATTTACAATGGACGGATAGACTCTTGAAGCTGACACTTCGGACTGTCTAATGCAGTGTGGGGAATCACGTGACTAAAATGGTACGCAGCACTATGAAATAGATCGCGAAAATCTGGATATTTGGATAGTTTTTCGATTCTTGGTAAGTACTCCTTGATTATGTTTACTAGTTTTATAGCGCAGGCTATGCGAAATTTAACGCGCTTTCTAATGGTACACGTGTCATTCCTGTACTCTCTCTGGTTTCTGAGATACCTTCGAGGTTTTAAGACGAACCAGGGACATATTTTGCCAATATTTTTAGATAAATTACACAAAAACCGTGTTTAATGGGAATATATTAGACCATGTTCAGGTGTCAGTACTTTATTGTATTCGGAAAAGAGTTTTTGTTGAAAACCAGTTACTCTTTCATACTTTATTGGTATTTTAATGCGTTATTTTGCTAAAAATGACAATTTATTGAAATGGTACACTCCACGGAACAACAATGTTGTGATACAAACCACGGATCATTTTAAACTTGTATTTTAGAGCAAGTAACTTTTTTTCTCCATCATCGTTTTTTGTTTAGTATATTTTATTATGCTTATTTTTAGTTGCCTAATAATAGTTTTCATCTATTCTTTTACAGAAATAACAGGATCAAAGAAACATGGTGCAGAGAGAATTGGAATCGAAACTGATCTGAATCAATTGAAGGAACTAGAATGAGTCGTGTTATAGTACAAAATATAAAAAATATTACGATTTTGTATTCTGTATTGACCATTACATCAAATTAAAGGATTTGTCCAAAAATGTAAACGTTGTCATTTCCATCAGAACAGATAAACCTAATTTGAGCTTTTTAATCTTTTTTTAAATGCGACACGGATATAAGTTGTCCTTTACCAGGATAATATTTCATTTGTATACAATGTATATGGTCTTGAATATCAACATAATGTCGACATTTTGGGTAAAAATGTCTAAGATCGGGCAAGTATTAATGAACTTATATCGATACCAAGTCATTAATTCTTTAAATGAATGCCACAGGGTGTATCGGTTAATTAAAACATATAATGGACTTTCAATTCTAAATTATGTAAAATAGGTAGCATATCAAGGGTCTGCAACACCACTGCAACAAAACAAGGCGATGCGACTTCTTCGAATTTCGCATAATGCTGTTTCATGCTAATTAATGTGTGACTTTCATTTTCTGGAGTTATGTCTTTGTTGCGCAGTATTTTTTTAAACACGTATTTGTCGACTTTTATTACTTACTCTCTCCAGTAGCTCAGTGGATGCGTTGCCCGGTGACACTGGCTCAAATCCGAGTGGAGGCAATCGCATGCATGTCATATTTAAGCAGAAAGGTAACGGACAAATGCTCGACATTTTTGCTACCAAAACAATTAATTCATTTTTATCTGTGTCATATAAATTTAAAAACTAATTTTGGCTTCCTTTTAAAAAATAAACTCCACTCCCACTATCGAGTTTTTAAATCGTTAGGCCAGAGACCCGTGAGTTGTACATTGTTTCTGACACCATTTGCTCTGTCATACATTGAAGAGTTGTTCATAATGTTCTACTTCAGTATTAAATTTGTCTTCGACTAGATTTATTTGTGATGTTACATTATCAACTGTTTTACATGTATACTAATATAATAAATGCTATCGAAGAATCATTTTGATTTTGTCAATATAAATGTTTGTTTTCTGGTTAATATCTTTGTGAGTATTTCGACATTGAACTATATTTTCGGCTGCCATTTTAATGCGATTACACAGCAGATACATTAACTATTAGTTCGTTGATACTTGTTCAGATGGGCATTGTATAAGTTATGTACGCTCATAATCACAAATGAAGAGAAAAAAACAACATTCTATACATCGCCATTTTTTCTTTTTTCTTATCGAATTAGATAGTGCACCAAATCAACTATCTAATAAGGAAGAGCGATGGTCGATTATATAAGTACAACATGTCAATGAAGTAAATGGACAACAAACTATTATAGATGGGTGTTGCATTTAATAATAAAAATCAAAACAGCACAGTGATTGTGAAAAAAAATACACAATTGCAATGAAATAACACTAAAATCACATGTAAATTACCGTCCTGCATGGATTAATGTAAAATTATATTGGATTCCATTCCCGTCCAACTATACAATCTTCAAACTACACGAATAAAAGCTATGTCTCTGCTTGATTAGATAGTACATTGCACTGTTTTAAGATTCATTTCACATTCGTTCTGGTGATAGTGTGTCTAAATTTTCTTTTATTTTAGTTGGCCCGTGACGTGTTCCCTTCATTCGTCTGAGCCTAGCTTCTCGACAACGTCTTGCTGTAACTTCTGTATAAGAATAAAGGAAACCTAATTAAACAACTGAAAACAATTGTAATCAATCAGTATTCTGAACCAATGTTCCAAAATGCGGACCAAATTTTGTTCTAAAATGTACAGGACTGGTTTAAAACTGATCCGTGGTTAGTATCACAAATATGTTATTCCGTGGAGAGTATCATTTCAATAATTTGACATTTTTACAAGAAATCCCTTAAAATCACCAATAAAGGACGTTATCAGGCACTGTATTTCAACGAGAAGCCTTTTCCGAATACAATAAAGCACATGCACCTGACCGTGGCATAATAAATTGCCTTTAAATACAGTTTTTTGTGTAGTTTATACACAGTAATGTAGACTTGTTGACAAAATATTCCACTGGTTCGCATTAAAACCTCGAAGGTATCTCAGAAACCAGAGAGAGTACAGGAATGACACGTGTACCATTAGAAAGCGCGTTAAATTTCGCATAGCCTGCACTATATAACTAGTAAACATAATCAAGGAGTACTTACCAAGAATCGAAAAACTATCCAAATATCCAGATTTTCGCGATCTATTTCATAGTGCTGCGTACCATTTTAGTCACGTGATTCCCCACACTGTAATGTATAGAGGCATTATATCTTATAGTTTAAGACAGGGTTTGCAATGTATTTATGATATATTATAAATTGTACAAGCGTCAACTAAACTCTTACCGTTCTCAGTTCGTATTAACGTAGTCATGTCAATTATATAATTATACAGTATGCTATTTAAATTGGATGATAGTTGGAGAATTCTTGATTTTAGATGCTTTGGTGGACAATTATCTCAAATATGCATGTTATTGTAACTAAACAGCCTACATTTCGAATACTGCATCTAACTTTATATTCGTGAAGTCCTAAAATGCTTTGTTAAGGCATGGTCTTTCAACTGTAAATTATAACTTAACCTGTCATGCACCACTGCCACTAGATCTAGTCATTTGCAGTCACGGCCCACCCTCGGATAATATGGTTACTTTTGCTTGAGCCCAGCATATCATTTGTAAGTCCTACTTATTAGACTATGACGACGAGATACTTTTTTATCTAGCCGTCCCAAGGATGGCCCTTCCAAATTCGTTCTCGAAAATCGGCCAACCAGAAAGCTGAATTAGTAGGGTTAATCATGTGCAAAACCTCCATCCTGAGGGACCGAACTCATGATAAGATCCCTGCCAAATCAGGGATTCTATATAGAAGATCCTGACCAAACGCAACCATACTGCAGGGACACACCAGTTCCCTTTTGCATATTCCCACTATTTATAGGAACTAAGGGTGGGTAAAAACCGAGGCTCATTGACCTGCTTTTGTCCGCACTTTCCCTGGGGTGGAGGGCCAGATAACAAATTACTGATGCGTTTATAAAGAAACATGTGAGAAATACATAGTAGACCTAATACACTAGTGACATTATATATATATATATATAGTGAAAATGATCATAATCCCTCATACCACTTGGTAACAACGAAGGCGTACATCTTGAGAGAGGCGTACTTCACCTAAAGGTGCGTACACACAGTAAGTTTTGATGTAGAGTCCTACGGTTGTCATAGTGATCGAGTCCAGGCTAGAGCTGCCACCTACAGATATCGGTTGTCGTTTAGACAGAGTCCCACAGTGGTCATAGTGATCGAACCCTGACTAGATCTACCACCTACATATACCGGTTGTCGTTTAGACAGAGTCCCACAGTGGTCATAGTGATCGAACCCTGACTAGGTCTATCACCTGCTTTACTCAGTATTTCTGCTGAAATATGGCCGGCATATCTATGTGCCTCTATCCGGATTTGAACCCGGATCGCCAGATAAGATGGCAAGCGCACTTATCACTGAGCTACTGAGGCAAATGTATAGTACTTAGATCGACTATGATCAAGGAACAAGATATTGTTCCATATGTTATTTTCTCACTATTTGATATATAGATCTAGCTCCCATTAACTTTGTACAATACTGGCCAATATTTAAAAAAATTGGTGATAAGTACATACTTATATACAAGGCTATCGTGAACAAACGAAAAATTACGTGTCAGTCCCCTGTGATATAACTCTAGAAATATAATTCTAGAATTATATCTTTCCTGACGTCCCTGACCATTTAAGCGTAAATAGAAGTGCTATTTTCCATGCAGCGCCGTCCGTACACCTCCTTTTATAATTTAAAAAAGGTATGAGAAAATCCGACACTCACAGGGAAGACAGCACTCAAACCAACTAGCCGAGCACAGAAATCAGAAACACCACGACACAACCACCCTGAGCAGTGCCTACAAGCCGCACCCCTTTCCTACAGATACCGGTTGTCGGATAGAAATGGTTGGGCTAACACTAGATCGTCGTGTAGTTTTTTGTTTAAGCACCGTGCACGGTTGACATTTTTACGGGAACTGCCGAAAAAGTCTGGTTTCCAGCATTGTATGAATTGAATATTACAAATGCATTCGTTTAAGTTCATGCTAGCTGCTGCTTAGTTCTTATTGGTTTCGCCTTGCTGAATTTGCAATCATTAATGTTAACAAGCATGGGTCGGTATGATAATAATGGAGGAACGATTAAATCAAATTCACTAAGTAAAACGTAGGAAGCAATAAGAATTTGTTGGCATTCACATTTTAAGATGATACACAAACAAATTAATAGAAAGGGTGCATTTGTCATTTACACGCAAGAATTTGTAATTTATATACATAGAGTAAGGAAAGATTCAAGCCACGTGCCACTTACTGAAGGAAAGAAGCACGAAGACACACGGCTGTTGCAGTAAGTTTAAAACGAATGAAAGAAGGCAAGATGCAATTGTCATTTAGCAATATGCATGTAATAAGACAACATAAAATTGTCACTTAACAGCATGCATGTACTGGCGGATATTCCCTTCCATAGTTCACGAGCGTGAACTATGGTTTACGACTGTTATCCTATGTTTTCGATCGAAAATACAGGTTAACATTCGTAAAACCTGGTTTTACGTTCGTAAAACCAACCTGGTTTTACGTTCGTAAAACCTAGTTTATCGACCGTAAAACCTAGTTTTACGCCCGTGAACATGGGTTTACGAAATTATTGGACATTTGGCTTGCCATATACAACATGTGTGATAACAAAAATTTACATAATTCATACGCACATTATTTATGTTAATGATTGATCGGTGTCATGCTATGCATTTACTGATGAAAATATGATATACCCTCCGAATATGGAGGACAATAGAGATTATATTTACTGATTTAGTATGGACTATTATCTTTATAAATTCAAAATAATAAATTGAAAAATGTCAATTATTGTAATTTGAATAAATGTTAATTGTTTGCAGCTTTTAAAGCGTCGTTTTAGTGTCTACATTTTATATACAGAAAGCAATTTGGGAGTCCTTTTTTACGTGGAAACGCTCGGAGGTGTTCTCCATAGTTTAGCCGAATTTCGTATCGAGTATCGAGTTCCGTATCGAGTCGCTTACTTTTGTAAAAAAACACACATAAGCCGAAGAAACAATTAAAAATCCAAGTCCCCACCGAAAAATGCAAGATGTCCCATTTTCACAAAGAAATTAAACAATAGCGGTTATTACCGAATGAAACGCAGCCAATTCTCGACCATGTCCCCCAAGGCCCCACCGTACGGCGACCCAACCGCACAAGCCGTGCAAAAACGGCGACCAAATGAGGCAATAACCGTGCCTCTTTAGTTCGCATTATAACGTTAGGTCACTGTCCTCGTGGAATCGTTTTTTTCTTTACGTCTACGATTGGTTTGTTTTGAAGCAAATTATGATGATATAAATGCGGTTACTCCGTGTATAGATAAACCATGTTTTTTGAGCCGTGACGGAAGGTTACACTTCTTAGTCATGGTATGGTATGTGAATATACCTGGTTAAAATCTTTTTGGTATTTGGTATCAGGGAATTTATAAAATCGGCAAAAATCAGGGAATTATCAGGGAATGTTACAAAATTGGAGAAATCAAATAGTCTTGTAATAGTTAATTTTCCGTTTATTTCGGTGAAAAGTATGAAATGTGGATTTTCGTGGTCGTTACGCTCGCAAAATAAGTTTAATCTATAAAAACATCTTATTAGGTAGCTTAAAAGAGAAATAGTAAGATAAAGTTTGCACCATATCCTATATTGCCATTAGGTTTTATGTTAAATAATAAAACAGTCTTTACTAAACCATGGTCGCAAACACCGCACAAATCATGGAAAATAACCTTTTGGTCAGGGAAAATTCAGGGAATATCAGGGAATTTCATTCTTCATTTACTGTGGCTACCCTGTAACACATACGCTATGTCTATCCTTTGAGGGCAAATCAACCTTCCTGCATAAATTAGTCACGGCTCAAAAAAACATGGTTTATCTATACAGTTACATTGTTTATATTGTTATCTCCCATGAAGAATGTAGTTCTGTACGAGTTTCTTCCCATTGCTCTAAAACAAACTTATTTGGTCTGGTAATTAATCTATTGAGTACGCGGTTTCTGAAAAACGAAAATATAATATTTCGTCCATTTACAGCCTCTGGTGCAATGGAAAAGTCATTTTTTATGGGAAACGTGATTGTTACTATGTAATGCCTATTAACCCGCCCTTCCTCGGGTTTGTGGTGGTGTTTCAATGACTGGTGCATGAATATCACGGTATAATTTGAGAGCATATAATTTTGAATGCGACATTCTTATCTTAAGCGCTCCGACAATCTGTACGATCACCGTTTTAAATAATGCAGTACTTAATTCCAGTGTAGCAATACCACATAACTTTTAGCTACAGTGCCAAGAAGAAATTTGTTTCACTTCGAAAACAAAACTAGTCACAAGTATGTTATTTCTACAACATTTTTATATAAAATATACGTCACACTAAGGGGAAACGTATAAGCTTTCTGCAGCATATAGTATATATGTGTATATCCCTAGCTGGGCCGGTTTTTGATCAAACACTATGTGAAAACTTCGGATTGTAGGTCTACATTTTCAAGCCGTTGTTACCAAGGTTTTACAAATAGACAAAACGACACATTTGCAGATAGGGATCCTGCATTTCGTTGAAAGCTTACATATTTTCCCTTAGTGTTGACTTATACTTCATAGAAATCAGTATATAGAAATAAGATACTTACCGCAATTTTTGTTTTCGAAGCAAATTAGCAATGTAGCCAAAATTCAAGTGAAATTAATTGCAACACTGTAATTTCTTCATGTACAGTATAAGATTGCTAAATAAGTCAGTAAATCATTCAATTAAATATCGATTAATTCCCAATTGGAATTGCACGCACGTGATTATAACAATCATAGGAAATGCGTGTTGATCAACATTTATACACCATTAATGCATTAGTGTGCAGTCTGGGGTGTAACTGTTTAAATTTTAAAACACATTGCAATTAATTGCAGTTATTCGAGGAGGTTTGAGCTACCATGTGCGCATGTGCCAAAATACAAAACCGTCTTACATAAAATGAAAGTTTAGTGATCGCATACTAATGTTAGTTAATGGTAATTAATGTATATGACGTTCTCAGTCGAAATTCGTGTACTCTTTTTAATAAAAAACATTAATTTAGGTACATGATTTAGTCATCATTTTATTGTGGATAAGTAAATTGGCCATAATGTGTCACCAAACAAGGCGTAAAAACGACGTTAACATTGCCGGCAACACACATAATCACCTTAAATACTTCACAAGATGGCTTATATGTAGACGTATTATTATAGCTGACGAATTGGATAGATCAAATGGTTGGCGACTATTCCTCCTCTTCGCATATATATAGTACACATTGTAGTATTCAGTTCGCAATGTACATTTAACAATTGCTTTGGTTTTCACCTTGTTTTGTTTACCGTGTCACCCATATAACACATACATTACGTAATTTCTATATGCATTTGTAAATCCTAATTGCCCTTTGTAATAGCTGCGTATTTCTAAATTCGTTGACGTACGTGTAGTTTAATATATCGGGTTCAATGTTCTAGTTTCACTATTATTACGTACACCAAATTATCGCCTGCGTGAGACTGACTGATCTTTGACATTTCTATTATAGGGAGTTCTCACGTTTAGAAAGTTTGAATTAGGGCAATAAATATCAGTCATTCTTTGTCCAATTGAGCTGGTCAGAATTAAATATGATTAAGTATTTTTAGATGTCAACTTTTTGTTGTTCACTGAAGACTTTGATGAGATTTTTGCGGGCTTCCGGATGTTTTGTTTTTTTCAAGGATTATAATCAATACTTATACGCTCCACGGTCAGGTATTGAAAATGTGATACATGTACAGTGAGCTATTACTAGCATAAAAAATACGCAAGGAAATAAGCAGCACAAATAGTTCGTACCAGCTTAACATAACGAGGATTGCCCGCAAGACTGTAGTAACTATATGTTTTTTAAAGAAGGACTTCTACAGTCTTGAAGGCAACCCTCGATTAGCACAAAAGTAAAGAATAGCTTTAATGCAAGTATTTCAAGAACTCAGCCGGATACATATAACACTCTAATTAATTACCAACGAATGAGTAACCTTAAATAAAACAATGCATGTTTCCGAACCGAATTATGAGTTAAAAAATCAATAAGCAGACATATTTCTTTTAAATATGCCGCGCATAGCCTTATTTTCCAGTCAGCTTCTGTAGAAATATGAGAGGCATACGAGTGCCTCAATCCGCATTTGAAGTAAGGTTGCCAGATAAGACGCCACGCGCATCAAACTCTGAGCCGTGGAGGCACAACTTTTCTATGTATGTTCTGTAAATATGTTTATATTATTGTTATGGGCTGGAGGCCAATATCAAATAAAGAATTGTCATTAAAGAATTGTCATTGGTCAATGAGAAGACATATTTAAATGGTTAAAAAATAACGAAGAAACATAAACAGCATTGCGGTGGCTTAGAATGAGAATGTCGTAACTACCACTTACGACCTTGTAAGACTGGTGCATATTTGAAATCTGCATCTTAAGGCGCTTCTTATATGCATATTCCCAAGACAAACCGAACTTGTTATGTAGACCTAAATGAAGTAAATTTCATACAGTTTTTTTCTTGTTTTCTCAAAATATCGATTATGTACTTACGACCTTCTAACCCAGCGATGTAGCACAAAACGGCAGAATCTTGCTTACCGACGAACCTATTTTCTAGTATCCGAGGGCCGATTCGAAAGTTCGAAGACGCCTATTATAGTGAAAATATGACCGACGAACAATACATATAAAACAAATGTATGGTAGCATAATACGCAACGTTTTCAAGTACTGTATCAACGCCATTGCTTTTTGTAGTGAAACGATATGCAGACACGGGATACTATTCCATGGTAACGTTTTCAACATCTTCTTTAATAACCGACTGTAGAAATTAAGACAAACTGGAATATCAATCTAACGATGTTGCTTATGACAACATTATACAAAGATCACCACAAAGCAAGCGGATCAAAAATGCAAACTCCACATTATACGATATGCCACTCTCTCTATTGAATCGCAAGAAGATACGAGATGTGTTAATATCGGCTTTTTGGTGAATTCTCATTGTTCACAACAGTATAGAAGTGGAGACGATACTCAGTTGACAGCGGAACCAGTTTATCTCCAGTTTAACGTCTGCTGTCCGTGCTTTTAAACAACATTAAGTCACAGTTAGAGCATAAAGAACGTGTGTACATTTACGTCACGTGTGCTTCGTGAATTAAACTGTTATAAATGGGATAGAAAATGAATTTGAATAGAAAATCTACAAACACTTTCCTGGAATATTGTCAATTCGATGCTGCTTGTCTGTGACTTTTGTTGCTAAAATCGGGGTGCTTATCGTTTTACAGAAGTCGTTAATCAGAACCGTGCTGTTTGTTAATCGATAATTTGTTTGAAACAGTTGATGGATTGTTAAGCAATATAAAGCGACGGAACGAGGACACAACGCAACACTGGAGGTTCAAACGAGATTCACCAGCTATAAACGTAAGTTAATATGTACGCATGCAATATTTATTTGTGCACTGAACATAGTTTCTTATTGATTAACTTGACATTTCTGCCGTATATATATAAAGGAAGAAACTGATAGTTTGTCATTTGGTTTTGATATTTTGATATGCATTGTTGTTTGTGTTATTTCTCTGCCGTAGATATATAAAGGAAGAAACTGATAGTTTGTCATTTGGTTTTGATATGCATTGTTGTTTGTGTTATTTCTTTGTGTAAAACTCGTAGCTTTGACGGGTAAATATTTTGTTTAATGATGATTTATTTTCTGATAATATGCACACGTACATATATGTAAATACAATGATTTATAGTTTAGAGCATGCTCTTAACGTTAAGGTTATAACAATATCAGTAAAGTATTTTGAAAATGCTTAATGTAAGATCACAGGGTACTGTTCGTAATAGCAAGTCCTTGTGTATTTTTGCTATGATTATTTGCAAATTATTGTTTTGAATACAGCTATTTCTTTTGAAGGTATATTTTAGACCCTTTTCTTCACATATGCCCATATAAAGGTCTAGATTACTTAACATTAGAGAGAAAGAGTAAAGTGGCATGCAGTTCATTAAGTTACTGAAACGAATTAAATTTACTTTCAAATATCTACCGAATCCAACATAAAAACCGCATTTCTCGTCATGGACAGTCATTTCATCCTGCTGGAGTAAAGTCTCGTGTAATTGAAGTATTGGATTTATCTAGAATTAGATGATATTTACTTTATGATCAAATAACTTTCATCCCAAAATAGTCTAAATAGTTATAACCGTGGATGTTACTGCTTGCTCGTCGTTATTGACGTCTTTTTGACATGTTGAATTGTCGAAAAAAAAAAGAAATTTTGCAAGCATCTTTTAATATTCCAAAGGCCAAATTTAGCAATATGGTCATGTTATAAAATTAATACAAGTTTGGTAAGCTTTAACATGTTAGATTTCCAATGATATATCGCTGGCCTAGATTGAGAAGAGTAAGTGCCATGTACGACCTTATAAGACTAATGCATATTTGAAATCTACACCATAAGGCACTTCTTATGAGCATATTTTCATAAAAGTCGGAACTTGAAATGTTGACCAAACTAAAGTTGAAAATAATTGTTTTACCATAAGTTAAGAGTGATTGTCAGGCAGTTTTTCTTGTTATCTCAAACCCCTTGATTTGTAGTTATGACCTTCTCATTATAAGCCATCGACATGACAATGTGATATAAGTTCAAGTATTGTCTCATGCCATTTAATTGTAATGGGAACGTTATCTATGCCATGTTTCTATCATGCTCACTAATTAATGGTTTAATATTATTTTATTTAAAACAAATAAAACATGGCTTTGAGTCAATATGTACGAGTGTTATAAGATCGTAAGTAGAATTATGACATCCGTCTAAGCTTGTCTGGTTCCCGGTACCTAAATCTTACATTACATTACAGTTAAGGTCTGGTCTATATAATGTTACTTAGATGGATGCTTTCATGGGTAAAACAAGATGGCGGTTGTATGTTAGTTTATATAGGGAATTTTAGACTACCCCCTTAAAGTGTGTTTTTTGTATTGGTGTGTAATTTCGATAATACTTATAAGAAAGTAATGAGAAAATGATTTGAAGGTTTTTAATGCAAGTAGTTATAGGAGCAACGCAAGAATTCTTGACTAAAAGGGTATAATTTTGAAATATTCTTCTGAAGCAACTTTAATGTGTTTTAAATCGAATACATATATAGCTCCTTGTTCTATGAGACCTTCACAAACAGCAACAACTACATGCTAACATGTAACCCTAAGAATAAAATGCAATACGTGTGTGTGCTTATAATGTACAATACTCAGTTTAGATCATTGTGCCATGTTGTCAATAAAAGATAGAACAATCTATTTCCCTTAAAATATCCAGTAACATTGTACTGGTATATTGCAAACATTTATATGTCTCCCAATTGTTCAAAAAGGCATTTGATATTTATATACCACTAGCTTCTTTGTACATATTTCCATTTATTTTCTTTGAAAACATGAATATGGTGCTTTATAGTATATAACTTAAGTACTACCCAAACGCTACTTTGCGTCGAGTTCCTAATTTCCAGACATCGTCTTTAATTTGTCTTCCTTTCTCGCGGACAATTCAGCGGCATTTCTGTCTAATACCACAATAGCTCTTGATTAAATGTGGCGCCAAGTCAGTCAAGATCCTGGTCCCAAATCATTATTTGCTATTGCGTTTATTAAACGGAAGCTTTTCTCAATAAACGGTTCTTATAAAAACGTTTCCACACTCACCCAGAAAACATGTAAATCAGGAAATCGTCAATAGAATTATCCATTGTTAACGCATTTAGATTTGTCAAAATAAATTTTAGCACGCCAAGAAAGGAAATATGGTCGCATGAATGCAAATAGTGCAATTCTTAGGCAATTTGAAATGTAGGTCGACAACAATTTTGCAATACTTGATATTTCTTTTAACTGAACCCAGAAGCTAGTGCTAGTGAGTAGTACCATGTACCAGTACGCACTATACTGTTTTTTTTTATGGTGCGTCTGTACAGCACAGACATACCACGTGACCTTTTGACTAAGACAAAAGTTAAAATATGTCAACAAATGTAGCTTGGAACCGACTTAACTCATTGGATATCAGTCAAGTTTGTTTTAGGAAAAATATGACCTTCTGGTATGTACTAATTTGCATGGGGAATGCTCCTGTTCGAACATGTCTTGCTAACATTGGCAAAATTATAAAATACAGTAACTTTATGTGGACAGAATTTTACTTGTGGTCTCCGCAAAAAACATCACGTGGTTTGTCCAACTTGCTAGTGGAAGATGTTGAAAGATCATTGATTGATACGTGTCATTTCATGCTTAAACTAGATGTAACACTACAGTTTGTATTTATGATGTTTTTAAAGTGACAAAACTAAGCCGACAATAAACGCCAAAATGGGACATCATAGGAAGCGACAACGCCCAGTTATGTGACCATTGCCTCATATCTGAGTGTACATATTTGTCGAGATCAGCATATTCTCAACACCTCTAGTGTAGTGTGTGGTAATTGTGTGAGGTAATCGATCCATGTTATATAAGTTTACGTCATTGTTACATGAAACAGGAACATGATAGATAAATATGGCTTAGAACTAGAAGGTCGTAAGTACTACGTACGACCATATAAGACTAAAAACATATTTAAAATAATTTTCTCAAGGCGTTTCGTATGAGCCTATTTCCATGAAAATCGGAACTAAGTCTTGTCATGTTAACCAAACTGAAGAGGAAACAGCTTGTTTTACCATAAGTAAAGAGTAATTTTCGGACAGCATTTTCTTGTTTTCTCAACATATCGAGTTTGTACTTACGACCTTCTCATTCCAAGTCAACGATATGATATTGTCACCTTTATTTCAGCTTCTCTCGTGTTTCATTGTCATTATTATTTCTATTGTGACATTAATTATTGTAGGCTTTATCTAAATAGCGAAGTTCAGATCTCGATTTCTATCCAACCGTCTAGGTTCGATCATATACCTTTTCTGGATTATGACATTCCCTGACATTAGCCACCGTCATGTGACTTGACATCCACATTATGTGCGTGGTAATGATTGTTTGTGATAGCACACGTTGATACTGGTTGCTAATTGCTGTATATTTACCACATTTTGTCTGGGAGGGCAACGGAAACATGAGCTTAAAACACAATGACACCCTATACGTGTAGGCAACATGATTGTGAATAGATAATTAAACATCCAGGAGTTTGTCCTGTTGTGTTTTTTGACAAGCTATGTCTCCCAGTTGTAAAGCACATTGTCTTCTTGTTGCATGGTTATGACGTTTATACAATTACATCTAGAGCCTTTTCTTATATGCCTTAGTCATAACTAATCTACAGGAAATAGCCATTTGTCTAGACTTATATCAGAATCAGCAAAGAAACATAATGCATATTGTAGTACCATTTATGTCCGCTCCGGGATACAATAATTTCTTTATGGTGTTTGCGGAGTAAGCAATTGTTAATGCCAGGAGTTCGATATGGGTATACAATATTCCTCGGCATTATTGTTCGTAGAACTTATCGCTGGCTTAGAATGGGGAGGTCAAAAGAACAAAATCAATATTTTGAGAAAGCAAGAAGAATAGAACTGTCCGAAAATTTCTCTGTACTTATGGTGAAACAATGTTTTTCAACTTCAGTTTGGTCAACATGACAAGTTCAAATTTTCATGGAAATAGGCCCTCAAGAAGCGCATTGTGATGCTGATCTTAAATATGTGTTCGACATTTTCATTCTAAGCAGCATCGATGTTCACACTGATTAATCAAAGTTGTAATGTTTAAGTAACGTAATATTTCAAAACAGAACAAAAGTGAAAGAGATAAACGAAGACATCAAACAGCCAAACTACAAACACAAGGAGAGTTTGTTGTATATTTGTTAAAATCCTTTCATCATCGGCCGAAGTAAACTGTTAGAAAGATTTTCATTTCCCCCAGTAATGTTATTTGTTGTTGCATGCTTATTTGGGTTAAATAACAGAAATTGGTCCTGACAATGACTATGGGCTTACTATACACGCAACATTGATTAATATAACCGTTTGTCCTCTTTTATAAATGTAACACTATGAAGTTATGATTTTCATATTGAATACAACACCGTTGTTATCATGGTACGGAACTTCTCGTCATCCGAGAATCTTATGGATATATTATGCTGTGTTATTGGTGAATAAATGGAAACTCACAGTATGACAGTTATATTTAAATGATACAAATTAATGGTGAAGGTCAGTTCTGTTCAATGGAACTGTATATAAAAAATGTATAATCAAACATATGTGTTAATACATGAGTTCCAATGGTATGCAAAGTAAGTGGATGTATGTAAATGACCACAAAAACATTGATAGAATAAAATATAGTATTGATTAATATAAATTATTTGATAATCTTTGGCATTGTGTCTGTCATCGGCAGGGCTCCGTTTCATTAGGAGAGCGCTAATTAGCGCTTTCAATGGGAGGTAATATTATACTTCTAGAATTGATTGAACGTGAAGCAACTGAGTTAAGGCGACCGGTAGTTTTTTGCTTAGGAAATGGACATCTGGACATCGTTAAATCCTTTTTTGTAAACCACTAAATCAATGGTACCGGGTAATCCATGCATAGAAGTCATAATTGATACCTCCTGAATCCTCCTGTCTGGGATAAAGCATGTTATAATGTCACTTCAACATGCACCCAACCAAACTAACAAATACTAATCGCAAAGATTGATTCAAGGATTAGGCGCATCTGTGATGACAACTCTTAATGCCCTAGGAGACTAATTAATTATAAAACGCATCCGTTGAACAAATTCTCGAGTTGTTTTAATTAGTCTCTATTGATCACGATTATACGAGAACTTCCTGCGTCATTTCACATCTCTCCTGGCTTATTTCACATTTCTCCTATGTAATTTCACATTTCTTGTCAGATAGGAAGGTCTCTGTGATATGTTGGGAGCCTTAAACTTATGTTTAATTTCACTTTTTTCCTCGTGCAGCAAGTGAGGAAATTGTCTGATCAGGCATGTCAATTATTCCCTTAACAATTCACCCGAACGAAAAAGTTGACTCCCGCTTTTTGTAAACGAACTGGGTAAATTCAACTTGGCGATAGTCTGGTTGTATAATATTATTGCGTATCGCAGAAGGTCTAACTTAATTCTGTTCAGAAACTATTTTGAATAGTCTAGATTGTGAGATATTCTGTGTATTTTGTTCATTTTCCTGTTTCGAAAACTAGATTTTCTCATTCAGGCAAGTAAATTAACTTGGGATTGTAGAAATTTGCCAAATTTCACATTTCTTTAACGATACTACACATATAGCCTGTGTTTTTTTTCTTATATTCCGGCACGCTCACTGACTCCGTTCAAAACGTGTACATTATTTCTGTAAATGTACACTTTTGTGAGACATTTGCTTAGAAAATGGTTGGTCAATTTAAGCTTCAAACTATTTCAGATTTGCATGATTACATTCATGAGCAGTTAAATAAACATCACAGCTGATTGCCTGAAACATACACTAAGACGGATTAATATGACCGTGCTACTGTAAACTGGTCACATTTGCAGTATTGAATTTTAATTAGTGTCTTGGTCAAACTTATTAATAAAACCAAAGAAATGCAGCTCTGATTGAATTTCATGATAAAACCAAATAATCACAATTCATCTGCAGCCTTACAATAATGAATATTACACAGCAAATGCTAATCATCATTGCTGTCCACAAAGTTGGGAGCAAAAAATCCATCTAAATTGAATGATTTTACATTATTGGTTATCAGCAGGAATACAGCAAAACTATAACAAGAGGGCCTGAAAGGCCCTAGGGCGCTCACCTGTTGCACATTGTTCTAGGTATCAGTACAACCTACATTCTGACCATATTTCATGAAGATTGGATCAAAACAGTGACCCCTGGAGTGAACATAATGTTTTTCTAAGATTGACCTAGTGACCTAGTGTTTGACCTCACATGACCCAGTTTCAAACTTGGCCAATATTTTATAAAGAACAACATTATGACCAAGTTTCATGATGATTGGATCAAAACCACGACCTCTGGAGTGAACACAAGGTTTTTCTAAGATTTGGTATAGTGACCTAGTTTTTGACCCCACATGACCCAGTTTCAAACTTTGCCTAGATTTTACAGAGAACAACATTCTGGTCAAGTGTCATGATGATTGGATCAAAACCACGACCTCTGGAGTGAACACAAGGTTTTTCTAAGATTTGACCTAGTGACCTAGTTTTTGACCCGGCCAGTTTCGAACTTGGCCTAGATTTCATGCAGAACAACATTCTGACCAAGTTGCATGAAGATTGGATGAAATTGGTGACCTCTAGAGTGTACACAAGGTTTTTATAAGATTTGACCTAGTGAGCTAGTTTTTGACCCCGCATGACCCAGTTCCAAACTTGTTCTTGATTTCATGGAGTACAACATTCTGACCAAGTTTCATGAAGATTGGAACAAATTGGTGACATCTAGAGTGTACACAAGATTTGTCTAAGATTTGACCTAGGGACCTAGATTTTGACCCCACATGACCCAGTTTCGAACTTGGCCTAGATTTCATAGAGTACAACATTCTGATCAAGTTTCAAAAAGGTTGGATCAAAACTGTTGCCTCTAGAGTGTACACAAGCCAATTGTTGACGGACGACGGACGACGGACGACGACGACGGACGGACGGACGGACGGACGACGGACGGACGGACGACGGACGAAGAGTGATCACAAAAGCTCACGCAAGGTGAGCTAAAAATGTATAAACTGTTTGTAACATACATTGTGCAACCAACAAACAAATCTGAACTATTATTATACAAAGTTTTGTAAGGACGAACAACAAATTATCCTCGGCTTCGCCTCGGACAATTTCTTGTTGTCCTTACAAAACTATCCTACGTTTGTATAACGCTTGTAAGAGGACACTTTTGATAAAAAAACTAGTACAGTATCTATTACATATTGCTCATGTCTTTTTTCACATGTCACCTGTTTAACTTAATCTTTTTCAAGTCTTATTTCACATTTTAACTTAATCTTTTTCAAGTCTTATTTCACATTTTCCCCGCGTTGGTTCGCATTTCATGATTTAAATCGCTCTTTAGGTTTTTTTCATGAAAAAGAAAATGAAAGATATTCAGTTTTGTTTACTTTTGTTTGACTTAATAAATATTGTTAATGATGGGCTTGGTGCTAAAAGTACACTCGATAATGCGTACATACAGGATAGTAATGTTCTTACCAAGCAGTTTTTCATTAACTTAATTGACCTACATTTCGTCGTGTGTAAGATAAGAAGTCACACCAGGATTAAGTAAAATTAATAGGATTGTTAACGCTTACAAGTAACAGTACTAGAAAAAAACCGCCACGTATTGATTGAGTACTGGTTCAATCTCTAATTAAACACAACAGGCATTAGGTCTTCGTAATCTAATTAAAGTTACTTGCAGGCTTAAGTTTTGTAGATCAAATGGCAAAAAGATAAAATTGCAGCGAACAGCTAGTCTTGGAGATAATTGTATAGAAAAGTATGAAGCTAGGAATGAAGGCGTCTTTGCACTACTAATACCACTCCCTGCTAATGGATAGAGTAACCACTAGCCTAACCCACCAGTAAGCGAATTTTTCTAGTTCATGTGAAACATTCACAGGAGAGAAAAGGATTATCCCAACCAGATATAGGCTACCAACCTGGTTCGATTTCAGCAGATGAATACACCAATTTGTTCTTGGCAACCGTTACGACCGCCAAACATTGAGGAGTTGTCATTTGCTAACAGGCCAGTGTAGTTAATAGTACATTTGGCCTTACGAATGTACTATTCCCGTGAAGGTCTAATGTGTTATATGAGTTATACTGCGCTTATGAAGTTAAATTCCTGTCAGACAGAATACTCACAAATTCTCACGTATCACCAGACGACCGCGCAACTCCTTGTATCTCCACTGTTCCATCGTGGAGATGAAAACCGTAGACTATCGATTTTCCCATTTTCCCATTTCTGGTTTCACAGCTCGGCTTTATAAATCAATCCATAACATTTTCCCATTTCTGCTTGCACAGCTCATGGGTTTATAAAACAATCGATCCATTATAAAGCAAATTACAAATTCCAAACGCTTGGTGCTTTCTTTATATGACATGGCATTTGATCGAGTGGTTGTATTAATGCAATATAAATGCCATACAATACAATATAATGTGGGTAAAATACAATACGAAATGAAACGAAACGAAACGATACGATAATATGCACTGCACATGCTGGTCGGTGTTATGTTGTGTTTTACTGTGTTGTACTATGATACAACGTTTGTTGATGCAATGTTTTGTTTTCCGATTGCTATGCTGTTTCATGACATGATGGGTTGTGATATGCTATGATGTGTTGCATTATGACAAGTTGTATTCAGGAGGCACTGGTGATGATGCTATAGCAAGAATTGGCAAAGCCAGACACGCTTTTGCCAGTCTTAAGTCCATGTTGAATAGCAGGAGCATCCATTTGAAGACGAAACTTAGAAACACCAATTACAGTGTTCTCCTTCACGAATTCGACACATGGCGACACACAAAGACGATTGACAACAAAATACAAGATCAACAACTGCCTCAGACAGAACATCGTATCAGATGGCCAGAAATAATCTAAGAGCTATGGCGGAGAACAAACCAGATACCAAACACAGACGCTACTATTAGACAGAGGAAACGGAGATGGTTGGGAAACACCAATCAGATTGTGCAATGGAAAGCTGAGGTGATGGCATAACGTTCCAGTCGGGATGAAGAGGACTAAGTTAAAAGATATCTTAGTAAGTCAACTTGAGGGATCTATCTCGAAGACTACCTGGTGATGTTGGTTGGTGGTTTCTGTAAGTGTATCCATATCCAGCGCATATTCTTACGCATGTGTTCGTTGATTGCATGGCAGTGACATATTTACAATATATTTACAACACACACAGACACACGTAAACGGACCGTATTTTTATCAGATCCCTTATATTGTTAAAACCTTAACAGCAGGTTTCATTTACTGAATCCAATACAAACAGATTGCCCGACAGAGTTGATTAGCAGTATTTAAAGATGTCATTGTCATAATCATCTGATACTATTGTTCGTTAGTTGTTTAACTCTACACAACATCAGAAATTAATCCACTCTCTCAGATAACAACATAACAACACAATTACACTGAGCAATGCCAAACACCTAGTTCTCCATGTCCCCGCGGTTAGAGAGCAGGAGGATCTAGTTTCAAAAATGTATACCAAAAACGGTGGCCCAAATGACAAAATGAGGCGTTAATGCGACACGACCTAGGTACCAAACACCATGCCAAAGCTACAATGTACGAAATAAAACGATAAAGAAATGCACTCCAATCGACCAGATTACAAAAGCATGGTATACTGCCACCTACAGTGACCTAACAAGTTTCCTCCAAACTTTTACCTAGTGACATAGTTATAGACTCGGAAGAAGGTTATAAATGTTGGCCGACAAAGTGACCTCAACATGTACAGCGACTAAACAAGGTTTTTCAATACAAAAACATAATTATATGCCAACTCAGTTTCTCCCCAAGCAAACTGACCAAGCTGCAACAGTAAAGGGGAAGAACATAACATATTTCTTGTTGTATACAAAAAAATGTAGTTCTTAAAGACTGAAAAGCAGTAAGGATAACCCAATAACCACACAAATAATAAATCGACGGAAGCAAACAAAATAATTAAATAATTATAAAGTTCCTCTGGCAAAGAAAAAAATGTCAAAATACAAATGTCAACATGTCAACTCAAAGTTAAAAAACGCCCCATGGTTTTTTTATATTGAAACCAATTTTAATAAAACATCATCGAAGCTTAAGGGGTTAAACGCGCCTTTTAACGATCGAAAATTCTTCGAAATATCTTAAAATGACAGAAAGAAATATCTAAAACGACATTAAAACTATAAAGTGTCGTTTTAAAATGGCCTATCGTTGAATTTGGTTAATTCCAACTATTTTTTGCACATATGGCACCATAATTTTCGTTTTAAGGTTTTTATGATATCATATTATTTTAAGCAATACATTATGTTGTACGTATGTGCATATTGTCCTATCGTATTTACATAAACAACATTTAGGCATCCTGGTGAAATAATTCTGATTTTGTACATGCTAATTAGTAGCCTTACCCACTTGCAAAATTATTGAGACAAATGGGGTTCTAATCGGATGTCCAAAACATTTTAACGATCGCAGAAATCAAATTTGCATGAATGAGAATCATTTAGACCATCTGTTAAGTATATTAAAAAAAAAATTGGGGTCACCATCCCTCTTTTGGAGCTATTCACCAAAAGCATTGATTTGCATGAAATAACCTAATTTGCACATTGGAATGAAATACATTTTATAAAAAACAAATGTTTCTAAAGGTACCAGTAAGTACATTTTTGTTAGTAAATCATGTACTACATATTTTATATGAGAAAATGGAAAAATGTATTGACTAATGGTAAACGCATTTATTTCACAAATGTGTCATTCCCCGCCCACTTTTCTTGAATTGTTTTAATTTATTGTTTTGTTTATGATGTTCCTCAACCAGGTCACTGAATTCACTTATAGATTTACGTTAATTGGTTAAATTTATTAACTTTGCACTGATTTCACTGGTTTAGATAAGTATAAGTACCTAAACGGTCTGACTGGTTCGATACTTAGAACGGTTCAAATACGTGTACTATCAAAGTGTTTAGAATTATTGCGTCAATACTACCTGAAAATCGAACAAAGTGCATACAACGCTTGTCTTGCTGTGTGAGTGACGATTGTGGTTTTAGTAATCTCGTTATTGTCTCGTGAAATCACGTGTTAGTCTCGTGACACAGTTTCTCTGTCCATCATACAATATTAACGTTCAGCAGATCGTCAGGGGAATTACATTTCTCTTTCCATTAATCTTATAAGTTTGAAGTGCGTCGTCGACTTATACAATTAACCACCAATAAGTGTGTGACGTTCTCCTGTTGCTGTTTTAGTTGTTACGTTGTGTTATTCAGCCACTGTTCAAAATTCTTCTTATATTCTTAAGCAAATGACATTACGCCAGAGATGAGATCGCTCCGCCCGATTGTTTGACGAAGGTGTTTGACGAAGATTTTCAAGCTAACCCATCGGACAATGTGGTCAAAATTTACCTTTAAAATATATTTAAATCTATTGATTGAAATCGGCGTTATTCCATTTGTATGTATATTAAGAATAAGAGTTCTATGCTGCAGGACTTCTGTATGCGTGCAGCAAAACATGATTTGCATTTATTATTTTATGGCTAGATATGAGAACACCGTTTAATCAGAGAGCATACTTGCACCTTTTATAGACAGACAATCAAATGCTTACAGTCATGTTTTCCAAACGCGGACGCCTTATGTCATTGTAACCTAGCCTTTATCATGATTGTACTTCTTCTAATGTTGTAGGAGTGTCCACTATTAGGATCACGTAAAATGAATGCGGCATATACGAGGGCCATTCAAAAAATACGTAGACAACCTCGATTGTTTAACTATTTATCATCCGATTTTCATCAAAATTGGAAGAGATCAGGTTCTACCGGTTATGAATTCAGTGCGTATATTCATCATGAACAATATATGTTATGTTCGAAAATATGGTAGTTATAGCAATGCAAAATTGAACACATGGGGCAACCCATCGATTTATCTCGTAGAAAATGTGTGTTGATTTCTTCACCCTGTCATTATCTTTAACGGTTGCGAAACCTTTATAGAATTGATGTGTGTATCGTTTGAGACTATATAGTTCTGTGTTTAAAATTATGATGTCATAATTAACAGGGTTACAGAGATATTGCTTATCATACAAAGTCACTCTTAAAAGCGGAAAGAAAACGTGACGTCGCGTTAAACCACGGGGGAAAGCGTAATCCTGCAATTATGTGTTGCGCTTGGTATAAACAGTTTTTAAACACACATACTTACTTGAATCGTGGCCGAAAATTGGAGATTTCGCCTAGAGGAAGTACCGGAACATCAGGTAAAAACATACAGTGCCGGGGATGTATATATTTCTTGATTTTATCAGCTTAAACATGTCCCACGGAGCCCAATTTTCGCTTTTCTGACGTCAAGACTTTGATATTGGCGCGATTTGGATATGTGAGTGTAAAACTCGAGACAACAAATGAAATAATAAATGTTTTTTTTTTTGTAAGTTTAATCCGCCATTGTAAATTGGTCATTATACAGAATGGTTGGAGTTGTACAATAAGTATTATTGTGAGAATTTAGAAGATGTTGTGAGGTTACCGAAACATATGACGTCAACAACGACGTCTGGACTTGCCCCGTGGTCACTATAGGTACATTGCATAAAACATGATCCTTACTTAACCGTCGTTCCGATTTCTATGAAACTTTTGGATTTTGACGACTGAAGGTAGTGCTACACCAAAAAAAAATTATTGATTTATCTGAAAAAATAAGCTAGCAAATTGATTTGTCTACGTAATTTATGAATGCCCCTCGTATGTCGACTTATCAAAAGAGGCGCGGTTTTGTTGGTGTTTTTATATGATTAGTTGTACTGGTATGAACGTGAGAGGACCATTCTTTATTCGTTGATGAAGAGCATTCTATGAATATATCAAGTGTGTGAAGACATTTAAGTTTTACTATACTGTGACACTTAAAAGGTTTATTAAAGGACCGTAGCGCTGTAAGTATACTCGTTTGCTATTTTCTTGTATACACTTAACAAATATTATAAGTGTGCATCTTTTATATAAGTATAACTTTTATAGTTTCAAAAGAGTATAAAAAGCTTAATAAGCATGGGTCTGCAAGTTTATGCACAAATCACCTCGTCTGCCAACTTACTCATAGACTTTAATATTAGTATTCTAATATTCTAAATATATATCAGTGACTTACTGTAGTGTCTCAGACGTGAAGTCCAACCGTCGTCAAATAGCATGCTTCACGCACTGATACACTACATACACGAATGTCATACTTACTATAGATTGCATGTAGCATTTCCGTGCGCTTTTCTGTTAAACATTATCGATCATCGATATGTAACGTTAAAATCCAGTCGGAGAGTTCGGTAACAAAATGCGCATCCCAGAGCACACGTATACAGCTCTGTGGGTATCACTTTCTCGTTTGTAAGAAACTGCTTATATTGTTAAATTGTTTGATATGTCGTAAAATTACCTTTCAAGTACTCAAAGCGCACTTAAATAGCCAAGTTTCATTATGACCTACATTGATCTCAGATTTGAAATCATCGTTTTCCAACTCACAATTCCACCATCTTCAATAACCAATAGGTTGTGAAATGGACTACTATAGGTAAGGGCTAGACTCACTTTAAAGCCCATTGTTGAGGAGGTTAGGTAACTAGCCTACAGGTGGAGACGTTGTCCATTGTGTGTGAATAGCAATTTAATTTACAAGCTGTTCAATTAATTTAATGACAACATATTAATCTACAACGGTAGAATAAGAATATAAAGGCGTGTCTGCAATTAAACACCACATAAATATTTCCTGTAGGTTGACGCCACACCCGACACATGCATGTGACAGATACAAGTCAGTGGGTTATGATGCTTAGTCACACATTAGGCTAGAGACGTACTATATTTGTCTTAATATAGTTCCATGTTCGTCTTATTATCATGTTATTAGAGATACCACGTTGACGTTGATGTAGATTGGTATATTTTTCTGACACAAAGCGCTGCCATAGTCTTAATAGTATAGTATTATCTAATCATAAACAGCATTTCTGTTTGTGATAACTTGATGTTGACAGGGTAACATTTGCCGCTACTAGTATGTCACGACACCCTGTCGTGTGTACAAAGTTTTGATCAGGAGATGATTTTTATCATGTGGTGCAATTGTAGAAAACCGCTGCTGCGTTAAATGTGTATCTTTAAAAGTAAAATATTTTATACAGCATTTAGTTCAACACTAAGTCGACCCATTTAGAGTACTGACAGAGTGGTCATGATAAGCATAAACTGTTCATTACGGGCCATCTGACTCAGTGTAAGTAACAATGCAATACAATGAAAGGTATTATACATATGAAAGGCAAAGTAATTGCAATGTGTGCGTCCTAGACTATATTCCGTTGTCAACCTTCTGCTAACTAACGGCAGGCATATGAGTGCCTCCACCTGGATTTGAGGTCGTCGGATTTAGAGGCAACCACAGAGCTACGATGGCACACTATATAGTATACCATTACGCTTCACATGAGTAGTATGATGGTGTTTGTGTAATATAATATTATGTGGCCCATTCTCATAACAAATTTGGTGTAGCGTGGCCCATTCTCATAACAAATTTGGTGTAGCGTGGCCCATTCTCATAACAAATTTGGTGTAGCGGGGCCCATTCTCATAACAAATTTGGTGTAGCGTGGCCCATTCTCATAACAAATTTGGTGTAGCGTGGCCCATTCTCATAACAAATTTGGTGTAGCGTGGCCCATTTTCATAACAAATTTGGTGTAGCGTGGCCCATTCTCATAACAAATTTGGTGTAGCGTGGCCCATTCTCATAAAAATGTGGTGTTACATGGCCCATTCTCATAAAAATGTGGTGTTACATGGCCCATTCTCATAAAAATGTGGTGTTACATGGCCCATTCTCATACAAATGTGGTGTTACATGGCCCATTCTCATAAAAATGTGGTGTTACATGGCCCATTCTCATAAAAATGTGGTGTTACATGGCCCATTCTCATAAAAATGTGGTGTTACATGGCCCATTCTCATAAAAATATGGTGTTACATGGCCCATTCTCATAATCATTTGGTGTTGCATGACCCACTCTCATAACAATTTGGTGTTGCAGGGTCCATCCTCATAACAATTTGGTGTTGCATGGCCCATCCTCATAACAATTTGGTGTTGCATGGCCCATCATCATAACAATTTGGTGTAGCATGGCCCATCATCATAACAATTTGGTGTTGCATGGCCCATCATAATAACAATTTTGTGTTGCAGGGCCCATCCTCATAACAATTTAGTGTAGCATGGCCCATCATCATAACAATTTGGTGTTGCAGGGCCCATCATCATAACAATTTAGTGTTGCAGGGCCCATCTTCATAACAATTTGGTTTTGCATGGCCCATATCATCATAACAATTTGGTGTTGCAGGGTCCATTCCCATAACAATTTGGCGATGGATGGCCCATCATCATAACAATTTGGTTTTGCAGGGTCCATATCATCATAACAATTTGGTGTTGCAGGGTCCATTCCCATAACAATTTGGCGATGGATGGCCCATCATCATAACAATTTGGTGTTGCAGGGTCCATTCCCATAACAATTTGGCGATGGATGGCCCATCATCATAACAATTTGGTGTTGCAGGGTCCATTCCCATAACAGTTTGGCGATGGATGGCCCATCCTCATAACAATTTGGTGTTGCAGGGTCCATTCCCATAACAATTTGGCGATGGATGGCCCATCCTCATAACAATTTGGTGTTGCAGGGTCCATTCCCATAACAGTTTGGCGATGGATGGCCCATCCTCATAACAATTTGGTGTTGCAGGGTCCATTCCCATAACAATTTGGCGATGGATGGCCCATCATCATAACAATTTGGTGTTGCAGGGTCCATTCTCATAACAGTTTGGCCATGGGCCCATCATCATAACAATTTGGTGTTGCAGGGTCCATTCCCATAACAGTTTGGCGATGGATGGCCCATCATCATAACAATTTGGTGTTGCAGGGTCCATTTCCATAACAATTTGGCGATGGATGGCCCATCCTCATAACAATTTGGTGTTGCAGGGTCCATTCTCATAACAGTTTGGCCATGGGCCCATCATCATAACAATTTGGTGTTGCAGGGTCCATTCCCATAACAGTTTGGCGATGGATGGCCCATCCTCATAACAATTTGGTGTTGCAGGGTCCATTTCCATAACAATTTGGCGATGGATGGCCCATCCTCATAACAATTTGGTGTTGCAGGGTCCATTCTCATAACAGTTTGGCCATGGGCCCATCATCATAACAATTTGGTGTTGCAGGGTCCATTCCCATAACAATTTGGTGTTGCAGGGTCCATTCCCATAACAATTTGGCGATGGATGGCCCATCATCATAACAATTTGGTGTTGCAGGGTCCATTCCCATAACAATTTGGCGATGGATGGCCCATCCTCATAACAATTTGGCGATTTAGTGTTGCATTGCCCATTCTCATAACAAATTTTGTGTTGCAGATACATGTATTTATACCTGACTAATACGAGCCCGTAAAGACATCTTAAACCTAGTTCAGATTCTTGCTAAGGTTTCTAATCTATGTTTGCTGTTAGTTTCCAGGGGGTCATTTTTACAGCATCTTCTATTTACCTTGATATTCTGGCCAGACTTTCTACGTCATTCACATCTTGGCATGTCTTTCTTGTCTATGCATTTAGTTACCGTCTTCAAGGAGGTTTGTGTGTTAATCGCTCGCACTTAAGTAACTAGGTTGTCTTTGTTTTGCTCTTGTAAGCTGTCCTGTAAATCTCTGCAGGGGAATATATGCCATGAATTGTGCCATTCCTGTCAGATTAAAACTTGATTAAACAAATAATGCATTGTGGTATTTGATAGCTTTAGCTTCATAGAAATGTCCTGATTCCTGACAGATGTCGGAAACTGCCTTTGTCCGTGTTGTTATTGCCCGATGGTTAGCCTGTGTTTCCGTTCCTTTGGTTTCATCTAAATGTCATGCGCGTCTGTTCACTAAAATCGCATTGTGTAACCTGCCAGTTGAGGAATAATTTGAAACCAACATGGAAGTCGAACCAACCAAAAGATGTTGTTGTTATGTTAATCCTTATTTAAATTTAAATTGGTGCTAAACATCAAAATTGAAAGGGAAAATCTAAGTTTTATTCACACTTGTGTGGGGCCAACTGAACGAGGCATATCAATCATTTTGGCGTTTTTTTTTGGTGCAGCGTTTTAAACTTTTGCACGGTCAAATATAATAATAATAATAACAACGAAGAGATGTTTGTAAAACACGTATGCCCCCATGGCAACCCAATAGTCAAAACTAGTAAAGGTCACAGTGACCTTGACCTTTGCCCTTATGACCTCAAAATCATAAAGTGTCATCTACTGTTGCTGACCAATCTACATTTAATGTTTGAAGATCCTAGGACAAAATTATTTGGTCTACCTACCGACCGACAGATATGAGCAAAACAATATACCCCCTCATCAAATGATAATAATAATAACAATGATAATTAACTCGAATCACAACATATGGGAATAAATGAGCATAAAAGACTGATACATTATACTATATGAAAGTATAATTATAAATGGTTTGAAATCGTTAAAGTCTTAATTTATAAATGGCAGAAGATTGCCCCTGGTATAGTTCTCCTGTGTAGAATGATTGGGTTGTCTGTCAGTATGTGTAAACATTCAACCAGGTGCGAACACAATATTATACAATCCTTCTTTCTCCGCCTCACAATAATTGGTTTGAAGCAATTCAATTTAACTGTCTGTGGTTAGACTTAGGCATTGTAGTGTTGAACAATGATAGCTAGATTTCGACAGTTATGTGTATCATCCTCAGGGACTTGTACCGTTCACTTTAATGGAACTCCTAGCTCATATTGGATTATAGTTCCCTACTTGCTTGTAGACAGCCTTTTTACACTGGGTTAGACCCAAAGTTTTTTTTGTGTATTTGAATTATATATCCTTTTCACTTGCCTTAGAACTTTGTCTGTGGATTTTGTTAAGACGTCCATTTTTGCACTACATTCGACCTTTATGAGTATGCATATTTGAGCTATATGCAGAATTATAAGACTAATACATATTTAAAATCAGCAGCACATGGCGTTTATCCTTGAAAATGAAACGTGTCGTGTTGACCAAACTGATGATGAAGCAGTTTGTTTTACGAAAAGTTAAGAGTAATTGTCGGACAGTTGTCTCAAAATATCCAATTTGAACGTCTCATATGCTGCCATGATATGTGTCTCATGGAAATGTATGCATTAACATGTCATAAAACTATAAAATTCCGAATGATAGATGCCGTCAGAAAGTTTGTGACGATATATCTTACGGCTATAGACATGGCTATTTATATTTTTCACCGGTCTAGTGAAAGTGTATTCAAAGTAAGAACCTTGTTATACAGTAATGTATAAAGGTCAGGATCAGGTCTACAAGTTAAATGTATACATCAAATGTAAACAATTCGAACCAAATAATAGTGTGGTTGATAGAAGATTGTAGTTGCTATATATGTTATAGCAAATATTAAACTTTTTTAAACGAAAGAATAATAGACACACAAACAGTAAATAATTTGTGACTTAACAATACTAGTATACGATATGTGTTGACAATCAACAAATAAGTGATTGAAAATAATACAGAACCTCCTAAATACCCGTAGAAAATTTTCATCGTTTTAAACAATGTTTAGAAAAATAAGATAAGTGTGTTTAGTAAACACACAATCATTTGGCCGATCATTGGTTGCCTTGTTCATGTTGTCGTGATGCAGTGACGGTGGAGTACTTCCACATTCCATGTCATGTTGCCCTACACTTAGTTTTATATACCTCAAAGTTATATGCGCATTATTAAATTTGGTGACATTGGATATGAATACAATGATATCCAATATATATAGTAAAAATCGAAAATATTAACCAACTGAAACAACTTGTTTTACCATAGCTAGGTTAAGAGTAATAGTGTTCGGACAGTTTTATCTATCGATGTTGTAAAGTTACGACTGGTGATTCCAACGTTAAGGTGATCAACGTTAAGGTGAAGGTTAAATCATTGGAACGCATTTCCATGTGGAAAACATTAACAAGGCGAGTATCTCTACATAGTACGTAGTAAATATTAAATGTGGCTATCAAAACTTTTTAACTTTTCGTAATCAGCCAATTAGCAATAACCTTTTCATATGTTAAGGAAATTTTATATGCAGTAGGCCTACATAAACTAACTATTTTCCCGGCACAGTAATATTATTTTAGTTTAAACATATTTTTTTCCATTATTTACAGCAGTAGTATATACACATTTAACAATAAATAATTACAATAACATTTTAAATAATGGAAAGGATTGGAACGAAAGACTAACTTAAAGTCTTATTTGAGTTCTTTTCCTTTATAGACTAACTATTAGTCTGTAATTTGCCTGTACTTATAATGTTAACAAGACGGCTGAAAGTAAATAAACAAATAATACTAGGAATAATAATAAGATTGCAAGAAGAGCAGATTGAGTTATTAGAGAAAGTTGGAAGTACGTGAATGTAATATGACATTACCGAGAGGAATAGAATATATTATGTAAATACAATAGACAGGCATTTAGGAGAGATAAAGAGAGGGAAGAGAGGGAATATGTAAGAATGTTGTACTATTTTCTCCAAAGTTAGTATCAGAATATTTTGCTATTGGATATAAAGGTCTGCACATGGGTAAAGATTGTCGAGTTGTCATTATCTGATAGGAGTTGCCAAAGAGTAGGGTATCTAAGTCCACTTGGAATACATGAAGGTTTTGTAAGAGATAGTTACGAGGACTTTCATGAAGTCTCCACTCAAATAAGTAGTGGTATGTACTCTCTATCATGCCACAATCACACAAAGGACTGTCGGAGATATTTGTTAGGAGGAGATGGTGGTTTAGCCAGCTGCATTTGGAACGAAGACGTGTGTGTTAGATTTGTAGTTTTCTGGTTCCTTCATAGAAATATCTTCGAGTATGCTTTTTATCTTTATTTAGATTGTGCTTGAAACTTGATAGAGTTACTGAATTGCGAAGAGTAGGGCTTTAAGTAATTCCATTCTCTGATTACTATGGGCAATAGTGAATTAAAGTAGAGTGATGTTCTAGCAGGAATACCACGGATGTCCTCAGAATTTCGTAGGCTATAACTCCGCTGCATTAGGGCCGATAAATAGTTAGGACTTAGATAAGATTTCATTTTAAAGAAGGTAATGAGCCTATGTTTTTGTCCTCTTGTTGATAGTGATTCCCAATATATTTCCTTCGTCAAATTGTCCAGTGATATCAGCTTAGTTGCTCCAGTAGCAATTCGTTTTGAATTTCGTCTAACTGGTTAAGATCAGATTGAATACAATTGCACCAAACAGCATCTGTGTATTCGAAAATAGGTCTGATGAAAGAATTATTGATTGTTTCTAGAGCCCTACTATTGAGTGAGAACTTCGATTTGCTCATCATATTTACCCTTTTCCATGTTTTCTGTATTATGTAGTCTATATGATTGTGCCAACAACAGTCATTTGAAAGTACAACTCCAAGATGCCTGTGTTCAGAAACTTCTAATATGGGTTGGTTGTTCATTTGTAGAGGTTAGTGATGCTGGTCGTTTCGTTTATGAGAGACCAACATACTTTCGGATTTGGAGGAATTGAAGGTAACGAGCCATTTGTCAGCCCAAGCTGATATCGTTTGAATGTCGGATTGGAGGTGATTTGCCGCAGTAAAAGGGTCCATAACAATGATAAAGAGGCTTGTATCATCAGCAAATAAGTTTATATGCGATTTAATATTATTTACAATGTCATTTATATAGACCAGATAATATTATTTTGACATTACAGCTTCACTAACGACATTGTTTCTTTGTCTGTGTGTTTCGAAAACAAGGAAACAGATTGTCTGTTAGGTGAACATTTAAAGGTAACCTATCATAGGTATTGCCTACTAAAAGTATATTCACTTGTACCATAATTTGATTATGATATATCCAATTTGTCGCGATTGCCTGGGCCGTACACTGGACCCGTTAAATTACCGAAGAGTCTAGCTATTTGGGAAGAGTTATGGTAGCGTACATTGATTGCTTGCTTTCAGTGAGTGTCTTTTTCCTCGAAGTAGGAGGTCATTGACTAAACTGGCAGTAATAACACACTACTGTTTGTCTCGGTCCAATCCAAACATAAGAAACAAGCTATCGAGAGGTTCTGGGTTCGATCATAGGCCGGGACACTTGGTCATTTCTGAAACGCTTTTTCAGTGCGTCGCACCCTATATATAGAGCTGGTTACCAACCCAGATGTATTCTCACACAATCGGTGCTACACACCGAGTACGTTAAAGACCGATGTGTCTCTTAGGAAAGAGCTAGGGTAGCGCGCCGGGATACCTTGTATATATTACACCATTGTCACTTGTACTTGCTGTCCCTTTGGGCATAAGCACAGGACACCATTGGAAATAAGTGCTTGCATTTTTATGGGTTTTCCTTCACTGAAAGGTTGAAATAATTATATTGTATATATACTGTGTTTATATATTCACAACTTTTGATATACAATGTAGTTTGTGTGGGTTGAACCTGTGATGTTTGTGATATTTATAAATGCATTTCAGCAATGTTCGATTATACTTTAATCTCCTCCCTACTTCAAGGTTCTCTGGTTTGAAATTATTCTCCCTATGATACTCTGTGGTTGCCTAGATTTAATAATGCGACTTGAGATACTTGGCTGGATTTGTTTACCCTCGCCACCCGCACATTCCTTGTGGGCGAGCATTCCGACTGTTTCAAATAAATCGCTACAAGATCGATGTGTTTTTCATTTCATGTCTACATCTAAGCGCACTGGTTCATGTTTATGCTACTGGCTTCACTCCCGAGCTGTCCATATTAGAATACTTAGCTTATTAGCTTATTATTGTCCGTAAAATTGGGAACGATCGTGTCGTCTGAGAACCTGTCTGACAGCGACATTGCTGAAAGAGTGACACTAAAACACGAGTTCATGCCTAAGCATCATGATACAAATGAACTAAGGTCAGGTTATGTAGTTCATAAAGCTCCAGACAATCAGTGTAACTGCATGCAATCTATTTACTTCTTACACTCGTCGATATGACGTAATTATATTCATTGGTTTAATATTATAGAACTACAACTATAAATACCCACGTATTCCAATCAAGTTGATGGATGTTAGTGAAGCTATGAACGTCTCTATGTTAAGTAACGAACACAAGTCACGTCCCCAATTACATATCCATGTCTCTCATATAAATCGTGGCTCTCACCTATTATCGGCGTTTTCTCACAACGTTTCGTAAACTAATACATTACTTATAAATTTTCCAATTCTCTAAAAGCTTGTGGATGTACAATGGCAGATTTGATAGATACTTGTAACATATAAAAACTAATGTGATTTAATCAAACTGAACTGCACAGATTTTGGAACCGTATCTTACTTTGCATTAAATTATCATCAGTAGTAAAAGTGTTTTAGTATGGTTTGTATTTTAAAACAATAATGAAATATCAGACCGTGAAGAGAAGCATTCAAACGTAACAGTCAATCACGGTAAACAGAAAACTCGACACATACATGTATGATATTTACTATTTCGTCCAATTAATTGTTATCACTCACTAAAATATTACAGTTCTAAACTGAGTAAGCAAGCTAATAGTGATAATATAATTTCAAAAACATACGTGTTGTTATCGAGTTTAATACAAATGTATGGACGGCAGAAATTAGGACGTGTGGCTTTTTATTGTTCTTGTTTTGTGTTTCTCCTTGACATTTGAAAGATACGTTGCTTATGCGAAATGACAAACAAATCAACGCAACTCATTCATTATTGGTGAGATAAAGTATTCATATTTTCTATGAATAAATTTACATGGCAGTGTCTCCCTACTGTTTCCTAGTCTCTCCAACTTACTGATTGTATCTGCAAACCAGTTAGTGTTAGTGTTCTAGCAAAGCTATCGAAAGGGACATATACTATAGTACTCCAGAGTCTAATTGCTCGAATCGTTACTACTCGGGTTTTTTTGTAATGCTCTCGGACGCTCAGATGTAACGTCAATATTGTCCGAGGGGTACTGATTGTATTTGCTTCGGATAAAAACACTATTAGTACTATTTTGAACGGGATCCAGTCTAACACACTCGTACTAACATCGTCTACTGTCAAGAAATATTCCGCTGGTTCCAATCTTGGTTAATTCTGTCACCTACCCCCATCTACTGTACGACTATGATCTGGCATAAAATTATACGCAAATTACACAGAGTGTTACCGGAAGCTGCGATTAGTTCCCGGCAAGTATTGTACCAGCACACATATGTCAGCTAGTGACGTTTTCTTACTTAACTCCGCCTTGTGATCATAACCTCTGGTTCAAAGCAGGCTGATTGTGATATGTAATTACTGAAGGTCATATTCACTGGCGAACATCATTGTGGACCAGTGAGCAGGTCATTCTGTGTATGACATTGCCTTTTGTGATTTTACTCCCGACAGTATAATTGTTTAGTGAGGCATTATGGCGTTTTTGACGCACCAATTTCGTAGATCTTAAGTTAGGCCAAGAACATATTAGTACATGTTTACGTAGTTAAGTTGTTTGAACTGATAAAGATCTAGCTATCGTATAAGCAACATGGATGTAGTATTGCGGATACTTCCCCTGGACTTGTGTACGAACACGTTCTGCTCAAACACAAATTTGCGTCTTGCCTACAATTTAAAAATACAAAAATGTACATTATCATAGGCGAAACAAATGACTTTTTTGTGTATTTCGTAAAAATCATTCAAGAGAAATGCTATCCTTTGGTCAGATGTCCCAATCCACAGGCCCGATATCATAGTGACGTCATTGAATTTCCAAAGTTTCGGTTCGCTGTTTACAAATAGAATTGCGGGTTTAATTTAAAAATCAACAAATTCGAGTTTACAATCCAGATATGAAGGCATGTACAATTACAAAGTTTGGACAAGATAATTAAAATCGGTCAGGGAATTTCAAAGTAGTACTCTACTGAATAAACACAAAACCGAACAAGTTCCATCTGTCAAAAACACCAAAGACCAAAGTTAAACCATTCCGACCAGCCCCAGCCTCCCAGATTATGACAAGCAATCACACACAGGATTTGATGAAGACAGGATCAAGGTCATCAACTGAAACCATCCTACAGCTACTAAGTATAACTTATATTTTAGTAAATCACGATATATTACAATTATCTTAGAGTTGCAGGAAAGATTTGAATGATGTTATAGTTAGACTGTAAATTGTCTATTGTGTTTACGTCGAATAAACCGCCTTAGTACTAACTGTTTTGATAGTTACGGTTATGACGTAACGTGTGATACTGAATCTGTGTTGTACTCAAAGGTTGTATCGGAATGAAACCAGCCAGCAACTTATTGAACATTTGCCTTCATGTTTGTCATATGAACCAAGTAATAAAATAAGTACCTTGCTACTTAACTCTACCATCTCAATGTCTATATGTTGAGATTTAACTCGATTCATTACCCCTGTAGTATACCCACTAGACTTATGAAATGATGATATAATAGAACAATCTGGTTGATCAGGACGACAACAAGACACTGTGGTATGGGAAGAGGATTAGTCCGCCGGATCAACATCAGATCTAAAGGTTTTATTTTTTCAGACCTGTTTATTGATCATTGAACATTTCCTCGTGGATGATAGTTGTGTACGATAGTAGTATGAGATAGTATTGGCTGATATAGTCGCGTGTGACGAGCTATCGTGAAGTTTTGAAATTGTAGTAAGGAAGTTGATTTTCTATTTAAGTGCGGAGTATTTAGTATATATTGTGAAGTATTTATTGTGGATCTCGTGTGTTTGACTAAGCTTCAATCATGCAGATGGAATTACTGAGTGGTATGCTTTTGATACATAGTTTTTGTTATGTATAACCTGAAAATAAAGCTTACTGTGACCAGGGATTGTATTGACAAAGCATCTTAAGGGAAATTGTAAAAAAACATAGTTTGATATTTTTCCACAAAAACAAAGACCATGTTTTCTTTGTTGTGTTTAGCCCTTTTCGTTATGTTTCTGAACTATATAAAATACTGAGGCATGTATTTGGCCATTATCCGTGCTTCACCCAAGGATAATCCCATCTCTGATAATTCTGCAACCAAGTTGACTTCAGGCGACCAGGTTTACTTCTTCTATGTGATGTGTCCATCGAAGAGCATACTGGCTTGGTCAAATCTCAGTGCATGACATAGCCAGCTTAGCCTTCACTGCTTTATCTCAGAAGTGATGTTACAGTTTGTTTTCTTGAATAAGTCTTTGTTTGTGATATTGTTTGGCCAAAAGTATTCTGCATAATTTCAGTCGTTCAATACAGGGATATTTAATTAAAAACTGTAATTTTCAATTCATTGTGTATTTGCTGCTTAAGCAAATGCTTTTTACAATGACGTAGGTGAAATTAATACCATAACTGTTGTCGCTGTTAATCGTATAGTCTGTACTGAATAATTCATGTGGCCGGTTACTCAGGAGATAGGTGATCTCTAACACCGGGTTGACGGAATAGATTAATGCTTAGGCTATTATGTTTGTCCTAAATGTATGAAGTAAGGGTTCTTCTGATTGTTTTCTTATGAATCTCAAGACAATTGATGGTGTATTGGACTCCGAGTGTTGTATGAACGTATATTTGACGTTTATACAAATGAAAGGAAAAACAAACTTCATGTTTCCATTCTGTTCCTCATTATTTCAAAAACAAACCAACATTAACACAATGTCTGTCTCGATACAGTCTAATGTCTGCTCCAGTGTGACAATTATCGCTGTATCATTTACTATATGTACCAATCGTGAATTATTAGTCTGTGTTGTCATTGTTCTCTAATTGATTACTTTTTGTATCCTAATATGTTGCTGATTTTTATATGAACATAGGTCGTTCTTTATTCCACGTCCGTGTATATAATGAGCGAAACTGACGGTTGAATATTGTCTTTAATCTGACAGTTCACATTGTTAGAGTACTATTTATAAATAATGACGTCTATGTTGAGTTTGCACCATTATAATGAATAGAGGTTTACAATTTATATTTTGTAACCACTATTTTAGATCATTAAACAAGTAATTGTTTTATTTGTAGTATACTATTATTATAAATTACTCCCGGGATTTTGTTAAAGACCAAGATAATCGAGTTTCTCTTTGTTGCATTAATGGTTCATCTTTATTATTAACAGAGCACGGAATACCCGCGACCCGCTTCTCTCGCACGCAAAGGGGATGGTTTTCCATTTGCCTAGTGAATTTTTTATGTACAATTATGCATATATAATGCATGCTGGGTACTCCATAATGTGTTTGGTGTTCCTTAATTCATTTTAAAGTGTTCTCAAATACATATTTCATTCTTCTTAAGAAGGACTGCAAACTACCAAAGCATTTAAAGTATTGCACTGTTAACGTTTCTTTGTTTAATTGTGCTATACCATCCGTATTTGACTTCAGGTTAGTACGACTATAAACAAGTCAGTCTGTTTTCATATAAGTGTCCTATGGTGCTACTGTATCGACAGTCCCAACTCGATCTTGCTTAATGCGTCATCGCGTAGCGGGTTTGGCGTAATGATTTTAATTAGTTTGTCGTCAACCTTTACAATTCAACATTCAGTGTATAACAAAAACAGTTATATCTTCAGCCGTAATACATGTATGCCTCGTTGTGATACATAGCGAGAACTTCATTTCATCAAAACATATCATTGATGTTACCGGAATTAAATATTATGTATGAAACTCATCTTCTGATACCTCGGAAGTATTTTATCAAGCTGAGTGTTTTGCAACAAGTTAATGATATTTTCTACTTAAGTGTTTCTTGCAGAATGAAATTAATAGACGGGAGGTAGAACGTCAACAAAAATGACATTTCTTAATCATAAGAATCTATGTAACATATTTGTAGTTTTGTATGAAATATCAAGTAAGAAGACTCGCTACTTGCAACAGCCAATTTTACTGTCATGTGATACACCTAACGGTATATTTACGTATTTGCAACCTACTTAATATAACACATACGAGGCCCGTCTGTGAATCTGACGAAATACACGTTATTGTTGTACATTGTTTACAAGCGACACAACTAAATAAACTGAATTGTACGGGCCTCTTAAGTCTCGTCTTTATAACAGTAATGTCAATCCCGACGATCACGGAGTGTAACGGTTAAATATTTGATAATAAATCATCAATGTAATGCCAGATTACCTCCCTGCGTTAAACTGTAATTTAACATGTAATTTCAATATATAATAAAGAATAAATGTATTTTAATAGGTGACTAGAAATTATGAAATTCGAAATGGAAGTAGGTAGGAAGTTATTGTATTTCTGTGTAATTTTTTACCAAAATCTGATGAATAGATTTTCAGAAATGTTACAAAAACACGATTTTTTTCTATCGCAAACTAGCTATACCTCGTATTATCGCCCCATGGTGCTACTGTATCGACAGTCCCAACTCGATCTTGCTTAATGCGTCATCGCGTAGCGGGTTTGGCGTAATGATTTTAATTAGTTTGTCGTCAACCTTTACAATTCAACATTCAGTGTATAACAAAAACAGTTATATCTTCAGCCGTAATACATGTATGCCTCGTTGTGATACATAGCGAGAACTTCATTTCATCAAAACATATCATTGATGTTACCGGAATTAAATATTATGTATGAAACTCATCTTCTGATACCTCGGAAGTATTTTATCAAGCTGAGTGTTTTGCAACAAGTTAATGATATTTTCTACTTAAGTGTTTCTTGCAGAATGAAATTAATAGACGGGAGGTAGAACGTCAACAAAAATGACATTTCTTAATCATAAAGATTTTTATGAGCATGTTGCAAATTAAGGTTATACGAGCTGTACGAGAGGTGCCCCACTTATATTTGAACAGTGTTGAACATGTAATATGTTCATGGAAATATAGTATAAAACAAATAGCGCTTTTGTACTGCGTAAACATATGTGTTAGGTAACATTTACACTAACTGGTTGATTTGTTTCAAATATAGAATGACCCCAAAACAACACTTCTGTGGAGGGTGTGGTGTTTTACTTTTTGAAGGTCAGCCACTGCCATAAAATCCCTTAAAAGGTGTTTGTTGAGCATGGATATTCCATATCTGTGAAGACAATATGCACTTTTTGTCACAGGAAGGATGTTTTGCGCTATGTTGTTCTTTTTAACGAAATTACGCAAAATATTAAAAACTGACAAAAAGTGATAATACCTACCAAAATCTTAGACTTTGGTTATTTGATATCTAAGGCAAATCCAAAAACCAAAATTGTGACTTCAGCGACGTTAGGAGTATCCATTGGAACTTTCGATATGTTCATTTAGAGAATTATACATGCCGAACTCGGGATAAAATCGGTATTTACCTGCTCAATACCACACAAACAACACGAGGCAGACAAATGTCTTTAACGCTGTGTATGCTTCCACGGAACCGTAAATGCCACAACTTTATCACCTCTGTAGAGGCAATGCCTTGTCACTGAGAAAGTTAACATTTACAGCCTACTATTTGATAAATGTTGATGAGGTTACCCATAAGTTGACATTCGTTAAGCTTCAGATGTTCCCGAACGTTTGCATAACGTATGCTATTGCTTGCTATACTGGCGTAATGAAACACATATTTATTCCTAAAAAGTCATAAGTTAATGCACATTGCTGTGTACATTAGGTTCCAAACCATATTTGGTCAAAATGTTTGCCGAACATCTTTCCTTGAGACCATATGTGGAGCATGGTGTTTTGTCAACACGGAGCTTCAACTCTCTCCACAAAAAAACACCATTCAGTACCTTAAGAACACACACTTTAAGTATATTACGCAAGATTAGTCAAGGCCAAAGTCTAATGAACATATACCCACAAACCCTTTACTCTAGGGAATGTTGCAGCGTTTATAACAGGCGAGAAATGCAAACAGCATTGATCGGATTATTCGGTCTTAAAAAAGCCAAACACCATACCCCCTACAAAATTGTAGATTTGAGTGCAAACTAAGTAATAAAGTAATAATCAATGGTTGTATGTGTTTCTTAACACGTTATTTTGCACGATGATATAGAAATATTTTGGTTATGTATTATAAGCATCAACCTATTCGATATTCAATAATGTTCAAAGATAAGTGGGGCACCTCTCGTATATTAATTTATTGAAAGCTACTCGGGTACTTTTTAGGAATCAGGCGAGATCACATGCCACCTTACTAGGTGTTCTTACACAGAGTCACAATGATTTCCCCTGTTATGTTAAGTCTAAAACTCTAACTTAGACTTGAAATTGCCAAATGTTCTATTCGCTCTCAGGTTGTAATAAATGTACATATTTTGGTATAAATAGGTATACATATTCAGTGGGTAACAGCAAATAATCATATAAAATTCCGCATGGTTAAATCTAATTGCAAAAATGATAGTGATTATAAACGTTGTCATGTTTTAATCTTTAAGTCTTAGTCTGAGTTTCAGTCTTACAATGTTGGTGAATAAAGCCCCTTTAGTTACCAAAGCTCGCGAGTCAGTACATTGTTAAAATAAAACAGTGTCATATGAACTAGAAAGTGCAGATCGACCTGCTATAAAGCACTTTAGTAATTGCAGCATACACTTCTTTAAACATGGTTTAAATTGATTTGAAGTACATTTTGTAAGTAGTAATAATAAAGCCATTATTTCAAGACGAAACGTTCTTGGCAATGTCAAGTGTGCATAAGACACTCATTTATACAACAGAGTCGATTTTCTATTAGATATTTTACTACTCAGAAAGTATAAAAAATAAGCTGCGTATTTCAAGTTTACACTTGACAAATAATGTCCCATTTTATAAAAGATAAGAAGAATAACTTTTCATATAAACATTTAAAACAGAAATGTTGCCTTTTCAAATATATCAAGTAAATGAATTCGATAGAGAAACGTTTTGGTGGGTTTTTTTTATCTTACAAATGAAGTAACATTCTTTATTTTAAATTTTAAATATCATATTTTATTAATAATATAACTTTTGATCTTGAGTATTATTTGTTTGGGCTGAACGTGTAATATTTGTGATATTTATAAAGATATTTCAGTAATGTTAGATTATACTTTAATCTTCTCCCTACTTCAAGCAAGGTTCTCTGGTTTGAAATTGTTCTCCCAATCATACTCTGAGGTTACCTAGATCTGAAAATGCGACTTGAGATATACGCTGTTGGATTTGTTTACCCTTGCCACCCGCACATTCTTTTTGGCCTAACATTCTGACAGTTTTCAAATAAATCGCCATAATCAATGTTTTTCTCATTCCTTGCCAACATGTTAGCGAAGGGGTACATGTTAAGGCTACTAGCTTCACACGCGAGCTGTCCATATAAGAATACTTGATCACACACGACAGACGGGTTATTTTTGTCCGTGAAATTGGGAGCGACCATGCTGTCAAAGAACCTGTTTGTAATTCCAGTATAACTGACCACCGAGTTTGAAAGCGACACTGTTGAAAAAGGCGATACTTGAAACACGATTTTATGAATGAGCAACATGATACAAATACACTTTGTCAAAAAGGTATGAGAAAATCCGACAGGGAAGGTAGCACTTAACCCAACCAGCCGAGCACAGAAATCAGAAACACCACGACACAACCACCCTGAGCAGTGCCCACAGAAACCCATGCCAAAACGGCGACCAAATGAGACACAACAACCCCGGGGCGTGACCTAGGATAAAACACTAAGGACAGTGACCTAACGTTATGCGACCTAAAGAGGCACAACTACGACTTGACCTAGATAAAATATGGGCAAGGTAGGAATGGGTGGGAAATAATATTACATATTCCTAGCAACTACAATGAGCAATGACCACACATAAGCCGAAGAAAGTTTCGTAGTATTTAAACTCCAGACAATCAGTGCAACTGCATGTAATACATTTACCTTTTATACTCGTAAATATGACGTTACTATATTAATTGGTTTAATAATTCAGAACTACAACTATGAATACCCATGTATTCCAATCAAGTTGATGGATCTTGTCTCAATATAAGCTATGAACGTCTCTATGTTAGGTAACGAACTCAAGTCACTTCCCCAAGTACATATCCTTGTCTCTCATATAAATCATGGCTCTCACCTATTATCGGCGTTTTCTCACAACGTTTCGTGAACTAATACATTACGTATAATTTTCTAATTCTCTAAATGCTATTGGATGTCAAATGACAGTTATGATAGATAGCATATAAGACTAACATGATTTAATCAAGTTGAACAGGACATATTTTGGGAAAACCATTTCAAACTTTTCAGCAACATATAATTGGCAGTGATGTTTTGTGGGGTTTGTATTTAAATATTTTGGAAAAACCGTTTCTAACGTTGTATCAGCATATAATAAGCAGAAATAGTGTTTTTGTGTGTTTTGTATTGCCACATTTTTGGAAAAACGTCAATAACTTTACATTAAATTATAATTTGCAAAAATAGTGTTTTTGTGTGGTTTGTATTAAATTAATTGTGAAAGCCTTCTCTAATTTGGCATTAAATTTAATAAATAGAAATATGGTTTGTATTAAAACACTGATGAAAACGTGAAGACAATCCCTCAAAAGTAACAACCAATCACAGTCTTCTCAGAACAGGTATTACACGAGTAGCACGTTCACATGCTCATCTCGTTTGACGTTTGTAATAAGGACTTGTAATGTTTTCTTTTTTGTTCAGTTTTGTGTTTCACCGTGACATTTTAAGGATATGTTGCTTTTGCGAAATGACAAACAAATCATTTATTATTGGTGAGATAAAGTATTCATATTTTCTATTTGCATTGTTCTGTCTCCCTTCTGTCTCCTAGACTCTCCAACTTACTTATTGTTTCTGCAAACCAGTAAGTGTATGTCCTAGCAAAGCTATCGGCTGGGGCAGATCATCAAGATTCTAATTTCTCCAATCTTAAATGTTTGGGTCTTTTCGTTGTTAAACCTGACAGAGTTTGGCCGTAAGCTGTGATTGGTTTCCGGCAAGTATTGTGTCAGCACGCGTATGTCAGCTTATCACGTAATCTAACTTAACTCCGCCTTGTGATAATAACCTCTGGTTCCAAGCAGGCTGATTGTGATATGTAATTACTGAGGGTCATTTGCACTGAAGAGAATCATTGTGGACCAGTGATCAGGTCATTATGTTTGTGACATTGCCTTTTGTGTGTTTACTCCCGCCAGTATAATTGTTATATGAGGCATTTTGGCAATGTCGTCTCACAAGATTCGTACGATTGGTAAGGCCAAGAATATAGAAGCAGTAAAACTTTGTGAACTGATATATATCTAGCTATCGTATTTAAACAACATAAATTTAAATAATCTGTAGCTAATACAGACGTCATGAACGTTACAAACGAACAATTCAACGGGAAAATGACGTTTGACCGTTAAACGTCAATGTTTCAACTGTGAAAAACACCAATATTCAACTACCAAACAGCTTAAGATTGGCTTAGTTCTACGCCACTGGATGAATGAAAGTTGTTACAACAGGCAATCAGACAGGAAGACTTGGTCAAAACAGCAACGGAAACCACCCTACAACTACTTAGATCGAGATATGACAATAATTTTACAATTGCAGGAATACTTTGAAGTATCTTCTAGTTTCAATATAAGTTTCTACTGTGTTTACGTCGAAGTAACAATCTTAGTATTTTATCAGTTACAAGTATGACATAGCATTAGAAATGGTATCAAAAATGCCAAGCATAGCCTTCATTTGCCAGTCAGATTATCTATATTTAGTATGTGTAGTTGTTCTTGATGGTTGTATAGATCGAAATGAAGCCAGACTGCAACTTATTGAACATTTGCCTTCATGTTTGTCATATGAACCAAGTAATAAAATAAGTACCTACATGTACCTACTTAACTCTACCATCTCAGTGTCTTTATGTTGAGATTAAAGTCGATTCATTACCCCTGTAGTATATCCACTATACTTATGAAAAGATGATATAATAGAACAATCTGGTTGATCAGGACGACAACAAGACACTGTGGTATGGGAAGAGGATTAGTACGCCGGATCAACATCAGATCTAAAGGTTTTATTTTTTCAGACCTGTTTATTGATCATTGAACATTTCCTCGTGGATGATTGTTGTGTACGATAGTAGTTTGAGATAGTAGTGGCTGATATAGTCGCGTGTGACGACGAGCTGTCGTGATGTTTTGAAATTGTAGGAAGTATTTTAGTGAGAAGTATTTTAGTGTGGAATATTTATTGTGGAGTATTTAGTGTGAATCACGTGTGCTTGACTTAGCATGCAGATGGAGTTACTAAGTGGTATGGTATTGATAGTATAGTTTTTATTACCCGTACCGGTAACCTGCATATAAACTGTGTGAAGTTGCCTGTGACAAGGCATGGTATTCACAAATCATCTTAGGAGAAACTTAAAAATAATAAGTTGGATATTTTTCCACCTTTCTGAATGTTTCTTAACTATATAAAAATACCAATTGGCCAATAATTAAGTATCTGTTGTCGCCGAAGAATAATCCCATGTCTGATAATTCTGCCGACCAGTTGTCTTCAGGCAACTAGGTTTTCTTCTTCTATGTAGCGTCCCTCTAAGAGCAATCTTTGGTATACTTGCTTGGTCAAAGCTTTATCTCAGAAGTGATGTTACAGTTTGTTTTCTTGAATAAGTCTTTGTCTGTGATATTTTTGGCCAAAATATTCTTCAAAATTTCAGTCGTTAAATACAGGGATATTTAATTAAAAACTGTAATTTTCAATTTATTGTATTTGCTGTTTGCGACAACCGCTTTGTACGGTGACGTAGGTGAAATTAATTCCATAACTGTTGTTGCTGTTTATCATATAGTCTTACATTAATGTTTAGGCTATTATGTTTGTCTAATTGTATGAAGTAAGGGTTCGTCTGATTGTTTTCTTATGCATCTAAAGAAATTGATGGTGCAACGGACTCCGAGTGTCGTGTGAACGTATGGTAATATACATGATGTTTATCAAAACGAGAGTAAAAACAACCTCCGTGTATCCACCTATTTCCTCATTATTTCAATAACAAACCGACAGCAGAATGTCTGTCTCGATACAGTCCACTGTCTGCTCCAGTGTGACAATTATCGCTGTATCATTTACTATATTTACTAATCGTGAATTATTCGTCTCTCATATCCTAGTTCTCTAATTGATTACCTTTTGTATCCTAATGTGTTGCTGAATGCTAACTCTGTGTTGTGTTTATTTTGATTTATATATGAATATAGATTGTGATTAATTCCACGTATGAGCAAAACTGATGATTAAATATTGTCGTTTATCTGACAGTTCATACTGTTAGAGTATTATTTATTTATAAATACTGATGTCTATGTTGAGTTCGCACCATTACTATGAATAGAAGTTTTAACCACTATTTTACATCATTAAACAAGCTACTGTTTGTATTATACTAGTATCATATAAACCGTTGTCCCGGAAAGTGTTTTTTTTTCATCTTTAGTATGAACAAACCATGGAATACCCGCGACCCCTTCCCGCACCCAAAGGAGTTTTTTATGTACAAGTATGCATATATATTCATGATGGGTACCCTATAAGGTAGTTGGTGTTCCTTAATTCATCTTTCAAAGTGTTGCCAAATACTTATATCGTTCTTTTTAAGAATGACTGCAAACTATTTAAGCATTTAAGTATTGCACTGTTAACGTTCCCTTGTTAAATTGTGCTATACTCTCCGTATTTGACGTCAGGTTAGTACGAATATAAACAAGTCAGTCTGTTGACATAATGGTGTCCTTTGGTGCTACTGTATCGTCAGTCCAAACTCGATATTGCTTAATGCGTCATCGCGTAGCGGGTTTGGCGAAATGATTTTAATTAGTTTGTCGTCAACCCTTAAAATTCATAATTCAGTGTATAACAAAAACAGTTACATCTTAAGCCGTAATATTTCCGTTTCTTCTATAACGTGGTATGCCTTGTTGATGTTATACATAGCGGGAACTTTATTTCATCAAAACATATCATTGATGTTACCGGAATTGACTATTCTGTATAAAACTCATCTGCTAGATACGCGGAAGTATTTTATCAAGCTGAGTGTTTTGCAACAAGTTAATGATATTTTCTACTTAAGGATTTCTTGCAGAATAAGATTAATAGACGGGAGGTAGAATGTCTACAAAAATGACATTTCCTAATCATAACGTTTTGTATGAGGATGTTGCGACTTAGGGTTTTACGAGCTGTTATATAAATTGATTGAAAGATATTCGGGTACTTTTTGTGAATCAGGCGAGATCACATGCCACCTTACTAGATATTTATACACATCAGTCCCAATGTGTTTCGCCTGTTGTAAGTTTTAGACTCAGACTTTATATTGCCAAATGTTCTATTTGCTATCAGGTTGTTATACAAATATCGATTTTGATATTACTGGGTATACATGTACATTTACAGTTGGTAACAGCAAATAATCATATAAAAATTCACATGGTTAAATATAATTGCAAAACAATGATAGTGATTATAAACGTTCTCAATTTTAAGTCTGAGGCTGAGTTTCAGTCTTACAATGTTGTTTAATTAGGCCCCTGAATTTACCGATCTAGAGTACATTGCTGAAATAAATCAGTAACATGCGACCTAGAAATTGCTGATCGACCTACCATAAAGCACTTTAATCATTGCAGCAGATACTTTCTAAAAACATGGTTCAAATTGATTTGAAGTATCTTTTGCATGTAGTAATAATAAAGCCATTACTACAAGACGAAATGTGTTTGATCATGTCAATCTTTCTTAAGATACTCAACAAGTTGCATAAGAATAAAAAAGAGAATGGGAAAAAATAAATTATCAAAATAGGAATAGGTACATAGCATAAATGCCGATATGATAACTCGCATATGTAATAAATTTTCCAAAGAAATATTTGAAATTGAGCGGTTGCATTGTCCTATCTACATAGTATATGTATTCAATAAAGACAAAAGCTTTGCATTCTGTTTTGCATCTTAATAATTATTTATATTAAATATCAAAAATAATATATTTGATTATTATAACTTTTGGCCTCGAGTTGAGTTTGTGTGGGTTGAATTTGTAAAGTTTGTGATATTCATAAACATATTTTAGTAATGTTAGATTATACTTTAATCTTCTCCCTACTTCAAGGTTCTCTGGTTTGAAATTATTCACCCAATGATATTCAGACGTTGCCTAGATCTAACAATGCCGCTCGAGATACTCTGAGGTTGTCTAGTTCTCACAATGCCAATCCAGATATGCGCTGCTGGATTTGTTTACCCTCGTCACCCGCACATTCCTAGTGGGCGAAAATTCCGACCGTTTTCAAATAAATCGCTACATGATCTACGTTTTTTCTCATTCCATGCCTACATTTTAGCGTATTTGTTCATGTTAAGGCTATTTATATCTTCACACTTGAGCTGTCGAGATTCGAATACTTGGTCGGACACGCCAGACAGGTTATTTTTATCCGTGAAATTGGGAACGATCATGTTGTCAGAAAACCTGTATCTTCCAGGTAAATTGACCACCGAGTCTAACAGCGACACTGTTGAGAAGGCGATATTTAAACACTATTTTACGCATAAGCGACATGATACAAATATACTTAGGTCAAGTTATGCAGTTCATAAAACTCCACAAGAAATCACCACACAGTCAGTGTAACTGCATGCAATCTATTTACCTCTTATACTCGTAAAAATGACATTCCTATATTCTGTGATTTAATAATTTAGAACTGCAACTATAAATACCCGTGTATTCTAATTAAGTTGATGGATGTTGTCTTAATATAAGCTATGAACGTCTCTATGTTAGGTAACGAACACAAGTTGCACCACACTTACATATCCATGTCTCTCATATAAATCGTGACTCTCACCTCTTATCGGAGTTTTTCTCACATCGTTTCGTGAACTTATACATTACGTATAATTTTCTAATTCTCTAAAACCTAGTGGATGTGAAATGACAGAAATGATAGATAGCATATGAAAACGAACGTGATTTAATCAAGTTGAACAGGACATATTTTGGGAAATCCGTTTCAAACGGTGCAGCAACCTATAATAAGCAGTGATGTTTTGTGGGGTTTGTATTAAAATATTTTGGAAAAAATCGTTTCTAACGTTGTATCAGCATATAATAAGCAGAAATAGTGTTTTTGCGTGGTTTGTATGGCCACACTTTTGAAAAACGTCATTAACTTTACATTAAATAATAATTAGCAGAAATAGTGTTTTTGTACGGTTTGTATTAAAAGAATTGTGAAAGCCGTCTCTTATTTTACATTAAATTTATAAGTAGCAAATTAATATGGTTTGTATTAAAACACTGATTAAAACGTGAAGACAATCCCTCAAAAGTAACGCCAACCACAGTCTTCTCAGAACAGGTATTACTCGAGTGGCACGTTCACATGCTCATCTTGTTTGACGTATGTAATAAGGACTTGTAATGTTTTCTTTTTTGTTCAATTTTGTGTTTCACCGTGACATTTGAAGGGTTTTGCGAAATGACAAACAAATCATTCATTATTGGTGAGAATAAAGTATTCATATTTTCTATGAATAAATTTGCATTGTTCTGTCTCCCTTTTGTCTTCTTGACTCTATAACTTACTGATTGTTTCTGCAAACCAGTAAGTGTATGTCCCAGCAAAGCTATCGGCTGGAGAAGATCATCCAGATTCTAATTCCTCCAATCGGAAATGCTTAGGTCTTTCCGTTGTGAATCCTGACGCTCAGTTGTTACGTTGTCAGTAATATCTAAGAAGTCCCGATTGTATTGCTTCGGATAAAACACACTCGTACTTTCATCGTCTACTACCGAGAAATGTTCTGCTGGTTTCAATCTTGATTCATTCTGTCACCTACCTCTCCCATCTCCTGTACATTTTCCGACGTTAATCTCTTCGTAAATTACACAGAGTATGACCGTAAGCTGTGATTGGTTTCCGGCAAGTATTGTGTCAGCACGCGTATGCCAGCTAGTCACGTATTCTTACTTAACTCCGCCTTGTGATCATAACCTCTGGTTCCAAGCAGCCTGATTGTGATATGTAATTACTGAGGGTCATTTGCACTGAAGAGAATCATTGTGGATCAGTGATCAGGTCATTCTGTGTGTGACATTGCCTTTTGTGAGTTTATTCCCGCCAGTATAATCTTTAAGTGGGGCGTTTTGGCGATCTCGTCTCACAAAATTCATACATCTTAGGTTAGGCCACGAATATATAAGTAGTAAAACTTTGTGAACTGATATATATCTAGCTATCGTATTTAAACAACATGAATGTAAATAATATGTAGCTAATACTCTCTGGACGTGAAGCAATAAACTTACAAACGCACAATTGAACGGGAAAATGACTTTTGACCGTTAAACGTCAAAGTTTCAACTGTCAAAAACACCAAGATTCAACTACCAAGCAGTTTAAGATTGGCTTAGTTCTACGCCACTGGATGAATGAAAGTTATTAAAACAGGCAATCAGACAGGAAGTAATGAAGACTTGGTCAAAACAGCAACGGAAACCACCCTACAACTACTTAGATCGAGATATGACAATCATTTTACAATTGCAGAAATACTTTGAAGCATCGTCTAGTTTCAATAGAAGTTGCGTATATTTCTACAGTGTTTACGTCGAAAGAACAACCTTAGTATTTTATTACTTACGAGAATGACACAACAATAAATTGAGTACCTAGCTACTTTACTCTACCATCTTGTCTATGGGATGAGATTTAAGTTTATTGATTACCCCTTTAGTATGCCCACTAGACTTATGAAATAATGATATAATACAACAATCTGACTGATCAAGACGACAACAAGACACTGTGGAATGGGAAGAGGATTAGTCCGCGGGATCAACATCAGATCTAAAGGTTTTAATTTTTCAGACCTGTTTATTGATCATTGAACATTTCCTCGTGGATGATAGTTGTGTACGATAGTAGTATGAGATAGTATTGGCTAATAAAGTCGCGTGTGACGAGCTATCGTAATGTTTTGATATTCTAGTAAGGAAGTTGAATCTCTATTTAAGTTCGGAGTACTTAGTATTTATTGTGAAGTATTTATTGTGGAGTATTTATTGTGGATCTCGTGTGTTTGACTAAGCTTCAATCATGCAGATGGAATTACTGAGTGGTATGCTATTGATACATAGTTTTTGTTATGTATAACCTGAAAATAAAGCTTACTGTGACCAGGGATTGTATTGACAAAGCATCTTAAGGGAAATTGTAAAAAAACATAGTTTGATATTTTTCCACAAAAACAAAGACCATGTTTTCTTTGTTGTGTTTAGCCCTTTTCTTTATGTTTCTGAACTATATAAAATACTGAGGCATGTATTTGGCCATTATCCGTGCTTCACCCAAGGATATTCCCATCTCTGATAATTCTGCAACCAAGTTGACTTCAGGCGACCAGGTTTTCTTCTTCTATGTGATGTGTCCATCGAAGAGCATACTGGCTTGGTCAAATCTCAGTGCATGACATAGCCAGCTTAGCCTTCACTGCTTTATCTCAGAAGTGATGTTACAGTTTGTTTTCTTGAATAAGTCTTTGTTTGTGATATTGTTTGGCCAAAAGTATTCTGCATAATTTCAGTCGTTCAATACAGGGATATTTAATTAAAAACTGTAATTTTCAATTCATTGTGTATTTGCTGCTTAAGCAAATGCTTTTTACAATGACGTAGGTAAAATTTCTACCATAACTGTTGTCGCTGTTATTCATATAGTCTGTACTGAATAAGTCATGTGTTCGGTAACTAAGGAGATAGGTGATCGTTGACGGACAAGATTAATGTTTAGGCTATTATGTTGGTCCTAATTGTATGAAGTAAGGATTCTGCTGATTGTTTTCTCATGAATCTCAAGAAAATTGGTGGTGAAATGAACTCCCAGTGTTGTATAAACGTATGATATAATACACGACGTTTATCCAGATGAGAGTTAAAACAAACTCAATGTATCCAAGTATGTCATCTTTATTTATCACAATGTCTGTCTCGCGATATTCCACTGTCTGCTCCAGTGTGACAATTATCGCTATATCATTTACTATATTTACCAATAGTAAATTATTCGTCTCTCATATCCTAGTTCTGTAATTGATTACCTTTTGTATCCTAATGTGTTGCTGAATGCAAACTCTGTGTCGTGCATATATGATTTATATATGAATATAGATTGTGATTAATTCCACGTATGAGCAAAACTGACGATTAAATATTGTCTGACAGTTCATACTGTTAGAGTATTATTTATTTATAAATACTGATGTCTATGTTGAGTTCGCACCATTACTTTGAATAGAAGTTTTAACCACTATTTTACATCATTAAACAAGCTACTGTTTGTATTATACTAGTATAATATAAACCGTTGTCCCGGAAAGTGTTTTTTTTTCATCTTTAGTATGAACAAACCATGGAATACCCGCGACCCCTTCCCGCACCCAAAGGAGTTTTTTTATGTACAAGTACGCATATATATTCATGATGGGTACCCTATAAGATAGTTGGTGTTCCTTAATTCATCTTTCAAAGTGTTGCCAAATACTTATATCGTTCTTTTTAAGAATGACTGCAAACTACTTAAGCATTTAAGTATTGCACTGTTAACGTTCCCTTGTTAAATTGTGCTATACTCTCCGTATTTGACGTCAGGTTAGTACGAATATAAACAAGTCAGTCTGTTGACATAATAGTGTCCTATGTTGCTACTATATCGTCAGTCCCACCTCGATCTTGCTTAATGTGTCATCACGTAGCGGGTTTGGCGAAATGATTTTAATTTGTTTGTCGTCAACCCTTACAATTCAAAATTCAGTGTGTAACAAAAACAGTTACATCTTAAGCCGTGATATTTCCGTTTCTCCTATAACGTGGTATGCTTCGTTGATGTGATACATCAAATTAAGGAAGTCAATATGTGATACAAAGCGGGAACTTTATTTCATCAAAACATATCATTGATGTTACCGGAATTGAATATTCTGTATAAAACTAATCTTCTTAATACTCGGAAGTATTTTATCGAGCTGAGTGTTTCTCAACAAGTTAATGATATTTTCTACTTAAGAATTTCTTGCAGAATGAAATTAATAGACGGGAGGGTGAACGTCAACAAAAATGACATTTCTTAATTATGACGTTTTGTACGAGCATGTTGTGACTTAATATTATACGAACTGTATATTAATTGATTGAAAGCTATTCGGGATTTTTTTTAATCAGGCATGTTCACATGCCACCTACCTAGGTATGCCTACACAGAGTCGCAATGTGTTTCGCCTGTTGTAAGTCTAAAACTCAAGCTTAGACTTTATATTGCCAAATGTTCTATTCGCTCTCAGGTTCTTATAAAGATACCGGTGTTGATTTAAATAGTTATACCTGTTCAGTGGTTGACAGCAAATAATCATATAAAATTCCACATGGTTTAATCTAATTGCAAAACAATGATAGTGATTATAAGCGTTATCAATTTCAAGTCAGTCTTACAATGTTGGTTAATTAGGCCCCTTAAGTTACCGATCTAGAGAACCTTCTAAAAAGCAGAAACGGGTGACCTAGAAATTGCTAATCGACCTGCTATAAAGCACTTTAATCATTGTAGCAGATACTTTCTAAAAACATGGTTTGAACATATTTGAAGTTCCTTTTGCATGTTGTAATAATAAAGCCATTATTACAAGACGAAACGTGCTTGATAATATCAATCTTCCTTAATATACTCAACAAGGTGCATAACACTGAACAAGAAAACAGGAAAAATTAAATTATCAAAATACTTATTGGTAACGTTACATAGCATTATTGCTGATATGATGTCTCGCAGCTTCATTTATAAAATAGAGTAGATTTTCTATTATATATTTTATTGCTCGGAAAGTATAAAAATAATCTATTAATATCACTTTAAATAACTTTGACTCGTATTCAAATTTCTGGCTCTTGCTGTTCCTTATGATTTATTTTCTCTCACATAAATTTAAGTTACATCCATTTTTTCATAATGTTGTTTCTTTCTGCTATCTACCAAGTATAGCATTTGTCATCGCGTTGCCTGATACAAACATGTCGCTGTTTTATAATGAGAAGGTCGTAGCCTTCTTGATTACAGAAACAATATTTTGAGAAAACGAGAAAAAAACTTGACTTATGGTCAAACAAGCTGTTTCATCTTCAGTTTGGTTAACTTGACAAGTTCCGATTTTCATGAAAATAGTTTATTTAGAAGCGCCTCGTGGTGATGATTTTAAATATGTTTCAGTCTTATAAGGTTGTAAGTAGGCCTTCTCATTCTAAGCCAGCGATGTATGGTTAATGTTGGTACTACTCAAAGTTGTCATACAAATTGCCTTAAATGATGTTCGCACTATTTTTCTTTCGTTTCAGAATCGAAAGCATTAATTGGTACTTCTCAAATTACCTAAAATGATGTTCGCACTGTTTGTTCTTTCGTTTCAGAGTCGAAAGCGTTAATTGGTATTTCTCAAATTACCTGAAATGATGTTCGCACTGTTTGTTCTTTCGTTTCAGAATCGAAAGAATTGAATGGAGATATAAATGAGAACAAGGACACGATGAACGGTGGAGGAAAGCATTATGTTCTAGCCAATGGCGAGACAGTAGTGACGTATGAGTAAGTGACGTCATATTACTCGTTTAGTTTATTAACTACTTTAATTATCTCCCTTTATAGCAAATTATAAATTATGCACGCAACCCTAAGTTCATAGTGCGTCATTCGATCATTGTGTGTGAGTTTATAGACTACCTTGAAATGTGGCCGAGTGGTAAGAGCTACTGTTGTCTGCTGAATCGACCCTACCTCCATATCTGGCACGTTAATGAACCAGGGATGCTTCTGAAACTGGGGTATCTTCTGTATCATGTACTATCCCAAACAGCTCAATTGGCTAACCTCTTTGTGCCCCGCATATTTGTATAGTTCAGATGACCACTCACGGGCACTTAAAATGAACTCATACATATTAATTGGAAATGATACATTCATAACGCCTTGTGTCTGTAGTTTGTCTAAGCAAGGCGCTACGTTGTGCTTTCCATGGGGGTAATTCATGCCTTCTATATTTAATTGAACGGGAGGTAACTGAATGAAGGCGCTCGGTAGCGCTTCATGATAGGTAACATACGCCTTTTTTCATTGGAGTACTCGTCAGACTGGTAGGGTACTTGTAACTAAGACAGCTAAAGGGACCCGCCCTTCCGTATCGTTAGTTCATGTACAGATAAGCCTTTTTGGATGAGTACAGTTGAATGCAGTGAATAGTTTACCCATACTATAATTCGTACCAGTATTAAGACTAACACGATAGTACAAAAAATACTAAATTTGTCAATTTAGATATCTCTTAACACACGAGTTTAACTATCCTGTGTGTATTAGTAATGATAATCATATTGGCAAATACACCAAGAGTCCTTTAGTCTATTACTTTATTTTTTAAAACCTTAAGTACGTATAAGCCTGTGGATCACCATTAAGGTAGTACATACGTCATAGTATCGTCAGTATCATAGGTCTACATAATATATAATCAAACAACAGTTTATCTGGTATTTGTAGTCCATGAATATAAATTGTATCTTCCTTAAATAGTGTTCAATATAATGATTGTCTATGAGCCGTTCTCCATGAAAACCTGCTATTTGACATAATGTAATTACACTTCGAAACAAGGTTTTAACACACTCAAAAATAAATAAAGACAAACATCACAAGGGGCAGGTACTACAAAAGGGGTGATTTTAGCCCAACTTCCGATTTTCATGAAACTTTTGTCATTCAAAAGTAAGCATATTCCGACTATGACTTTGATATTTTTATTGATAGTTTGCTTTTTTTTGTTGCTAAAGCAACCATTTCTTTTAATTATTCATCAATGCAAAAATACACGCTTTACATGTTATTTTTGTTAAAATACTGTTAATAAAAGACCTAACGTCTGTGAGTATGGTTAAAATAGTTCTGTTTTATTCTCATAATTTCTTAGATGCCATAGCAACCATTTATGCTAAAACTTAAATATTTTAAAAAGCAACTTTAAGGCATCTGATTGTATATATAAGCAATGCAAATGATAGACACACCATTCAATTGTAAAGTTCAAGCTATGTATGTTTTTTTCTTTAATTTTGTTGCCATAGCGACAGTTATTAAAATCTAAAAAATCTCAATTTTAAGTTTTCCCTTAAATTTTGCAAATTTGACATATTAAAAAAAGAAAGACTAAACTTAAAATTATATGAATCAGGCATGTTGTCTTCATTTCCATTGCTAATGGTTGCCATAGCAACTAATACATGTTAACAACCAGAATATGAAAAAACTTCAAGTAGTTTAACCATAAAGTGCAATATCCTAGCTTTAACATATCCCAAGAATTGTGTCGAAATTACATACGTCGTTGCTATGGGGACCAGTTTTATAAAATGTACTCTGATTGACAAAAAAACAAAGAGTACGTTTTTGATTCAGAAATAGCCTATATCTTAATGCAAATAATTTCGATTTTGATACATATTTCTAAAATGAAAACATAATTCATAAAATTGATGCTCCATTTGTATCTTTAGCAGTTTATAACAAGAAATGACACAGTGGTGAAATTATGAAAAGCTTGTTACAGTAACACCACCTTACGTTTGAATGCCGTTCGCGGCATCAGAAAAAGAACTTAGAATATGGACTCTATGCAAACAACTGTAAGTTCCTCAAAACGCAAACTATAAACACAGTTTCTTTTGCATTTTGCTTCATTGGCATTATTCTTTACCAATATGAAAAATCTCAAAAGTATTATCCTTGTCTAAGTAGCAGGTTTTCCTAGAGACTGGCTCAAGTGTCCTTTTTTACACTGGACGCTTATTTTTTGTATTTCATTCTTTTTCACAAGGACCGTTGCTATCTAATGAATTGTATTTAATTAGGATAGCATTACTGTGTGTGTTTAGTAGCCCAGGTGATTCTTAGTTAAAATGTTAAAATATGCCTCCTAAGAAAAATACACGAATACGAGGGAAATATCTGCTGGCATTATTTAAGTATGCGTCCAGAACTACACATCTTAAAGCATTATGTAAGATATTTGAGTGTACTTAAAAGTTAAAACTGGTATGTTCCGATTTCAATTTAAAGCTCACACCAAATGTTTCGTCCCAAGTTCGTACCTAGAACCAATTTAATTGTTATTACCTAGTATCATTTCGCACAAGTTTCATACAATTATTTACTCATCACTTTCACACCAGGGATAGAGAAATCAGATAACTTCAACATGTGAAAAATTATTTTCCCGCGTATTCTACTCATCCGTAACAATTATCATTTCCATGTAGGTCAATCGGTTTTTAATGCTGAGTTTCTCTCTTCATTCGTCTCTCTCTGTGCTTGCGAATTATGTGCTAAGCATTCATACCACGTAGTTTGATAAAATTACTAGAGTTTGAACATTTTCCAATTTTTGTTGATAAATGAAAAAATATGATGATGTTTTCTTATGTTTGATAAAGTTAGGGGCAATAGGTACTGCCATCCTGCTACGTCTTAAGGCGCGCATTTTTGCGCGAAGTGGATAAACGTCGTGTTTGTTGTTTATCTAATTTTTGGATAAGGTGGCTCGAGAACTGGACGTCCCAAATGTCGGATACTTTATGCGGTTTTAGGTAAAATTTTATTTTGTTTTATTTATTTGAATGATTTGTTGTTTCTGGAAGAAAAAAAACAGGGCATCTTTACAATGTACGCGTTTGCAATTGGAACGGAACGTCTACTAGTAACTAGCCCAAACTATACGTCATTTCCGTTGCGGAAAACATAGCTTCCTCCGGCCCTTCTTTAATATTTTAGGATACTTCTGTCTCGACTATTTGTTACGACTGTGTCATTGAGTATTTACATCCTTGTTAAAGCCGAAAGCTGCGGTAGCTTAATTCAATAATTGGTCCAAATGGGACCGCTGTAGCTAGTGTATTGGCCAGGCTAGCACGTGTAAGTTGTCGTTTGTGCGTGTACTAGATTGTAGACGACCTTCCTCCGATGGATATTCGCCCAAAAATCTCAATAATTGTTCTTTAACATGTTGTTCGTATTTGTCGTTTTAAGTTTTGTTTCCTAGCACGAACGCGCGCTTTTCCATGTGTATGTGCTCAATCAACTGTTCCCAGTGCCCCTCTATGTCGCCGTAGTATCCTGGTTGTATAAGGAATTTCATAACGTATCTACAGTTGGTCATGGTAGCCGTTCGAAAGGTCCGGGTATTGTTCCATCGATAAGTTATGGTTTTGTAAAAAAAATACCAGAAAATTGTTTCGTAGTATTGCCAGTAGTTTTCCGTCGTAATTTGATCCAATATTCAGTTAATGAATTTAGAATTTAATTATTCATTGATATATTGCCCTGGTGATGACGATAAAGCAACCGTGATGGTCATCGACCCCTGGATAGTTTCTTAAATGAAGTTCATCTTCGATGAAGCTTGCAAAACGAGCAATCTAAGAAGCAATCTGTATAGTGAACCAAAGATTCATCTAACAAAGTCCCAGAGGAGTTAGAACTTAATTTACCAGTGATCTTTGAGCGCTGGTGCTTGAAAATAATCAAAGGTTTTATATTTTCTATGTAAATGTATCTCCCTGGTGACTTCGTAAGAACTACAATATCGTCAGTTTTACTACGAGAGTTTTCACTTCGATATTTCCTAGTGTCTAAATTGATATTTCAGTCCGGATTTGAAGGAGTCGATAGACAAATATACTAAACGTTAGAAAGCTTCTATATTGACTAGTAATAAAACTGTTTACCATTCGTACGTTCCTTACAATGTCCATCAGTCGTGTTTACAATAATCTGTTCTTGTCCAAAACAGTCCCATTATTACATGTTGACCATAAGTTGCATTCAGGTTCTACAAACTAATTAAGTCACTTGTATGTGCCCGAATTGGAAAACAACCTGCTAAAAACGTAACAAATAAATAGCAGAAATGCAAGGAATGGTTTATGGTCTAGGTGTTAACATTTTGCAAAATAACGTTTCTTCTTACCTCAGCCACGTCTAATTACACTATAACTACTAACTCACATGCATGAAACAGTCAACGTTATTATGTTCGACATTGCTTGACTGACTGATTTAGACGTTCAATGTTTACCCATAAAATGTTTAAGTGCGCATTTATAATTGACATTACGCCAATTGTCAATTAGGTAAATCATTTACAACGGCAAATTATAATCACATGATCCAATGGATTAGCTTAAAAACAATCGTCAAACACCTTTCACAAACTATAAGGCGGAGCTATCTCTGCTCTGGCGTAATGTCAATTGCTGAGAAATTCAAATTTTCTTCTTCTAATCATATTTGATTATGATTGTATTGGTATGACCTGGTTTGTAGACATATCTATCCCATCGTGGGAATTGAGCTAATTGATTTCTCTTGTTTCTACTAGAAGTTGAATAATGGAGATAAGGCAGTTATCTTTTTTATCTTTTAAGCTTTAAAATGTGAAGGCTGAAGTTAAAGGTGGTGATAGCCGAGAAAAACATCTTTAGGCGAATGCTGTTGTGAACCAGATAGATAATTAGGCATGGTGTACGCTCACGTGTTTTATCAAAGCACTTGCGGGTACCGTACACTAAAGTATAATTTAAAATTCCTTAAGCTTTTTTACTAATTTCAAATTAAGGTAAATGAATCTGTAGTATCAATAATGATTCAGTAATGCAAACCTACGATACAATACGATACTATACGATACGATACGATACTATACGATACGATACGATACGATACGATACCAGATCAAAGTTGCAAAATTAGTATAATGAATCGAATGTTTCTCGGTATATCAAAATGCTCAATTACACTGGAATCATATGAGAAGCCAAATTTATCCCATCAGAAACTTAAATTTCTTAACTGGCATTAATTAAACTAATATCGAGAGGAATTTACAATTCAAATAGCATTGAGTCACGGCAGTCCCTAGGCAGCCATTATTGCTTGCGTGTCTCGTAACATTTATATCATTAAACCAGACAGTTTCGTTTATTACAGTGATTTTTTAAAAAAAATCCAATTGTCTAAACGCTCATTGTTTTTTACTTTTAAAGAGAGTGTCTAGCTACAAACTCAAGACAGAAAAATATATTGCTACAACTTATAGAAACAATGTCTAAACTGACAGTAAATCACGTTAACTATACTTATGTGCGCATTTTGACTTTATATGTGGCCTATTTTGACCCATAGAATTACCGAAATTGGCAATTTTAACCTAAATGTCGCCAATAAAATGCAAAGTGTAATACGTGCGCAGCTGTATTCCAAGTTCATATTTCGCACATAGCTTTCATTTTGTCCAAAATATTTGAGCCTTCAACGCCCCGTATCGTCTCTGCTCCTTTGACGTTTTATGAACGATGTAACCGGTATTCACGACTATTTTTCTTTGGCGATGACACTGAGGTCCTACTTCATTACATGAGTAATTGTAACAAAAACTGAACATTCGAATGGGAAAATACACTCTTCATTATCATTTGAAAATATTTATTAGTAAATCGAGTATCTTATCATATCCTTAAAATGTCTACAAAAAGGCGACTTTCGAAGCTTCGAATTAAGCACTGCTTATTTTGTATGATAGGTTGTAATAATGGTGAACATCCTTAGTGGTAAGTCAATGGTTAAGTGTTCAGTTAAAAGGTATTTATACTCTTGTAGAATAGAGCGTATTTTTACTTTGAAATGTAAACAATAAAACGACGTTCTGAAGTACAAACCAACTAGGTTTTAGCCATTTTACCATTTATTCATAGCAAATCGGCATATAATTACACCATCAGCCATTTACAAAAAAAATCAGAAAAAAGGCTCCACTGTAATTCTGTTCACAAGGATATGCACTAACGTTAGTAATGGGCATAAAACGAAATCAGGAATTTTAAGACTCGTTAAGGTACAAAGACACTGTCTTTAATATTGAAGTTGTTTACGTTTAGAAAGTTCCAACCAAGGATTCGGCCTAGACGTAAATATAAAACGTGGGTGTTGTATTAATAATATTTGCATAATATCGTTTACTATAGACTCCCAGGTCTTAAATCGAATAAAGTTTGTTTGTTGAAACCCGGCTTGTAAATGAGATTACAAGTATAAGACCAAAAATTTACAATGATAATATAATGACAATATCGACGGTGCCGAACCAAAACCCCGTAACTCAATTTTGGCGCGAAAACTTATTTTGCAGCATCCGTATCTGCTAGACGTCCCGCGCAATTCTGTCTTGTCGCCATTTAAATAGCCAATCGCGTTACTTAGATGGCGACAAGACAGACATGCGTGGGACGTCTCGCAGATGCGGATGCTGCAAACAAATAAAAGTTTTCGCGCCAAAATTGAGTTACGGGGTTTTGGTTCGGCACCGTTGATATATAAATAATATATTCAAGTAAACAACATCAAAACATATCTAAACTGCCAAATGAAATGTAGTTGCCGACATTCATATATTTTAACTCACATGTAAACTGGTCCCAAAGCAAAGACTAAGATGCTTTTGTGTCCGTAAGGACTTTTTTCAACGTTCCGTCCGTTCTAACACTTCGATATCATTGCCTTAACAGGTAGAGTTTAGTTTGACATTGGAATGGTAGTGCACATGTTTGTATAACGACGTCGCCGAACCAAAACCCCGTAACTTAATTTTGGCGCGAAAACTTTTTTTGCAGCATCCGCATCTGCTAGACGTCCCGCGCATTTCTGTCTTGTCGCCACTTAAATAGCCAATCGCGTTACTTAGATGGTGACAAGACAGAAATGCGCGGGACGTCTAGCAGGTACGAATGCTGCAAAAGACGATTTCGCGCCAAAATTGAGTTACGGTGTTTTGGTTCGGCACCGTCGATAAGCTTTTATATTTACAATGAATAGGTTTTATCCCATTATATTGTATTCTACCACTATATGCCACTATATTCAGTGATACCCTAATTAGATTGCAATAGTAAATAATTAAAAAAAACATTGTTATGAATGTCTAGCGTACCCCCATTATATAATACAAATGCTCGCACTTCCTTGATGATATACATACATAGAGTTTTGTCCCACAATCGCCTATGTAATACGATATACGTCTATTCGATCAATGACACAAGATCATTTTTTGTACGTTCTATTTTCTTATAATCGTAACAGTAATTGGCAAATTTCATACGCTGCACGAAACTCTGTCTCATCCGACGGGAGTTCAAGACAATCGAGTAGCCAAAGACACAATACGACTTGATTAATAATTACATAACACTCGTTCAATACATATTAGAGATGTTGTGAGAATATTGAAGTAAATAAACAAAATATAGACACACCATGCAGTCAGTTCAAAGTTAATTGATAACGGTTAAGCTTCGTTTATCTAGGTTTATACCTGGGTAGAACTGAGTTAACGGTAGTCACCACTATTCTTTCGAATGAGCTAGTGGTACTCGCACTATACTGTTACATATCAGAGATGTTGGGAACATGTTAAACTAAACAAACAAAATATAGACCGGTCATAGATTGCTGTAGTAATACAAAGAAAACATTGTCTGTTTGGACAACATAATTGGTCTGTTTTCTGGTAACTGCACCAATCACATGACCTCTGAGTATATTGCGTTCTGGTCTGCTATACTGCATACCGTTAACACGGCTCTATTCGACAATTTCCACTAGTTCATTATTTCGTACGTTGTATTTTCTTATAATTGTACAGTGATTACGAATTTTGATAGCGTATACTGAATGGTATCAATTTTCCTATACCCCGTGTCGATGGATATGATTTGTCGAAAGTGACTTATAAAGGGTGGAAACCAAGACTTCCTTGTTCCTGATCTGCCTAAATTAACCTAAACCTTCTAAGTGGTTCTATTGAGCGCTACATTCGTAGAGTGAATACAAAAATATAGCGGACTCTGGACGCCATGTGATAGTATACTAAGCAAAACAGCTAACCGAACGCTTATGTTTTTTATGAATATTTATAGAACTATCCATAGGAATTGTCTGAAACTTGGCCTGAAGTATAATGAAAGCATTAGAAAGCTTGTGGTAAAATTTCGTCAAAATATTTGATTTGCATCATCTTCAAAATATGTATTTAATGACATCACCCATCAAGATGAAATTCACAAAATCTACAATTAGCATATTTTATAAATGAGCAGCGGTTTTTACCGTACAACTTTTTTATTTATTAATATTTTTGCACGAAAGTTTGTGTATTTGTTATTTACGATCTTGGGGTGCGATTTAAGTACTTTCTTTTTCAAAAATGCGAAACGGAAGTTCACAGAACCATGAAATAACAGAACCAGACATATAAACTTGAAATTCATGAATAAGCGTTTAATAATACAAGATTTTAGGATTATTCCATACACATTTTAAAAAGACTAATCGCCAAATCAATAAAACAAATAGTCAAACTCGATATCATGCGATTTGGTCACAAAAACATGGATTTTTTAATTTTTCAAAATTATGATTATAATTTTCAATGGTCAAGGGGAGGTAATTTGGTCGAATATCTTTTGTGTGGATAAATGAGGGTAATTATTGACTTAATTCTGGTTTTATTTTCAGTATTTTAATATTTATTTTTGTTTCCGTTATCAGAATATACACTTAAGACAATCTTTATTACCAAAGCGGGCATTTACAATTTGTCGAACACCTGATGAACGCACTTCAAAAGTGTCCTGTATACTAAATGGAGCGAAAAACACGTTTTTTCAAACACATGCAAAAAAGTCCTTAGGACTAATATTTATTATTTTTTAAAGTCAACGAGTTTCACTTAGGCATGACAATACAATTTTATGGGAAAACGTAGTGAATGAACTTAAAAAGATGTAAAATTATGCAAGAGTTATCCCACTTGAATTTGCTAGTTTTCTTTGCTCCTGTCATTCCCAATATACTGTTTTAGGTAATTTTATGTGCATTGGTATTCACACACACGTGAAAGAAAAGGAAATAATGTTTGTGATAATTTAAAGCTGTGTTAAACTGATCTGTCTGATTGATACCCTCCAGGGAGCGTAATTGCCGCTTTTCCGCGGCCTACCTTTGACAAATGCGCCATGTTTTTGACATAATATTTTGTTTTTCCGACTAACAAACACCCATGCTACACAACATACACAGAAAACTCGTGCAATTCGAGAGCAATCAATCACAACCTGCAAAAATGGGATTTGAAGCTTTTTCGTCATCGATGAGTGATTTTGGCATGTATTTTCATGTGGTAAGCTGCATAAGGTGCACAATCTATATTGAAATAACTATGCAAAATTTTGAGTTTGTGAACGTACAGGATACTGAAATATTCAAATTTAAAAAGTGTTCGGTTAGCTGTTTTGCTCAGTATAGTGTCATTACTAAGTGTGTGTATATGTGTGTTATTATACGAGTGCTGTATTTGAGTGTTGTATGAATTTGGTGTTATATGAATACTTATGGAAAATATTAAATAACTGTAAAGCTAGAGGAAATTAAATTCAATAAAAGGTAAGAGTATTTAAGTACAAAATTACAAATAATAAATTGATATATTCAGTCAAAATGCTACTCGGATTTTTTCTGACCTCCGACTTTGAGGGAATGTTTTAGTTTAATACTAGTATATACTTTATTTCCAAAGAAACTCGATAGGGCAACATGGTTAGCCTATATTAACCCTATCATAAGGGAAATTGCTGAATTAATTGTGATACACGGAATCCCGTTGTGCTACCCTAGCTCTTGCAGGCTAGACTTCTTTGACGTGTCAAATATAAAGCACTGATACAAACGCGACTGCCGCTGGGTTAATCTCTAAACAGTTAATTTTTAGTTGGGTTAGTGATACTCAAAACGTTTCAGGAAACAATGCCAAATGACCCCGGTGGGATTTGAATAAGGGACCTCTCTTCCATCTTGCAGCGTTAAATAGACATTTTGAAGCCGCCTGATACACCCCGCTGTTCGAATGATTATCATATCGCTCGCTTAAAATGTAATGTTTTGACAGGGATTTTTCTTGATCTCCCAAAATATTGATTTTGTTCATACGACCTTCTTATTCTAAGTCAGCGATATGGCCATTGAACCCAGCTATCTACATTATCCAAAGATTATCAGTGTTTCCCTCCCAGCTAGGGATGTACTGGTCTGAAACCCCAGATATAGCCTCACGTGTAATGGCATGTTAAAGAACCAATAAGTATATTCAGAAAGAGCTAGGACCTCTAGGATTCTTTGTATCACACATATTGTCTGTCTCTTCCCTCGAAGCCGGATGCAATTGGATAATTCGCTGGTTTAAAATGAGAAGGTCGTAAGAAGAACTTGTCAGGTTGACCAAACCGAATTTAAAACAGCATGCTTTATCATAAGTAAGGAGTAATTTTCGGACAGTGTTTTTCTCAAAATATTGATTTTGTATGTACGACCTTCTCGCTCTAAGCCATCGAACTAAACAGGGATAGACGAAATGGCTACACAAGTTACAATTGTTTCAATGCAAAAATACATGTTCGTGTTTTTCTTTTTCTTCTTTCAGACCTAGCGGAATGTCGCGTCGATCATTTTGTTGTGGCCGGACGTATCTGGAGGTTGCTCTACTGTTTGTCAGTATTATATGCACGGGTATTGCAGTATCACTAATTATAGTGTTAGCTACCAGACCCTCTAGTGAAACAAGTAAGTTGTCTTCAATTATATATATTTTTAATGCCGAGCTTAGTTTTTATTTGCCAGTCAGCTTTCTGCTGAATATGGCAGGTATATGCGTGTCTCCACGCGGATTTGAACCCGAGTTGCCAGATTAAGCGGTGAGCGCGCTAACCACTGAGCTACTATAGATAGTTAAAATAACACTAACCAATGTTCGTATTCTCGAGTTATTGCTCTTCAACAAGAATGTATTATTTACATGTTTTAAGTGGCATCCATTTTTTTATGAAGAGCAAGAGCTTGAACATTTGAAAAAGTGTCAGTGTTATATACTTTCCTGTTGAGAGACGAAAAAGATTGATAGATATATTTATTTCTACTTACAATGTACAATTTACATGACAAAATATACCATAACATACTTTGAAACAGTAAACAAGCATACATGCAATAATAATGTTATGTCTGTCAGCATTTCTTCCTTTTGTGACTCAACTTAAGTGTTCCGAACGCTTCAGTCTGTAGATAGGTTACCAAGTTATTGCTTTTTGAAAGGGCTTTATGGGGCTTTAAATCAGCGTAAAGCGCAATGCAATAAATGAATGCAACACAATGGGATCGAAGCGTAAGTCACAGATTATACGAGATATTCAGATTGGGGGAACTCTGGATTGGTCTAATTAGTAATTAAGATGATATCATTAACGCATTGCAGTGTGAAATTTTAACATAAACTTGATAACTGCACCTGAACTCAATAAACAAAGCAATCAACATTACATAAGTATAAAGGATGGTACCAAAGAACCACATATAGTTCTTATTTCCATTGTGGTTCTTTGACGTATAATTTCATAAAATGCGAGATGTTTGTAGACGTCTGATGAATTGAGTTATTTTATTTTCTAACGAATGATCACCGAACAAAACTCTTCACATTGGACACAAACGCTCGCTCGCAAATTCAAATTCAAGTTTTTGCCCGAAACCGGCTCAACGAATCCATGAAGCTGAGCCGGTTCGGGCATAGGCTGTGCTCTGTTTCACAAAACTATTAAGTTGTGTGGGTAGTGCTAGTTCTCTCAATCTCAGTTTAAGCGTCTTGGCCAAAAGGTCAGGTGGTATGTCCACCCTGATTTTGAGACTCTATCAAAGTGGTGTTCAAGGGGCATCAATCTGTAGATACGTAACAAAATTATTGCTTTTTGAAAACGCTTAATGGGGCTTTAAATCAGCGTAAAGCACATTTCAACAAATGAATGAAACACAATCACAATGACGTCGAGGCATACATAAGTCACAGATGATACGAGCCATTCAGATTGACGGAACTCTGGATTGGTCTAATAAGTATTATTAAAGATTGTATCATTGACGCGTTGCAGTGTGAAACTCTAACGTAAACTTGATAACTGCACCTAAACTCAGTACAAACCAGCTGAGACGTGTTTGGAGCATCTAAAAATAACAAAACAGCATCAACTTCTAACTGAAATTTCTTTGTTTTTCTGCATTAACGAGACATATTTGTCCTTCTGTTTTTATGCTCATTACAAATGATGACGTCATTGGTCGTAAGGCAACCGTTATTGCAATGGAAACACGTCATACAATTAATAAAACCAGGCATATAAATGTTCGTTATTCTTGATTTATAGTATCAAGGCTGTAGTTATAACGATACAATTAAAGCTGTATGTTTTATATATTAAGGCGAAGATAAGTTTAACAAGCGATGTTTGTCAAACACGTGTATGTCACAATGGCTACCCAATAGTCAGAAATGGTGTAAAAGTCACGATGACCTTTGATCTACTGAGTTCAAAATCAGTAGGGACCATCTATTCTTAATGGCCAACCTCCATTTGAAGGTGTTAAGGTCAACGGACAAAGCGTTATTTTGTTATTGAACGGAAACTCTCTGGACATAAAAATATAATCTAGATTCTGACGTGAACGCTTGTTATTCTGGTGCACCTGCTGACGGTGACGGCTGGACCAGCAAGTGATTTTCTAGACAAAAACATTCAAATTACTCTCCAGAAAGCAGAAACACGTGTATCAGATTTGTCGTTGAGATCTGACTAGATTTAACACAATTTAAAGACAAATAAATTAAAATGAGGCTGAATACAATATTGTAAAGATTTTGTTTTTGTTTGTGGTTATGATGTTGTTTTGGCAACTATTTAAATGAGCGTGCGAATAAATACGTTAATCTCTGAGACCCATTGTCTTTGTTTGTCTGCGTCATTGAATGTCGTAGATTCTTTTCTCGAATTATAAAATCAAGGACTTTGTGGATTACTTTGTTTTTAGGTTGTATGAATCTTTCATCAGATAACTGCTTTTGTATTTTTAAAAGTCATTGAAATTAGCATGTGTCTCCCTCCGAACGACATGAGGGATTAACATTCAGACAGTGAATATATTAATCGAAATGAGTCATGAAAACACAGACAAAACAACTTTTTCAAAATGAATCAAAATGCGTAGGTGGGGATTGCACAGCGCAAATAACACTGCAAATTAGGTGCCCGTTCCATAGTCACGGATGAATTATCAAGATTCGGATCGGAATAAGTAATGTAACAGGGACAGAAAAATGTGCAACCAGACCTTGTCTCGAGCCCGGACCCTTCGCTTATAGAGCAAATACTCTAGCTTGCCGACTACTTACACAAGTTTCTTCCCTTTAGTATATAGGTTCAGAATGTAACATTAAGACAAATAAATAAGAGCCTGATAAAGGGGGCACACATGGGCTTGCATCGGAAAACATCTATAAATATTTCTAAATAATCACATCGATACTGTAAATAAATGTGTCTATATCAGCATCCATGTTTTCTATATTTCAGTACGTATTATCAGTATTACAGAGCCGGAGTTAGGTTATGTATCATCAGACCAGCCTAAAACATATGGCGAGTATTCAGAAACTCCTCAAAAGTTGTGCCTTACAGAAGATTGTGTTAAAGCAGGTAAGACGTTAGGGAACCGGCCCAGTGAACATAAACATGAACAAAAAAACCATGTTCTCAAACTCCATATTACATGTTACTTCCATTCCGTAAAAAAGAAGTTATTGCATGTTTTGAAACTAAGACCATGCTCTCCAACTGGAGTACGGTGTACAGGTTTGTGCATGGAGTACGTTCTTCAATGTTTATAATCTCGGGGTCAGATCAACGCTGTTCATATTATTTTGACATTTCTTGCACTATCAAGAAACCGTAGTTGTGAATGCAGTAAAATGACGATATTCTTGACATCAATGTCATAAAACGTGTTTTTGAAAGAATTTTAAATCATCATGAAGAATTTATGAATTTATAAACTGTGACAAGAGCAATTACCATGACGTGACAATCATGAAATCGTGAATTTCATCAATGGGTCATACATTTATTAACCACTGCACGTTGCTATGACTATCACCATACCTATCGTGAAAGCTCGGCCATTTCCGTTTGTCTCCAGTAAAAAATGCTATAGTCTGGTTCCCTGTCCTAAATCTTACAGTAGTTTGGGTCTGGTAAAAACTGATTAATCTATAACTCCAGTGGTCAAATCAAAATCAAAATGGCGGATGTACGTTAGTTTATATAGGCAACTTTATATTATCTTACTAAATAGTGTGTCCTGTTGGTGTCGTTTTGATGATACCTTTGTAGACAACGGTTACGATGTTTAAGCGTAATAGAGTCTCCATTCGAATGTCGTAGTCTCTTTGATATCATTTAATTCCCCTGAGACCTCACGATGTAGCTCAGTCCCAGAGACTTGACAACATAGCAGCCAGTCACTAAGTACAATACCTCTCCCGTCTTATAGTAGAATTATTCTCTCTCGTCTTATAGTGGCATTATTCCTTATCCTCTAGTTAACTAATTAATTTCCTCTCACAGAATGCTAACGGCAAACTCTTGATTCATTTATTGCTACTTTATGTCATCAGAGAACGTTGATGATTCCATATCCTAGGGCATCCTAGTCGCCTGTCTGTGGTTTCATTGTAGACAATAGATAATGTCGTTCTGTTATACGTACCAGTGAGTAGTTCTAGCAGATGATTTTGTCATTTTATGCCCATTTCGGGTAACCCTGTTTATTTTTCGAACACAGACTAAATAGCAGATGCTGTGGCTTGTCTGGTGTTCACTGTACACACTTTACATAGCAACTAGTAAACATTGTGTTGTGAGTCGTTCTAGCAGATGTTTGATTCCTTTCATTTCTGAACATATCCTGTTACCTGTATGCATTGTAACGTTATACACACTGTAAGTCGCTGTATATTGTGCGCACCAGAAGACAAAGCTAGTTGTTCTAGCAGATGTTTAGTTGTTTACACATCCTGCTGATTCATTTGTGATTTTGTCTTCGACACCACTTGTGTAATCTAATAGACTCACTCGTTTTACAATTTTTTCACGATCATAGTAAGTCTCCGGGGCAACATGACCAACATTAGAAATACTTCCTCCAGCACAGTGGACGCCGCTGATGTTCAATTTCATTGAATTACTATACAACCTGTCTGGAACAAAGGCATCCAGGCTAATGCCGCTAATGGGATGCTAGGCTATAGCCGAAACATCCCGGTGGGGATTTTCAGATAACTCGCTTCCTTGATATTGACTGTGACAATTTCCTCAATAATACAAGTACAAGTAAGTTGCTCTTGGAATGTCTGACTCGTGTGGTTTGATTGCAAGTATGCTTTTCAGATTCAGAACAATATTAGTTTCATTTATTAGCAGAAGCGTCTCATATTCAGTACGTAGTATCAATCGTAGTCGGCTGGACGCAACTTGTCGGTCTCTTACTCTCAATCCTCTTATTGGCCATTGGAAAATAAGGCTACAATGGTCTCTCTCCGCTTAGGTCTGCCGTTGGCCATTGTCTGCGCTTCGATCAAAGATAATCCCGTCAAATGGTCGGCACAAACTACCAAATGGTTTCGTTGAGGTGTAGTGGTTATGCATATGTATGTACCAGAATATCTCTAGATGGAAGGAAAATTCTAAAAGACGTTTAAAACAAAGGTCCCATGTATGGGTGTTATACATCTGGTTTAAACAGTGGAGTCTCTGAAATGAGTAGAGTTCCTGTATCTGCACTATCCACCGATATCTAAAATGACGACATGCCTCTGGGGGCCTCGCAAATATAGATAATTCAGTGGCAAGGATTAATATAATTGACCCGATCGGGATTCTAACCAGGGACATTTTGGTTCGTAGAGCGTAGAGCGTCACTTGACCATAGCATTCATATTCTGTATTACTTATTACTTGAAACCTATGTCTATTTTAGCTGCACGTTTAATGGAATCGATGGACGACTCTGTTGACCCATGTGATGATTTCTTCGAGTATGCATGTGGTTCCTGGAATAAGGTCAATGATATCCCGGATGATCGGACAAGTTACGATACATTCTCTAAACTCCGAGATATCATACACATACAGCTGAAAGGTAAGCACGTGGTCCATGCACGTGATCCATGCACGTGATACATGCACGTGATAAATACACGTGATAAACGCACATAAATGATGCATTCGTGTCATATAAGCACATTTTACAAAACACAAGTGTTTATTGTAATAAAACAATGTTCCAAATGTTCACTAATTAAATATCACGCTTTAGGCACCTCACTTAATAACAATTCAATTAGCTTTAAATGCATTACACGTGTACCTCGCTTTTTGCACAGGTCGAGCGTATATTTACAACTGTATAGTTTCCAATGGGTAATTCTAATTTAAGTTTCTGACCTAGCCTACAATCGGTCTCGATCGAAAAGCATGAACAATTGCGAAAGATCAGTTTTTCAGGAGACACGATAACAACAAAATGCCAAAAAACATAGCAAGAGCGCGTATTTTATAAAATTATCGTAATGTTTTTATAAAAGACACGGACATACCTTACATTTTCGAAAATGGTTCTACATATAAATGTTTTTCAAAGTATATAGCTCAACCCGTTTGACCATTTGTTGTTTTGGTTTTCTTGTTATGAATACTCGTAGAAACAACACGCTGGCTTAGAACCAGAAGGTCGTAACTACAACATCGATATTTTGAGAAAACAAAAGAAAACTGTCTGTAATTTATTCTTTACCTATGGGAAAACACGTTTTTAAAGCATCATTTTGGTCGACATGACAATTTCAGATTTTTAAAAAAAATATGCTCATAAAAAAGAAGCGCCGTGTGAAGCAGATTTCAAATATGTATGAGTCTTATAAGGTCGTAAGTAGTAGATACGACCTTCTAGTTCTAAGCCATCGAACTGTTATATTGCCAACATGATCGTAATTGAATTACAATAAGTATGGTCTTATTTTACAGATTTATTAGAGCGTCAAGTATCCGTCAAAGATAATGAAGCTACCATAAAAGCTAAGAAACTCTATATGTCGTGTATAAATGAAAGTAAGTACTACATCGCCTAGCGTATGGATGACATTTTAACCAGATTTTGACAGCTTATATGTTTTAGTAGCGTTTGTTGGTACATGCTTATTACGTAATGTCGCATCCGCTAATTTGTCCAACATCTTTGATAAAGGGGTACACTCGCACATGTTCCCTTTATAAAACGAAACTTGTTAGAGCAAAAGTCCATAACGCTTGCACATGTTCCCTTTATAAAACGAAACATGTTAGAGCAAAAGTCCATAACGCTTGCACATGTTCCCTTTATAAAACGAAACATGTTAGAGCAAAAGTCCATAACGCTTGCACATGTTCCCTTTATAAAACGAAACATGTTAGAGCAAAAGTCCATAACGCTTGCACATGTTCCCTTTATAAAACGATTATGATTTAAAACAAAGAATTAAATTGCTCTTTTGATGTCTAGCAGGCCTTAAACCTTTCAGATACATTTAAAGCTCGTATTTATCATTTTAAATGCATGACATTGTTTCTAAAGAAATCCTTTAAAATACAACACATGTCAGGAATAACTATTGTTTTTGTTGTTAATAAAATTAACGTCGTAAATTATCCAGTTTTTCTCCTTTTTAGCCCAGATAGATGAGCTTGATCTCAAACCAGCACGTGTATTACTGAAGGCACTTGGTGGCTGGCCGGTGACAGGTTTGGAGTGGAATGAAGGGGAGTTTGATCTGATCGAGTTACTCTCCAAACTCCGACTCTTCAATAACAAGATACTTATAGACCAATGGGTCGGACCAGATGATAAAAACTCAGACGTTTATATTATAAATGTAAAGATTATTGATTTTCATATTACATTTATTTATAATTAGTATGCATAGTACAAACTCGGATGTTTATATTATAAATGATACAAACTCGGTCGTTTATATTATAAATGATAAAAACCCGGCCGTTTATATTATAAATGATACAAACTCGGAAGGTTTATATTATAAATGTAAGTATTGAAGAATGATAATGGAAGGTAGTTTAGTATTCTGCGTCGTGCTAATTCGTCACACTATATCAGATTTTTAAAACAACAGGTAACTGTATCAATGATAGATTAAAATGAACACCAATGTAAAAGTTTTATATTCAAAATAAATATAAATTTTACAAAAAATGTGAGCGGAACTTGGACAGGGAAGGCAGCACTCAATTTAACCAGCCGTACACAGAGAACAGTATCATCACAACACATCTACACGGAGCAATGCCCACGCACTAACCAAAAGAAAAGATTAAAAGACCAAGTTCCCGCCGGAAAAATGTAGGATGACCCAATTTCACAAATACATTACAAAATAGCAGCGATCCCAAGAGGTCGAATGTAACAAAGCTTGGACCCGACCAAGTTCTCCAAGTATCCGCTGCAGGACGACCTAATTACACAAATATATGCCAAAACGGTGACACAAGCAACCAAATAAGAGATAAGTGCGACTTGACCTAGTCTACAAACACCATGCACAGTGACCAAAATGTATGTTCGTTTGTTATAATAAATGATACAGAGTTACCTGTTGTAAAAACATCCTTACTATGCAATACAAGGAAACACAAGTTCATGAGTACCTGATAAATAATTTGGAAAATTTTTTTTTGTAACTTAGTGGTTAAATTGCATTCAAAATATGTACTGTACCACCATTTAATTTTAGTACTTTAAAACCGTTTTCTGATCAACAGTTTTTAAAGATGACTTTACATGATAACTTTAGAACTATTTGTCACATTTTGTGTTTGTTAATTATTAAAGTTGGACCAGCCAGATCTAGGTATGATGTCGAGGGAATATTACATGAAAGGGAAGCAAGATCCACGACTTATAGCGTACGAAGATTTTGCAGTAAATGTGGCCATTTTGTTTGGAGCTCCGACAGATGTTGCAAAGAAAGATATGGGCGATGTTGTTGAATTTGAAATAAAACTAGCACATGTAAGAAAATATTTCAATATTTCAGAAAGCATTAAACTATTGTGAAAATATTTATAAATGATGTACATAACGTTCACGATAAATCTTCAACTTTGGGGGATGGCATTATTACTATGTTTTAATGAGAAAACGTGTTTTAAAAAACGATTATCATAATATCAAACGAAATTTCAGTTTTTATTCGTGATCTAGAACGCAGTCAAACACCATGTCCTCTTATAGTCGTCTCCTTATGTTATTCCTTAACTTATAAAAATACTCATAACTGCTAATGAACTGCTAAATGATTACCTGTTCAATGTTTTATATTTTATTTGTTCAGCTTATTACCCCACAAGAACACAGACGAGATAATGAAGCACTGTACAACAAAATGACGCTTACTGATCTACAGACCGATATACCAAAGGTATGTGTGCCCGTATGATTTGTTTATTGAACGATATTGTACGATATTGTATATCATATTATACTATGCATCAGTTTGAAATGATATCTGTATAGTTTACATGTTTAAGCATTCTTAGACAAAGGCTTACATGTATGTATAACTTAATGGTCATATAGAAAACTAATATTATTCACTTACACCATGTATTCGTTTTCACCCAGTTTTAATTAAGTAGACAGATTCATGTCAACGTAATTAACATAAGCATACATAAAAGAAAGAAAAACAAATTCATCATGGAAGACATCATTCAACAGAAACAGTAGATCACGAACATCACAGGTACAGACCTCAAATAAGGACAACGAAATGGCAACAAAATTGAATAAGAAAGAAAAATATAACTGAAAGGCTAAAAACACCACAGAAATAACAGGGTGTGCAAGGAACAACACACAACAACTGACCACACAAATTCGATTAGATTACACCTCATTTGCATACTCCCTTCTTCTTAATTAGTCGGTCCATCAAACGCTTATTGCGCAAGGACTAAGAACTCTCCTGGGTTAATGATTAAATATTAAATGTCCACATTTTTACGTCCTTCAGTAAACTTCTTTGATAAGTCTTTTTTTTATTTCAGTTCAATTGGATACGATATTTGACCACAATATTTGGCAGTGTTAATATTACTGTTAGTACTAATGATGCCATTGTTGTGTATGCGCCAGAATTCCTGAAGAGTATGGTTGATCTAGTCCTAGAAACAGACTCGCGGTAAGTCTTTGTATTTGTTAAACTGTCAAAATTGATGTCATTGACATTATAACAATACGTATGAAGTCAAACAAGTAACATGTCGAACATTGGTGCATTTATTTCTGTGTTTGGTAATACAAATGTAGTTTGAGATTTGAAGATAGTAGCGATAATCGTCAATGGAAGGCATCATTCAACACAACAAAGTATGAAAGACCCAGGAGATTATTTTACAAATTACTATTGTGGCCAAAAACTGGCCATATTCATAAACATGATGATGTGATAGAGAGAACATATTCTATAACTCTCTCGGAGATAGGGGCATTTAGAAGTATCACTTTTAATACTCACTAAGACCTCGACTATACAGTATTAAAATTATCATATTTCAGGACGTTGGCAAACTACCTGATCTGGCGTATCATGATGAACCGAGTGACCAATCTTCCAGACAAATACAGAGAACTGCGAAAAGAATACCATAAGGTACTGCTACTTATACTTTAAGAAATGAGAATATGCCACCAATTGTTTTGAAACTTATTATGAGGGTGGCAAAATGCTGTTTATATAACTTATAGCTTGTTTAAAAAGACCACTTTGGCAGAGATACTAGTGCGTACCACTTAAAACAATAGCTGATTTGACCAATTCTACGTACTCTATTCAAGAGACAAAATTGCTGTCATGTTGCTACATTGTACATTGTTTATTTGAATGAACAGTGACATTATGTGTATATTTCAGGCAATCTATGGTTCTAAGCCAGAACGTTCTCGATGGAGGGATTGTATAAACTATGTAAATGACAACATGGGAAATGCTGTAGGTCGACTTTTTGTCAGCAAACATTTCGACGAAGATGCTAAAAATAATGTACGTATCGCTGAAACGTTACATAAATATGGTGTCCGATAATATCGCTGTTACCATTTCAACCTACTGCCATGAAAAAATGGCATATGCAATTGTTATACATCAATGGAATGCTCACATTTCCAGGTTTAATTGAGTATATAACATGACTATATTGCTAGCTGTGCAGCATAGGAATCAAGTCGAAATGACGGTCTTAACGTCGAGCGAGCAGTAGCAATAAAAGGCAATATTATTCAAACTGTGTTTGGATAAAAGTTATTTTACCAATGAATAAGACACACCCACATCAATATAAATCAAATAATAACAAATACACGAGATTCCTCTTCATCATCATGATATTGCTGCATCATGATGATTAGTTATTTATATAAATATTTCAGGCATTTGCAGGGGGCCAATCAAGTATCCCATACCGGATCATTGTATTTTTCTTGCTACTGATTGGTTATTTATATAATTATTTCAGGCATTAGAGATGATAAAGGATATACGGCAGGCTGTAAATGAACTGTTAGCTGAAGTTGAATGGATGGATGAAAAGACCAAACAACTGGCAATGGAAAAGGTAACCCAACCTTGCCGATCACATCTATATTGGCTTATTGACCGAACTTTGTATTAGTTTTAATAAGTCCAACAGTAATTATTTTTCGCTCTCATTCTAGCAAAGGTCAGCGCAATACAGATACATTGTATCGCAAATTAATAATTCGAGTCTGAGAAAATTCATAGTACCATTACAATACTAGTTGTGTATCATATGGTATTTCTCTGATGCTACTAGTGCTATTGGAACATGTGGTATATTGTGTAATATACTAATATTATAAAATATCTCACCTCAATTCCATTCAACTAGATCGTTGTTATTTCTATCAGTCGGTATATCCTGCAATAGATTGACTAACTTACTGGCACTTATTCTTTCCTTAGTTATTTGCATCATCGTCGGGGGTCTCTAGACGAAGAAGCAGTTGTTAGTTCCCAGTCAAGTTTGATTAACTTGTATGTACTGCAACCATCAACCGGTCCATATAAAATATATAAGACCAATAAGCTTCGGTTCTTTAAAAAAAACACCATCTGTACCGATTAGTTTATGCCTTTGGTTTTTCGGAGATATAAAGTACATTTATTTCGTCAATTGTATTATAGAATGATGCGATGGCCGTGAAGATTGGATATCCACAGTACATATTGAATGATACAGCATTAGATAATGAATATAAACATGTAAGTTTCCTATGTAACGTTAGCTATCGTCATTGTTTGCTAGTACTTTTTCTCTTCATATTAAAATCTTGGAGATATTTAAGTCAAACTTGTTTTTGGACTCATTTGCTTGTTATTCCGTGATTGTACAAAATTATACTTATATTATGTTGAATGACTATCAAAAATAAAATCCGTTTCAATATACGCATTTCTTCTGTTGTTTTATAGGTAAATTTTCAACCCGAGACGTACTTTGAGAATGTTCTAGAAGTTATACGTGGTATCGCTATAACCAATCTACAGATGATAAACCAACCAGTAGATAAATCCTTGTAAGATTTTCAAAATATTAACAAGAATACGTAATAAATACTGTAACGCCCAGACAATGCAAATCCACTCAGCCAATGCAGCAGCGCCTGGTCACTAACGTGACAAATTCAGACAAAGAACGAACCACACTTATCCCCAAAATGGATATTTGATACAATACTTCACTTATGTAGGCAACACAGTTGGACAGCCCAGTCTCCATAGGAGCTGCATGTACCGAACCTTGTCCAAAGTGCTAATTGACTGTCAAAGACTGTATGAGTGTTATCAATCGTATAGCTGAATGAATATAATTTAAAGTCGAATGCCAATTTGAAGCTCGGAAACAACTTGTTGTCGTTTATGACAGAAAGGAGTTGAACTCACCCAAACAAAAATAATTACATAGCATATGTATAGTCACAGTATAAATCAGAGGTTTGTTGTTTACATGTTTACATGTATAGTTATTATATGTTATGTTGTTTGTTCCACAGATGGTCAACAACACCAGCGGTTGTTAATGCATTCTACAGTGCTGCCAAAAACCAGATAAGTAAGTTGATGTTGATGACCTTTTGAAGTCAGTCTTGACAATTTTAAAGAGGTGTGTAAGCACTCCTACTCTTAAAGCAAACATGACATTGATGCTTAAATAGATAAAAGTGTTCATTCACGGGGATGACTTCAGGTTTTATTCTATAACGATCGAAGCATCTACATTGAACGAAATATGATTGTAAGGTTTAAGTGTCCGCTCCTAACAAATTCAGTTATTGTGGGCTCCTTGGAAAGGGTAAAAGCTCGAATAAGTAATGCTTATTAATGTTATTTATAGCAGTATATGTGGTAGTATTGAAATTAGTTTATTATCTTAAATCAACTACTTATTATACACCTCGTTTATCATTATACTTTCAGTGTTTCCGGCTGGTATTCTACAACCACCATTTTACAGCAAGGGATTTCCGAAGTGAGTATTTGACCAAAAACTAGCACTGTATCTATTACATACTCCGCGATATAATGCAACCTAACCAAATGCAATCAAAGTGAATGAATATATATATAGTATCTACCACGAGTTTTCTTTTGAGATCAACCTTTTTTCAAAGAGACTAGAAAAAACAGTTATTCAGCGAGCCTCTGGTGATCTTTAGGTTACTAGGTTATGCAATTTTTGTTACCACATTTGTTGAAGAACAAAGTTCTTCTATTTGTTCTCATATGGACTATAACGGTGTTTATGTGATAAAAAAAGAATATAAAATATTATGTTACAATATACATTTGTAGTAACAGAACTCAAAATGTTTTAGAATAGTTGTCCCCCCCCCCAAGAAATGTAGTTTTCCCTGCTCAAGTGTTCTCCACGATTGCAATTAACTTTTTTCGTTGATACAATTACCATGATCACTAATACTTGACTACACATACATATATATGAGCCGTTCAGGAAAACCGGGCTAAGTGACAAAATTGTGAAAATGTTGATAAACTACCGTTAGAAAGAAGAGACTCCTGTGAACAGTTTCCGAAAATTTGAACAAATTATTTCATAAACTTACGAAGTTATAGGCTTTTAAAACCAACCACTCCCGCCTACTTTTTGAGTGACGTCGCAAACGTCATTCTCTTCGATTTTGACGTAACGTCAACTGGCATTTCAAAGACTCAGTATCTGATAAGTTTTTGACATAAACTTTAAAATTTGCGGCACATTTTGAATCATAGTCTTATTTTGATAAAACGTGTCCAATTTGTGAGTTTTTGCTTACGGGGAATAATAACAAGTGTTTTTTAGCCACTTAACCCTTGTTTTCCTTAATATGAGTACTTTTTAGAAAACGATAACCATAGCAACGACATGAGTTATTTAATACAATTTTAAAGAAAACTTGAAGCTAATGGATAGTACTATACTATCCAATTACTTAAATATGAAATCAAAGGACACAAGTTTTTTCTCATTTTAGACATAGTCAAAGTCATATTGCACAATTACAATACAATGTCATTAAGCCCGGTTTTCCTGGAGAACGGCTCGTATGATTGTTTATGTTTGCAGATCATTAAACTATGGAGGTATTGGTATGGTTATTGGACATGAGATAACACATGGATTTGATGACAGAGGTATCATAGTTCATTATTGCAATTTTCTAGTTAGCTCAATTAAGATATTTCCCGTATAATTAAACATACATTAGTTTACTATATTACCATACTCACAATATATGTCTAATTAACATTTCTGTACAAGCTAGTTGGCTTTTCCTTGGTAAATGTTTTCCTCTTTTAAATCCCACGAATAGTCTGACCAAGTGACGACTATCAAATCATATTCTGACGCTGGTTCATACATCATTCCCGATGTAAGCTGTATGGAGATGTTTGGCACCAAACAATGAAACTTTCCTCGGGAAATCAAAAATGCGTGTGTGTACTTCAAGCGGTTTGTCATGATGCATAAAAAATTCATGTGAAATGTTGAACAGCAATATTACAGTAACATGATTGTTCATTAGTCAAGATTTGCTGCATATAAATTAAGTTACCAGCTGATTAATTAGAAATAAAAAGTAATTACTGGTTCCATGTAAAATTGTTGATTCTAAATGACCGACGTGGTGAATGACTGAAATATTGTTTTGACAATGTGCTGGAACGGCAAGTAGAAAAGCTAAGTGCTAGTGCCTAGAATAGTAAAATAAATATTTGTACTGAATACCTTTGAATATATTTGCGCTTTCTTCTAGGACGACAGTACGATAAGAATGGAAATTTAAAACAATGGTGGGATGATCACGTGATTGAATCGTTTAAGAAACAAGCACAATGTATGATAGATCAGTATGGTAACTATACGGTCGATAAAATAGGTATAAATGTACGTGTCAATGCTGATTTAACATTATAAATTATAATAGTTTCTGCATTCATTTTCTGAAATATCACAATTTGCATATATGTTTTTTTCGCAAGCGCCATATGGCTCGTGTGGAGGACTATTTATTATTATATCTGTGATGTATAGCAAATGTAGCATTTCAATTAGTTTTAGTTTCTTTGCATGTCAAACATTTATTTCTCAACTGAGAAATTCGTTCTCATTAATATTTATATATTTTTATATAAGCATTATATGGCCAAATGTACAAATGCATGCATACTGTAGTTGCAGACGTCAAAATCCTAGTTAAAAGTTACATACATCTTGGAGTTCAGAGTAATGTTAAAACGTTAACCCATGCATAATGATGTCAACGAAATAGCTAGTAATATTTCATTCAAATTAAAAACTTACAGAATGAATTTAGCCACACAGACGAATCGGTGTTCGTAATTGTGAAGTAGTCATTCAAATTTGTGCACAATTTCTTGCCCTACATAGTGGTTTTTAAATATGTCATGTTTATCATTATGAAACATTTATTACTCCTCTATGTTTCTTTCAGTTAAATGGTATACAGACGCAAGGTGAAAATATTGCAGACAATGGTGGTTTGAAAGAAACATACCGGGTAAGATCATGTCGCCCGCCATTGCATTAATAAAAAATAATCTTAACGTTTAGTAAAATCTCAATAAAATACCGCGGTTGCTTTTTGTAATCAAGTCAGTTTATCGCATACTTCTGTCATGTTTTGTTTCCCCATAACAAATTATTGCAACGCATAATTATCACTTTAAGTTTTTAACTGACAGCTGCAGTACTTTTAGAGTTACGTGTATTTCTTGTTTAGGCGTACCAGAAGTGGAAGCAGACACACGGCGGTCAGGAACCAAGACTTCCCGGTCTAACATCACTTAACAGTGACCAGCTTTTCTTCCTCAACTTTGCTCAGGTATGCACGTTTGTAACTATAATTTCTTTATTGTAATAGATAAATAACTATAGAATAATGTATTGCTAATAGAAAAGGTAAATGTATAGAAATAGTTGACTTAGTATAGCGTACACATTGCCATGCCCATATCCAAACCCATCGGCAGTCACCAGTCGTGACTAATAAAAAGAAAGATGACAATCATCGGTTCTGTATAGACTTTATAAAGATAATGCCACTAAGTTAAGCCTAGTTAAACACAGAACTAATTACAGACAAAAGTGAGTAAAGGGCGACAAATATGAAGACATCTTCAAAAAAGTATACTTTCCTAACATGGTTTCTGGTTCACGTTGTATATTCAATGTTTGATTTTTTTATTGTTCTAGGTTTGGTGTGGTACAACACGACCACAAGCAATGATTGACAGAATACTTACTGGGGTGCACAGCCCGGGTAGATATAGGTAAGCTAACTGACACTGATTAAAATTGTTCTGAAATTTCACGTTACGACTATGCTATATTGGTATACAAATTTGACGTAACGACTATGCTATATGGGGTTACAAATTTGAAGTAACGGTCTATGCAATATGGAGCTAAAAAGTTTCATTTTCATTTATTGTCAAACGTACCGTAAACGAATAGGTTAAACATTCCTGGTGCTATCTATTGCCACGAAGTGATGATGAAGATGAACCAGTTGACCTTTTTATGCAAGGGCATTTCTAGTAACGTGGTAATTTTATTTCGTTTATGGTATGCCGCCGCAGGTGATCAAAATCGGTACATCTCCTACTCGAAGCGTACAGTCTACGTCTAGTACATAAGAAAAGCTAATTCGCATTAACTAATGTACACCTTGTTGTTTTCTTAATTGTAGGGTAATAGGAACTTTACAGAACACAGAAGATTTTAGTAAAGTATTCAACTGTCCTGTTGATTCCTATATGAATCCCCGGAAGAAATGTACCGTGTGGTAACATGGCTAGAGTTATAATTTAGACAAGGGGTTGTGTGACGTGGTTATATGAGAATTCGTGAGACGGTTTTACACTACAGTTCAAATTGAGAATATGTGTGAAAACGTTTAGCAAATACCGGTTGTTTCTAGCGCATTCAGTATTCATGAAACTTTGACCATAAAGAATGGTGTAAAGGTTGATGTCGTGAATCTGAGCTCAAAAATGTGACCAGTGACGTCAGTGACGTTATTCTGTCTGATGTGATGGTTTTATTAATTAACTGTCATACAGTACAATGTACTTCAAGTTAAATATACTGTTAATGATTTGTTAAAAACTATTGTGCAACTTATGATGATGGGACGTTAATAAGACGCAAATGAAGCATATTCGAGTAACTACTTTCGTTATCGAAAGTACTTTTTAGTCTGGTTGGAGAAACATTGTTACAGTTGAAGTGTACATAAAGGACGAAGGCAGAGATCAAGAGGAATGTGACACATGTATTGACTTATTTAAAGGGACGACCCTTTTTTCATTATAATTTTTATGTGAGAATACTAAATGTATGTACAAAGTTTGAAAATATTTTTTATGTATTTGATATCAAATGTTGTTTTTCTTTTTCAATAATCGTTTACCTCATTTTATTTTGTAATATTTACCTTTTCGTACATCGTTTAGTTGTCTTATGTATACAACTTCATTATTACATGCATTGTGTTACGGTTTGTTCACATTTTCGTTCGTTACAAGGACTATCTCACCAAATGATAGCATTTCGAGTCATGTTTCTTGACATTATTTAAAAGTGACACTTTAATATTCATTAATAGCAACTTGTTTCATATTTTATAAATGTACGAATAGTAATTTAACCATCCAGATAGACATTTGCAGTACTAGTAAGCTTGTCTACATTTTTTCCAAGTTCGTGTCATAAAAACAATTCCTTTCCTGTTATGATCATGTTAGGTTGGTATTGCTGTTATTTGTTGGATGGGATATTATTTAAATGGATATATAGTTATCGTGTTCATTAATACAGTATTTTGCATTTTACATTTTATGTATGTACATGTATGATTTATTGTGCAATGTAAATAAAATAAAGTGTAGCTTTTCATTCCTTATTTAACTCAAACTAATGAGAAACGAGTAGTTTCTGTTTTTTATCATAATCATTTCAGAGAAACTGAGTTTACTACAAAACTAATATATCCTTGCAAAATTCTTGAAAATCTAAACCTTTCAAATCCAATGAATTGGACAGTAGTAGAAGGGTACATATGTTCCTCCCTTGTCGTAAGTTTATTGCTACCTTGTCAATGATCTTCAGCCCAACATCTCTTTTACTCAAACATAAAATGTGTTTAGTTTAGAATTTCTTCCCTTCTTCCAAAAACCACAGGCTTAAGAAGTCATATTACAAAATACAGTTTTAATTTCCTCAATTTTTTATACATTTACTATTAAAGACGTCTTTAACTGTGGCAAATGAGTGCAAATTTGGAGAAGTCAAACTGCATTTTGTGATGTAATTACTTAGACCTGTGCAAAATTGTATATAAGTTAAGTTGTCGGTTTTCGAGGGTCACTTTCAGCCGTTAAGTCGTTCATCCATCTTTTTGATATATTGAACTTGAACATTTTGAAGAAGCTGTACGTCCATTTCTGTAACATGTTCCTCTGCTATATCCATAGAGTAAAGTGAATACTGAAACCAAAATTGTACAACTTTGTTTTTCTCCTCAAATATTGTTAGAATAATTTGAATGATGATCCATCACAACTATATTTGTTATGACATAAATCACATAATATAAATATTAAATTAATGGTGTTAAGTATAAAGAACCTCGTGCATGGCATTATTCACGAACGTTGTGTGACTTTTTTTAAACTCAGACTAAGACTTAACATTGTCAAAGGTTCATTATTTTCTTCTCATTCTTTGTTATAAATGTACAAATTTTGAAATAAATGGGTATACATGTTCCGTGGGTAACAACAAATAATCAGATACAATTTCACACGGTTCAATGTAATTGCAAAGAAATGGCATTGGTTATAAATGTTGTCAGTTTCAAGCTTACAGTGTTGGTGAATAAGGACCCTGTATAACTAACTTTAAAACATATAGAGGATACAGGGTAGCCTGATAACATTTTCATCTGTTCTGTAGGTGTGCCAACATTGCACTGGTATGCATTATGTTTTCATACAATATTTATACCAGTACAATGGTGCTGCCCTATATCATCTTTCAATCCAGCATTCATATTCCTTTGTATATGTGTTTTTAACTCTTTCTAAATAAAAAATGTAAATTTGTAGTGTTTCGTCTTTATATTAAAATTCTATCTAGAGGGGGGACATGCCATATATCTCTCAGTGGCCTGATTTTTTTATGACTTAGATTTTATGTGTTGGAAACCTGGACTTCCAATTCTGAGTTTCCTAGCTCAAATTAGGACCATAACGCTAGAATTTCAAAAACCCTTCAGAGTTTTTCCTTAACGAGACAAGAACTGGTTAGTAATCAAGAGGTGATACGGCATGTATCGATGCTTCAGTGTATGCATCAGCTTTAACAAAGAACAAAGTTGTCTACTCTGAAAGATCTAGTGAAGCGCATACAGCATCCTTTTATCACACATCTGTCTCTTCCCCTTTAAGTCAGAGGAAATGACAAATCCGGTAGGAAATAAACGTATGACTTACGAATGTGTGAGTAGATTACACATGTTGTGTTCGAAACTCTGATCAAGGATAAAAAGTTAAAACTGATTTGGAGAAAGCATCAGAAAACAATTATATGGAAATATTCTATCCCATTTCACATCTGTTGCCCTCAAATATACAACAACTTGCCAGACGTTCGTGTCATCACAAAACAATCCCTATCCTGTAATGATCATGTTAGGATAGCATGGCTGTCATTTGTCGGATGGGATATTATTTAAATGGAAATATATTTTTACATGTTGATACAGTATTCGCTTTTTACGTTTCATGTATGTAGTATTTATTGTGCGATGTAAATGAAGTGTTATTTCATATTTAACTCGAACTTGCTAGAAACTTGTATAAACTAGTTAATTATTTTTTAGAGAGAAACTAAGTTCGCTACATTATATCCTTGGATTTAAACCTTGCAAATCCAGTGAATAGGACATTTGTTGAAGGGTACATATCGCTGGCTTAGAAGGTTACTACTAACGGTCTTATTAGACTGATACGTATTCCAGATCAGCATTTCAAGGAGTTTCTTATGAACCTATTTTCATACGAATCGAAACTTGTCATGTTGACCAAACTGAAGTTGGCTTGTTTTACTATAAATAAAGAGTAAATTTCGGACATTTTTTTTCTTGTTATCCCAAATAACGATTTCGTCCTAACGACCTTCTTCTTCTAAGCTTGCGAGATGTGCCTCCTTGGTGTTAGTGTAATGCTTTCTTGTCAATGATCTTCAGCCGAACATCTTTTTTCCTCAAATAGATAACATGTTTAGTTTTGAATTTCTTCCCTTCTTCCAAAAACAAGCCAAATTAGTACATGTATATAAAATTACCAGTTTTGGAGGGTCACTTTCAGCAATTCATCTGTTCGGTCACCCTTTTCTAATACTAAATTTGAAAATTTTGAAGAAGCTTTTTAAGTCCATTTCTGTAACATTTGCCTCTGCAATATCCATATATCCATAGAATATAGGAGTACAGAAAAATACAATGTTATTTGTACTCCGCAAAAAGTGTAAGACGAATTTGAATAAAGATTCTTCAATTTATTTGTTATGACATACCATTAATTAAGTACAAACCACTACAATGCTGTTGTCCTATATCATCCTTCAACCCAGCATTCATATTCCTTTGTATATGTGTTTTTAACTCTTTCTAATTACAAAATGAAAATTTGTAGTGTTTCATCTTTATTATTGAAATTCTATCTAAAGTAAAAATGGGACATGCCATACATTTCTCAGTAGCCTGAAATTCTTATGAATAAGTTTTATCTTTTGTAAACCTTGACTACCAATCCTAAGATTACTTGCTCAAATCAGGGCCAGAACAACAGATCTACGAAAACGCTCCAGAGTTTACCACTCAACAGGACATGAACTGGTTAGTAACCAAGAGGTAGGTATTTTGGCATGTATCGGTGCTAGACATCAGGTACAACAAATAAACAAGTTGTCTACTCTAAAAGATCTAGGGAAGCACTTCCTGAATCCTTGTATCACACAACTGGCTCTTTCCTCGAAATCAGAGGCCATGCAATGGTCGACGCGACAAAGAAAACACGAATAGCTTACAACTGTCTCAGTAGATCACAGACATGTGTCTAGCCACTTGGGATCACCGTTTTTTGTCATTTCTTTGTGAATGTTGGTCATGCTGCATTTTTGCGGCGGAAACTTGGACTTTTAATAATTTCTTTGGCTTGTGTGTGGGCATTGCTTCGTGTAGTTGTGTTTTCACTGTTTTCTATGCGCAGCTGGTTAAGTTGGGTGAGGCATTCCCTGTCCTATTTCCTCATATATTTTATGGAAATTCTGATCAAGGATAAATTTGGAGAAAGAATCAGAAAACAGTTTATGGAAAAATATTTGTTCTATTTCACATCTACTGTCATCTAATATACAACAACAACAACATGCGAAATGTACATCAAAATAAAATATTTACAACTAGTGAAAAATATTTACAATAATGAAAAATGATCTTACAAGTTGTATGTACACTATAGTAAGGCATAATCTGCAACTAAGAAATATTGTAAGATGTATACGTATTTTGAATACTGTTTCACACCAGTTATAACAGCTTTCAAATGTCAACTTATGTTTTGCCTTAAAACTTTCTTGAAGAAAAAACACTTAATTAAATAAGTTTACCATGGACTGGCATCAAGGTGACTCTGATCTATTTGGTCAACTGTTGTCATTTATAATAACATCAGACGCAATAAATATGGCTACCTTTGCATTCCAGTGACAAGTTTCAACACTCATTTTCAGTTATTTGTGTAGAGAATCGCAGGTAACTGTATAATTCGAAACGAGTAAAACGAAAACAAAAATTAATTCTTATATTTTTTTATAAAGATAAGATATTACAAGATTTTTTTTCATCTTTCTATTATCAATGATACAGTTACCTGTACAGAGGATATGTGAATAAACAATGCAAAAAAAAATAGCTGCATAGAAGACATCAAATAATTATTATAATACATCTGAAAAATTTATTCAAAACACCTGACTATAAGAAACATGGTACATACAATGTAGACAGGGTTTTTTTCCAAATAAATTTTTCTGTTGAAAAATATGTCCAGCAAACACACAGCTACCTGTGCATACCTTTTGTAGATACATGCAACAACAAAAACATGGATGTCCATCTCTTAAACAGCTGGCTGAAATTAATTGCTAATTAGATAACAAGTGATTTGCTCCATTGGAATATTTGGTTACAAATCGCTGCCTTAGAATGAGAAAGTCATAAGTACAACTTACGATCTTATAAGACTGATACATATTTAAATTCAGCATTACAAAGCCTATTTTCATAAAATCGGAACTTGTCATGTTGACCAAACAGAAGTTGAAACAGCTTGTTTTACCATATGTATAGAAGAATTTTCGAACATTTTTTCTTGTTTTCTCAAAATATGATTTTGTATTTATGACCTTCTCATTCTAAGCCATTGAAATGGTTTTCATCTTACTCATGACATGAATTAGTTAAGGCAATTATAATTGGGATACATAGTGTGCTGATACATATATATCATCAGCAGAAGAGGCTCAATTTTATTTATATATAGTTATTACTTTAAAAATCAAAATTATTTAATAAAAATATCTTTTAACAAACTAAACCATGGTTTTGAGAAGACAAGGTAAAGCAATTTCTTAACAAATCCAATAACAAGAAACACCGAATATTACATCAACACTATTAATCTATTAATAACATCTATCAATTTAAAACTTTAGTTCAGAAAAATCACACAATTAAACATAAGCCAACCACTTTTGACTTGCACACATATTACACACTTAAATTCGACATAATACAAGGTTTTATTTCTAAATTTGTCATGCAAACAGTTGTATATAGGCATATAAATTATAATAAAAATAGTAACATTGACTTATGTAAATAAATGATTTTGCGATTTTGCATTAGTTGGTGCGCTTCAATTGTACCCATCTGACCTAGACTGTGATGCACAGATCTACATACTATTGAAAAATATGCTGAATACAAAAATGTCCGAGATGAACCATGATCGCCTTAACAGTTCATTATATTGGTGTCGATAATGCACTAGTCAGTTGCATTCACGCCCTCCCCCCCCCCTCCCCAGGGATGGGTGGGGATTTTTTCTTTTGGATTGTCAAAACCCCGCCATTGCCTCACAGGGTGGGGCAGCTGATGGTAAAATCCCTGGTAAGTCTCCGGCACCTGACAACGAAACAATGTCCCTGGGGAAAGGGTTCAAAGAAGAAAAAAATTCTTAACATTTCACAAGCTGAGCAAGAAAAGCTGGAGGGTAAAAACATGGCCGTTTCCCCAGCTATCAGCCGAGGAAGCAACTGACTGGTCCAGAACAAAAGCATTATCAATGTCCTATACAGCAGACTATTCAAGCATAACAACAAAAGCAAATGGTGTCAACATTTCAAAATAATCATAATACATGTAAGTATCAATACACACAAAAATGTTTATAAAAATCAGCAAAAAAAATATAGAAAATATTGCAGGAAAAAACATGTGATTATTTAATTTGAAAGCAAGTAAACACAAACAAATAATTTGGTTAAGGCTTGAAAAATAATATGTGAACCTTAAGCATATATGTAAATATACAACAAAAATCTAATTATAGGTGGTTTGAAAAGAATGAGTATGAAACAGGAAATGTGAAAATGAACAAAATGTAAATAAGGATTAATTAAAAATATCTACACATCATGCAAATCAGAAAATAAGTAAATATATGACAAAATCTATATATATAATCCCCCCCCAGTAGAGGGAAACCTAAATCAATGTTATAGTGCAAATGTAGGGTTGAGAATATCCAAAAACATGATCAACCCCACCCACTACACAACCATATCACTCCCCAAAAATAATGGAACATAAATATCATATTTACAAGTACATGTATCTGACTGTATCTGACTGTATTCCATATCATGTTTTCACAATCCCCCCCCCCCCTGAACAAAGTGAAATTCAGAAAAAAATGATTGCCCTATATCATAGAATGGAAGAGCATCATCAGACAAGTTCATTTATGTTCACAAAGGTGAGATAGACATAGCCCCTGAAACACATGTATGTCAGCATAGCCACAACCGACTCAACAAATCATTGACTACAAAAACAAATAATTATGTAGACAAAACTGACTCAAAAACAAATTATTATGTAGACAAAACTGACTCAAAAACAAATAATTATGTAGACAAAACCAACTGAAAAACAAATCATTACATAGACAAAAGTTACAACTAAACACAATCAATGTCATTATAATTCTATCACAAATTCTAATACCCAAGATGTGTACATGCATATCCAGAGTGTAAAATCTCCAAGAATACATCTGTAGATGAAAACTGAGTATAATACCACATGATATGTTGTGTATATGTCAATCATGGCACTGTATACATGTTTAACTTCATACCTGCCAAGTACTCTGCTAATTTCAGAGTTCCTCCTATTTTTAATAATAATTTCTTATGAAAACTCCGAAAACCGATTTTAAACAAAAGGTTAACCAAGTAGTAAGAGTATCATGATTTGATAAGGAATGCTTTGGTTGGTTGGATTAACTTTGTTTTAATACACTTCCATACCCAACTCTCCTTCACACATACTCCACTGCAAGCAACTGCTGGACCCTGCAAAATATCAAACGTATGTCAAATGTATAATGCAAGGACTGAATACTGGAATTGCCACTTACAACTAAAACCTAATATACTTATATCATCAAGGCATTTCCCGCCTTATACCTCATGTACTGTAGTGACAGCGACCATATCAGCGTCATTTGAGCACCTTTTTTTTAGTTGTTTCGGTGACACAATCGGTATGGTAGCTGTCATTTCAGTGCTAGGCATGTCGCCGTTGGGGTCTTGGGTTTGAATCCCACCCAACCGGGTTAGGGTTAAAATGCGATTTTCATATATCATCAAGAGATGGTATGTAAAATTTATGTTCATGAACTTTTCACTCACACAAGTAACAGACCGCTATATTTCCCACCAAAAGTAAATTGATGCACAGATTCAGCGAATTTTCTAGGGGTTCTATCAGCTGTATTCTCACGATTATTTTAGGAGGTCTGCAAGCAAGATTTGCTCATGAAGTAGTCCCACCATCTATCTTTCTTAGAGGGTCAAGCTGATCAGACTGCAAGCCCTAAGAATCTCATGTAAATATTCAACATCACAAATTACAGTTTTGCCAATTTTTTCACGGAAGGTCCAGATTCCACAGTCCTCCCTCTAACAACAACAATTAATGTTTGTAAAACACATATGCCCCACAGTTCAATAGTCGGAAATGGTAAATGTCACAGTGACCTTGACCTTTGATCAACTGACCTCAAAATCAATAGGGTCATTTACTGTAGCTTGCGTACCTCCATGTAAAGTTTGAAGATCCTAGGGCAAAGTGTTCTTGAGTTATTAAACAGAAACCATTTGGTCTACTGACTGACATACCTACCAACAGACAAATGGACAGACTGACCAACATGTGCAAAGTAATATACCCCCTCATCAAAGAAAGGGGGATGGGGGCATATCAAATGTATCATAATCAACGTGCTACTTACGCTATAATCATCCGCTACCACTATGTGTGTGGCCGTAGATTTACTAAACTCTGGAACCATCTCACCATCATATCTGTGTCTAGGTTAAGGTCATATAATCAAATGGACATGATTTATGACACAAACAAGACTGTGATCAATAAACATGTACACCCCAACAGAAGCCTTGTTTGAGGTTAATGTGAAGGTCAGGTTATGTAGGTGTGTACAACTACAACATCCATGCAAAGTATGACAATTTTCTCATTTAATTTCATTGAGACTAAATTTCATGGTTTGGGTGAAAAGACCATTCCAGGGGGGAGTAATTTCAAGGATGTCTTATCCACCAAGCCATATACTTTAGAAATAACTTATATTCGTCACCGTGGGGATTAATTTTGTGGTTTAGATCATCCACGAAATCCACAAATTAAATTAAATCCCCACCCTTAAATATTAATCATCTTACAGTTACTGTAGTAGATGGTATATGTAAGTAATTGTGTATTAGTGGAACAGTATGGAGGTAGTCAAGGATACGCTATGATGTATCTCTTCAATGTTCTATAATGCTTGTTGTCTTCAGGTACACATACCTTGGCACCGGTAAACACATTCGGTAAAATCTATAAACAAATCAAAAGACATCATACATTAATATAGCTTGCCAAATTTAACACAATCCTAACCTTTTAAAATTAGCATAATTTGACAGCCAACATCTTGTCTTTATTTATAAACCCGGCTGTATGTTTTCAGAATCAGGGAGTTTCACGAAGACACTCAAGATACAATACAAACACAAATGAGAAATACCGATATTGCACAATTTGCAATCAAAGCAAGAACTTTAAAAATTCATGCATAAAGGTCAGGATCAGGTCAAATTTTCCAAGCAATACATACAAATAAACAATAAAAGCAAGTGTCATACAGATACCGTATAAAATCATTTTGCTTTACAAAATATTGGAATTCAACAGAAAGATGGCCCAAAATCTTTCTCCTGTTTTTGTACAAAGATGACCCAATGTTGAATGGACATAGATTTTAAATTTATACAGATAACCCATGTGACCATGACTCATTAAGATGAGGACAAAATGGTCTATTGGGAATCACAAGCATTCACTAGAGTTTTAGTCTTACAACGTTGGTGAATAAGGCCCCATTTTTTTCCAGTGTTACTCCACTATCAAAATGACCTAATCTTTGACAGATGTTCATTATGACCAAGTTTCATAGTTTAGGCAATAACCGTGTGTTAACTAAGATTTTGTGGATGGAAGGGCGATTTACAAAGATCAATCATAAAAACGGCAAATTGAAACGTGAACTTACCCCATTAGAAGCTTGTTGAACTTTAGGTGGATGAATGTATGTATCTAAATGGTCCTCACCCTTCTGATAACAGTCAGCACCATAGCGACATTCTGGCTTTGACTGTTACAGTAATAAAAGATTTTTTTTAGCATAATAAGAATAATAAATATTTTGCAACACAGTACAATCTCTGTAGAGCAATGTCCTTTGGGAGCTGCAAATACTGGCGGCCCTGTGTTGAGAGATTGTTGCTATGTATACAAAGGTTTAATTTAGACTTAATATCACAAAAGGGAAAATTTAGAAGTGCAGAAGTGACCGCTCTGGAGAGGTTATACTGTATATATCTAAAATGTCCCATATCTGACTATAGTAATGACTTTGAACGCATATATTACAGATTAAATGTACCAACACTGTAAGACTGCAATTCAGACTTGGATTTGTTGTTACCCACTGAACAAGAATACCTATTTATTTCAAAATGTCAATTCTAAGTCTGAGCTTTAGTCTTTCAATGTTGGTCAATAAGGGCCCTGGGTCAGGAAGTTAATACCCTTCTGGGATTTCTGATCTTCTCCACATGTGGAAAAGTTTTCAGTTCCTTCAGAATAGCATGTCAAACAGGTAGTTTAATTTTCTAATTATTTTATTTAAGGTTTAACTATGCATCTCAACATTTTAAAGTGTATAGAGCTATATCTTACAGTCATATAATGTAAAAAAAATTACTTCCATCATTTTTAGTATGATACTAGACTACCTTAATTGCAAATTAAAACTTTGGATGGGTTCCGTGTACTTTGATTCAATTGTGGAAAAAATAGGCGATTCTCATAATTTCATAGGGTGTTCTAGAACAGTTTCGTAAGAAAACGGACAATTTGCATATCCAATAAATCACAGAGAGAGTTTCTGTTAAAGCTGAACCCCAAAATGATCTAATGGATATGAAAGCATAATTGTTTTTCAGTTTCAGATCATCAATATATACACTTTAAACTACAACAAAATTATAATAAAATTTACATTTATACCTTTTTGACTGGGCTTGATTCATCACCGTTTTCATGCGTTCTCTTGCTTAGTTTCTGTGGTGAGCTTGCTTCTTTCTTTGGTGAGAGAAACTTGAGTATACCTCCTCCACCAGGACTAGCTGATGTTTTACTTGGTGTAGATGATACTGAAGAGGGCCGGGATTTCATAGGAGTGGAATTACTGTTATCTATGAATAAAATAAAAATTTGCAAACTGTCATTGATAAGGATGCAATAAACAAGAGCACCAGGTCTGTGATTATAGACATTGGAGAACATACTCATACTATGTACTCCAATTGGGGCATATCTATTCTTAAATCACAAAAACTGCTGTTTATTACAAATTTTACATGTAAATAACATTGAAGTATAAATGTAATAATAAAACAAAATATAATGATTGTATCAAATTTCTTGGGTTGTCCAAAATGTGACACTTTTTGGGTGAAACTTTTTAAATAAGATGTTATGCATTTAGCGACTTACTCTCATCATCCGATCCATCATCAGTGCTGGATTTCTGTTTCTTCACCGGAGTTTTAATACCTTTCCCTTTCTTTGTACCAGTAATAACAATGTCTGATGTGTCTTTGGACTTCTCAAATAATGTTTTAAGTCTGGGTAAATCTGTCGCCTCCTTCCACGATTTATCATCTCTCACCTTGGTTACACGTGGAAAACGGATAGATATACCATCAGCTGTATGTACCTACAATCACAACACATGTAAATATGTTCCTACAATCACAACACATGTAAATATGTTCCTACAATCACAAGACATGTAAATATGTTCCTACAATCACAAGACATGTAAATATGTACCTACAATCACAAGACATGTAAATATGTTCCTACAATCACAAGACATGTAAATATGTACCTACAATCACAAGACATGTAAATATGTTCCTACAATCACAAGACATGTAAATATGTACCTACAATCACAAGACATGTAAATATGTTCCTACAATCACAAGACATGTAAATATGTACCTACAATCACAAGACATGTAAATATGTACCTACAATCACAAGACATGTAAATATGTTCCTACAATCACAAGAGATGTAAATATGTACCTACATTCACAAGACAAGTTTGGTTATTAATCCAGCTCTATAATAACTTGACCACTGCCGCAGCTCGATGGAATAAGAAAGGGACAGAGAGATGGACAAAAGGACAGGACCTGGTGCATTATTTGCCTCCGCATCAGTAGGTGCCAGGGCATAACAATCTTCTAGACCAGATTAAAGTCACCTTAACTTGCCATTTCTTAATATATTTTCATCAAAGAACTTTTATTTTGGTCAGAAGTCATTGCTCTTGTAAGAGTGATAAATCTAAATAAATCAGTAAAAATTGACAACCCTGATATTGAATTCAAACAGCTGCATCAGCCAAAAAGTAAAACGATTGTACTTATGTTGTTACCTCAGCTTTACTGAACTCAGCTCCTGATATTTCCCAGATGGGTGATTGTTTAGGATCAACACATACAAAGTCGGGAACAATGTTCTTCTTTACATCCAACCAGTCTGGTACTCGGCTCACATTTTTACTGATTTTCACCATTTTGAGATCTTTCTGGAGTTTTTCCAGAGTTGCATCATCGAATCCACTACCACACTTGGTTACAGTACACCATTTATCATTGTCTGGATCGTATGTTCCCATCAGAAACACGGACATCATGCCACCTGGTGACAACACATTATAATACATGTATGCATATGTTCAACACGCTTATTTTAAGGTTTCTAAACGTCATTTTGAGGCATACTGAATTACTTTACTTAATTATAACGACTTCATTTATTGTGGATTACATTCTTGGCATTGAAGGACCCCTGATTACAACATATCTGTCAGAAAAATATTTCAATATTTGTCTACTTTATTTGCCAAGTGTTCTTACTAAGCACTATTTTACACATTACTTCTAAACATGTTACTATACATGGGTATGAATGTAATTGTATTTTTTACATTGACTAGTGGTCTTAAATCATGGAATAGATATTAAGCTTGAGCATTGTACCTTTATTTCCGGTACCAAAGAATGCACCAACCACCACAAGATCAGCCGAATCTGCCATCTGTCCTTCATTCAAATAATCTTTTTTTACTTTCAACCAATGTCGCTTTCCTGGTTCATAAATACTCTGAAAACACATAAAATAACCAAACAATGTCTAACTGGTACAGCTCATTTCAATACCACAATCAAACCAGGGTCAATGATCACAATTCCTACAAGCAAAGGTTATTATTACTAAACCAGTCTACAAAAACCACATATCTCATCAGACCATTATTTATTACTGTAAAATCATTTATATTTGTAGGAATTAAATTTTTCATGGACATGATGGTTCATCACCATGAATTTTAATCCCATCAAAAATTAATTTATTACCTAAAATGCAAAATCTACAAATTTATGTCCCATCATAATGGAATGTTTTACCATAACCACAGAATTTCGTCTTTCAGAAATTAAATGATTTCATTTACAGTATATTTAATCTTTCAAGAGAGGCTGCTTGTCAACAAAGGCCAACTTTTGCCGTCCGATGGAAGGTCTTTGTACTGACAAGTTTGACAATATTAGTAGGCCTACACTACTGGTATTTCTACAACATTTTGAGTTTTGCGAAACCATTGACACTACTGAGAACCAGCTATAACTGTATAGTGCTTACATTGACGTCTTTAAGGACAAGTCCTTCAAGTCCTTCCTGGAATACTCGAGTCATCATATCTGTCAAATCCTCTTCTTCCTAAAAAATCAGAGTAACAAAGAATTTGCAAGCAATACAGAAGTCACTGAGTCCTGGTTTTCATGCATTAAATGTTTCTGTTACCATGGCAACCACTTTTTTTTTCAGAATCAAAACTAAATTTGAAGTGCATAATCTATCCACATACCTAGCGTGAAAACTAATATATATATGAGTTATGGCAGGATCCCGATTTCTTGATGCACGGATGGACTGACTGAGTGCAAATCTTTAGCCCCCCCCACAGTTGAAAACCGGCAGGAAACTTATAACATAATAAACATATCAAACTAAAAGGGTATTTAACAAACAAAAAATATGTCTCCCAAAAAGGGCCATTACTAAGGCACAATGCAGGCAACCTTAAATTACTGATAAATTGTAATAAGCATAACTAGGCTTGAAATTCATCTGAAGTTGCATTGTTACCAAATCAATGAAGGCTACAGCAGAGGTATTTGCATTCTATCCACATATCTATCATCAACTTATTTACAGTCTTAAACACTTACTATAATATGCTTTATCTCCGAGGACATGATTTAATTTGGTGCTTTTGCATTGTTCTCACAAGATTTTTTTGTCTCGACGAGTACTCCCGATTTAATAAATGGGCATTAAAAGGCATTGGGCAAAGGGTCTTCATGGTCTGGGAGAAGTTTCGGGGTAATCATAAGAAAATAATTTGTGATATCCCAGTTCCCAATACCTCCCGAAGTTCATTTATTTAAATCAGGAGTACACTGCCGAGGCCAAAAAATACTTAGTGGGACTAAGGCATTAGTTATAAACAATCCACTGTACTTACTATAATATGTTTCATCTCAGAGAACATGATACGGTTTGGTATTTCCACCATCTCATTCTGTAAGATTTTCCTTCTTGCCTTTATAGGTCTGAAAATATAACATAGTAATAAAATACTGTAAACAAGGATATTTCGGCATGTTTATATTTCAGACATTTTGCAAATGGAAACATTCATGATTTATTTTATATCTTAGTAGTGCCCTTTGTAAGCCAAAATGTACGTTTAAGGAAATGTGAAGAGATTTATGATTCACAAAAAATGCCAATATTTCCACATCTCCAACATAACAACCATTATACAATATTTCCATGTTAAGGATCATTAACTTTGGGCAAACTTAATACCAGTCAAATACTTGTCAGTAATGATCAACTAAGCCAATTCACAGCTGAACATCAAGTTCAACAATCAGTTATACTGTCTTAAACAGTGTCATCCATATAAGAAGAAAAACATAACCATCCCATATCACATAACTACAACATGACGGTACAACATGCACATGGGTATATGTAGTTATTGCACTGCCACTAAGCTATCAAGGAGGCGGTGAAAGGTGTGATTGTACTATAAAAACAACATGTTATACATGTATAGCTTAGCTATTTTGACCTGAGCCTGACCTTTATGCAAGAATATATTACAAGGTTCTTGATTTGAATATATCAATTTCCACAAGCAAATCGTGCAATATCGGTATTTCAGATTTGTGTTTATATTACAAGTCGAGCATCTGCGTGATACTCTCCGATTATGAAAACATACAATCGGTGTTATAAACGTAGACAATATATCTACTGTTAAATTATGCTAATCAATAGGTCAAGCTCATGTCAATGTGGGCAAGCAATACATACAAGTCAGCTCGCTTAGCTCAGTCGGTAGAGCACGAGATTTAAAAAAACTAAAATGACTAAACTCTTATATATGGATAATCCGGTGATGAGGGTAAATAAAAGAAAATAAAGAATTAACACACCTGTCCATGATATTTTCTCCGTTGATATGTAGACAATCAAATACAAACAAACACACATTGGCTTCTTTAAATTGTTCTTTCTAAAATAAATAATATTAGTCAGGTATCATAAAATTAATGCACAATGTTAGATAAAGCCTAACTTCAAATCACAAACTACAAGGTTTTAACCATAGCACATTGATTCCATATACTAATATGATCAATAACAAACAAGGGTTATATTTAAGGAACAATAAGCATATACAGCCATATCCCCTGCCAAAGAGAAGATCATTGTACTATAAGTAACAAGAGGGTCCAAAGGGCCCTGGGTCGCTCACCTGTTTGGCCTAGTGACCTAGATTTTGGCCCAAATGACACAGTATCTAACTTGACCTAGATTTTATAGAGATAAACATTGTGACCAAGTTTCATAAAGATAGAGTCAAAATTGTGACCTCTAGTGTGTTCACAAGATTTTTCAATGATTTGGCCTCGTGACCTAGTTTTTGACCCCAGATGACCCAATATCGAACTTGACCTAAATTTTATAATGATGATCATTGTGATCAAGTTTCATAAAGATAAGGTCAAAATTGTGACCTCTAGTGTGTTCACAAGCTTTTTCAATGATTTGGCCTCGTGACCTAGTTTTTGACTCCGGATGACCCAATATCGAACTTGACCAAAACTTTTTAGTGATCAGTGTGATCAAGTTTCATAAAGATTAGGCTCAAATTGTGACCTCTAATGTGTTCACAAGCTTTTTCAATGATTTGGCCTTCAAAGGCTTGTGACCTAGTTTTTGACCCCACATGACCCAATATCGAACTTGACCTAGATTTTATGGAGATGATCATTGTGATCAAGTTTCATAAAGATTAGGCTCAAATTGTGACCTCTAATGTGTTCACAAGGTTTTCAATGATTTGGCCTAGTGACCTAGTTTTTGACCCCAGATGACCCAATATCGAACTTGACCTAGATTTTACAGAGATGATCATTGTGATCAAGTTTCATAAAGATTAGGCTCAAATTGTGACCTCTAATGTGTTCACAAGGTTTTCCTTTGATTTGACCTAGTGACCTAGTTTTTGACCCCAGATGACCCAATATCGAACTTGACCTAGATTTTATGGAGATGATCATTGTGATCAAGTTTCATAAAGATTAGGCTCAAATTGTGACCTCTAATGTGTTCACAAGGTTTTTCAATGATTTGGCCTAGTGACCTAGTTTTTGACCCCAGATGACCCAATATCGAACTTGACCTAGATTTTATGGAGATGATCATTGTGATCAAGTTTCATAAAGATTAGGCTCAAATTGTGACCTCTAATGTGTTCACAAGGTTTTCCTTTGATTTTTTCTAGTGACCTAGTTTTTGACCCCAGATGACCCAATATCAAACTTGACCTAGATTTTATGGAGATGATCATTGTGATCAAGTTTCATAAAGATTAGGCTCAAATGGTGACCTCTAATGTGTTCACAAGGTTTTCCTTTGATTTGACCTAGTGACCTAGTTTTTGACCCCAGATGACCCAATATCGAACTTGACCTAGATTTTACAGAGATGATCATTGTGATCAAGTTTCATAAAGATTAGGCTCAAATTGTGACCTCTAATGTGTTCACAAGGTTTTCCTTTGATTTGACCTGGTGACCTAGTTTTTGACCCCAGATGACCCAATATCGAACTTGACCTAGATTTTGTTAAGATGATCATTGTGACCAAGTTTCATAAAGATTAGGCCAAAATTGTGACCGCTAGAGAGGACACAACCCAATTGTTGACGGACAGACAGACGGACGGACGGACGTACGGACGGACGGACGAAGAGTGATCACAAAAGCTCACTCTGTCACTTTGTGACAGGTGAGCTAAAAAATCAATAAAAGGCCAAACTTAGGCAAAAATGGTTGAATCACAAAATCCTGATAATATGCACTAGAGTGCCTGTAGTGGTTATTCTGTGAAAGTTTCGTTAAAATCATTTCAGAAATGATGGAGGTTGAGACAACAGAATGACAACTCCAATCACCATATCCCCTTCATCTTCGACGGGGGATAATTACCAACACTAAGTGTTGATCTCTATTTCATTATAATATTATATCCCATTTCATCATAGTTATAGACATCAGGGAAGTTGATATTCAAATACGAATTTCCCAGCCATACCTTCCAAGTACTCCCCTTAAAGAGAGTTGTTCTACTTTTATTCCACTCCCCTTAAGGAGAGTTGCTCCGCTCTTATTCAACTCCCCTTAAGGAGAATTGGTCCTTTTTTATTCCACTCAACTTTAGGAGAGTTGCTCCGCTCTATTTCCACTCCCCTTAAGGAGAGTTGCTCCGGTTTTATTCCACTCTCCTTTAGAGGAGAGTTCTCCGCTTTTATTCCACTCCCCTTTAGGAGAGTTGCTCCGCTCTATTTCCACTCCCCTTAAGGAGAGTTGCTCCGGTTTTATTCCACTCCCCTTTAGGAGAGTTGCTCTGCTTTTATTCCACTCCCCTTTAGGAGAGTTGCTCTGCTTTTATTCCACTCCCCTTTAGGAGAGTTGCTCCGCTTTTATTCCACTCCCCTTTAGGAGAGTTGCTCCGCTTTTATTCCACTCCCCTTTAGGAGAGTTACCCCGCTTTTATTCCAGTCCTTTTTAGGAGAGTTGCTTGCTTGTATTCCAAATAAATATTTGATTTCCCACTGACCACAGGGGGAGAGAACTCAGCATACCTTATGTTTACCCAGGGTACCAAATGGTAACGGATTTCCAGTGTTTGTATCTATCAGTAAAACTTCAGCATCTAGTATTAAATCATCACCAGAAGGAAATGCTGTAGGTATGTAGTCCTTGAAATGTGAAACCTAAAATATAACACAAGACACTTGATTATACATAATATCAGGCTTGTAGATTTATAATGTAAATGAAAAGAAATTAGGAATTTAAAGCAATACAGAAGTCCCCTACCTAGTCTTTAGGTTGTCAAGGTTTCTGTTGCCATGGCATCCACAATTTTGTCTGAATTTTAAAAGATTAGACATGCATAATCGCCTTATTAGTCCCTATCCGAATACCAAGTTTCATAAACCTAGCTTGAAGGCTGTTTGAGTTAAGGTAGGATCCAGGTTTTGAAGTATTTTCAGATTTTCCATATCTATAGAAATCATCACTGGTAAATGACTGGTGGGATATCCTTATCCTACATAGAAGCTCATGGTGGAGTCTTATAATCTTACCTTGCTCATGGTGGAGTCTTATAATCTTACCTTATGTGGGAGTACAGGTTTCAAACTTCGACTGAAGTACTGGAAATCTGAACCTTTCTTATGTAACTGTACCCTCTCTCCATCGTATTTGATCTCTGCATAGAAGCCATTAGGACATTTCTTCATGGCATACTCCACTGATCTACATGCTTCAGCCTGAAATCAATTAATAGGAAGATTAAATGGTAATTTTCTTTTCTAAGTACACTCGAACAAGTTTCATGAAGATTGGATCAAAACTGTGATCTTTAGAGTGAACACAAGATTTTTCTAAGATTTGACCTAGTGACCTAGTTTTTGACCCACATGACACATAACAGTTATGAACTTAGATTTCATGGAGAAAAACATCCTGACCAAATTTCATGTTTATAGGATCAAACCAGTTGCCTCTAGAGTGTACTCAAGCAAATTGTTCAAGGGACGACGAACTTACGATGAACAAAGAGTAATCTCAAAAGCTCTATGTGACAGGTGAGCTAAAAAAATCCCAAAATCATTATAACATTTCAGAGTGCTAAAACAACTATTTTATACTTACCAGCATAGGTAATACAGGTGTCATAAGTGATGCTCTAACTGACAACTGTTTAGACATCCCTGGTTTACCGTCCACATCTCTGTTCTCCATGACCCTCTCTACTACATCACGAAGATCACGAGATGCTTGGAATGCTGCATACGCGTTAGGATCTAATGCTTCAAGTCTGTGGAAGGTATGGGACAAGTTAAGTGTACAGGACATTTTAATAGTGACTGTTTAGTTTAGACATTTAGATGAAAATTAACAATAGAAACAACAAGCATGCACTGCATATAGACACAAGTTGAACATGAGATGCTTGTAAAACATGTAATGATGTATGCCAAATCAATAGGGAACAACTACTGCTGCTGGCCAACCTCCACGTAAACGTAAAGTTTGAAGACAAAGCGTGGTTGAGTTATTGAACAGAAATTTTGGTCTAACCAGCCTTCACACATCCACAATATGGTCAGTACTCAGGTTACACAGGTACCTTATTAATTTACGATCAGTAAAGTGATTTAACAGAGTCTGAGTTAATCAGTCTTCTCTATAATAATTAAGCTAGTAACATGGGCTGAAATACAGAGCAATGTACTTACATGTGTTTTGCTCCAGAATTGATTCTCAAGTCATGTTTGATGAGACGTATGATCATCTTCAGATCATTGCCAGTACACCTGAAACAAATAATACACTCAGTCAATATAAGACAATCAAAGCAAATGATGCATGGTAATTTTACATATCAGTAGGCTGTCTGATGTTTTCGTTGTCTGAACATTTTTTTTTCCTGTAAAAAAGCTTAAACCAAACCGTACAAAAATTTAGGACTGAAGTATGTGGTGTTTCTTGTACTGCGGTATACTGTTACATCCCTAATAGCTACTCATCAGTTGGCAACCACATGCTAACTGAGACACCATGGACACTTGGCACACACGGACATTGTCAGCTACTGTGTAATTTGTTTCTCAGGTATTATCCCTTGGAACAAACACAACTTTTTACAGTGCTTCAGACAAAGAATGAACACTTCTTTCAATGGTACAAAGCCAAAGTCAAACTGAGGCAAAGTCATATCCTAGTGATATCTTAGTTGAGCAGTATTGATCTCCTCTTGATAAATGTAGCTAACAATTCATCAGTCGCAAATAAGAACAAGACTGCGCTCAATAAACGCCTATGCCCCCGTGGAAGCCATGTCCATAAAAAGCTAAGTCAATCAGGGGCCATTATTCAGTTAAAATGTTTGATAGTGTTACATGGCTTTGAACTATAAAGGGCTTATGATGGTAAACGAATATGCCACATTTGAAAGCAGTGTCTTGATCGACTTCATGTGTGATCTGGTGATACAGGTGTTATGGTTCTTTGTCACTGCACTTCTCCAAGTTGACATCTATGCATATACCAAGTTTCAAGTCAATACTTTAAATAATTTTGAAGATACGCTCCGGACAAACGATTATCATGAAAATACTGAAGGGGAGATAATTCAAAATGTAAGACAGACAAAGTTATGGTTCTTGGTCACTGCACTTCTACAAGCTACCATATATTTATATATCAAGTTTTAAGGCAATATCTTAAACACTTTTGAAGATACACTCCGGTCAAAATTTGATTCTGAAAATACTAAAGGGGAGATAATTCAAAATTTAAGACAGACAGAGTTTTTTTTTTTTTTTTTGTTTGAGGAACCAACTCGGTTAACCCCGTTTATTCAATAAAAGAATGGTAACAACATGGTTTATGGTATTGGCACAATAATACAATACAAGCAATACATGTATAATAATCACTACAATACAATACATTGTTAACCATTGCACCTGGAAATATGGTTTCCAATATGGCCGCCATTATCTTCACATACAAACAAATAAAATGTACATAAGACATGATTTATAATCCAGCCAAATTCGCATTGAAATAGAATCTTATTGCAACAGGAACATGTTTACATTTAAAAGAAATTTATTCATAAGCTGATCAACAGAAACAATTCCTTAAAAAACTGGGGAAAGGTGAAAAGTCCAAGATGATGTCCAATATCGATGCCAATGAATGGTGAAATGCATAAACTATAAATAGTGAATGACAATGTGATAGTTTCATAATTCTTTTTTGTATTTATGATTCTGAGTTAAGAATCTACATGGGGTGGAACGCTTATGCAGTAATAGAGATGTGCGATTTAATAGGCGTAGTCACATCGTTGGAAGGACGCTTATCTATTTCGAAACGAAACAAATAGATTAGCATGATGTGTTAACCAAATCGCCAATAAAGAAAACCTGGTGGTTATTAGATTTTATTTAATATTTTTGTAAGAAAATTCTAGATCACATACCTAGTTGTGCTTCTTTAAGGTACTTGATGAATCTGTTAAGGAGAATGTGCCTTTTGTTTAATTTATTGTAATAAGTTTCTAATATCAAAAAGTCGTGGACAATAATTTTTAGCACATTTATACCTTTGTTTCTTCTATCGCTTATCATGTAGCATTTATATATAATGTAGCCGAGATGGCTAAGTATAATATTGATATCTTCATAACCTTTCATTTCAATTTTATATCCGAAGATCATATATTCCAAAGTATTAACATATTTACAGAATCCAAGTTTTCGGAATATTTGGTTTATAGTATTCCATACCGGGTTGATGTATGAACATCTAAACAGAAAGTGGTCGATTGTTTCAACGTTTTTACAGAAGTTACAAAGAGGAGAATCATATATTTTCCATTTAAAAAGGTTTTCGTTGGTTGCTATTATTTTATGTGTCAACTTCAGTTTGAATTCTTTAACCTTGTTGTCTTTAATGACATTATGTAGTACAAAATATATTGGATTCCAATTGACTTGTCTATTAAAGGTGTCTTCCCAATATTTGTGAATATATGGTTTTTCGCATAGTCTTGAGGTTATTAAAATTCTTATTTGTTTATTTGTAAGTGTACTTATATCCTGTGTCATTGTCAATACTGTTTTGACAGAGGTTTGTTTTGATTTTGTCGTATTTAATATGTCTTTCCAGGCAGATGGTATTGCTTTTACTAGTTTAGAGTATTCTGACATCCAGTTATATTTAGTTCTAAGTTTGTTCAGAATAGTGTATTCATTGATTTTTCCGTTGTTGATGATATCTTCGATAAATATTATGCCTGAGTGTATCCAATGCTGGTAAATTAAACATTTTCCTCTGTGCTTTATAAATCTGTTTCCCCATAAGACTTGTTTCCTTATATCGTAGAATTCATTTGGGGCTCTTTGTTGTTTTATATTACATAAGTCTATATAGTTTTCGATAATTTCTCTGTAGAACTGTGGTATTCTATGTTTTATATCAGGTAGCGATTTAAAGGAGTCAATATTCATTTTAAAAACCAGCATATCATGACCAAATTGGTTGATAAAAAATTTAGGGATAATTTTCCAGTTTGCCGCTTCATCGTTGTTTAATGATTTTACCCATTTCATTTTTAATGTTTTAATGTATGCTGTTAAATCTGGCATTTCTATACCTCCATCCGACTTTTCAGATATTAAGATTGATCTTTTGATTTTTTCCCTTTTGTTGCTCCAAAGGAATTGGTATAACATTGAGTTGATGTTATTTAATACATATTTTGGGGTTGGAATGGATTGTATCAAATATGCAAGTTTTGGAAGTATTATCGATTTAATTACGGTTAGTTTGCCAAAGAATGTCAGATATCTATTATTCCATGTATTTATTAAAGTCTTGCATATTTCTATTTTAGAATTCCAGTTCATTTGCTCACAATCTTTGGGGTTTGCGCCAAAAAATGTTCCAAGAGCTCTAACGGATTTGTTGAAGGTGATGCTATAAAGTTTTGGTTGATGGTTTTGCTTCGATTTGCCAATTAGAAGTCCTTCGGTTTTGTTTTTGTTCAGTTTAAGTCCGGAGAATTTTCCAAAATGTTCAATAAGATCTATTGCTTTGGGTATCTCATTTTCATTTCTAAGGAAAAGTGTAGTGTCGTCTGCTAATTGTGTGATCTTTAATTCTTTTTGATTATTTGCATCAATGTTTATTTGTATTCCGTTTACGTTTGATTTTCGTATTTTTGTGGATAGTATTTCAGCAATTGTTAGAAATAATAGAGCAGATAGTGGGCATCCTTGCCTGAGACCGCGTGACAGGGTAAAGAAGTTAGACTTCCATCCGTTATTAATGACTGAAGAGCATATGTTGTTATACAGCGTTTTAACCCAGTTAATAAAATCACTTTTGAAACCATATTTAGTAAGTACGTCGATCATAAAATTCCATTCGACCGTATCAAAAGCTTTTTTAAAATCGAGAAATAGGATAGCACCGTCTATGTTGAAGTGCTCAGTGTAGTCAATTATGTCTTGTATCTGTCTAATATTATTTCCGATAAAGCGATTTTTAATGAAACCTTGTTGGTCGGGGCTTATGATTTTTGGAAGTACTGTTTGTAGTCTTCCAGCTAAGACTTTTGTTACTATTTTGTAATCAATATTTAGAAGAGAGATTGGCCTCCAATTTTCCAAGTTGTTTGGATCGCCTTTTTTGTATAGTAATGAGATTACACATTGTTTTTGACTTCTTGATAGCTCATGTTTCTCAAATGATTGTTCAAATGATTGGACAACGATGTTTGCTATTTTGTGCCAAAACCGTTTGTAGAATTCTACCGTGAGTCCATCAAGACCAGGGCTTTTATTTTGTTTCATGTTATTAATAGCGTTCGTGAATTCGTCTAGTGTTAGCTTTCCCTCACATATATCTGCCTCATCAGAGGTCAGTTTGTGATCTAAAATTACCCTGTTGAGATAAATGTCATTATCTACATCATTTGTGGAGGATGTATATAACTTTTTGTAGAAGTCAACTTCAGCCAATAAAATATCATTTATATTTGTTATGTTAACATTATCCACCGATAATGATGTTATATTTTTTCTGTTTTGTCTCGATTTTTCTAAGTTTAAAAAATATTTTGAGTTTTTTTCTCCTTCGTCTAAGAATTGTATACGAGATCTTATCATGGCCCCCTTCATTTTTGAGTCGTAAATAGTTTTAATTTCATTTTCTAGTTCTGTTATTCTAGGGTTGTCATTTTGCTCTGAGTACAATTTACCAAGTTCTTTTTCAAGTTTGCCTAGTTTTATGTGTCTTTGCTTTGATTTTTGTTTAGAGTATGTAATTGAAACATCTTTAATTTCGTATTTACATATTTCCCATTTAATTACAGCATCTACTGGTAGAATGGAGCAACGGTCAATGGTTTTAGAAATTAAGAAACAGTATTCGTCGTCTTCTAGGTGTGCATTGTTAAGCTTCCAATAACCTGGTCCACGTTTGCATGGAGATTTTAATTTTATCGAAATAGCAAGGTGGTCTGTGGTTTGAATAATCGCCGGTCTAATATCTGTTGAAAGGACTAGGGGTGTGATATTTTGATCGATGAGCCAATAATCGATGCGGCTTTTTTCAATGCTATTTTTTCTTCGCCATGTAAACTGCATTGGTTTAGTGACATTTAATTGTTTCCAAATGTCAATAAGGTTATTGTTTTTAATGATTTTTTCAAGGTTTTTACAAACAGTATTATTCTGACGTTTTTGGGAATTTGTCTGTTTTGTTATTCTATCACTATTGCTCAGTGTTTCGTTAAAGTCTCCTCCGATTATTTTTATGCCATTAGAGTTGTCATTTAGAGTATGTAATATATTTCCAAAGAAAACATTTCTTGATTTTTTATCATTGTGTGCATATACGTTTAATAAAGAATATTTGTTATTATTGGTATCTATGTTAATAAGTATATATCGTCCATTCGGATCAGTTATAAAGTTACATATTTCATGGTTTAATGTTTTTTGGATAAAAATCGAACACCCTTTACTATTATTTTCTCCAAAGGAGTGGTACATTTTCCAATCATTAAATTCGAGGATCAGAGATTGGGTAAGGTTATCTGTAAAATGAGTCTCTTGTAGAAATACAATGTCTACTTTTTGTTGTACTAACCACTGTTGGAGTCTGCCACGTTTCATTTTGTCCCTTAGGCCTTGTACATTAAGAGATATAATATGTATCTTGTCGTTAAGGTTTGTCATTATTTATGTGAAAACAATTAAAGATGTGTTAAGAACTGTCATTATTTTATGCGGAAAAAGATTAAGGATACATTGAAAGAAAAAAAAAAGATATCCAATGCATATGGATACATTTTGGAAGTGGTAAGAAAAGTACTGTATTGAAGAGACATAACATAGTTTGGATATAGCTTATCACTTTCGTCTTCATAAGAGTGTGGTGAAAAAATAAGTAAGGATCGGCAAAAAATAAAGAAAAATACAGGATATATAAAGATAGCACCGTTCGTCTTGACGTAAAAATATTTACGATAGGTTGGTATATGAGATAAGATAATTATTATGTTAAAACATTACTGACGTTAAGTAAAGATTATCTTATCTTATAAGCACGTTGTATATACAAGGGGCGTAATTCAAATCGTATTATCATTAAATACATATTCATTGGAAACAATTTGCATATTCTACAAGAACTATACGCAACAAGGGGCGCAATCCATACTGAATAAGCAGTGTACATACATATTGGTAATATCAAAATATAGCACCGTGCAAACTTGGTGAAAAATCGTTAAAGAAATCATCGTTGTACACAGATACTCAAAACATACACGTAGATGTTTGAACATACACATGGATGTGTATAAAGTTACACATATTAGATTTGTATAATTTAAAGCTTTCATTATTAGGTATGGTTTATAATATACGGTATATAATATTTGACGGTATAGAACTACAAATATCAAGTACTGATATATTAGCTTCGTCTTAGTATGATGCAGATAAGTGTAACTATTAATTTTAGAACAGTTATATAAATAATATTGCATGAACAGATAACGGTATGACAGTTTGATACCCGGGGAAGTATAGAAGACAGGGCAAGTTATCCGTGCAAGCACACATTTCTGATACCCGACGACTATGGACAGTGTATGACTCACGAGATATAGATTATAGATCATGGTGCTCGTGCTCGCGACGTATAATTCATTCATAAATATTACATGAATATACATTAATGTCAGCATTAAAGTAGCTGTATCTAACACAATTTAGATCACAACTGGGTATGTATATGTAAATCCAAATCGCAAAACAAATATTCATAGTCCGTGTTTCGTTATAAACAGAATGAAATTCCATATAGTAAGATATCATAATGTTATTGTTTATGTTTTTATAATCGACAAGATCCTTCTGCACGTGACTTCTTAGATTCATCATGTATTACCTCCGCAGGTGTTGGTGGAGATCTTTCGACTGTTGGTCTCCTACCGCCGACTGGTGTGTCGGTGATATTAGAGGAACCTTTCAGGAAAAAATCTATCTGTTGTTGTCCAGGAAGTGTCTTTTTAATGTTTTTATTTTTGATTTTCTTAGATTTTGTTGCTGTTGTATTCGAATCATCATCGTGATCACTGGATGTGTCATCGTTTTGTGAATGGAGAGGCACCATCGGGGCCGTCTGAATATGACATTCACCACGTTTGTGACCAAGTTCGTTACAGTCAAGGCATTTCCAATCATTGTCACAGTCGGCAGCTTTGTGACCTTTCATTAGGCACTTTTTACACGTAATATTGGCTATGTTTGCTGCATTCTGTCCAGGATGTGAAACTCTACCCGTGAAATGCCCAAAATGCATAAACTTGGATAGGGGAGTTTTCATTGTACTGGCTTTAATAATGCTAATTCTATCACCAGTGTCACAGTTTGTGAGTTTACCCTTATATCTAAGTTTTTCTCGGTAACACTTAATGACTTCGATCCCAAGCATTATAAGCGTGCGTTCAATAATTCCATCGTCCACAGATAACGGGACGTCCTTAACTCGTACACGGACAGTGTTCTCACTGTCCAGCCTGTTAGGATTTGTTTTTAAAAGGCTGACACGTTTTCCTCGGAGGAATATGCCCTCTGTAAGTAGGGTTACTTTGTCCTCGAGACTGTCTATGTATAGACGCCACATACCGCGTACTCGCTGTATTCCCGTGATATGTGTAGGGTCAATCACATTCGACATCGCCTCGTACACCTCCGTGTTTTGGATCCATTCATCCCGTGAAGTAGGTTGTGTATATCCAAATACACTGGACTCCAGCATGAAGACGACTGGTGGTCCGCCATATTGATTAGATAAACCATTAGATAAATCATTTGTTAAACTTGAATTTCCTTCCTGTTCGTCCATTTTTTGATTTTCAAATTATCCACGTATGCGATTAATTAACACAAAGTTTTACAAATTACACTGTACAAAAACAACACAGGTAAGTATTTGATAAATTCCAAAAAAGCAAGAATGTTTTAGACCGAAAACAGACACAACCGTAGTAAATGGCCGCTTACGTCATCCCAAGACAGACAGAGTTATGATTCTTGGTCATTGCACTTTTCCAAGTTGCTTTCTATTTATAATCCAAGTTTCAATTCAATATGTTAAATAGTTTTGAAGATATACTAAGAGCAAAATTTGACTATAAAAAATCACTAAAGGGGAGATAATTCAAAATTTAAGACAGACAGAGTTATGGTTCTTTGTCAATGCACTTCTCCAAGTTGCCATCTATTTATATTTCAAGTTTTAAGTCAATATGTTAAATAGTTTTGAAGATACGCTCCAGAAAATTTTTTATTGTAAAAATACTTAAGGGGAGATAAGTCTAAGTCGAAAATTAGGTCAAGGTGAAGGTCAAAATGGAGTCAGGTGATACAGGCGTGTGGAGAGTGATCATATACAACATCCATGCAAGTATGAAAGCTTTGTAGAAAGCCATATTAATGCTAGAAGAAACGGTCAATTTAGGTTAACCAAGAATTTGGCCTTTCAATAAGTCTAAGTCCAAAATTAGGTCAAGGTGAAGGTCAAAATGGAGTCAGGTGATACAGGTGCGTGGAGAGTGGTCATATACAACATCCATGCAAGTTTGAAAACTTTGTAGCAAGCCATATTAATGCTAGAAGAAACGGTCAATTTGGGTTAACCAGGCCGGACGGACGGACGGACAGGTGAATTACTACATGCCTCCCGATCTATCGATACGGGGGCATAAAAAAGGGGAGGCAGGCAATGTACTGAAACATAATTAATTTTCAAGGGGGTGTAAATTTTGTGATTTCATGGATGATGTCAACCGTGAAATTAAATCCAAACATCCTAAAATCCTATGACAAAGTGAATAAGATAATCTTGTATAATGTCTCCATAAAATGGTCTTTTTCACCAAAACCACGAAATTTTGTCCCATTGAAATTAAATGATTAACAGTATTTCACCTTTTAGCTATTGCTGTTAATATTCTCTCCTGATCATCTTCTTTGGAAAACTTAGATAACTCTTGTAGATAACCATCCACCTAAAATAAAACAATATTATATTGATATTAAAGCGCAGGACCATGAAAAGTCCCAAAATAACATCTCTGTAGACTGATAAATATATAGAGGAATATATAGAGGATCCATCACGAGTTGTCAATTGGTATAAACTTATATTAAACTTGTTCCTGATATTTTATTAAGAATAAGAAAGACTTTTAACAAACAATATGAAGCGTGCATGCACTTTTTTTTCTCATATGAGTTGGCTTCGCAAGACGGTGTTATAACTGTCTTATAAGAATAAATCTAAAAACTTCATATATATAAATATACCTCTTGTATAGTCAAGGTGCATTTCTTCTGAGGGGGGATAATCTTGCTTTGTTCAAAGAAGATTTTGACAGTTTCAGCCACATCCCCCTGATCTAAGTCTTCTAGCATAGCTTTCTGACTTGTATGAAAAGCCTGAATATAGAAATAATAAAATGTTCACATACACGAGCCGGGCTAAGTGACATAATAATAGTAATTATCTATTTTCCCTACGGATTACATAATTTATGACTGAAAGAAAATTATGTAATACTATTTAGAAATTGGTCTAAATGAAAAAAAATCAGTGATGTAATTTCAAGTAGTTGGATGATATACAATGTAGCACTATATGTTAGATTTAATTTTTCTCATAAATCATGTAACAATAACTTCCTTTTTTTGAAAAGTTTACATCATAAATTGATCAAATACTGGAATTGCAAAGGCTTGACAACGTTACGTCAAACAACATTTGAATGACGTTTGTGACGTCACTCAAAAAGTAGTTTTCCTGGAGAATGGTTCATATATACAGGGTATTTAACTGAAAGTAATTTTTCACTGAATTAGTAGCATTGGACCTTTTCCCCCAATTTTAGGGAGAGTATGTTTAACTAACACACACAATCCAGTCACAGCAATAGCTCAACTTTTTTCTTCATACAGTCGAGCTAAACAGGACTTAAACTTTTTTGACACATAACAAAGACTTTCTCGTATTTACCTGACTGTAGAGTTTGACAAGCTGTTTATTGTTGAGGTTATACACAACTTTCACTACACCAGGTAGCAATAACTTCAACAGTAAATACAGGTTACCCTCATAGCCATCTGAAATATACAATACATATAGTAGTAAACCTCAAATCACACAATTCAGAATTAGGCATAACTACTCAGCCTCAGAGGATAGTCTGAATTATACATATAATACAGAGAGAGATATATAGCAAGAATAATAAATCAGAAAGAGTTACTTCCTTGGAAGTGTGGCCTCTGTAGCGCAGTGGTTGACGCATTTGCCGCCTAATCCGGCGACCCTGGTTCAAATCCGGGTTAAGGCACACATATATGCCTGCCATAGTCTGCTGAAGCTGACTGGCAAATAAAGCTTACGCTCGGCTTTTTTTCAAAATAGAAATTTCAACCTACCACCACTAGAGCCTTTTGTGATGTATTTCTTGACAATGGCAGTTTTTCCAGTGTAGCTATTTTCTTCAGCAATGGCGGCACATAAACGACGAAATTCTCTAAATGAATCATCCTTGCCACTGGGTGTATCGACGGGTCGGGTTCCGTTACTAGATGTGCCAGAACCTAAATATATAATATACGCACACATAATTGGGTGTTAGATAGAGTTACAATGTACGACAGTAAAAGCAATAGTTTCTGTAAACCAAGACTTTATTTCACACTATTCAATTTCGCAGAGTACACACAAAAGTATTCAAAACGTTTATGTGGACAACCTTTGAGACTTAAAAACACACAAGTTTGTAGTAACGAATATTCCGATAATCTGTAAAACGTGGAAGTAACTTGGTTAACAGACTAACAGTATATTAAATGAGATACAGTAATCAATCTTTCCAAATGGCAATTTTAATCCATAGTTTAATTGATGTACCTTAAGCAATAGATGAGAAATACAATTAAATATAAGCTTGTTAACTTTAAACTTTCAATATTAGTAGATGCTTATTCCCGGGATAGAGCAAAGGCTCTCAATATACATGGTCTAGGAATATTGGAGCTAAAAAGCACTGATTGTCAAATAACCCTGCTGTGTGTAGATTCAATACCAAGGTGGTCAAAATAGCGACAAACAGTGTACCGGTAGTCAACATGATTTAACTTTAGATTCTACATTTGTGTGTATTGGATGGGTTATCAAACGAGGATTTTTCAACAAAGATAGATGTAAGTGTACTACCGTTAGATGTTCCTGGTTTTGGTTCTGACTTTATAGGTGTCAGTTTGTTTTGTTCCAGTTTAATTGGTGTTGTATCAGCAGCAGGTTTTTTCTTTGCTGGAGTTTTCTTTTTACCAGGCGATCCAGCTTTTGCTTGAAACTCTGAAAACACAATTTAATGGTAACAACATGCAAACTCTATGTGTATCAGAAGTTAGCTAAGAAATGGTTCGGATATATAAACATAAAGTTTAACATTGACATATAAACTTGATAAAGTAAATTGATCACTCAGAGCATGACGTTTTCGCTGTACAAAACTGCTCTATGGGAACAATTTTATACTTTTTGTCATTTTGTCATGTTATAACACAAAACAAGATGTAGGAATTCCACGAAAACAAGATTTTCTGCAGCCTATCAAGCATAATTTTGCAGAGATACTTTTTCTATTTTTAGTACCATGACCTTGACCCCACTTCCAATCCCAAGCAGGGTTTTGATATAAGCTACCTACACAGCAAGTTTCATCATGCTATCTCATTCCAAACTAAAGTTATCAATCGAAAACAAAATTAAAGACGCTCACCCACCAATCCGCCGAAATCACCAATCTGTCCACCCAACAAAATCGCCGATCTCAGAAAGTTTTTTTCTTTGTAAATCTTGTTGAAAAAAATGGACCAATGTGATCACAAAAAGAAGAAAATCATTTTTTTTTGTTAATTGTTCAAATAGGCATAGTGTATATAGACAAGTGATATTGCACACTGTTTGCAGGTACTAAACTAGAACCATCACTGTCGTGATCAGGGCCCTGTTGTTATCATTGTCAATAAGTATTGCAAGTTTCATTTGAATATCTTGAAAAGTTTTTGAACTATGGCCAATGTAAAAGTTTTGAAGTAAAAAAAGGGGCACAAGCCAAAATTTATTAAAGCTAGAGTTGTTGCCCTTTGCTACACATGTGCGTATTGTCAATGTCAATATGTATAGCAAGTTTCATTTGAATATCTGTAACGGTGTTGAAGTAATGTAGAAAAAAAGATGAAAAATGAGGAAAATTATAATTTTACAAAGGGCCATAATTCTTACAATATTGTAGCTGGAGTAACATAACTTTGCATACAATAGTGTATTGTTGCTGTGACCTAATGTTTAAAGTTTGAAGTCGATACCTTTAACGGTTTGCAAGTTATTAAGAAAAAACATTTTGAACTATGGCCAATGTTAAAGTTTTGAAGTCGAAAAAGGGGCACAAGCCAAAATTTATTAAAGCTAGAGTTGTTGCCCTTTGCTACACATGTGCGTATTGTCACTGTCAATATGTATAGCAAGTTTCATTTGAATATCTGTAACGGTTTTGAAGTAATGTAGAAAAAAAGATGAAAAATGAGGAAAATTGTAATTTTACAAAGGGCCATAATTCTTACAATATTGTAGCTGGAGTAACATAACTTGGCATACAATAGTGTATTGTTGCTGTGACCTTATGTTTAAAGTTTGAAGTCGATACCTTTAACGGTTTGCAAGTATTAAGAAAAAACATGAAAAATGTGGACGGACAGACGGACGTACTCATGAGACGGTATTTGTGGGGTTTTCTTTTGTTCTTTCTTTTGTTTGGTTGCAACCCACAAGTAGCATTTTGCACCCCACAAGTGACGGAATGAATGGAATCTTAAAATAGCCTATTGTTCCACACCCCACAACTACCGGTGCATTCGTACGGACAGACGGACAGACGGACGGACGGACAGGGTGATTACTATAGGGCACCTGCAAAAAATTTGCAGGGCCCTAATTAGAACACAAACCTTTGATGAGTTTAAGGATGGCATCTTTGCCCTCTTGATCTAAATCAGCAAAGCCTTCAACATCATCTGGATCTTCAATCTTCTTAGTGGTGACCCGTGCACGCACAAAGGTCTCAAACATACAGGCTGGATGGAACCATTGTTTCATATCTCCACCATCCTGTAGAAAGTGTACATGTCAGAAATATCATACCAACAAATTATAGTACAATATGTGGGTTCATTGATAGATTTTTATTTTTAAGAATAAGAATTTGACTTATAGGATTATTCATCAAAAGAGATTTGATTGCAGTCATGGTAACTATTACAATGTCAATATTTTCCTCAAAATATAATTATATTAATAACTCTGAAGTGAAAGTAAATTATATATCTGATAGTTCTTACCTCAGAGAATGGGTTAGACACTAACTTAGCAATTCTCAATGCTCCCTTGTCAATTTTCGTCTTACACTTTTTGCAGCTAGATGTTCCAAGCTTAGCATAGCCAGCTAGATATCGGTTCTCCGCCATTATTTCATACACACCTTCTACCTCAGACAGCCAAATGAAATTTGGATTTTCTTTCAGGTATGAAGAATGGCGTGTAGCAGATTTGTGGTCAATGTGCGCTGTTCTAGGATACAGATGTTTGGATGTTTGAAAAGATATCAAAAAGTTTGCCTGAGATCTATAATTATTAAATTTAAATGAATGCAGAGATTTAGGTAGCTTGATTAATGAAGAATTTAGAATTTCTGATGAAACTTCACGCAGGCATCTGTACAGTAATGGAAGAACGTTGTTGGTGTTGATTTTCATCCAATCTGAACCTAGTTGTATTGCATCCTGAAAAAAAATCAGAAATAAGAACAATTTTAATTTTTATATTAAGATACCAAGTGTCTTAATCTGATCCCGTAAAATATTATTGCATATCCAGAATCCAGATCTATTATATATAATCAATCAATCGTCAATTAGAATTTTGAAACAAATTAATGTTTTTATTACTTTTAGTGAAATGAGCAAAGTACAATTTACTGGGACAACCATGGTAATTTCAATTAGTGGTGCAATTCACAAAGTCAATTTGTATACTAAAGGACACCACTTAAGCTGATCCACTAAAATCTAACTTCAATGAAAAATAAGTTTAAAGAATAAGCTTGTAGAATCTTGTTGGTCTAAACTCTTACTTTTACGATCTTTTACTGATCTAGAGACCTAAACTAAAAGTCTTCAAAATTTCAATTTACTGTCCCGTTGAGTGAAGTTATTTGCCCAAGATAATTTAAAGTTCACATGCCCAAGTTCCAAAACTTAATATTTACAAATGCCACAGTGACATTTCACTTTTTTGATGATTTTAGCAAAAAATTGTTCTGTCCGAGAGATTTCCTTCCAATCTGACAGTTTCTCAAAGTCTGTCAGACTGCAAGATTCTGAGCGACTATCAGGAGGTCTTCTGAAAAAGCTCACACATAATAATAAGTGACATTATTTATTGATTGATCAGTATATCTCTTTGTTTTTCAGTGAGCTAGGTGACTGTCACGAAGAGCTGAAATAAACACTGTGTCAGCAATATGACCTTAAGTAACACACGCCGTATTCAAACTTCAAGGTACCAAAATTACCAATGGCAATGTCATTTGCATCATTCACTCATAGCACGCTTATCCGTAGTGCTAATGATAGACCCTGCGATTGCTTCACGGTATGCTACACTATGTTTCACAAACTTGGGTGCTAAATAGCGGCTCTTAGATGTGCATAGCTTTTTGCGACACGATTCTTTGTCGCTGTTTCGTGACCGATTTAGAGCATTTAAATTCAATATACAGTTAAAGCACACCACACATGCCTTCATAAATACCTTTCCTATCGTTCAATACCAATATTTGCAAGAACACTAACCTCACTGATGCACAAATTAATCCAGTTTAACTTCCACTGCCAAATTACTGAAATTTCCAGAATGTTGACAAACAACAATATGGCGAATTTTTATTAGACGAAAAAAGTGGCTAAAACCCGGTATCAGGAACATAAAACCCGGAACGATAATCAAGAACGACTACTCTGTACAGATTAATTATTTCGTCTAAGACACGTGCGTCTACATTAGATAACCAAAATGGGGTCAACTGAAATTGATTCACGGCGGCTGTCAGAAAAACGTTTTATCTAATATTGGTTGTGTAAAGGTATATTTAATGATGTTTTTGTAGTTTATGAATGAAATAAGCGTTACTATGACCATGTTAGCTGTTAAATACAGAATAGGTGGTTTAGTTTGCAAATTACACTTTGCTATGGAGAGCTATTAATAGAGCTATAAAACTCAGTATAGGAGCATATTCATACCGCGAGTATCTGAGTTTTACTAGTAGAACTAGCTTATCCGAAATGATCATCCGAAATTACGCAAGTTTGCATAATAGAAACGATAAACAAACGCATAGCATGCATATCCCGATGAAGACATAAGCCAATTTACACTTACTAAGATTAAATAAGTATATGAAGAAAGAATATGTAAAGAAACATGCTTACTATAAACTAAACAGCGGACAATTTTACCGACTCTGCAGTTTTGGTCTTGACTTTGGTCGAGTTATCGTTCTTTGTGTTTTGACTAATTGCTACGAAAAGCCATTCTCACGCAACACCGGCCGGCTAAGCTTGCCGGCGAAATTAATTTACTTTTTTGCGTATTATTTGTTTATAAACCACTATGGAAGTCAAACAAAGGGATCTTCTATACAGACTGATGATCAGGTAAATGTATAAGTCTATAATTTGTGCAATCATAGCCAATGTAAAGCCAGAACATGAATTTGTAGTAGATTCTCACTATATCGGGGCATCCTTTCTATCGGGGTAACCAATATCTTGTGATAAATCAATCCAACATGTGTTAAAATTCACGGGTCAGTACCAAAGAGAAATTTTAAAAAGAATTTGTTGAGAAGAGTATGTTGACATCATTTCTAAAAATAATAGAGGCTAGACAGCCGGGGAAACAGCCATGCTTTTACCTTCCAGCTTCCCCCGTATGGCACGGTGGTCAGGTGGTAAGACGCTCGACTTCTGATCGAGAGGTCCCGGGTTCGATTCTCGACCAGGACACTTGGTCATTTCAGAAACGCTATTTAGTGTTTCCCACCAGGGTTTTCCCTAGGATTTTTCATACGAGGGTCGCAGGACCCTTAAAATTTATATTTAGGGAGTCCCTGAGAAATTTTGGGGGTCCCTTCACCATACAGTTATGCATTTCAAGCTCATTATTAGTGAGTATCGAATTTATAAATAAATAAAACAGCAAATGCAGATTGCTCAATGCACCACAAGACTTAGTGCAATAAATAGCAGAAAGAAAAATGTTCTAGCTGAAATAAAAATGTCTATTCGAGGGATCCTATTGAGGGTCCCAAGGATGCACAGTAATGCAGAAATGAGGGTCCCAAGCCACAAAGTCGCGTCAGGGACGCAGAAAACCTGCATCAGGGAAATCCCTGCCCACCCAACTAGATGATCTTGGTTGGGAACCCAGGGGTAGGGAAGCATTTCTTTACCAACAGATTTGTAGACATATGGAATAATCCACCCAAAAGTGTTGTTTCTGCGGGATCAGTAAATTCATTCAAAAATAGACTTGATAGGCATTGGAAAAATCATCCAATGATATACACATATTCAGTGAATTATAAAGATAGCTACACCGGACCAACAAGTACAGATGATAACGAAGAGCCAAATATAGAGAAACGATCGACGTTCCTGCGTTTGGAAACTAGGTAGACTTAGGTAGGTAGGTAGTAGTCTCGCGTGTATCAGTACTATACACCAGGCACGTTAAAGAACCAAGGAATCTATTCGAAACGAGCTAGGGTATCGCACCCGGATACCTTGTTTCTCACCTCTGTCTCTAATATTTGCGATAATGCCCTAGAGTGGGCCCTGCAAATTAAATGGAAGAAAGAAAGAAAGTATTGTCCGGGAAATGTTGGGTATTATTTCCTCCGAACTAATACCATGGGGACAATATTTAGTTGACAGGAGCCGGGGAAATACAGAAGATTTTACCATCAGTCGGCTGGAGTTTAGACAACCCAATAGTAAAAATCCCAGACCATCCCGGTGGGTGGCATGGTGGTTGAGTGGATAAGACACTTGACTCCTTATCGAGAGGTCCCCGGTTTGATTCTCAGCCAGGATACTTGGTCATTTCAGAAACCTTATTTAGTGTTTCCTACCAAACTAGAGATGAACTGGAAGTCTGTGTGTATCGGCGCTTTACACCAGGCACGTTAAAGAACCAAGGAATCTATCAAAACGATCCCAGGCTAAAAGTAACTCCAATAATCAAATTATTGACTTGCATTTAAGGGAAATTTAACAATAAATCAAAATTCCCCTTTTGGCTTTTCCGCGCACTGATTTTCCCCTTCCTATGGGACTGGACCCCTTCCCTCCAAAAGTGAAAAAAAAACATACCTAATGGTAGTATAATGCTACAAAAAGCTTTGGTCCTTAAATTTTATTGAAGCTACGAGGATGCCAGGGTGGCATTGACAACAGGAGCCTATTGCCTAACCAACAATTAAAATTGTGGTACAGGTACATTGGGGATGATTTTCTCACAATTTTATGATGCTTTTTTTTGTTTCTTATAGTCAATTGTTTTATGATGGACATCAACAATTGGCTGTGAATCTTGCATCAGCTGTAAAGGCTCATCCTGCGTGTCCACCATCTGATCGATTGTTGAAGGTCATCAAACTTGGACTCAAATCTGAGGAAGGTAAAGTTGGTTACATTTTATTGGTTATTACTTGCTGAATCAGCAGAATGCAATAGTCATTTACACCTTCTTGAACTTTAGAATTGATTAAGGTAGAATACTAGATCACCCGTGGAAAGTGTTTATTCTAAGTAAATGTATCCACTGAGTCAAAGGAAAAAAAGCAGATAATTGTAACATACAGAAAATATTTGCTGCAATTTCTTAATATAATATTTCATATAATTATCTGACTCTTTTAAAGTTTTAAGCAACATGGTTATTTTTGTTCTAAAAGTATTAAATCAGTTGCTTTAAGTTTTACTTTGTCTTTCCCATAGAGTATTGATCTACAAAGATTTATACTAACTGTTACAGTGTAAAATAATTTATATTTGAGGCAGATTTAATGTCATGGATGATTTCAAACATGAAATTGAATCCCCACACATATTGATGGTTTCTATAGTACATTGTATATGACTTAGTGGATCATTGTCCTTGAAATAACCTTCTCATGAAATGGTGTTTTTCATTAAAACCACGAAATTTGTCCCATTGAAATGAAATTATTTTAAAGTATTCTTTGCACATACAAATGTGAGTTTTATATTACAGAGGAGACTGGAGAGAGTACATTTAAGAGTGAATACATTACACCAGGAGCTGGTATAGATCTGGAATTTGAAACTGATGGTTAGTATACTTCAAAATAACTTTTGATAACAGATTATTTGTTTTAAAAGTGTTCATGCACCATTGTCTATGTTTTTACATAATTTTTTCACAAAGTATCTGGTATTTTTCAAGTATATGGTCTCTATGATTATGATTATTGATAGTCTTTGTGTGTAACTGCTGATTCGTGGTTTGATCTATGAATCGCTAACCGTAACTCGTGGATGGAATCAACACCTACCTGACAATCCACATCCCTAATTGAAGGTCAATTATTGACTGTTGTGCTGACAGCTTCTCAGAACTCCTGTTGCACATGGTTGTAAAAACAACTGTCACATATTATAAACCAACCTAATCATGTCTTAAAAGGTTTTAAAATATGCTTTTGTATAAAGACTAAATGTGTGAGAATGGACTTCAAATTTGTTGACCATATTGTAAGGTATTGCCTTATTTTCAAAGTGGTCTATATTAAAAATGAAGTTTTCCTGTAATATGCACCTAACTAATCTGTATCCTCCACTATTTCAGTACAGACTATATCTCCTGAAGCTGCCTTGTATGAGACGTGTTATGTTACAGCACATAAAAGTGCCTGTAGGGTGGGAGTATTTCATCCTAGTGGTAATATTTCATTTAATTTAAAATGTTTTAATACATATTAACCTGTTTAGAAACTGATACACATGAAATTTTAATGATTTCAAAATAACAGGTTTGTGAATTTTCTATAGTGTTGCAGATGACATGCTAAACTAAGTTCAAACCAAACTGACCTACATATGTTTAAGGTCACAATGCACTCTCCATTTATACAGCAGGGTGAAAAAGTTATCTTTTAAACTCCTTTGTTGCCATAAAGATATAGTACTGTTGACTAGTTGTCACTGAGCCTAATTGTTGTTATTATGCCCCAGCATCTACTAACGCAGAGGCATATAGCAATGCACATGTCTGTTTGTCTGCTTGTTTGTCTGTTTGTTTGTCTGTCCGTTACAAATTTCATCAATGCATTGCTTTCAAACTTGACATACTTGTTAACCATCAAAAACACATTACATTATCAAAGCCATGTAACACTTTCAAACATTTTAACAGAATTATTGCCCATGAATGACTGACCTAATTGTTACAGACAAGGGTTCCACCGAGGCATAAGCATTTACTGAACGCAGTCTTGTCTCTTTCTGTTTACAGGACAGTTGATAGCGACTGGATCAGAAGACACATCTATCAAGGTAAACATTCTGCTATAAGTACTTAATGAATTACTTCCAGGGAGATATTACTTTAATTATGCCCCCCCCCAATCTTTGATGAGTGGGTATATTGCTTTGCTAATGTCAGTCCGTCTGTTTGTTGGTCTCAATTCAATAACTAAGAGTGCTTTGCAGCAGGATCTTCAAACTTTAAGGTTGGCCAACAACAGTAGATGACTCCTATAAATTTTGATGTCAGTAGGTCAAAGGTCACTGTGAATTTTACCATTTCCGACTATTTAGCTGTCCTGGGAGCATACATGTTTTACAAACATCTCTTGTTACTTTAAAATCATTTGTTGTTTCAAAACTAGTTCTAAAATGTTGCTTTCTTAGTAACAAGACTAAGGATCTATCCCCCAATGAAGAAACAAAATTCATAACTATCTAAACCATCTTTAGTATTGCACAAAGATGTGTGAGGACCTAAGAGAGTCATATGTAATATGTTGTGGCTGCCAGCGGTGCTGTGTGTAACAGCTAACTTGCAATTTAATGATGTGGTAGTTGACTGACTGGAGTGTGTAATTCGCATTTTAGCAAGACGTTTTGGGAAAATAAGATGTGGGTAAGTGTGTTGGTTAAGTTTATTGTATAAGAGTCATTTTCTCAAATATAATTATAGATATCCACTTGAAACTCAACATAGTTATTCAAAATCACAAGGGGAGTGCATATTAACAAGGCTGATAACTCAGTGACCATTATTCATTGAGTTATCTGCTCTTGTTACTCTGTAATTGTAGTATCTTCACCTGAAGAAGACGTTAAGAAGACGTCGAAACGTTGTGAAAAAAAAATCTATAGAAGGAGTTTGTTGCTGTTAAATTCATAACCTTGTTACTCTTTTTTGCCATCAAGTAAGAGAAAGCCAAGCGTCTAGCACTCCTAAGAGGTGCTCTTGATTTTCTGATTTCTTACTGATGCATTGAACTGTTTACAGATTCTAGATGTTGAGCGTATGTTAGCTAAGAATGCCACACCCCAAGAAGTTATAGCCCAGGAAACACCGCAGCAAGCCATGGAGAACCATCCTGTCATCAGAACACTATACGATCATAATGGGGTAAGATTTATAATGGTTGCCGTTAGTTACAGTGTTTCCAATATATAGTGGTGTTTGAAATAACATCTCAATGAGAAACCAGATTGTCTAAGTTGTGCATAGTTATAATAAATGTGGTTTAAAACTTTTTATGCCCCCGGCATCTACTCATGTTGGAAGCATATAGTGATTTCACTGTCCCTTTGTTTGTTCGTCAGTCACAAAATGTTGAAACTAGAATATTTTTTTAAAGTTTTCGAGGCATTGTTTCATTATGTTTAGAAAATGAAAGTAAATATCTAGTTACCATAATTTCTACATTAAAAGACTCAGTGGTTAATGAATAGGCAGTTTGCCATTCTGAACATAAAATATGTATGAAATTGTCAATGCTGCTTAGGGCATTTCGTTATCCATGTACAGTCAAACCTCTATTATTCGAAATTGACGGGACCGAAATTTTATTTCGGATAATCCAGGGCTTCGGATTATCCAAATTCAAAAAAGTCAAACCTCTGTTCAACTCAATAGTCTCCATCTTAGCTGTAGCCGTGTAGGATACTCGTTTCTGTACATGTTTTGTTGTTAATATAAATACAATAATAAAGAAGTAAAAAGGAATAAAAAACCTGCGTTCATCTATTTATTTAATATATACACATATAACAGGAATCGGCAATAAAATATAGTATGCAGCATTAAACATGTATGAAATTCTACATAAACAGACAAAAAATGCATTTGCTGACATTACTCGTCAACAAGGAAGTAGATAACATGGTATAGTATAATAAACCTACAACTATATATTTCACATCGTTGTAGTCGTCACTGCGTTAGCTCAAGTCTATAAATAAAATGTTCTGTTCTGATCTGTTAAAAGTCATCATGTTCTAAAGCATATTGTTAATGCAGTTTATCAAAGTTTGCCGAACGTTTGTACATCAAAGCCAACACTCATAAACACATATTTAAAGTCAAACATGTTATCAAACATAATGATATGTATTTTTCACAGAATAGCAAATATTACGTACAACCGCTTCGTATTTTCACAACTTGAGAAAGTTAACACTTAATCACGCCAATTAAACACCTTTTGAACAATAGGTGCGAAAACTTTCAAACTTTGTTGATAGAAAAATATAATTAGCTATCATTGATAATGCAAATTCGAATAACAGGGGTACAATTCGTATGAAATATTATACTCGGGACTCACAAATTGTTTCGAATAACAGAGGCTTTTCGAAAAATAGAATTCGAATAACCCGATCGAATTTGTATAGGTTTACATAGGAAGTAAAACGGGACTGCAATTCTATTTCGGATAAGACCAGGTTTTCGAATAAAAGGTTGTCGAATAATCGGGGTACAACTGTAATAACTATGTGTAGCTACTGCACGTAACAGATCTGTGACAGACAAAATTGCATTTTTGTTTTCAGGAAATCACGACACTAGACTTTCACCCCCAGCATCAAATACTTGCATCAGGTAGCAAGGATTTCAGTGTTAGATTCTTTGAGTATTCTAAACCCTCAGTGAAGAAAGCGTATAAAAGTATTCAGGTAAGCATTCCTACTATTGTAAACCAAGAATTCATTTCACACGATTAAATTTAGCAGAGTTTGTGAGTGTCTGAAATTTTCGAAATTAAGAAGCTGCAAAAATCACCTGATCTAACTTTCACGATAAAGTATGGTAAAGTAGGCTTGGTACCAAAGACAAACCCTTTCAGTTGTTCTACTTGTGTATAAAGTTGTTTCTTGAATACATTGTGAGCATGGTGCATACTTAATCTGCTTTTCTATCGGAGACCAAATCGACGACACAGTTTGTCAAATGATAAGTTGATTGGATAAGTAAATGATAAATAAAACGACAAACCAAAGAGCACTCTGGGACCTATTCTGGAATACTGGGCTTTCTACCTCGACATAAATTCTACCAAATGTTGGTTAAGGCCTACATGTTTTGATGTATATATCTTACAGGAAGCAGCTGAAGTGAGAACCTTATCATTTCATCCTGGTGGAGATTTTATACTGGTTGGTACCAATCATCCCACATGTAAGTATATCTGCTTACGTAGCCACATTTGAAAAAATACCAAGCATAGCTTTCATTTGTCAGTAAACATTCTGCCTTTCATACCTCCACACAGATTTAAACCCGGGTCGACGAATTAGGTAGCAAACATGCTTAACACTGAGCTACCGAGGCACATGTGATAGCCTAGTGTTAGAGTTTCACTTTGCATGTCAGAGATTTAGAGTTTTATTGTAGAAGGGGACATATGAAAGCCATTTAAAAAAGACCATTAATTTTCTTAAAAACCCAATAGATTTTGAGAGGAGGGAGTAAGAAAAAGCAATTACAATCTGAAATACCCAAATAGAAAATGATGATGTAGTGAATAACAGTACATAAAAGATCATTTACCTTATGAGGTTGATTAAATACCCATATAAAACTTGTCAAAACCCAATCAAAATTGAAACTGGGGGGTAAATACCCAATGAACTTAAACCTTATCTGTAGCTCTGCATGTTGAAGAACCTTGTTCCTTTGTTTGTTTTTACATGGAATATCACAGTCCTTATGTTATAAATAATGCACCAGTCAGCTGCATCTATATCCCCCCAACCCCTTGGGATTTTTACTGAGTGGATTGTCAAAAACTCAGACCTCCACAGTCTCTGGTGGACAGCTGATGGTAAAATCTCCCGTTATGCCCCGACCCCCTGACAACTTCATATTGTGCCCAGGGTATTGGTACAGAGATAATATTTCCAACCTTTCCCCGGCAGTGTGGGGGAAGCTGGAAAGTGAATACACGGCCCCCCATCCGCGGCCCCCCATCCGCATGGGATACCCGCAGATCCCTGGGGATGGGGGGGGCGTGGATGCAACTGACAGGGGCATACGTGTATTAGGTGTGTGGATTATTTGTCTTCATTGCATATTATATTGTATTTCAGTACGTTTGTATGATGTGAAGACATTCCAATGTTTTGTTGGAAGAAATCCTAACGACCAACATTCTGATTCTGTGACATGTGTAAGTTTCCTGCGAGACATTACAAGTTGAAATGTACTGTAAACCAAGAAATTATTTTGTGTGATTTAATTTCGTGGAGTTCGCGAGTGGTCGTAATTTATTAATTCATGAAATTAAGTAGCAGTGAAAGTATTCAAAACGTTTATGTGGACACTGTAGGAGACTTAAAAACGCAAAAATTTGTAGTTGCGAATATGACAATGATTGGCAAAACCTGATAGTTGGTATTTGCGAAAGTAACTTGGTTTCCAGTATTCAGAATAAAAAATGTCACATATACACTAGAAGATATTTGCCTTGCTGCTGTATTGTCTCTGGATATGTCTCTGAAGAGAGATAACTCTATAGGCTATATCATTCACAGACTAATATCATGCAGAGTTATCTGATACCAGGGTGTTTTTCACTATATAACAGAGGCCGAAATAAGGCTACTTCACAGTTTGAAGGAGGGTGCTTCACAATTCCAAAATGCCAGTTTCACCAACCACATAAATGCCACTTTCACAAATGAATTTCAATTTGAAATTGATAAAACCATGGTAGCTTAGACATGTATTCAATAGTGAAATATACCGAGTCTTAAGTGCTTTTCTTTACAAAATAAATGAAAATATTAGGTGTTAATTGCTTTTCACAAATTTATTAAAGTCTAAATCCTGCTTCCTCTTTCACAATTCAAAAGCAAACTACGCTTGAATTTCACAATTTCAAGAAAAATTGCGCTTTACGTTTCACAAATCTAACAGGCTAGAACTTCTTCACTATTTTGGCAAAAAAAAGCCCTGGATACTATTACATACTACACTACATGATATTTATGTACTTTGCTACATGGAGGATTTAAAAAACATATTGTGTTTATTTATCCTCGTCGCCAGATATTCCATATGGACAAGGCCCCCTGAAGAGTTTAACTATATTAGGTTTCTGGGGATAGTGCTGATACACAGATAGTGTACTCATTCCAGGGACACCACTTGTGCTTTTACATGTGTCATGTGTATAGCACCCATACATGGCACCTAAGTTTAAAGTCTCATCTGAAAGACTATGAGTAAATTTAGTTGGTCAGCCTGGGATTTGAACCCACAACCCCAAGATCAGGAGTCTTGTGCTCTACTGACTGGGCATTGCAAGCTGACTGATGTTTGAGAAGAGGTGACAGATATTTATGTACTGTGCTATGCAAAGGAAAGAGAATGTACAACAAAATTATGCTGATGATGTCAAATAATCATACATTATTTTTACTCTTCTGTAGGCCAAGTACAGTCCAAATGCCAACCTGTACACAACATGTGCTAAAGATGGTGACATCAAGATCTGGGATGCTGTATCAGGGTTATGTATTAATACGTTCAGAAATGCTCACGATGGCGAGGATGTGTGCTCTGTGCAATTCACCAGAAATTCAAAGGTAAAAGTTTAACATTTTTAAAGTTTTTAGGGAGACTTTTTGAAGAAAATAAGTGAAACTATTGTCGTGACGGGATTGTCTGCGTTGGTCAAATTTATTATAAGGGTCATTTTCTCCAAAACTATCAAAGTTATCCACTTGAAATTCAACATAATTTTTCACCATCACAAGGGGATCCATATTGACCAGGCTGATAACTATGTGACCTATAATTATTGAATTACCTGCCCTTATTACTATCAAAAACCTTAAACTGGTCTCAAAATTGTCATTATAAACCAGAAACACTATTCTAACTTTATTACAGTTGAATCGCAAGAGCTAGAATAAGAGATTAAGTCAAAAGTAGATGTCTACTCGAAGTGCTTCAAGAAATCGGGTCCTGACAATTACTATCATTATCCTTTTACCTAGCATTATTCTTTGCTTATTTTCAGTACATTCTATCAAGTGGTAAAGACTCATTGGTGAAGTTATGGGAATTATCAACAAATCGTTGTTTGATAGTATATACCGGTGCTGGTACTATGGGTAAACAGGAACATCGTTCTCGAGCTTGCTTCAATCACACAGAAGATTATGGTATGTACTTAATATACGTTGTTATGCTCTGCCAAGGAGTTCCATCCGTATATGACAAGTACATTTGTACAAAATCAATATTTTGAGAAAACAAGAACAAACTGTCCATAAATTATGACTAACTTATGGTAAAACAAGCTGTTTCAACTTCAGTTTGGTCAAAATGACAAGTTCCAATTTAGATGAAAATAGGCTCACAAGAAGCCGATTTTAAATATGTATTAGTCTTATACAGTCGTAAATAGTAATCATGACCTTTTCATTCTAATCCAGCAATATTGTCATGAATTTTAGGTGAGAGGATTTTTCTCAGACTTATGGATTGATATTTAGTATAGCACCAGACTAGTCAGCATATTGTATGTTGTTTCAGTGTTGTTCCCTGATGAGAAGACGACCAGTTTATGTTGTTGGGATTCCAGGAATGCAGAAAGACAGAGACTTCTATCTTTGGGTAATCTTTCTTCTACGTTCCGTGTCTTTTAAATATTTAACCCTTTTGGCAGCGCTGTCCCAAATTGATCTCTTAATGTCGCAAAAGCAACAAATCATGTAGAACATGTACATTTTAAATTTTGGAAAAAATATTCACAACATAGTATAAAAAGAATTTTGTTATTGGTTTCTATTAAGTAATTAATCAACTGTTTACCCTGCAAATTTCATAAAGGTATCTTAAAAAAAACAAAAAAGTTATAAACATTATATTTTTCCAAGAATTTCCAGGAATTAATTTTGGAATGGAATGTTCGCTATAGATTTGATGCCGAAAAGCTTAATAGAAATACCAACAATTTATTTCTTCAATTTTAAAACGAACAAAGGTTCACACATTCTATGTTTGAAATCCTCTGATCTACAGTACTTATTATATTTCGTTAAAGTTGTTGTAGTTTGAAACAAATAAATTCAACTTGTATAAGACTTAAGTAAACAATTTTTACACACACTGACTTTATTCTTATAATATTGATTTGTCATTTTCAGGTCATAACAGCTTGGTACGTAGTATCAACCACTCCCCTACTGGTCCTGCATTTGTATCATGTAGTGATGATAACAGAGCTAGATTCTGGTACAGGAAAGCAGATTCAGACTGATCAACATCATGCTCACATTGTCGTCCTCGTCATATTGTGTTCTATATCATCTCTTCATTCATTCAGTGTTGACATATTTATGTGGACAGTATACAGATGTGTTCAAAAATTTCTTTCTGACTACTGTAAACCAATTTACTTTTGCGAATATTAACTTTTATGTTTTCCAATCGTCGGCATATTTGCGACGGCAAAGTTTGTGTTTTTAAATCTCCTGCAATGCCCAAATTAATGTTTTGAACACTTGAGCAGTTACTTAACTTTCCGAATTTCTACCACCCATTTGACAGATTTGTACATTTCATACAAATTTAGAATCAATTTTATGTGGTTATAAATTAACAGAGCAGGGTTCCATCTCTGTCACATGGGCATGTTCATCCACGTCTTGATGTGCCTCTCAAACAAATACTATAGATAACATCTATATAGGCTAATTTAAGGCACTTGACAGACATCAAATGCTTATGTGACAGATATTGGACTCTGTGAAAATCCACTCTACCCTACACTGTAGTCACATGGTGGCTTCCAAACTAGACAAAGCTAATTGAGGCTGTCATAATATCGTTAATTATTATCTGTGTTGCAACTAAAGTTATAACAGTATAGTTATAGCTTTCTTGTTTATGGATATTGTCAAAATGAAATAAAATGTGTATAATTTGTATTCATTTGTTCTGTTATTATTTGATTGTGGTAATTATTTTACCCCCGTCAACTCGTTTATATAGCTTTGGATTCTCAATACTGGTAGTGTTTGCTTCAAACATGTGCTGTCGACTGATGCGGGCTAAACCCCCATATTACGCCTTCCATGTACAGTGGTCCATGATAATAGAGTATACATTGATTTTGTACTGGACATTTAGACGGAAGTTTTTTGTCTGTCTTTCTTGGTGTCATAAAGTTTAGAGTGCGTTGTCATTTAACATTGGTCCAGTTACAATGGACTTTCACATGAACAGTTGGTACCAAGCCTAGCTGTGCATGTTCTCAGGAATCAGACTAGTTATGGCTCTCTGTTGGTGATATTCTTGGGGGGGGGGGGGGTTGTCAAAAACCCTTTTAGTTCAAATGGAAACCAAATAATATTATATGAAATGACTAAAGCAATCTTTTAAATTTGTTTAATTTGTTGGTTAGATTATCACTGACTGATCATGTGGGGTTTATACAAGGTATTTAGGTCTTATCAATGTAAGGGCATGTGAACACATTGTACTCATAGAAACGACATTGTTATTCAATGTTTTTCAAATATGGTCGGACTTAATTTCCACTGCATTATGCTTTTAATGTCATGTTCTTGGCCACATTATCTAGATCTAATATGTTGTCTAAAAAGCTTGCAAACAATCCATTACACATTTGCTTGAATCTGTGAAACTAGACAAGAATATATTTGCCCTTATATGACATAGAGTGCTTTTTAGCCAGATTTTTTGAAAAAAGGGTGGAGCTAAATGTATTGTGACGGGATCGTCTGCGTTGGTTAAGTTTATTTTCAGAGCAGTTTTCTAAAAAAACTATCAAAGGCATTCAATCACGAGGGAAGTCCAACTTACAAAGATTGATAACCGTATGACCTATTTATATTTATTATGCTACATGTTTTATTGTCGAGTCCCTATTGTGGTATTAAGTTAGTTTATTGTGGGTCATGAATCAGTTATATGAACTTATATCCAATCCCCGGGGAGCTATAAGCCATTTCATTTCCACCCACACCGTGTCCATAGTAACAATAACACACGTGCGTTCTTATAATAATTAGAAGTCCCACGTGTGCACTCAATATGGTCAGAAATCGGACGACGCTGCTTGCGTATAATGTCTAGTATTGTTGATTGTTTCTACTGAACACGTACGTCTCGGGGGTGGAATAAATTATATTAATTTAAAATGTATTCCCACAAGTGTGAGGTGATGCAGCAATTAAAATAAGCATGTGGTTTATGTTGTGGTTGCATCGCCGTGCGCTATGTTAAAGTACGCTCAACACACAAATACAACCACACGATTGTTAGTCGAGTTGATGCAGCAAGTAATAAATGTGATGTATGTAGTGGTTGCATTGCCGTGCGCAGTGTTTAAGTATGCTCAATTAATTAAACAGGCGGATCGTGAGCAAGTAATTAGGGTATTACTAGTATGCCACAAGGAATAGTCATATAGTATACATGCAATCATAGGTTCCATAGGGGCTTATGGTACAGGTTAACGTACTACGGTGACTGCAACTATGTTAATTACCAATACAATCATGTATGTACCCGTATAGTGTCGATTCATGCAGTTCAGTCGATTATGTGAGTTTTAGTTTAATAAAACATGAAACATTACCATACATGGGCTTCTTCAAAATACGTACGGAGTTCATCAGGATTTGGACTATGGAATACGACAGTGATAACACTAACATGGTGGACGTATAACTCACGGAGAGAGCCGTAAACAAGCTCTGTCCATTTGTCATTTGGTTTGTTATAAACTGATAATCATTGGAATAGTTTTAAATTCGATACGCCTTTGGATGAAAGGTGGTGGCAGAACATGAATGTGCGATTAGATGTCACCATTTGTGAATAATATTATATATAATAAGTTGTGTATGTCATTAATTGTGTTAACCATTGCTTAACAATCACAGAAAGTTGTGTAAATGCATGTTTATTGGAGACATAACGTTAGTTTTTTCTGAACATTAAATGGGAATTAACTTAAACGGGAGGTGATAAAAAAGAGATGAGACATCCGCAGTACAAACTGCCAACGAACATAGATGTTGATATAAATGTACCAATCAAGCAAAAGCATATTTGGAACACAATAAGAATGAATTCTAAAAACAAATTTTGGGAACCGACCACTATGTGACGTTCATCCTGACGGTATACGGTTTGCGATAGGTACGTTCTTAGAGACATATGTATGTATGCTGCCTGAATTAGAGATGAGCAGTCTTGTATAACCAAAAAACATTAAAACTGTTTTAAATACAAAATGTATGTTGAAGTTACAGATGAGTGATATGTTAATTGATGTTTAATGACTTTATTAACCAACTTTACCAATTAGTTAACAGTATGTGTGTGCTATTTATATTCAGAAGGCATTATAATTGTGATGCATCTTCAGTGTTTTATCATCGGTACAGTAAGTGAGGTGGATAGCTTACTGATGATGTACTCGTCAAAACGACCAGCCCAGCACAGTGTTTTCTTTCAGGTGATTTAATATTCGAATATGGGATATGTTACCAACATAAAATCATATTTTTTACCAATTTCAAGCTCAAATTTCCCAATTGAGAGAAACCCAAAAATAATTCTGAGAAAAATGGACCCATTATGCTGTAAAACAGCAAGAGGATTGAAACTTGAGTAAGAAAAACACACTCGATTACAGTTAATTAAACAGAAAAAACTTCATTGTGTGCATATTATTGGCTACGACGGGTTTAGGTATTGAAGATTATTGTACTTCAAACCCACAATTTCGACCAAAACGCCGCAAATATTCCCAGGCTATGTTCCTTAAAACAGGGAGATAACAGTGTATCATGTTGGTACTAAACCAGGGCAACTCGTGAATAGCAGACGATTGTCTTAAAACAAAAATGTTTAATATTCATTGCGTAGTTCGATTCGGCAGAAAAAATACTTACTAGACTATAAGCATGGGCTACACAAACTGTTGCTACTTGAGACAGACGGGTGTTTGGTACCGATAATTACCAAAAGAAATACAGATGATTGGGGTGTCAATAGTATAGACTGTGTCAGACAGGTGTTTGCCTAATTGAGATGACCATTTAAATAACTGATCAATGTACGCTTTCTTGAACTTTCTTGAAATTTGTTTGAGCGTAGACAGGTTAGCATCGTTGCCCGATAGGTTTATAAACGTAATTCAGACGTGTTGACAAGTGGTATAGTTTCACGCTCAATAAACCGGCACGTATGACTAATACCGTCACACACACAACAATTAACGCCATCAATTAACGTATAAACAAACTCTTTACGTCGAACGTCGGCATTTAACCCTCCAGTGTAAGCGTATTGACTTCGATGTAAACAGTACATGTTAAAATGTATGACGGTGAATTAGTATATATAAGTGCTAAAGTGTTCATGTTCGAGAACTAGAAAGTATTAGCTCATAGTCGTTTTAACTAGGATTCATTAATTAATACTGTTAAATAGCATAGTCAGAATGACTGAAACATAATTGAATATAAAACCGACTTATTAAAACGTTCGTTACCACATGAAGTTACGAAGCTAACGACGACAGTTCATAGTGTCTGGCTAATCGGTTACATTATTAATATTACATTGTTGCATTTGAGTATTTCAATTTATCTAAAACATTGTGCTTAACTGAGAACAGCAAACAGTCATGGATATATTTAGGGATCAGTTTGTGTGTTTAGTATGTGTATTGCTTTGTGTGTTAGCTACGACACAAGGTTTTCATGAGACCAGACAACAGCAGATTGACTCGAGGTCAAGAATGCTCCACAGGACACCACGAATAAGAGCAAGGATACGAGTTCGGCCGACGGTAATTCTTCCGACGAGAAATTCCGTCCGAAGAAGTTTTTCCCCAATGAGACCGAATCCTACAATATTCCATCCTCAGCCAGTTGGGAGATTTCCGAGTTCCCGAGTACAAATAATGCAACCCAGCGGGCATAATTTGCGGGTGGTGCCACGTACAAGCATCCCATCGCTTGCCGACGAACTTTCACGACGACAATCTTTAAACAACAGGGCGCAATTTGGCAGCGGAAGGCGTTTTGTTGTGGATACCGCTAAAAATCCTTTCTTGCGGAGCAGTTCAAATAATGTGATCAAACATCAAGACATTATTTCAACGACAAACAAAAACTCTTTATTGAAGTTATTGGATGAGAGGCGCCCGGTCTTACGGGATGAGAGGGACGGTCTGCTAATCCGAAGTCATTTGACGGAACTCAACAGATTACGTAACGATGCCCACAACGTTGACCAACGATTGCAGAACCAAGTCAATCATATTGAACAAATCCAAGATATTGATATTCAACGAGAAGTGCTTAAAATCTTCGTTAAAGATATCGTAGAAAAGAGTGGCTTTCTTAATATGGACCCAAGTACTGTACAAGACATCGGTTCACTGCAATCCCTTGTAGATAAAATTCAGATGATCACTTCAAAATTTACTAATCTAGAAAATCCAGCAGTGATTGGTCAAGCGATTTTACGTGATACGATTGGGGAACTACGCCCTGTGCCAACACCCGTGACGTCACGTATCACGACAACACGGAGCCCAGCCGAAGTGAGAGCGGACTTAAGACAACGAATTCTGCATGCTTCATATTCATTCGATCGGGCCGCCCATATACCAGATAGCCGGGCCACTAGCAGTGATCCTAGTGCGGTGTCAGGAGACGCACTACAGGGCAGACCTAAAGTAGGCATGTCTATATTTGGACGATCAAACTTATCGACGACTACACTACAAAGTGTTACAACAGATGTTAAAAGAGGTGAGTCGAGTTTTTGGTTCTATCACTTTAGCAACTAAACGATATTAACAACCTAGTAATTTAACAAAACAAACTAGTCACTAATTAAAATTGAATTAATTAATGCGTCTAATCGGACAGTAGATGTTCTAAAATTCATGTAGAATGTTTTACCAAACTCTTCAATAGATTTTAAACTGGGTTGAACGAAAGGTTAATAGTTGTTCAATTTAAACATCACGTGAAACCAAAGTAATGTTTCTTCTTACCAGACGGACAAATCAGCTGATGGGCACGATTTATTTTTCTCTAAGGGGTTGCTAGTAACTGGGTCATGGATTTATATAGTGTTTTTGTGGCATTTATTATATAAAAGAAATAAGGCTCTTGTCTATTTTCCCTAATGACATAATGTCAAAATAGCGAGAGAACGAATCTATATACGTATATAAAACGTTCAGGTTCCTGTCTATTTTTTCTAAGGATGAGTCGGTAATGGGGTCTTGGATATTTTTTTGCCATTTAATAAAAATTAAACAAAACTATCAGGTTCCAAGTGACTAAACGAACATTATTATGCAACGTTTGTGAACAGTGTTTAACTATGATTTCAGACATAATACATGGCCAGCTTATGGACATGCTTTGTCAGCTTTGTAAACAAATGAAGAGATCAGTCTGTGTTAACAGACATTGTATTGTCTTCGTATTTGACAAGTAGAAGCAACAGTGTTTAGTAATAACTGGTAGGCCTAAATCACAAAAACATTGACACTGATTTTTCAACGGTTCCTCAACTATGTTTGCATTTTTACTTTGAAATACCTATATACATAAAACTTAACATAATGCCCAGTAATGTTTAGAATACCTCGAACGTTAACTTGTTCGTTTCTTTGTGTCAAGTACTGCTCTATTCCTGACCACTTAATCAAACTCCAAACTTCGCATGTTATCAGAACAATAAGGCAACGACATATTTACGTGGCCCGACTGCGATTGTGTCTAGAAAATATCCAATTGAATTATCAAACTTGACCTTACACACATGCCGTCTTATGATATAACACGGCTTGGTGAAAAAGACATAATCTTCATGGATAAATTGTGTGCAAAAGTCAACGCATTTCAATCAGGTTCGTGTTTCTCAAAAACAGAGGTTAAAAAGTTGCTTAGTTGACAAATTGCAAATACAAATGGACGTTCTTTAATTTTAATGTTTCCGAGAAAATATCAGTGTCCGTATTTTTGGTGATATAAATATTGTCTAGTCACGCACACACTATCAATTGTAACAACACAATAACAACAACGCCTTTAGTACTCCGTTTTATTGTTACTATAATAATTCTTGCTCGTGTTTCGCATGCATTATTTATTCATCTTTGTTCCCGACAGTGTAATTAGTAGAGTTTAGTTACCTTTCACCGTAGTTACACCTCGGTTAGATTGATAGGCCGTTGTTTGCTGTGTGTGGTGTTGTTTTCTTCTTATTTGGGGGATCTTGACTGATACTGTATGCGTCTTACATACTTTTTCTGTCACTCTATATTGGATAATGAGTGTTGTTTTATTGCAATAATTGGTTGTCCGAATGGTCTTCGTGCGTATGGTCACGACATTGTCATTGTAGTTATAAGGTCGGGATCCAAACCATCTGGTTCTAACAGTCTGCCAATGTACAGTTGTCATAGTCAGTCCGCTTAAATCAGTCGGAAGAGCACGATGCTTTTGGTCTCAAGGTTGTGTGTTCGGGTACCAGGGAGTCTCTCTGATTATACTTTAAACATAGGCCCCGTCTAACGGTTGTAAACGAACCTTGGTTGTCTCTGAAACGAGTAGACCTCCTTTACACTGTACCTACACTATCACCCGAAACATAAAATCACTTAACTCTTCTGGGAACGTCGCCCATATGGAATATCCTATGGCGAGTACGTGTATACATAAAAGCCAAAAGAAAATACAGTTTCAATTATGAAAGCAGGTGGTTGTTTAATACCAAAGCCCCATACAAAAAACTGACCGGTTGGTATTTAGCTGTAATAATACATGCACCAATTGTCACAGTTATTCTCAACCATTACATTGTAGGATATGTGATATTTTAAAATATAGGGTTCTAAGACATTACGAGACACAGGACTGTGACATGTACGTTTCCTCATTCCAAATATAATTTTGAAAATACATGCAGTAAGGTAATGTCAAGCCTTTTTGGCGACCATTCAACATGCCTTGTAGTACCTATGGTCCGAGATCTAGAGTAGTTATATGTAAAGCTCAGTCTATATTTACAATAAATTGTTTCAATTTTCCACACATATAAACTTCCTGATATAACTGGTTCAAGTATTCCCATGTGACGTTAACATTACCTATTGACAAACATTTATAAATCAAATTTATTTGCTGCATATTACTCTCCAATGAACACTATTTATGATTGACGTAAACAGCGTGCGCAATGTCGACACACTTACTTTAATTAGACCACAATTATAATTAAACCACAGTTATTCTCGTGATAATGTTGATGATGTTAATGTCATGTCTCTGTCAGCTACACGTTTCAGTCTATTAATTAGCAAGACACTGCAAGTTATTGTTCTTCAAGATTTAAATTTAACGTTTTATTTGTCAGTAATAAACGTTCAATTCTTACACCGATTTATGTTGCCAGATCATGAAAATAATGCAATTTAAAAATCGCATATTAACCCTCACTCTCACCCATTCGAACCCACGACCCCAACAGCGACAGCGCCTAGCACTGACCAAGTGACCGCGACCATACCGATTGCGCCACCGAAACAACTCCAAAAAAACGTCGCTCAAATGACGCTGATATGATCGTTGTCTATTTTTCTGTGTCCATTCTATCCCACCACATGTTCGCGTGGGTTTTCAAAATAAGATGTTTAAAAATAAAGCAACCGCAATTCTTGATCAAACTGCATGTTCATCGTGTAGGCCTACGCATTTGTTACTCCCTTGTTCCTGACATTTGTACAAATTATGGACATTATTTCAATTACGCTTGTAGTGTTCAACGCTCCCATAATGTTCGTCAACTACACGTAGACCAATCGGCCATATATAAATCAAACAATTCGCAAGTCACCATGTAAAAAGCGAGCCACGCCAAGGAGGTGACAAGATAAAGTTTGTTCTAGTCCGTTTTTTGTGTGGTCATTTTGTCGCTTTACAGTCAATTAGTAATTTAGTACAGAATCGCGGAAATACTGTAAATGAATAGACACATAAAACTTGCTTATTCATCGTAATGTTTATTGTTGGATAATCTCACGCACGTACGTGGGGTTATCCAAAAGTTCGTATGTATCTTATAGTTACAATGAATGCGCCACGCTAGTTTCCATTAGTACTATTGCAGTCCTTCCATATACCATGATTTCTCTGAATAACATGTCTATAAATATCACTACGCCGTTAGTAATGTTTTCTTCAAATGTATTTGGCCACATGATTCTCAAAAGTAACTGTATTACATGCCATGTTTAGAATATTTGTCCTGTTTAATTTACCTTGTTGCATAAATTTGTTTATTTTTTACGTTGTCACTCGCGCATGTATTTTGTGTTGAGTTTGAACTTTCATTGTTCAAAACGATCAACTTCCTAGAAAGCAACTACAGTTCAGTCGTATATGGACAGCATACATGTATAGCTCCAGAAAGGTCGTTTGTGACTAATACTATGATAACAGACACCTGTTTATCAAGTTCAACCGTTTTGATTTTATTTATGAATGAACTCATTCAGAGCAAATTGACAATGCTGCCAAATGCTTATATCAACCGTTCCTGTCAACGCTACATTAGTTTTACTTACATAAATTATGTATGATTTATAAATAATATTGTCGTTAACCTCCTATATCTATATAAGACAGTAGTTATGTGTTTAGCTTCGCTCTGGTAGATGAGTATCAACATAATTATAATTATGGAATCTGATTCGCGCTATGTCTTAAGAAAGCACTTATCGCTTATTTCGCACAACGGAGGGAAAAATGCAAAAAACACCACATGGCGAAATCAGTCACTATAACTAATATTATAATAAATGCTTGCTAATGTTACATGTGCCTGATGACTCGAGTTCACCACAACCGCTATCAATCACGATTACTGATGTCTCTCGCTCGCTGTACTGAACATCAATTGTCTTATTAATAGAGTACGTGTACTGGTTTTGTATTTTAAGCAATTTATTAAGATCAGTCGTGATGCACTTACGGCGCTTTATTGACTTCGTGACCTCGATCTAGCATAAACAGTCGAGCTTTTCTTGTTGACTCACAGCGACCTGTGTGATTCACGATTGTTATTATTATATATTAGTCTGTAATCATTTATGGACGTTTATACATGTACAGTTTTTAAGATCAATGGTCATGCGTATGTCTATGTGTATGTGTCAGATATCAAGCGAACGAATGTGTGTCTGTGAGTACAATAGTTTGTCTGCAATTGTGTATGTAAATTATGCCAATGACCCAATATCAACACCATAGTCTAACACGAGGTTCTTAGATCTTGAAGCTAAATGAAGCAGTGACACCGAAATACTCACTGCTCTTGACTATAAAAATGAATAGGTCGCGCACTTGAAAATTATCAAAACTGTTTCTCCGATAAATTTCCTCAGACCGTAAGTTGTTTAAATGATTAAAGAGTTCTATAATTTAACCCTAGTACCAACCGTGCAAATGGAAGGTCAGTTTTCAGGAACAATATCGGTGTTCGTCTCATTACTTGTCTTCCTACGCATGTATACATATCTTCACAAAAAGTCTAGTCTTCCTTTGTTAATTGCGCACTTTCTTTGGTAGATTGCAGTATTTATAAGACTTTTTAAATAGTGTTTTCTTATTGTTTCGATAATGTTTATAAACATGTTTTGAACAAACAAATGTAACTTGTATATAAACGTGATTGTGCGTTGTTTTCAACCAATGCGGAACGGTGTTTCTCAAATACACAAACGCATTTCTAACGTTTATCTAGTTGCCTCACCAAGAAACTTGAAATCACTGGCGTCATTTCAACTTATTTATTCACATTTCATTATTTTCCGATCTATCACTTGTGTATAATTATGTACGCACACAGGCTTTTGGCTTTCAGTAATTTGTTAAGAAATAGTATAATAAATTGCTTATCTAAATATCATATTCGGTATTTTTTTCAGAACTAATTTCGTTTAGCAAAAAAAACCACCACCGATTTCGTGATAAATAATACGATGGATGCGGCTTTGGTGCCCGTTTTAATTTTTTTTTATAAAATTATATATCTCGTCTGTAGACAATATATGAGTGCATTATATAGAGGATATTTGTATTTTTCCGTGTATGATCGGCTGATAATTCACCGAGTGAGCAGCTGATGTAATATTTTCACGAGTGGCATAGCCACGAGTGAAAATATAAGTCAAAGACCTAAAATACTATTAATTCTACGTCTTTGCTGTGGCGAAACACGTCATTGGTCACCAAAGCAAGACTTGTATCGTGTGTTTAATACATCATTATTAAAGGTCTGTTTTATCTATTTCAGATATGGTAGCTACCGAGCCACTGGGTGGAAACCTTGCCTACTGGACCCATCTTAGTTCCGGGCTAGCTGATATGTTGTGCAACCTTTGTCAACAACGAGGGGTACAATCCTGCATCATAAGATACTGTACCAATGACGTCATCATCGAATCAGTGGAACCGGAAAGACAATCAACTCGCGCAATGCCGGAAGTGACGACATTTAGAAGCTTGTGATCAACGACAATCCTATATTAAATATTACCTCGCTGCGATAGAGACGTGATTGTTAGCTGGACTAACAATTTATTTTTATGTTTTGTTTCGAGTAAAAATAATTGCAATAATTAAATACTGATATATATAATGTAGCAGAAACGAATTACGTTTAGCTATTCAAACGGACCTAGAAGTAGCAGTGCTGGGTGAGCTGTAACAACGAAACACACTAATGCTCAAAATCTTTTTGGCCTAGGTTTCAAAACTTAATATGCCGTAGATGGCCCGTGTGGATTTTTGCTGAAGAAATATGACGTTACTTTTTCCAGCCATGGGGCATCATGTCACTTTTGCAAACACTTCCTGTTTAGGAATTGTTAGATTTGCAACTTCAGAAGGAGTGGATGGCCAGTTCAATATCGGGAATGTGTTAGTTTTTGTTAGCTATAATGTTACTGCTAGACATGTATATAAATAATAAAGTTTTTGTTAATTTAAATTGAAGAGTGGTTTAATTAGTCTGTAAATCATTCAACACATACAACATTTTCTGATCGCTATGTACTTGATGCATCAAGCTGGTCTTGACGTCGAGTAACATATTTGATTCCATATAGGGAACCTTCAAGAGTTTGTTGAGTCTGGACCCGTCATTATAGTGAGAACATTTTGGCAAGGGGAGGTGATTCAGACAGTTGGTTATAGGGCGTAGTTTGTATATAAAATATAGTTTGTGTAAATATTCTCTTCTGTGCATTGTGAACTTCACAAGTTTGATCCCATATTTTAAAATAAATTATCAAATGTTCACGACTGTCTTGTTTTACATGAAATTCTTCCCTGGAACCTGTCCAGGTCCTACCCTGCCCTGAGTAAGTATCAGTGATGCTTTGCATGCGGAAAAGATGCAGGTTTCTGGTGAAACGGTAAGTTAGTGCTGGTGAGTATACAGTGCAGTGTACAGTAAAACTTTAATATTTTGACTTACGTTGAAATATTGAGCTGTACATATTTCCCAAGAAATAACAAGAGGGCCATGATGGCCCTATATCGCTCACCTGATTATAAATGAAGCCCTGCACAATTTAGACTAACAAAGGTAGAGCGTAAATATAGAAACTGCTGACCCCCGGGGCGGGGTCAATTTTGACCTCAGGGGCATAATTTGAACAATCTTGGTAGGGGACCACTAGATGATGCTACATACCATATATCAAAGCTCTAGGCATTGTAGTTATAGAGAAGAAGATTTTTATATGTTTTCCCTATATAAGTCTATGTAAAACGGTGACCCCCGGGGCGGGGCCAATTTTGACCTCAGGGGCATAATATGAACAATCTTTGTAGGGGACCACTAGATGATGCTACATACCAAATATCAAAGCTGTAGGCATTGTAGTTTTAGAGAAGAAGATTTTTATATGTTTTCCCTATATAAGTCTATGTAAAACGGTAACCCCCGGGGCGGGGCCAATTTTGACCCCAGGGGCATAATATGAACAATCTTGGTAGAGGACCACTAGATGATGCTACATATCAAATATCAAAGCTCTAGGCATTGTAGTTTTAGAGAAGTAGATTTTTATATGTTTTCCCTATATAAGTCTATGTAAAACGGTGACCCCCGGGGCGGGGCCAATTTTGACCTCAGGGGCATAATATGAACAATCTTTGTAGGGGACCACTAGATGATGCTACATACCAAATATCAAAGCTGTAGGCATTGTAGTTTTAGAGAAGAAGATTTTTACCTACACAGGGGCATAATATGAACAATCTTGGTAGAGGACCACTAGATGATGCTACATATCAAATATCAAAGCTCTAGGCATTGTAGTTTTAGAGAAGTAGATTTTTATATGTTTTCCCTATATAAGTCTATGTAAAACGGTGACCCCCGGGGCGGGGCCAATTGTGACCCCAGGGGCATAATTTGAACAATCTTGGTAGGGGACCACTAGATGATGCTACATACCAAATATCAAAGCTGTAGGCATTGTAGTTTTAGAGAAGAAGATTTTTATATGTTTTCCCTATATAAGTCTATGTAAAACGGTGACCCCCGGGGCGGGGCCAATTTTGACCCCAGAGCCATAATTTGAACAATCTTGGTAGGGGACCACTAGATGATGCTACATACCAAATATCAAAGCTCTAGGCATTGTAGTTTTAGAGAAGAAGATTTTTATATGTTTTCCCTATATAAGTCTATGTAAAACGATTAGTAAGGTTGCATAAGACTATAATTACAGCTTAATAATTGTTTAATAGTTTGTAAACATACAATCACTGTAAACGATGATAACCCTAATATCCACATTCTGCATTTAATTTAAATTAAAGCCTCAAAGCTGCTAACAAGTACACATTTCGTAGTTCTACAACTAAAATATAGTAAGAGAGACAACTCTTACATGATCACAACCAGTATAATTACAGAGTACACTCCCTTTGACAAAAAGGAAAAACAAGGTTTTTCTATTACTTGACCTAGTAGCCTAATTTTTGACCTCATATGACCCAATATCGAACTTGACCTAGATTTTGTTAAGATGATCATTGTGACCAAGTTTCATAAAGATTAGGCCAAAATTGTGACCGCTAGAGAGGACACAACCCAATTGTTGACGGACAGACGGACGGACGGACGACGGACGAAGAGTGATCACAAAAGCTCACTCTGTCACTTTGTGACAGGTGAGCTAAAAAGTAACTCGTGTGATTACTGTAGCTCTTTACTTAATGCTTCTAAACAATTGTTGATTTTGTACTTACGACCGTCTCATTCTACGCCAGCGAAATATGCCGGTGCGGGGATGGAATAATGACATGGAGAAGAACTCTCAACACTGAGCTCCATGATGTCGTGCAGAAGCCAAGCAGATAGCACAAAAATGTGTCCTATGGTGAGCTGTGGTGACCGTCCTATGGTATGAAGAGGAATAAGTCAAGGGGCATGATAGGCCTAAATGAAAAAGTAAAACTTGGCCAGTCAGATGGAATTGAACAAACAAACAATCACTATATGCCTCCCACATGAGTAGATGCCGGGGCATAAGAAAAAAATAACAACATTATTAAGTATTAATAAGTATTTATTATCCACTTATCGTGCAAAAACAAAGGATAAAAATAAGCAAAACAGCTAAAAAAGAAAACCAGCACATATTGTGTCAATCATTAACAATATAGCACTAAATAAATATAGCTGACTAAAATTTCCAACATCATCTGAAGTATCACGACAGTATACTGCAAATCTTCTCACTAATAAATGGGAAGTAACTCTCACACAAAATAAAATCAGAAATGCAACACTGACCAATGCAGATCTTCTGAACAGATGACCCATTAGGTCCAATGTAATAAATATGACATAATTTGGAGTTATAACGCAAGATTAGTACAAATACTGATCACATGTCACAAGACCAGTAATTTACACATAATTCTAGAGTAACAACAATGGGTTTTTTTTCGTCTGCAGTCAAACGGCTTTGTCATACCAATCATATCAATGAATGGAATTAATCAAGGGTTCATTTCGGCACTTTTCACTTGGTTTTAGCCAATACACATAATACTGAGAGTCTGCTGTCAAACTGCAGCTTTTGTACATTTCTAGAATCAATTCAAAACCAAATGAAACCATTGATTAATGCATTCACATGATGTATTGACATGGTCATACAAAAGAAAAGGATAAAGCAAAGTAAACAGAAAAATCTTATTTCAGCATTATTTTTATGCATTTGAATATTCAGAATTATTTTCACAAAAGAGTTGGCAGTCATTGTACATGCAATTTTAAACTATTACGGCAGTCCATGACAACATCAGAGGCAACTTCACAGTTACACAGATCTCTGTTTCCTCTTTGAACAGCTTGACAGAAATTCTATTTTTTACTTTTTCTCTAAAAACAGTCATAAATAATTGTACATGTGTATTTCGATCCTGACATGTCTGCTAGGTAACAACTAAAACAAGTCACATGATATCTAGATTCATGATCGAGCGTTTATAATCTCAGAGAATTCAGGCTTGAGTGAAGCACCGCCTACCAGGAATCCATCAATATCTTCTTTCTTTGCTAGTTCTTTGCAGTTACCACCTGACACGGATCCTGAAAGGTGCAAAAATTACGTGTTAGACATGCAGTTTATCTTCTTCTGTGACAATCCTGACTAAAAATTTTTTATTTCGGACTGACAGAAAATCCTGTAACTAAATAAAGCAACAAAGGGCCATAATTTAGATGAAATGTTGTATAGTCTTCATATGGTTTTGACAATGCGAGGTGTTCATGATGGTAAACAACTAACTAAGCCAGATTTGAAAAGAATGCATTGATGGACATTGAAAATACTTAAGTATCAACGATATGAACATTTTGCATGTAAACATTAATTTTCATATGGGACAAACAAGAAATTACCATATACGTATATTAATGTATGTCTCATTTATTTGTAGTTGCTAGGGCATAAAACAACATGCAAGTGGATTATAGAGACAGTCTCTTAAACTTCAATCATTTAAATTGATCTAAAAAATATAAGTCATGAAATAAGAATTAGTTTTGCTAAAACCCCTCAAATTTACAACCAGTTATAGAGAAAAGATTAAAACGATTTCTTAGTAACAAGCCAAATAGTCATCAATATAATCCATAAGGTCTTGGCCAGAAATTTAGCTCAGCTTGAGATACTTTGGGATCTAATTTCAGACCAGTGTAAGAATAAAAACAGCTTGTATAAGACACCATCAAAACACCGAAGTAACCAACCTCCATAAATAATTCTGACACTCTTAGCGACATCAGCGGAGACATTATCTGCCAACCATTTACGTAGATCTAGATGTACTTGTTGTGCTTGTTCAGGTGTAGCTACCTTACCAGTACCAATAGCCCAGACAGGTTCATACGCAATAACAACATCAACCCATTTACTGGCTTCAACATTGTCTGAAACAAATAGTGTTGATGAAAGTTATGAATTGTGTATTAAGGCAAAAATTATGGAACAGATTTCAAAAGGACACCTTAAGATCAAGTACATGTATTCCTCAACAGAGTACTGTAAAATTATTGATTTTCATGGGGGATTAAAATGTGGGGATTTCGTGGTTCACCTTTAGCCACAAAAGTTCACCTAACTTTAAATAAAGGTACATTTGACTTTCATTTTATGATCTTCTGTCCCATATTTATAACCACTAGAGTTAATACATTCCTTGTTTATGTATCTAACTCCCTTTTCAATCACTTTTATGTACATCTTGTGACATATTTTCTTTAAACTCCTATTTTTTATTTAAGTAGCTTGATAGGTATAGTAGAGAGTGCTGACCAGTCATACTTACCTATAATTGCTTTCATCTGTTTGAATACCACATCATTAGTTGTTCCAGCTTCTCTTTCTTCTAACTTCTCACCAATACATGGTATAACTTTCAGACCAGTTGATAAAGCATATTTAACCTTCTCTCCAACTAGCTAGAATAACAAAAATGTAGAGCTAGAGCTGTGAACAAGTTGGACAAGTTACAAGCTGAATCCAGCATACCCCCCTTATAACTTGTAGAAATCCAGCAGTATAGGTAGTTTGCAATAGAAAAAATTGTGTTTTTTTAAAGATTTCTTAAAATCTATTCATCAGATTTTGGTAAAAAATTACACAGGACTACAATAACTTCCTACCTAGTCCTATTTTGAATTTCATAATTTTTAGTCACCCATTGAAAGACATTTATTCTTTATTACATATTGAAATTACAGGCGTATTTACAGTTTAACGCAGGGAGGTAACCTGGTATTCCATTGATGATTTACTATCAATTATTTAACCGTTACAATCCGTGATCGGCGGGATTGATATTGCTGTTATAAAGACAAGACTTAGGAGGCCCTTGTAATTCGGTTTATTTAGGTGTGTTGCTTGTAAACAATGTATTGCAATAACATGTATTAATTGTATTTCAACGTATTCACAGACGGGCCTCGCATGTGTTAAAGTAAGTAGGTTGCAAATACATAAATATACCGTTATGCGTATCACGTGACCGTAAAATTGGCTGTTGCAAGTATCAAGTCTTCTAACTTGATATTTCATACAAAACTACAAATATGTTACATAGAACTTATGAACAAAACTTTTTAACTCATTTCTGATGTTGCTCAAATTTCAGTGAGTATTAGATAGATATATTTCATTTATCCATGTAAAATTTCATACTTGTAGGTGTAATAATTATAGAGAAATGTTTAAAAAACACGATTTTTTTTCTATCGCAAACTAGCTATATCAATACATTAACATCACCTACTAAAACTATATAGATTGTCAGCAATAATGTTATATTCATGACACATTTGAGTAGACTTTAAATACTTTTAGTGAATCATAAATGATTTACATACATGCGTAAATAAAACAGTGAAAATACTATTTTGTTGTTCTCACAGTTCCCGAAATTTGTTCAAGTACCACACATAAAAATAAACATAACCTCAATGGCAACATAAGTTCAAATCAAGACATTCTAATTTCAATACAGTTTTTCCAATCAAGCCAATTACTGTACCATTATATTAGAAATAGAAGCATACAATAAACAGAAAATATATGGATTATATTTTAATTCACTTGTAATGACAGAAAATTAATTTTCCTTAAAAATTGAACATACTGATTTATGTGATCACCTTGATCAGTATAACCAGCATGTACAAGGGCAGATTCATATAATGTCTCCAATGTAAAATCTTACCTCGTCTGATTCGCCGAACACATTACGTCTCTCTGAATGTCCAAGAATCACCCATTCACATCCAACATCCTTGATCATTTCAGGACTGTCAACAAACAAACATGGAATCATAAAATCATAAAACAATGTACATAGTAAGCATATACAGTCAATTATAGACAACATCAAGACCATCACAAAGTAAGATCACAATTTATAGGTCCTGTGTAGCAGCAGGGTGTATAGGATTTATTTTAATAACTAATATTAAATAGGGGAGAAACTTGTTTAAACAGTCGGCTAGCTCAGTCGGTTGAGCATTCACCCTGTAAACGAAGGATCCGGGGTTCGAGCCCAAGTCTGGTTGCACATTTTTCTTTCCCTGTTACAAATGTATCATGTTTTTGTTTGCTTTAATTTATCCTCGCCACCGTATGATCCATATGGGCAAGACCCCAGAAAATTTTGGTCATTTAGCTTTGTCAAGACAGACAGACAAAAAGATGGACTTTAAATAGGCAAAACATTTCAATAACTGAAATTTCATTAACAACTAAACCCCGAACTTGAAGTAGATGGCTAAATTTATCAGGTAAATTTTTTTTCATTAAATTGTTGATCTGCTGGAATTCTCTCAGCGCTACCTATTTCAATATATATTTCAAACCTATGACCTCTTTATTGTAACCTTAAATAGAGTGTACTAATATCTATATCCCAAAGCATGTTCAAATAAGACTCTCCACAAGATCCTACCCTTATTATTATAAGTTATATAATGTGAATATACATTTTTGTTATAAATAGTGAATACTGTGCGATGTAAATAACTGATTGTGTTTTGTGTACAAAATTGTGGTGGTGGATTTTTCTTAAATTCATATTCATCTATGTGCCTCCGTAGCTGAGTGGTTAGTGCGCTTGCCGTGTAATCCGGCAATCCAGGTGGAGGTACATATATATGCCTGCCATGTTTCAGTAGAAATAAAGCAAATAAAGGCTATGCTCGGCATAATTCAAATTCATCTACGGGGATATATTCCTTGGTTCTCCAGATCTGGAGGGAAAGAAGACGATACAATACGACAGCACGAATCAAAATATCTCCCTCACTTTATGTGGGATATATATTACATTATATATCATAATAATATCCTACCTGATGTCACCAGTAAAAGCACCTTTCTCACATTTGTAACAATTCTGTGCAGCAACACCAATCTCCTTTTTTACAGCCTTTCTTGTATATTCCAAGTAAAGTGTTGGAGGACTTACAACTACATCTGAAACACAGCAATGACATTAATTAAGTTTTACAGTGAGTTTCCAGGCTAGATTATAAGCAATAGATTTCCACAACCCAGGGAATGGCGGGAATTTGCCCCCGCATTAGACCAGTGCAATAGTCACAGCTTTATTTCCCCACTATTTCTATACCAAACAAAACTCATGCATCAGTGAATTGCCATCCACACCCGCCACGAGTATTTCCCCAGTCCATGACAATAAATTATTGTCCCTGGCTGGGGTATTTGTTAGGAGAAAACATCCGCCACATTTCGCTGACAGTGAAGGGGAAGATGGAAGGTTAAAATACGGCCTTTTCCCTCGGCTTTCCACCGCCCAACTGAACCTTGGTAGTGGGTGGCCGTGGTTGCAACGGTGCATGCATCACACAGTGCAGAGCTATCTGCATCAGCCATGAGAAACACAGACCCCCTTACCACGCGTCTGGTAGGAAATTGTTTCAATTGACTGGTCTGATCACGTTTTACCACCAGCTTGCTGTTGTTGCAACCAATCTGACACTGTGACAATAAAAGAACTGCCACTGATTGACAGTGACAACTGACATGTATGACAATTGACATGCAGAATTTCATGTAGTTCTGGGATCCATAACTAAATGATCTTTTTTTTGACTGACGTCGATCTTTAATTGGATGAATTGGAATAATCACTGAAATGGAATAATCATCGTCTAAGAAGCTTGGACTACATTTCATGCAGCTTTTTACTTACCCACACCGTCAGCTGCACAATCTTTTAAGTTTTTAGCGATAACATCAATGCTGGCTTTGTTGCCATTCATCTTCCAGTTACCTCCAACGAAAAATTTGCGTCCACTCGACATGTTTGCGATGAGATGCTAGATGTGACAACCGGCAGAAATGTCCTCCAACTTTTAGTGGAAGGTCAAGGTCAGCCTTGCAATAAACGGTATATTCGAATTTTAAAAAAAACCTCCTGTACAGTATTCGATTTATATATTATCGATTTCCATATTTTAAGAAAATGAAAGAAATCTAGACTACAGTATAGAAAATAATCGTTTATTTTAAAGAGAATGAGACAATAGTTATTTCGAAACTATTTAGTGAACTAGCTCTGTGTATATTTCCCGCTAAATTCGACCAGGGGCGTATTTTAGTGTGTAGGGGGGGGGGGGGGGCGCTTTGTAAAAGTGCTGGAAATTGCACCTTTTTAATTTAAACATTGTACAACGACTGTATACAGTATATATAGTGACCATGCACTGCCTTTGTAGTACAACCTCTATATAGTGACCATGCAGTACAACCTCTATATAGTGATCATGCAGTATAACCTCTGCATAATAACTATGTAGTACAACCTCTATGTAGTGACCATGCAGTACAACCTCTATATAGTGATCATGCAGTATAACCTCTGCATAATAACTATGTAGTACAACCTCTATGTAGTGACCATGCAGTACAACCTCTATATAGTGACCATGCAGTACAACCTCTATATAGTGATCATGCAGTATAACCTCTGCATAATAACTATGTAGTACAACCTCTATATAGTGACCATGCAGTACAACCTCTATATAGTGATCATGCAGTATAACCTCTGCATAATAACTATGTAGTACAACCTCTATATAGTGACCATGCAGTACAACCTCTATATAGTGACCATGCAGTACAACCTCTATACAGTGATCATGCAGTATAACCTCTGCATAATAACTATGTAGTACAACCTCTATGTAGTGACCATGCAGTACAACCTCTATATAGTGACCATGCAGTACAACCTCTATATAGTGACCATGCAGTACAACCTCTATATAGTGACCATGCAGTACAACCTCTATATAGTGACCATGCAGTACAACCTCTATACAGTGATCATGCAGTATAACCTCTGCATAATAACTATGTAGTACAACCTCTATGTAGTGACCATGCAGTACAACCTCTATATAGTGACCATGCAGTACAACCTCTATATAGTGACCATGCAGTACAACCTCTATATAGTGACCATGCAGTACAACCTCTATATAGTGACCATGCAGTACAACCTCTATACAGTGATCATGCAGTATAACCTCTGCATAGCAACCATGTAGTACAACCTCTATATAGTGACCATGCAGTACAACCTCTATACAGTGATCATGCAGTATAACCTCTGCATAGCAACCATGTAGTACAACCTCTATATAGTGACCATGCAGTACAACCTCTATGTACTGACCATGCAGTACAACCTCTATACAGTGATCATGCAGTATAACCTCTGCATAGCAACCATGTAGTACAACCTCTATATAGTGAAAATGCAGTACAACCTCTATGTAGTGACCTCTATGTAGTGACCATGTAGTACAACATCTATATAGTGACCATGTAGTACAACCTCTTTGTAGTGACCATGTAGTACAACCTCTATATAGTGACCATGCAGTACAACCTCTATATAGTGACCATGCAGTACAACTGTATGTAGTGACCATGCAGTACAACCTCTATAGAGTGACCATGCAGTACAACCTCTATGTAGTGAGCATGTAGTACAATCTTTGCATAGTGACCATTCAGTACAACCTTTGCATAGTGACCATGTAGTACAACCTCTATGTAGTGACCATGCAGTACAACCTCTATAGAGTGACCATGCAGTACAACCTCTATGTAGTGAGCATGTAGTACAATCTTTGCATAGTGACCATTCAGTACAACCTCTGCATAGTGACCATGCAGTACAACCTCTATGCAGTGAGCATGTAGTACAACCTCTATGTAGTGACCATGCAGTAAAATCTTTGCATAGTGACCATTCAGTACAACCTCTGCATAGTGACCATGCAGTACAAGCTCTATGTAGTGAGCATGTAGTATAACCTCTATGTAGTGACCATGCAGTACAACCTCTATGTAGTGACCATGTAGTACAACCTCTATGTAGTGACCATGCAGTACAACCTCCATGTAGTGACCATGCAGTACAACATCTATGTAGTGACCATGCAGTACAACCTCCATGTAGTGACCATGCAGTACATTCTCAATAAAGTGACACAAACCACAACATCTTTATAGTGACCAAGTAGTATAACTTCTATAGTGACCATACTATACAACTTCTATATAGTGACCATCAATATAACCTCTATAAAGTGACCATGCAGAAAATCCTCTGTCTGATACATTCCTTGCTTACGCATCTAAATCCCTTTTAAATCACATTTAAGAGCATCTTGTAACACGTTTCACTTTATCACTCCTCTTTTGCATTTAACTAATAAAGCATGGTTACTTGTTCCGATGCGTACATTAAATCATGACCTAGCTTTACTCTACAATAAAACCTTGGTACAAATTCACTATTTCTTAAATCAGGAACAGTTTAATCTATCGACTTGACACATACCAAGCAATATACCTTCAATTTATAAGAATGGGTACATCTATTAAATGAATAACAAAAATACCGGTAATAAATAACACAAGTGGAATCTATCATTTCACATTTTTATTAATAAATTAAAGCAAACATAATGAACTACATATTATGAATACTAAACACAACATGGTTAGTACATAGTACATATGGCAGGTATCAGCTTGAATGAACAAAACTTAAGCTTTAGAATTTTTACAGGTTTTGTGTCAAGAAAAGTTAAGATAAAAATACACCGGAAACATGAATTGCGCATACAAATGCACATGTGAGCCATTCTCCAGGAAATCCGGGCCAAGTGAAAGAATCATGACAATTTATCCTTAGAACAAAAAGACTAGACATGAGTGTAAGCATATACAGACAAAAGAAGCTGTTGTTTTGTCCATTTAACCCGTGTTTTTCTCAATATGTGTACTTTTCAGAAATTGGACACGATAGCAACAACAGAAGCCATTTTAACATAATTGCTGAGAAAAAAAATCTAACAGTAGTACAGGTATTATATTTTGCAGTTACCTAAATCTAAATCCAAGAAAAAAAATTTCTGATTTTTGACACTTCTTTTCAAATTCTATTTATTACTATATTCATAATGTCACTAAGCCAAGTTTTCCTGGAGAGCGGTTCATGTATAATCAGACAATAATGCCACATGTTTTGTGAGACTGAAAGGATTCAAATATAGTGCCCCCCCCTCAAACTTTGCAGACAATTTGTATATAATAATACTGACTCGTCACCTACAGGTACAACTTGTTGTATTTCTTTACCTTTTCTGTAGTTCTTACATTTCCCATGTCAGTGCTGGCCCCAATATCCCTTAACAACTCAATTTGAGCTAAATCTCATCTCAAATTTTGCCATGTGTAATTTAGATAATTTCCTTTAGAGACTGGACTCAAAATTTGCTTCACAAAACAGAAAAGCACTATTTCTAGTTTAAATTTTTACTTAAGTAAAATAAAGAGAGCTTGAACTTCAGATTTATCTCAAATTCAGACTCTGATTTCCGCAAAATTTCAATTTGAGATGAGATTTCTACTTGAGTTGCTTTAGGAGATCTGGGACTGGTATACCAGCTTTGAGATCAATTCTACTTACATAATTGTTCACATATTAATACTACCCTGCCATGGATTTGAATCTCAGGACAAATACTTTGAAAGGTTTAAACAATAACAAATACATGTAATAATCAACTTATTATAAAATCTTGATACTGGGTACATATAATACTAACCTCCAGCCAATGTATGAGCATTTAATGGTTTCTTGTAAACATTTGAGAAGTACATTGTAGAGAGGCTGTCATGAAGAAAGCTTACATATCATCTATAAGTCCGAATTTCAGTCTTACAATGTTGGTGAATAAGACCTCTCTTGAATTCTACATGTGTATGTAAAGAGTTTGATATACATTGACATAATGTTGTCTTTTCCGTGTTACTGATGAGCCCTATTTGCAGAAACTAAATTTGCATATAACACGGAACTTGTGCGCCTTATCAATTCTCATCTTATGCAGGGGTGTCAACGGAGCCAATTCAAAATCAAGAAAATCATATGCATGCAGCCGACCAATTTTGACAAACTAGAGACCTTCAACCACAAACTTACCATATTCAAATAAGTTTTTAATAAGAAATTCCTTCTAAACAGAATAAATTGGCATTTCTCAAGATATTTTCATCAAATAACTTTAATTCGATCAGAAATCATGACTCTTTCAGAATATGTAAATCTGGAATTCCTGATTAATCTGGAAAGTTGACATCCCTGTATTATGAAAGATCCAAAATGGAAAGACAAAAAACATTCTCTTAACACTGAGACCACACTGATGCACCACAAACAGCTTAGTGATGTCGGGCTTATCAACACTTGAACATCAATCCTTGTTTGCTTACAATGTTGAATATGTAACTTTCATATGTTTCGGAAAATTCCATTAGTCCATCTTTAATTTCTTCAATTCGGAAAAATATTTGCAAGAAAAATATAATTAGCATATCATAGCAGTGAAAAATATGTCTAAATTATTGGAAGAACATGGAACAATAATAAAATTATTAAAGTGATGCACCATAAATAACTGTCATTTTGCATACCAATAATACAATTCATACGAAATAACATTTTCTGGGAGAATTTTTTTCAAAATCAAATTATTTTAAGGTAATTCTGCATTTAAGTTGAAGAATCTGCTACATTGTGAAAGTCATAATGAAATTTCAAACAGTCAATAGTATGCAGTTATAGTGGAAATTTGGAACCTATGCTGAATGATCCTGCTTTCATAGCAATGCAAATTACGAATGAAATACTCTGCCATCACAACAAATGTTATCAGACTAATGTCAAGTTTAAAGTAAAAAAGCAGAATGCTAGTAGTATGTATTTTGTTTCAAAACCAATTAAATTACTACAGTTTTTAGTATTTACTACACTTTTGCACAAAGGTTATTTTTTTAAAAATTATATTTTTTCTTTATTATTTTTTTTTTTATCGTTTTTCAACGATACAGTTACCTGTGCTTTTGCATACAAACAAAACACAGTTTAGGTTGAATAAAAAAATATCAAAAACGAGGAAAGTTAAGGTGCATCACTTTAAAGTAGATTAAGATAAGAAAATTCTATACTACAGTAACTTAACATATAGCTTGCCCACATTGACATGAGCTTGACCTATTGATTAGCATAATTTAACAGTCGCTATATTGTCAACGTTTATAACACCGATTGTATGTTTTCATAATCGGGGAGTATCACAAAGACTTGTAATACAAACACAAATTTGAAATACCGATATTGCACGATTTGCTTGCGGAAATTGATATATTCAACGCAAAACCATGTAATATATTCTTGCATAAAGGTCAGGCTCAGGTCAAAATAGCCAAGCTATACAAATATCACACATCACAAGGTTATATATCAAGACACAAGAGAACAATGTGGTCATGCAATATGTTACATAATTCATTAGAAACTAGACCTGTCACCGTTCAGCAGACTTATATACCCCCTGCCTGCAAAGGGCCATAATTCTGGCAAAAATAATCTGAGCGCTCTTTCTTTCCTTTTGAAGTTCGAATAAAATCCTGCAAAAACTGTAGGACGACTTACTTTCACAAGATCGACAGACAAGCTGACAACAGTATACCCCCTTTACAACTGTTGTTTTTCAGGGGGTATAAAATTCATACATCATTTAAATATGTGTCAGTCAAATGACTGTAAACTTTTATACAGCAATAACATACATTGAAAGACAACTTGGCTTTTGATTATGGAATATTTATACATGTATATAATACATGCAAAGCTAATATATTTAAATAAATGCATTTTAAATGGTAACCACCTCACCATGTATTCTATTGATATAGTCCGGAATTATTGGGCTGGCCCTGTGATTGTAAACATTAGAGTACATACTCCATGATCCAACTCGTACTCAGTACTCTAATTGGAGCATTTCTCAGTTACAAACACTGCTGTAATTTATTTATTACTGAATGGAAACATATGAAACCAGGCTCATTTTCTTAATTAGATCATTTGCTACAAGCTGGTTTTCAAGTTTGAGCATTGAGTGTGGAGTTTGAGTATGAGAAATGTTTATAATCACTAAGCCTGATCCCACCTAATACAAACATTATGCATATATTTTAGGTCTTTGCTGCGCTTTAAATATCATATGTAGTATAAGAATACATGCACTTGCTATACTAACCCGGATACAAGGAACGTCATGTGATATATGTGGTAACACGACATAAAGCAATACTGAGTAGGAGCAGGGCCATTTTTGAAATTCTTAAACCGATTAATTGTTTGTATCAACTATCAATCAATTGAATTAGTAAATGAGATGCCATATTGAAAAATTGCATTTTTCAAAAATTGAAACCAATTTAACATGGTAATTAATCATTTAATTTTCTGAATAACTGAACAATAGTTGCTGTCTTAATACTGAGTTAGAGTATACATGAATTGTTAAGATTATTTTATAATTACAAAACTACTAAAGAACATCTGTATTTGTAACACAAATAAACCATTGCATTGAATTAACAGGTATTACTGAATAAACTATGACTACCAATAAATAAAGAACTATAAATATACACCAATCACATACAGTTACTGTAAAATCATTTATTTTCATGGAGGATTAAATTTCGTGGATTTCGTGGGTCACCTCAACCACAGATTTCAATCCCAACAAACATTAATTTTGACCCTTGATATGCTTGTATTACCTGAAATGCAAAATCCGCAAATTCAAGTCGCAACGAAATTGTCTTTTTTACCAAAACCATGAAATTTCGTCCCAAAGAAATTAAATGATGTTACAGTATAACAATAAACACAGGATCACGGAAGACATGAATAATCAATATACTGTAGTTTTAAAATTAAACGAGAACGGATAGTAAACATCGAGTCGTTTGTCAGGTAAACTATGTGTATTTAGGTTCAACTGTGTATAAATGAGTTATCGGTAATCCCCGACATTCTTTCGAATGAGATAAATCCCTCATTAGTATTACTTATTGAATTGCCTATACATATACAGTACAACCTTTCTAGAGCAACACCCCATGAAAAATTGCCCACAGAGTTTGGTTGTTTTTCATGAGCGGTAAAAGTCAAAGTAAAAACAGTAAATTTCTAGAATAACATATTGGCTACTGCATAATCATTTAATTTCAATAGGACAAAATTTTGTGATTTTTGGAATACAGACCATTTCATTGGGATGTTATTTCATGGATGTACAAGCCATCAAGTCTGATACTATGCAATCATTAATATTCGAGAGGGATTTAATTGGGTGGTTGAGTTCATCCATGAAAATAAATCACCCACCAATTTTAATCATTTTACAGAATATTGATAAAGAAAGGTTGTTTTGTTGTATCGGTGCTATACACTGGGCACGTTAAAGAACCAAAATGTCTCTTCAGAAAGAGCTATGGCATCGCGCCCGGATACCTTGTATCACATAACTGTCTCTTCAACCAGCTGTCCCTTCAGCAAAACACAGCAAAACACAGGACCCCATTGGAAATAAGTGCTTGCACTTTCATGGGTTATCCTTGACCGAAAGGTTTAAATAATTACACAAACACTCCATGAAGGGCTGCTGTGTTTGGATAGGTTGCACTGTACAGATTCAGATAAACAAAGATTCAGATAAACAATGGCAAACATAACGCATGTTAACTTAAACACATGGCACAGGAATGATTATATGAACACACAAAAGATAAAAATAAAACATAAGAAGAAAATAATAAAATAAGCAGGATTAAACATGTGGCTGTAAAATGACAGCAGATAAAATAGGAAAACAAACATTAAACATATTGAGTATGACATAATTTCATTAACAGCATATTATCAAGCAACTATAATAACCAATAATATGGTCCTACTACTCGAGGCATAATTCCAAATTCTGACAATAACAGGCAAGTCTGTTTCCATAATCACACAATCCTACACCAAGCCTCTGTTTGACACATTGTTCTACTGTTCACATTTAATTTAATGTAATTTCAAGGGCTATATTTAGTCAATGCAATTATATGCAATTCTATTTTTTTCATCAAATAAATTTCATTTTTGCAGAAAATTGATTCTTCATAATGAATGAAATCCAGATTTGTCAGGCCCTATGATAATTAACTCAACAGAACATAAAATATAACAAAACAACAGTGGATCATGGAAGAAAGAGTCAAAATGTCACAACATCAATCCATCTGGGGCATGGTAAGTCAAAATGAACTAACAAATCTCGGCCTAGGCATTATGTAGTATATACAAGCATTGTCAATAAGATTGAAGACAATAAGGTGAAAAGTATTTAAATAGAGCAAAGACCTAAATTACACAGATTGGACACTCCACTGAAAATTTAGAGAAGACGCAAAATAACATGCAGCAGATTGAGTTATTGTGCTTAAAACCTTTTTTAGTCATCTAATTTTAATGGGCAATGTATCATGTTGAAGAGCTAAGTTTCTTTTTCTATATGAAGTAACTCATTTTTCTCTACCTTTCATAAAATACAGAAAATTAGAATTGGAATGAGGCAAATCAAGTATTTTCTGATAAACTTGAAATTTACATTAATTTGATAAAAATGAGAGTAGGTCTGGCTCTTCGGGGTCTATTGTTTTATTCCTTGACCTATTTCAATTAATGAGGTATCATTTGAAAGCTGAATAATAAATCTATTGCATAGACTTTTTATTTTTTTCGTAAGTTTATTAGAACTGGAGATGTAAGGTATTAAAAATGGACGAGATTTCGCGAGATTTCAGAGACCTGCCACGAGATATCGTGAGAATTGGTACATGTTTCTAATCTGTGTAATTTATGTCTTTGAATAGAGTACTGTCAAATCACAGAACTTTGTAACTTGTGTGCGCACACACAGAGGGTGTTCGAAGAAAACTTGCCCCCTTTCATCAGGCTTAACATAAAACATTGAGAAAATAAAATATGATAGGAATATGATATAATGAAATAAATAACTAAATGTAAATAAAAATAATTCAAATATAAAATTCTAGATCTACGTACCGAAATACATAAATGCTGTGCATAGCCTTTATTTGCCAGTCAGCTTTCTGCTGAAATATAGCAGTCATATGCGTGCCTCCACCAAGATTTTGAATCTGGGTCGTCAGATTAGACGCCAAGCGCACAAACCACTGAGCTTTTGACAGATACATGCAGGTCTTCTGGACACAAAATATTTACCCTTTACATTAAATACTCCGCATTTCTGTAGTCCATGGCAACTGTTGATACATTATATATCAATATCAGTGAACAATACAAAATGCAGATGCACAAACCTACGCATGTAGCGCTAGAATAAAATGAACAAGTTAAATAGAACAAAAACAAATATGTAAATAACGAACACGCACGACAGCTTTTAAAGCATGGTGATACAATGAAATTATGAAAAAATGCAATAAGAGAGTACCAGTGCACTGATTTAGGTACTCATTCCCATCTCTACAGTATACCCACAATGCTTGAGACTACCATCAACTAATTTCTTCACTTGGATTGTTACAAGCACCTGGTAGTTGCCTAGCAACCTCAATATCAGTCATATCAGATACTGTACTCTTTGTAATACTTGGACACGATCCTGTGATGTCCCCGAGTTTGTGTGAGGAATCAAACAACGAAGCGGCGGAACTGTTGTTTAGATCAGAACAATCTTGTAACATTATGTCTGTTTCCGTGGCATACATATCACCATTCCCTGGGTCATCTAGTTGCTTGGCAACAATAAGGTCACCTCCGACTGGAGGCCATCCCGGAGTGGATAGGATTTCATCTTCAATGGCACTGTATTCAAACTTTAAGGCTGGACAACATCGTTCTCTAAATCTGCGGAATTTCTCCCTCATATGCGTATGGTCCAGTACGAATGTCTGCAATGTAACACATAAAAATAAACATCTACCCTCGTTTTTCAAACCTATATAAGACCTCCTTACAGCAAATCCTTTTAGGAAACACAACTATAAATCATACCAAAGACAAAATAAAAACGCGTACCAGCAATTCCCTTGCGAGACGCTCAGCATAAAAGGGAAACTGGCTTTTCTTCTAAAAAAAGACATACCCTTGTGGCGATAGATAACATCAGGAATGAGGTGTTGAGAGTGATTAATATTGGTTGGAAAAACATGTTTCACAATCAACCTAAAATAATAAGTATAAAAAAGTTACTTAACAGGGCCAAATTAAAAATCTGGGAAACTCTTGTCAGACAATGGGCCTTCTTATTAACCATGATTTTACTTCTACACTTTCATTTTGATCAGAAGTCATAGCTCTTTCAGAAATAAGAATTCAAGATATAAGAAGACAATTGACACCCCTGAGGTGAAACAGATTGGGAATATGAAGTACTTACCTCTAGTATAATGGAGAGTAAACAATTACATACAGCTACCCCGAAGAAGACTAGTCTATATTCTACTATAGGTGGTGTTTGTAGCTGAAATAAAGAGTAAACAATTACATACAGCGACCCCAAAGAACACGAGTCTATACTCAACTATAGGAGGTGTTTGTAGCTGAAATACATAGTAAACAATTACATACAGCGACCCCAAAGAACACGAGTCTATACTCAACTATAGGAGGTGTTTGTAGCTGAAATACATAGTAAACAATTACATACAGCGACCCCAAAGAACACAAGTCTATACTCAACTATAGGAGGTGTTTGTAGCTGAAATACATAGTAAACAATTACATACAGCGACCCCAAAGAACACGAGTCTATACTCAACTATAGGAGGTGTTTGTAGCTGAAATACATAGTAAACAATTACATACAGCGACCCCAAAGAACACGAGTCTATACTCAACTATAGGTGGTGTTTGTAGCTGAAATACATAGTAAACAATTACATACAGCGACCCCAAAGAACACGAGTCTATACTCTACTATAGGTGGTGTTTGTAGCTGAAAACATACATAATATCAACAATGATTATAACATTGTCTCTAATTAAATTCCATATTGAATAATTATTTTAACACTAGTATAGTTTTCACTCGGCTTAAGAAAGGCTTATACCGAAACGTGAATAAAAGAGTATAACATTGTTGTTTTTTTACTCCATGTAAATGTATAGAAGTATTGATCCACTTTCTGCCATTACATAACGTGGTAAATTAATGTGCATACAAATTCTGAATAGAGATTTATTTACTGATACATCACTCAAAACTAAAATCTATGTCCTACATATGTATTTGATAGTGTCTTCTGCATACATGTCATTGAGCATACCTAATCAATAGTATTATGTTAGTCTAACTACTTCAAAATAAACCTCTGAACCATTGGAAAAATCAAGCAGAAATTGTATGACAAGCTCACAAGGCAAGGTTTGTAATAAAGGGATCGAGGGGTCAAGAGATTTTACTGTACAGAGATACTAGAATTCCAGGCAACTTACTTCAAAATATTCCTCCATCCACGGCATAGGGAAGACAGTTAACCAGAAACTGGCACCAAAACATAACACTATGTTCAATAAGAATATATCTGAAAAAAAAATTATTAACAACTATCAATTGAAAATATTCTGAATGGTGAACAATTACTAGTACCAGTATTTTATTTTTACCAATCACAATGAACATAATTATACGGTAACTGCACACTGCAGAGTAATCATAACTTTTCTGGAGATGACTAATGTATTCACATACAGTGGAGTTATGCATAGTTTGACAGGTCGTTGAAACTCTACTTTTTATTATTTATACATGACTACTTTTACAGTTTTATTGGAATAGTCGACATTAAATTTTGCAATGCCTTTGACATATATAACTATAATTACTGATTTGCCTTTTATACACATCGAAAACATCCAATATATGGTACGATGTTGATAAGTGCCGGCAGTATTTGTCCTGAGTACACTTAACAATTTAAAGAACATTTTTTCACTGACAAAAGTACTTACAATTCGTGAACATGTTTTTCCTGTATGGTGCACCTTTAGAGAAGGCTACAGCTAGGGTGATATACTGGAACACAGACACGGAGAATACAGCACCATTCTCGTAACTCATAAAATCATACTCCTCCTCGCTGACATGTGGTTCAAACCTAAAACATAATAATCTTTCATACTGTAAAATCATTAATATTTGTTGGGGATTTAATTTTGTGGATTAAACGGACAATCTCAACCATCAAATTAAATCCCCACAAATATTAATTATTTACCTGGTATATTAACGTTGTGGATAAATAATCCTTGAAATTAAGTCCCCACGATAAGCTCATATTCAACCAAACCATGACAATTTGACCCATTGAAATTAAATTATTTTGCAGTATACAGGGTGCCTTAAAACTATATAGCACAATTCTCACATACATAGGGTGTAATAAAAGTTGTTCTCACAAAAAAATCATATAGAAAACTGGAAAGGTTTTGACCTTTAGAAGGAGTGTTAAAGTGTTTTGGATTTATAACCAGACAATTTGGGTTGGTTTCTCAGTCTCGGTATGTGATTTTATATGATTTCCTCCTTATATGTACAAATGGCTGCTTCTTCATAGGAGAAAAAGTTTATGAAGGTTAGTACACAGTCCAAAAAAACTGTTTTGTAAATTAAAATTAGGCTAAGTATACAAATTCCAATGAAAACTTATTGAGAAACTTACTGCATGGAACACAATTTAACATCAAATACATACCAGGGTTGTTGTTGTATGTTAAGAAAACAGAAAACTTGAGAAGCAATCTGTATGGACATCTGTAGAACAAGGGACATAATAGGGGCCGGACTTGTAAGTCGTAACTGAGGGGGCTCTCTCGCTAACTTTGGGTAAGCCTCGGTGTGTCCATCTGAAGTTGAGATGATTTAATAAACAGTATAATAGCCAGGGCAGGGCAGACTAAACAATTTCAATCTATTTAAAATTCTGATACATGAATATTTATAAGAAGTTAATTTCCAAGCTTTGAGGATACCACAGATGCACTTGATATGACAAACAAGCAATGACAATCACTTCAGTTAAAGCATTCATTTTATCCAGTTTTAGAATGGTTATGTTCATATCATATATGCACATTAGAAAGTAGTTATATGATCAAAAATAGCTTTTTACCATGGTTGTATAATAAGAGCACTACCCAATTAACAAAGACAGATAACTCAATAAATATAGGTCACAGTTTTATTAAACAGCCTTGTCAGTATGGACTCCTCTTGTGATGGTGATGGTGAATAATTATGCCAAGTTTCAAGTGGCTATACCTTTGATAGTATTTGAGAAAATGACTGATAATAAACTTAACCAACGCACACGCAGTCAATCCAGGCACAACAATAGCTAGAATTTTTGTCTTCGAAAAAGTCTCGTTAAAATCATGTTGTATCATACTTACATGTTACACTGAGTGTTGTCAGCAGTATAAGATCTATATATAGAAACTCGAAGTCCGTCAGATTGGAATTCACCTGCAAACAGCAAATACAAAATATTCCTGTACAATGGACTACTGTAACAATCTGTTCAATTTGTGCGTCATTCAGTCCATAATCAAAAATTGACGATACCATTCGTATATGACGAATATTCAAAATGCCTCCTTTATCTTTAAATATTCCAGTTTAACTCTTTCCAGCCCTAAAGTAAATTTATCCTTAACTGGGGTCAATAAGCCAAGTTATGAAACGATCAAGTCATCATAAAAAAGAAAATGCTGAATATTTATTTGTTTTCATTTGGTTTGAAGAAAATAACCAATATCATCAATTCCAATATATTTATCATTCAATTCCTCTTTAAGAAGATGTTTTGTGTGTAAGAATTACAAAATTATTTAGTCTGTATTCAATTACATGTAAAAATAAGATTTAACCTAGAAAGATGGCATACACATTTGAAGACTGAGAAATACTGTAAAATCATCAATTTTTGTGGAGGATTAAATTTCGTGGATTTCGTTGTTCACCTCAACCACAAACTTTAATCCCAACAAACATGACCCTTGTTTTATTACCTGAAATTCAAAATCCACGAATTCAAGTCCCAACGCAATTGTCTATTTTACCAAAACCACGAAATTTATTCCCAACAAAATTAAATGATTTTACAGTGTATAATATACTTACATGATACAGAATAAGTACAGACACAAATTGGGTTAAACTGTAACATGCCATGTACTTAAATATACCAAACGATGTGACCAGAGCTGCACGACCTTCCCTGAAATCAGACCACACTTAGAATAAACCCTCAACTCAATAGATCGTTATCTATCTACAGTATAATTATAAGATAAACTAGAGCTGTTGCCATTCGACAGAGTAATATACCCCTGTCAGAAAAGCGCCATAATTCTGGCAAAATTCATGGCAGCTAAAATTCTTTCCTTCATGCACATCTACATGCTGAGGTGGTTCTTGTGTAAAATTTCTGTAGGAGGTCCGTTCACAAGAATCCTTCTATGAACAGACAGACAAGCAGACTGACAGACAGAAGCATGGACAGACAAGCAGTTTTGTAGGGGACTAAAATAAAGTTGTCACATTTAAAATGGTCAAGATGTTTGTTGGATAAAATATGTAAACCCGTACTTACTTGATTACTGTAGGTACACACTCCACGTTGGGATGTTTGGATGTAAATGGTGAAGCCACGGAGGCCTCAGCCTCTGATAGTGAGATACCAGTATGTGCCATCTTCAATGCACCGCAATCATTGGCTCCGTCACCGCACATAGCTACATAATACCTGCATATATAAACACATAACTTTAACAAATTTGATTTTGTTTTATAATTTAACTACAAAAACTAGCAACTGGTTAATCATTCAAGACATAATTCTGTTAAAATGTTGGATAGTTTTACATGGCTTTGAAAACATAAGGTGTTTATGACGTTAAACAAGTATGTAAAGTTTGAAAGCAATGCCTTGGCAGACTTTGACAATATTTGAGTTTTATAAATTTAAAACAATTTCAAAGGGAACGAAAAACATACAGATATACAAATGGACACTTGCTATATGCCTGCTACATCAGAAGATGTTAAAGCATAAACCTGGGTCCTGACCTTTATGCATTTCAAAATACATTGTAGTCCTGGTTTATGTGCGGATTATATCAATTTCAGTCATGTAGTTGTGCCTAACTGGTACAGTTTTGTAATATGTAAACAGAAGCAATGATGAGTATTATTTACAATACAGTAACAGCAGCATCCAAATCTTACCCTAAACCTTGTAGAGCCTCAATAAGCTGTGCTTTCTGTTCAGGTGACATTCTGGCAAATACTACACCTCGTACCAGTATCTGAAATAGATACAAAATACATCATCAAACATAGAATAAATGGCCGAAATAGAGACAACTAGAGCTGTCCCCATTCGGCAGATTACTATATCCCCAGCCTGCAAAGGGCCGAAATTCTGTCAAAAAATCATCACAGCGCAATTTCTGTCCTTCATGCATATCTGCATGATTTCCAAGTTAACATCACTCCGAAAAGACAAACATACATTTTAAAACAAAAATATTACATGAAAAGGTACAAATTTCCATAAAGGACAGATTTCCTGCCATCGATCATTCATTCCATCTGCAATGCAGCATGTGTGTCCATCATAAGGTCAGGTAGGACCAACGTGTCTGGCAATGTTTCGCGCTGTAATGGTCTGGCCCGGTGATTATAAACATTGGAGAACGTACTCCATGCTCCAACTCATACTCTGTACTCCAATTGGAGCATTTTTTGGTTACAAGAGCTGCCGTAACTTCTTTATTACTGAATGGAAACATATGATATGGGTGTTCATTTTCTTAATTAGATCATTCGCTACAAGTTGGTGTTGGTTTAGATGCAAAATTCTAAAAAAAAAGAGCTGTTTTTCAAGTTGGAGCATGGCGTATGGAGTTTGAGTATGAGAATGGGAAATGTTTATAATCACTGGGTCTGGTTTGTCTATGACGTACCTTCTGCAATTCATCAGGGAAATATCTGCGTACAATATCCCAGGTTCTACCTGTCATAGCAAACTTCATCTTGGACTGAACATCATCTATCTGTATAGCCATATCCTACAGTTTAAATAAGAAGAGATGGTTAGATACGACTACTGCCAATATGATGTAAACCTGATGGATATAAATGAGCTTCAGGGGGCTTCAGGAACAGGATCCTTTGGTATCAAGGAAGCTTTGTGGAAGTAATGACTCATTTATTGACATCACAAGTACATCGGGAAATTTCAATGCATGTACTGAGATTTTTATTCCACATCAACAAAAAGGATTTCCTCAAAATGACCTAGGCTTCAGTTTATCCCTAACATCACAACAAGAGATGTTTGTAAAACATGTATGCCCCATGGCAGCCTCAAAATCAAGAGGGGTCATCTACTAATAATATTAAGTTTGAAGATCCTAGGGCATTCTTGAGTTATTGAACGGAAACCATGTGGTCTAAAAAAAAGATGGGGGAGGGGCATAATAAAATCTGACCGTACCGTTCCTAGAACTTCATCCTTTGATGTTTGTTGAAAGTTCTCTTCATATGTAAAACTGATGGAAGGTACCATAGATTGTTTGTTGGACATGGTGGCTTCAACCAGTATCACTTTATCTGATGTAGATACCATCATACAGTCATGTGCTACACTCAATGCTGTCAACATATTGTCACCTGTAACAAATCAGGAGATGTTTGTAAAACCAGCATGCCCACATGACAGCCCAATAGTCGAAAATGGTTAAGGTCACAGTGACCTTGACCTTTGACCTGCTGAACTCACAATTAATGGGGGTCATCTACTGTTGTTGACCAAACTACATGCGAAGTTTGAAGATCCTAAGGCAAAGTGTTCTTGAGTTATTGAATGGATACCATTTAGTCTACTGACAGATAGACAGACCAGCAGACATCAGCACAGCAATATACCCCCTCATCAAAGATGGGAGGCATAATCATTCTTTTAAAGATTTAGCTACTAACCCTGAGAACTAAGCTGCAACTGTCTAAAATCAACACTTTATCAAATCCTATTTCTTGCTATTTATCAGGACATATAAAGCTCCACCAAAATTGGCAAAAATATCTTAAACCAATAGCTAACCATTCCTTTGGACTATGGGAAGGCCAAGCTTTACGATTATAGGACATTACTGATTACTGTGCAGAATGCTTTGTTCATCCGTATCCTGTATATATGATCTCATTTAAGCCTTGACAAAGTATTTAACTTTTTTTTATATTCCATATCGCTGGCTTAGAATGAGCAGGTCATAACTACAAAATCATTATTTTGAGAAAACAAGAAAAACTGTCTATCACTCTTTACTTATGGTAAAACAAGCTGTTTCAACATCAGTATGGTCAACATGACAAGCTCCAATTTTTATGAAAAAAAGATGCACCTAATGACATAAATTTCAAATATGCATTAGTCTCATAAAGTTGTAAGTGGCAATTACCACCTTCTCATTGTATGCCAGCGATATGTACATAGAGTAATAGATATGTTGTAATATGGAGAATGTGAAAGATTACCTGTAACCATGACACTACGGATGTTAGCTTGTTCTAACTGTTCTATAACGGGTGTAGTTTCTGGTTTCAATTTGTTCTCCATCACCAGTAAACCAAGAAATGTCAGATCTGTCTCCACTTTATCCCTATATCAAATGTACAAACAAACTTAGGTTATAATACAGATCTGTATTTGACATTCTACACGTCAGTCCCGACAGTACTTTATCTCTAGTTTGATAGGAAACACTGAAGACCCACTAGGGTAAATAGTAAAAGTAACAAAGGGCCGTAACTCTGGAAAAATTGACCTAGTAAAAATTCCATCAGTTACGGTCAACTACCAGTATACATTATTAATATTGTCAATCTGTGAAAGATTCAAGACATACCACCCAACGGTTTTTGTAGAGTTCATCACACAAGATTTGGGACAGACGTATGCACAGACAGCACCAACACAATATGCACCTACTTCATCAAAGAAAGACTACTTACCTTGGAACTCTCTGTACTTTGACATAATTGTATTTATTGGAGAGTTGTTTCCAGGCAAGGGCAATAACTCTGTATCCATGCTGGGTGTAAGATCGTAGAACCTCAGAAAAGTTAGCTGGCACTGAAACATATATTAATCTATATACATGCATGATTTTAAACAACAAATAGATATTAAAACACGAATTAATTTTATATAACATTTCAGCCAAATTAACCAATCAAACAAGATATACAGAAGTCCCAATCTGGTTTTCAAAGTTTCTTGTTGCCATGGCAACCACAATCTTGTCAGAATTTTGTCACTATTTACATATCCACAATTCACAAACCTAGCTTGAAAATTGTTTGAGTCATGGAAGGATCCAGATTTTTTAAAGGACCTACTGACTGTCAAACCTATAGTCCCCTCTGGTCGAAAACCGGTAGGGGACTTACCATGTTTTCTAGTGAAATGTCTGTCAATGAAAATTTAGTTGCCGTTACAAAGTGTACAAAACTAACTTACCTGTGTCTGGAATACAAAGGGAGGTTATCATCTCTGGTGATCCTTTAGAGAATATTTCATAATATGTTCCACCAATACGTCGTACAATCACTGACATTCTCTGTAGACTCGAGGAGAATGTAAACTGTCTCACAATTCCTAACTCTGAACCAGGACTGTCCTGAAATGAAGGCAACATGCACTTATAATTTATTATTTGCTTTCAATGGATTACGGTGATTATCATGGATATAACAGTGAAACAATCATTTGGTTATTTTCACTATTTTGGAGCTGGTTCCACTATCATGCAGAAATAGAAACCAAACGTTAACAGGGCCGGGCTTCAAAATATGCGCTTTGTCATTAGGAATAATTTCAACATAAATTTTCTAATTTAGCCAATTACTGTACAGTACCGTTTCTCGAGAAAATGAAGCAAATAATAAACAGAACATTTGTTAATTTTTTATCTTATTTTATTATTGGTGAATAAGGCCCCTGAACTATGTGCCTCCATAGCTCAGTGATAAGTGCGCTTGCCGTCTAATCTGGCGACCTGGGTTCAAATCCTGGTGGAGGTACATATATATGCCTGCCATGTTTCAGTAGAAATAAAGCAAATAAAGGCTATGCCCGGCATAATTAATTTTTTTCGAACTAACTGTGTAATAGAAAATCTGGTGAAGTAGAAGAATAAGCTTACAATATGACTGAGTTCCTCGGCTGTCATGGTATGTTCTCTAGATGATTTGGGGTATACAATGGTAGGTACCAACATGTCAAACTTACTGTTATCTTCACCTGATTCTTCCAATACCTGCAATACAATACAATGTAGTCTTTATTAACCTGTACATTTGGTTCAAAGTTAAATGGAAACAGTTATAAATATGTGCTTGTCCGCCAAGTCAACTTGTTTCATCTACATTTAACTTGGTGTACTGAGTTGACGGTAGTCCCCACTATTCTCCCTCATTAGTATAACTTATTGAATTGACAGTTACCATGTATGTCGTTACATATTTAGCATTATTTACAACTATATCGCAGGCTCACCCAGAATAATATAATATGTAATAACATTTTGCCAGATTGGTCTTCTGTTGCAAAATTGGTTGCTTTAATAAACACATAATTATGTACATGCACCCATACATACATATGAAGAGCTAAATAGCAATGTAACCGTTATTAAATGTTTTGTCATGTGACAGAACTACTTCTTCAAAATAAACAGAACATACCCATTCTATGGAATCAAACATGATAAGATCTAGTGGATCACCAGAGAGATGACCATCAATCATAGTGAGAGAATGACATGTTGCCATGGCTTCCATCAGATGATTCCTCCGTAATATCAACATATTGGTGATCTCATCATTGAACCTATATATTATACAATATCAATATTATATCACATAAAATTATATAATTAACATATTTCATGTCATGAACATGAAAAATGCAAATATAAAATAGCAAAGGGTTATCTCAAATTCTTCAATAATTCAAAAGTCTGCGTAAACAAACATTCATAACGCCTATCCGGAAGCTAAGACCACACATTCATAAATCTGCCCAATATTTGTAACTGACAGAAATTTGTGAAATATTTGTGAAAAATTATGTGAGTATAAAGCAATGTACAGTAATACTTAATACTGCAGGCTTCATGAAAATCCAGAATTTTATTTACACAAAGAGGAACATTCACTCATTTTACACATTCATACTGACAAGTTAAAAACTTTTCGCAGAGCCTGAAACAGTATAGTTACAAACAAAGAATCAGACTGTACATACATGCCATTCTCTGCTGGTACCACACCTTGCATGTTTAAACCATCCTCTGTTAGGGTACCAGTCTGTAAATATAATCAAATAAATTATACAATTATCTAAACAAAACTTATATACTGACACTTCATTAAATGTGATTGCTTGGCATTGAGTAGTTAAACAGAAACCATTTGGTACACTAATAGACAGAAGCACAAACCAACAGACATGTGCAAATTAATTACTTTCTCCTCAAAGATTGGGCCATAATAACACAGTATACTTTCTTACATTAACAAATCATACATAATCAATATAAGAGCCATAATCTAGTTCAACAAGAGATGATATGGAGTTTTTAAATGGAAACCATTTGTTTCACCAACAGACAGCAGTCTCTTATCAAATTTTTCCCCGTAGGATGCCCAAAAATAGAACTAAAGCAATAAATGCAATAAATTTAACCATTTTGGGGTGGTGAGATATTGGTGTGAAACGTTGGAGAATAGAAATCTAAATAAGCTTCACCCGTGGTGAAAATATCAATGACTTTTTTCTTACCTTGTCAAAGCATACAGCATTAATGCTACCACAGATGTTAATACTTCTAGGGCTGATACAGTATATAGCCTGACGTTTCATACGTGACTGAGCAAATACAATCCCCACAGTAAGGGCGGCGGGTAGTGCAGGCGGTACAGCTATAGTGATCAAATCTAGCGAACGTTTGATGATCTCACTCACAGGGTCCCCTCGCTTAACCTGAAAGTTTACGCACCTCATTATTGATGGTCATGTGACGCAAAAAACATTATATTTAAGAAATATTTGCAATGATAATATTACGATCACAAGGACCTTGAATGACAGTCATTTGACAAGAAATAGTACTTAAACCTCCATGTGAGGTATTCACCATTAATCTTACTTGCCCTAAGGATATAGACAACCAATTATATCACACCATATTAAATTCTTGGTCTGCAACAGGCCATATGATTGGCTAAATTTATTCTTCAATTAAATAAGATATATATTGAACAAGAAATTAGGGATAGCAAGCAATACAGGAGTCCCCTTTCTGGTTTCCAGTTTGTCAATATTTATAAACAAAATCACAATAAGATGTGCATAATCTCCAAGGTTTCATAAACCTAGCATGAGTTATGGCAGGATCCAGATTTCTTGACAGACTAAATGACGGGCAGAGGGCAAACCTATAGAACCTTTCTGATGAAAATCGGTAGGGGACTAAAACCACGCCTGGTGCATGATAGCACGTGATTACGTACCTTCAGTATGACAGTATATACAAGACCTATACCAGCAATGAACGCCAATACTCCAACAAATAAATACGTATCTCTGTTAAACTTGAAATCTACAGGTTTGGGGTATAAGATGGCGCGCACTAGCTCTCCCTTTGACGTCAAAAATCCTGAAATTTATTGTAATAGGGTATATACATGTATCAAAGGTTTCAAAGATAGATTTAATTTCTGAAACATTTCTTCTCTGAGTGATCCAGGAGAAGGGCCAAGTGGAGTAGGGATGACAGTACAAAAGGTCAGTACCTACCAAATCCACAGAACTCCATTTTTTCAGACTCCCTTTCCAAGAACATAATTTTGATCTGTTGCTTCCCTACCTGGCCTAGTTCCAGAAATATCCCTTACCCGTAATGTACGTGTAACTAATTAATAACATGTACCTCATTTTCCTTGGTTTCTGTGAATTCTGTAAGATTAAGACTTTTACTCTAGTCAAGTCTAGTCTAGGTAAAAGGGTAGATCTAAATAACATCCTAGTGCTCATCAATTTCTGATATGGATATAAACTTGAATGCCAAAGATTTCAGATATGTATCCCTCTTGATTAACACTTTAAACATTTCATCAAGTCGAACTGAAAGTAAATTTGGTACAAATCTATAAATAAAATTCTAAGTTGAGTTACCTGTTCTCAGTACAACAGCTCTGACTTTCTGGTTGCCATAGTAACGTGTCTGTATGACCTGAGTACCACAGAACAATGTGTGCTTGGCATGCTCCTTCATATTAAACATTGAAGTGCTCGAATCATTGATAGGAGTTTTTGTAACAGGAACACTTTCACCTAAAATGTAAAAAAAAAATTCGTATTCAGTACAATGAACCGCAAAGTATTGCAACCCATGCATAAGCCAGACTGGTTGCATGTTACTTTAGCAAGAGTAAGTTGAAGGGTATAATACTGTAAACCTAGAAACTTTCGTGGATACAAACTTTCGCATTTTGCCGATCGTCGGCATATTCGCGGCTACAAACTTTCGCGGTTTTAATTCTCCCGCGAACTCTGCGAAAACTTAGTCGCATAGAGACAAAATTATTGATGTTATAACCTGTTACATACATTGCTCGTTTAGTATATAATTGCTTCTTAATTATAGTTCTCGCCTTTGTTAAATACTCTCAAATTCTTTTTGATGTCAATAGTTACCTACAGTCTGTATTGTAGTGTTTACAAAAATTGCAAACTACGATGATCATGTTTTCACAGTTTTATTAACAGTATCAGTCCTTGGGTATTATAACATAATAAACAACACTATTTACACGCATGCACCTAGTTTATTGAGTGTATTGTTTAACACGTTAAAAAAACAAATTAAAGCAATTTCATTATGGTACCCTGATCATAAATGGCTTTTATTCAGAATAGACTACTAACCTAACATTCCATATTTTGACAAATAGCTTTTCTAATAGGGTCTTGTAAACATTGTACCAAAATGATTTACCCCTATCAAAAACGAGAAACTTTTTCTTGTCCTGGACATGTTCGCGGCTATTTACTTTTGCAGATTTTAACAATCCGCGAACACCGCGAACTTAAATCTCGTGAAATAATTTCTAGGTTTACAGTAAACATCAATGTACGGTTTTATTATTCTTTAAAAACTGCAAATTGGGAGAGATATGCTTAACAGATGTTCATTAACTAAATCATTATTGGAATTGTTTATCAATTTACCACACTTCAGAGCTGTAGAGAGACTAAAACAAATTTAGATTTCAACAGAAATTTGAGATTTCCATAAGTGCTTTGACAAACTAGAAATGTGTCCATGGGACGCAGGGGTATATATTAAAAGTACAAAGGGCAGTAACTCCTTTAAAGATTGATCCAGCAAAAATTCTATCATTTACAGTGAACTGTACATTAGGGTTGTTAATCTGTGAAGGTTTGAATAAATTCCTCCCAACGGTTTGTGAGGAGTTCAGCACACAAGATTTGTGTTTCATACTGACCTATGTACAGACAGACAGCACCAATGCTATATGTCCCCCACTTACAAATAAGTGAACAGTGGCACAAAAAACAGTATCCAGTAGAATAACGTACCAGTGAGCATACTCTCGTTGACTATACAGTTACCACTGATGAGTACAGCATCACACTGCATGACACAACCATGATGTGGTATCTCTATAACATCCCCCGGTACCAAATCATCCGACGGTATATCTTCATATACTGAAACAGAAATAGAGGATCTATCACAAGTTGTCAATTGATACAAACTTACCGTAAAGCTGGTTGTTTCTGCGGGTGTAATATTTTGCATTTTTGCCCCCAAAATGGGAGTGTTTATTTCTGCTGGTTTTAATTTCTGCTGATTCACAAAATGGCAAGAGTAAATTTCTGCGGTTTGCTAAATGGTAAGAATTGACATACACCAGTTTCATTGACAGTCTGATCTATGTACACTGTAATTAATTATTACAGTCCAAACTGTGGATCGCACTATGATATAGATGTACAAACAATGCTCGCTTAAATTATAAACACCTTTGTAACACTAGACAAACTGCAATAAACTGTATATTGTAACAATAATCAAGTTAAGTTGTGAATACCCCTCAATAATTATTTTTATCTAGTGGAGATAATATTCTGCGTGAAAATTATCTTTACTAGATAAAATTCTGCGTAGATGTTAGACCGCAGAATGGCAGAAATTTCCACCCCGCAGAAATAACCAGCTATACAGTATATTAAATGAGTTCCAGAAATTTATTAAGCAAGTCTTTGGCGAGCTTAATAATATTTCCTGAACTTGTTTGATATAAATACATGCATATCAATTGACTCTGAGTGATAAATTCTTTATACCATATGACAAAATAACACGAAAATACATGTTTTCCAGTTGAAAAACACACTCTGTTATATAAACGATGCCAAAATAAACGTCATTTTCGGGATATAATGACATCATTTAAATGTTATACTAAACGTGTGATGTATAAGAATAATTTAATATACATACCCGTTATTCTAACCCGGATACAGGGAAAGTCATGTGATATTATACAATATTACACCAACAATTTACTAATAGCTCCATGACCTTTGTGTAATAAAAGAAGGTTTAAATCAAACAGTGGTTTGTAAAATGTTAGTTGGAAAGCCACCTACAAGTTAAATCATGGTTTCAGAATGCCTACCTCCCTGTTGTCTAGCATTGAAGCTACTGAGAAATAGCGCAGACAAAATTTATAAGTTTTTAAAAAAGGGCCAAAACTCCTTTAAAATTTATCCGACCAACGTCTGCTGCCTATATGCACAAATAGTCTTGGACCTGATCATTCTGTTTTGATGAAACACAACCAATAGTTAATGAGAAATAGCAGAAATAGTTAATGAGAAATAGCACTGACCAAAATTAACACAGGCAAACCAACAAACAAAGCAAGCAACTAATAGACCAACCTCAAGCATGACTCCAATATAGCCACCATATACTTTATATCTGGGGGTATAATTAGGAATTAAGTGAAAATCAAACTGTACTAGATGACACTTACCATCTCCGCCCCGACATACAGACACAACAGTTGATGTTTGTATAGTGTTACGTAATGCTCTCTGCATCTACAATAAACATGATAACAAGATTTTCAAACTTTGACATAAGATGACTAAAACTTAGTTACACTTAATACTCATGATTAGATTAAAATACTTTAGAGAAGAGCACTGCCTACGAGTGTTGGATGCTCGACTTTCTCGTTTTTGATAATATCAAGGGCAGATAACTTAATAAATATAGGTCACAGGGTTATCAGCTTTGTCAGTATAGACTCCTCATGTGATGGCGAATAACTATGCTAAGTTGCAAGTGGATACCTTTGATAGTCTTTGAGAAAATGAATCAGACAATAAACCTAACCAAACCTCATCAGAGAGCCTCTCTGTAGAGCAATAACCTCTCAATAACAACAAATTCAAAATTTCCCAAAGTCTATATTTACTATAAATTTAACCTCTGTAGAGCAACAACCTCTATACAAGGACCAAAATCTGCAGCTCCCAAAGGTAGAAATTAGGCTTCTATGAGCTTCTTTTAAATTTCTGAAATTTAGCTTCGCAAGCAAGGTACAATAGTAATAAGTTGAGATTGCTTCACAAAGGTTGTACAGTATAATACTCATCATAAATCACATACCTGTCGTGTCTGATAGATGGTGGTTGCCAAGGAGATGAAGGATATCACAATGATACAGGTAGCATAATAATAATACTCGTCAGCAAACCAGACACTCACACTGAACACTTGGAACACATAGAACGGGGTTAAAGCCTGAAGAGAAACAACACAATGACATTTGTAAAACATAATACATGTTTTTATTGAAGCACTATGTTTTATTCCGCATGGCATGAAGCCAAACGTAAAATATTAATACAGGTTGTAGACTTTGTTTAACTGTCCAACAGTTCCAGATTATGTTCTTGGATAAAGGACTCCAACTGATTGCATCAAGTGTAAGTATAAGAACATAAACAAGAGATGCTTGTAAAGCATGTATTCCCCATGCCTATGTGACTCTGTAGCTCAGTGGTTAGTGCGCTTGTCGTCTAATCAGGCGACCCGGGTTCAAATCTGGGTGGAGGCACATATATATATATGCCTGCCATGTTTCAGTAGAAATAAAGCAAATGAAGACTATGCCCGGCATGGCAGCCAAATAGTCGAAACTGGTAAAGGTCATATTGACCTGGACCTTTGACCTACTGACCACAAAATCAACAGAGGTCCTCTACTTTTGCTGGTCAACTTTCATGGAAAGTTTGGAAGATCCTAGGGTGAAGTTTTCTTGAGTTAGTGAACGGAAACCATTCTGACAGGCAGACAGACCAACCAACAGACCAACATGAGCAAAACAATATACCCCCTCATCAAAAGATGGGGGCATAAATAAATATGTTAAGAACTATGGTAACTCACCTCCTTATAGAGAAGTGAAAGAATTGGTGTCACGTGTACTGATATACTGTTAGCACCGTACAATACTCTCCTGAAATTATATAAATATTACCATGGTAACCAGACAAAATAGCTGGGAGATATATACTGTAAAATCATTGATTTTTGTGGGGGATTAAATTTCATGGATTTCATGGCTCACCTCAACCATAAACTTTTACCTAACGAACACAAATTTGGACCCTTGTTGTTTTACCTGAAATGCAAAATCCACAAATTCAAGTCCCAAAATAAACTGTCTTTTTTACCAAAAAACACGAAATTTCGTCCCAAGAAATTAAATGATTTTACAGGTTATTCCACTCTATGTCAGGAGAATTATGAAAACTATTCATATGAGGGTCGTACTTTATTTTCCTATGTGTATGTTATATGTAATGGCGTCATAACGACATTGGGCCATAGTGAATTAGTGATATTACAGTTTCAATAATTGTTCAACCAAATACTTCCTTTGTGTTCAATATATTATTAAGGTTTGGTATGTGGGTAAAGTTCAAAATTTTCAAATTACACTGTAAACGGCTTGTCAATATACTGAACTATGGTAGATGATTTTCATAAAAATTACATAATGCCTTTTTTCTAAAAATACTGAAATCAGTATTTAGACTGAAAGATCCTACCCCTGTTTGAGATTTGTGATATTTAAATCTATTATCTAACTAACTTCCCACAATATTGGTTGCATACTTAAAGTGTATAGAGCTATATTCTAAAAGTCATTTAATGTCAAAGTAATTACTTGCATCGTCCTTGGTATGATACTAGACTACCTTAACTGCAAATTAAAACTTTGGATCGGTTCAGTGTACTTTGATTCAATCGTCGAAAAATAGACGATTCTTATGATTTCATATGGTGTTCTAGAACACTTTGTACGAGAGGTGCCCCACTTATATTTGAACACTTAATTGTAAACGCTACTAACTTTTGTCCAAATGCAATTTTATTGTAACAAATGTTCTACATGTGATCCATGGCAGTTATAGATGAGCCTACAACGTTTTGGCCATGTCTCCAAAGTCTTATTGATAGTTTTTTGGTCCAGATTCTGCCAATCCTTCTTTAAAGCGATTTTAAGCCCTCTTAGGGTGTAAATCTTTCGCTTCTTAATTGAGCCCAAAGAAATCTTATATCCCATAGATTCTACCTCCTTTTTCATACTTCTGTAGCTCTGTTTAGCTGTCAAAAGGCCAAGAACCACACCCTCCACTCTATCGCATATTTTACGTCAAACCATCTTGATATATGATGATCGAAATACACTATGTTAAAGTATTGGTAATATATTAAGATATACAATTGTTATATTTCGTGATATTCATGCAATGTGTAGTGTTCAAATATAATTGGGGCACCTCTCGTATGACAGTTCGCATGTCCAATAAATCACAGAGAGAGTTCCTGCTAAAACTGAAGCGAAAAATGATCTAATAGATATGAAAGCATAATTGTTTTTCAATCTTTGAAACTTCTATAAAAATATGGTCCTATCTAATAGCTCTATACTCTTTAAGATTTTTTAGCATTTTTATCATCCCTTGTATATATATGATTATGTGTACATTACCTTTTTCTCTGATGATCAAAGCTTAGACCGTCTGTGTTGTGGAAATACGAGCAACTATTGTTCACTTCCAAGCCACTGTAACAGTAAACATAATGAATGTCACTAACAATATCATCACTGGGTCTGAAGAATACTGGTCTTACATTATTAAGTACTACAGTACAACAGGGGTGTCAACAAGACAAAATGAAAAATCAGTAAACTTGGACATGGCCAAACATTTTTGTACATATTTTTGACATAATTTCGATATTGATGTTTTATTGATTTAAATAAAAATCCTTCAAAGCAGACAAAATTGACTGTAACTTGGCCATTTCTTGAGATATTTTCACCAAATAACTTTTACTGTAAAATCATTAATTTTCGTGGGGGATTTAATTTTGTGGATTTCGTGGTTCACCTCAACCACAAACTTTTATCCCAACGAACATTGATTTTGACCCTTAATTTATTACCTGAAATGCAAATCCACGAATTCAAGTCCCAACGAAATCGTCTTTTTTACCAAAACCACGAAATTTCGTCCCAAAGAAATTAAATGATTTTACAGTATTTTCACAAGAAGCTATAATTGTTCTATCAGATGGGACTAATCCATAATTCTGGACTAATCAGGAAAATTGACACCTCTGAGCCTACTATTTATCAATTAAAAAATAGATCCCGGATCCAGGATTTTCTGAGTGGGGTGGGGGGGGTTCACCAGGTATATACGGGAGTCGGACCACATAATGTTGTTTTGGGATCAGGGGCACTTCCTTATGGGGTAGAAAAATGAATAAAAAAGTTTGGCTCTAGTGGAGTACAGAAAAACCATAAAATTACAGAACTTGAGTAATCTTCAAGAGGAGATTCTTAATTACACCCTAATATCCTTAAAATCGGTGTCCATACAGACTAATTTTTAGACAGCAGGAGTTCGCTGTCTTGATTTTCAACGGGAGGCAACTACAGACTACCAGTAAATGGAAACCGACAGGAGTTCTCTACATTGATTTGAAAGGGAGGCAACTCTGTACCAACTTATTAATTTAATGCTGAAAGGAGTTCGCTCCCTTCCATTTCCAAAGGGAGGGAGGCAACTTTGTACCGACTAAATTTAAGCCGGCAGGAGTTAGATTTTTTTGAAGGGAGGCTACATTGTACTTATTATAAGTCGGTCGGAGTTTTCTCCCTTTGATTTCCTAAGGGAGACAACTCTGTACGGACTAAATTTAAGTTGGCAGGAGTTTGATCCCTTTGATTTACAAAGGGAGGCAACTCTGTACCGACTAAATAAACGCAGACAGGAGTTCGATCCCTTTGGTTTCCAAAGGGAGGCTACTCTGAACAGACTAAATAAAAGTCTGCATGCGTTCTCTCCCTTAGATTTACAAAGGGAGGCAACTCTGTACAGACTTAATTTAAGTCGACAGGATTTCTCTCCCTTTGATTTACAAAGGGAGGTAACTCTGTAGGACTTAATTTAAGTCGGCAGGAGTTCTCTCCCTTTGTAAATCAAAGGGAGGCAACTCTGTAGGACTTATTTCAGTCGACAGGAGTTCTCTCCCTTTGATTTTCCAAAGGGAGGCAACTCTGTACAGACTAAATTTAAGTCGGCAGGAGATCTCACCCTTTGATTTCCAAAGGGAGGAAACTCTGTACGGACTAAATTTAAGTCGGCAGGAGTTCTCTCCTTTGATTAACAAAGAGAGGCAACTCTGTATTGACTAAATTTAAGTCGGCAGGAGTTCTTTCCCTTTGAATTGCAAAGGGAGGCAACTCTGTACGGACTAAATTTAAGTCGACAGGAGTTCCCTCCCTTTGAATTCCAAAGGGAAGCAACTCTGTACGGACTAAATTTAAGTCGGCATGAGTTCTTTCCCTTTGAATTGCAAAGGGAGGCAACTCTGTACAGACTAAATTTAAGTCGGCAGGAGTTCGCTCCCTTTGATTTTCCAAAGGGAGGCAACTCTGTACTGACTAAATTTAAGTCGGCATGAGTTCTCTCCCTTTGATTTACAAAGGGAGGCAACTCTGTACAGACTAAATTAAGTCGGCAGGAGTTCTCTCCCTTTGATTTACAAAGGGAGGCAACTCTGTATTGACTAAATTTAAGTCGGCAGGATTTCTCTCCCTTTGATTTGCAAAGGGAGGCAACTCTGTACGGACTAAATTTAAGTCGACAGGAGTTCCCTCCCTTTGAATTCCAAAGGGATGCAACTCTGTACGGACTTAATTTAAGTCGGCAGGAGTTTGCTCCCTTTTATTTCCAAAGGGAAGCAACTCTGTACGGACTAAATTTAAGTTAGCAGGAGTTCTCTCCCTTTGATTTACAAAGGGAGGCAACTCTGTAGGACTTAATTTCAGTCGACAGGAGTTTTCTCCCTTTGATTTACAAAGGGAGGCAACTCTGTATTGACTAAATTTAAGTCGACAGGAGTTCTCTCCCTTTGATTTTCCAAAGGGAGGCAACTCTATATTGACTAAATTTAAGTCGACAGGAGTTCTCTCCATTTGATTTTCCAAAGGGAGGCAACTCTATACTGACTAAATTTAAGTCGGCATGAGTTCTCTCCCTTTGATTTTTAAAGGAAGGCAACTCTGTACGGACTAAATTTAAGTCGGCAGGAGTTCTCTCCCTTTGATTTACAAAGGGAGGCAACTCTGTATTAACTAAAAGGGAGGCAACTCTGTAGGACTTAATTTAAGTCGGCAGGAGTTCGCTCCCTTTGATTTCCAAAGGGAGGCAACTCTGTATGGACTAAATTAAGTCGGCAGAAGTTCTCTCCCTTTGATTTACAAAGGGAGGCAACTCTGTACATACTTTATTTAAGTTGGCAGGAGTTCTCTCCCTTTGATTTACAAAGGGAGGCAACTCTGTACTGACTGAATTTAAGTCGACAGGAGTTCGCTCCCTTTGATTTCAAAAGGGAGGCAACTCTGTATGGACTAAATTTAAGTCGGCAGGAGTTTGCTCCCTTAGATTTTAAAAGCTCTGTATCGACTTTGGGGGGGGATAACTCTATTTGACAAGTTTTGTCAGCCAGAGTGTCTTCTCCGGAGAAACAGAGAAGTAAAAATTGGGGTTATTCACCCCAAGTGGAAGAGTTTCTTCCCCTTTTGAAAATCTACATTTGGTAAATGATTATATATGCCAGGTCTAAATAACTAGAGAGGGCTTTCTTATCATGTGCATATCTCTGCTAGAAGATCATTTTCATGTGTAATAAATCTGACAAAGAATTAAATGCAACCAGATTTCAGTGAAAACTGAACTATGAATTATTGCAGATAATGTTATTGAATGATTTGTGTAAAATAACCATAAATTGAGATATTAAGATATATCAATAAAACAGTTTATCTGTTGTCAACATTACCCCCCCCCCCCCACCATCAAAACATGTGCCCGAGGGCAAAACAATTACACAAAACTCTCTATACAGTACTGTATAAAATGCTTAATAACACCTACACTTGTAAAATAAGTGTTGGAGTTAAATACAGTCTTATTCATGACTTGGACACTTATTTATTAACATTGCAAGAATTATATTTTGTTTTAGTATACATATACAATACCACTGTGTATAGTCGATTTCTGGCAATTGCACTAAGGTATACACATTGAATTACATAGTATGGCAATAAGTCATACAGTGATCAGCTTCTACATGGGCTTTCAATAGCAATAAATGATACAAGATAAATTTGATAGTCATGCGACTAGTTTAGCCCGAACATTATACATCTGATCTGAATTCTTGAGGAAGCGAAACTATCTATGACCTCGTATTCTGACATCTGGGACCTGGCCCCTCAATTCCTTAAACCCCTGAATTGTGACCCTCAGTAGCATTTTACGTATATTTTAAGTGCTCACCTGGAGTATATCTTGAAAACTATTTAAGATATTGACTTGAAACTTGAACTATAAATAGATGGCAACTTGGAGTAATGATTCTGCTCTAGAAAACAAATGTTCCCATACACAAGCAAGTTCATTTGGCGGGGATGGTCATGTGATCATGGCTCTTATTTCATTCAGGAGTGAACTAATGTGTGCCTGTTTCAATAGCTGTTTTATTCTTTATTCAAAGTTTTAAAAAATCTCAGCAAACTGGGGGGGGGGGGGGGGCACGAGCCCTCGAGCTCGGTGCCTGGGGATTACAAGAAGGTATTATTAATAGATGATTCTGGCCTTACCTCAGCTTCTGGTATCTATCCTCGTCAGAGTTCCAGATATATTTCACTCTCTTCACAATAAAGTAACGGATCAAATTCTCGTCTTTCTGTAAACACATTCATTATAAAACATCACTTCAAGTATTGAAAATTCAACAAGACGTGGTAATGACCCAAAAACCAAATTTACATGGCAGCCAAATTCCATCAATCTATTTTTAATAACTGTAACCTTGACCTCCCTGCCCCATTTTCAATCCCAAGCAGCCTTTTCACATAAGCTACCAACACAGAAAGTTTGACAATGATATCTCCTTCCAACGGAAACAAAATGTGGATAATCGCATGGCTGCCTAACCATCCCGCCCCGAAATTGCCAATCTAATAAGATTTTTTTACTCATTTTGAGTAAGACACGTGATTATGGTAAGATAAATAATTGTTACTTACATTATCACAAAATATTACTCTGTTTTATTTAAGTTTACCAAATTGAAGGTATACATAAAAGATTTATTAGGTTATGAGACATTTTACTGTTTCGAAACTTTAAAGTATGAGCACAAAAAAGCTTTATTATCGTTAGGCCATAGGGCCTTATTCACAAACATTGCAAGTCTAAAATTCAGACTTCAGACTTTACATTGACAAAAGGTTATAGTCCAGTCATTGAAGCTAAAAAATATGGTCCACCTCAAACAAATTGCAAAACAGAGTTTCTTTGCATTTTCATCATCTACAGACTATTATCAACTACAGACAAAACGTCAAATATGCGAGTTCAGTGGGGAAAATACAAAAAAGTCGACATGTTTAAGGTCACTTTTGGTAGCAATTTCTGCATTTTCCTTATTTCATACTACATGGGGAATTTTAAGTTCTAATAATTCCCATGTAAGTCGATAAATATTTACTAATTGCACCTTAAAGCTTATATTTTCTGAAAGATACAACCTTCTTCTATCGAATACAAATATTGATTTTATCATCAGACAATTTACTTTTTATATATATGCCAGTCTACGTGTTGGTATACTACCCATTCAAATCTCGACAAAATGACTCAAAATAGCACTTGGAAGGGGAAACAAAAGTTTTACTCATTTCTTTAATATTAATCCAATTTTTTTAAAATTTAAACATATCATGTGTTGTATACATGTATGTCTAATGGAAAAAAGATATTTGTCTTTGGACAGTATACAATAATGTCAATATGAGCTCTGCTGTGCGATTTCCAACCGCTTGATGAAATACAGATTTTTGGGAAACCCATATTTAGTTCAGAGCACATATTTTTTTGAGAAAAATTGCGAAAAAATATTTTTTGTCTGATGATGTCAAACTATGGGTGTTCTGTAACATACTAAAAATCTAGGTACTTACATGTTTGTGAAAGTCTATTCTTTTGGGGTAAAACCTTAAAAAATATAAAAGCTAATCATGATTTTTTGGAATCAGTAACCCACGTCACCATTTACAGATTTATGGGATACAATTATATTGTGATAGGTATGATGTTACTTGTAGTTTACGATTTCAGAAATCATTTTCCATACAGTGGCATAAAATCCGATATTTTGGGGCAAAACCTGTCAAAATCTAAACAAAAGCGAGAATTTTGGGAATCGGTTGATTACAATGTCATAAACAACTATATTTGGATTTTGTAATTGTTGTAGGTACATAGTGCCTTGCAGTTTAAGATATCAAAATTATAGTGCCAGAATATTTTTCTAAATGATAGCATTTTTGGGGCAAAATAGTGTAAAACATAAACGAAAAGTGAGAATTTTGAGAATTGGTTAATTATTTCGTTATGTTTGCTTAAAAAATCAAATATCAAATTAGTTTACAATAGTGTCATGATCCAACAAATTAAATATGTTTTTTAACTTTTTTTATTTCCTTTTTTTTATTGGGTGCTTATATTAGGACCTGTACTAAGTATATGACGTTACCATATTTGTTTATTTTTTGTGACGTCGGTGACGTCATTTTGATCGTTAGTTGTAATATCATGCCTCTAGTTTTCATTTAGTCATAGTATGTCACCAAGTTGGACAATTTTGAAAAGGTATACCTTTTTGGAATCCTTAAACATTACACTATACAATCCTGCCAACATGTGAAGATGTGAAATTTTGACATCAGGTTGGAAATCGCACAGCAGAGCTCATATACAAAATGTACACGAATCTATCGATTCGGGAGAAATAGTGATAATAATCAGATTGTTCTCTTTGTCTGTTCGTCCACAATTGCATTTGTATTCACAATTTTGACTTATGATTATGAAACTTGGTCAGAGTGATTATCTGAACAAAATTTAGGCCAATGTAGAAACTGGATGATCAAGAATAAAAAACTAGGTCACTAGGTCAAATTGTAGCAAAACCTTGTGTAGTCACTAGAGGTCATAATGTTGACGTTATATTTATGAAACTTGGTCACAATAATAATATCAACAAAATCTAGGTCAAAGTTAAAAATTGGGCCATCCGGGGTAAAATAGTAGGTCGCTTGTTAAAATCAAAGGAAAGCGTTGTGTAGGTACAAAGTTCACAATTTTGGTCTAATATGTATGCAACTTGGTCACAATGCTCATCTCAAAACATCTAAGACAAGTATGTTATTGAATAATTTGGGTCAAAATTAGGTCAATAGGTGAAAATAATTGATGCGACTTTTTGGTGCATGAAATTTTGTCTATTTTTTGACCTAGTGACCAAGTAAATATTGAATTTGACCTACATTTTGTCTTCATTATCCATGTGCCATGGTTTCATAAAGATTAGGTAAAAAGGGCGCCTTCTAAAGATTTGTTCTATAATTTGGCCTAGTGACCTAGTTTTTAACTCAGGTTAATCCAATTTCATACATGACCTTGAGTTTTGTAAGGTGATCATTGTGACTAAACTTCACAAGTGTAAGGTCGAAATTGCGACCCCTGGTGACTATATCTTGTTTTTTCTTTATTTTGACCTAATGACCTAGATTTTGGCTGCGGTTATCTCAAACTTTTATTTTACCTAAATTAGCTTTCGATAATCATTGCTGCCAAGTTTCATAAAAATCAAACTAAAATTGCGACCTCTAAGCACGATGTAAAAATAAGTTACTGGTACAAGTCAAGATTTATTTACACCAAAAGTGACAAATATCGCGAAAACATGTGACAATTCAATATATTTGTAAATATCTCAAAAGTCCCACGAATATTCAATTAGGACATTTTGTACATTGCTAAGGATAGCTTTACGCACCATACAAACACAAAACTATTTGTTTTGCAATTAGTTTGAGGTTAAAAGTTAAAATGACTGGACTTTTAATGTTCCATTCGCTCTCAAGTTGTTGTTACTGTACCGACTTTGATACATTTGTGTTTTAATACATGTTCAGTGGGTAACAACAAATAGTTAGATGAAATTTTACATGGTACAATCTAATGGCACAGAAATTGCAGTGATTATAAATGTTGTCAATTTTAAGTCTATGACTAGTTATAATAACAGAATCTCTACTGGGTTTTTTTTCACACAGTTGAAGGGCAAAAGTAGGACACAATTTGTTAAAATTTCTGACATATAAACAGAGGGATAAAGAGGGAATTACCTTGTGAATGTGTTTTCAGTTTAGTTTAGTTATTTATACATGATTTGGTGTAAAATACATAAATTTAAGAAACTTTGGGGGAAGGGAAAATAGCTACACAATAATATACACCAGTGATTTAAGCTGTGTGATGTGGTACACCAGTGATTTAAGCTGTGCGATGCGGTACACCAGTGATTTAAGCCGTGCGATGTGGAAACATCGATAAATTTTATACAATTACTAAATTCAAATCTCAAAAATGAGAAGATCAAGGAATGATATATATCTTGGGAAAGGGGGAGTCTTCATATTATAAAATAATGAAGAGTACGTGTAGGAGACTAAAAGTGTACCCACGGCTGCATCGAAGACAGGAAGTGGAGGCGGAGTCAATATCTGCAAGTGAACACATCACATAAAACATGCAATCTAATTGACTAGGTACTAATTCAATTGACTATATTATATGTTGAGGAACACCAATCAGATTAGTCCGGAGGCCAGTTACAGATTTATAGTCAGGTTAAAGGTTATAGTCCACCCGTGATAACGTTAACCTTTGTTTTCAAACGAATATGGAAATAAAATTCATTTCTGATGTCCATTTTTGTTTTATCTTATCCATAATTACTTTGAATGCATATAGTTCATACAGTTTTAATCAACATTTTAAAAAACAAGCACTTAGTCCTCCGTGCAGTGCGGTTATTAAAGATTTTTGTTTGTGTACAAGGCTAGAGTTATTGTTGAAGAGCTATAGGAATATTAATTGATTGGTCGCAAAAATTGATAAATATATTTAAATGAAAGAAACTAGTAACAAATTGTAAAGTGTAAGTAATTAGTAAAAGCAATTAAATATGCTGTGTATCTAACTACAAAACCAAACACAATACAAATTTCATGCTAGTAACATCAACATATTTGGGACATTGACTTACCTGGCCTGTATTGAGGAAGAGTTGTGCACGCTGACGTCTCGACTTAGATGACAGTGAAATAGATGCTGATGCTTTAATCACAGATACTCTGAAAATAAATGCAATGCAAAGTTCAACTACTGGTACGTATACATCATTGTAATAATAATAAAGTACTGTAAAATCATGAATTTTCGTAGGGGATTCAATTTCGTGGATTTTGTGGTTCACGAACTTTAATCCCAACAAACACTTATTTTGATCCTTGTTTTATTACCTGAAATGCAAAATCCACGAATTCAAGTCCCAACGAAATTGTCTTTTTTACCAAAACCACGAAATTTCGTCCCAACAAAATTAAATGGTTTTACAGTACTTTATGGATAGGGGCACAGTTAAGCATTACACTCAATACATGTATTACTGATCCTATCAGGTATTTATGAAATTTAGTGTACAAGTGTACTAAGAAATATTTCAACATCCATGATGCTGTCTACTGATTGTCAATGAATGGGTCCGGTGTTGCCTACAGTAAGGGTAAAAATCAACAGCATACAGGACCACCCCATAGCTAGTACACCCCTTTAGATTCAATACAATGTCAGCCAAGTATCATATTGATACCAGGGTTTGTATTCAATATGAATCTCATTTCATTTGAGAATAATGCACCAGTCAGTTGCATTGGGATTTTGACTTTTGGGTTGTCGAATCCCAATCCTTCCACGGCCCTGCGGGGACAGCTACATTTCCCAACCCCTGACAACTTAATATTGTCCCAGAAGTATAGGTTTGCACAAAAATCCAAGCTTTCCCAGGCTCTACGGGGGAAGCTGGAAGGTAAAAGCCAGCCGTCTCCCAGGCTATCCCCCGTGAATCCCGGGGGTTGGGCCGTGGATGCAATTGACTGGTGCATAAGGATAGCCAATCATATTGCCTGTTACTGACCAACAGTTTGATATGGTATGTTCTGATTGGTTGTCCTCATCCTTAAGTGAAGTAAGATTAATATTGAATACCACCCAAGATCATTGTCATTGTGATACGGTGGCAAACATCCCGATTCATCAATGATATCACCTCAACAAGCCAATTTAAATGCAAACCGAGCTACAGATAAGCTGCGTATTGGGGTAATTACCCAATTAATTTTCTTAAATTTTAAAAACCCAATAGATTTTGAAAGGAGGGAGTAAGAAAAAGCAATTAGAATCTGAAATACCCAAAAAGAAAAGGATGATATAGTGAAAACCAGTACATAAAAGATCATTTACCCTATGAGTTTTATTAAATACCCAAATAAAATTTGTCCAAACCCAATCAAAATTGAAACTGGGGGAGGGGGGGAGGGTAAAATACCCAATGGACTAAAACCTTATCTGTACTGTAGCTCTGTGCAAACATGCCCAGGTAGCTAAAGGAACAAGTGGATGTTCACTTTCATTTCACAACCACCCTTATAACTCAAACATAACATGTAAGTGGATGCAACTTACTGTAAAATCATTAGTATTTTTGGCAATTTAATTTTGTAGATTACCTCAACAACGAAATTAAATTCCCATGATTATTAATTAGTATATGACTAAGTGGATAATGTATCCTTGAAATTACATCCCCATGAAATGATTTTTCCCACAAAAAAACAAGAAATATTGTCCCTTTCAAATTAAATGATTTTACAGTATATTAAAGAAAATAAATTACCATGATGACAAAACACAATTAAGGCAACTCAATTAATCAACTGGCCAAAAAACCCCACACTAATGATAAATTAAATTACCTACGTACAGCCACACTGTAAGAGGAAATAGTAACACTGTCTGACAGACTCAAATTGTCACACACATTCCAGTGTTTGAAAGACTAATAACATGGCAAGAGTTGCATTTAATTAACAAACAAAAATATTTTTAAAATTTAACAGATATCAACATGTTATGATGCGTTGTTGGTTTTTGAGAATACAGATGGAAGGATGTACAGAAAAAATGGTTTTGTTAGAAGGGTGTCATCTTCAGTCTGTTAGCCATTAACTCGTGTAAAAAGAAAACCTCATTATGCAAAAAATAACGAAGGGAGAGGGGGGGCCAAATGTGTGTGATTTCCACAAGACTTGCACATGACCAACCCATAGGAACAAAATTGTGAAATCAAATACAATAGGTATAATGTTACAATGAAAGGAGAGTAAAACAAGAGATATGTCCATAAGACATTATGTCCCCAATAGTTGATATTCGGAAATTGTTACAATGTGGGTTTCCCCTCAATTTACATGTAGGTACAAACAAATCTGGCCTAGTGACACTGGTTTTGCATTCATATGCATTTAATACAAATGACCCCCAATCTATTGTCCAGATATGAATATTCAAGCGCCACAAGGATTATAACGGTAAAATTTATTTGTACCTACAGATTAGTGGAGATCCGCAGTAGGACTATTGGGGTACAAAGCAAAAATTACAAAAGGCAGTAATTCTAGAAATTGACCCAGCAAAGTATCCATCCTTTACGGTCAACTATATAATAAGGTTGATAACCTGTGAAAGTTTGAAAACATTCCTCCCTACTGTTCATGCAGAGTTCAATACACAAGAATTGTGTTTCGGTCGGACATACGGACTGACAGCACCTGTCCAATGCTATACGCCTCCCACTTATATATACTGTAAAATCATTAATTTTTGTGGGGGATTGAATTTTGTGGATTTCGTGGTTCACTTCAACCACAAACTTTAATCCCAACGAACATTGATTTTGACCCTTGTTTTGTTACCTGAAATGCAAAATCCACGAATTCAAGTGCCAACGAAATTGTCATTTTTACCAAAACCACGAAATTTCGTCCCAATGAAATTAAATCATTTTACAGTATAGCAGTTAGTGAGGGGCACAACAAAACAATGTACACTGTACGTATAAACTTACCTGGTTCCATCTTTGGTTATAGTTTGTACAACAGCAACAAACCATTGTTTGTACTGGTCCTATAATATAATATAACATACTGTAAAATCATTAATTTTCGTTGGGGATTAAATTTTGTGGATTTCGTGGTTTACCTTAACCACAAACTTTAATCCCAACGAACATTGATTTTGACCCTTGTTTTATTACCTGAAATGCAAAATCCATGAATTCAAGTCCCAACGAAATTGTCTTTTTTACCAAAACCACGAAATTTCGTCCCAACAAAATTAAATGATTTTACAGTATAAAGGACTTAGTGCAAAACTATGGCACATACATTACCTCTATAAATTGGTGTAGTTACAATAGTTTTGCACCGAGCCATTGAAATACAGTCATTTACATAATACAGTGCAGCCTCTTCAGAGCAGCCCTAACTTCAGCAACAAACTCTCTATACGAACATTCCACAAGATTGGGGTCTTTAAAAGGATATTGCCCAACTATAGAGCCCAAAATCATCATTCAGGGATTATTTTTACATTTCAGAAGTAACCATTTGTTTGAACTCAATATTTATATCAATAAACTCGGTACAACAACCAAACTTTGTGCAGAGTTTAATACCAATACTGGTCCCCTGGTCCGAGGCCAGTGAAAGTCTTAAAGGATCAGAAACTGTTTTGTTAACTAATTTTATACTTCTTTTTCTGGCGGACCAGTGATCAAATAAGTTAGTGTCAAGCCCTGTGTTGCTGTAGAGGTTGTACTGTACATGAAAACCATTAGTGCTTAGAATATCATTAAATTATCACACATCAATGGAGGGTGGCAATATAACGCTAGAATCCCACCTCCAGGAATGTTGTGCAACTATAACCAGATTATAAGGTTATATTATATAAATTATTCATGAAATAGCAATCAAATGGTTCAGAACATTTCAGCTTGGATACAAGACTTTCTATTCTTATATTGTCACACTTGAAATACAGTAAAAACATTGATATTTATGGGGGATTTAATTTTGTGGATTTCATGGGTGACATCAACTATGAAATTATATCCCCCACAAGTTTTATGCTAATAATTCTATAGCATCTGACTTTGTGGAGGATGTATCCATGAAATTTCTTGCCCACAAAGTGGTCTTTTTCTTAAAAACGCTGAAATGTTGTCCCATTGATATTAAACAATTTTACAGTAACTTTGTATTACATTTGTGAACAGTCAAACATGTCAATATATACCATCAATGGGTAAAGCATAAAATAGTGAAAAGTGGTCTCTCTACACAAGTTCAATATATCATTGAACCTGTTCTGATGGTAGATGAAATATGTGGTCTTTGCAGAGAGGTTTTGTAAACAGTAGTCTTTTGCATGTGGTGGTGAAAACAGATTTTGCATTGCAAACAATAGTCATTTGCAGGTGGTCACTGAAGAAAGGTTTAACTGGTAAAAGTAGCATTTTGTTTAACTTAGAAGATGTTTTTAATACAGTTTAGCAAAACTAGTATTTTGTTAGAAGATGTTTTTTAATACAGGTTTGGAAAAGCGGTCTTTGTTAGAGGATGGTCACTGAATACAGGTTTAGTGAAACAAGATCTTTGTTTGAAGATGGTCATTGAATACAGCTTGTGTAAACCGAGGTCTTTGTTCGAAGATGGTCATTGAATATGTGTTTTGTAAATGGTAGAATGTGGTCATTTAATACAGGGTTTGTAAACGTTAGAAGGTGGTCATTTAAGAGAGGTTTTGTAAATGTTAGATGGTCATTTAATACAGGGGTTTTGTAAAACAAGGTCTTAGTTTGAAGATGATCATTAAATACAGGTTGTGTACAAGTGGTCTTTGTTTGAAGATGGTCCTTTAATACAGGTTTGACTGCTTCTCATATAATTTACCTTCAATAATACTGATGTAGCCTCTGCTAATCCACATGTTCTATGTGTTGCCCGTAGATACCAATGTGGCATCCAATGAAATACAAGACGTAGCAGACCCAACGTTATAAAGATGAACACATAAACTACAGCACTCTGAAGCTTGCTAACTGTGTACCCTTGTATTTCCTGTAAATACAGATGACAATAAACAAGACTGCTTTTAGTAACTGCTCACATTTTGTATACCCCGGTGGAAGCCACGTCCACAACAAATAACTAAGTCATTCAGGGGCAATAATTTTGTTGACTGCATTCAGTAAAGGCTTATTCCCAAATGAAAGCACTGTCCATTACATTTAGCTAAGTCATTCAGGGGCAATAATTCTGTTGAAACTTTTATAGTGTTACATGGGTTTGATCATGTAATGTGTTTAGATGCTAAACAAGTATGTCAAGTTTGAAAGCAATGCATTGATGGACTTAAAAATATTTGAGTTTCAACATTTTGTAACGGATGAACAGACAGACAGGTGCATCGCTATACTGGTATATGCATCCACATCAGTAGATCCCTGGGGGCAGAAAACAGATGGCATAAAATCGACTCAATAAACAGTAGTTTGCATGAGTTTTGCTAATACATGTATACCACAAAACAACAGTCATCAGTAAACTGCCAACATGCACTGTACATTAAATGTCAAACATGTAAGCTGTAAAGTAAATGGTTCAAGGTCTATCTATCACACACATCAGGTGCATATGTGGTATTCAAAATTTAAGTAAAATGCTTCCAAGTTGTCAGGAATGCAGTCAGGTTTTTATATTCATGACCCATATATGATATGAACTTGAAACAAATTTGTAATTTGTTACTTCATACTGTAAAATCATTAATATCCCGCCTATTAATATCCGTGGGGGATTTAATATCATAAATTGAACCTCAACCATGAAATTAAATACCCACAAGTATTTAAGTGTCTATAGTTTCTGACTTAGTAGCTAATGCATCCTTGAAATTAAGTCGCCATGAAAATGTCTTTTTTGTAACGAAAACTTGAAATATTGTCCTCATAAAATTAAATGATTTTACAGTATTAACTATTTCAACTTGAAACAAGTCTTCAGTTTGTAATTGTCTACTTCATAAGATGTCAACTGCTGGTTATTAATAACAAACCTTTATAAATAATAAAATGTCTGTACATTCGAGATTATCTTGCGTACAAAAGGATGAAATACAACCCCTATTTGTTCAGCTTTGTATAGGACTAAGGTCATTCAATAAAACATTATAATTAAACATTTGGCACAGTATGGTGATGAATGCGATCATGAGAAATGTAAACACTAGAAGTGTTTAGTGTGCAAAACATCAGAAATAAACTAATTTGTCATATTTATAAAAATATACTTTAAATTATTATAATGTATGTGATTTTTTTTAAATATTGTTGATCAACTGTTATTGAACACAATAAAAAATGACAATTGAGTCATATACTGTAAAATCAAATTATCATTAATTTTTGTGGGGATTAAATTTTGTGGAATTTGTGGTTCACCATTGAACACTAATTTTGGCCCTTCAGCCCTTTTTTTAAGGTTTTGGGGAAAGGTGGCGGGGCCTTTTTTAAGGGGAATTTTGCGTCGAAAATGAGCAAATTGGGGAAAAATTACTAAGTAAGTAAACATGCACAGTGTAACCAGTTGTATAACTTTTTATTTCATTTCATTGCAATGCAAATACTCTCAGTCTGATAATAGTCTACAACACAATGTCTCTTGTCTTTTCATTAAAAATGTTGATGATTTCCTGTATATCATTTTCTGACAATTCTGTCCTCTTACAGGAAAAAATACAATCTTTTGGTTGGGGAAATTCTTTATAATTTTGGGGAAATAAACATACTATTCTTCTTGGGGAATGGGGCCGAATATCGGCCCCAAATTTGCCATAAAAAAAGGCCTGCCCTTGTATTCATTACCTGAAATACAAAACCATGAATTAAGGTCCGATCGAAAAGGCCTTCTAGCTCTTTTGTCCCATCAAAATTAAATAATTTTACAGTATGAAATCACAGGGTACATTATCAATAGTAGTTTCCCTTATGTAGTAATATATATATACATGTACATGTATATATATATTACTACATAAGGGAAAATACTCTTGATACTGTACCTGTGTATCCTGACACCGGGACAACCAGCATTTAGCTGGTACTATGCTGAACAATGAACACCACATATGGACAGTACTACAGTACCATTTTAACGACGTTGGTGTGTTGCTACCTACAATCACAACCAAGACCTCTAGCACTCGAAGCAGAAACTCTACTACTAGGTTATCAATAATGATATATCAAAGTCTCAGTGACATTCATATGCTAGGACAGTGCTCAATTCATGAGACTGGAAGCCGTAAGACAATATTACAATTCAGCAAAATTTTAATGCCAAACAGGCCTGATAAACTTTGACCATCCAGGTCAAGGTCACTATGTAATACCTACTGCTAGATTAGGATATTACTGTCTAAATATAACAAAAGATTGGATAAGAATGTGACAAGTAAGGAGAGAGATATACAAGTAACAACATACCAGGACATATATGGGACATATGTCCGCTGGCGCTTGGTGCTTAAATGTCACTATGTGAACTTTAGATACTACTGAAAATTTGAACTGATCGGATCATCCTTGAACTTCTACCAACGTAAGGGAAAATGTCCTATCTTAATGTCTGTACTATATTTATTACCATGCAAATCCACTTGTTACAGCCGTAACTATTTTATTGATTTAGTGTGGGGCAAGTTTCAGGGGTTGTACCACCTGTATAGCTCTGTGGGCCTGGGATTTTACCCGGAATTTGAAAAGGCAAAATAAAAAATCTTCATTCCCCGAGGGTTAGGAGTACTGAGGTTTCAGTCAACTGGAGCATTATGACGTACCATTTGTTCCTCCTCATTCTGATTCACGTAACATTTCTGTGGATCTGACACGGGAGGTCCTGTAACAAACCTCTTCACACGCCTCCTTTGTTTCAAATCTGAAATATATATGTCATTGTTATTGTATATATTCATTATCAATAAATTAAAATTTATATAAAACTGGAAGCATGTTCCATTAACATAAGTTTTTCAATCTGAAAACATAACTCTACTCAACTGAACAATTTTTTACCAGTCTCTTGGGCCTAGGAATAACAAACATGCACACACTTTGGTGCAGTATTTTGGGTTATACTTATTCTGACATAGAAATTAATTAGCAGTGTAGCAGGCATCGATCCTCGGACCTCCAAAAATAGACTATATGCCTACTGGTCTCAGTCAGTCAGTGTTGGACTTGTAAACAAATTTGTATGTAACTATATTGCGACTCTGAAAGACTGAAATTCCTGATCACTCAAGATAACCATTTGCATGGTATGTTCCTTGACAGGATGCCAGTTATGTTTATTCCTGTGGGACATTTGTAAAGATTAGAATTTTGATTGAAAAGTTTAAATTTAATGTAAGTTGTAACTCCCCATGGGTTCATTTGCAATAGGTAAACACTAAAGTCTATGATAGTTCATGTACCGGTGTATAATCATAATGTTACACAAACCAATGAGTGACGACATTCCTTATAGTCAGTCAGTAGCAGCCTCGGACCATGGGCACCCTCGGGGTTGGGTGGCAGATAGCCGGGGAAATGGCCATGTTTATATATATATACACTTGCATAATAAACAATGCATTGCAGGGAAAATTTCAGGATATTGTCTCTGAACCTGAATACCTTCCATGTACATGTTGAGTCTGAGAATTTAAAATAATTAACAGAGTGTCCTGCTGTTTTTTACAGAAAACTAAACAATTGAGTTTAACAATAAGCCAAAAAATTAAAAAACAAATCATTCCTAGATTTTTTATGAACAGTCGACTTGTTCATATGACATTTCAATGATGATATGAAGCAAGTAAGTCAAGGAAATAAACTATTTGAGACACAGCTAAGAATGACTCAACAACAACAGTAAGGATAAATGAATGATCACAATGTTATGACTTTTGTGACTTTCACACGGTAAATTGCTCTTATTTATGCATAAAATAGCTGGAATACGTATTATAAATTAATATAACGATCTTTTCATTATATTTTCCCAAATTTAAAAAGAAAATACAAAATTTACAAACCTGTATCTGCAGACATGATCACGATTTGTACACAATACAAAACACATGTGTTTACACTGTTTATGTCTCCATATTGGGAAATCCTCTGCTCGATTCTGATTGGTCAATATCGGGAAACCCCTTCGATTAACATTCGGATCTCCCCCACTTTCCGGACCAATTTCTTCAGAGTTGTTTCCCTTTGATCATAAGAAAAATATTATTCAGGGGCGTACTCAGTGTGTGTGTGGGGGGGGGGCTTTAGTATTGAAGCCCCTAGCTGGCTGGCTATATACCATTTTGAATGACCTGTGTATAGATTGTATATAGCCCCAAGGCGTGACTAATCAAGCACTCAGCAGCAGGACCTCCCACTGGTGAAGGTGTGATTTGTGCAACTGATAAAATAAAATAATTAAGTGTGCTAACAGATGGTCAGACCTGGGTATTAAGATAAACGGGTAAAGCAACACATACAGATATCTGATATAATGTTGTTTTACTATCATCCAGTGAGAGGGGTTTGCAAAACTGTCTTAATAAGTTAGCGGAGTATAGCGAACAAAATGCATTAATAGTAAATCTTAAAAAAAAACTAAAATCATAACCTTTTGTAAATCTGGGAGATTGTCATCTTACAAGTATTTGTTTCAAGGAAATGAAATAGAACATGTTAAAAGCTACAAATACCTAGGCATATTATTTTCATCCTCTGGTACTTTTACACATTGTCAAAATGATCTTTATAAAAGGGTTTTAAAAGCAAAATTTAAATTAACCAAAAGCTTTGGAGAAGTATTGCCAAGTGTTAGAACTTTGTTACATTTGTTTGACCATACAGTTAAACCAGTGTCATTATATGCTTGCGAAATATGGGGAACTATTAATACTAATTCTGTTAAAACAAAACAACCAAATTATAATGTATTTGGTATGGATCTCATATGTGAAAAACTACATTTGAATTTTTTAAAGTATGTACTTGGAGTTAATAAGAAAGCTACCAATGATGCCATTTATGGAGAATTAGGTAGATTCCCTGTACTTATTAACGTAATTACTACCACTGTTAAATACTTTAGTAGATTGATAACCTTAAATTCAGAGACATTATTAAAGAGTGCATTTATGGAGAACAATGTGTTGCATGAATCAAAGAAACCTTGTTGGTTGACCAGCATTAAATTTATTTTTAAACATCTCGAAATTAGCGCTGTAGATGAATATAAGAAGAGTTTATATAGTATTGTTAAATCTAAGCTCATAGCCATGTATAAAAAGCAATTCACGGATAAAATGTTAACCAGTTGTAAAAATGAAACAGGTAAATTAAGAACCTATGCCTTGATTAAAACTAATATAGTAAAGGAAACTTATCTAGATGTTATCCAAAATAGAGATATCAGAAAATGTTATACAAAGCTTCGAATCAGTACACACAAACTCAGAATTGAAACTGGGAGATATCTTAAACATGACAAAAAGAAATTAGAGGCAAATGAAAGAATATGTGAATTTTGTAGCTTAAATGAAGTTGAGGATGAGATCCATTTTATTACATCCTGTGAATTTTCTAAAACAGAGAGACAATCATTGTACATGTATAAACGTATCGATACAAAAATGATCAATTTTGTCGCCCTTAGTAATAAAAATAAATTTATTTGGCTTATGTCTAATGAAAATAAAGAAGTTATAATATATCTATCAAACTATAGATCTGATTGCTTTCAGAAAAGAAATAGTATTACACACATACGATAGATTGTAAAATTGAATTTAAATTAGAATGATATTGATATACCTCCTGTAGCTTTGGATTTTAACATTTATTTGTTTACTCTTCTATACAGTATGTTCTTAGTTGTAGTTATTAGTGTTGTTTAGTAGTGTAAGAATCGTTATTTGTTATTTGTTAATGTATATTTCAAACTTTAGGCCATGTATATTTCAAAATTGTATGCCCATACGTGGGCCCAAAATTGGAAAATAAACAATATCTTATCTTATCTTATCTGGATAAACCTTTAATTTTAATATCCAGGTCAGACAGAGATTTGGCGTACATATAATAATAATTTATATTAATAACTTATCACCATTTAAATAAACCCATTATCGATACTATATATATCATTCTCATAAATCAGTGTATAGTCACAGATATATATTATCAATGTCTATGGTATAGTCAAGTCCCTAGACTATATGTATTACGGATGAAAAACACGCTGGTTGAACGACAATGTACTATACAGTATAGGAGCATGATTAGAAAATAAAAGTTGATTTGAAGAATTCGCTGGCTTAAAAAATTAAACGACTAATTAATACATGTATCTATATCTATACATGCATGATTTAAATAATACGACCTTATAAGACTATCTATATAAAATCTTTATCTTTTTGTATTTGACATCTGCATAATAAGGCACTTCTTAAGAGCCTATTTTCTTGAAAATAGGAAGTTGTCATGTTGACCAAACTGAAGTTGAAACAGCTTGTTTTCCATATTTTTTCAGACAGTTTTTTTCTTGTGTGCTCAAAAATATTGATTTTGTACTTGTATGATTACGACCTTCTTATTCTAGGAATAGTTAAATCATAATGTAACCATACTCGAGTCGTTCAACCAGCGTATTTTTCGTCCGATGACCACTGCATTTTATTTTATTATGATTTATTTACATTATATTAACATGTTAGATTGCAAAGTAATGATCAGAGAAATAAATATTTTTAGATATGCAACCATTAATTTTCAACTTTCGTGCACTTTTATCTAGATAAAAGTACACGATTTCAATCAATTCAAACTTGTTGGAACAATTAGATTTAGTGGTACATTTTTATGTAAGCATATTACGAGTTAATATTGCATGAAAACACACAAAATGTTAAAGTTTCATGCTTACAAGTGTCAATTTAAATCTCATAAAGGGTTGAATGTTAAACAGGCGCTCCGCCTACGAGAGCTAAACGCTCATTTTTCTCTCCTTTTTTATAGTTACAAAGGGCAGATAACTCAATTAATATCTGCCACAGGGTTGTCAGCATTGCCAGTATGGACTCCTCTTGTGATGGTGAATAACTATGCTAAGATTCAAGTGGATACCATTTATAAATAGTCTCCGAGAAAATGACTCGATTTGACAATAAAAGTAACCATTAACCAACGCACACGATCACGAAAAGTCGAGCTAAAATCATTACCAAATTGTTTTTAAATGTTCTTCTAAATAAGAAGTAAGACTAATAATGCTAGTGCAACATTTCATACATTGAAAAATCTTTGTCGGGAGGGGTCTGGCACCCAGTTCTCATTCATTGAAATGAACAAGCAGCCTTGGGTAAGGTACTGTGTTGCAATCGAATTCATGGCGGAAAAGACCCGAGTATTTACGATTGCATGTATCGCACATGAGTTATCAAGGGTTGCCTGCAAGACTCATTTGACTGTCGTATGTCCTTCTTTGATTATAAGCATAACTTATATAACGACAGTTTGGCAGGCAACCCTCGATGATAGCAATTTGAATATACATTGCTACTGAAAGAAGTCATTGTCGAACACCTCGTCCTACAGTTTCCAAAAATGTCAACATGATTTTGCCACAACTTGTCAAGATATCATGAATGCCATGTACAAACGGTTTAATCTGACAACCTTATCGGTCCCGAGTCCCGGGGAATATACTTTGGTCCTGTACCATGACCCAGGAATTACTACGTGATTACGTGTCCCTACCCCGGGAATTTAGACAGTAAGCATTGTCTCCGAGGTAGGGGATTTAAACATAAAAATCTAAAATGTCTAACCCGTCTCTGAGCGGACGTGAAACTTTTATTGCTGGCTACACTCGTGACAGTATTGTTTGGGAATTCCCCGTATTATAAATAGCTCCAATGCGTGTCACGTGCAGTCCGTGCTTCTTTTTAGACTGGTATCCTTTTTACATCATTTTCCATGAACGATCAGTGCGATTTTTGGGTAACCATTCCAACTTCGTCTGGCTGAGTAGAAGCATGGTCCTATTTATGTACACAAATCTGGCGTTTATAGAGGTTATCATCAATTATAAATATGTTTAATATGTTAGCGATTGAATCTTTACTGCATACATTCAATTGACTGGTATTTTTTGCCTTGGCAATTGATTATTTCAAGAGAATACAATTGTCACATATTTCCGCGACTAAACAGATCTCTTGCGAATATTTACACAACGTGCTGATTGTGAATCCGTATTATACACATAACATGATCTGCAGTTTTTATACATAGACAGTCGATACACTCTAACTCCTAGCGATCTTTTGTAAATCATCATTTTTTGACAGAGTTATGGCCCTTGACTTGGCAGAATTAGCATGAGGTTCACCCGGCTGTATAAATTGAAACCTTTGCCCCCCAGCCGGGGAAAGGCAGGGGAATAGTCTTTTTTGGTTTTTCACCTTTTAGATGTTACTGTGCGGCTTCGTTTCACGCTAAAATAACAGGATTTCTAGATAAAACTTAACATTTCACTGGTTAAGAATAATTGACTAATTGGCAGGGTTTTCACCTTTCAGGCTTTGGCATGGTCCACTGGAGGGGGGGGGGGAGGGCAGGGAATGAAAAAGCAAAAATCCCGACCCTTTCCAGGGTTTCAATTGATTGGTACATCAGTCTTCTTAAAGCCATGATCTAAAATGAAACATGGCATGCATATGAGTATTCTATCCGGATTTTAATCGGGGTTGACAAAAAATCTCCTAGCAGATTGCCCCACATCTACCTTAGAACAACTGAGCTACATAGGTGATAATTCTGGTTTATCACTATTTCTAAACAGTTAGATCTGTTGCATGTTGTTGCTGTATTGTAACCAGCAATTATTAAACTAAGGCTTAGCCTTTCCAAAGTGACAAAGCACCTGAAACTTCTAGTGGAGAAAAATCGACATTGTTCAATTAGTTATAAATTTTTATGATTCACAATGTTGACAAATTCAGTATGACCTCTGCTTTGTATCTGGGAACAAACCTATTGCAACAAAGTAATGAACCAAGCATACTTATCACTGAACCACATCTGTAGCTTCATGAAGTATTAAACCTTTTTTCACTTTTAATATTTCAGGACGTCTCAAAGTGATTGAAAAAGTTTACTTGAATATGTCAGAGAAGGTCGGTATGCGGTTGCCATTGATTGTGCTTTACAAATGCAGTCTATGCAACTTTACTTCCAAGCATTTACTTGAATATAAAAGACATAAACACAGGTATTATTTGAAAACATGTATAAGGTGGTACACTGAATTCCAAGAGTTGAATCTTCTAATGGATCTGTAAAAAACACCAGCAAAACCATTCTCAGAATCATAAATATATGTTAAAAATGAATTGCCCTATAATGTGTTAAGTTTAAATGAGCATTAATACATATAGAGTTTAAATGGGAGACAGTGTTTGCGACATTTGCGGACAACCCTCATATTTACATAAGTACTCAGGGCACTCATTTGACGTTTTTTGGGGCCAAAATTCGGCCCCAGTCCCCTCCTGAAATAATATACTTTTTCCCCCTATTTTTGATAAAAATTCCCCTCTTGAACAATTTTTTTTTTAAATATAGCTTTTTTAAGCTTTAAAGGTTTAGTGCATGGTTATAAGGCAGTTTTTAAAAAAATCCCCTTAATTCCCCTTTTTCTTCAAAATGACGCGAAATTCCCCTACCTGTGGGCCACGGGGCCCTTCCCCTATAGTGCAGCTAGGGCCCTGGTACATGTATAGGTGTTTGTGAAAGTGATTTTTTAATTACCCTGTTGAGTATTAGTACCATATTGTTCCCTTGTGTTGATGGTCTTTCTGTTTCTATAAATATTAGTGGGACCTATTCTCCATTTGATTAAGATTCTATCAGCAAGTCGTGAACAGGTTGTGTTTAAATTTCTCAAAGTCATTATTTGTATTTACAGGTGTGAGAAATTGCATATCACTGATAGTACAGCTGGTGAAGACCACAGTGTTGATGGTGTTGATGCAGAATCTGATGTAGATCCAGGGTTAGAATGTAGTACGGACAGTGATAACCTTCATAAGGCTTCTGATGATAATAACAATTTGATGGAGGGGTTGGAGCAAGAATTGCCCTATGGTAAGACAGTTTGTGCAATTAGGATTTCATACTACTTGCCTGCACCATTGAAAGTGAATAGTTTTCATTTAGTCTCTCTATACTGTTTATTTCCTGTAGAAGTTAATAATCAATAATTGCTTTATTATGTACCAATATATATATTGTCTTAAAAACAGAACATATATTGCTCGGTGGAATACAATAAGGTAGCCGGGGTAAGAACAAGATCATGCATGACCAGTTTTCCTAAAAGTGGCAGCTTAAAACAATAAGTCTGTAGAGCTGACAGGTGTATGCCAAAATCATTGATGAGGAGTTATATTGCCTTGCATATATTGGTCCGTCTGTCCACCCACCTATTCGACTTGTCTTGTCATGCAGTAACTGTAGATACACTAAATAGTTTGAAGTTGAGTATTCCAATCAATAACTCAGGAAAGCTTGGCAATAGTGTCCTCTTTATGAAGGTTAGTCATCAACAGTAGATCACCCGTATTAATTTTAAGGTCAGTAGCTTGAGTCGGTTAAAGGTCAAGGTCACTGTGATGGTGACCTTAACCACTATTGACTATTGGGCTGCTATTGGGTCATACATGTTTAACAAACGTCTCTTATTACAGGTACAACTGAGAGAGATGTGGATATTAGGAAAGACGGAGATGATGATGACAAGATGTTAGGTGACGGTACACTACATACAGATAGTACAAACCCAAAACAATCAACACCTAACAATAGAAGTGTATACTTATACCAATGTAAACTATGTGACCTGAGCACATACAATTCCCGTGTTTTCTTGTTTCATCAAGTTACGAAACATGAGGCGAAGTACAGTATCTACTCGTGTGAATACTGTGAATACAGTTCTTACTGCAAATCCAGAGTCTTGCGTCACCTTAGAAATGTTCACAAATTAGTTTTAACGAAACTAGAACCTGCGCATCTAGGACCATATTATAGATCAATATATAATAGACCTGTGTGTACTAAAAAGATTAAGAAAACTGTTAAAAAGAAATCTTCCTCAAGTAAAATCTCTAAGCACACCATACACTCATCATCAGGAAAGTTTGCACCTTTTGGAGTTTCTCGACCTTCAGGAACGTGCCGACCTTCAAACAAGCCTAATGCTACATCTCAACAGCAGACTACAACACCTAGAAAACATGCTGAGAAACTGTCAGGTAACCATGGTAACCAGACTGCCAAACATAAAAACTCATCGTCTGGTACAAAGATTGGAACTTCCCAACCTTTAAACATTCCTCCGTCGAAGACACCCGTAAAATGCCGAGAAGAGTCTCCTGCTGACGCGAGGATAATGAAACATGAAAAATCTTCCAACTACACAGAAGTTGTCGGTTATATTAAACCATTCATGTGTAGTGTTTGTGGTTTGAAGTCCAACTATAAGGCCAATATAAAGTTGCACATTAAGAGGATACATACATGTGACAATGCTCAGTTGATAGAACTGGTAGAGGAAGGTGAACCTGTAGTTCCCGACAAAAAACCACTTGTGTTGAATCAGATATCTTCCCCTGTTTTAATATTAAGTGATAAGTCCAGATCTCAAGTGACACCAAAACGGACAAAAAGTTCTCAGAATTATGTTGATAAATACACACCAACACTTACAGTGAAATCAGAGGGTTATAACAATGACAACGCACCAATATTGACTGTGAAATCAGAGAGTTATGACAGGAGTCGGGCTGACATGATGGACCATGATAAAACCAACACTGTCTTAAATACGAGCACATCTGATAAAGTTGAGAAATGTTTGTATAAACCATATAAATGTAACGGCATCGGTTGTTCGTACAGAAGTAACTTACCTAAGGATGTAAGGAGACACTTTGAACGTATTCATTATTCACAATCTGGTCCTGAATTTACCGTATTAGATCCAGAGACGGCACAAGCAACTTTAGCCAATTACAGCTACAAGAGACACAAACCAAGTAAAATTGCCTTAGCTAAACGAAAAGCAATGAAAAGAGCTTCACAATATGACTCGTACATAGGTGACACGGCAAGAAAAGCTGAGTTGGCAACGAAAGATCATGTTAAAAAGGCAACAACGAAGATCGTGAAAAATGCGAAGAAGACCCATACCGGTACCAAGACTACTTACTGGAAATGTAGATTTTGTTCCTACGTCAGTGGAAGCCGCTGGAGTCTATTCAAGCATTTAATGAAGCACGATACAAAAGCATTTGAGTGTACAGAATGTGAGCTTACTTCTCATTATAGGGGAACTATTGAAAAACATATTGAGAGTGTTCACTCGATGATTGACAGGAGTAATGGTGTATTTGAAAACTTGATTGCCATTGAAAAGGGTCGTCCATTAGTTATTTCCCCCGGAAATATTTCGTTACCTTCAGATTCCAGTATCATAGCTACTCCAACATCTGAATCCAGTATTCCAGCTGCTCCAACATGGGACTCCAGTATTCAATCTGCTCTGACATGGGAATCCAGTATGCCATCTGCTCCGACGTGGGAATCCAGTATTCCAGCTGCTCCGACGAAATCAAGTATTCTAGCTGCTCCGACATGGGAATCCAGTATTCCATCTGCTCCGACGTGGGAATCCAGTATTCCAGTTGCCACGACATGGGAATCCAGTATTTCAGCTGCTCCGACGAAATCAAGTATTCTAGCTGCTCCCAAATGGGAATCCAGTATTCCAGCTGTTCCTATGTGGAAATCCAGTATTCCATCTGCTCCAACATGGGAATGTAGTATTCCAACTGCTCCAACTTGGGAATCAAGTTCGCCTACTTATCCACCGCTGGATTCTAGTACACTTACTTCTCCGCCACAGGATTCCAGTAAACTTACTTCCCCGCCACTGGATTCCAGTAAACATAGGTCTCAGCCACTGGAATTCAGTATTCCAGCTTCTCCAACTTTTGATTCCAGTTTACAAGCTAATAAACCTGAAGTGAGGAGGGGAAAGAAATTATTCAAGTGCAGTATTTGTCCATATGTTACTAAATCCCAGAGAGGTTTGAAAGTCCACTTGACAAGACACCAGATGAAACCAGGTTTATTCAAGTGTGATTATTGTCCGTACTATCTAAAAACTAAAAAATATCTGTTGAAAGAACATATGCATCTTCATATGACTGACACCCTGCCTGAGAAGGCTTATACTTATGAATGCAAGTTTTGCCCTTATAAGACTGATATTTCAAGAGCATTTCTTGATAAACATGAAATGTTTCATTACATGAGACCTGATGCTAAGTATATTTGTGACAAATGTAACTTTTACGCTACTAGAAAGATTCATCTGGACCAGCATATGAAGGTACATGATGAGGACTACCTTGATAGCGACACATGTTCGGAACCCAACGTAGACTGTTCGTTACAACCTGATGAAGATATACCACCCACCAATGAATCCACAAACACTGATGCTCAAGCTAAACATGGTGTCGATGATAGCCAAGGATGTACAGTAGCAGACTTTCGCCTTGATGGTACTGGTGCTACAGACCGCTCAAAACAACTGTATAAATGTGATATGTGTACATATACATGTAGCGCTCGTGCTAGTCTCTTGTCTCATCTACGTAACCATATGTGGCAGAAAGTGGAACGTGATGGCGGATATAGTGTTGGTGGAGGGCACAGTGCTGGTGGGGGTCAGCAAGGATCGAATGAAGGTGTGAAAGAAGACAGAAGGATGGTAGAAGAACAATGGAATACAGATATCATCCATGCACAGACACAGAACAAGAGGGCATAGGTAGTTTAATTATACACTTTTATAGTCTATTTCTTGATTTTATAAGCTGGAAAAAGTCTAGATAAAATTTGAGGTTCTTGGCTTAAAACCTGGGACTTCCGCAAGCCCTAGTTACTTGATTAGCTAGAATACTTGTTTAGCTAGCTGTCATGGCAATACAAACTTCTGTCTGGATTCAACACATTTATAAATTAATTCTTGCTTAATTATACCCACATCTTTGATGAGTTATGGCCCTTTGATTGTACATTCTGGCAGTTTGAAGGTGAGCTTCATATATTTAGGAGAGTTTAAAGCATTCTCTAGAAATGAACTTGTAGGTGACACAGAGGTAGTATGTGTGCTGTCATTGGCAAATACACCAGAGAAAATCACACAAACACACGATAACACTTTGTCAAACAGAAATGTGTGGGCAAGACAGAAATACCAGCAGTCTCTGTTGAACACAAAGGCACTTCATGAACATGTAAATATAGAGACACAATATTTATATGAGCATTGGTCCAATGAGAGCTATAACTTGACCTTGAGAGGTGTTTCTGTGTGACAAAGTGTTATTTTAGTTTCATCACATCAAGTTCTAACTCTTACATTTGTTTTGGTTTATTTCAGAACTTGATGGCATACTCTAAATCAGAAAAGACAGTCCAATGTTGTATCCAATGGTTACTGAACATGTACCTGATATTCTACTTCCAGCGATACTTAATTGCCTCTCTGCACATCTTGAAATTGGCTGAACATTTAATTATGGTGTAGATGAATAGGGTGGAACTAGATCTCTGATGTTACTATGGAAACAAGATATATGTATATACGAGAAATTGACATTGGTAGATTGACAGATAATGAAAGGTGTTACCCAGGATTTCTGGTTGATGAAGGACGGAACTAAGGAATGATAGCTGTGTTTGTTGAGTTGCATTGTTATATTATATATGGAATACAATTCATAGTGTGAACATACTATTTGGACTGTGAAGTATTTTATTGCTGATAATACAAGTAGACATTAGCTAGGGGTGTAACGGTACGCTCACCTCACGGTATGATACGTACCGTCAATTTTTCTAACGGTTCGGTATATTTCGGTATGATACAATATTCACTAACTGCAGCTTAAATACTTCATGTTTTAAGTGACAATGAATGTGTTGCTTCTATAACAACAATTGTGATGTGTCTATCAACTATTTGAAATGAATTTCGACAATATGAAGCATATCTTAATACATGTACAATTAAAACGACTGATACATGGTAATTGTACATAATCAGTAGGCTCTCAGATATTTTCGTTGTCTGAATATTATTTTGCTCATAAAAAAGCTTATACTGAACCATACCGAAATTTAGAAGTCTTGTACCTTAAACCATATGGGACTAAAGTCTGTGGTGTTTCGTGTACCGCCGTTTACCGTTACAGCCCTAACATTAACCAACATAAAGTTAAAAATGATTTTATTCTTTGACTGATTTTAACAAGATGTCTTTGACACTCAAGTTGAGAATGAGTACTATTTATGTAACTAAATTCTTTTGTGCAAGAGGTCACAGTTTTTGCCTTGAACCAAGTCACCCAGCTTGATATCAGTTGAGTTAGTTTCAGGCAAAAGCGGTGACTGGTGGATTTCATCAGAAATATATTCAGGTACATGGATAGTACTTGTGCATTGAAGATGTCTCATGAAAATAGATTAAAGAATAAAATACTAGCGATTGTTTTAATTTAATGTTGCCTGATTTTTTCTTGGGTTCTTAGCCAGAAAATATATCACTTATCATTAATGCACATTGTAATATTCATTTATTTGTTCACTTATAACTTTTTACAATCATTTTCTTTTTTTGTTTGTACTTTTTCTAATCTGCACATTTTACTTTTTATGATCATTTTCGATTTTTGTTAGTACTCAGATTGAGATATTTCAGGAGATCGGGCCTGTAGTACTCACTGAACGGGTTAGGCTAGGAAAACTGGTGAATTGGCCGCTTTTTATAACAGGAAATTTTGTCAAGAAACTGTGTTAGACCAGAATAAACTAGTCTAGGTTTCAAAAGAGTTGTTTCCCTTGATAGTGTTTTATCATAAAAATTATATTGTAGATGTCTGTAACATCTTCATGGAAGTATGGCGTACATTCAGGGTCAATTTAAGTTAGGGCAGCCCTAACCTGGTTAGACCAGCCCTAACTTCAGCCCTAACCTGGTTAGGGCAGTCCTAACCTGGTTAGATCAGCCCTAACTTCAGCCCTAACCTGGTTAGGGCAGTCCTAACTTCAGCCCTAACCTGGTAAGGGCAGCCCTAACCAGGCCTAACTCGAGGTTAGGGCAGGTCTTACTTATATATGACCCTCTTGTACGCTTAAATACAAAGTTTGACTAAAAGTTAAGGCTGAAGTTAGGGCTGCCCTAACCAGGTTAGGGCTGAAGTTAGGGCTGGTCTAACCTTAGGTTTTGGATTTTGCTTGTTGAATATTTGACCAATCAGCGACTTTGTTACAAATTAGTCATGATATACATGCATATATTTTTCCTTCCATATTTCACCAGTTTGATCGGATTTGACCAGAAGTTAGGGCAGGTCTAACCAGGTTAGGGCTGAAGTTAGGGCTGCCCTAACCTGATCTTATTTAAGACCCTTAATGTACGTCACAGCTTGATATCAGCAGGTGGTGAATATGATTGTTAATCTAAGGCCATAAAACACTGAAACTTGTCACTATCATCGGTCAATGTAATTGATAAGAGATCACTATCGTTGTATATCTAGGGTCATAAAACACAACAACCCATACGGAAAAAAAGGGGGAACAAAACACTGTAACAAAATACTAACAAAATATATGTTTTGTTGATGTTTTATTAGTACAGCAAATCGCATGCAAATGAGCTAACAAAATACTAACAAAACACTAACAAAACACTACTAACAAAATACTAACAAAACACTGATTTGCATATGAAAAGGGATAGTTCAACAAAACACTAACAAAATACTGTATGTTTTGTTTGTGTTTCATTAACGTTGTTTAACAAAACACTAACAAAACACTGCTAACAAATTACTAACAAAATATTATATGCAAATGAGTTAACAAAATACTAACAAAACATTGTAAACAAAATACTAACAAAACATATGAGGTGCAAAAGACAGCATTCAGTTAAGAGGCTTTATTATGCCCCTGTGTTATAGCTTTGTCCATATTGATATGTAAATCAACTTGTTATACATTTTGTTACGGACCGACGAACAGGAAATCACTGTATGCCTCCCCATCTGGCATCAGTATATATATATATATATATATATACCGGCCGGGCTTTAAAACCGAAATAGTTACATTTAAGATATGCCAGTAGAAATGCATATGCATGCACATAGAAATGTGTAATTATATTCTGGTATATATATGGAATGGATGCCACAATTCAAATAATTAAATCAAAATTGCTCAACTGTCATGATTTTTAATTAATCCATGTTTCAAAGCAAATTCAATTGATACAATTGATTGCGAATATTTTATTAAACAGAAGTGTTAAATGTATTTATTTGTCCTTTTGCTCATCTCAAATGTGCATTTATTGAAGCCTAGCTTAATTGTATGATGACAATATTTTTATTGGAATTTGAAACAATCAATATTCCAGTAGAAATTGATCATGATCGAAATTTATCTTGATAACAAGTATAGATATTATAGCATTGTACCTGCATGTTGATTTCAGTCCAACTTTCACATATCCTGTCACATAATTCCTTCATATTTGTGTCCACAAAATAAAAACACTGGCCACTTTTCTGTTGATACTAAACCATAGCCGTTACAAACAGAAATTCAAATTTCCTTTGTGTGTGTGCACATGAGTCCATTAGCCAATGGAATCACTGCTTTGTAGAGATAATATTTTATTACCCAGTGACCTGAGAACCTCATCAGTCTGCATCTTGATTATAAACAGTTGGACCAGACAAGTTCAATGCTGTACTAACAAAACACTATCTTCATTTAGTCAAGTCCAATGAAACATTAACAAAATACAGGATGAACAAGTTAAAGTGTAATGAAACACTAACAAAACATTGCCTTCATTCTTTTAAGTGTAATGAAACATTAACAAAACACTGTTTATTTAATGAAACATGAACAAAACACTAAACCCCCAAAATCCAGAAAGTGTTTCATTGGTATTTCGTTAAATGCTGTACTAACAAAACATACTAACAAAATATAAAACTATGTTTTGTTAGTGATTTGTTAGTATTTTGTTAGTAATTTGTTGATTTTCTTTTTAGTTTGGGAACTGGTCAGGAATCAGTAATCTTCTTCATTCCAATAATGTTCTACTGTATTACATTTTTATATATAAACACTAGAATGTATCGGTTATATTATGCTTTTGTTTTAATTTGTACATTTTAATTTGTAACGTAATATTTAGATTATTGATCTGTTTATTAAATATTGTTTCTATATGGTGTTGTTTCAGCTTGATGTCGGTACAGTATATTAATTAAACAGTATTTCACACTATTATGTAATATTGCACAGCCTGTTAGTTAGTATATCGTTTTATGGCGCGCCCCTCTGTGATTGCCACAGCATGAGGTGTAATATAATTGTAAATTCGCTTGTACGATTATGATATGATTTAAATCTTTGTCATGTGGCAATATTGGTTAAATCATTGCCGATTCTAATTAAGTCTTAAAATGTACCCTATACTTACCATTTGAGAGCAAATCAACCTGCCTGCATAAATTAATCACAGCTACAAAACATGGTTTATCTATACTAAATGTGTATCTAGTGTCCGTGAAATAAACCATACATCGGTAAAATGCCTTTTACAAATTTTTGTCGCATTTTCCGCAATTAAAACTAATAAAAACCGTATTTAATATACTTATCAATAAACTTACTACACAAATTAAACAAACGCATGATATAACCGATACTTTCTATTGTATACATACATAAGAATGTGTTTGGAATTCAGTAGAGTACTGATCTCTGACCAGTTTTATGACCCTAGATCAATGATAGTGATGTCCTGTTGAACAGATATGCATATGCTGTGTTTTATGACCCTAGATAAACAATGATAGGCATCTCCTGCTGCTATCATGCTGCGGTGTACATTTAGGGTCTTTAATAAGATCAGATCTAACCTGGTTAGGGCAGCCCTAACTTCAGCCCTAACCAGGTTAGGGCAGCCCTAACTTCAGCCCTAACTTAGTAAGACCTTCCCTAACTTATGGTCAAACCTCTGACCAGACGTTTCAAGCTTACCCGTATATAACGGCACTTAAAAGTTATCCTGAGTCCTGTCAGCGTGTTTAGCCGGTATTTAATTCCTTCAAAGTCATTTGAAGGATCATTTTAATTCTCTGAAAGAACTGAGAAGCTGCATATTATGATTACTATTGAAATCTTTGTTGTTTAAATTAATTAATGTGACCTAAGGAGGTTATGTATGAGTACAATTCACATTAAAATGATACTGATGTGTTGTAGGGTCATGTATTTGCTAATATACCTTTATTATTAATGTGAAACATTGCAAGTATGCTAAAGATGTGCACCTTTTTGTTGGGATTTGTTGTTGCTGAAAGAAAGGCATATCACTAGATATCAGTAGAGTTATTGGCCTTGTTTTAACAATCCTGGTTTTAATAGAATATCCACACACATTGTTTTTGTTTTGTATTAAGTTTGTGTTAAGTTTTTTGTTGGGTGATAGAAATGGATGTAGAACCACAACCCTATGAAATTATATCACAAACTACAGTTTTTACTTCTCCAATTTTTCGTCCATTTGATGTAGTATATAGTTGACAGGTTTTCAACGTTTCGGGTTGGGTTCCATAATTTCAAACTGAACTATACTCTATAGATAGTGGCCTGTATCATTCAGTGCTAGTCCGCACTAAATTCAAATAAGGTTCACTTCAGAACAAATCGGAAATATATGAGTGGAAAGTTGGGGATGTTCGACTCTGTTTTTTTGTGAATTATTTCTTAGGCCAATCATAGACCAAGAAGAGGGTTGGGTGTATGGTTAGATAATTTTAAATTGTTTATTGCTCACAGAATTCTTTATTGATGTGTACAATGTTGTATATTATGTATAAACAATATTTATACGTTCATAGTTTTATTTTGTCTGTTTATTTGTATCATTTAACAAAAAGCTGACAGTTTTATGTTTTTATATCATTGAGAAAATGTTTAATACATAGTTATGTTTTAACATCTTTATATTTAGGCCATACTATTTAGTTGACATCAATGTGAAGTATTTTAGCGTTTTCAGATCACCTGTGTTGATGGACACATTTCTAGTTTATGTTTCTGTCTATTGTATTTTGTATTCATGTGTAATGTTTTCGAAGGAAGCTTGTTATAAGTTTATGCTTTTTGCATTATTGACTACATACAAGTTTGATTGAGCCCCCTGCCTATGATTAAATAATTCTTAGATCTTCTGCCGTGTTTGAGCTCAAATTGTCAGCTTCTAGTCAGCTACTACCTTGGTTGAAACTCAGTTGCAGACTTCCAAATGTGTTTTGTGCGTTTAGCTCCTTTGTTGCCATAAACTTATTAACCTGCGGCCTTGAGCCACAGGTTATATTTGTATGCAACAAGAAAAATTTTCATGTAGGGGCACGTGACCTGTTCTGGATGGTTTACCATTTCAAAAACGAAATCCAAAAAGATCAGCATTTTTTAAGAATGTCGTGAACCAGACTAATACCATTTTTTTTTTAGATTCGTATGGATCTATTTTATTTTATTTTAAAATAAAGTATTAACCATAATTTACCCCTTTAAGTAATAATTAATAAGAAAAAATGTGTTTCGAAATGTGTTTTAACGCGCACTTGACCTTTCGTTAGTCTGGTTCACGCGTTCAAAACTAAATCCAAAAAAATGAAGCACTTTGTGCGAATGTCGTAAACCAGACTATTTCGCTATTATTTTATTTTTTATTTAAAATAAAGTAATGTAAGTTAACAACTATAATCAATTCTTTTACCCCTTTAAGTAATTAAAAATAAGAAAAAAATGTGTTTCGATATGTGTTTTGGCGTGCACCTGCAGTCTGGATTACCTCTCCTAGATCTACGTTAAGTAGGTCAGGCCGAGGCGTCGGCATTAAACACCCAAATCTTACCCAAATAGTAACGTTTTTACCCAAAAACTTGTATTTAACTAACAATATGGGGTTGATTTACTATATTACGCATTTTAATGACCAGTGATGACTAAATAAACGTAAACTAGCAAGTTTTTCGGCAAGACTCGGCCCAGTATCATTTCGAACCGACGTTTGTCCATAATATTTGCACGTCATGAGAATCGCTTTATTTTACGGGACTGTCTAATTTACTGACGCATTCTACTGACAACATAGATATAGAGGGATTTCACTGACGGATCTACTGATGGGTTAAACAAAGAAGGATTATCGAAACGTATAATGGGTGTGAATGGTGTAATTATATAGGATAATAACAAAAGTTTTTTTACAAGTATTTGGGTAAAAAAACGTTCATACTTTCTGACAGTACGTGCGCCTATACCCAAATATACAAAAGTATGAACGTTTTTTTTACCCAAATACTTGTAAAAAAAACTTTTTGTCGTAAATAAACTATATTACGCATTTGAATAACTAATAATGAAAATAGCACCATTTTTCGGTAAATTATACTCGGTAAATATACCCAAACACACATAAGCCTACAAAATCAGAAAGGTTTGTAAAATTCCGCATTTTTCGGCGGGGACTTGGACTTTTAATTGTTTCTTTGGCTCACGTGTGTGCATTGCTCATTGTACACGTGTCGTGGTGTTACTGATGCGAGTCTTTGCTCAGCTGGTAAAGTGTGCTGCCTCCCCTGTCCGATTTCCTCATACCTTTATATCAAGCCTTACTAACACCTTAAAAAGTTCTAGTTTTTAAAATTATAAACAAAATGTCTCTCACAATACTGGTCTGTAAAACAATTGGCCGCAGGAACTATTTAACTTGTCTATTTTGGTATAAATTAATAAAATGTACTGTGGGCACCAACACGTATAAATATGGCATTTCTTAGGTTTGAATTCAGTGTAAAAGAAACACTTAGTCTAGTAAATTTTATGTTTTAAGTCTGTGTTTCATTCTTTAGAAATTAGGACCCTTGTACACGTATATGTGCTGCCAATGTCACAGGCAAGCCAGATCTGTACTTACGCAATCAAAGTTTGAAATGCAAGTCTTGTTTATTTTGCTAAAAAAAGACAATGCTCCCTCCTTTGAAATAAAATCTCATTCGAATCATACGCAAATAAGCCCCTACACTATGTTACACTGATATAGGTTACAGCGCAAAGGAATGGCGCAAATGTAAGGATCTGATTTAATCGGATTGTTTAAAATGCTTATTTACTATTACAATAACTCACTCTTCTGTTTATAATATTTTGTTCTGCCAAGTTGACTTCTTTGATGAGAGGAATCATGACACAATTTATTTCGTTAACCCAGGTTTGTGATAAGACCTTGCTGCACTGTGTATATGGATAGATATGTTGCCATAAGATTTTATTACTGTTGCTGTTTAGTTTATTTAACAAAAAAATAGTCAATATCTGGTCACCGTTGTTGTATGTTCTTTTATATTTTAATTTTTGGCTGAATAAAAAATCTGAATACAAATCCGAATATTGTTTCTCATTTTTGTCCAGCGGGCTTGCAGTGAGTGAGACTAGTTGTCACTTTTGGTGTGTGTGCGTGCCGATATGCATCTGTCCGATTTTGTCCTGACCATAACTTTGTCATGCTTTGACCAACCTTTCTTATATTTGACATGAATGTTCACATATATTAGGCGGCATGCAATACGTTCCTATCTCAGTTGGAAGTCAAATTAAAGCTAGTCTGGACTAAAACTTTGTTTAATATTGACATAGACACATTACTGATTGGTTACACAGAGACACATTACTGATTGGTTACACAGAGACACATAACAGATTGGTTACACAGAGACACATTACTGATTGGTAACACAAAGACACATTACTGATTGGTAACAAAGAGGTACATTACAGATTGGTAACAAAGAGACACATAACAGATTGGTAACAAAGAGGTTCATTACAGATTGGTAACAAAGAGACACATAACAGATTGGTATCAAAGAGGTACATTACAGATTGGTAACAAAGAGGTACATTACAGATTGGTAACAAAGAGGTACATTACAGATTGGTTACACAGAGACACATTACATATTGGTAACACTGAGACACATTACTGATTGGTAACACAGAGACACATTACTGATTGGTAACTCGGAGACACCTTACTGGTTGGTAACTCAGAGACACATTACGAATTGGTAACTCAGAGACACATTACTGATTGGTAACTCAGAGACACATGACAGATTGGTAACACAGAGACACATTACTGATTGGTAACGTAGAGACACATTACAGATAGGTAACACAGAGACACGTTACTGATTCAGAACACAGAGACACATTACTGATTGGTAACACAGAGACACATTACTGATTGGTAATACAGAGACACATTACTGATTGGTAACACAAAGACAGATTACTGATTGGTAACAATGAGACGCATTACAGATTGGTAACAAAGATACACATAACAGATTGGTAACACAAAGACACATAACTGATTGGTAACACAGAGACACATTACAGATTGGTTACATAGAGACACATTACAGATTGGTAACAATGAGACACATAACAGATTGGTAACACAAAGACACATAACTGATTGGTAACACAGAGACACATTACTGATTGGTTATACAGAGACATATTACTGATTGGTAACACAGAGACACATTACTGATTGGTTACACATTACAGATTGGTAACACAGTGACACATTACAGATTGGTTACATAGAGACACATTACTGATTGGTTACACAGAGACACATTACAGATTGGTTACACAGAGACACATTATTGATTGGTAACACAGAAACACATTACAGATTTGTTACACAGAGACAGATAACTGATTGGTAACACAAAGACACATTACAGATTGGTTACACAGAGACACATTACAGATTAGTTACATAGAGACACATTACTGATTGGTTACATAGAGACACATTACTGATTGGTTACATAGGGACACATTGCTGCTTGGTAACACAGAGACACATTACAGATTGGTTACACAAAGACACATTACTGATTGGTAACATAGAGACACATTACAGATTGGTTACACAGAGACACATTACATATTGGTAACACAGAGACACATTACAGATTGGTAATAAAGAGGTACATTACAGATTGGTATCAAAGAGGTACATTACAGATTGGTCACAAAGAGGTACAATACAGATTGGTAACAAAGAGGTACATTACAGATTGGTAACAAAGAGGTACATTACAGATTGGTAACAAAGAGGTACATTACAGATTGGTAACAAAGAGACACATAACAGATTGGTTACATAGAGACACATTACAGATTGGTTATACAAAGAGACACATTACTGATTGCTAACACATAGACACATTACTGATTGCTAACAAAGACACATAACAGATTGGTAACAAAGAGACCCATTACTGATTGCTAACACAAAGACACATTACTCATTGGTTACACAAAGAGACACATTACAGATTGGTTACACAAAAAGACACATTACTGATTGGTTACACAGAGACACATTACATATTGGTAACACTGAGACACATAACTGATTGGTAACACAGAGACACATTACTGATTGGTAACTCGGAGACACCTTACTGGTTGGTAACTCAGTGACACATTACGAATTGGTAACTCAGAGACACATTATTGATTGGTAACGTAGAGACATATTACAGATAGGTAACACAGAGACACGTTACTGATTCAGAACACAGAGACACATTACTGATTGGTAACACAAAGACACATTACAGATTGGTTACACAGAGACACATTACAGATTAGTTACATAGAGACACATTACTGATTGGTTACATAGAGACACATTACAGATTGGTTACACAGAGACACATTACTGATTGATAACAAAGAGACACCTGATCATAGATTGATTTTCGCATGACTTTTCATTGCCCCAACATACATATGTGCCCTTGTTTCAATTGTGATCATATACCAATAGCATAGTACAGTTTAGAAAACAGCGCTTTTCATTGCACACTGCAATAGCTGTGAACATCTGTTTAGCTGCATCTGCCGTTTTTCTTTGACGACCGAACAGCCGAACTTACAAACTAAATACATTTGTACGTACTTCATTTAGAACTGTTTCGATAAAAATGGTTTACACATTTGCAAAATTACTAGTAACACACATCTGACGAGGTCATTTTTCATTCTTACAGGGAATAAATAATTATTGCTCTACTTGTGTGTTGTTTTATGACTTGAGCAACAATTAAGAGAATTGCAAAACGCTTACAATTGAAAAAAACCCACTTATCCTACATTTTTGTCGTTACCAATACTGTCGTTTGAAGTCCAAATTTTTACAATATTTATAACTTAGTTTGAAGACACAAAGCGTACAGACATCCAAGTCAACTCTGTTAACACAAACCAGGGTACTATTTTAGTTACTTTATACAGCAGCTAATGGAACATAGTTTTCATTTGTAAACGTTTTGCAATTGGCATTACGCCAGAGAAGACATCGCTCCGCCTGGTTGTTTGTCGTAGGCTGCTTGGCGAAGGTTTTCACGCTAATCCATTGGACCATGTGATTAAAATTTACCGCTTTAATTGATTTAAAGGGTGTAGATTGACAACTGACGTAATGCTGAAGGCACCGAATTTGTTTGTTTTTGAAATATTAAAAATGTCAATAAACTGCTATTCTCAGTCATGTGCTCTTTACTTTGTTACCGAGTGACGTACGAATGTGGCCGTGGAAACACCTTACTTCGAATAAATGAGGTCTGGGAATTAAGGTTAAAGGAAAGCTGTATTTCTGTAGAGTGGACGCGTGCCATTTTCAACATTAATAATTGATGAACACGCGTACAAATGTATTATGACAATCAGCGTCTACAAATGTTAATCTTTTTAAAAGCAACGTCTTAAAGTGTTTTTTTTGGTGGTCAAACAAACCCCTCCCACGCTGGAGCGATACATTAATTATTAGGACCCATTAAACATGCAATTTATCATGAACAATTTATTTCAAGAAATTCGGCACATATATACACCTTTAGACATTTACAGACATAAGCGTATCGATGGCTTAGAAAAGAAGGTCGTAACTACCAAATCGATATTTTGAAAAAAACAACAAGAGAAAACTGTCTGTAATTTACTCTTTACCTATGGGAAAACTCTAAATATGTATGAATCTTAAAAGGTCGTAAGTGGCACTTACGACCTTCTAATTCTAAGCCATCGACATGGCATGGGTTAACAAATCCACATTCATAAAAAAAAATTTCATGCATACAAAGCAAATCAACATGACTAGATAACATTATCCCACCATCATTAGCTGACATTATTACTTCTTGTAATATCAGGCCACTAAGTACGGTGCTGTCCAGAAAGTGTCTTACAAACATCTGTAATCATGATAGTTTCACCTTAATACGAACACAGAAAACAAAACTAGCAACGACCACAATCACAGGCAGCAATGCCCAACAAACGACTGAACGAAGAAATGAAACAGTACCACTAAAATTGAAAGGTTTTGGTTGTCAATGTTAGCAGTCCGATTTCCAGCTATAAAACGTCTTTATTATCATCATTATTTGAATCACAATCGTCATAATTATTTAGTACAACTATTTTTGCAGTACCCCTATAGAATATGTTGGAACCCTCAAGGGACTGAAACCTGATAAAAACCAACTCAAATACAACCTCAGTAAACGCTACTACATGTACGCCAGTGTAGTAATGCCAAGGAACTTAGACACAACTCAATGCTACAAATCCAAGGCGAAATTTGTCAACTTTGGAAAACAAAACTACATGCAAGTATCTTATGTTTCTACTGATTTGTATGAAACATTCGCCACGCTAAGTGGAAATGTGTAAAGAAATAAAATGCTTTCGGCTGTATTTCTTTTCGAAGTGAAGTAAATTTCGTCCTAGATTTGTAACCTAAAGTCATGTGGTATTTTAACACTCTTCATACATGAGGATAAATGTATAATGTTAACGGCACGTGCTCTCGTGCAATGATTACTCGAAGTCCGCTAACACGTTATAGATGTACAGCAATCTTCGAGGCGTGACCTCTATAGAGAGAGAATACTAAGTGTTTACTAGTCACGCCACGAAGATTGTTGTAGATCTATAACCGTCTCTACATTGCACATATATAGCCGTTGTCGTGGTGACAGCGCGAATCATACACGGTCCAACCAAATCTCTTTTTAATAGTGACACAATGTGCCGATTGTGCAGCCGAAGGTTCTCCCTCTCCCCAAAGAGTGGTGTTCATGAGCATAGGTTCCCCATCATACCACGTCCAAGCACCATCCGCTAGATAGTCCTCAGCATCCGCGTTACTTCCACCAATAATATAGTTTACGTTTACGTCAAAACCTAACTAGCAATAGAAAAAGAGTCGTCAAACACAAGCACATGTGGGGAGCGGTGGCCTAGAGGTAGGACGCGCGCTTCGGGGTCGAGAGGTCCCGGGTTCGATCCCCCTCTGGACCACTGGTTAATTTCTCTGAGCAAGACCCACATGGTGCAAAATGGTACCTGTGAGGGCAGTGTCTATTCCTGCGCCGCAGATCGATGTTGGCTGCCACACCCACAGGAGAGAAATAGTCTCCCCAGGGAGACACGAGTGTAGATTTTCATATGTAGCCCAATGGCCAGGGGAAGTTTAAATGTCAAAAGGGTGCCTGAGCGGCCTAACAGCTGAAAAGAGCCCTAGAACATTGGTAACTTAGCTTAACACGGTTCATACAAAATAAGCTATCAAAGAATAATTCAATGTGATTGCTTAAAACGTGGATCTTCAGACACAGTACCGACAATGGCTGCAGTTACAACTGACTTTCCTAGTAAAATAAAGTCTTTATTATTATCATAAATGTTATTATAATGCTAATATTATTGTTAGTCGTATCTTGTTATGCACCAGCCAAAATTTTACCCGCGGGGGGGGGGGGGTGATGTGGATACAGTGGGAAATAGACAGACGACTCTTCCCAACAGGCGGGAATTCGACACCCCTATTTATTTCAGTCCCGGGGAATAGCATTAGGTCTATAACAACATGGTTACGTGTCCATGTAAATTTAAACAGTAAACATCGTCTCCCGTGTTGGGATTTAGACATAAAAATCGAAACTGTCTAATTTCTCCTGGTTCGCCTGCCTACCCCGGGTGGTTATTATATGGACGGGTGTTTCAATTACCTGGACAATCCGTCATGAAATTACGGAAGAATTCAAGTCTTGGTAATGTTGACAGTTTAGCGAGATTGGCACCAGCTCTCTCACAGTCTTGTAGTGCTGTAGACTGGTTAACTGATCTAGAGTCGACGATCCTATCAAGAAAATAACAAATTATGTTTCATTAATTTGGTTTTGATTGTTTTTTTTTCAATTTGTTATGATTTACCTGTTTTGCCAATTTTTTCAATATCAAAATCTAACTGGCGAAATTTGATATTTTTGTAAACAATGGTTCGTAAGAAATAATAATACTATAATATGTATTTAGTTTAAGATGCCCTTGTCATGACATTTAATGTCAGATAATACATATCACCAAATATAATTGAAATTTTTACACTAGCTGTAACATAAAAGAACAAATTTACAAAATATTTTTTTATAAATTAGAATACAATGTATTAAAAGAGAACAGAAGGAAGTCACGAATGGCAATCACACCAAGGATAAAACAAAAATAGGAAAACGACGCTTAAGATTATTTTTATTGCAGTCCTTGACTTGAACTTTTCAGTGTACTGACACAGAGAGGTTGGAACAATATTGCACCTAAACATAAACAATCTTTACACGTTTATATAAGATATGTATATTTCATATTTGCGTTCACCAACTCTAAGGCATAAAAATTCGCAAAATAGTTTAAGATGTATTCACTTGTATGTGAAAGAGCCATCCGAAAGTTGTACTGTCCGGTAAACTTCATCGTTAGGATGGCACGATGGTTCTGAAATATGTCAATTCATATGATGACCTAAATGACTCAGAAAGAGAATGCAACACACGGGAATTGTAAATTAATATGATGACCTATATGATACAGAAAGAGAACGCAAAAATGGGAATTGTCAATTAATATGATGGTCTATATGATACAGAAAGAGAACGCAAACATGGGAATCGTCAATTAATATGATGACCTATATGATACAGAAAGAGAACGCAAACATGGGAATCGTCAATTAATATGATGACCAATATGATACAGAAAGAGAACGCAAACATGGGAATCGTCAATTAATATGATGACCAATATGATACAGAAAGAGAATGCAACACATGGGAATCGTCAATTAATATGATGACCTATATGATACAGAAAACGAATGCAACACATGGGAATCGTCAATTAATATGATGACCTATATGTTATAGAAAGAGAACGCAAACGCGAGGTTGCCTTATTTCGTCGAGGGCGGAGCCCGAGACTAAATAAGGAAACCGAGTGTTAAGTTTCTCTTTCTGGCTTATATCATTGGCTGTCAAATTGTATTGGGCGTTGCTAAATATCACATAACGGTACATTGTCCTCGATGACCGATTTAAATTTCCAATACCACGAAGTGATATTAAGGGCACGGAGTATAACTTGGAGATTGTGCATGTTTTTCAAGAAAATTACACATTTTCTTCTTTCGATTTGCAAGGTCATTGAAGTTTTGCGTGATACAAGCTCATGAATGTATTTTATAATCATCACTTTGTAAGATTTCGTTCCTTATACTACTGACTAAGTCCCCGACAACAGACTTTAACTTTTAATGTCATGTTACTTTGATAGTGAACGAGCAAGATTTGCAATCCAATTGCTGTCATATGCTTCAACAAGTTTTGAAATTTATTTGTGTCGTATAACATCAAGTGCAAATGTAATATTATCATAATACAATGCCTATTTCATCCGACAAAATAAATTTGAAAGAAAAAACATTTTTCAAACTTTACTTCACTATAGATTACACTCTATTACCTTATAGTTGTAGACCCCAGTACGTACTTTTTAAGCACGGACATCACGGATTATTTTACGGTTAACGTATAAACAATGGTACACTGCAAAATCATTGAATATCGTTGGGATGAAATTTCGTGGTTTGGATAAATATGACCATTTCGATGGGACTTTAATTCGTGGATTTTACATTTCAGGTAATAAATACAAGGTTTAAGTTTATTGTTTGAATGGATTTGATTTCGAGGTTGAAGGTGAACCATAAAGTCTGAGAAATTTAATCGCTCACGAAAATTAATGATTTACAGTATGCGTGCGATAACATTCAGTGCAGGATAATATTATCATGCACTGTAGTTATTGCACTCATTCCTTTGAAATTTAAGTCCACCCCCTCGATTATCATTGGATTTAGCGCCACCCATTCAGTTAACATCACGTAGCCATGATATAAGATACAGAAAACGAATGCAACACATGAGAATTGTCAATTAATATGATGGTCTATATGATACAGAAAAAATAACCATGAGGTAATCTTATTGTATTTTAAAGGCGTAACCTGAGACTTTAAAAATGCAACCAAGTTTTTTTATAATAATTTCAAAAGCAAAATCCATTCATTCTGATTAGCTGAGACGATGCATCTAAACCGGTCACCGGCATACACGTTGGTGTCCATTTAAACTAATTTGTATCCTCTACATGTTTCGCTGTCCTCGGTAGATGATTTCGAGGTGCAATAACAACAACTTTCTTAAAAAAGTCAAGTTCAACTACTCAAAGTTTTAATTTATGTATTTCATGCTTACACAGAAGCGCATGTTGTATAAAAAACTACCAGAACAATTGATTAAAAATCATAATGAAATATCTCATGCTCAGATTTTTGCTGAACTTTGTATTTCAGATACCTGTACTACATATTGAAATCAACTTCTTTGTAATTGGTTTTGTTTAATAAGATACTGACCAGTTCCGGGAAAGTAGTGTTCAGCATTCAGTACCGATTCACAGCCATCTGTCAGGAAAAGCGTAACGTTAACAAAGTAGCAATACGCAATAGTTCCATTTATATAAAATATGGAATGGCAATTCATGGACTGCTGACACTGCAGAATGCACCTCGTGATGTCGATGTTTGTAACGTAGCCGGAGATAGCTTCAAGGCATAATATGTCTTGATAGCCTGACCTCTTTCCCCACAACGATATTTTCCTGACTGGTGGTGCACCTCCAGCTTCACATGCATGTTCTGAAAATATAAAAAAAGTACATAAAGTAAAGCATGGTTATTTCATTGTTCGATATTTACAGTCCTTTCAAAGTTAAATGAGAACGGTTTGGAAACATTAGCACGCCCGTCAGGTAAAATGTTTATCTATGTTTAACTGGGTATCCCTGAGTTAACGGCAATCCCCGCTATTCTTTCGAATGGGAGAGTTCCCTCGTTAGTATTACTTATTGAATCGACTATATTCATGATCAGTGTGTTATTATACAAGTTGGGGTCAGATTAGCATTCGACATAGAGAATTCGCAAAAATCCGTTTTTCCTACACTTTTACATTGCATTCAAGAAGAGAAAGTTCGTGACCATATCATTTGTTGGGATTGAAAAGCATTCCGGTTTTCTCACGTGTCGGGTTTCACACATGACACTGTATTATATAACTCAATCATATACCTGTAAACTAACACATGCGCCACAAAACGAACACCGTTCCTTAAAGAGGCATTCCCAATTTATCGTTTCCAGAGATTTATGATTATGTGGTCAAAGGAAACAACTCGTGACTATTTTGGTTCGTTACGGAAATATGTTTTCATTCTTTTCTCGGTAATCATAGATCTACAACATTCGTCGAGGCATGGCCTCTATAGAGATAAAATACTGAGTGTTTACTAGTCACGCCTCGACACATTTTGTAGATCTATAGTGGGAGCTTTTTATTTAAGCAATAATTATTCTCATTTAATGTATAATATTCCTGAATCTCTTTAAGCGATCAAAGTTATAGGAAATGTCTCTTAAAAAGTCATATAAATAACAATCTCTGGAACAACTTATTATGATCCATTAATGATAAACATACTCAGTGGCAGATTATGAGCTCATATTTTATTAATTGAAACAGATGGGTACTTTATTATTCCAAGCGAAGAGATACTCATTTTGCAACATTGCTTGATATCTACTCCACATTCCTCCAGTAAACATGAACGTTTTAAGATAAGTTAATGGCATTTAAAATTTGCAACCTTTAAATCGATACTCTATCGCTCAGTTACAAGCATTCCTGCTTTTAAGCTTTATCTTAAAAATGTGTTGTTCAGTGTGACAGATGACAGTTGTCGAGATGATGGTTCGCCATTCGCGATTCTGTGTTACGAATGGTACGCTGCCTTCGGAGACATAAGGCGAAAAGGGCATGATCCTGTTAATCAATATCTTGACGTGGAATCAAATCCACCATACATCTTACGATATATTTTAGAATGTATTCTCAGCTTGTAAAACAAACACTATGACATAAATACATTTACACAATTTCTTCCACCAAGCATTGTTCTAGACTAGTGAATCGCCTCCCCATGCATGGTGTTATTTAGCCAACCAAGAAGGACTTAAGGCAGCACTGTCAACCTTCCATTACATGGTGAATCGAGAATGATATGGTGGGGTTTGCTTCGAAAAGCGTATTGCGTAGATATTTCGCCGGCTTTGTCAGATGCGTGTGTATATGAGTTCCGCTATGGTAGCGTTTATGACAACGAGCGATAGATTTTTTTATATCTTATGACACAAAAAACTAAAAAAATATTAAAAGAACTCAACCATATATTTAAACATTATACTACCCTTGTTATGTATAAGATTATACGTACTCGCTTAGCCTCGCTATACTAACCTGGATACAAGGAAAGTCATGTGATATAAATGAATATGTTATTTGAATACCTATGGTGGCAAGATATACCGCATGCCGACAAATTTATAAGTGATACGGAAACTTCATCAGTATAAAACTTCATTTAATTGCTTGTATCATCAATAAATAATGTATTTCACGTGGAAAGTTTGGATATAACAATCAAATGAATCTAATGGCGCCGTTAATAATTATGTCTAGGTCTGCGATAAGAAGGTGGCATCCGGCAAACACAGTATGCATGCAGAACACGACTGACACGTAAAAGAACAAATGACTAGCTGTGCATTGATGCCAGTGGCCCAGTTAACAAGATATGAGGCAATGACTCATGAGTTGGAAAAAATATTCATCGGGTCAGAGCCCATTAAAATGAATAACTGAGCACGGAAGAGTTAAAGTCGTCGTCTGCAAACCCCCGCTGACCAAGGCAAAGACATTACCATGCCTCGTTACGTCCACCACAAAAGCTCCGCGACCTATATCTGGCATAGGACGATTTGACCGCAGTATTTAATTAATTGATTTCCCTACATTACTAACGTGAGAAAACATTGGGTTTTACGGTTTTACTATCAAACACCATGATGCACAAGCCATTCAAAGCTATATAAATGTCAAAGAAGCACCGTGTGACAGCGCCTAGTCAGACAGCACAAAAGGCATACGTGGGGTTATCCAAAAGTTCGTGGACTTTTGCTCTTATTCAAAAACCATTTTACTTAAAGCTACGAATCTATGGGCCATGTAAAATTAATTTATATTGAACACGTATACCAAATATCATACGGATATAATTAAAAATAATCATGCGTAGTAGGCATACCCGGCGCACGCTCAGAAATGACGTGCGACGTCGCCCTTTCGACTTAATCATTTCATGAAGCTCTTAGACGCTGTAAATCGGTTATTCTTTGTTTCCCGTAATCAGCTGTATACTTAAAATATGCAAACACACTGGTTCTGTCGATGTGTACTGACTTGTGTCGTTTCTATCTCTACAAGTGGATTTTTTTCTCTAATACCTTGGATGGTCGATTCTAACCAACGTAACGCTCATTCGTTGAACGTCAGTTTTGTTCCTATTATCATGCATCGTCTGTCCCACCACCCTGACTGTCTGTTAACTATTTATGCCATTTAAAACCAATTGAATACAATGCAGAAGGGTTCATACCTTATTTGCCAAACAATTCTTGTCTTCCTTGCGGGTTTCCCTAGCTGTTTATATAATTGAATTATTTTGCGACTGTAAATTATATCTTGTGACGTCATAATTTACGTTGAATTTTATATGCCAACATTAACCCTCATGCTCATAAAATGACGAATGTATACGATACAACCTTTAAATTATGCTAAAATATCGGCATGACATTACTCAACTTGAGGACGCATTTTTGGATTTTTAAATGAAGAAACGATGCAGCATTTTACTGGAAAAAATCAGCAGTGCGCCGCTAACGCATTTTTGTGTTACTATGACAACGTGTTACTCTTCATACAAATTGTACTTTATAAAAATGTTTTGAGGCAATTGTTTGTAGTAGATTAATGTCACTGTATGGTAATTTTCATACTGATCTGACTTAAAATAAAAGATTTAGTGCAAAAGTCCACGAACTTTTGGATAACCCCACGTACATAGAACATTACAATTTTATCCAAACAGAAAATAAATATAATTATACAACAAGCCTAAATGCACTAATTATATAGTTAGAGCAACGAGAGAGGATGGTCAAACAATAATAGTCCAAAAGTCATACCCCATTGATCGTTATTCGTAATTTTAACTGGGCCACTGACGTTCGACAGTCCAAATATTTACTAAGAGACTTGCACTCAAGGCGTTTCCGTCATAACAATGTGAAGATTGTTCAACATTTATTTGTGCATAAATGCGGTTAAGGGTAAGAGTATATAATTATAGAATTTAGAATTGTACTGTCTGAAATAATATAAACTTGAAATGGAATAATGCCAGCAACATGTATCTGGGTCATAGTAAATGTATATAAGCCACATGTAGTAAAACAATTCGTATAAGTTTTAAACAAGTCAAATAATATTTACCGATTAAAATTGCTATATCCTTTCAACCTTATAACCACAGGGATCGGACACTATTGCTGAACACATTTTTAGTACTAACTTTTGAGACAAAAAAATCCCGAGCCAAGTGTCAAGATTGCGATGATTTGCATTTGTATGGCAACCTTTTATGCGACACACGTTCAAATGTTATGCCTACAATGACAAAAGTGCATACTCTAGCAGTGCACATACAGTAACGTTTTTGACGTCGAACAGCCATTTGTTAAAAACGTTAGTGTCAGTAATAAGTACGACGGTTAAGAATCCGCACAAAATTAAATTATTAAATTTTAAGTTGCAAATATCTAGATACTACATACACAAAAGGTTGTATGGGCTTTTCAACGGAATCTCTATTCATACTACGAGTAATGTAAAAGGCATCTTTTGTCGGAATTCCCGTCGACGTCATAATTCGAACTAATTTGACGTCGTTGGACATTTTGTAGACGAAAGGAAAAAAATTATATCTTTTTTATTTATAATTCAATCCACTTGAAAATCGCTTTGCTTGTTCTACGGAAAAAAAGTATTTTTTTTGTTTATTTGTGATTGGAATAACTTTGGATCGACCAAATTTGCAAACGTTTAAAAATTGAACTTTTTTAAAAATTCACTTTTTAACCTATATTGGACATTTTGTAGACGCAACCTCATCTTCAAGAAAACTTTCGTTTTTTATGGTATCAAAACAATTTTTTAACCAACACATCTACTGAAAAAAAGTATTTTTTTTAGTATAAAATTACGCACGTGCACACACTCATATTTAAGTTATTCACCTTAAAAGATTTTAAAATTACGTCACGAAAATACGAAAGTCTCGCTTTTTTGCCGTTGCCCTTTTCCCACTAATTTTTTTAATATTTTGACGGAATCGAGCGAAACTAACATGACAGCATGTTTCAATCATGCTTTAACCGGTGACGGTGTTTCTCTGTGAATCCGTTCAGTAGTTATTACTTTATAATATATGTTTGTACCAAAACGGAATGCCAGCACAGCCGAGAATCTCACAGTGACAGTTGGCGACGCTGTAATCAAACCATCATCGATGGTGAGAAACCTTGGTGCAATGTTGGATTCACATTTGGACATGGATAAACATGTAAACTCTGTTTCAAGGTCGTGTTTCATGCAGATCCGACAAATAGGTCAAATCAGACAATATTTGACTGTTGATGCAACAAAATCCCTGATTAATTCTTTAGTAACATCGAGACTGGATTACTGCAATTCATTATTATGTGGCACCCCGAAAATCATTCTGAATAAACTACAAATTATTCAAAATACAGCTGCCCGCCTCATCACACGGACACCGCGTTACAATCACATCACTCCTGTTCTAAAGGATCTTCACTGGCTGCCTGTACAGTACAGAGTAGAGTACAAGGTTTTGACTCGTGTTTTCAAAGCACTACATGGAAAATCGCCTGGCTACATCAGAAGTATGTTGGAAGTATATACTCCACAAAGACAGCTATGGTCTCAAAATGATTCTGTTCTTCTAGTTGTGCCAAGGACGAGGACTGTGACCTACGGTGACCGATGTTTCACAGCTGCTGCACCGAAACTCTGGAATGCACTGCCAACAGCGCTCAGAGACAGTAAAACACTCCCGTCCTTCAAGAAAGCCCTGAAAACACATTATTTTACTATAGCTTATTCATGCTGAAGTTCATGGTTAAGTAGACGCCCGTCTACTGGGTTAAGTAGAGCCCCGTTTCAAAGTGTGGTAAGGTCTTGAAGAAAGTATGTTATTTCTTCGACCTTTATGGTAAGGTCTAGAAGAAAGTATGTTATTTCTTCGACCTTTATGGTAAGGTCTAGAAGAAAGTATGTTATTTCTTCGACCTTTGTAACTCATATGATGATAGTAACTTTATGTCATCTGTGAGTCATCCCCCTTTTAAAGGAAGTATCACTATTCCTTTAAGGGTTAAGGACATGTGGTAATGGTACTTGACGTTATCCTTGTCCTAGTTGAGGTTTACATTCAGTTAATACCCCTACAGATAATCAAATCGTTGTACACCACTATCTTATTGTAGCAAAGTATTTCTATATACCATGTCTCCTAAGTTTTATCTTGCATTTCGTTTCGGCAATATGATACTGATGGGAGACTAAATAGCGTTGATAAAAATGTTTTTGTATATTTTATGTACATTGTATATTGTTTTAAACGTGTATTAGTCGGGACTGTACAGCACTTTTGAACGTGTGTATACATGAAAAAAGGGCTATATAAATATGGTATAATAATAATAAATAATAATAACTTTACCTAATCGACCCTGTGTTTTTGTTACAAGTCTCGCTACGTTTTCGCGAAATAATCCCACAAAATAACGCTCGATGCATTTTAGGTTTATTATTTCCATTCATCTGTATACATTATTAAATGCACATTTTATTTCTGCGTTTAATGATATAATTTACAGTTTGCTAGGCCGAGTAAAGCAATAATTATCGTTGGAAATTGTTCACTGTTGGTGGCGTTTTCACGTGTGCCTCACCTTTTGACGTTACGTGATCATTGCAGGAGTGCACCATAGCTCTTATTGAAAATAGACACGTGGCGTTAAGCATTGCTACAAAACGTCCTGACGCATATAAACAGAGATTTTAGGGCCTACAGGGGTTCGCGTATTTCGTGCAATAGTACATATTAAAAGCGAAGTATGCGTACCAAAATTCCGCTAATAACAATTAAGCTTAAGCCTTAATAATCTTAGTTAATTCTCAGTATTAATTTAAGGTCTTAACCCTATCTGTCGAAGCCTCGTTATGACTTTATCTGCCGGACGCTGAGTCGTCTCTGAGGAGTTTATGTGTAGGATGAAATAGATTGGAACTTAATAAATCAGATGATACAAAATTCGTAAGGGTTTTACAGAAGTACAAAAGGGATACTTACTCAAACAATACAGGAACACGAGTAATCCCAAGCAGAATATTAGCTGCCAATGAATCATCGTGGTCGTTTTGTTAGGGCAGCATTCAGTTGAAGAATGGCAATACTGCGACTTTATTCTAAACTTAATGCATTATTTTTTTTAAGCATCAATGCAAACCGGTGTGCGCATGCGTCACGTGTGTCACGTGTTCTAGCTCAGCCAATCAGGAATTAGATCAAAGCATAAGCAATTAATGAGATTCACTCAGCGTCAAGCAAACCAAAGAAAAAAAGCTACCTTTGGGGTACAAAATGTTTAAATCATTCAGAGATTTTTGAAAATAACTTTTATCATGGCGCTGTTGCAACTTTGAAGCTATTGATTCACTTTTGCATAATGATTCTGCAAATACTGGATGGAATGATATATTGGGTGATGTTGAAACAATCTGATCATGTGTGAAGTTCCGACTAATTACCGACTAAGTGCCGACTAATGCTTGACTTTATTTCTTTTGACGACTTGTGCGGTCTTAAGTGCTAATATATTTTCTATGGTGGCACTGTTAAAAGTATTATATTGACACAGTATCATTCTCACTATAGTTGTAAACTATTAAATACACTGGTAACTGTATCATTAAAAAGAAAAAAATACGAAAATTTTTTTTTTTGAAAATTTATATTTTTCTTTCGATATAGACAATATAAATTTTCAAAACAATTTTATTTCATATTTTTTCGTTTGCAACGATACAGTTACCTGTGATTTAGTGGTGCTGCATCACAGCTAATTTTTGTTTGGTGTAATATTCCAACATCAAGTATTTGTATAAAAGAAAGTACATGTAGTATAGCTGAATGTTGCTTTAAGTACAAAATATTGCAAATAATCGATTTAAACGATCCTCGATATTGCGCACTCGGTTTTTTTCCATTCAAAACTAGCGCAGATTTTCTTCCAGCATAATTTGACTTTTACCACTAAAGAACCATGATACTATTCTTATAAGTGCTTTGTAAATTCATGCTATTCAATAAGTGTATCATTTCTAATTATTAAAACAATTTGATAAACAATTTAATAATTATAATTTATAAAAGTAATCACTCATTCATCAAAAGAGCAGGTTTTCTTGGACACTATAATATGGGACGTTCACTAAAAAACTAGTGCACCTTTCTATGAGTAAGTTTCAAACATTATTGTTTGAAGAAGCGGGACATTGTTAAAGAAGCGTTCCATATAACTTTGATCGTTTGAATCGATTCAGGAATATTATACATTAAATGAGAATCATTATTGCTTAAACTCCTCAAATCTTCAACAAAAAATCCCACGAATTACCGATAAAAAATGAAAATAAATTTCCGTAACGAGCCAACGTAGTCACGAGTTATTTCCTTTGACCACATAGTAATAAATCGCTGGAAGCGATAAATTATTAGTGGTGATTTGAATATATTTTATTATATAGAGACATATTTGCGCACACTTTCTTCTGACAAATTATGATAATTGATAGTGCTTTGTACATTTAGCTCATTTAATGTTATAGTAGAGAGAAATATGCTAGTTATAAGGAATGCCTCTTTAAATATGAGCATAAATGCAAATGACGTCAAACGACGTTACTGTGTCTTCCAAAAATAGTATGATTTGACGTCCGTACTATATCGTTATTTTTTTTTTGTAAATGTCGAGCATTATATAGCCTTTATTTGCCAAGCAGCGTCCGTATATTGTTATTTGTATAAATCACTTGAAATGTTCCGGAAAGATCAAGCTGGTCTTGAAGATAATTGCGGATGTTTGGTCCTTCAATTAGGTCGACTCTCGGTTATTGTAAGTAAGTGAACCAGTCCAAGGTTTTCTGGACAATCCATAGTAAATGAAAAGTCAAGATAACTTTACTGCACTCATATACTACAGTTTGATCTTTTTTGTATATACACAGTTTATTGTTTATACATGAATAGAATATATGAGCACATATCGATGGCTTAGTATTAGAAGGTCGTAACTACAAAATCGATATTTTGAGAAAACACGGAAAAACTGTCTGACATTTATTCTTTACTTATGGTAAAACAAACTTTTACAACTTTATTTTGGTCAACATGACAAGTTCAGATTTTTATATCATATTTTTTATATGCTCATAAGAAGCACCTTGTTATGCTTATTCTAAATATGTATGAAACATATAAGGTCGTAAGTGGCACTTACGGCCTTCTAATACCAAGCCATCGATATTTACTCATCGTCGGATACCCACAGTCGGTGTCCCCGCCCCTCTACATAAATCTACCTGGGGTATCCAAAGATGATATTAACTGCACTGTTGACGTCGAGAGTCCATTATTGATTATCAGGACAAACCCAAGGGGGAGGCATTGTTTGATTGTAACAAAAAGTGTCTTTATCAAATACACAAGCACTTTTAAGCCGGAAATGCCTGAATGTTTGGACAAAGCACGCCATGGTGTAAATAGGACGAGTCTGAATGCATATAAACTGGAACCAAGTATTTGATAATCTGAATCAATTCACTGTCAATAACCGCCACACAATCATCTATGGAATGATAACCAAACAAAAATCACATGGTAACTATTGAACACATGCATCGCATGAACATTTGTGCTTTCGACTTATTCGACTGTATTTTCAAGTGTGACGAGCTAGCAAATTGTCTTAATTAATATAGCCTATTTGAATTACATCTTCTGAACTATAATTATAATATTCATTGGATTTTGAATCATTTTCCAGTATATCGATGCATATACCAAAGACTGTTTTATTCATAATCGGAATTACCGTGCATCTTTACTCATGTATGCTATTTATTTTTGCCTATTTGTCTTTTTAAGAGGGTGCTTAAGCCCTTCTGTTCTTTGTTTGCGTAATTAATTCCTAAAGCAAACAATACATTGATGCTAAAAAAAGATAAACGATTATCAAATCACGTGCGGGAATTGTAACATAATACTTTTAAAATGTTTGTAAAATTCCTTAGCTGTTGCAAAATGTTGAAAAGGGATCTTGTTTTTCTTACGTTTCTACAAATCAGTATAGTTAATTGTTATGTTTGCTGCAACAGTATGTGCGGAATGATTAATCAGCTTAATTTTACAATTGCTGCATATGTCTTCATCGATGCGATTTTCCTCTACGTCAGATGCATAGTATGAATTAGTTGTTGACCATTATTATTTTCTACTTTAGGTTTGCTGCAAGATTCTTTATGGATGAAGGACGCAGATGCTCCCAATGTTGTTTGTCCAGACGACGCCATTCGTATCACCCGTGCACACAGTATACCACACTGCGGTAGTCTTTGTACCATGGAAGTTGGTTGCACATCGTTCACATATGAATCAAGTTTGGGCATCAGCTGCTATTTGATGGCTGTATCACCCTCGTCGCCAGCCGGATGTCTGCCTGCAACAAATGCCAAACACTTTAGACAACTGAAAAGCTGTAAGATTTTCATTTTAAACTTGCTTAAAACAGCTTTGAGAAAACTAAGTTCTTATCATTTCATAAAGTATTCTATACGATTTTACCTACCTACATACCCTCTTCGTACCCACTGGCACATAAGGCTGCAACCAGGTCTCTCCATTTCTGTCTGTCTTTTGCAATCTTCTCTATTTCTCCAAGTGTTTTTCTCATCGTCGTTATTTCACTGTTAATTGTCCTTCTCCATGTTTCTTTTGGTCTTCCTCGGTGTCTTTTTCCATCTGATGGGGTCCATTTTAGAGCTGTCTTGGTGATGTTATTTGTGTCTTTCTTTTTTGCCTGTCCTAGCCAACGGAATCTTCTTCGTTTTATTTGTGTTATTATGTTTGTTTGTCCAGTTCTTTTGTATAAGTCGGTGTTGGAAATTATTGTTGGCCAGTAGATTTTACAGATTTTGCGGAGGCATTTTGAGTGGAATCCTGTTAGTTTTTAACTGTCTTTTAGTGTTACCCTCCAACATTCTGCCACATACATCAACACAGAGATGTTTTTTCACTGATGTTGCTGGATCGCCATATCTTGTTTAGCTGGTGGAATGACGTTCTTGCTTTTTGGAGTCTATTTTTATGTCTTTTTCAGTAGCGTCGTTTTTGCTGAGGATGCTGCCTAAATATGTAAAATTGTATACTTCTTCTATTGGTTTGTTGTCTAAGGTTATTATTGATGGAGTGTTGGTAAGTTGCATTGTCTTTGACTTTTTCTTGCTGATATTAAGTCCTATTTGGTGAGCGTATTTTGCCAGATCGTCGGTTTTCTTTTGTAGGTGTTCAGCATTGCTTGAAAGTAAGTCAATGTCGTCAGCAAACTCCAGATATTCCAATATTGATGTCAGAGTCCATCTGATTCCTCTGTTCTTGTTTCCGACAGCATTCCTCATCACCCAGTCAATGGCAACAAGGAAAAGCATTGGTGACATAATGCATCCTTGTCGTACCCCACTGGAGATGTTGAACCAGTTGCTAAGTTTGTTATTGTGGATGACGCTGCATGTGAAGTTTTCATAAAAGCTCTTTATTATCTTGATAGATTTTTCTGGGCAACCATATGCCTTAAGGATTTTTCAAAGACTTTCTCTGTGAATGCTATCGAGCGCTTTTTCGAAATCGATGTAGTTGATGTGGACTTTGCTATTCAATTCTATGCACTGTTCCATGATGTTTCTTAAGGTAAATATATGGTCTGTGCATCCAGTGCCTTGAGTCTGAATCCTGCTTGTTCTTTCCTTAAGGTTCCGAACTCAACGTAATTATATATTAAACGTCTGCGTAATAACGCTATATTATCGGTGTTAGGGGAAAATTTTGCACGTCGAATAACGACTCGCAAATATACGATGCGTTATGCGGTTAACCGGTTAACTGTTCGGAAGATTAAACGGTTACCCGGTTAGCAATTTGACCGAATAGTTACATCCCTACTTAAAAACCTATAATAATTATATGAACGCAGTAAGTATTTCTCTGTGTCACCTGATATGGAAATGATAAGCCTAGTGTATAACATAATTATTGAACAGCCAAGTGCACCAGCTACATGTAGCAAAGTAATGATTACCATAGACTCATCTCTGCTAGGCGCTCGTCAATACGAGCAGGAATAATCAGACTGGTGTCTCATAAGACACATTGTCTGACCCTATAATAAACAAACACGTTACCTTTACTTGTACACTCGTAGAGTGACTGCTATACCCGGTACCCATATTATGTAGATGACATATACATGTACTAGAAATAGGTGACATATTAAGAAATGTATTATTGAATTGAATACGGAAGAAATATATCGGGATGTGAGTATTATTTCGAACCATACCGGGTATTCGGGTGACTGGTGGTCGAAGTAACGATACCTGACTATGTTTGTATTTATAGTATTATTTCGAACCACACCGGGTATTCGGGTGACCGGTGGTCGAAGTAACGATACCTGACTATGTTTGTATTTATAGTATTATTTCGAACCACACCGGGTATTCGGGTGACCGGTGGTCGAAGTAACGATACCTCACTATGTTTGTATTTATAGTATGATTTCGAACCACACCGGGTATTCGGGTAAGCGGTGGTCGAAGTAACGATACCTGAATATGTTTGTATTTATAGTTTCAGAGTTTACTTGTCATCCAGATGACGGGCTGTATAGAACGTACCTTCTCTCGGACGGTGATCCTTTCACCTACAGGTAAATAATTCCAGGGTGGACATACCACCTGACTTATGTTGCTAAATCTACAAGTAAAACAACAGTAAATGTCTTATTCTATGGCCGATTTTCACGAGGTACAGTATGTTCGACGCTCAAGCCGAGAATAAGCACTGCCCATATGTTAACATATCTTTACTTGAAGACTTAGCCGCAAATCACGTGGAATGCCCACCCTGAATACATCATCGACAGTAGCGTAGCTGCCGCTAGGCCATTAGGCCATTAGGCCCGGGCCTACACATCATTTCAAGAAATAATAATCTATTTTTTTAAGTTTAACTTCAAATTTGATCTCCTAAATATACGTCAAAACGCACCAGTACCTTTCAAGGAATAAAAAAATCCGGGGCAGCCTATCCCCTTACCCCCCCCCCCCCTACTTCTTTCCTCTTTACCTACGGGTCTACACATTGCTGTCTATATCGTTGTTTTGGTCTCGCTTGTCGTGTATGGAAAATAACCGTGTGAATAAACGCATTGCACTTTGGGCTTACTCCTTAGCTCATACAACATGTAATCAAAGCACTGAAAGTACTTATGTGTGGCGAACTGATGTCATTTTGACCATTCAAATAAAAGCTGCACCAACATGCTGTGTCAGAGTTCTGATAAGCCCAGACTCGAATGTTTGTGCTGCTCTCAAGACACCAAGCGTCGGTGTCAAGATGAGTGACTGGGTAGTCTCCATACAACTGATGAACTGGGAATTAAAACACAACAAACGAGATGCCCCCCCCCCCCCCGCTATGGAAACAGGACTAGGTAGAAATATGTTGGGAAAATTAAATAAAGGGAGGTAATTAATAAGATAGAACCAGATTTCAATAGAAGGAAAATATAAGAAAATGATATCAATGGTAATATCATGACTTTTTTTTTGGTTGAATGAAATAATTCAAGAACGGAACCAGATAGAATTATGGTTTCATGTCACATCACTTCTCTTAGATGCCGTATACATATATATTTAAAGTCGATCAATTGAATTTAGGTGGACAAGTGGTCCAGTGGTAAGGGCTATTGACTACTGATATGATTATAATGAAGGTTGTCCGTACTCCCGTCGGATCAAGAGCAGAAATGTTTTTCGGAGTAACATAACTAAACTTACGAACAGACTTTCGGACCATACTTAGCGTAAATTCTATAGCATTCTGTCCGATATGTTAATAAAATCGTATTTAAAACAGGTCAATTATATATTTTGGAATATACTACAAGTTATTTTTTGAAAATCTGACGATTATTTATGTATTGGTTTTTATTTAAATATTGCGTATTCTGTTCCGAAATATGAACATGCGCTAATCAGCGGGTGATATTTATTATAGCTATATTATGTTGTATTTAGCATATTTTTATGCACCAGTCAGTGTGCGACCATGATCCCATCCCAGGTGATGGGCAGTGGATAGCTGATAGTTTTCAAATATATTATTTCTTATTAAATCCATATCAAGAAGAATGTATTTAACTTCTAAATTCTGAGTATCAAAGTTGTAAACCCTTTTTTATACCAGTAAATTTTATGACCCTAAATTCCTTACTTCTGCAGCTGTCTCCAAATCAACTAACAAGAACCCGATATAAAACCCATTCAATTAAAAATAGTTTTAACGGTCTATTTCCTGTCTCATGGTGTGTTCAATCCCTTGTAAAAACATAGATCCCTGTGTTACATGACCCCCAACTGTCCCAAAACAAGTTACTAACGACCTACCAATATACAAACCCTTGAAGTTTACCAGATTGTATGGTCAATTTTCTGCCTCATGCAGCTTCAATAATTGATTACAAATTTCTTTTCAAAATATAGATCTAGCTAGGATTATGTAATGTTACATAATAAGGAGGGGCTAATTAAAAAATGCATAGATAATATTGCACAACGTGGCTTGTGGGAGGAGCTAATTAGATATGCATTAATGGGCTTTATAACTGCACATTAAGTGGGAGGAGCTTATTAATTATTTATAATTATTGAAGTATGTTTGCCCAAAGACCTGTAATTTAGGTCTTTGGTTAAGAATTTGGTTTGCCCAACGTGTATATACTAATTAACGGCCTATTAATCCAATTACTGTTAACTTTTCAATTCGAAACCTTGTGAAAATATATTACCGCTTTAAAAGGCATATTAGTTCGCATGTTGCGCGTTTAAACTCGCCGTAGAGTGTTTATTAAATGAGATCTATATGAAAGTCGCACATCTAAATGAAACTGAACGTATCGTCTTTAAAATAGTTTTTAGTTGTTAATGTTACTCGGAAAGTAAAAATATAATTGGTGATTTACGACACCAGGTTGTTGCTAAAAATCGCGCAATTCATGAATAGAAAATGTAAGTGCTCGCTGTTTAACTCGTCAGCATTAGTTCATTTTTTTTATAACCGCAAATTAAATTGGTATAAGTGATCTTTGATATGTCATAGTATTGACAATTTCTTTTAATCCGAAAATACTTTACTGAATTCTCGTTTATTGCTTAATTATTCTTTCTCAATTCAAATCCTAAATAGCGTTACGTGTTGAAAATACTTAGTAGCCGCTAAGAATAGCACAATTAGTTCGCACGATGCGCGTTTAACTCGCTGTCATGTGCTTATTAATTGAGACCGATATAAATGTTGCACATTTTCTTGAAGTTGAAAGTTTTCTCTTTTCAGTGAGGTATTATTTGTTTATGTAAATTAGAAAACAAAATTGTTACTGACGATTTAAAACCTCAGGTAGTTCCGAAAATTTGCGCAATTCGCGAATAGAAAATCTAGGGACTCGCTTTTTAACTTTTTAAATTTAATTTGATATTAATAAATTGAAATATCTCATGGTATTGACAAAATTTATTTTGTCAAAATCCGATAATAATTGACGGAACTGCAATTAATTGAATATTGCGTGACAGTACTGTTCTAAACCAGAGATCTATTAGTCTAAGCTAATCGATCGTCTGCTAGCGGTTAGATAGACTGTATATACTGTCCTTGAACTAATTCAGCTTCCCGCCAGTGAAAACATGTTGTTTCTATTTATAGCATCAATGTTTGTAAACAACATAATTAGGTCATCGTCTACAAGTGTTCAGCGGCGGAGTGATTTTAATAGACACATTTCAGTTCACCCGTGTTCCACCAGAAATCTATTGGCTGAATAAACAATACAAACTAGTCACTGACCAATAGCTCGTTGTATATCAATTTGCATATGAATGCCCCGATATGTAAACATGAAACCGTGGGATTACTTTCTCAACCTTCTTGACGGTCCTTGGCGGTTCGCAGGCCTTTGGTAGTAGGAATATAGTCCATGCGGAATGATTTGCTATAAAATTAAAATATCCTCAAAAAATAAAAGTCTGATGTAATTGTTGGTCTTAATATTAATAAATGTTGGTAATGTAAACAAATCGGGTTCAATGATACGTGTAACCTGTGTAGCATGCTTGTAATATTGTTCAAATCATAGACCTATTTATTGGTGTAGGCATAAAGACGTTAACTTGATAGTATATATAAAGTTAAAAAAGGTTGAAAGATAGTTATTACATTGTGTGGCTTATCGCCACACAATTACTGTCTGTGATTTGCGTGAATTCTGTGATATTGAAGTGTATATTCCTAAACATGCTTTGGTTGACAAAGTCACTTCTGCTTTACTCTCAAAATACATTTTGGATTGGAATAAATCTATCAATGCTGATACAGGGACGTCTGGGCAAGGTGGCAATAAGTTACGCACATATCGTCTTTTTAAAACAGATTTATGTACCGAGAAATATTGTAAATTGATTATGCCACCTCGTCATAGGGCGGCTTATAGTAAATTTCGCTGCGGCGTTGCCCCTATACGTATAGAGGCCGGTAGATATGAGCGTATTCCGGTAATCAATCGTAAATGCCCATTCTGTGACAGCATTGAAGATGATTTTCATGTTTTATTTGATTGTCATTTATATGATGACATTAGACAGAATATGTACAATAAAGCGGTTGACTTGAATGATAATTTTATAAGAATGTCTAGAAATGATAAACTTTTTTTCTTTTTTAACTCATCTGATATGATAAGGATAAGTGCCAAAACCTGTTACGATATTTTAAAACGAAGAACTTTTTATATTTGTAAATAGTGTGTTTTCATAAAAAGGTAATCAGATTAAGGTCCTATGGATGGATCCTATTTATGTTTGTACTATGTATAAAGTATGATTCTTATTATATTTTCGTGTGTAATGTATTTTATGTGAATAATGTAAAACGATTTTAATATTTGCTAGTGTTTTACTTCCATCTAAGAGACTGTTGTTAATCAGTTCATCTACGGTCTGACCGGGGTGATAATTGATATTTTAAGATATTCCTTAATAAGCGCTTTAGTGCCTATTTACAAATTTCAATTTTCTTATATCAATCATTTTAACACATTTTTAATACAACGCATTAACAACAGTTTCTTAGTCTTAATATGAACTAAGGCATCGCCTAAATCGGTATTTAATTAATATTAGATAACAGCTAGGCTATATTTGAAGATATACACCGGCCCAGGTTGCTACTATATATGCTTTATCCAAGGGAGATAACAAATGTATGCAAGCATTGTACATAGTCTGGAGTTTCTTCCCTTACCACTACGTTTGTAATCAGCAAAACCAGACTATCATTGTACAAATCAATTCAATGCATTGGAATTGTCATAATTTGATTCAAAATCAATAAAATCAACGACATACCTATACTGTACTGTAATAGTGTAGGCCTACTGTATGAGGTTTTATTTTGTCCCGGAATGTAGATAATTTCAAGCCTCCCAGGCCTACCTAACCATGTTTGTCTTTCGTCCATACTGTATCCGCTTGGAAAATCGAAGATATTACAAAAGCGACACCGTACGATATTTGATGGGGCCCAGGTATATATCACTAGATCTAGACCCACAACAAATATCACACAATTGTGCTTCGCAGCTTGCATACAGTGAGTGTGTAGACTCTCGGACTATCAGCTCATCCGGAACATGATTTCGCGACTCTCTTTCCAATTTCGATCGAAGCAAATTTACAACAACATTGAAGTGCTCAACCTGGTTGACGAATAATCCGGAATCAATCCATATAAATAAATATGTTATATACTTCTTCGTTTTGGTTACTTAACGTCTTAAGTTGGCTAAAGTAAACAGCAGCACACGATGTTTTTGTTTTGTTTTGAAAAAGGGAACGGTCTAAAACTCGTCGCTCCGCTCCTCGGAGTGTTTACTTCCATTTGTTGATTCAATAATTTTGTTTCATTTCATAGAATATTTTTTAAAATTTGAAGAATACAAAAGAAAACGTTTGGGCTCAACCGTTTCGAGATTAAGAATTTTCTTATTTTCCAAGATTATTCACCTCGGAAAACTGCCTGAAATTTTTGACCGGAAATAACTTTTTCTGAAAGCATTAGTACCGGCAGAGACTCGACGAAGATAGGCACGTGGACCCGTTATTGGTGTGGCTATTAAATACCCTATTAATATATATATATATATATATGTATGTGATATTTTAATAGTTCCTATAATATTATACTGTGAATATGTTTAAGTTAATTTGGTACTCATAAATGAGAATTGTAGTACCTTAATGTCTCTTGCAATTCAATTTCGAATGGTTATGTACACTTGATATGTTTTTATTATGATATGAAATTTTATATGTGTAAATGTACATGAATGAGACGTAAATAAAGAATATATTGCTAAGGTCCTAGCTACGCCCCTGATCGAAACCTTTATGCCAATCCGGTCGGATACTAGTCGGTCTAACATACCCTATGTTTAGAAAGACAACTCCTCAATCTACTCTTTTCTCATGAAATTTTTTCCCTTTGCACCCTCAAACATAGATAACCAAGCACAAAATAAAATCTAGCGAAAATGGAAAAATGCTATTTGATTGATAAAATGTATTACTATCTAGTCGGGTGGCCAGACAAGCCGGATACATATACATCATACTTGGAATTCGAATCACTTACTCAACAAGCTACCTATATACTCTGGGTTGTAAGAGCCATGAATGTTCACAAGGTGTATAAAGCACCAAATTTGGCACAGTTGTAGTATACGTCAGTCTGATTAAAAAAAAACCAAAGAGACACTCGATCGAGGCCCTGTCTCCTGCTGAAATGAGGCCCCAAAGGAGTACCTCAGAGTGTACATACTCCCTGGTAGAAATATATGTTTGTTTCATCTGATTGTGAAGCAAAACTTATGAAACCTTGGTAATTATTATGATTAATGGTGACATTTGAAATATATTGCATTTTGGTATACTTAAACACTAAAATGAGGCCCTGCTAATAGGGAATAGTATTCTCAATTTCAAAATAGATACACTATTTAAGTGTTAATGGTGTTCTAAATTACAAAATGCATTCTATGTTTGTCGCAGATTGTACGCACTTGTCAGTTATTAGTCTCACGTCGGAAACAACGATATCGCATTATTTGAGGTGGTGTTAATTTCTAGTAAATCTGAGATTGTGCTTCGAGCTGGTGTCATTTTTCATTCACCCGCATTCACTGGACCCTCAGACATGTAAACGTGCGGAAACGATATCTAGAAAAAGAGTCGTTCTTAGCATTTCGTATACAAATTATACAATTTGACCTACAAGTCTTTTAATATGTTTATATTCTATATTTCAGGATTGTACATTCAATGGTTGATCATCCCACCGCTATAGCCGACTGTGAATCTACAGGTGGACACCTTGCAAAGATTCACACTGTTGCAAGGTGGCAAGTGTTGTATCATATAATGATGAATTGCGCAGGTAAGCTTGTTTTAACAGGGTACGTTAGCGCTCTTGGTCTTGGCTATCGTAATTCCAAAATCAAGCGGGTCTTCGATGCTAAAAATAGATAAATGTGGTCATTCACTCGGATGACTTCGCGCTTTGTCGCCTTGTAGCGTAATTACTAGTAGTACATTTACTGCAGAAAATAGAAGTGTATCCGATACACGCAAGCCCTTTTTGATTTACTACAGTGGTGTTAACCAAATACCTAGAATGACAGAATAAGTACACGTGTGTCTGTAACAACATTGAATATAACAAAACCATTTTCAATCAGCAGCGTTTTGAGATACACGGTTTTTAATTTACCTATTTAATAATTATACGACGTAGTCTATAAAATTTGGTTTTGTGTGAACCTTTCAGGCTTTGGTCAGTCGTTCTATTATATAGACGGCAGTAACGCAGACGCCACAAATGATTACTACGCACCAGACGCTTGGAAATGGCGAGACGGTGAACAGGTTAATATGAGCCTGGCATTCTGGGCACCAGACAGACCCAACTACGCCATAGAGGACCACTGTATTATCATCGAAGGGGGAATTTACTATGGATGGAAATTTAATGATGAGTATTGCAGCTTGTCGCTCAACTATATTTGTGAAAAACCCTAATTTAGCTTTACAGATCCCTGGTCGATCTTACAGACTGTAGTACTGTGCATCGTCTTGAAGAACACAATCATGTACACGCATACCCTAGTAGTGTATAAAATTCGATATTGTAGAACATTTTCATAAAAAGCTTGAAGATAATTTGTTAATTTTATGATCACTGGCACAGGTAACCGTATCTTGATAAAGATTCAAACGAAAAAAAAGCAAAATATTTTTCTTTAAAGGTATACATTTTTTCACAGGCTTAGAATGAGAAGGTCGTAAGTACAAAACCGATATTTTGAGAAAACAAGCAAAAAACGGACGGGAATTTACTCTTTACTTCTGGAACACAAAAACAAACACAACTTTAGTTTGTTCAACATGACAAGGTTTCGATTTTCATGAAAATATGCTCATAAGAAACGAGTTATAGTGCAGATTCAAATGTCTTTCAGTCTTATAAGGTCGTAAGTGGTAGTTACGACCTTCTTATTCTAAGCCAGCGATTTACTCTAAAGTAACCAGAATTTCAAGGTACATATATGAATCAAAACCAAGAATTGACTAAAATGCAAATTAAATTTTACATTTTTTGGTTATCAATGATACAGTTGGCTGCGATCACTGATGGGTTATAGCAATTTCAGCGTTTGTGTACTTGCTGTAACATGAATAAACATACAACCAACGTATTTTTTTTATTTTTAGAGTTATTCAAGATGTAAAAGTGTCACACATTATAACCCAGACATGTTAAGTAGAAGTGAAACAAAATAGAAAAAAAAAGAAAAAATGACTGGCATGTGTGAAACTACATTACTTACAAGAGCGCACAAAGGCCATTACAACAAAGTACTTTTTTGTAAACGTTTTAAATTTATTCTATTTTTAAATGATCATACTCACAGGTAACTGTATCGTTGAAAACGAAAAAAATAAATATTTTTTTAAAATTTATGATTTTCTATAAAGAAATATAAATGTTCAAAACAGTTTTTTTTCGTTTTTTTTTTCGTTTTCAACGATACAGTTACCAGTGATCATACATCTACGAGATGTAACATTACAAGTCGTATTTTTCTCTACTTTTTACTCTAACGTTGAATTGTTTTCTCCCCCTCTCATGATTTATTTTTATTTTTAAATACGTTCTTAATTTTTTTAAATGCTCATACATCTACAAAAATGTACACGTCATGTTTATCTCCAATTTTTACTTTTAAGTCCCCCACTCTCTCAGTAAATTCCTTTTAAAATGAGATCAACGAATATAACATAAACAAAAGATAAACATTTTCAGCAAAGCAGTCAACTAATAGCAGATAAATAGAATAAATAATTAAACAGCAATCCACTTAACGTAAATGCGCATGTAATGCATTTTTGTTTAATGGTGGCTTTAAAATCTCGCCATTTCTAAAATTATTTCCCAATGGAAATACTGTGGTAAAACCATTTAATTCGGTATAACTAAGTTGCGAGAATGTAACCAACGAATCTCGCGGGTTTTTTCTACGGGGTTGTCAAAGGGCGCGATGCGAGAACGCGATGTCCCTAACAGGATTCCGTACTTACATGTCCATGTTTGATTTAAGCATCATAACATTATCGCTACGTTATTTCTGTGTAGCAAAACCACGTGACATTTGGCTACAAAGCCAATAAAACCTTTATATGTCAAAACTATTGGTTAGGTGGAAAATTCTGTAGAGTTACTTCCCTTGACAAATCAGAAGAAGCAACAGTGTTCGCCTTTATCAATATCGGTAAGAGTGACGCCCTTGAAAATCAGGGACAGCAACTGTGTTCGACTTTTTAAGTCAGTGCAGAGTTACTTCCCTTGGCCAATCAGGGGAACTAGTTATGTTAGACTTACTTAAAGTTGGTAAGAGCGACTTCCACTGAAATCCAGGGGAGAAAACTCCTTAGCGCAGAGTACTTCCATTGGCAAATCAGAGGAGGCAACTGTGTGGGACTTATTTTAGTCAGTGCATAGTTATTTCCTTTCGCAGATCAGGGGAAGCAACTGTGTTCGACTTATTTAAGTCAGTGCGGAGTTACTTCTCTAGACAAATAAGTGGAAGCAACTCGATTGACTTATTTTAAGTCAGTGCAGAGTTACTTCTCATGGCAAATCGGGGGAAGTAACTGTGTTCGGTGAAGAATAACTTCCCTTCGGCAAATCAGCGGAAGCAACTGTGTTCGACTTATTTAAGTCAGTACAGAGTTACTTCCCATTGGCAAATCAGGGGATGCAACTGTGGTCGACTTGTTTTAAGTAAGTACAGCGTAACTTCCCTTTGGAAATCAGGGGAAGTAACTGTGTTCGAATCAGTTTAAGTCAATGCAGAGTAACTTCCCTTGGAAACCAAGGGAAGTAACTGTTTGAGGCTTATTTTAAAGTCAGTACAGAGTTACTTCCCATTGGCGAACCCACAACAACAGTACAGGGGGTCAGCCTCCCGTACCCACCCTGTGCCCCCACTCAGAAAATGCTTGAACCTGGCGTATATTTCATATTTCTCGTAAATATCGACTTATACCAGTTTCACGATTTTAAATCCGCTAGCAATAGTTATAACACGCAAAATAAAATACACGAGAAGATTTAAGGGTACATTATCGTAAGCTGATTGAAGGATATTGAAACTACCCTGTGTATTTCCGGTAACTCCACTTGCAAAACATTATTTACATTATAGCGCACTGTTGTTTGTGGGGCGTTAAGCACTCCTAGCCAAGTGCACGAATATTACCCATGCACAATGCTAAATCGAAAATCGTGTATTCAAATAAAACCCATTTAGTGATCAATTACAAAATGATGGAATACCGGGAAATCAGTTAAGTTTACACATAAATCTCGTATTTCCCATTTCGGAATATATTTTTTATCATTTGATTAATGGATATTCTAAAGCATTTTGTTTACATTCTATAACAGGAACCAGCACGTACAATGCATGAGGCCGTTCCAAAAGGACGCGCGTGAAGGTGTTCTAATGAAACAATCAATGTAACCGTCTCGACACTATTCCAAACCATTTCCTGCCACAGTTGGCGCATACGGGTGTTTTCATCGCGAATTACATGAAATGACATTTTGTGCTGTAGATTCAAATTATTTTTAAAAAGCGATGTACTGCTGGCGAAGCATTTTTATGAATCATTTAATATGTACATGTACATTTATATTACACGGATTATATTTATAATTGGAACTACCGTCCATCTGTACGCATGTATGTTTTTTCTGTATATTTACTTTTTATTCACGACTCTCCGAGGTTACTATTATTTATTTCTTCTTAATACATGTATGTGTACTTTTACTGAGACAATCGTAGAAAGTCGTAGACGTATGCTTATCCATTTTTGTCTGTCAATTTCACCAAATACAATGTACAGTCCGTTCAAAATTAAATGATAACGGTTACATACCTAAGCTCGTCGGTCTGGTAAGCTATGTTCATCTATGTTTAACTGTTTGTAAGTCCTAGATAAACATAGTTTACCTGACCTAGGTTTTACTGGGTGTAACTCCTAGATAAACATAGTTTACCTGACCTAGGTTTTACTGGGTGTAACGTATAGTGTAGAGCGAACGCCAGTAAGTAAGTACTGGGTGTAACTGAGTGAGTCTGTGGTCATTGCTATTCTTTTGGATTGGAATTATTCCCTCATTAGTAATACTGATTGAATCGAAAGTACGAGAAGTATTATCGTGTAAAATAGTTGGAACAATAATTCTAATTTGCTAGCTTCCAAATACGCTTACTCGTATATATAACGCGTAGGACAAAATCCCATTGGATATAAGACCAACTGCTCTTTTTTGTCAAGCTGGATAACTTTCAACTTTTCCTATTCATTTAGCTACCTAAGGATACTTAAAGATACTTTCTCTACCGTGTGTGTGACAGCCAATGTCGATTAACGGCTCCCAGAAACTGACCATGCAGACACCAATTTACACCTTGGTGGAATGGTGGCGCATGTGGGTTATTCTTGCTCAGCGAAATTTACCATTGGTCCAGACAGCCTCTCGATTCCGTAGCGCGCCCTTCATTTAGGTCACCGCTCCCAGAGCGAAGCGGTGTTTGTCAACCATATAAGTGGTAGTATTTTTGTAAATCTAATAATAATCGACAATATTGGCGATGTCAGAAATTGCCATTACACCTAAAGGATATATCTTAAATGAGCAACAGAAACAAACTTCAAGTTTCATTGTCTGCACACTAAATGTGGTCTAGATTGTTGTGCTCATCTAACGCATTGTTATGCACTTGTATTTCAAAAGTCTAATGGTTAAGTATGTTTCATCCGGCGATACAAAAGCAGTTGCCATAGACTACCAAACGTTATTTCCTTTAAGTTCTGATTAACTGATTAACTGTGTTCAATCAATGCGATATTTTGTAACAGTAAATTTCGTTGAAAGCATTCCGATACGGTAGATCAAAGTACTCCACCCCATTGTTTGTACAATGCTTAACTTTCATTGCATTTTGCAGTATTTACTCAAACCAGTTCTACATTAATAAAGTTTTTTTTTGTGTGGAACCACTTTGGTCGGTTTCCTGTTGAATGCTTTATAGATGAAATATCGGTAATCAGTTTAATTTGTACCTTTCTAAGTTTCTAACCATGGTGTTTACTGCACAATTCTTTATGTATACATTGACCAGAACTTCTCCCTGCTATACTTCGGACACTTGGGATCATCGTGAATTTGGTTATTTCTTTGTGAAACTAAGTCATCTTGCATTTTTACAACGGGGGCTTGGGGTTTAACTATTTTGTTGGGTCTTGTGTGGGCATTGCTTCTTGCAGTTGTTCTATGTTCTGTTGTTAGAATTTTCATTGCTCGGCAGGTTAAGTTGAGAGCTGCCTTCCCTGTCGGCGTTCATCTTATTTTAATACAGAAATCATTATCAATCACTGAATCTTTTGTTTTGCTCTTAGGTTTGCTGCAGGATTCTTTATGGATGAAGGACACAGGAGCCCCGAATATGGTTTGTCCACACGACGCTATACGTATCACTCGTGCACATAGTGTGTCACACTGTGGTGTTATGTGTTCAAAAGAAACTGGGTGTACATCGTTCACATATGAATCAAGCTTGGACACCAACTGCTATTTGATGGCTGTAGAGCCCGCGTCGTCACCTGGTTGCGTGGTCGCACCGAATGCCAAACATTTTAAAACGCCACCAACAAGTAAGTTCACATGCCTACGAATTTATAGTATTCTTTTATTGAATGGATGAACATTTAGGGAAGTCAAAACTGTAGTTTGTGATATAATTTCGTAGGCCTGTGGTAAGATAATTATTTAAACACTTGACATTCTACAGTGAAGACACATATTTACTAGAATCATCATAGATAATGTCTTGCGAAATAAGTAAACTTACATCCTGTGTCTATGAAGCTCAGTGTATAGAGAACGACAATAAGGAGTACAGTTGAACATATTTTACATGTGCTTTGAAGTTTCAATAGCAATAAATGATACAAGTTGAAATTGATAGTTATCCGAAAAGTCATACAGTAAATTGGTTTATAAATACGCTGTGATTGTATATTAGGTGAGACCAGTGTGTCGGACACACCACGTGACCGGTGTATATAATTATAGTTTCAGAGTATACCTGTCACCCAAATGACGCCACATATAGAACCTTCCAACTCTCGGACGGACAACCTTTCACGTACAGGTTAAGTCATTTGTTAATTACTAGACTAAGTATAATATTTAAGTTATCATCTGCTATAAATATGTAGCAAATTAATTCAACATGTGCAGTTTGTGCTTCCGTAGCTCAGTGGTTAGTTCCCTTGTCCGGGTTCAAATCCAGGTGGAGGCACTAATATATATGCATGCCATATTTCAGCAAAAATCTGAGTGTCAAATAAAGGCTATACTCGGCATTTTAGTTACTAAAACAATTATGCATCGCCAGGCAACACTTTACCAACGCATCATCCTTGTACTTTAGGGATATCTACACATTTCGGTGCCTCAGACATCAAGTCGAAATATTTTTCATTTTCTGCCATATAATTTGCAGGGCCAACTCTGTGCAGTATCGCAAATTAAGACACAGTAAGATAAGATAAACTTTATTTAACGTCAATTATGATGATTAACATAAGAAACATAAGCTACAAGCTTGTATTCGACATACAGTGGTAAGATACTAGTACACGAAATCCGGGTGCGATACCCTAACTCGTTTCGAATATATGCATTGGTTCTGATCGCGACGCGATTATAAAACTTCAACCAATTTGTTTACGATAATCACGACAAGTTATTATACCATATCTATTTCAGGATTGTGCATGACATGGTGGATGCTACAACTGCAAGTACCGCTTGTGTAGCATATGGTGGATTTCTAGCAAAGATTTCTACTGTTGCTAGGTTACGTTGGATACAATATGTAATGCAGAAGTGCACAGGTAATATGTAGTATTACATGTATAAAAGACGAATATCGATCGTAAAAATGACCGAGCACATGAGTACCGATTTTAGTACTTGTTGCCATCCCTATATCGATGGCTTAGAATGAGAAGGTCGTAACTATTACTAGTACTTACGACCTTATAAGGCTGATACATATTTGAAATCTCCAGTTCTAGACGCTTCTAATGAGCCTAGTTGTATGAAACTCGGAATCATGTTGACCAAAATGATGCAATAAAAGCTTGTTTTAACATAAGTAAAAAGTAAATTGCTGACAGTTTTTTCTGGTTTTCTCAATATATCGATTTTGTACTTACGACCTTCTCATTCTAAGCCAGCGATATATAGAACACAAGGGGTTTTCTGTTTACTAGTCTACCAACTTTGTTAAAGCACCATAAATCCGGCTACATTTTGTGTTTTCAAAACAGCAATCATTTGGTAACCTATCTGCAGAATGCTGCATTTTGAGTACTTAATTGAGTCCAAAAGGTTGAAAACGCGATTGAATGTGTTGTTTTGTGGACATGCACGATTTGTAGTCAAAGGGAAGCAACTCTAGTTAAGATTAGTCAAGATATTTAGATAATTGACATTACACCAGAGAAGAGATAGCTCCTCCAATGTGATTGTTGAAGGCTGCTTGGCGAAGGTTTTCAAGTTAATCCATTGGACCTTTTGATTATAATTTACCGTTAAAATTGATTTAAAGGGAATTGATTTACATCTGGCATAATGTCAATTATAACCTATGAATGTTTCAGAATTCGGATTCGGCCGATCCTACTATTACATCGGTGGAAGCAACATTGATGCCGACAATTACTTTGCACCCAACGCTTGGACATGGGAGAACGGAGAACCGGTCAACATGAACTCGACTTTCTGGGCGGATGGAAGACCAAACTGGGCTGATGAAGCACACTGTATGGTCATTGAAGGCGGAGACTATAACTGGAAATTTAATGATGATGTTTGCTCATATTCGCGCAACTATATTTGTGAAAAGCCTTGATTACTACTTTTAAAATACAAAAAATGTATCGTAGTCAGTAATAATATATTGAATAGAACTGATCTGTGTGCTTGCAATATATTTCGGTATGTGGAGTAGTAGTATTTTTGGAATCGACCTTTTGGGTTCGATATATGTGCAGTTGTACACTGTGTCATCCATTAAATAAGATGTTTTCATGTTCAAGCTTTAGATAGGATGCATCACTAAATTTGACTGATTTGGTAGTTCAGTAGAATGCATTAAAGCGATTCTGAGAATGATTGTTCTGTCTAAAACTGACAAGGACATTTGAAGTCAATGGCAACTAACCAAAATGCAAAAGACGTTTATGTCTATTGTAATGCATGTTACATGAACATTGACACAATTCTGAAATAAATGTAAAGAAAATAAAATTACATGTAAAGTAGCCGACAAATGTTTTAGATGAACAACGTGTCATGGAATTGTATCTAATCGTTAGGAACCTTATTTGGTCAAATCATAGTAAAACTGTAGAGCGTCTGTGTAACCACGTCCCTTTAGATTTCCTGCATTGGGTACACGCCCTATCTCCTGAAACCCGAACTTTCTCCACATTCGAACCGAGGTATCGTTTGATACGAACACTAGATTAAAGAACACTGCTCGGTAACCGATATCCTTGGCGAGTCTCAAAAAGTTCTCCGTCATGAATGTACCAATACCACATCCCCTGGAAGACTTCTTCACGATAAATCCAGCATTACAGATATGCGAACAACGACCGGGAAAGTTAGGTTTGATATAGAATGCACCTAGAACTTCGCCAGAGAGTTTATCCAGACATACAAACACATCATGACTTAGGTAGTACGCCCTGAAATCTTCTACCGTGGTCATATCTTCCTGTGGATAACTGTTGCCTGAAGTAAACAATCACATTATCTGCACGTGGTATGTTAAAACAACGATTGTTTTCGAAAGTTATTCACAACAATTAAATTTCGTTAAACCGGGCGCGGTGACCTAGGGGTAGGGCCTAGGGGTAGGGCGCGCGATTCGGGATCGAGAGGTCCCGTGTTCGATTCCCCTCTGGACCACTGGTTAAGTTCTTTGAGCAAGACTCACATGCTCCACTCCACCATGGTGTAAAATTAAATTCGTTAAACTAAGATAACGAACATTGGTGCACAGGAAAACCTCTCCAGAACAGCCACCTGTAGAGCATAAGATGTTCTCAACTTCTTATCTACGTGTATAAATTTAACCTCCACAGAGCAACAACCTCTGTACAATAAACAATATTTGACACTCCTAAAGGGTGTTGCTCTACAAAGGTTGTACTGCATTATGCATATCGGAACCCTTGATTTGCAAAATAAGGTAAATATTTGTGTGCACACGGTGTGTGTTTCAGTCGGCACTGGGTCAGAGGGGTCATCTTTGTTTGTTGTTTTCGTGTTGCATAGAGCGGTATCCGATATGCGCAGATACCGTAGTACAAATTTAAATGCTTCGATTTGTCTGTACGACATGCTCTCTGAATAAATGTCTAGAGTTAAAAGTCAACCCTAGTTATCACGATAAAAAAGGTTCTGTTGACAAACACGTGTTCACAAACATAGTACTTTCATCACCGACATCTACTAACGTTTACCATACGAACAATAAACAACACCATTAATTTGAAGATTACAAAAAAACACCATTTGCATCGCCGGACCAACTGTTCCTACCAGACATTTGAAGTTCGGTATGATGGGCATATTAAACCAGCGATTTACGCAAATGTAAAATACTATGAGTCTGTTAAACACACATGTGCGTACTCAACGCGTTATAAAACGTCAGAGAACTATAATGTATAATTTGAATTACCTTCTTCATTGACGATATATCGCAATATTTCATGTACTTCTTTCTCATATTTGTCTTCGTATTTACACAATACAATATCTCGATCATCCTTGGCTTTACCGCTGATAGGTAGGTAGGATAAATCTGCTGTCGTTCTTTTACCCTTAATCACATAAGCCATGGCTACTTCACTGAAAATTGATAGAATTTGAAAAACTCTTTAATTCAAACTGATTTTCTGTCGGTCGATTCTGAACCAAGTTCGTACAACTTATTCTAGATTTCTATTATTCAGGGGCATAGCTTGTCATACTTTTATTCAGGTCACACGGTTATTAAATTTAATTATTATAAGTATTTGATAACTGAGTGGGTAATTGAACTAGGATTTTTAGAACTGTATATACATTGGTGCTTCTCGGTTCTACTTGGACTTTCTTTTTATACGTATACAGGTCTAGCGTACTAGTTATACTTCATTGCCATTAGTTTTAACGCACACGAAAACTACCAACATGAATGTATATAGACTAGATTAATTTAGTGAATGGGAAGTTAATTAAAATAGGGTTTTCTATATATGCACGTATCTGAGGGGCACACAGAGGTTCCCTCAAGCTTTCAAACAACATTTCAGAGAACAATAAAATATCTCAGTGTTCACCATCTGTGTTTCAAGCGTCATTGCACATTTTACAATGTACATATGCTTGTAAACGATTGCTCAGCTATTATCATGTACATATCATATGAGAATCCTTTAGGTGTTGATCTCTAATTCTGATCCCAATTTCTGAGTGGCATATGGAAACGTGCGTACAGTTCACAATAACATGTAGTCAAACCTGGCGATCGAAGAGGTCAACTATGCCTTGTATGATATCGATCTCATGCAAATCATCCACACACAGTACATGTAGTATAGCCTCGATCCAATCGATACCCTTTGGTGAACCATACTGTTATTCATTAGTAACATGTGCATTCAATTTTCATAAACTAGCTGACATTAAAACTATATTACACCGCCACGTGGTTAATAAAATAATCTACATAAAGTAACGCTAATATGATATGCCAGTTCATTGCTGCCGAACTAAAAATAACGTAAACCAAAACTGAAAAGAAAACACACATACCTTTATTTGTCCTTGAGTGTAAATTAATCTGAGATCAAAGGAATAGGTGACTAAGTATCCAGTATCACATATATAGCTACGTGTCAGCGGTGTTTATAACATCTGGGTAAACTGAAGTTAATATCCGAGGTTATCAAGTCGTTAAACAGTTAAATACATAACGCGATTTATAAATACAACCGCGCTGCAAATGTTGTATGTAGCTATATTACACAGTTGGGTACTGCTTACAAGGGCGTATCAGTTTTCTAGCTAGTAATAGTATGTTTAATTTACATGTATGTACGCTGTCTAGCGATTTACAGATATGGTAAGACCTCGTTGCTACATCCAGGGGCGTAGCTGTTGAACTTGTAAATGGTGCTCCAAGCTATCGTACCAGGTCTTTCATATTTCTTAGTTAATCTAAGTCTATACTAATTTATTTAAGGTCGATTGTGAAACAAGTTTTTCCAGCTTATATCAATCACTCTCGACATCTTATTCCTTATGTTATCCATCGCCACGAGGGTATGAGAGAATATAGACCAGAAACTGTTTCTATTCTGTGCTGAGCGTTTAGCAATAGAATTACTGGCACCAGTTTTATTTAGTCTTGGGTATGGTGTCCAAGTTTCAATTTAGATAGCTTCGCCACATTTCCGGTCAGTGTCTAGTATCCGAAACGAAATTAAGCGACTAGAGGAATGGGTAAATTAAAGCATGGGTACTAAGCGACTAGAGGAATGGGTAAATTAAAACATGGGTACTAAGCGACTAGAGGAATGGGTAAATTAAAGCATGGGTACTAAGCGACTAGAGGAATGGGTAAATTAAAGCATGGGTACTAAGCGACTAGAGGAATGGGTAAATTAAAGCATGGGTACTAAGCGACTAGAGGAATGGGTAAATTAAAGCATGGGTACTAAGCGACTAGAGGAATGGGTAAATTAAAGCATGGGTACTAAGCGACTAGAGGAATGGGTAAATTAAAGCATGGGTACTAAGCGACTAGAGGAATGGGTAAATTAAAGCATGGGTACTAAGCGACTAGAGGAATGGGTAAATTAAAGCATGGGTACTAAGCGACTAGAGGAATGGGTAAATTAAAGCATGGGTACTAAGCGACTAGAGGAATGGGTAAATTAAAGCATGGGTAATGAGATATTCTACGAACTTGACAACCACTTACGGAAACAAACCCAAGAAAATTTACCTTCAACACCCAAATAGAAGAAAGCGAACAGTGATAGAGGCGTGTCAACTTTTAGACTTACAAAATCTGAGTAAATGTTCATAGCGCGCACAATTGCGCGCGTTAGCGACATTTTCGTTGCATTTTAGCAAAGTGTAAGTGCATTGTTATAACAACAGCCAGTTGTCTTTTTGTCTTGTTAATATATCCGAGTTATAGGCAGAAAAGATTCGAATTCCTATCAAGGGCAGACAACCGAGAGAGTCGGAATAAATTGGAGATGTTGACAGGTATGCTAATAAGAGGGGCTCGTCCCAGTCATACAGTGCCTTGAGTATATTTAACTCCTCTTTGTACTGAACAGGCAAATCACATCATCACAATTTACTTACTTTGCCAGTGATAAAAAATTATTAATGATTTTTGAAAATAAAACAATAAGCAATAAAACTGCGCAATACACAATTACTGTTACTTTTTCAAATACTATGCATACAGTAGACTGGAAAAAATTGCAGGCGTTATAGCACGTGTTCTACAACCCTATGCAAATACCGAAAATACGTACATGTATATTTGGTCTTTGTTCTACATTATTACCGTAGGTCACCTAAGATGAATTCTTGTAGTAGGCACCCGGTCTCAGACACCAGCTCATTAAAGTCTTTGTCTAACATCGGAGTGCGTACTCCATGCTCCAACCCATACTCGGTACTCGAATTGGAGCATTTCTTAGTTACAAAAACTGCGGTAACTTCTTTATTCTTGAATGGAAACATTATATGAAATGGGGGTTCATTTTCTTACGTAGATCATTTGCTACAAGTTGGTATTGGTTTTGATGCGAAATTTTTTAAAAAAACTGAATTTTCAATTTGGAGCATGGAGTATGGAGTACGGAGTTTGAGTATGATAATGAGAAATATTTATAATCACCGGGCCTGGTTGCGATTTTAAAATAGCTTCGTATAGTTGAACGTACAGTACACTATTTCCTGACTTAGCCAAAGTTGTCTGGTCTATTTTCAAAAGATTTTACAGTCTTAGCATAAAACTTTAAAAACAACTTCTTGTGAAGAGTTCCAAGTATCGGTATCTCGATCGGGTTTTTATTATATGTACATTTTAAATGGGTAATTATAAAATCTGAGCGCCACACTCAATATTACAATCACAAATTGTAATTGCTTACTTGTAAATACACTATAAACATGAAAACTACTAGGGAATATGCCAAAGTGAGTGAGTGAGTGAGTGAGTGAGTGAGTGAGTGCGTGCGTGCGTGCGTGCGTGAGTGAGTGAGTGAGTGAGTGAGTGAGTGAGTAAGTCGTGTATTATGTCAATGTTTGTTTATGAGTATTGCCATTAAATTTTAATGTATGCATTTTGGAATTTATTTCTTGAGTCTGATTCTCGTACTGCTTTTGGTATTTCATTCCATAGTCATGGTCCTGAGGTAGGTAAGTGATTTTCTGGAGAATTCAACATTTGGTGATGGTACATATAGTTCTTTATTGGTTACGGATCTGAGATAACATGAATGAACTTGGTTTAGTTTTGTGAACTTTTGTTGCATGTTTCTTGGAAATTGGTCGTCAGTGAGTGATTTGTACACAAGAATTGATTTTTTATATTTTAAATAGTGGATTTAATACTTCAGTACTGGGTGTAATTAAGCACGTATTTTAAGAAAAAAAAAGTGCTTTTTGCAAGTATTTTTGTATTTACAGGCCCATTTCTAATGTTTTTTTATGCAAATTATATCCTGTATTCTACATGATTCTATGAAAACGCTATTAGAACTGAAAAATACTGAATAATTATGTTTTAATCCTTGTCCCATTTCGCTAATTATATACTCTTTTGCTGTCATAAAAATAGTTGGGTTAATAAAGAGAGTTAATGAAAGTAACGTCAAATCTGATTGGCCAATCGTGTTTATTATTAGCAAATCAAATTCACTTTATTATTTATGCTTACGATTGACACGATAAATGCCAACCGAAAATTCAACAGCATCCCGTAAGCTCCACCCACTTGTTTCGTAGATACATTAATTGCAAACTTATGGGACAAATATAAATTGACATATTTCACCAAAATCCATAAAACGATAATTCAATGTAAAATATGCGAACCTATCACTGTTGAAGCAGAAATTTGTGAAGATTTCGTGTTATTTACACCGGCTATTTTTCAATGGGCGTGGTCAAAAATCGGCTCTCAGTGCGCCGTCACTACTCATACTGATTACAATATAACCTGTTAAGGAAACTGTGCAACTGTCAATATTCACATCGAATTTTTGACGAAATTTCCCAGTTAAACTGCTGTGAACAATTTTTGTTCAGATAAAACTTTGCAATAAACATTGCACGTGTTGCAGTGTGGCATTACTTCAAAAAGTAAAAGGTAATTTTCCTGATAGATGCTAGATTCTTGGCACCAATTTCCATCAAATCTGCAACTGAATTTTAACCAACGGGAACAGTGCCATTCTGAGTTGTAAATTTCACCAGGACCACATGATCCATACCCCTATTACCAGTGTCGATATTTTGTTTGTAGCACTAGTGTTTGATTCCTAGACTGAGGGTTTGCACATGTCAGCATGTTGTTTTTCTACTGCACTGCCACTGGTCAGCATCCATGCCCCCCTCCCCTTTGATCGGTGGTGGATAGCCGTGAAAAGGCCATGTTTTTACCTTCTGGCTCCCCCCACACTGCCCGGGACAGCTAGACCGAATGTCTGATGGCAGAAAATCTGTCCTTTTAGGGAAATTGAACCATTTCATGTAATATTTTACTGTCTTATATTTTTAACTGTGAGTTTGTCTCTTGGAGTGATGTTTCCTTTGAATTTTAACATAAAAAGACCTATTATGTATCGATTTTGTCTGAGCTAAAACATGGAAATAAGACTAATCGAATGATCAGTCTGATAAAAAAATTACTGGTCCAGTAGTACTTTTCCAATCTGTGCAGGACCGAATGTCCAGTACATATTTGGCATGTTTCGCGATGTCTGAACTTGTAATTAAACTTCTAAAATCTAAGCCTCTAGGAGATTCTGTTACATTTCTGACGTATCGCTCCCGTCTGAGTACTATTATGACTGAGTCGTCACATCAGTAGGAAAGAAAATGTGTATTCTTGATTCGCATCGACTCGATCCTTCTCATTGACTGGAGTCCTAATTGTTTTGGTCAATGCGGAGATGGTTCTTATCCTTTAAGTTTAACATGTTAAAATCAGTTCGAAGTCTTATTTCTGTCACAACGGTGAAACAAATGCGAATAAAAACAAAGTTCTTGTAATTGTTCTGTGATCACTAATAGCAACCAGCCATGAAAATCCATTTTAGTAAGCATCATCGCCTTAGCTTGTTACCATAGGGTTCAGTTGTTGATGATTTTTTTGTCAACAGGCTCGTTCACATTGATCGAAATCGGTGAACAGCATCTAAGATGATTAAACTTTATGTCACAAAGTTCTGTGTTTTTTGAAGAGTTCTCAGTCTTTGAGTTAAATATAGGCTGACCAATCAGAGGGCTCGAGTCGATGAGAAAGTTTCAGAATGATAGGCTCTTGACTGTTACTTGCTTAAATTGGTTCAAGAGTAAACTGTACATAGGATAAGAAGTGTGCATGCAAGGCGTTTAGCCCTAAGGGGCTCGACCCAACAAGAAAGCATGTTACTTTTTTGTATAATTACTGAAGCTTTTCCATTATAAAACAATTTGCTATCGATATGTTTTCAGATATATTTGCTGCATGTATATTAGTTGACTCGCGTGATGTCCGATCCTGAAGACCTACAGAGTGATGGGAAGTCAGGTGGTGGCGAGTGGATCTATCAACTTAAGAGAATTGGTCCACCAGCAACATGTCCCAAAGTTCCAGATGTAATGAAGTAAGTAGCTGTCATTGGCTAGTATTGCTTTTTGTGTAACAAGGGCTCAGTCAGTCAGTGCAATTTTTTAACTAGTCTACTAAATTAGGATTTGAAACTTCTTGCCTGTAGGCAGAATCGGCTACTTATCCTATGAACTGTATACTTGATGACTTTGATTACTGCAAACGTTACTTACCAGAGGCTTGTACCATAGTTATGCACTCAGCAAAATTAGCACTTGCACAGTTTTCAGGGACAAGTAATTGTTCATGATGTATTAACTCTAGTTGTAAACCAAGCCCTCGATATATCTGACATAACATGGATGTTCGTGTAACTTGAAGTTATAAAAGTCCTTTGATTTATGTTTAAAGACCATATATTATATTTCCACTTGATTTTTTTCCAACAATATATAATCACTATGTTAACTTATTTAAGAAAGTAAATTTTAAAAAGCCTCAAAGTCTGAAAAAATGATCTTACAGGAATTGCTATTTAATTAATTTATATAATTAAAAAAAATCTAAAGACTCAGTGTGTTACATGTTTGTTTCAGATTAAGTCTTGGGTTGACCAAGATTGGTCGAGGACAACAGAATGACTTCTACTTAGATTCAGCTGTACTGAAGAACTTTATATCTCGTTCACATGTGGAAGTATTTGGCAAGAAGAACGAGAATGGCGAGGTGGAATATATACTTACAGACAAGGGACTGAATGGCACATTCATAAATGATATCAGGGTTTGTAATTAGGACTTAAATATGGTATTTTTTATGCCCACCATCTTCGGTCAGTCATGTAACACTATCCTACATATCAACAAAAGTTTGGCCCCTGATTGACTTAGCTGGTTTTTGTCTGTCCATCCGTTACAAAATGTTGTAACTCAAATATTTTTAAAGTCCATCAAGGCATTGCATTCAAACTTGGCATAATTGTTTACCACCATAAACACATTGCATTGTCATTGCCATGTAACACTATCAACAAGTATAACAGAATTATGACTCCTGGTTGGCATAACAATTTGGACAAGGCTTCCATCGGGACATAAGCTTTTACTGAACACAGTCTTGTTTCCTGTAATATTTTTCAAAAATGAGTTATTGCATGGATAATTTGGCCCTGACCTTTATTCATGAATATATTACAAGGTTCTTGTGTTGAATATACAAATTTTGTTAAGCAAACAACCAAAGAGTCAAAATGTGAGCCCTGGATGAGTGTGACCAGGTATATTTTGTAAAACATTTGTCCCACATACCAGCTTTAAAGTGTATATAGCTATATTCTAACAGTCATTCAATGTCAAAATTATTACTTGCATCGTTTTTAGTATGATACTAGACTACCTTAATTGCAAATTAAAACTTTGGATGGGTTCCGTGTACTTTGATTCAATCGTCGGAAAAAGACGATTCTTATAGTTTCATAGGGTGTTCCAGAACACTTTCGTATGAAAATGGACAGTTCGCATGTCCAATAAATCGCAGAGAGAGTTTCTATTAAAACTGAAGGGAAAAATGATCTAATGGATATGAAAGCATAATTGTTTTTCAGTTTTTGAAACTTTTAAAAAAAATATCTTCCCATATAGCTTTTTATACTTTAACTATGAATATATATTTCAGACTCATAAGACTTGTACTATGGAAGTGGGTGATAAAGTTACATTCGGTCATACCAACGGCTACAAGATACAACCAGGCAGTTATGCTGAACAACCTTTATCAGAGTTTCAGTTTATGGTATGGAGTTAATTTCCTCACTTGATACAATGTTGTGCCCCCTTGAGAATATGTTATATGTCAAATTTAGCTTATACTTTTTGAAGAACAAAAGTTGAGCTATTGTCAGCGTCTGCCTGTGCAGTGTGCATTGATAAAGTTTATTTATTGAGTTATCTGCCTTTGCTACTATCAAGAAGGAGAAAGTCAAGCATCCAGCACTCGTAGGTGGTGCTCTTGTTCAACAAGTTGTCATTGACAACTTGTTGAACAATTCACCACCTACGAGTGCTGGATGCTCAGTCAATCCTATTTAACATTTTATCAATTCACTTTAACCCGTTTTTCATAATTGACTACCAGTAAGTATTTTTTTGTATTTGACTGACAATCATCATAAGTGCACCATGGTCTTCCATTCCCTGCCTAATTGGCCCATGTCAAGTGAGAGAAAAGACTTAAATTCTTTGTTTCACTCAAAATAGATTTAAGGTGTTAATTAGTTAATTGAGACCTAAAACATAATTCCAGATCTATACGAAAAAATTCGAGCCTTAACTTCGTGATATGTCTGAAGATTTTATATCGACAAAGAAGGAGACAAATCGGGAGTTCGAGATAACGAGAGTTGATCGACTGACTCACAGCAGGCTGGGCTAGCATAGTAGGCAGAGCTATAAGCTAGTAATACCGGGGGTCATGGGTTTCACTTACAAGTTTACTTAAATGGTAGTTGCCGTGACTGGTCCGAGAATGATGTCTCGCGGCTCAGTTAGGGTGTCAAAAGTGGCTTGGCATAAGGTCCCATCCAATAAATAAAAGGGGAACAAATATAGTGACTGACTCCCAGCCCAGCAACCCGCTAGTTAACTTGGCTGAGCTTCAGTAGTACGGAAAAGTAACACCGAAGTCCTGGTTTCGGCTCAATGTCAGGTGCATTTTTACTCCTTGTTGTACTCAAATATGGTGGTAACACTTCACAATTTAATAGATCTATTAGATTTCTTAGATCTCATAGTAGTCTACAGCTCATTGAACAGAAAACAACTATCAAGGGAAAAGTGAAATGCCTATCTGAGACATTTATATAGCTTGATGGTTGTATGCCTACCCATCATCTGACACCCAGAAATCTTGTTCATGTTATAAATTTTTCTGAATAGTCGATGTAAAGTTAGCATTGACATAATTATTAGTAAACTATATTTTATTATTATAGTGTAATTTTTATTAATATTTCCTGTAAGTGTATTAGTATGCTTATTCTTGGTAAAGTTGTATAGTTTTGTCCGGTACTACCAGTACCTGTATAATTCTGATAAATGATAAATGAGTTGTGACTTTACATATGTTTCATCTGTAGCTTTTTACTTAATGGTATTACATCTAATCTGATTGCAAAATTGAAATCAGCATACCAAAATACATCATTAAGCCAAGTTTCATCAAATTTTCTGAAGAATTAAAAAAGTTACAGCAATTTGTTTAAAATTTGTGAAATTTTCGGTTCCGTGGAATCGCGATTACAAGTCTGTCTTTTAGAAGGCAAAAATTCCTAAAATTGACCGTTTTTTCATGGTTTCAAATTGACATAACTTTTGATCCAGATGACATACCTAAATAATTCAAACAGTCCTGCAGAGCTTTTAATGAGTTCTTTAATGTGAACTAACAAATATTTATTTTTGTGGACATGCAAAAATTGACTGGGGTTGCTAAGTTAAATTAGTTCCTAGAAAAAAAAATGTATAAAAGATGATACATGACATTGTACAACCTGATTTTGTTTTGGTTTTAGTTTGAAAGAGTACCTAGAGTCCGCAAAACTTCAGAAATATTGTCTGAAGGCCTTACCACCTCGGAAACAGCCGATGATGATAGTATAGCCGATACCACTGATCTCAAATCGGAACCAACCCTAGTTACAGATAGGCTATTTCTTAGTGATCTTCAGTCTAATGTACAATCTCAAGAAAAAACTGCAAAATCACGAACTTCTCAAAAAGGCCGCAGCAGAAAAGACTCGAGTGAACATTCTGATCTGGAATTACCTAGTTCTAAAAATAGCTCACACACTAAAACTAAGCAAGTGACAAAAAAGAGAAATTCTGACAGTTCGAATAAATCTGTGACCTTAGATACTAGTGCTAGTAGTTCTAGGCGGCGGGGATCTGCAGCTAGTGCCCGGGAAACGTCAAGTAGTGCCCGGGAGTCATTAAGTAGTGCCCGGGAGACATCGAGTAGTGCCCGGGAAAAAATCTCAGAGACTATAGCAGCACTTGATTCGAGTGATTCGGATGATGAAGATGATAATGATGATGAAAAAGAAAAAGAAGAAGATGAAGAAGAAGAAAAGAAGAGCAGCTCAGAGGAAGAAGAAGAAGAAGAAGAAGAAGAAGAGGAAGAAGTTAAACCTAAAGTGGATTTAAGGAGAAAGAAAGTACAGCGTAAAGTCAGGTGAATGTTTGTTACAGTTGTTAAACTATTGCCTTACTTTGAGATTTTTTGCACTTAGAAAAGCTGATTTATAGTCATCAAGATGTGTAAGTTTCGTTATTGAAATGAAGTTTTCTGTCTATATATGATTTCAAACTTTTGCCACCTAATGAACTATGCCAAGTGGCAAAAATTGAAGGTTTACAAAAAACCACCACCTTTGGGTGAAAAATGGCAAAAAAATGACCACACCAAAATATTACCACTTCCATCTTTATCCTTTTTACCCCATTTCAGTTGTTACATGTTTTCCTCAATTTAAATGTTTTATCTGTTCATGAATTTTGTGTGTTATTGACATTTTAACAAAGGCTTTAAAGTTTTTATGCCCCAGCATCTACATGCGGGGCCTATAGTGATTCACCTGCCCATTTGTTCGTTTTTCAGTCTGCTGGTTTGTTAGTTCATTCATCTGTCCATTAAAAGCATTCAAGTTGATTGACTTAGTTATTATAAACAAGGCTACTGCGGTACTGGGGCATAAGTGTTTACTGAACAAACACATGCTTGTGGATGTTACAACTTACATTACTTAAAACATTGTCAATTATGTCTCTGTGTTTCCATGTTTCAGTGCACCAAAGAGAGCTCCTGCAAAACGTAAGGTGACTCTACCTTCAGACTCGGACGATAGCTCGGAAGAAGGTAAAATCTCACTTCATACCTCGTGGAATATATCACAATTGAGATCTAACAATAGTACACTCAATTCATGAAAACACACACAATCCTTGTCATTCAAGATGTTAGTTTTCTATGTAGAAGTTTAAGCGATCATATTGTGGAATTTTACTATTTCTTTTGCAGGAGAAAAGATAGAATCATACATTTATTTTCAATACTGTTAACATGAATAACACCCATCAAAAAGGTGTTTCACATATGGATGGTTGTCGTCTAGTTTGTCTGCTTATAATAACCACTGATCACGTTATGAAACTTCATAAGAGTAGTTGATACTTGTCCTAGTGGTTCATAGTATCAGCGATTGTTACTTGGATTAATATGGCAAGAGTTATTGCCTTTCATGGGAGACATAGATTTTAGGCTTTTTGTTTGTTTCAATATTTGCTGACAAAACTTTTATTTTACAGATGAGGAGAGTAAACCAGAAGCAGATCAGAAACCTAGAACACAGTCACAGTCAAATATGAGACAGAAACAGGCTGCAGCTAAGAAAAAGAAATCAGGTAAATAAGTAGAATGACGTGCAATTATGTATATAAAAGATATTTCAGACTTCAGTGTAGTCACTCATTTTTAGCTTGAATTTCTTTTCGAAGAAAACAAGAGCTATTGTCATAGCCTAATCGTTGGTATTGGCGTGCATATTGGTTAAGTTTATTGTTACGGTCAGTTCCTGGAAAACTACAAGAGATATCCACTTGAAACTTGGCATAGTTATTCACCATCACAAGGAGTCCATACTGACAAGGCTGATAACCCTGTGACCTGTCACATATATTGAGTTATCTGCCCTTGTTACTATCAAAATTGAGAAAGTCAAGCGTCCAGCACTGGTAGGCAATGCTCTTGTTACCTCAGCTGATTTTTAAGAAAAATTGAAAAACAAATAAGTTATAATCACATTTTTGCCAGTCAGTGTAATGAGATAGCTAGATCTATATAATAACAGTGTGGCCTCCATAGCTCAGTGGTAAGTGCGCTAGTTGCCTAAATCAGTGACCAGGGTTTAAATCTCGGTGGTAGCACACTTAGTGCCTGCCATATTCAGGAGAAAGCTGACTGGCAAATAAAGGTTATGCTCTGCAGTTACTGAGTATTGTAATTCATTGTTTTTAACTTGAAGGCAACGATGCTCCAGCAATAGGCAGCAGAAAGAGACGTCGAAAAACTGCAGCATCGGGACAAAGTACTGCAACGACTAGTGATGACCTTGAACCTGGTGTGGAATGGTATGAAGATGATAGATGTGAGGCACCGGATTGTAAACGACCGAAAAAGAAAAGAACACCATGGGTAAATAGTCTATCTTCTCTGATATATAGCATCATGTCTCAAGTGAATGTCTAAATGTTTTTTTTTCATATGACACTTGGTCAAGGGGTGTTACTAAATAATGTTCTTACCTAAGTCCTTTAACAATCTTCAAAATTAGCACATGTTAGGTTGTCTGGGAGAAGTAGTTCTTTGGTTCCGGCAAGTGACTTCTGCAGGAAATATATACTAGTATACTAGAGTATTGTGGGATACTGTTCACTTTTGCATATTCGGGCAAGTAATTTGAAATCCTAAATTCACAGATTGCTTTTAAAATGTAAGGATTGTTCTACTAATACCATAGTATTACCTATCCGAATAATGATGTTATATTTAAATTTTAATCCAATAAATGTCAAATAAGCCCCTTTTTTCACATTGAGGTTAACAAACATGGTCAAAAGGCAGAATGAATGTAGCACTGATGCCATAGAATCCTCTATATCTCTGTATTACTCCGGAAGGAGACAAGCCAACATATGTTAGGCATAACTAGGACTATAAAAACACAATCTATTAATAACTTTCGGCAAAATGGTAATGTTGAGAATCTGTTGAAAGTGAAAGTGTCAAAAAGTTGGTGATCTTTTGTGGAAGGAGAAGTACATTTATAGTTTATAACTGAAATATTGTTGAGAAGCAGTGCTAAACACAAATAAAGTTAAGTTACCAGTTTTTATGCCCCGTCATCTACTGATACAGTGATTGTTTTGTTTGTTTGTCCGTTTGTTCGTCTGTTTTGTTACGAAATGTTGAAACTCAAATATTGAAACTCAAGTCCATCAATACATTGATTTCAAACTTGACATATCCTTCTTTCCTATAATTTCGTGAATTCCTATGGTTTCGTGAACCTTGTTTGACATATTTCTGCTAAACGTGCAGGTCTAAAATTATTGACAAATGATTGAAGAAGTTAAAAAAATGATTTTCCATAAATATTTTGAGCATACGTCACTTTAAAACAAATTTTAGTGGAAAAAATATAAAATACCCCTAAAATTCAGTTAGGCAGAGAAGCAGACGACCCTAGGTCTATAATTTCATCATTTATGTGCGTCAGAATCATCACACAGCCACCATTTTGTGAATACACATGCTAGAAGAACCCCCAATGGAATTCCGCTGTGAACCAATAAAAACAGAGTTCCAGAATGATTTTTACTGACCAGCCAATCAGAATTCACGAATCTTTAGGAAACTTGTCTTCTAATTGAAGAGTTGGAGTCCACTCTGTAAGATGGCTGCTACTTGGAAAACACGATGAATTTTCATCATGTTTTGTATTTAACTTGTTGAAAGGGGTTCAGGCATTAGTTTCATCGTAGAATTTTTTTTATAAATCAACAAATATGTGAGCATTCTTCAAAAACAAATCTTATGTTCACGAAATCACAGGAAAGCAGGCTACTTGTTAACCATCAAAAATACATAACATTATTTAGCCATATAAACTATTAAACATTTCAACAGAATTATGGCCCCTGAATGACATTACAATTTGTTATGGGCAAGGTTTCCACCGGGGTGTTTACTGAACACAGTCTTGTTGAGGGCTGCTTTCTGCAGTTCAACTGTTTCGCCACCATTTGACATTTTAACTTCAATGAGCTAAGTTAACAATATATTTGAGTGGATATACTTGAAGTATGTCAAACCATTAAATATTTACAATGAACAAACATTACCACATATGTAATGTATGATTGCAGGTACAATGTGACGACTGTGACAGTTGGTACCATACTGTATGTGTCGGTGCAAACTACAACAGATTGAAGGACAGTGACGAACATTTCAACTGTGGATGTGAATAATGTCGCCATGACAACCTCAATGTGTACATTGTGTCATAGCAACTATTGTTCCATAACAACTTATTTTTCATGGCAACTATTTTTCCTAGCAACCGGTGTATGTTGATAGCAATTGTATTATGTTAGTCTAGAAATGTGTTGAAATACAACTCTGGCAAAGGGTTGTCATTGAAAGGTATTACAGTGTGGCAGCTCTCATTGCTTGAAACAAGAACTTGCACATTTTTGGTGTAACTTGGTACAGAAATATTACAAGGGCATAGGTAGAGGAAAGGGGTCCCTGCATGACTAATAGGGTCTGCAAGACTTACAGTTCTTGACTTAGAGGGGCGGGAAAGAAGGGACTGCAAATCCACGAGGGGCTGGAAAGGGGTCACTTCAAGACTTATAGGGGCTGGAAAGGGGTCAATGCAAGACTTAGAAGAGGGGCTGTATAGGGGTTGCTTCAAGACTTAGAAGAGGGGCTGTTTAGGGGTTGCTTCAAGACTTAGAGGGGCTGGATAGGGGTCGTTGCAAGGCTTACCCTCTGTCAGAAAGAGTGTATTATGAAAAGTGTTGAGTCAGAAGCATAAGTGATTTTTTTGTGAGGAGAAAAGGTTATTAGGTTAACATTTTTACATTATTTTGGATGGTCTATACATAATATTTTGTCATAACATTGACATATTGATTATTTGATATAGCTTTTTATGCATGCATTTGTGCAATAATACCTGGTCAGTCTGCGCAGTTGCACACTGTGGTGTACCTTGAATTGTGCTCATGTTTTATGGTTTAGCTTTAACTATATGTTATTACATATGATCATTATGTTAATTTAGTTTGACTTACTTTGTCTTATTATGTAAGCCTGTTCTCTCAGATGTGGAGCATAGGCAGCTAGCAATCGTAGTCCATCTCTGTTAGTTTGATTGCAGCTATTGATGCTGACTTGATGTCGCTTGCTGTCTAAATTGTCGATCAGAGTTCAAATGGCAGTGGTCGCGCTCATATGCCTGCCATATTACAGCAGAAAGCTGACTGGCAAATAAAGGCTCTTCTCAGCATACAGATTATCAGTTATAGTGAATAGCTCATTATTGTCTCATTTATTTGTTATTAGTTTAAATTGCCATAGTTTGACCTACAAAGTGTGATGTACATAATTATTGTAATCATTTTTGTCATGCTCTTATCTTGTAAAACAAAGTATAACTACAAAAATAATATTCATGTACCGGTATGATAAAACCCATGATCTAAGTAGGCCTAATCGTGACGACTTCAAAATTAAGACCAAAACCTTTTCCGATCCATTTTCTACATTAATTTCCAAAATACCTTGTCTATAGTCACATGATGACTGCCATATTTCTCCAGCCAATAACGCCGCTGTCAATAGCATGTAGTATAATACAGGGGTAAAAGTTTTCAGTCTAAATACTGATTTCAGTATTTTTAGAAATAATTCCCCTATGTAATTTCTATGAAAATCATTAAGTTCAGTATATTGACAAGCAGATTCCAGTATTTTGAAAATTTTGAACTTTTACCCCTGATAATATAACTGATCAAATTTGGGGCCTGACAATGAGTTTGTCCTGAAACAGAAAAAAACATAGTTCTCTTATCATACTGTTGAACTCTTTCAACACCAACTCAATAATGACACAAGTGTTTAATATTCCCAAATGATGGTATTATTATTGAGGTTTCAATGTGTATCAGCTTTTGGAAAATTGTGTTTTCAGAAAAAAATGGCAGGGATAGGCCCTATGTATGAGATTCAAATCAAAATGAATTATACTGGTATTCAAAGTGATGGTGTTATTATCTCTCCCACGTATAGTAGACAGTGTTGGAGACATTTTGATTTTGTGCAGGATGGATGTCACAAAGTTTGTCTGCACTAAAGATACGTTCTACTTAAGTATTGATCAGATTTTAGTGATTCACATGCATATGAAAATTTGGTATCAATTTATCAAGCCTAATTATGCATAATATCAGGAATACTAGCTTGGATGATTGTTACAGGAGATATTTACATTTGTCAAAAATCTCCATCTAGTTGGTATATAAAGTTGACTGTCATTGAAGATATTCATGTATTCTGTGTAGTTTTACATGTTAAATTATTTCAGATTTTGATCTCAACTAAATGTACCTACTATGCTCTATGTGTGTAGATTTATATGTCAGTATATGTTCATAGTTAATACAAATAATACTAGTACAGTATACAGTACCAGCTTGTGTTTTAAACTTTTATTTGGTAGAGTAATTCTTTATTCATCAATGTCAATCTACCAGGTGGCAGGTGTTCATAATTTATCAAGACTTAAAGAATTTTTTAATTTATCATTACTTTCAGAAAGAAAATAGTAGATTCATATGTTACTAATACCCTAGTCACATTTGCCCTACGAGCTCCGTACAAGTTGATTTTTCGGAACACGTATGACGTCCGTACGGAGCCCGTTCGGATATCGAGACTCGTACAAGCATTGTACGGAATTTCACAACTCGAAGAGGACTCGGTGATCTTTTGAAAACTATACATTCTGTACAACTCGTACGAGATGCGTACGAGCTGTGACCAGATGCAAATACCGTTAGGATTATAATATTTCAGACTCGCATGAGTCGGTAAATCCATACGGACATCGTACGAGCATTGTGACCGTAGCATTAACGAAACTTTACTGGTGTGTAAACCGTCACATCTAGGCCAATCAGAATGCAGGGATTTGCTTACTTTGGAAATATTTTTGCATAAAGCTTAATACAATGCTCATTATAAATATATAAAACTAATAGATATAGTTACCAGTTCACTATTCTCCGATTGTATTAGTTCTATTTTGTTCTGATCTTGGATTGCCTATCTCTTGTAAGGGGAGATCATACATATATTACTGCATAATCTTAGTGTTCAGAGTTCCCTCTCTTGATGACTGGGACACTTATAGTGCTATTGTTATGAAACCATGGCAACATTTGTTTATTTATAGTTAGCATTTATGATTTATAAAATATGTTACTTAAGTCATTTATTAAATTTCGTAAATTTCATTTTTCATTATCTCATATTTGTAAATAATGCATTGAAAAAAATGAGTTTTTTGTGTAAAGTGTTAAAGTTTAGGTTTAAATTTTCTTATTGTATGATTGAACATGTTTATTGTACCACCAAAGTTTTTAATTTTAACCATAAAAAATATCAAAGCAGTTGATCCATCGCCAAAATATACTTGCATATAGTTATATGCTGTATGATAAACAGGAGGGCATCACATCAAATTGGAATATTGCAATCTGTGAGACAAGGCACCGCGGGTTGTCTGCAAGACTGTTTTAAGTCCTTCTTTAATTGTATGTAGTTACTACAGGGTAGCGGGAAACCCTCGAAAATTTTTGTGATAGTTTCACTCAGATTACGTGTATCTCATATGAATGACGATCTTCACATCCATCTGATGTTACAAAATATCAACGTCAGGTACTTCAGCAGCTGAATTTTACTTTTCTATGGGAAATAACTCCTCATTACCCTGCATCAAATTGCACCTTTTATTTATTCCGTTTACTAGATTTTTCCACATTAGATAGCATGTACTATAACCTAATTAATTAAACGTTGGGTCTGACGATATAAAATATATTAATTAAATTTATCTAAGAGGTCAATATGATCATTAACTTGTATATTGTCAGTTTGTCAGTGTCACATGAACCACCAAATATGTATATATAATTTATAAGTAAGTCTAAGACTGTTCTGCTCGTTTTTATTCTACAAAACTTAAAAGTATTGTTGTTAACACATGACCTGTTATTGACATTGCTCATAGAAATATTACTGGTATTTTATTTTAGACTATTATTTCGTTTGTTTTCAAAGTATTTTATCTGTATTACTACTAGTACCCTGTAGTCTGTCTTAGATTGCTAGACGTTAGAGTTATTTGACAAATATGTATGTTCAAAGCAGTTGACTGTTTAATACAGGAGTTTTTTGATATATGCACCAGTCAATATTTTGCCCATTATAGGGGGATTAGCCTCTATTGATGTTGATGTAGTTTTGCTCTTAGCCCACATAATTTAATCCTTTTGTTACCTGAATGAAAAAAATACCAGGAATTCCATGGTACAATGAGAGCCTAGAGTATTCAGACTATTTGTCCAGGCTTCTCGAGGGTACCTAAAATTAGGCAACCAATTTCTGTATTCACATAATATCACACATGGCATCTGGCCAATTATAGTTGGTTGAACAATCTATGTGGGTAAAATAGATGTTGATAATACGAGAGGTGCCCCACTTATATTTGAACAGTATCGAATATCAAATAATTCTATGTTTATTATATATAATCAAAATATTTCTATATCATCGTGCATAATAATGTGTTATGAAACACATACAACTATTGATTATTAATTTATTTCTTAGTTTGCACTCAAATCTACAATTTTGTAGGGGGTATGGTGTTTGGCCTTTTGAAGACCGAATAATCCGATCAATGCTGTTTGCATTTCCCGCCTGTAATAAACGCAGCTATATTCCATAGACTAAAGGGTTTGTTGATATATGTTCATTGGACTTTGGCCTTTACTAATATTGCGTAATATACTTCAAATGTGTGTTCTTAAGGTACAGAATGGTGTTTTTGTGGAGGGAGTTGAAGCTCCGTGTTGACAAAACACCATGCTCCCCAAATGGTCTCCAGGAAAGTTGTTTTGCAAACATTGTGACCAAATATGGTTTGGAACCTAATGTACACACCAATGGGCATTCACCTTTGACTTTTTAGTAAAACATATATGTTCCATTAAGCCAGTATAGCAAACAACAGCATACGTTATGCAAACGTTCGGATACATGTGAAGCTTAACGAATGCCAACTTATGGGTAGCCTTATCAATATTTATCATATAGTAGGTTGTCCGTTCATGGTATATTACTCAACGATAAAGTATTGCCTCTACAGAAGTGACAAAGTTGTGGCATTTACGGTTCCGTTGAAGTATACACAGCGTTAAAGACATTTGTCTCCCTTATGTTGTTTTTTGTGGTATTGAGCATGTAAACACCGATTTTATCCCGAGTCCGGTATGTATAATTCTCTAAATGAACAAATCGAAAGTTCCAATGGGTTCTCTTTACGTCGCTGAAGTCCCTATTTTGGTTTTTGGATATGTCTTACTTATCAAATAACCAAAGTTTATGATTTTGGTAGGTATCATCACTTTTTGTCAGTTTTTAATATTTTGCGTAATTTCGTAAAAAACACCAACAAAACGCAAAACATCCTTCCTGTGACAAAAATTGCATATTTTCTTCACAAAAATGGAATATCCATGCTCGACCAACAACTTTTAAGGGCTTTTATGGCAGTGGCTGACCTTCAAAACGCAAAACACCATACCCTCTACAAAAGTGTTGTTTTTGGTTCATTCTATTTATCAAACAAACCAAGCATTTAGTGTAAATATTACCTAACACATATATTTACACAGTACAAAAGAAATATTCGATTTATACCATATTTCCATGAAAATATTTCATGTTCAACACTGTTCAAATATAAGTGGGGCACCTCTCGTAGTGACTGTTTGTTTATAATACTGTTCTTGGTATGTTTAGTAGCTATGTTGTTGTTTAATACATAGATGTGTTATAATGCAATTAATGTTAAGTTCATGCATCTTATTCCATATGTAGACTTAGTCTAGTGTTCAGTATCATGAATATGCATTTGTTATAATTAGTCAAGACTTACAATGAATATGCATATTTTATATTATAATTAGTGATGATTTTCAATGAATGCCTATGCATTATAATAAATTAGAGTCTAAATAAATATACAGTATATGTGTCCAGTATTATCATGGCCACCATCTTTGAAGAGGTGGTATATTGCTGTCAGTCGGTAGACCAATAGGTTTCCGTCCAGTAACTCAAAAACACTTTGCCCTAGGATCTTCAAACTTTAGATGGAGGTTGGCAACTTTTGAAAAACAGTAGATGAACCCTATTTATTTGAGGTCAAGGTCACTTTGATCTTAACCATTTTCATCAATAATGCTGCTGTCACAGTGCTGTGGGACATACATGTTTTACGAACATCACTAATTCTCATTCATTTTATTTCTATATATTGGTATTCTAAAAGAAACCTCATGTAGATGATATATAAATCTGAGTAATTTATTATTCCTATGGCATTGAAATGTATAAAAAGTCCATACTGACGAGGCTGATAACCCTGTGACCTATATTTATTGAGTTACCTGCCCTTATTACTCTTAGAAGTTTCACTCACTATCAAGAAGGAGAAAGTGGAGCGTCCAGCACTCATAGGTGGTGTTCTTGTTCACTTGTATTTGCTGGGGCGTCAATTTTCCGGAATTCCAAAATTTACAAATCCTGAAAGAGCCATGATTTCTTACGAAAAAAGTTATTTGATGAAAAAATCTGTTTTGAAAGAATTTCTTAAAGAGGCATTCCCTATAACTAGCATATTTCTCTCTACTATCACATTTTAAATGTGCTAAGCACTATCAATTATCAATTTGTCAGAAGAAAGTGTGCGCAAATATGTGTCAATAATGTCAAAAATATTTAAATAACCAATAATAATTTATTGCTTCCAGCGATTTATTATTATGTGGTCAAAAGGAAACAACTCGTGACTATTTTGGCTCGTTATGGAAATATGTTTTCATTTTTTCTCGGTTATTTGTGGGCTTTGTTTGTTGAAAATTTGAGGAGTTAAAGCAATAATGATTCTCATTTAATGTATAATATTCCTGAATCGATTTAAATGATCAAAGTTATAGGGAACACCTCTGGTTCAAATAATCAAACAATGTGGTTGAAGGCCTAGTTGTTTGTTAAAAATGGTTGTCTGAATCTGATTTTCCTGATTTTAAATTTGGCTCAGTTGACACCCCTGACTTTAGTCACAAATACATTTTCATTGCCATCTAATTGTAAAACAGCGAACTTCAGTCTTGTTTGGCTGCCTGAACTTCAGCCTGTCATCAGGTGGCAACTGAAGCAATTTGTGTCTCTTTCAACATAAGCTTTGCTTCTCATCAGAAGTGGTTTGTACGACGCCTATACATCACCTCTGTTGTGTACCCGATCACACACATTGAATACACGAGTACCAACCTCGTCTAGCATCTCTGGGTGATAAGTATTAATGTGACAATGTTCTTCCTTGCACCATTTTATTGTGTGTTATGTTATTGTGGTAAAATGTTGCATTAGTTGTTTTGATCAGTGTTTTATATTTTATTGGTTTTCTAATAAAAAAATGTCATGGTATGAACATAGTTACAATAAAGAATCAATATTTCATACCATTTATGTGTTTAATCAAGCTACGTGATGGATCCATGTGTATCTAATATCGGATAATTAATTCAATTTTCTGCTTTCAATGTTTTGGAGTTTCATAAAAACTATATTTTCATGCCCCCGACCCCTCAACGAATGGGGGGGGGGGTATATTGGATTAGGTTTTAAATGATCACTGGTTGTTCAGATATATATATATGATTTGTTGACAAACTTGGTTTGGTATAGAGGGTGTGGTCCCCCTATTGGTATTTCTTAGAATGTGTGGTCACCATCCTTTGTAATTTAGATTATATACTTAGGTATATACATCAGGCCTGGTATTTGTCTAGCTTTGTCTATATTGAAAAGTGGAATTTCAGGCTTTGTAATGATTGTTAATTACCAGGCCTGGTACATGTATGTCCTTGATTATTATGATTACTGTGAATAATGCATCAGGGATGACTATGTTTGTACTACTAAAAATCATGTATTTATTTGTTGCAATCTCTCGTCAGTCAAGCTATGTTTAAAGTTTAATCAATGTAGGCACATGATTAAATATAGTTTATACTATATAATAAAATAGTACTATTTAGTAAAAATATATGATTTTTCTTAAAATTCATTGTATTCAGAGAAAATAGCTGTTTCCTTAACATTTCCTGTGTAAACTGATAATTTTTCAGGATTTTCAAAGTTTCTAACTTGTACCCATACTATTGGTTATGTCTCCCAATTATATGAAAAATGCCAGAGTTACAGCCCTTAGTAGGCGACAAACATTTCTGTGTTACAAATTTCATTTGAATTCCTTGTTTACCTGGACAAAATAATTATGTTTCTTGTGGGAATGTGATGTCATCACTCTTTGTGTACGTTCAGTCAATTACCTGCCATCTCCATTAACAGGGAAATTGTGCAATAGTAGCATCGAGCCGAAAATTGCCTGTACCATTGACAATATTTTTTGTAAGGCCACTGTTTTCTATTTCTTTTTTCTAAGGCTTCTTTGGAACTGACCTGTGTCAGTCCTTTTATGTTACAATTAAGACTTGTTGGCATTGAAAGATTTACTGATGTAATAATAAGCTTGTCGTCCTATTGGTGCAACAAGGTGGTATCTCACTATACACTAAATAAAGAGATACAACATTATTGCATCAATGATTTAGCTTGGCTATTTTGACCTGAACCTGACCTTTATGCAAGAATATATTACAAGGTTCTTGCTTTGAATATATCAATTTCCGCTAGCAAATCGTGCAATATCGGTATTTAAGATGTGTGTTTGTATTATATCTCGAGCGTCTTCGTGATACTTCCCGATTATGAAAACATACAATCGGTGTTGTAAACGTTGGCAATATATCAACCGTTAAATTATGGTAATCAATAGGTCAGGCTCGTGTCAATGTGGGCAAGCTATATGTAATAAATAATTATATAGTTTTTCTATAGTTTCAGTGTTATGTTATGAAATGATTCTATATGATGTATATTGAGCTTGTACATTTAAAGTCCTTAGATTTTTATCACTTTTTGAGTGTTGTTCTATTGTTAGGTTTTGTACATATATGTGTGACATTGAAACAAAATAAAGTGTCTGTATTGTACGAAGTGTTTGTCTTCTATGTTTCCTTCCCATCAAACAAATGTGCCTTTGAAACAACAATCTGACCTAGTAGCAATATGTCAATGAATTGAGAACATATTTCCGACTCACTGGCAGGGTTAAAAGTTTTCAGTCTAAATACTGATTTCAGAATTTTTAGAAATAATACCCCTATGTAATTTCTATAAAAATCATTTCGTTCAGTATATTGACAAGCAGGTTTCAGTATTTTGAAAATTTTGAACTTTTACCCAAGAATTTGAGAGGATATCGAAATTTTAAACATTTCTAAGTCGAAAAAGGGCATTATCTGAACTAAATAAGTACAAATACATCACCCCCTACACCATCACCCTAGTGTGTCTGCAATTAACTTTGTTGTCTTCCTTATATCATCAGTATCTCCATGGCGCTTCTTTTGAAGAGTTGTATCTGTGGACGACGTTGCAGATCACTCGTGTCCACTTCATCTCCATACTCGACCGTTTGTTCTTCTTCCATCATGGACAGATCAGAGATGGCACCAATTTGTACTTCCGATGCATGTAAGAGTTCAGCCTGTTGTGCCCTGACGTAATCGAACCATAATCACTTGTTCTGACCTGATGGTAAGGATTAGCCTTTTGTCTTGGTCTTGTGCAGTTCTTGATAATAGTCACTTTCTCTTTGCAACTCACATTACTGTACTGATGATTGTGCTGACTGTGCTGTCATTTCTGCTAATTCATCTGCTTTACTTGTAGTACTTGACAAAAGGAGCGGTGGCCTAGAGGTAGGACACGCGCTTCGGGATCGAGAGGTCCCGGGTTCGATCCCCCTCTGGACCACTGGTTAATTTCTCTGAGCAAGGCCCACAGTTCCACTCCACCATGGTGTAAAATGGTACCTGTGAGGGCAGTGTCTATTCCTGGGCGCCGTAGATCGATGTTGGCTGCCACACCACAGGGGAGAAATATTCTCCACAGGGAGACACGAGTGTAGGTTTCCATATGTAGCCCAATGACCAGGGGAAGTTGAAATGTCAAAGGGTGCTTGAGCGGCATAACACCTGAAAAGAGCCCTAGAAAATTGGTAACTTAACTTAAATACCTTCTCCTGTGTCGACGCCATTGTCAAGACAAAAAGTGTGTACAACATATCAGAGAAATATATCAATAGATGTCAATAGACATCGGTTACAAGTTAGGACGTTCTATCTAGAAACCCAGAATAGACAGAACATATTGGCTATAATTTAATTTGACTTTCTACTTGGAAAAGGGCCGATGGTATTGTCATTGATTATACCTTCGTAACTTTAGCATTACGCCAACTCTCGAGTGATTGCAATAGCCATACCCATATATTTTTGAAATTATTATTGGTTTGTCGTAACATTTTGTTCTACAAAAGGTTTTCTGGTACACTGTATGGTGATAAGAGTATTTTGCGATGTCATTGCTGTCTCATGTTGCGAACAAAGCAAATACCTAAACAACATATATAGGTCTTAGGTACAAAGGAGGTCATATTTGAATCCTGAAAATCAATCAAATCTAGATCTAAAAGTAGTCTATGCTTTTAGTTCGTACAAATAAGAAATCAATCGCAGCTTTTAGTACAAAGAGAACACGCGCGCTGTATAATAGAATGTTCTTCAACAAATATTTATTGGTGTTGATTTTCTATTTTCGTTCCATGAAATTATAGTTCAGTGCAAGGAAATTTCATTCTCCAAACATTAGGATAATTATCAATTAGGTTCAGGCATCCGGAGACTGAGACCTCTTCCATCAGAAAGTCTTTGTTTTTTGTTGGCATGCTTAAAGTGATTCGCCAGTATGCCAGACACCCACCATGCCGTTAGCACGTGCTATTTGTTGTTATTGTCAATATGGTTGCCATACTGATGAAGGTAAGTTAGGTGACCCGTAAAAGTTCGACAATTTCCGTGTGTCTCCGGTAAATCTAATGCAGTGCATAAAGACCGAGGTGATCAGAATGATAAAATATGATACTGGTTTGGTACATTGCGGTATGGTACGGATTAAAGGGTATATATGCGTTTTATAATGCTTTATTAATAGGTCGTCGAAATATGGAACATTATTGTATACATGGATTCATATTGGTAGCCAAACATTATACAGAATATCAGCGGCTATCGGTTTAGTTTGACCATTTATTTATTCGTGACCAGAATTTGAAACAAGCGGACTAACAAAACAGGATTTAATAGCATTTCAGAAATAGTTTTGAAAAGGGAACTTCTCAAATCATAGTTCTGTAAATAATTATTATAGGAACGCAAATATAATAAGAACCGCGTGAAATACTTTGTATCTGCAAGCGATAGAAAATGTCATTCTGTCGCACCTAGAATAATAATAATGATAAGCATAGTTAACCGAATTTGTTAACAACGATATGAATTTACTTGTCATTTGTACTCTGGTTTCTTTACTGAGCTTCGTGAATGGTGACACCATGTACGGACAAAGACTGGATGGATTTGTTATAAAAACTATTATTCAAGTTAGTTTTGAAGATTGTGCAAAAGAATGTCACCGAAGACCTGCGTGTTTGTCGATAAACTACAACAGTCGGTTCAAGATTTGTGAACCCAATTCAGAGTCTCCATTGGAACCTGTGACTATCCTGCCAACGAACATTCTGAAACTCGCAAAGCAGTGGAACTTTTGTGCTATAAGCAACCAAAACGTACTTGATATTGGTAAATGTTATGACAACGACTGCTTAATTGGACAAGTTTGTGTTGACCTTGACGTTGGATATGAATGTAAGAATGAGGGTGCCAGTCCTACTACTTTTGAGATTGATAATGGTGTCGTTAATGGTAACATGAATGACAATGGTTCAAAGATTGCGTTTGAATGTTTTGCATCGTACGTTCTAGACGGACCAAGAATTTCTACGTATTCCGAAGTTACTGGATGGAGCGAAATACCTGTTTGTGAAATAGTCTGTCCGGTACCAAGTGGTATACTTAACAGCCCGATCCTACAGATCACACAGGCGGTGATCTATTATGGAAATGTCCTGACAGTTTACCCTGGTCCTGATTACAGTAGTGTTTCTGAAACACCTGCTATAAAGACGAGTAATATAACATTTCAATGTAGAAGTAACCCCGCTACATCGGCCAGTATGAACCTTACATGTAACGCTGGTAACTGGGACTTCAAACCCGATTGTTCGTCAGGTGACTTAGCATGCGACCTTGAAACAAGCTGTACAAATACAATCGCTGACAATTGTATTAACGCGATTTGTCACTGTCCGCTAGGAACCAGCTACAGTTACTCTTTGCAGCTTTGTGTTGACAGATGCCCTGGGGATCTTGCGACTACCTTTACTAAGGTCAATGGTATAGAAATGATCAATGACTTCGACTATGACCTATTCACTGGCATTACAGCTAAGCAATGTCTGAACAATTGTCTGAAAACTAGTACTTGTTTGAGCTACGAATATGGAACCTATGATGGGGAGTGGTCATGTTATATACGAACTGTTGTTGTAGCTGATTACCCGAACGATATGCGTGATTGGTCAGGAGGAGCATTCTTCCAACGTGATTGCGTGTAAATGATTAATAATGTACATTTGTACCTCTCATTGTAGAACACTTCAAGTTGTAAACCAAGTGAATAATTTATCTTTCCCCCTTTTAGAGTTTCAATACACCTATATTCTGTTCGTTTTCAAAACACTTTGGTGATTTTAGACGAAACCCGATGTTAGATATATTTTTTCTCTTGGGAAGTTTGTATACGTGATTTTATTCTGACGTTTGCAATCACAATGGACAGTTATTTCTCTACGAATATACCGGATTTCATCATTTGAAACAAAATGTTTACATGTGTAAAAGACGTTTCTGCCTTGTTGCGATAGACCACGATATATCCACATGTGACCGTATTTTGAAGTAGGTTCTATAATACCACCAGGAAGGAAAACAACAAGACATGATTTATTACTCTTAAAAACCACGTCACAATCAAAGTTATTTCAAGCTAAATGTCAAAAAAAGTCAGCTACGTACATAACAACTACAAACTATATACAATGTATATAACACGTTACAAACAAGTACAGGGATGAGTTCGTGTCCTAGTCAATTGCATCCACGACCCCACGCCCCGGGGATGGGCGGTGGACAGCCGGGAAAACGGCCGTGTTTTTACCTTTCGGCTTCCCCGCACTGCTGATTTTTTTCTCCGAACCAATACCCTGGGGACAATATTTAGTTGTCAGGGACCGGGGAAATATCGGAGATTTTACCATCGTGGACAGGGGGGGGGGGTGACAACCCAAAGTAAAAATCCAGGTCCATCCCGGGTGGTGGGGTCAAGGGTGCAACTGACTGGTGCATGAGCGAGATATCGTGATTTATACTTTGACGACCACAGACCATGATTAAATGTACAATAAATATAATGTCACAGGCGGTATAAAAGCAACTTAGCAATCGTATAATGTTCTTCACCGCATTAAAACACACCATTCTATACAACGTTACTCGTAAAAACTTCTTATTTCTAAACAACTCTCGAACATGTTTACACTGTATTAATACCGTTCAGCATCATCTTCCTCGGTCTCTGAAAGATATAGAGAATTTTAATTACTTATAAAACTTGACAAATATAATTTATTTCTGTGAATACGGTAGTAATTAAGGTACATGTATATATTGCTTCAACACTCGGGATTAGTCCAAGATATTTTGTATAATCAGATACACAGACATAGCCAGGGCCGAAATGTTTTGGTGTATATTATAATATATTAAATTGTAACATTTGCATATAATATAGTTATGCCAAACACTGATGCAGCTACCTATGATGTCATCCAGTGGGGCGCTTTATCGACCATTTTTAAACGATTCAACAATTGTCCAGATGGGTTAAAGTAAGAGTGAAGTAGTAGTTCATGTGTACACAAACTACATAAAATATGTAACCTGGACTGTAATGTTCAAAACACTTCTGTTTTTTCGGTAGTAGGTACTTTTAAAGCGATAAAGTCTGAAGTCATCCCGCGCACTTTCATCTATTTTTAGATCTCAGTCTTGACCCTGTAATTTTTAACGCATGCATTGAACAGGCTAGCTAACGCTGCCTGTTAAAACAGTTTGGTATATTATAGCCTTACCCTGCTCTTCTATTTGCGCAGGTCTAACTTGAGTGGAGGATTTGGTACACTTTTCGTGTATCGCAGCAATTATCCCGCAGCATATAACGAAAAATGCACCAGCACCAAATAAGGAGCCGGTTACCGTCCAGCGTATTGAACTGAAACAATGTAAACAATTATTATTTCCCTAACATACTTAATAATGTCATTTGTAAGCGAATGATACTCACATCTCTTATCTTGACAATTCTGATCACCTTTATGCTATGCAATGCTACAAACGGAAATGGTCGAGCTTTTAAGATTGACCATTTTGGTGCATTACTACGCTTATAAACGAGGTGTATTAACCGGAGACAAACTGAAAAGGCCGATAGTTTTCTTAACACATGGATCACTGCTTTAGACATACGCATACAGGCTACATACATGTGACTGAGTCTAACTATCTTAAGACATATGCTGAAATTCTTATGTAAAAAACGCTACGAGTCTCTTGTCGAATGGTCAACTGAGTACACACATTATCCTAGTGGTAATGATTAGAAAAGATATTCTGATCTAACTGTGCTATTTAGAGACTTTTTTTATATACAAATGATATTGTAAAATGAAAATATATTAAAAAGGATAATGATAATTCGAACATGGAGGGGAAACCGCCGCGTTTGAAATGCATAAAAAGAACGGTCCAAAGTTTTTAAGTATATTTGATAGTTGTATAATGTTAGTAGGTAATCATCGTCGGATACCCACGTTCGATTGCATTACGTTATACTCATACATCGACCGTGGGTTATTTGGCTAGCAAAAATATCGTAAACGTTATAGATAAATGGTGCAATTTCATTAGTTTCCAAAGGTTTTCCACTTTGGAAGCTCAGCCAATGAAATTACATGTTACATTCGGCCTTCGTTTCATTCTCCAAAATGGCGGCCATTTTGATTTCGACTGAAAGAAAAATCTATTTAAAGTAACAACCCCCCCCCCCCCCTAATGACGCAAGGTTAAATCTCCGATTGAAGAGTATTCTGTTTGTAAGGAGCGATTTCATTGGACACAGGGTTTGAAGAGTTATTTCCCTTTGAGCTGAGAAACGAGAATTCGGCAGTGTAAAAACACACGGTACCAAATGAAGTTACTGGAAGTTGTACGTTATGTATTCCGTGGGTATCGGACGATGGTAGGTAATCTGTATAGCTGATTGAGTTACATTCAGCGAGACTGTCCCTGTGCTCTGTAGTGTGGACGAAGTTTTGATTTCTGATAGACCGGAGAAAATAGGATATGGCCGAGCTTTCACGTTTGGGAGTATGGGTGTTAGTATAAACAACTTACCAACATATATCCCCACAGCAGTAATAGCCAGTATTGCACGAGTAAACATGGCCACCTGATACTTCACAAACCTCGCAGTCTACAGGTGTACTCACTAAAACAGAATTATTAACATGAGACATGTTTTACAAAACGTTGTACAGGCCCTGATTTCCCGAAGCATTTCCAATAGAAATCTCAGCTAAAATTTAGTTTTTGTTCAATACCAAACGGAAGTTCGAGCTATTGAAAAGTTACTCAAAAATGATGTATTTATATATAAGTTTTGTGTGTCCATCTTTCCATGCAAATTAACTTAAATACACAGGCTAATATTAATGAGGTGCTTTTTGGCTCAAGTTGAGGTGCTTCGGTAGATCGGGACCAGAGCCTCCAATTGAAGTTCTCATCACTGACTCTACTAGACACTTTACTTAAACAAGAAGAAGTTCTAAGCCTATCTTGTAAATACATGTAGATGATAATAAAACCATGTGAAGGTATACTATTAACAGCAAAGCAGATTTTTACCCCGGTTGTTATTATCTCACTTGAGTGTTTTGCGGGCGGTTGACGAGGCAACCCAAAACCTCCTTATATAAGTCATTTGCTCTAATTGAATCAACAATATAATCCGAACGTGAAGTATTTTATAACATATAGAAAACAATATATTATACTATATATAAACTCTTGCCAAATAGAACAGGCCCCAATCTACCTAAACATCCCAAGTAGAAATCACAAACTGTCCAAATCACAGTCTGAATATCCAATAATTCTGTTTGAACTAACAATTTCTAAATTTTACTGTAATAATATAAAAATAATGTTTTCTCAGACTGTTTATAATGCTAATTTGAAGTTCAAACTTCCATGGAAATAATCCAAACTACACACAGAAATATTTGAAGTGAGATTTACCTCAGATTAAGATGTTTCAGGAGATTGGTTCCAGATACACTTTCATAATTCGATGGCTCAGAATGAGAAGGTCGTAACAACTACTTACAACCTGATAGAACTCATACCTATTTGAAATCTCCAGTAGAAGGCGCTTCTAATGAGCCTATTTTTATGAAAATCGGAACTTGTCATGTTGACCAAAATAAAGCTATAAAAGCTTGTTTTACCATAAGCAGTAAATTACAGACCTTTTTTATTGTTATATCCATTTTGTACTTACGACCTTCTCATTCTAAGCCAGCGAAATATGTAAGCATGGACAATGAGCTATGAACATATCGATGACTTGTATAAGAAGGTCGTAACTACAAAATCGATATATTCAGAAAACAAGAGATAACTGTCTGTAATTTACTCTTTACCTATGGAAAAACACGTTTGTAAAACTTCAGTTTGGTCAACATGACAGTTTCCGATTTTCATGCAAATATAGGCCTACTCATAAGAAGCGCCTTGTGATGCAGATTTCAAATATGTATGATTCTTATAAGGTCGTAAGTAGTTGTTACGATCTTCTCATTATAAGCCAGCGATATGGGATTTATCATACGTTTCTTACCTTGGAGGATCACACATACCAGTGACACGATTGTTGTATATGTACTCATTGTCCACAATATTGGTACTGTAAAACAAAGGTAATGATAAATACAACATTGTCCACAATATTTGTACTGTAAAACAAAGGTAATGATAAATACAACATTGTCCCCAATATTGATACTGTAAAACAAATGTTTATATACAACATAGTCCACAATATTGGTACTGTAAAACAAAGGTAATGATAAAAACAACATTGTTCACAATATTTGTACTGTAAAACAAATGTTTAAATACAACATTGTCCACAATATTGGTACTGTAAAACAAAGGTTTAAATACAACATTGTCCACAATATTTGGCACTGTAAAACAAAGGTAATGATAAATACAACATTGTCCACAATATTTGTACTGTAAAACAAAGGTAATGATAAATACAACATTGTCCCCAATATTGATACTGTAAAACAAATGTTTATATACAACATAGTCCACAATATTGGTACTGTAAAACAAAGGTAATGATAAAAACAACATTGTTCACAATATTTGTACTGTAAAACAAATGTTTAAATAAATACAACATTGTCCACAATATTTGTACTGTAAAACAAAGGTTTAAATACAACATTGTCCACAATATTGGTACGGTAAAACAAAGGTAAAATTAAATACAAAATTGTCCACAATATTTGTACTGTAAAACACATGTTTAAATACAACACTCTCCACAATATTGGCACTGTAAAACAAAGGTAAAAATAAATACAACATTGTCCCCAATATTGGTACTGTAATACACATGTTTAAATACAACACTGTCCACAATATTGATACTGTAAAACAAATGTTTAAATAAATACAACATTGCCAACAATATTGGTACTGTAAAACAAAGGTAATGATAAATACAAAATTGTCCCTAATATTGGTACTGTAAAACAAATGTTTAAATACAACATTGTCCACAATATTGGAACTGTAAAACAAATGTTTAACTACAGCATTGTCCACAATATTGGTACTGTAAAACAAATGTTTTAATAAACATTGTCCTCAATATTGGTACTGTAAAACAAATGTTTAAATACAACATTGTCCACAATATTGATACTGTAAAACAAATGTTTAAATTCAACATTGTCCTAACTATTGGTACTGTAAAATAAAGGTTTGAATACAACATTGTCCACAATATTGGTACTGTAAAACAAATGTTTAAATAAATACAACATTTTCCACAATATTTGTAATGCAAAAGAAAGGTTTAAATACAACATTGTCCACAATATTGGAACTGTAAAATAAAGGTTTAAATACAACATTGTCCACAATATTGGTACTGTAAAACAAATGTTTAAATAAATACAACATTGCCAACAATATTGGTACTGTAAAACAAAGGTAATGATAAATACAAAATTGTCCCTAATATTGGTACTGTAAAACAAAGGTTAAAATACAACATTGTCCACAATATTGGTACTGTAAAACAAATGTTTAAATACAACATTGTCCACAATATTGATACTGTAAAACAAATGTTTAAATTCAACATTGTCCTAACTATTGGTACTGTAAAATAAAGGTTTGAATACAACATTGTCCACAATATTGGTACTGTAAAACAAATGTTTAAATAAATATAACATTTTCCACAATATTTGTAATGCAAAAGAAAGGTTTAAATACAACATTGTCCACAATATTGGAACTGTAAAATAAAGGTTTAAATACAACATTGTCCACAATATTGGTACTGTAAAACAAAGGTTTAAATACAACATTGTCCACAATATTGGTACTGTAAAACAAATGTTTAAATACAACATTGTCCACAATATTGGTACTGTAAAAAAGCTTTAAATACAACATTGTCCACAATATTGGTACTGTAAAACAAAGCTTTAAATACAACATTGTCCACAATATTGGTACTGTAAAACAAAGCTTTAAATACAACATTGTCCACAATATTGGTACTGTAAAAGAAAGGTTTAAATGCAACATAGTCCACAATATTTGTACTGTAAAACAAATGTTTAAATACAACATTGTCCACAATATTTGTACTGTAAAACAAATGTTTGAATACAACATTGTCCACAATATTGGTACTGTAAAACAAATGTTTAAATATAACATTGTCCCCAATATTGGTACTGCAAAACAAAGGTTTAAATACAACATTGTCCCCAATATTGGTACTGTAAAACAAAGGTAATGATAAAAACAACATTGTCCCCAATATTGGTACTGTTAAAACAAATGTTTAAATACGATATTGTCCACAATATTGGTACTGTTAAACAAAGGTAATGATAAATACCACATTGTCCACAATATTTGTACTGTAAAACACATGTTTAAATATAACATTGTCCCCAATATTGGTACTGTAAAACAAAGGTTTAAATATAACATTGTGCACAATATTGGTACTGTAAAATAAAGGTTTAAATACAACATTGTCCACAATATTTGTACTGTAAAACACATGTTTAAATATAACATTGTCCACAATATTGGTACTGTAAAACAAAGGTTTAAATATAACATTGTCCACAATATTGGTACTGCAAAACAAATGTTTAAATACGATATTGTCCACAATATTGGTACTGTAAAACAAAGGTAATGATAAATACCACATTGTCCACAATATTTGTACTGTAAAACACATGTTTAAATATAACATTGTCCCCAATATTGGTACTGTAAAACAAAGGTTTAAATATAACATTGTCCACAATATTGGTACTGTAAAATAAAGGTTTAAATACAACATTGTCCACACATTATTGGAACTGTAAAACAAATGTTTAAATACAACATTGTCCTCACAATATTGGTACTGTAAAATAAAGGTTATGATAAATACAACATTGTGCCCAATATAGGTACTGTAAAATAAAGGTTATGATAAATACAACATTGTACTCACTATTGGTACTGTAAAAATAAAGGTTATGATAAATACAACATTGTCCTCACTATTGGTACTGTAAAATAAAGGTTATGATAAATACAACATTGTCCTCACTATTGGTACTGTAAAATAAAGGTTATGATAAATACAACATTGTCCTCACTATTGGTACTGTAAAATAAAGGTTATGATAAATACAACATTGTGCCCAATATAGGTACTGTAAAATAAAGGTTATGATAAATACAACATTGTCCTCACTATTGGTACTGTAAAATAAAGGTTATGATAAATACAACATTGTCCTCACTATTGGTACTGTAAAATAAAGGTTATGATAAATACAACATTGTCCTCACTATTGGTACTGTAAAATAAAGGTTATGATAAATACAACATTGTCCTCACTATTGGTACTGTAAAATAAAGGTTATGATAAATACAACATTGTCCTCACTATTGGTACTGTAAAATAAAGTCAAATGCACCCCTGGGATCACACCCCTATCGGGACACAGGCGTTATCAACACTTTAAGTATTCGATAATACAGGCATCGTTTATAATTAAATTCCGTACAAGTCATCGAAATGTAAATAATTTTGAAACGTTCTCTTTTTTAAAAAATGAACACCGTTGACAATTAACATTACAATTTCGATTTAAAACTCATGTTTCACGAAATAGGTAAAACAAAACTTTAATTTAGGTAAAGCCACGGTCCCACTGATGAATTTCTAATCGGGGATGTGTAGACCAAAATAGTTTCTCCCGATGGTCCTCGGTGGCTCACGATGGCACCCGGTACTTCTTCGATACTTCTAATTAATATCGGGAGTACATCCCCGAGGCTGTTTGACGACCGACATATTACGTCGGTACCCTCGACTTTCCCCGGTTAATATCGAAGATGAGGTGGTTTATTCCCGTCACCGTGAATGTTTCGCCGAAATGACGCCAAGTGTTCGCCAAACATTTAAACATCTCCTAAGGTTTGTGGAACATCGCGGATGTTTTGGGGACTTATTGGTGATGTCTAGTCTGGATCCCCTCCCCTAGATAACTACGTTACTAAAACGCGATTGTACGACAAGGATTTTTTGCAGATTGCGTTTTTATCGCGGAAGTATCACCGGTCCTTTCTGGATGCTTTGTGTGCTTCGGGAAAATCGAGGATGTGTCCCCGACATATTCCCGACATGAAACCGTGAGTACATCGGATTAAATCAATACATACAATGAACTTTCTCGATGCACGATGTCACAAAACGTCTCAAGTCTTCCCAAGCTTCAACGATGCATCGGGGGGGGGGGGGGGGTTCCCTCAGACATCGGGAACCACCTTATTTCCATCTCTAGTACATTCCCGATGCAGTTAAAACGACGCTTAAATTTCTCCCGATTTCATGACTTCCACGAAGCCTCCGCTAGAGCCGGTTCCCGATGCCACCGATGCTCACTAATTTCAATCGGGAGTACATTGCCGATGACAAAATACACAGTGGGACCTAGGTATTAATACTATTTAGGATATGACAAATTCCAATTTAATTAAAGCGACAAATAGATGAGTACGTAAAGTAACTTGGTGAACTAGAGTTATTTCATATATAGCTTACTTACCAAAGTATCGGATGTGGCTCCCTCATTTCTAAAGACAAGAATGTACGAGATATGTTTAGTAGGAAGTTAAGTAATTCTTGAACCATGGACCTCGCGGAACAAAAGATATCTGATGATACAGATACCTAGCAGCGTATAAGTGGTTATATATTTGACAGGTATTGAAATTCATGTTTTGCAATTGTTTTGCATTGATCAAATGGAAGTCTAACGCTGTCCATAATATAGCTCACGAAAGATATGATCATACGAACTCGTACCAATGGCAGACTTTTAGTTGTCAATTTTAATAAAGCAATGTTAATTATCAAGATTGTATATTGTACAGGGTGTTTCATAATATATGTCCCCATTACAAACTTCCGCCTTGCGATAATGCATAATCTCACATTATATCTTCATATACCAATAGAAAGCCAACATTTTAACATTTAATTCAAAATGACGTCCATATTGAATTTGTTTCCCAAGTTGAAAAAAAAACAGTTTGTAAAGTATTGCGTGGTATAACAAGCTTTTAAAAACGAAACTATTATATTGGTAGGAATATGTCATCCATTTATGATCATCCAAAAACTTTTGAGTGATATAGTTGTTCTGGTTACTTGTTGCTGGGCAAAAAAAGAATCTAACACAAAATATTACTTTTTTGTTACTATTTTGCTTTTATACCGAATAAACAAGTTGTGGGTATCCTTGCTTGTTTACTTTTAAAAATATTATTTTAAAGTCATCAATTGCGTTTTGTGGTAGTATTGTAGACTATATACCGTCTGTTTGTGAATTTAAAACATTATTTTGGGAAAAAAATAGTAGTCGACAACCAGTCACATGTTTACTTGACTACTAGCGAGAATTTATCTACGTGGTTAAGTGCTTTTGTTGCCTAGCAACCAGAAACCCAAGTAACGATAACAATAATTTATTTTAAGTCGTTGTATATAATCTACACTTTGAAATCAATTCATTATTTTGTTTATAAACATTATTTAACTTGTTATATCATTCAATAATTGACAAACTATGCTATCAATTTTGGGTAAAAAAATGTTAAGATCATTTTGACAATAATCGAAAAACTGAAATTTTGCAAGACTCTTATTTCCTGGGTTGTTTTGATAGTGATATTGTCATCTTATGTACCCAATAAAATTGAAATGTTCGCTTTCTATTGGTATATAATGATATCATATGAAAGCATGCACATACACATGGTATTCGTTTCTAATGGGGACATATATTATGAAACACCCTGTATTTTCAGTGATATAACGCTAACTTTGTATAATTAACAAAACATCTGCAATACCAACGCACCATGGGTGATTGGACGCTTATATTGATCAGGTATATTCAATCAAAGTACGTTTCCACAAGAATGAAAAAGGGCATTGGAAATGTCTTTTATTTCAATTTTCTTTTGTTGACTAAGGCTAAGGTTATCATTGACGGACTATAACCCATGCGCTATTATATGACACAATAACTCTTACGCGATAATCTGCAATGTCAATATAAACATAAATCACTGATCATTACATCGATTAAGGTCAGGATTGTGTTTGATTTATTTCACGGTGTACTACACTCATTAAATGTTTTAAGTACACCAGCACTGTCAATAGCGACTAGTACAAAAAGTGCATTTAATATTGTTAACTTGACAAATGACAAAATATATAACTGTGATATTACGTTCATGACTTATTATGTTTAAAAATCTTAACATTTGTAGGTACGAAAGGTGTTCAACTTATTTATGAACAAAACATGAACGCCAATTTTGCAATATTGAATAAAAACAATTGAAATATCTCTTTAAAACCATATGAGAAAATGTTTTAAGTTCAACATATGATAATAATATACATGTATATTTTATTTGGTTAAAGCTTAAAACAACAATTAAGTAGATGGTGTTTTTTTCTGTTTTTAAGGCAAAATAGCCCTTTTATAAGCATCAAGAAAGTGTCGGTTAATTATTGTTTTGCATTTATAATGAGAAAATTAGATATATTTGTCGTAGGAAGCGTTTTTAGAGTTCTGTTTCAGGAAATGGTGAATTGGCACCAAAAATTGAAAATTGCCCAACATAGCCAAAACCTACACTGTAAAGTTAAATTGGAATTATGATGTATATGATGAATCTATTAGCAAACAGCAGAATAGTATCACTGATGATGTTAGTGTTCATAGAAACTATCAGTGAAATTATTTCGAAAGAAATGAATGCATAGGTTCAGGAAAATACGAAGTTCCTACGCTGAAAATCAAGAAAAACATGGGTCGTTGCCAAAGATCTTGGAGTCTAGAAATACGAAATAAACACCATTATGTGGAAAAATTGTTTCACTATGGCGAAGCAATGCTGTATCTAAGAGAATGTTATGATATATTAGGGTATGCTGTTTTAGAAAAGGTCACGATGGTAAGGAGAAATTGGTGTTTGTCCAGCTTTGTGTGTTCGCGGTCAATCGGTCGTAGGTCAAGGTCGTGGTGACCTTAATAACACTTGATTATTTTACTGTTATGAGGCTTGGGTGATTCACAAACCGCTCTTGTACTGTCTGAAATCGGGATTCGTCAGTTTTTGTGTTTTTCAGGTGAGGGGCTTGATGGACAATGTGTAGGTATCATTTTGAGACTTCGTGCAAAAAAACATTTGTTGTGCACGTGCATTGTTCATAATTTGAAAAAGTTCACGGTTCACTGATTGTAGCGGACAAATTGCAATTATCGGATTATCGGATATTGCTGCTATACTAGTCGAATGAAAACATGCAAAAATGAACACGATATCATGTTTAATAAAAAAGATATAGTTACGCACTCAAAATTAGTGTACTTATAACATTTAACAAGAGTATACCCGTATCGACACCCTCTCTGTGCAAACGCTGTATCGGCACCCTCTCTGTGCAAACATTGTATCGGCACCCTCTTTGTGCAAACACTGTATCGTCACCATCTCTGTGCAAACACTGTATCGGCACCCTCTCTGTGCAAACACTGTATCGTCACCATCTCTGTGCAAACACTGTATCGTCACCATCTCTGTGCAAACACTGTATCGTCACCATCTCTGTGCAAACACTGTATCGTCACCATCTCTGTGCAAACACTGTATCGGCACCCTCTCTGTGCAAACACTGTATCGGCACCCTCTCTGTGCTGACGCTGTATCGGTACCCTCTCTGTACAAACACTGTATCGGCACCCTCTCTGTGCAAACACTGTATCGTCACCATCTCTGTGCAAACACTGTATCGTCACCATCTCTGTGCAAACACTGTATCGTCACCATCTCTGTGCAAACACTGTATCGTCACCATCTCTGTGCAAACACTGTATCGTCACCATCTCTGTGCAAACACTGTATCGTCACCATCTCTGTGCAAACACTGTATCGTCACCATCTCTGTGCAAACACTGTATCGTCACCATCTCTGTGCAAACAGTGTATCGTCACCATCTCTGTGCAAACACTGTATCGGCACCCTCTCTGTGCAAACACTGTATCGTCACCATCTCTGTGCAAACACTGTATCGGCACCCTCTCTGTGCAAACACTGTATCGGCACCCTCTCTGTGCAAACGCTGTATCGACACCCTCTCTGTGCAAACACTGTATCGACACCCTCTCTGTGCAAACACTGTATCGACACCCTCTCTGTGCAAACACTGTATCGTCACCATCTCTGTGCAAACACTGTATCGTCACCATCTCTGTGCAAACGCTGTATCGGCACCCTCTCTGCGCAAACACTGTATCGGCACCCTCTCTGTGCAAACACTGTATCGACACTCTCTCTGTGCAAACACTGTATCGACACTCTCTCTGTGCAAACACTGTATCGGTACCCTCTCTGTGCAAACACTGTATCGGCACCCTCTCTTTGCTGACACTGTATCGACACTCTCTCTGTGCAAACACTGTATCGACACCCTCTCTGTGCAAACACTGTATCGACACTCTCTCTGTGCAAACACTGTATCGGTACCCTCTCTGTGCAAACACTGTATCGACACCCTCTCTGTGCAAACATTGTATCGGTACCCTCTCTGTGCAAACACTGTATCGACACCCTCTCTGTGCAAACGCTGTATCGGTACCCTCTCTGTACAAACACTGTATCGACACCCTCTCTGTACAAACACTGTATCGACACCCTCTCTGTGCAAACGCTGTATCGGTACCCTCTCTCCGAAACACTGTATCGACACCCTCTCTGTGCAAACGCTGTATCGACACCCTCTCTCCGAAACACTGTATCGGCACCCTCTCTGTGCAAACACTGTATCGACACCCTCTCTGTGCAAACGCTGTATCGGTACCCTCTCTGTGCAAACACTGTATCGACACCCTCTCTGTGCAAACGCTGTATCGACACCCTCTCTGTGCAAACACTGTATCGGTACCCTCTCTCCGAAACACTGTATCGACACCCTCTCTGTGCAAACACTGTATCGACACCCTCTCTGTGCAAACGCTGTATCGGTACCCTCTCTCCGAAACACTGTATCGACACCCTCTCTGTGCAAACGCTGTATCGACACCCTCTCTGTGCAAACACTGTATCGGTACCCTCTCTCCGAAACACTGTATCGACACCCTCTCTGTGCAAACACTGTATCGGTACCCTCTCTCCGAAACACTGTATCGACACCCTCTCTGTGCAAACACTGTATCGACACCCTCTCTGTGCAAACGCTGTATCGGTACCCTCTCTCTGAAACACTGTATCGACACCCTCTCTGTGCAAACGCTGTATCGACACCCTCTCTCCGAAACACTGTATCGGCACCCTCTCTGTGCAAACGCTGTATCGGCACCCTCTCTGTGCAAACACTGTATCGACACCCTCTCTGTGCAAACACTGTATCGACACCCTCTCTGTGCAAACGCTGTATCGACACCCTCTCTGTACAAACACTGTATCGACACCCTCTCTGTGCAAACACTGTATCGACACCCTCTCTGTGCAAACACTGTATCGACACCCTCTCTGTGCAAACACTGTATCGACACCCTCTCTGTGCAAACACTGTATCGACACCCTCTCTGTGCAAACGCTGTATCGACACCCTCTCTGTGCAAACGCTGTATCGACACCCTCTCTGTACTAACGCTGTATCGGTACCCTCTCTGTACAAACACTGTATCGACACCCTCTCTGTGCAAACGCTGTATCGGTACCCTCTCTGTACAAACACTGTATCGACACCCTCTCTGTGCAAACGTTGTATCGACACCCTCTCTGTGCAAACGCTGTATCGGCACCCTCTCTGTACAAACACTGTATCGACACCCTCTCTGTGCAAACGCTGTATCGACACCCTCTCTGTACAAACGCTGTATCGGTACCCTCTCTGTACAAACACTGTATCGGTACCCTCTCTGTGCAAACACTGTATCGGTACCCTCTCTGTGCAAACACTGTATCGGCACCCTCTCTGTGCAAACGCTGTATCGGCACCCTCTCTGTGCAAACACTGTATCGGCACTCTCTCTGTGCAAACACTGTATCGACACCCTCTCTGTGCAAACACTGTATCGTCACCATCTCTGTGCAAACACTGTATCGGCACTCTCTCTGTGCAAACACTGTATCGGTACCCTCTCTGTGCAAACACTGCATCGGCACCCTCTCTGTGCAAACGCTGTATCGGCACCCTCTCTGTGCAAACATTGTATCGGCACCCTCTCTGTGCAAACACTGCATCGGCACCCTCTCTGTGCAAACACTGTATCGGCAAACATGGGTAATCAAGCCAAGAATAAAATCTAGCTAAGTATATGCTGTTAGATAGATAAAATATGTTAACTAGTCGGGTGTCCAGACGACCAACACTGGACATACTTCTAATGTTACGATGTTAAATTGAGTACAACTGTACTAAATATACAATAACACGTTGTTTGATGTATATAATTTCTTTCAAGTCTAAGGGATGGAACAACCACTTGCCACGGTAGAGAACTGCTTCACATGTTCTGAGATCCTAGCTGTAGTTAGCGTTCTTGTTGCTATAGTTTGTATCCTACTGAAAGCCTGTCTCATGTCTGCTCATCAAACGAAAGGTCAAATCGACCGAGTTCGAATCCATTTCAGTTCCCGCATCAGATAAATTTCAAATCCCTCGTACGCACGTGAACAACGCCTTTACCCTACAAAAAGTTTAAAAGAAGGTATCTGAAGTGACGAACCTTATGTCTTGGCCCCACTGAGCATTTTTTGCCTCTGCGGTGTACTCAGATTTAATAAATGGGCATCGGAAGGCATTGGGAAAAGGTCCTCGTGGTCTAGGGGAAGCTTCGGTGTAATCATTAGACATTTTGTGAGATCCCCGTTCCCGAAGCCTCCCCAAACTAATGTATTTAAATCGGGAATACATCGCCGAAGTAAAACAAAAATGCTCAGTAGGACCAAGACTGTCGCTGTTATAACACGTTACTAGTAGTATGTGTGACGGCCATATAGATTTGTGTTGATTGCACCATATGAATCAGCTGTGAAACAGTATCTACATTTTAAGGTATAACTTTTTAAGTTTTGGGTCCATTTTTATAAGATTTGGAATGTAAGTACCTTAAGCATTGGTGTATATGATTATAATTAGTTTATGGAGATATTGATAGTCAATTTTTGATTTTTGATTGATTGAAATTTTCGTTCATTTAGAGCAAATAAACCTTCATAGAAAAATATAAATTGAAAAAAATATTTGTTTTTCGTTTTTTTTCGTTTTCAACGATACAGTTACCTGTGACTGAGCGTCAATGAAAACACAACACTTTTTATTTAAACTTGAATATTTTGGTAATCCGTTAACTTACAAACTTAACCGTGAAAACACTTAAAGAATCACTCGTCCATAGTGGAATAGCCTTAAATCGCATTTTCCCGCGTGATGATGGGTGGCTAGAGATTTGCTCGCATATTGGTAAAGTATTTTGATGATTTTGGAAGGATTAGTCGGAAAAACAAAATAACTTTGAAGCAGTGTTATAAAGAAATTGAAATTGAAAGTTCATTATTTACTCAATATATTACTTCATGAGTTACCTCCCTTTCACCATAAAAATACACCATGACTCTGCTAGAGCATGTTTTGAAGATTTTAGTGATCGTGCGCGAAACAATGCACATGCTCCTTGAAAGTACACGAACTTCACATAGCCCTTCTACAAGAATGGAACAGCATCACACAAGCATTCCATGAATGTTTCATACGATTAATACGTCATAGGTGCACACAGTTCATCGCTCCGGACGGTGGTTTTTTTTAACGGGACAGCCACACGGACGAACACTTACTGCAGCCAAAGACATTCAACGCTGACTGCCCTACTAGTAGGCTTAAATAACATCCCGATAGAGAGACGGAATAAAACGGAAATACGTGACACGGACAACCCCGAAAAAACACGGACCACATTGGAGTCCACACGGAATGTACCGGAGTGTGTTCCTTATAACTGCTCTGAAGAGTGCGAGGAAAACAGTACCCCTGGCGTCGTAATGATCCTTCGTAAAATACGAAGCGTTTATTGAGGAGATTGCATTCACAAGCGAGCTCAGTGAAACTAGTTTGGTCAACCGCCTGCGATGTTTGACAGAAACTTTGCTTAACACGTTAAAACTATATTCCCAAGAGCATACAGATAACGTGATTACTATAAAGTAACTGGACAATACAGCACAATGACAAATGCTCTTTGTCCACCGTATCTTTGTGTGATGGATTAGTGTACTTTTAAAATGTCCATTTTTCACATTCACGATGCTGTCCGGATAATACAATTCGTATTCCAACTTCAGGGAAATTGAATCTTGACGAAACTCCTATCAACCTTGATATCAGAAGTGATCAATACACAGTTTAACATGGATTAATGTTTCTTCGCTATGAATGTACTTGTTGATTTAATGTTGTGGTTTAAGAATGTTAAGAATGATTCCGCAAATGGGAATACTTTATTTCAAGTAAAAACACGTAAACATGATACACGACAGGTCTGACCTTGTGTAGCCCATGTTGGAAACGGCAACAAAAAAGAACGTGACTATAAAATGCATTCATTTTCTTTCAGCAACAAATCTAATCCCATTGTTGTGCGATGGTCGCACATCGTACTTTGGTCTAAACGGACCGGAAGCCGGGCAGACATTGACTGGTCATCGGAGTGCTGTACTTTATCTAATCAATCTGAACTATTTGACATTTATTAATCAAATCGTGTTTCTGATTCTCCCTAGCGACATATAATTCTAACTTGACAGGTTGCTATTTGTTGTGACGATAATTCTCGGTAATCCATTGATGAGCAGATATTACCGGAGACATCACCGACCTTGCTGATTATTCCATACAATGCACGCTTTATGGTAATGTGGCTATTTCCATTGTACTTTTAGAATTTGAAAAAATCTTTAAAATGCTAATTTTATGTGAGAATTATGCATTATTTGTAGTTTTTATCCTAGCAGAGTTTAACGAGTTGGAGAAATGGATTTATTTCAAGTGAATTATCACATTATGAATTCTCTTCTACCGGTACCATGGTTATGTGCCCACTTCTAACTCGCTGTCATGACATGACTCGTGAAAGACTTTAAACCATGTCTTTGGGAAAAAGAATAAGTACTTTATGAGCACGATTTCGAACCGAATTCGATGCAAAACGTTGAAAAATGTGTGTTTTCTTTCAGGTTTGTAGAGATGTACAATACACATTCAAAAGAGTACACGTAGTCCATAATAGAGCAACAACCTCTCCTTAGCAATATAATCAATTTGATCGAGAAATACACACACATGTACTTCTTTTGTTGTCTCCGTGGCTCAACAACATTTACAAAACAAACTGTGTGTTTCCCAATGGATGTTTGTTGCTCCAGCAATGTTATACTGAATGTGTGTAGGCTGTGGTAGACCAATGTTCTTTCAACTAGACTAACCTTTGTATTTGATAACACGTTTGTTCAAAGTGGAAATTGGTTTATGTATACACTATGTATAATGCTATTTATTTATACACAATTTAATGCTTTAAAAATGCATGCATGCTTTTTCTTATATTCTGGTATATGACTAAATATGTTAAAAACCTTACTTACATACTTACTTACTTTTGACCTGCTAGCCATTTCTTGAAACAAAACAGAAAATGACAAGCACAGAGACAGTCACAGACTAAAACCTATAGATATAGAGGACATTTGTTGATTTTGGTGTAAGATCGAATTTTATTTCATCGAGTGATCACAAATCAATATTTTCATTACTGGCGGTCGGTCATCATTTCTTTGCCAGTACGTATCGAAAAAAAGGTATTCTTTTTTCGTTTTTCAACAAGACTGTTACCTGTGAATGAGGCTCGAATAAATACCAAAAAAATTGCTTCAAATTCAAAGCCATTGATATCAGATTCAGCAAAATACGCCATTTTTGACAGCTGCCAAGTAGCAGACATAACCAAAAAGGTAAAAATGTAATTAAACAAACACTACGGGGAGGTAACTTATATTTTCATTGAAGAAAGTAGTTCCGTCAAAAACAGTGAATTATCAAAATATTATTTTCATTGTTATTTGCACTGTAATTTTGACTGAAAATTATCCATTGAAAACATATGATAAAAGTTGATAAACAGCTTCAGCAACAGCAACTACGAGAACTATCTGATAATCTCACTATCAAGTTACAGAGTTTCCAATCATCGTGATGATTTTGTTACACCGTCTCCTCAGCGTAATGTAAATATAAATAACTTGTAAATTACTTTCTTACAGAAGGAGATAACATCATACTGGTCGTCTCATTAGTTAGGGGAATAATCTACTGTCTGGACCCCGCGAGCTTGCTAACTCGTGTAACAATATCACCCGCTATACAAATGCACATTAATTGCGATATCTCGTTGATAAATTACGACATTGAAAGAATGATATTGCTTCTGCTTGCGTTAGGCCCTATTTACTGCATTGCCTTGCTACAACAATTCGTTAATTGTTGTTTTAGAATAGGTTCGTTGTATCATTTATCACTTGTTTTATGAATATAAATGGGGTGTTAAATGGTGTCATACTTACTTCTCTTTCCTCAATCATTCGTGGCGATTGTAGCGACAGGGATACATTTGTATGCAAGAAGTTGTATCATAGGTAACCGTAAGTCGGTTAATATTTTTTGTTAAATGAAGAATCGGACTCGGAAACAAATGTAACAATACTTGATAGGGAATGAATAAATGAATGCAACATCTACAATGCCATACAATGGAATTATTGTACCCCCTTTTTATCATATAAATAACGTGATATTTCCAGTAATTACAAGTGACGGAACAACGTTCTCCAACACGTGTGATAACAAATCCGCGAAAATGTAACGTCGCCGGATTAAATTCGGTATTTCTGACGTTGTTTGACTCTTTTGCTATGGTAATATGATCAAAAGAATACGCCATTCGTTGTCTTTGAAATCAACATTTCTTAAACGCGTCACGAAAACAAGCTATTTAGCTAAGTAGGCTCGCTAAATAGCATGTGTTTTCTAGACTCGTTTATACGGAAGCCCTGGAGGGACATTTATAATTTAACAATTATTAAACAGTTATTACCTATTACTTGCCCCTTATTACCTAATACTTATAACCTATTATTAATAAGTTATTGACACGCGCCATATTTGCGACAAACAGGCACGATGAGCCAAAAGGATATTAAAGACGGACATGAGTTACAGAAGGTATTAAAATCTGGTTATTTGTATCTATATTATATATTAAATCATTATATTGTTTTTAGTAATCGATGTAGAATCGAATTTATAAATTCTGGCTCGAAATTGGGGAGAACGAAATATCCTGTTTAGGATGTCCGTTGGCATGCTCCACTGGATTTGTTTTTACTTCTACGACATCGTTAGTGCGTTTTGCAACTATTTTGTACCACCGTTAACACTGCACTGCCATTCACAGCTTTATGCAAATGCATTCAATGCAGTGCATGGGGTCCAAGGCATGCTCCCAAGAAACTTTTAATTTTAGAACGTCATTGATGGGTTCTTGAGCACATTCAGACTATGTAGGATGCACTAGTTAATTAGCAAAAGTGTCTTCTAATCACATGTGCAATTAGTCTGTAAAGTGCATGGGCCTAGATATAGGTTTCTAAACCTGGTTTGCACAACTGGGATGGCCCTTATCAAGCTTCAGGCCAAAGAACAATGTGCTAATATTTGGCAGGGTTTATCAGTTTAGTTTTGCTTCATTCTTTGTGTAACTCGGTCAGATGTTGCTTCTCAACTAGTAAACCCTTCAAACCATGACTGTTAAAAAATGTGAATAATTTGGCAGTTCATGAGGGAGAAAGGGGTCTGGCGCTGGGCCTTCCCAGGAAAGATAGTTAGGGAATCTGCTAATCTGTCTTAAGTGACATAGCATTTGAAATTGCCATTTAAACCAATGAACCACAAACAATCAGTTTTAAGTGATAAATCTTAAATAATAAGTTTTAAATAATACATGTTAAATTATAAGTATTAAGTAATACATATTAAATTATAAGTTTTAAGTAATAACTTTTAAATAAAAAGTTTTAAGTTATAAATTTTAAATATTAGATAAATAATAATAACAAATAAGTACAGTCGTATATATTTTAAATAAATTATTCTGTGTTTTTTTCAGAGCGTGGGTTCATATGAAAGACGTGGTCGTGGATGGGGAGGAAATCAGAATACAAGGTGCAAATACGCTAGCGGCCGTTCAGGAGAAGTATTGAGGAATAGAGGGGGAAAATAATGAAAATCGTTGTGAATGAACGTCTTGAAGAAGGACAGACATTATAATTTAAGAATGTTATTTAGAGTATTGACCATATGACTTGCGTTTACGACATATTGTGTTAAAGTGTTTATGTGTCCAAGTATGGTGTTTTTGTTTTGAAATTTAAATAAAATAGTTAGCAGTCTATTGCTTTATTGTATTTTGTCTCGAAGATACATCAGTTATACAGGTCAAGAATCTTCAAGTGGCTGTCTCATATTTGACCCTAATGGAGTGGCAGAGGAATGCCTGACTCACCTGTCACCAGGTGATAAGAAGTGTTCGTGCTGTCAAGGATATTCTCCTACATAGCTTGATTTTTATATAACATCATGGGCATTCTAATATAAATTGCTCAAATAATGGCACCAGATCATTTTGAAACCACCGCAGGGAATTGCAAGTTCCCACATACTTATATTTGAACTAGTAAGCATTGATACGGTGAATATGATAACGGAGTCATAATTTGGGCAATTCATAAAGAAGTCCATTAAAATTTTGATATATATGGATTATATGAAAGCCTATTATAGAAGTTATGGCTGGGGATAGCTCCATCACGCTTGAATTTGTTCACTCGCAGTGTCTTTGTCAAAATAACGGTTGTAAAAAAACTTAACATTTGTGCTTTTAGTGCCACAGTCAGCTCATAAAATACAAGGAACACGCTTCAATGTTTTTATTGATTCAATATGGTAATTAACAAAATAACAATACATTTAGGATTGGTCATTAAACCTTTAACAACATACATCATTATACGACTATGTCCGGTTATTGGGAGATCAGAGGACAATAGGACGCCCAGCAACAAGCACATGGATGAAAACTCACTATATTTTCTAATTAAAGTAAACATAAATTAATGCTACTGATATAAAGCTATCAAGAAATTAATTACAGCTTTCATCCATGATCTCAGCTGCCCCACATCCAATTGACCCGATAAACAATGAATACTTAGTCAATTTTCACTCATATAATTCAGACCAATAAAGTAGCAACAACAACATTTCAAATCATATTATTAGAGCACATAGGCTTGTCGAATGTTTGTGGTTTGGAATAATGGGCGTGGTTCCCGCATTCAACGTGCTAACCGAAATAGGTTAACAGGACGCCGGACAAATTGTCGTTAAGGGCGACCTTTGACAGCAATCCGTAAATGCCCCAAAAGGCATAAACCCCAAAGGGCACCAATAAATAGCCCCAAAAGGCTAAACAATATAAGCCCCAAAAGGCTTCCCCAATAGGCTAACCAATATATAAGCCCCAATAGGCTGCTCCAAAAGGCTAAACAATATTTAAGCCCCAAAGGGCTGCCCCAAAAGGCTAAACAATATTTAAGCCCCAAAAGGCTAAACAATATATGAGCCCCACTAGGCTAAACAATTTACTAGTATAAGCCCCAAAAGGCTACCACAATATTTAAGCCCTGAATTAAGACTAAACCAGATTATAAATATATGCCCCAAAAGGCTAAATTTGAACTGTGGCCCAAAGGCTAAATTTGAACTGCAACGGGCTAATTTTGAAGTGTGTCCAAAAGGCTTAAATACCTGAACTACTGAATCCCATATCTCGCCACACACTGAATTGCGAATGGCCCTGGGAATCAGACACCAAACACAACGCTCATGACGAAACACCAACATCAGAAGCTACGGTACCAATAATATAATTTATATAAATTATTTTCTAAATAAACGAGATTTGAATCGCTATGTTACTGATCTTTTGAAAAACAATATTTGAGTTTGGATATCGCTGTCGGCAAATTGCGAATGACCCTGGGAATCAGACACCAAACACAACGTCAGTGGCGAATCATCAGCCACAGAGGCACCAATAATACAAGTTATATAATTATTTTCTAAATAAACGAGATTTGAGTCAATATTTCTGAACTTTTGAAAACAATATTTGAATTTTGATATTGCTGTCGCCGGTCGCACTTTTGTAACAATAAACACAAAATCCAGGTAACCACGCCGTTGTTGATGTTCTACATTCGTCTGGATACTGTATACACAAGCTCACATACACGAGTTCACCAATAATCTGCAATAGACAAACAAACAAAAGCAACACGACCAAAATATAATTTCAATTGTTAACCTTTGAAGACTTACTTGACATGCATTCTGAAACAAAACTATAAATTATGCTAAATAACACAAACAGAATGTTCTGGGAATGGGTGGGTGGGTTGAAAGAATATATTTGACAAAAATCTATACAATTTCTGATCACCCGTCCTTGGTGTAGAATTCAACCGGAAAAGGAAGTATCGTCATACATACTGCTACGTCATAATTTTCAAATAGCGCAAAGAACCTACAAGTAACGAAAAGGTCTCGTGCCTCCAATAACATGGGTTATCCATTAGTAGATAACCCTCATTATTTCCAATCTCTATTTCTGCATGGATGCATAAAACAAATTGTTTCTTTCGTCATATCCACCAATGTGCCAAATATCATTTAAACCTTTTGTACAGTTTCTTTGTATATGTGGCATTCGAGCCTTTCATTCAGGAACAGCACACATTTAAGTTTTCTAAAACAGATACATGTTTTACTAAGTTGTTTTTTCTCTCTATCAAGTATCTGATAGTTTCTTGCGACGTAAGAGTAAATATCCACAAAGATGTAAAGTATTTACATCAAATGCCGCATTCTCAACAACATTATGTTCCCAAAACATTAGAAGAACAATGTCACCAAACTAAAACTCAGCGTTAACATATTCCATGACCAAGTTAAGTCCAGGATTGTGCATTTAATTATCTGATGGCAGATATCGAGGCACCACATCTCCTGTGTGACTTATTCATCACATCAACACTTTCGAGAAAGTACAGTGCTTCCACTCAAATACCTTTTCAACTTTCCTATAATTAATAATAATAATTTTACAAATTCACATTTATAAAGCCTGTCATCGTCACTCTGGTGTTAATAATTTTGAACAACATACATCATTATACGACTATGACCGGTTATTTCCAATCTCTATTTCTGCACGAATGCATAAAACAAATTGTTTCTTTTGTCACATCAACCAATGTGCCAAATATCATTTTAACCTTTTGTACAGTTTCTTTGTATATGTGGCATTCCAACCTTTCATTCAGCGATAGGACATACTAAAGTCTTCTAAAACAGATGCATTTTCTACTGAGTTGTATTTTTTCTCTCTATCAAGTCTCTGGTATTTTCTTGCGATGTAAGAGTAAATATCAACAAATATGTAAAGTATTTACATGTACATCAAATACCGCATTCTCAACAACATTATGTTCACAAATCAGTATAAGAAGAATTTCACATAACTTTAAACCATCATTAACGTATTCCATCACCAAGTTGAGTCCAGGATTGTGTATTAAATTCACTGATGGCAGATATCGAGGCACCACATCTCCTGTGTGAATAACGCACAACATCAACACCTGTGAGAAAAGTACAGTTCTTCAACTCCAATACCTTTTCAACTTTCCTATAATTAATAATAATAATTTTACAAAATCACATTTATAAAGCCTGTCATCATCACTCTGGTGTTAATACTTTTGAACAACAGACATCTAATAATAATATATCAGTTTATCATTTGGTAATTGGCATTACTATCAGTTTTTAATAGAATACTCATTTAAATCGTCCACATATTGATATGGCCCTGTCAAGTATTTAAACATACCATCATATATATCGTTATAATATATTGAAGGTCATGATATCAAGGATTCACCGTGCCGACGTATGTGCACTTCAACATCGGAATTTCGATGTCGGATGTCGTACCGTCATTGGGTTTTGGTTGCCGACGTCGCGACATATCATATCCAACGATAGTCACATGTCGGGTCAATGCCAAGTTCCCAGTTAGCTAGTTGTCGGTTGCGAACTTACAGCTCCGTCTAACTCAAACACCTTGGAGATGGACCATTAAATTTATGCTTAATTAAAGACGAATGACAACAAACATAACTTACCCCCCGGTGACTTAGTTCGCCTTGCAATGGATATGAGTAGACCGCCTTTCACATAATTGTACTTGTGTTACGTTGTGTAACGTTATATCCTTCTGACGAATCGACACGAGTCGTATATTTTATTTCCCGCCAGATACAATAGTGTTCAGTAATAAATAATAAACTATAGATAATAAGTTTTAAATGATAAATAATAATTGTTTATAATTGTTAAATAATAAATGTCCCTCCAGGGCTTCCGTACGTTTAAGAAATGTTGATCTACATAGACAACTCATATTAACGGATCATATATATCCAATTCAAGGTCGAAACAATCTAGGGCCGGTATTTATAAAGCATCTAAAGTGAAAACCTTGAATTTTCTTAAAATCTCAAATTTTCCTTAAGTTTATCAGCTAAAGATGAAACTTAATATTAACAATTATTTACATTGTTTGGAAGCATTATGTAAAGAGCTACAGTAATTTTATAGAGAACATGGGCTATTTTTCGTTTCTTGTGATATATGAGCATCTCAATGTTTTAACTTAAGTCAAAATATTTAAGTTTTCACTTAAGATGCTTTATGAATACCGGCCTGCAACTAACGACTTTGGCACATTTTTAGATCAAGAAACTATGTAACGCGTGTATCAAATGCTTAGCCGTTGTAGTATCATGGTACGAGCTCGTATTAAGTTAATCAAAGTACTGAAGTACTAACAGGCTGGCGAACTACAAAGGGACAATAGCTTTTCAAGTAATATAACATCAAGTGGTTTTCTAAGTCGAAAGAGAGATAGGTAATTGTTGGACGAAAAATAAAATTTTAAGAAATATAAAATTTGAAGCCGCCGTGATTCGATCGCTGGACCATAGCATCAGGAAATTACTAAGCGAGTTGCTTAACCACTCGGCCACGATCTCGTTTGAGAATATTGAACTAAATAATTTAACATAATAAAATCATTGATGCACGCGCTATATCGCGTTCGTAACGCGTAGTAATAATTATCAATGCATTTAAACACCTTTTCTTTTAATTTCATACAATTTCCTTCCATTACAAGAAGAAACTAATATATTACAATTGAACAGATTAAACGAAACAAGGAAAGTTTAATGTTCTAATCTTGGAAAAATGATTAACGAGGAGGATCTTTTTTCATTGAGTATATAGATTCTGTGTTGTCAGTTTTGGGAGTAAATTCATCTTAGTGGAATTCATATTTTTGCATTGTAATAGATCTGGCGACATCGCCAGCCTAAATATGACTTTAGCGATACGATGTTTGAGCGAATATATACGCGTTTACATAAGGTTGTTATGCAACCTAGAAAACAACGGACATTGAAACCTTGACCATGACTTAGAAATCAACCACGTCTAAATGTCAGAACTAAAGACCCAAGATTAAATAACTGTTGCAAGGCTTCACTTCTATTTCAACAAATTTTAGATGAAATCACTGTTATTACTTCATCAAATGACGGTAGTTAAAAACAATTTAGCTCTACGTAGGCTCACTAAATAACATGTGTTTTCTAGACTCGTTAAAGAAATGTTGATCTACATAGACAACTCATATTGGATCCTATATATCTAATTCAAGGTCGAAACAACCTGTAACTTACGACTTTGGCACATTTTTTAGAACAAGAAACTATGTAACGCGTGTATCAAATGGTTAGCCGTTGTAGTTGACCAATGAGCGAGTGTGAATCATAGGTACCAGGCAAATTGTTTAGAGTTATATCATGATTCGAGCTCGTATTAAGTTAAAAACGACTTCAGTGATACGATGTTTGAGCGAATATATGCTCGTAAACATAAGATTGTTATGCAACCTAGAAAACAACGGACATTGAAGCCTTGAACATGACTTAGAAATCACCCACGTCTAAATATCAGGACTAAAGACCCAATATTAAATAACTGTTGCAAGTCTTCACTTCTATTTCAACAAATTACAAAAAATTCACTGTTATTACTTCATAAAATGACGGTAGTTAAAAACTGTAATTACATATCACATGTCCGTTCCATAGAAGGTCTTTGGGATAGTTTCTTTGATCGCGTCTTTAATGAAGTGACATGAACCACTCCTATGATGAAACCGTAGCCTATATTTTAGCATCGGCTAATGTTAGTAATTAACTTAGAATGGGTCCCAGAATAAAAAATATTTACGATAAAATAAGTATATAGATTAAGTTCTTAGTCTTGAAGACTAGGTGCGTCATAGCAAGGGACATCCAGGTTCAACCAGAGTATTTTTATCTAAAATATACTGGGTACTTGACTAAAGAAGGATTTGTGTGGATGGCCAATGACGAAATATAAATTATTTAAGACAGTGTTTCACTTTCTGACGCTTATTCTGTTAGCAGAACGTTCTTCACCATGAATCCAACTAATTTAATAACGAAGTTTTTAAGAGATCGAAAGCATAGACTTACATTATTGACAATGTGTGATATTTTAAGTCTATTTCATTTAATTGTCGTCGAGTTTTGCCCGGTCAGTGATTATACTTTGAAAATACACCATTGTATTGTTGAGGTGGCAACACCTGATCGATTTTGATTTTGTTTGGCAACGTATTATTCTACAGGTGTTAAGTATGGCTGGGGATATTGTAATTGATATACGTAGGGCGTTCCAAAAGTTCCAGGAAAAGTGCTCTATATTATTTATCTTTTGATCAATATACTTCAAACTTTGCATTTACATAGAGCAATTCATATGACATAGTTTGCTATGAATTAAACGCATGAGGGCCTGCCGTACAAAACGACACGGCTGCCATAGTAACGTCACTTATGGCTAACCGGGGCAATGATATATCTGACCGTACGTTATTTATATGTGTTGACTAAATCTACCTCAGTCAGTCAAAGGACACGCAAAATATACTTGCTACAGTAACAACAATGCTTTATATTCTTAAAGAATGCCTCGCTAGAAGGTATGCACTTCCATGGTCCGTTTGCAAAGTATTTAAAATTGTCACAAAATCAAGCAGAAACGTCCAACGTGACGTCTAGCGTCTGCTTCACAACATGCCGTACCTTCCTATTATCATCAGTAGCAGTACCACTGGCAGTCAGGAAGCGTTCATACTATGCATACACCCTATCGAATGACAAACAACGTTCTTAACAGACAGTGTTAATCAATTCTATTTGTTTAAGTATTAACTTTCCTGCCAAAAGCCAAAAACTGGTCAAATTTCAATGATTTACTGACATTTGACTATTGATTCTAATATGGCGACAAATAAACCTGAACACAACAGTGGGCCTATTTAAATTATGGCATAAATTGACCGAAATGATGTTATACCGCCCTTTGTAAATGTTCCATGCATTAATTTTAGGTCGTTGTTAATTGGTGGCGATTTTGTTGGGAGCAATGTGTAGGTTAGTTTGACGATTTCTACGACGTGACGTCTAAATTGCCCCGGGTAGCCATTACTAACGTTACTATGGCAGCAGTGCCATTTTATACAGCACACCCTCATGTGTTTGATTCATGGTATAATTTGTATCATGAATTGTTCTATTTAAATGCAAAGTTTGAAGTAGTTTGAACGAACGATATACATTATAGAGCACTTTTCCTGGAACTTTTGAAACTTTGTACGTATACTTGATCGTTATAACATACCCTGGAATATAATTATAAGATAACTTTCAAAAAAAGATATGAGGAAATCGGACAGAGAAGACAGCATTCAACTTAACCAGCCTAACACAATCACGAGGAACACCACAACACAACTAAACGGAGCAATACCCAAACCCCCTGCAAAGAAATTATTAAAAGCCCAAATCCCGCCGCAAAAATGCAGGATGATCCAATTTCACAAAGAAAATACAAAATACTTAGTAACGGTGATCCCACGAGACCGAAGGAAAGGCAGCTAATACTCAACCAAGTTCCCAAAGTCCCTGCTGCGGGACGACCTAGTTTCACAAGCCACAACGGTGACCCGATCGACCATGTGGTCTAGGTCAGGGGTGTCAAAGTCATTCTTATTTTATTTATTTATTGTCCGTTTTAAAATTAAAACGTAATAAAGAAACGATATCCAGCATAAAGGACATGCATACTTATACTGGCGAGTGCTATGTACATCGTTGTCCATGTGCGATGCATATTCGTCCTTTTAAATCGTTCTAGCATTCTTGCTCGTGTATCAGAATACTAACTAGGACAGTAAACGGTTGTAGTACAATGTCGTACTTTTGTAGCTGTTCATATGTTTGTACTCTGCTGTTTCGGTTGTTGACTGCCTTCCCGGTCAGGATAAGCGCTCATATATCCGGACTACACATATACTCGTACAAATAAATTCGAGTGATAGCACATCCGTAGAATTATCATAATTATTCTAATTCAATGATGAACAGGAATGCATATAGGTTTCATGTTTATTTTGTTACATATTCATACACGTATAAACGAATGATCTTTGTTCATTAAACGCATTACGATTGTTATTCAACACAACATAAATGTACATTCTAACATCCGTTTATTTTACAGTTCCATTACGTCAATTAAGTAGTTCAGTTAGTTTGCATTAAGACATCCACAAATAACCAAGTAAGCCCTTTATTCCATTAACGCTATTTGTTTCACTGCAGTGCCGATTATGGATTACTATAAGGCTTAGCGCTATTGGCAGTTTCCCAATCTGTGACACGCTGACTGAGCTTTGAGTCTGTATTTTGTTAACGTGCGTGACTTGTTCTGATTTTCTCATACCTTTTTTGGAGTTGGTGAATGCAATAATGTGTTGGAATGCTGATAATGACGTCAAAAATGACACGATGTTGAATTCTATTTGACCGTCAAAAATACATTACATTACCTCGGTTATTGCCACAACTTGAATGTCATGTGTTTATTACTGCAGCCGTGTCTGAGGCGAGTATTAAGTCATGTACGTAGTTGATTTCATTAACATCTAAATGACATATTTAGCAAAGATGTGTATGCTATTTATTACGTTAAATGAAAAGAATTACGATTTGGAAAATAATTAATGAGGCACTTAAATTCGAAGAGGAAACACCACTTTGCATATAATGTAAGCTTATACTTGGTATAGAAGTACAAATAGTAATAACTATAGACTTGGATCATTTATGTACAGCTATAAAGCCTTGATACGCAGACCATGTAATTCTCAATATGATCTGAACTTCTGAAGATTGGCGCATTTCGTAAATATATAATCTTCCCCTATGATCGAGTCCTTCAAATTTTGTTTGTTGTTTTCTTCTTCTCCCACAGATAATTCTCACGTGTAAGGTTATATTTGTTGCGACAATAATTCTCAGTAATCCATTGATGAACAGATATTACCGGAGACATCACCGACCTTGCGGATTATTCCATGCAAAGCATGCTTTATGGTAATGTCGCTATTTCCATTGTACTTTTAGAATTTGATTAGTTGTAAAAAAAACTTTAAAATGCTAATTTGATGTGAGAATTATGCATTCTTTGTAGTTGATCTTCTAGCAGAGTTTAACGGACTGTGTTGAGTTGAAGAAACGGATTTATTTCAATTGAATAATCATATCATGAATTCTATTACTACAATGGCTACATGTTCAATTCAATTATGCTGTCATGACAAGTCTTGAATATAACCTAAAGTGTATAGAGCTATATCGGAAGATATTGTTTTAAAAAAAAGTTTCAAAAACTGAAACAAATTATGCTTTCATATCCATTAGATCATTTTTCGCTTCAGTTTTAACAGAAACTCTATCTGTGATTTATTGGACATTCAAACTGTCCATTTTTATACGAAAGTGTTTTAGAACACCCTATGAACCTATAAGAATCGTCTTTTTTCGACAATTGAATCAAAGTACATGGAACCCATCCAAAGTTTAATTTGCAATTAAGGCAGTCGAGTATCATACTAAAAAACGATGCAAGTAATTTTTTCTTGACATTGAATGACTGTTAAAATATAGCTCTATACACTTTAACATCGGTTCTGTGAAAAAAGCATGACTATATTTCCCTGGTTTAGAATGTGAAGGATGTAAGTATGAAAACGATATTTTGTGAATGTAAAGAACAAACTACATGTATTTGGAATAAACGTTTCTTTATGGAAAACACCCTTTTCAATTCAGATTAGTCAACACGACAAGTTCCAATCGTCATTCCATTGGGTTCATAAGAGTCGTCTTATGCTGCGGAAGTCAAATATGTACCTGTCTTGCCATTCTAAGTCATTTATTCTTTTGCGTTCATATACAAGACAATACTACGGCTTGAACAGTTGATAAACAGCTTCATCTACAAGCAATCACCAGACCTATCTCGTGATCTAGTTACAGAGTTTCCAATCATGATGATTCCGTTACTCCGATGAAAACATACTAAAACAGATAGCTAAGGTGCTAAATCTACAACAGTTACTATCTCTTGGCCAAGCTACAGAATTTCCAATCATGATGATGATTCTGTTGCACCGTCTCAACAGAGTTAATGTAAAGATGAATAACTTGTAAATTAATTTCTTACAGACCGACCGGGACAACATCACATTGACCATCCCATTAGTTGTGAGAATAATCTACAGTCAGGTCCCGCGTTTTTCCTTACTCATGGACAAATGAACCATTGCTTGATTTAAGCACTAATACATGTACAGGGATGAAAGCATACTGGAACATATATATGAGGTGCTAAAGCTACAACAATTACTATCTCTCGATCAGGTTACAGAGCTCCCAATCATCGTGATGATTCTATAACACCGTCTCCACAGAGTTAATGTGAAGATGGACAACTTGGAAATTACATTCGTACAAACAGAGACAACATCACATTGGCCAAGTCATTAGTTGGGGGATAATCTACTGCCTGGATCCGCGTACTTCCTAATCGTGTAACAACATCACCCGCTCGAAAAACGAACATTTATTTATGTCATCCATCCCGTTTATGGATTACGACATTGAAAGAAGCATGAACTTGTGGTTGACCCTGTATACTCATTGCCTTGATACAGTACAATAATTGTTAAGCTGTATCCATTGGATGGTTTTCAATATTGATCAAACTTGACTTTAAGATAAGGTCAACTAATCATATCACGCGATATGAGAATATTGTCCAGTCACATGCGATATGATTGGCTATCCATATGTTCAACACAAATAAGATCAATATTGCAATTGAACACTGGTTAGAAGAGTTTCGTTGCATCAAGATTACTAGTATTACGTATACGTATATAAATATGATGCTAAATGGTTCCAAACTAACTTCTCTTTCCTCAAACATTCGTGGCAATTGTAACGACAGGGATACATAAAGTTTTATCATACGGAGCGAATAATATTTATGTATAATGTACGATGAAGCTGAATCAAATGTAAGAAGAAATGAATGCAATGCTACAATACTACAATGCCATACAATGGAATTATTGTACTCTCTTTATAAAAAAGGTATAAGGAAATCGGTCAGGGAAGGCAGCACTTAACTTAATGCCTACACTTAACCTAAAGAAAAGGAATAAAGGCACAAGTCCCCTTTATCCAACACAGAGTCGAAAGAAACTGTAACAAACGACTTCGGAACATGTTTACGTGTACATGTAAATCAAGAACTTACAGGCCGTATGTATTAAATGTTTAGCCGTTTTAGTTGACCAGTTTGAATCATAGGTACCTGACCGACAAACTTTCATATAATAATACTTAGTTCAATAATGATTTCAGTGAAGCGAAAGGTGAGCAAATATATACGCGTAAACAACCGACAGTGAAGCCTCGAATATGACAAAAATATCACTCCACGTCTAAGTTTCAGGACTACTCGTAAGGGCTCAAGTTCAAGTAACAGTTACAATGCTTCTCTTTTATTCCAACAAATTACAAACGAATTCACCGCTAGTACTTCATAAAATGACGGTAGTTAAGTACTGTGATTACACATCATATGTCCGTTCCAACGAAGGTCTTTGATACTTTCTTTGATCGTGTCTTTAATGAGGTGACATGGAACACACCTAAAACCAAATCGTATACCTAACCATCGGCTTATGTTAGTAATAGAATTACCATGAGCCTCAGAATCGAAAATATTTACGACAAATAAGATGAAATTACTACGTTCAAATGCTTGCAGACCTCGTCTTGAAGACTAGGTGCGTCATACCAAGGACGAAATACAAACGATACATGTATAAAACATTGTTTCACTGCCCCCCCTCTCTGTTAGGCCAAAAAAGAAAACTAGGGTCGGTAGGTAGGAATTTTTGTGTTTAGTTTTAGAAAATTACTCAGTTGACCTTTGAATCATCCACTTGTATGTTTAGAACTCCTTCCAATGGCCTTCCAGACACCTTCCTTGATAAAGAAATGCCAAACGAACGAATATGTTTTGTAATTCTATATTCAAAACAGGCAAATTCAGACATGGTTGTCCACGCATGTTCTCAGATTTTGAAAATATTTTGCCACTTTTTTGGTATTCACCCATAAAAACAATTTCAGGGCTCAAAACTTCATTTTTCATACCGTTGCTATGGCAACAGAGAAAATTCGATTTTTGCTATTTTTCACATTTTGAAAAAATGAATTTTGCCATTTCTACGCCTTTTTAAGAAAGACTCGAGATAAAAATGGCCATCACACACCCTAATATTTCATAAATTAGGTTATATATACTATTGAAGAACTGTTTTTCTGTAAAAGATATGATCCAAGTCGATTGAGAATTTTTTTGTACTCATTTTGTTGTGACCCCTTTTCTCAAATCTCTGTTTCTTCTAAAAAATGAAAAAGTATGGGTTTTCAAAATTAATTAGAAAATCCATTTTCCCATTTCCTCCAAAATGAGTCAGAGGTGCCAAAGTCAACCTGATTTTAAATATGCTTATCCATTTGATAGTTAAAACATACTAATGCAATAGAAACAACTTAAATTGTTATATGTGACCTTCTGCAATTTCGCTATCCAGCATATCAAGCTTCTTCGTTTATTTCAAAGGGCGTCGAGTGCTACATTGATAGATGCCGATCATAGCCTTTATTTGCCAGTCATCTTTTTGCTGAAATATGACAAGCATTACGAGTGTCATCACCCGGTGGGAAGTCTTACGTTTGTCGCTGTTAAGATTTTGGTGTGATCTCGTGTTTCTGTTGGTGGACGCCTTCCCGGTCATGATAAGCGCTCAAATATTCGGACCATACATCATATTATACAATGTGCCTTGCACGACACAATAGTGTTATGGTGAAAATCGAGTACATGTATCTAAACATACAAATCTCATTAAAATCTGAACATTTGCTCCATTCCTACAGCGTAATAATAGTCTTATTGTATTTATGGTGCTAAACATACGGTAGAATAAATGTCATACACGAAAATATGATAAACAGGAATATATTATAGGTTTCATATTTATTTCTTGTTACAGTTACATACTCATACAAGTATAAACAAATGATAAATACGTCTTCATTAAAATCATTACCATTGTCAATCAATACAACTTTTATTTTGAATAACCAAGTGAACATACTGACGGTAATCTGGGCTTACTATTAGCGTTGTTCGTTTCACAATACCTAATATGGATTACTATAAGCGCCATTTTGCTGTTTGCCACCCTGTGTATTCTTAGCTAAACGCGTTTGGAGTTGATAAATGCAATTATGTGTTGAAAGTTTGTTAATGACGTCAAAGATGGCACGATGTTGGATTCTAGTTGACCCTTGACACAATCCAATACAATACCACGTTCATTGCCACAACTTGAATTTTCTGTCTTCATTACTGTGTCCGTGTCTGAGGTGAGTATAAAGTCGTGTTCGTAGTTGATTTCATTAACATCTAAATGGCATATTAAGCAAAATGTGTATACTTTTATTTCATTAAGTGAACAGAATCACCAATAGGAAAATAATTAAAGACATACTAAAATGCCATATTCAACGCTTTGAATATAATATATGCTCAGGCTTTGCGAATATATTTTTAAACGTGTTAGTCCAAATGGAAAAATTACTGAATGTTCCTCTTTGTTTAACAGAAAAATACTGAAAATCTGTCAATCCGAATAAACATTTGTCAGTCAGGACTGGAGGATTGACAGTGGCGCGAAGCCTGTATGCTTATATTGTGGTATAAACACAAATAGACTTATATTTGAAATATGTAAAGCTGCAAAACCTTGGGACGCAGACCATGTAAACCGCAATACGATTTCAAGATAAACACACTAAGTAAATGTATAATCATCCCATATTCCCCTATGAGGAAATCCATAACTGAATTTTACATGTTCAAAGTTTAACCACTTATCTTGTGTTACAAATTCATTTAAAAAGGAAAATGTAATGAAAGGTATGTACGAGTAAGACTGTGTTATATGTGACATATTTGTAACTTTTATTATTGTGTTTGGCTTAAATGAATATAATTATTATGCTTACGTATGATACTCTTCATAATTGGAGGAATACACATTATATAACATGATTTCAAGGCAACATACAAGGCATTATTTACAAGGACCTTTATTTATACAGTAACTTCTTTATCATTGAGTATATCATCCATACTGTTCAGCGTCTGTGTGCTTATACTTTGACCATTAGAATGTGATAAATCTCCAGTGGTGGTACGTACAGAATCTGGATGTAAAAGATTGCAATCTGAAATGAAAATATAAAACCCTCATAAGCCACATCGAAACTATGTGTATGTCAACAATTCCCAGAGGAACGATATACACGATTATTTTGAATTAGTCAAACTGTAATTGTGTCCATAGTACGGTCTCAGAAATAGGGACACACGGATACTAGTAAATTCGTTCTGCATCACTCGAAGAATCGGTAATTTAAAATGTATAACATTAATCATCAAAACATAGTTCAATAAATAATAACAGTAAACACATATGCGTGGTGTGAGGTTTCCTGAGCACCGTTTTCTAACATAACGCAGATTGACCTTTATCTAGATACTGAGGTGGCGGACACAACCCAACCGTACTACAACTTTTGTTGATATGCCAAGTTACCACAGCAAGGCAGAACACTTGTTCCGGACATTTTATAGTTCCATTAACTCATTAACATGTTCAAGACGAATACTAGGATAACAATAATAATAATAACAACAACAATAATAGTAAAACATGCCTTGATTTAAAGTTGGCCACAATCATATTGATAAGATGAACATAACCATAAATGTTAAGGCTAGAAAGTTGTTGGTTTGACTAGCTATGAAATGTTTTACTCACTTTGTTTAGTTTCGGGTTTTAGAGGAATGGCCTTATAGTTTACACCTCCAACGTTTGTGGTAGTTGATGGTTGAGCCAATGTGCTTGTATAAGTCCTGGTCGTATGTGACGCCATCGACGCCCGGACGTTCTTTTCTGGATGTGTGAGAATAATGTAAAGTTTTGGGGTAAACATACAGGTCAAGGTCACTGTAGCACTAAGACTGATCGAATAACACATTGTTGCAATCCGGAGTTTGATGTTGTAAGCAGTTGAAAAATATATTGGAACAAATGCTAGCCATATTATACACGTGGTGTACATGGTAAAGCCGATGTACTTTGATTCATTAAACGCTTCAGGAATATTTCTCGTCAATATGGCGTATATTGTACAAATAATGACAAGAATTATGGGTAAAGAAAATCCGACCATGTAATACCCGCCTACAGCGTCTTTACAAACCAACTGATTATCATCCCGACCTGAATAATATGACACCGCTTCCGGTTGCCGTAACATTAACCACATTATGTCAATCACATTTTGGAAGGCAACAATGGCGCCAGTGATCAACAACTGAGATTTCGGGCTGATGAATTTAGGCCGTTTAGCTGTTCTCTTGCCTGCTCGGAATATCCTTGAAATACGGTTTGTTTTCGTTAGAATTGCTGAATAACAAATGGTAAAACAAAGCCCAATGCCATATTTTTGAGCACCACACGTTATGGGGTTCGGTTTCAGAATGAGTAAAAATGTCATAAGGTAACACAGAAATATTCCAAATAGAAGAACAAAACTTAACTCACGACCGGAAGCTTTGACAACCGGTGTTTCGTGATATTTTATAAAGATGATGGTTGTAAATCCGGTGCAGAGTATTCCAATGGAAGCAAATATAATGGCGCCAATTGCCAAGCCATGCATATATTTCAAATATACTACCGCAATCGGAATGCACTGTGATTTATCCGCATTTGGCTTCGATCCAAAGGGACAGTCAACACATTGATAAGGGGTAGCAAGGTATTGATATTTATGACATTTTTCACAGATCCAACAACACTTATTCCCCGTCATGAACATGGCCTCGCCTGCCTCACATGGTAACGAACAAACAGACGCTGGGTGAGTTGGTGCTTCGAAACGAAACTTCATGTCTTCCATCTGAAATGTGAATATCTGCATAAAAGCACAGATGGAGTCTTAAAGGGTGCACTTGAAATAATGTAAGACCACGGGTACATATTTGTTTTATTATTACTTACTTTATCTTTGTGTTGTTTAATCCAAGGATTTCATAAAAGGTTGAATCCTAATGGATCAGTTGGATAAATTATAGAGCAACAATGGAAACTTTGCCCTGTGTAAAGTACTACATATAACACCTTGTCACTGATTTTTCTTCACGCTATTATTATCTGAAAATGCATGTAATTAACCAAGACTGGATCTTTATACATGTACATTTTTTGTTCTCGATATTTGTATCCCACAATGTGTTTGTTTTACGGTGAAATTTATAAATGTGACCAGGCCTTTATGGCGACATTGAACCTGTTTGACGACCAAACATCACTTACCCCCATGAGGTTACCGTTGTCAAAATACCCCACAGTCTCCCATGTATAGTCGCCTGGTGTATTCTGCCGGAAATTCAGAATTCTGTATCTTGCAGGACCATCACCGTTAGGAAGAAACTTAAATTCTTGCCCCGATAATCCTTTTAAATAAAACATATTCAATGATAGCGTACACTTGTACCATTGTACAAACTCAAGCTGATTTTACATAATATATATTCACATTGCCAGATATTGTTGGCAAAAACAACAAAACTTCTTACGAAATGTGTAAACGCTCTCTTCGTGGTTAGCAAGCTTGCCGTCTTATCTAGCTACAACTGTTAAATCCGAATTGGGGCACTAAATAATATGATTGTTATATGTTTCAGCCGATAGCCGAATGGCAATAAATGCTATGCTTGGCATTATTTTACATCAACAGAGACGTTTAAGACACTTAATGTCAGATGAGTATGGTAAAATCGAAACATGGTCTTCTAAATATACATTTTATGCCATGCGGTATCGAGTAATATTATACTTATGTATAATAGCCTAACAAGGCTTTGATCAATTGCTTGAATGGCTATTTATACCAATAAACCGTTATTTGTTAAAATTAATAGCCCATTTCTAGGTTGGTTACCCTTTAAACAACTCGTAAGTAATATAATGAAATATATGTGTATATGTATTTACCGGTGAATTTAACGTCCAGTAGATACTGCTTTAAGATTTCTCCTTCGATGGGATTCATTGCCGAACATATACCCCAGTAACCTGCACCACAAACGTCAACATGCATATTCTGAAAGATATAATACTCGTAAAGTAGTATTATGTAATATTATTACTGGCAAAATAGTAGTTCAAAACCCGAATGTGTTTGGTTCATTGTGATCACATGGTACATATGACACAATGTCATTTCATACCATGGTCAGTAAATTCAATAAAGATTTACTTCGTCAGCTTCACATTTTACTGCAACACTCGGTAAACACCTTCATTGAACCGATATTGCACATGGAAGTAGGATTTGTAACAGTTACTGTGAAATTCAGAATGATGATGTATTAAATTCTGAACCAGAGGTCGTAAGTTGAATTACACAGCGTCAAGTAGCTGAATTATAAAGTTCTAAATCACTCAGATTTTAGAGAAAATAATGCTCCGTGGCATGCATGTACAATATGCATTGTATATGGCGAGTCAATCTTGACGTTAGCAGAGCCGAATGTGATTAAATGTTGTGGTGAACGCAAATTTAATCAAAATATGTAGCAAAAAGCAGAGGGTTTTAATATTGTTGCCAAAGCCAATTGTTTATGCTCTATTTCATCATAGTTACTGTGGAGACAACTTCACATCAACAACAATATTGCAATTTGCTCTGGAAAAAAGAGCGATTTATAACAGCACACTATGTACCTGTTTACCACCACAACCAACATGCACTCAATTGAATTTTGGCGCACAACGGATGAAAAATTGAAACACTCAGAGAGCGACTTAAATATGCTTACCTCACGTTTTACTTATCTCTTCATACATATAGCTAGGATAATACTGCGTAATAAAGCTAAGATACACCTTTTCTAACTTTATAAAGTAAGTTAACAAACTATTCGTAGTATTTTTATGAACGTGTGACTCGATATAAAAGGAATCCTGACTACAATAACTTAATTTAGGAAAGAAATCGCCTTATAATACATATTTGAGAACAGATAACAGGGACGAAGCCACTTTTAAAACCAATGTAAAACCATAGGTACCAAATAATTGAAAATCAAGGTCCCAGTTGTCAAAATGAAACAAGAACTTACATGCAAGGCGTGTGCAAATGCCATGACCGTGTCACTGACAAACTGTAGTTGTGCTTCCATGATGAACGTATCTGGGTTGATTCTTTCGCTACCTGTACATGTCTCGTTATAATCCTCGTTAAACGGTGTCCATGGTGCTCGGGGAAATTTACACTGTAAATAAACACATACTTTTTGCACTAGTATAGTCAGTTTGTGTTTAAGTATACATATCCAAACAAAAGATGCTTGTTAAAAAAGTATACTCCCATAGCAGTCCAATAATCAGAATGAGTAACGGTCATAGTTACCTTAATTAAGGTTTTACATACTGACCTCATCATACCGACCGACCGACCGAGCTCTAATCAACGATGGGGGCATATTTAACATTGTATGCATTTTAAAGAAAATTCGCATATCTTAATACAAAGAAATAAAATAATCTTATATTTGTTTTTCTTCCATTGCAGTACAGGTATGAATATATAAATAAATGGGGACAAGTATCTTGTTAAATTACCTACATAGAAACTCAGGATGGATTCTTAAGTACTTACCTGGAAGTGTTGTTCCCAGAATTCTATGAACCAAGGATTTCGCCGATTATCCTTCGGGGACAAGTTCAGGAAATATTCCTTGAATCCCTGTACTTCATACGCCAATGGTTGAACCGTTATTGCTCCCTCAACCTAATAATTCAGTACAATACTTTTATTGAATATTATTTTCAGCCATACGTTTGTCAGGAGTATTTCCTTACTTTGCTGGGTTGCACGCTAGGTAGATATAACAGTAGTTGTATATGTCATGGACTGGGATAGAACCTTGCACCCCTCATAAACTTTTGCTATGTATTTCATGGTAGTAGGTAGATCAGTTGTGGGGATTTTGATTCTGTTATCAGAGACAACCGTGTCTGTATATCAGGAAATACGTACATACCATTATAAAAGTAAACTTGACATATCAGTATGGTGTAGGCGTACCTGCTCCTCCTTGCCAAGATATGCTAGACCACGTCCACCCCAACCGTCACTACCAATCCACGAAAACATCCCCGTGGCTTCCTGACGACGTACTGCCTTCATTAACTCGCCAACTTCTTGATCGGAACCAAATATTATGACACCTGTAAAATACATATAATACTCACTAGAAGCTAAATTTATAATATAGCATCAGTCCTGTTTATTCTGGATCATTCTTCGTATCTATCAATTAAATTATATTTTTGAAGTGTTAATTAAGTGTTGCAACAGAAAATTGAATGACCGCATTGGATCATCAAAACACAAAGGCATGATTCGAAATTTTAGTTAAATGTTACTACAAATGTGTTAATTCAGTGTCTTAAAACCTATTAGTTAACCAACCACTTTAGGGGAATTTTAATGATCATCGATGGTAATCAAATCTACGCTGAAACAACGTCAAAAGACAGCATCGTGGTAACAATGACAATAGGTTTTTTGGCATAATGGCCACCGGCCCAAGATCAACATGAATTATTTGACATACACTCATATACAAATGCAAATGTATGAAATATATAATAATTAGTATGAGATAAACATGAATGCAAACATCATTCGCATGGTGTTTATAACAAAAGGTCATTGCAGAAAAAGCACGGATGTTTGTTCTTTGCAGAGAAATAAATAAATAATATACAGACATTTCTCGTCAATGAAACAACTATGTCAAAACCTACTTCAGCACCCAGTAGATGATAAAGCGGAAGTGATTGAGACAAACTACAATATAATACGCTGAGACAACTGATCTTCTTTCTTGCTAATTAATTGTTATATAACAAGAATCAATCATACGATACCTTTAGCACTTGGCTTAGATTTCAGTCTGGACACAATACGGTCATAGAAGTCTTCACTCGGTACGCCGGAATCTTTCAGTAATTTCTCTGTCAGTGCGATACATATACCGTAATGGGAAAGTAATTTTTCAAGCTCATTAAATCCCTGGAAAAGAAGAGATAAATACAGACGTGCTATCTCGTATAAATTACTCGTTCAACCTCCTCTCATATAAAACCCCCGGCAGATCTGCATACGAGAAACAATGTCATTAGTTCTCTCCTAGTTATTATTTCCTCCTTCTCGTTTCTACACGTTTTCTAGCATTATCACAGACACATACCAATGCCAATGTTTGCTTCATTAAACACCCTCTGTGGTTAAGTTTAATGCCAAACATGTCTCCCCAAATCATGGAGGTTTAGCACAAATTAGATCTCAGAATAACCCGCTTCATCAATGTTTTTTTTTTATTTTCATTGCAAATGTTCGACAACAATTTACCTAAACGGGCTAATGTGACGTTTATCAAATCTTTCTCGTCACAAGTACGTAGTTACACCGATTTAGAAAGACGTTAATGCCAATTGCGTACACATTATTTACATTTAATAAGACACGTTCAGAATATCAAGATAATACATTGCAATTTGCAACTGACATCATGTCACTTTTTCAAGAAATAGTCCCACTCTTCTAAGTCATTATATTTTTTAAATATGGAAACTTACTTCATATCAAATTTTCAATTACGTATGTCAGTTTATTACTTGTGATAAGATAATCATTCGATCAAATATGTTTTTGTAAGAAAAATAGTCAGAATTGTAGTTGTAATGAGCTTCCGTTATGTTCAATTTTCCTACTTCACAAACAGAATGTGGATTTTGATACTAGGACATAACGAGCAGTGTCATTTTGGGAATCTTATGTCTGGAAATAAAACAACTTGCCATTAGTTTACTATATTGGTTCGTTTGTTCCTTCTCGATTGGTTTGGACCCTTGGCATCCAGGAAGAACGTCCAGCCGCTTATTATAATAACCATTCTTTAATAAATACTGAAAATAATTTATTTTACCTGCATTCCATAACTAGACTCCTCATAGATAACAGATACGTATGTCCAATTAAACATTCGGACAAGTTCCACCATGGCCTGGGCTTGATTTACATCTGATGGTATGGTGCGTAGAAAGTAAGGAAACCTGTCTCTGTTGCTGAGATCCGTACTTGTCGAGAAGAAGCTCACCTACAAATATAGAATCAAACATGTTATAGTAAAGAAATGTGAAAAAAACATACGTTTTCAATATCAACCACCATGATACGATCCTCAGTTCTATTTTTAAAGTAGAGTATGCATGTTATAGAATGACTGCTAATAACATCTGGTTTTTCCCCCAGATCACCTCTTTTTGGTCTTATTCTACTGGCCTATGCGTAAGTAGACATTGTCTTAAACAAAGTCTCGCAGTATGGACTCGGTTATAATGTGTCTACTGTAAAAAGTACAGAAACACACATTTGCTATTAATTCTGACAACTGTTTATAGTGATACGAAGTGTGAAACAGAAACTAATAAATGAGGCAATAAATTAGATTCTATTGATTGATAGATCTGTGTAAATAGTACACGATGGCCATTTTTTTAGATTTTCCACTTTACAACTATCTGAAGGATCGCTGAATACTTGTTTCATAAAAATATTTTGTCCTGAACTCATAAGTGATAACTGTATATAGGACTGTATAACCGCGGTGACGAAAATCAAATGAAATTGTGTCGTTTTATTCTTATCTAAGTGTTGTTCATTAATTTATACAATCATGAGTGATTAAGACCAACAATTTATAATTTCCATTTTACTGGTTATAGGAAGGTAATGCCAATGTTTATTTTCGTAAAAGTCAACACCGATAGTCTGAAATTGTCAATAAGATGATTACGGATTAAACTTTCTTTGGCAGTTTCACATAACAATTTAATAATTGTTACCTCAAAGCATTGTGTAAATGTTCGTGCCCCCCCTGACATACAGAGTTTTGCCTCCACTGTCTGATTTCCTCATATATTTTATACTTATATCAACATTATCTACGAATTAATTGTTCTTGCCATGTTTCTTGAAATGTATAATGTACATTGCGGCATTTTTTCAAACTTTGATTAAATTCATTACAATATACTCCCTGTGCATTAATAAAACATTAGATTACATAAGTTCTGAGATAACGGAATCTTTAACGACAATTACATGGCGTTCCTTCATCTAAAACAGATTCTATCATATAAATAACGACTACAATGAGACATAGGTTTGAGGCTTTTCTTAGCTGATTCCGATATTTAACTTCTTAATAGTCCTTTCAGATAAGAGAAATAATTGTACCTAACGCGTGCATGAACAGATTTAAGAAATGAACAATTATGTTAAGGAAATGGAGTTCATTGTAATTGGGTGCTTAGACTTTGTCTTGAATTTTGTTCATATAAAGTGAGTTTTGACTCTTTCTTCTAGTCTATCGTCTCACAAAAGAAGCCAAATACAGAGATGTCAAATGTTAAAATATTGCTTCTAGCATTGTCACATTATGACGGATATTAACAACATAGACTACTTGTATTTAGCATTGATGACAGAACAATAATTCCATCACGTGATCTTACGAACACTTCAAGATGAATGAACAATTCTGACCTTAAGGTTATAAATATAGCGGCTTTACATTGATTCCGTAAAGACTTGGCGTCATGTAGTGTAGAAACTTGTCAGAGGAGGAGAACATTCAATTACTTCACGATACAAGGCCGTAAATTGCGTATTGTCTTCTAGTAATCTCGATGTGTAATAGAAATATATATTATATTCTTAATCTAACCGATACCGTTGTTTGACAGGAGTAACGAACGATCTCAAATAAGCGTCATTAAATTCATTAAACACACACCCTGTTCATCGTTTAAACATTAGATTGCACCTATTTCTATGATAGCAGCACCTTAAGCGACTATTACATGGCATTCGTCCATTTTAAACAGATTCAATCAAACACAAAACGTTTACAATTTATCCTGAGACATAGTGCTTGGAACTTTTCTATAACATATCACATAGATTTAACTTCTTAATAGTCTTTTCAAATAAGAGAAATAATTGTACCTAACGTGTGCGTGAACATACTTTAGAAAATGAATAATTATTTTTAAGGTGATGGAGTGCATTGTAATTGGGTGCTTAGACTTTGTATTCAATTTTGTCCATATAGATCTACTGTGAATTTTAACTCTTTCTTCTTGTCTATCGAATCTATGAAGATCTAACAAAAGAAGCAAAATGCATAGATGTCAATTGTTTAAATATATCATTTTTAATTATACTTTGTGTCTATTCAATGCTGTCGTAAAACAATGCAACATACGGACAAGAAAACATCTTCCAACAACATGGCGATGGAACGTTTTGTTTTGCTGTTGCTGTAGAATATTCCTTCTAGCATTGTCAAATTATGACGAAAATTGCCAACATAGACTACTAGTATTTAGTATAGATGACAGAACAATAATTCCATCACATGATCTTACAAATACTTCAAGATGAATGAACAATTCTGACCTTAAGGTAATACATATAGCGGCTTTACAATGATTCCGTAAAGACTTGGCGTCATGTAGTGTAGAAACTTGTCAAAGAAGGAAACCATTCAATTACTTTACGATGCAATCTCAACTTTTCCTCTTAAATTGCGTATTGTCTTTTAGTGTACTCGAAGTGTAAAAGACATAGTCATTATATTCTTAATCTAACCGATATTGTTGTTAGACGGAGGAACATTCAATTACTTTGTGATACATTGCGTATTATCTTCTAGTGTAATCAACGTGTAAAAGACATAATTACAATGTATATTCTAAATCTATCCGATACCGTTGTTTGACAGGAGTAACAAACCATCTCTGATAAACGGCTTTTAAAATTATATTTCTCTGCAAAAGTGTTTGGCGAATAATATTTTTTTAATCAACTTACAATTTACAGAAATGAACAATTTGTGAAGATTAGGACTTGGTATTAAATATAAAAACAAAACCTCAATCGGATCGGATTTTAAGGCTAGTACTAAGAACATGTACATGTATCAACAAGCGTCTCATTTATATGTCTGATTTTGAAATATATACTTTTGTACAAGAAGTACAAGAGTACTTTTAGTACCAATGCGTATACGTGATAAGTTGTTCATTAATCTATACACTCACGCAGGATAAAGACCTACACTTTACTATTACCATTGGAAAAAGGAAATGCCAATGTTTATTTTTCTGAAACTGTACACCGATATTTTAGCTGGAAGCAATAAGATGATATCTGCATTCAATCATCACGTGAAATACTTTTATTTGCAGTTTCACGTAGCGATTTAATCAAATATTTAAAAAATCTTGCGTAAATGTTCTAGCTTCCCTTGATATAAATGGATGTGCGGTATATATCCCTCAACATTATCTACAAATTTAATTATAATTTGTATCATGTAATTTGCGTCCTACTTTTCAAACTGTGATAACATTTATTTTTCACACGCAAAACTCCCTGTGCATTGATAAACCATTATATTACACCAAATAATTGTATCAAACGCGTACTTGAACAAATGTAAGAAAATGAATAATTCTTATTATGGTAATCTAATGCATTGTAATTGGGTGCTAACACTGTTTTGGCACGGATTTGTGCGGTTGGGTGCAGTGGGGCCTTGGGGAACTTGGTCGAGTATTGCCTGCGTTTCATTCGGTTTCATGCAATAACTGTTACTATGTAATTTCTTTGTGAAACTGGGTCAACCGGAATTTTTTCGGCGGGGACTTGTATTGTTAGTTATTTCTTCGGCTTATGTGTGGGCATTGCTCTGTGTAGTTGCTAGAAATATGTGATGTTAATTTCCACCCCATTCCTACCTTGTCCATTGTTTTAAACAAGTCGTAGATGTGCCTCTTTGGGTTGCATGGCGTAAGATTACTATCCTAAGTGTTTTAAACTAGGTCACGCCCCGGGGTTGATGTGTCTCATTTGATCGTCGTTTTGGCACGAGTTTGTGCTGTTGTGTCGCCGTGCAGCGGGGCCTTGGGGAACTTTATCGAGTAATGGCTGCGTTTTATTCGGTCTCAATCATTAACCGCTATTCTATTATTTCTTGAGAAATTGAGTCATCCTGCATTTTGTCGGCGGGGACTTGGGTTTTTGATTATTTCTATGGATTATGTTTGGGCATTGCTAGGGGTAGTTGTGTTCTAGTGTTTCTGATTTCTGTGATTTAATGGTTAAGTTGAGTGCTACCTTCCCTGTTGGATTTTCTCATACCTTTTTTGAAATGTTTTCGTATTATGTGGATTTTGACTTTTACTTTTCACAGTGTTATTTGGTGTTTCGTTCTATCTATATACGAACAGATATATTAACAAGAAACCAAATGCAGACATGTCAATGTTTAAATGTTTAAATATATTCTAATTTACATCGTACTTCGTTATGCCCTCCCAAAATGACCTGGAGTTGATTTGCAACAGTAGACTACCCATATTGATTTTGCAGTCAAAAGGTCACCATGACCTTAACCATTTCTGACTAATTATGGACTTCAAAGGGGACATGCGTATTTTACAAATATCACTTGTTTATCAAGGCTGATGTAAATGAAAGATGAATACGGACAAGGAACATGATTATGGCGATAGAAAGTGTTGTCCTATTTTTGCTGTGGAATATTCTTTCTATTATGCCAAATTAAAATACATGGCATCGAAGACATTACAATAAACCCTCCACATGATCTTACAAACACTTCAAAGATGAATGAGCAAGTCTGACCTTAAGATAATGAAAATAGCGGCTTTACAATGATCCCGTTAAGACATAAAGTCATGTAGTGTAGAAGCTTGTCAAAGAAAGAGAACATTCAATTACTTTTCGATAGAGTATCAACGTTTGGTCGTAAACTAAGTATTGTCTTCTAGTGTACTCGAAGTGTAAAATACATAGTTATTATATTCTTAATCCATCCGATATTGTTGTGTATCAGATGTACATTCAATTACTTTACGATACAAGCTCGTACAACGCGTATTGTTTTCTTGTAGTGTATTAAATCGACGTGTGAAAGGCATAAGCTATTATATTCTTAATCTATCCGATATCGTTGTTTGACATGAGTAACGAACCATCTCAAATAAACGTCAGACTTTAAACCACATTAACTGCTTATAAACAATTTTATTTCTGAGAAAATTATTTGGCGAATGTTTATATTTGATTAAACAATTTTGAGAGATGTGGTATCTTGGAGATTAGGACATATCGATGGCTTAGAATTAGAAGGTCGTAAATGCCACTTACGACCTTTTAAGATTAATACATATTTATAATAAGTATCACAAGGCGCTTCTTATGAGCCCATTTTCATAAAAATATGAATTTGTCATGTTGACCAAAATGAATTTTTAAAAACGTGTTTTCCCATAGGTAAAGAGTAAATTACAGACAGTTTTCTCTTGTTTTCTCAATATTTTGATTTGGTAGTTACGACCTTCTTGTTCTTAGCCATCGGTATGTACGAGTTGTTGTTTGTAATGTCACGAGTCGACATTTGAACATGATTGTTGAAGTAGATTACGTCATTTAACTTGCATCAAATACTTTGCGCCCTGTTTCAAACTGTGAATAAATTCATTAACACACACTCCCTGTGAATTGATAAATCATTAGAATAGAACAAAGTCTGATATAATGGAACCTTTAACGGCAATTACAAGTCATTCTTCACTCTATTTCAAAACAGATTCAATCAAACATACATCGTCTTAATAGTTCTTTCAAAAAAGAAAAATGGTTGTACCATACGCGTGCTTGAACAGATTTAAGAAAATGAGTAATTCTTATTAAGGTAACCAAGTGCATTTAGGCTTTGTCTTGACTTTTGTTCACACGGATGGTGTGGCTTCTAGTCTGTCCAGTGCTCTTTTGGTGTTCGTTTCCGAGAACAACTTAGGTTGGGACATAGCTGCGTTTTATGGTTACTTCAGGTCACTGTTTTTATGTTATTTCATTGTGAAACTCGGCCACCTTGCTCTTTTTCAACGGGGACTTGGGCTTTTATTGTTTTCGTCGGGTTATGTGTGGACATTTCTACGTGTAGTTGTATTATGTTTTGTTGTTACTGTTTTCTGTACTCGGTTGGTTAAGTTTGGTTCAGCCTTCCCTGTCCAAGTTCTTATATTTTTGTATATACCAGTGGTGTCTAAATAATAATGCGGACAAGGAATAAGTGATGTCTTAAATTAATTTTGCTGTAAAATATTTCTTCTTTCATTGTTACACTATGATGGATAATGCCAACATAGACTATTTCGTATAGAAGACAGGACAATAAACCCTCCTCATGATCGTACTAACACTTCAAGATGAATGATCAAATCTGATCTTAAGATACCGGTATTGAAAATAGCGGATTTACAATAATTCCGTAAAGGCTTAGCGTCATGTAGTGAGGAAACCTGTCAAAGAAGGAGAATATGCAATTACCTTACGATACAAACTGAGCCCCGTACATAACGTATTGTCTTCTAGTGTAACCGACATGTAAAAGACATAGTTATTATATTCTTACTCTATCTGATACCGTTGTTTGACAGGAGTAACGAACCAACTCAAATAAATGTCAAACTTTAAACCACATCAACTGCTTTTAAACTATTATCTTTCTGAGAAAATGGGGTTGGTGAATGTATATATTTGATTAAAAAATTTACTGAGATGAAGAATCTGTGAGATTAGGACTTTTCTATCTACGAATTTATGTATGTAATGCTACATTGGACATTTAAACATGTTCTGGAGATGAATGACGTTACATTATGTGATGTATTAATCTAATGCTGGGCACAATCAGATGGTTACTGTACATATATAATGGTTACAGTAACTGTATAAAATATATGATACTTTTCTTGGCAGATTCACGTAGCGATTTAATAGAAGTATTTCTAAAAGCCTTGCGTAAATATTCTTGCTTCATCCTGACATAAATGGATGTGCGGTATGTTTCACGTCAACATTATCGACGAATTTAGTTGTTTTTGTCATGATTACTGACATGCATCATTAAATTGATTAACTGACTCGCTCTGTGTTATTCAAACATAACATTAAACCAAAGTCTGAAACAACGAAAAGCTTTAACGACAATTACAAGGTATGCATCCATCTAAAATGGATTCAATCAAATACATAACGACTACAATTTATCCTGAGACATACGGCTTGCGATTTTCTTAACTAATCACCTATGTTAAACTTCTACATAGTCCTTTCAAATAATAGAGACACTTGAATCAAACGCGTGCAAGAATAGATTTAAGAAAATAAATAATTCGTTTAAAGGAAATCGACTGCGTTGTAATTTGGTGCTAAGGCTTTGTTTTGAATTTTGTTCAAATAATAAATGAGGCAATACATTAGATTGTATTGATTGATAGGTCAGTGTAGAGAGTACATGACGGCTCGTTTTTGGACACCCCATTTACAACGATCAAAGAGATCGCCGAATACATATTTCATAAGTTATTTTGTCATGAACTCATATCTGATAACTAAATATAGGACTACCGGTATATTACCATGGTGACGAAAATGCAATGCGATTATGTCGGTTTATTCTTACCAAAGTGTAACAGGAAGTTGTTCATTATTTTATACAATCATGAGTGATGAAGACCAACAGTTTATAAATTCCATTTTATTGGTTATATGAAGGTAATGCAAATGTTTCCTTTCTTAAAAGTCAACACCGGTAATCTGAAATTGTCAATAAGATGATTTCACATAACGATTTAATAATTGTTTCCTCAAAGCATTGCGTAAATGTTTGTGCTTCCCCTGACATACAGAGTTCTGCCTCCACTGTCTGATTTCCTCATATCTTTTATACTTATATCAACATTATCTACGAATTAATTGTTCTTGCCATGGTTCATGAAATGTATAATGTACATTGCGGCATTTTTTCAAACTGTGATTAAATTCATTACAATATACTCCCTGTTCATTAATAAAACATTAGAATACATAAGTTCTGAGATAACGGAATCTTTAACGACAATTACATGGCGTTCCTCCATCTAAAACAGATTCTATCATACAAATAACGACTAATGAGACATAGGTTTGGGGCTTTTCTTAACTGATTCCGACATTCAACTTCGTAATAGTCCTTTCAGATAAGAGAACTAATTGTGCCTAACGCATGCATGAACAGATTTAAGAAATGAACAATTATTTTAAGGTAATGGAGTTCATTGTAATTTGGTGCTTAGACTTTGTCTTGAATTTTGTTCATATAAAGTGAGTTTTGACACTTTCTTCTAGTCTATAGCCTTCCAAAGAAGCCAAATGCAGAGATGTCAAATGTAAGAATATTGCTTCTAGCATTGTAACATTATGACTTATATAACCAACATAGACTATTAGTATTTAGCATAGATGACAGAACAATAATGTCATCACGTGATCTTACTAACAATCATGATGAATGAACAATTCTGACCTGAAGATATTGATATTCCTCAAAGGCTTAGCGTCATGTCGTGTAGATACTTGTCAAAGAAGGAGAAGATTCAATTACTGTACGATACAAGCTGAGCCTCAATGTTGCGTATTGTCTTCTAGTGTAATCGACGTGTAAAATACATAGTTATTATATTCTTAATCTATCCGATACAGTTGTTTACAGGAGAAACGTACCATCTCAAATAAATGTCAGACTTTACACTACCTAAACTGCTTTTAAACAATATAATTTCTGAGTTATTGAGAAAATGTGTTTGGCGAATGTTTATATTGGATTGAACAATTAAGAGAGATGAAGGATCTATGAGATTAGGACTGATGTATGTACGAGATTTTGTTTGTAATGTCAGGATATGACATTTTAATATGATTGTGGAGATGGATGACGTGATGTAACTGCATCATGTACTTTGTGCCCTGTTTTCAAACTGGGATTACATTCATTAACACACACTCCCTATGCATTGTATAAACATTAGATTGGAGCAATGCCTAAGACAACGGAAACTTTAACGACAACGACACTGTATTCATCTAAAACAGATTCAATCAAACTCACTACAAATTATTCTCAGCCAGCGATATAGTGTAAACCGTTAAAAGTACATTTACACACATTTGCTGACAATGGATTATGGTGATAGAACGTGTAAAATAGAAATAATAAATGAGACAATAAATCAGATGCTATTGATTAATAGTCAAGTATAGAGAGTACAAGATGGCGTCTTTTTGGACATATCAATCTGCAACTATCAGAAAGATCACCGAATACATATTTCATAGAATATTTTGTCCCCAACTCATTACTGATAACTGAATGTATGCCTATACATGTATATACACGATGACGAATGTCAAATAACAATATGCCGATGCTATTCTCACCAATGTGTATAAGTTATCAAGGATAAAGACCAACATTTTATAACTATTATAACATAAGGTAATGTCAATGTTTCTTTTCTTAACATGTGCTCCAATATTCTGAAAACAATATGATGGTTACTGTATTAAATAGCGCATACTTTCCTTGGCAATTTCGCATAGCAATGTTCTAAAACTATCATAAAATCGTAATCGTTCTTGCTTCCCATAACATAAGAGAAATATAGAACCAACTGTATATAGTTTAGAAACGAGAAACGTAATTTTTCAATATCAGCCACCATGATACGGTCCGCAATGTTCTATTTTATTGTGTGCATGTTACAAAAGCAGATTGACTGCGTAAATGCAGACACACTGACAATGCAGATATTGTCCCTAAGAACGTATTGTAGTATGTGACTAGTTTATACTCGACTATATAGCGTCTACTGCTGAAGTACAGAAACACACATTTGCTTTTAATTCTGATAACCGCTTATGGTTAAGTATGAAACAGAAAATAATAATGAGTCAATACATCAGATTGATTGATAGATCAGTATAGAGAGTACATGGCGTCGGTTTGAGGACATATCAATTTACAACTACCGATGTATCAGAAAGATCACCGAATACATATTTCATCAAAATATTTTATCTTGAACACATAACTGATTACTGAATATAGGCATATATTATATGACCACGGTTAAGAATATCAAATGTCATTATGCCGGTGTCATTCTTACTAATGTGTATAAAGAAGTTGTTCATCATTTTATACAATAATGAAGGATAAGGACCATCATTTTATAAATATCAGTATAGAAAGGAAATGACAATGGTTCCTGAAAATTCTTCATAGATAATCTGAAAAACCATATGATGAGAACTTAAAGATGACTTTCTTTGGAAGTATCATGTTGTTTGTAATATCACGAGTTGACATTTGAACATGATTGTTGAAGTAGATTACGCGATTTAACATGTATCAAATACTTTGCGCCCTGTAATCAAACTGTGAATAAATTCATTAACACACACTCCCTGTGAATTGTTAAATCATTTGAATAGAACAAAGTCTGATATAATGGAACCTTAAACGACAATAACAAGTCATTCTTCACTCTATTTCAAAACAGATTCAAACATACATCGTCTTAATAGTTCTTTCAAATAAGAGAAATGATTGTACCATACGCGTGCTTGAACAGATTTAAAAAAATGAATAGTTCTTATTAAGGTAACCAAGTGCATTTAGGCTTTGTCTTGACTTTTGTTCACACGAATGATGTGGGTTTTGACACCTTCTTCTAGTGTTTCCAGTGCTCTTTTGGTGTTTCATTTCCGAGAACAACTTCGATTGGGACATAGCTGCGTTTTTTGGTTACTTCAGGTCTCCGTTTTTATAATATTTCCTTGTGAAACTCGACCACCTTGCCCTTTTACAACGGTTACTTAGGCTTCTAAATGCTTTCGTCGGGTTATGTGTGGACATTTATCCGTGTAGATCTAGTTGTTTTATGTTTTGTTGTGACTGTTTTCTGGGCTCGTTTGGTTAAGTTGCTGGTGCCTTCCTTGTCCAAGTTATAGTGTTGTATATACATGCTTCCTATGGTGTCTAAATATAATGAAGAATGCGGGCAAGGAATAAGTCTCAAATTAATTTTGCTGTAAAATATTCCTTTTTCATTGTTACACTATGATGGATAATGCCAACATAGACTATTTGGTATAGACGACAGGACAATAAACCCTCCCGTGATCTTACTAACACTTCAAAAAGAATGAACATTTCTGACCTTAAGATATTGAAAGTAGCGGGTTTACAATGATTCCGCAAAGGCTTAGCGTCATGTAGTGTGGAAACCTGTCAAAGAAGGAGAATATCCAATTACCTTACGATACAAGCTGAGCCCCGTACATTACGTATTGTCTTCTTGTGTAATCGACGTGTAAAAGACATAGTTATTATATTCTTAATCTATCCGATACCGTTGTTTGACAGGAGTAACGAACCAACTCAAATAAATGTCAAACTTTAAACCACATAAACTGCATTTAAACTATCATCTTTCTGAGAAAATGTGTTTGGCGAATGTATATATTTGATAAAATGATATACAGAGATGAATACTCTGTGAGATTATGACTTTTCTATATTCGAATTTATGAATGTAATGCTACATTGGACATTTAAACATGTTCTGGAGATGAATGACTTTACATTATGTGATGTATTAATCTAATACTGGGCATAATCGAAGTATCATATATAATGGTAACAGTAACTGTATAAAATATATGATACTTTTCTTGGTAGATTCACGTAGCGATTTAATAGAAATATTTCTGAAAGCCTTGCGTAAATAGTCTTGCTTCATCCTGACATAAATGGATGTGCGGTATGTCTCACGTCAACATTATCTACGAATTTAATTATTCTTGTCATGATTACTGACATGCATCATGTTCTTTGTGCACTGTTTTAAAACTGTGATTAAATTTATTAACTGACTCGCTCTGCGTTATTCAAACATAAGATTACACCAAAGTCTGAAATAACCGGAACCTTTAACGACAATTACAAGGTATGCATCCATCTAAAATAGATTCAATCAAACACATAACGACTACAATTTATCCTGAGACATAAGGCTTGCGATTTTCTTAAGTAATCACCTATATTTAACTTCTAAACAGTCCTTTCAAATAAGAGAAATAATTGTACCAAAAGCGTGCATGAATAGATGTAAGAAAATAAATAATTCGTTTAAAGGCAATCGACTGCGTTGTAATTGGATGGTAATACGACTTTGTCTTGAATTGTGTTCATATAATGTTGATTTTGACTTTTTCTGCTAGTTCTTGCAGTGTTCTTGGGCGTTTCGTTTTTTAAATGTTACAACAGGAGCAAATACAGTATTCGATTTCATCTTATACATCTTTTCATTAATCATTTATTTAAGTTGTATGTTGGCATTGCTTCATGTAGTTTTGTTGTGTTGTTAATTTTTTCTGTGCTCGGCTGATTTAAAAGTTGGTGCTGTATTTCCTGTCCGATTTTCTCATATCTTTTATTGTATATATTCCATGATGTCGTTAAATAATGAAGACTACGGACAAGGAAAGTGCTGTGTTAATTTTGATGTAGAATATTCCTTCTATCATTGTCACACTTTGATGGATAATACCAACATATAATATTTAGCATAGTTCTAAGACATTACAATACACCCTCCGCGTGATAATATTAACACTTCAAGATGAATGAACAATTCTGACCTTGAGATTATGAAAATAGTTGGGTTACAATGCTTCCTATTAACACTTAGCGTCATGTAGCGTAGACGCTTGTCAAAGAAGGAGAACATTCAATTACTTTACGATACAAGCCGAGCCTCAATGGTGCGCATGGTCTTCTAGTGTACTCGACGTGTATAAGATATACTATTCTTAATCTGTCCTATACAGTTGTTTGACAGGAGTAACGAACCATCTCAAATTAATGTCAAACTGTAAAACGCATACACTGCGTTTAAACAATTATATTTCTGAGAAATGTATTTTACATTTTTGATTAAACAATTTAGGAAGATGCAGTATCTGGGAGATTAGGGCTTTTGGATGAACCCGTTGTTCTATGTTTTATCTAACTGTGGCATTTAAATACGTTCTGGAGATGGATGACTTTTAATTACATGATGTAACATGTATCTTGTACTTTACACCCTGTTTTCAAACTGTGATTCCATTCATTTACACACACTCCCTGTTCATTGTTTAAACATTAGATTATCCCAATTTCTGAGATAACGGCACCTTGAACGACTATTACATGGAATTCGTCCATAAAAACAGATTCAATCAAACACAAAACGTTTACAATTTATCATACGACTAAGTGCTTGGGACTTTTCTATAAATTATCACATAGATTTAACTTCTTAATAGTCTTTTCAAATAAGATAACTAATTGTACCAAACGCTTGCATGAACAGATTTAAGAAAACGAATACTTCTTTTTAATATGATCGTTTTTTCAAAACCTTTATTTGCCAGTGAGATTTCTGCTGAATATGACAGGCATATATGACTCCATCCGGATTTGAACCCGATTCAACGGATTAGGCGGCGAGCGCGCTAACGACCGAGCTACGGAGGACGGGATGGATTGTGCTATTTTACTTTTGCTGTAGAATATTCCTTCTAGCATTGTCACCTTATGATGGATATTACCAACATAGACTACTAGTATTTCGCATATATGACAGAAAATTAATTCCATCACTTGATCGTACAAACACTTAAAGACGAATGAAAAATTCTGACATGAAGGTAATGAAAATAGCGGCTTTACAATTATTCCACAAAAAGACTTAGTATCATGTTGTGTAGAAACTTGTCAAAGACGGAGAACATTTAATTAGTGTACGATACAAGCTCGTATATTGCGTATTATCTTCGAGTGTACTCGACGTGTAATAGAAATTTATATTATATTCTTAATCTATCCGATATCGTTGTTTGACAGGAGTAACGTACCATCTCAAATAAACGTCAGACTTTAAACCACATTAACTGCTTTAAAACAATTTTATTTCTGAGAAAATGTGTTTGGCGAATGTTTATATTTGATTAAACAATTAAGAGAGCTGAAGGATCTGTGAGTATAGGACTGTTGTATGTACAAGATGTTATAAGTTATACCAGGATTTGACATTTTACCATGTTTCTGGAGATAGTTGACTTTAGATTACGCGATTTATAAACGCTTATCTTGGTCCTGTATAAAAAAATTGAAACAACACGACACTCGGATTGGATTTTATGTCTATTTCTAAGAACATGTATACATAGATCAACATGTGTCTCTTTTATCTGTCCGTTTTTGCAATATAAAGGGTTATTTTGTACAAGAAGTACCTTTATTATTTTCATCCAGGATGAACGTCCATGAGCTGCTGATAAAGGGGGGGGGGTACAAGTACTCATGAAATACGAATGGTCGATCGTATGTCTGAATGAAGTCAACGTGTTTTAGTGGATTTATATGGAAACCTAATCTACATGAAGTAAATGTGGTCTTCGTAGATCAAATTGTAAAATCTAGCAATTTTGTACCAGAATACAGACTTTTCTAGGTAATTACTGCACTGCAAATGATAATATACATTCTTACCGCGTTTGCTAGCATGTCTATCGATTAGATAATACAAGCTACATGTACATGTTTACTTAACCATCATTTTTTACTAGCAAGATCTATATTACTACAAAAACCTTTAATCGGATTTATGTGTTTAAGATGATCGATATAGGGGGTGTTTTTATAAAGATACGAGCAGTTACGGTACACGAATAGTCACTCCTATAATACATTTACGACGGACCGGGGAGACAGCAAAACATATACAGTATTTGAGTTGACGTGGTCATCCATGTTATGTTAGCAATATGAATGACATATTTAATATTTAAAACACAGTAAAATGATATACAAAACTTGCACATGACAGAATGACATGCATGAAAATTAATCATTATAACTATTTACATTCTAAATCAATGTTGAGTTTCCACAGGAAAATGACCTAAAGAGGAAACCTATCTCACCACATTTAAACGACTTAAAACAGATTACAGTTTTATTGCCTCAAAATAACGAATAATGATAATACTAATTAACTTTGTCCCATAGAATTCGCTATCTAATTTGTTTAATCGGTTATTGAAGCATAGTCTCATTGTACATACGACTGATTTTGACACTAATAACTAGTCCATATAGACTTCTTGCATCAGGTCATTATGCCATGATGTAATTTGGCCGGTAGCTATGCCTAGAGATACTTATGATACAGAAGAGGCAATTATTCAGGAAGATGTATGCTTTTTAAAGCGTGAGTTAACTGTTCAGACAGGGTCATTTTTGATAAATGGTTAACAAACGGTACTGTTACATTTGCAAACTCCACATTGTCTTTGTGATAATGTAATGTGTCGTCCAAATGATCCAACAACTCACAAACCTATATTGGACTGTCCTATGGCGTACCAGCATACTCAGTTTAGATTGCATTTCTTTTATTCATAATAAAGCGTTAGTTCATAAAGTAGTTCACCAATTTATTTATATCATTAACTTGCACATGAGGTATACCCTGAGGCTAGCGATATAAGCACCACTCAACTCGAGTTTTACAAGACAACTTTAAGACAACCAGTGTAGACTTTGAACCCCATCGTACAATACATTTTATCATAGAATCATTGTTTAAATGTTCTTGTCATTATTCCTGACATATATCAGGTACAGTGTACTCTATTTTCAAACTGTAATTAAAAACATTAACACACACACTTCCTATGCATTTATCTCACATTTGATAACACCAATTCCTGACGTAACGGAACCCTTAATGACAGTTACAATATATTCGTCTTTCTAGAACACATTTAATCAAACACATTATTACACCAATTTAGCTGAAGACGTGACGCATTAGTCTTTAATTCAACGTAAAACATTATATAAAACTACTAAATAGTCAGAGAAATAATTGTACTAAACGCGTGCATGAAACGATTCTTGAAAATAATTGAATGGTTTCCTTTTAAAGTAGTCAAGGGCATTAAGACTCTTAGACATTTTATTTGGTAAATGAAAATGGACTGTGACTTTTTTTCCGTGTACCGAATGATCGAAGGCGTTATATACAGTGATGTTCCGCAAATAAGACCAGTCAAACAGTGGTCTTATAAGCAAATCGGTCTTCAAGCGGACCTTTTTTGTTCTTATTTTAATACTGTGAGACCACAACATTGCACAAATCTGCATGAGTTCGAAATAATTGAAGTGGTCCTACATGTATTAGCGACACTTCACTGTAGTAGTATTTTGCGAGTGTATATATTTGATCACATTTTAGAGAGATGTATTGTCTATGAAGATAGGGACTTTTGTATGTACCGATTGTTGTAGGCAATGTCAAAATTTTACATGTTCTGAAGATGGGTGACTTGAAAATTACGTGATGTATTCAGCTTATCTTGGTCTTATATTAAAACAATACATCAATCGGGTTTGATCTACATTCTGCATTTGTCTCATATATCTGTCTCGTTTCGCAATATCAAGTGTACTTTTGTACAAGAAATACCATTAGCATTTTTATTTAAGGTGAACGTCCGTGCGCTGCTGAGTGCATGCAAGTAATACGGATGATCGACAGTTTGCTGGAATGTAATCCAAAAGTTGCAGTTTGATTAATTAAAAATTAATCAAATATTTAAATAACACATCTCTTAAATATTTGTTCTTTGAGAGGAAAAGACATAAACTTGCATTTTTGTAAAACACATGCATAATTGTGTTGGTAATTACTGCAAACGATCTATATTCGTATAATGGCTCCGATTACATAGTACATGCATAATCAAGGAACTATGCCAGATCATTGACACATACAATGCGCCACAAGTACACGCTCGCCTTCTTGGTTATTGTCAACGTTTAAATGCTTTAATGTAATGTCCTTTTTATTGTAATGAATAAATGTCATGTCGACAATGTATATAATTTGTCAGAGAATGATTTGGTTATGATAATATACCTAGACTATTTTTGGTCGTGTTGGTGCCACTGTTAGTGCTAGAATTCAGTCATACAAAATATAATAACCACTACAGAAGGCAGCACATAAACTGTAGATCACACAAGGCACAAACCAGTAGACACAGAAGGAAAAAGTCACTAATTACAGCAAGCGTTTATATCATAATAGTCTTTTGTCGTCTAGCCTTTTGTCTGTGTTCCTTACATGACATCGACATTGTATATGGTTACATTATATTAAGTATGTTTTAGCCCAGAGTTACAATGTTATACTTAGTTGCACATTGCTGTCTGGTGCATATACCGCAATGCCACCAGAGACTGAAATTGATGCCTCTACGCGAAAGGACTTAGGGTGATTTTCCAGACCGTCTGTTGCATTGAATGCAGGTTATTAAATATGCACCAGATACAAATCATAATGCTTTTGACAAGTTGCTCATTTACTGTGCAATACAGTCGTACCACATTGTATTGATGCTGATGCCTCCATTGAAAACTATAATTCAAATGTTCAAAGGACATAGGATCATTTTTCTTTGACGTATGTAACCATGCAGTCGGTGAATGAAATATTGCATAATGATCAAACCTACAACAAATTATATAAATAACAGGCCTTGAATTTAAAGGTCGAACGTACTGCTTACGTCCTTTTCAGATCGATACCGATTTGAAAACAACACCACAAGACGCTTATTATGAGCATATTTTCATGGAAAGCGACACCTGACATGTTGGCCACACGGACGTTGAAACAGTTTGTTTTTCCATGAGTACAGAGCATTTTTCAGACAGTTATGTCTATTTCTTTTCCTCTCAACATAGCGTGTTTGCACTTACGACCTTCTCATTCTAAGCCAGGGAATTGTCTATCAAGTCAATCTAATGTACCAAGATTACCATGACGGGAATTCACACTTACTCTCAAGAGCTTCATACTTCGTTATAAAGACAGCACCACTTGTCGTCATCGCTTCCAATCGAATGTTAGTTATTTTGAAACACGATCATTGTGTTTTGACAGTTGCTTCATATTGTATACTGATTGAACTTGGGTAACATCAAACTATTGTTAGAGTGTTCCATCTAATATGTGACAGTGTAATTTTGTCTGATGCACAGGCATTTCGTCTTAATGTCTATGAATTTATGTTTTAACGCATACTCCCTGTGATTTAATAAAACTCTAGATTACACGAAAGTCATTTAATATAACCTTTATCGACCATTACATGGCATTAGTCACTCAATCATAAATTCCATCAAACACACAACGACTACAATTTATCCTGAGACATATTGCTTGGGATCTTTCTTAACTGATCTCATATATCTAACTTCTTAAATAAGAGAAATAATTGTACCATACTCGTGCATGAACAGATTTAAGAAAGTGAATATTTTTTAAGGCAATTGAGTGCGTTGTAATTTGGTGCTATGACTTTGTCTTGAATTTTGTTCTTATAATTTGAATTTATCTTACATTTAATTTTACCAATTTCTGACGTAACGGAACCCTTTAATGACAGTAACAATATATTCGTCTTTCTAGAACACATTTAATCAAACACATAACTACACCAATTTAGCTGAAGACGTGATGCCTTAGTCTTTAAAATGAATGAATGTTTTCCTTTTAAAGTAAAAAAGTGCATTGAGATTGGAATCTTTTATTTATTTTATTTTTTATTTTGTTAAATGAAAACGGAGTTTGACTGTTTCTACAATATACCGAATGATCGCAGGCGTTATATACAGTGAAGTTCCGCAAATAAGACCAGTCAAACAGTGGTCTTATAAGCAAATCGGTCTTCAAGCGGACCTTTTTTTGTTCTTATTTTAATACCGTGAGACTACAACATTGCAAAAATCTGCATGAGTTCGAAATAATTGAAGTGGTCCTATTTACGAAACTTCACTGTAGTAGTATTTTGCGAGTGTATGTATTTGATCACATTTTAGAGAGATGAATTGTCTATGAAGATAGGGACCTTTTTATTTACCAGTTGTTGTAGGCAATGGCAAAATTTCGCATGTTCTGGAGATGAATGACTTGAAATTACGTGATGTATTCAGCTAATCTTGGTCTTATATCAAAACAATACATCAATCGGGTTTGATCTACATTCTAAATTGGTCTCAGTTATCTGTCTCGTTTTGCTTATATCAAGTGTACTTTTGTACAAAAAATACCATTAGCATTTCCATTCGGGATGAACGTCCGTATGCTGCTGAGTGCATATATACATATAATACGGATGATCGACTGTATGCCTGCATGTAGTCCGAAGGTTGCAGTTGATTAAACCCATTGTTAATCAAATATTTACATAACACATCTCCTAGTTATTTGTTCTTTGAGACGAAAAGACATATACTTGCATTTTTGTAACACACATGCATAATTGTGTGGGTAATTACTGCAAGCGATCTATATTCTTATAATAGCTCCGTTTACATAGTACATGCATAATCAAGGAACTATAAAGATCATTGGCACCTACGAAGCGCAACAATTACACACTCGCCTTCTTGGTTGTTGTCAACATGTCTATGCATTAAAGTACAATGTGATTTGTATTGTAATAAATAAATACCATGTCGCCGATGGATATAATTTGTCAGAGAATGTATTCGGTTATGAAAAATACCTAGACTGTTTTTGGTCTTACGGGTGCCACAGTTAGTGCTAGAAATCAGTCAACTGAAATATAACAACAACTCGAATACAGAAGGTAGCACATACACTGAAGAACACACAGGACACAAACCAGTAGACACACGAAAGGAAAAGTCAATAATTTCAGCTAGCGCTTTTACAATTATAGTGTTTTGTAGGTTCGGCCTTTTTTCTGTGCTTTTAACAAGACGTCGGAATCGTAAGTGGTGGAAGAATATTAAAATGAATCTATGTATTAACTCAAAGTCCCAATTTAATTGTTAGTTGCACATTGCTGTCTGGTGCATATAGAGCCATGCCACATGAGACTGAAATGGATGCCTCCATGCGAGAACTAGGATTGATGGAAGTGTTCAAAGGACACAGGGTAACAATTCCATAACGTCTGTAAATTAAATGTTATTAAACATGCAACAGATACAAATCCAAATGCTATTGCCAAATTGCACATCGCTGTACGATACAGCTGAATCACCAGCGACTGATGTTGATGTCTCCATGGAAAACTATGATTAAAATGTTCAAAGGATATAGGGTCACTTTCTATGACGTCTGTAACCATGCATTCCATAAATGAAATATCGCATACAACCGCAGATTAATTATACGATTCGCTGACTTCGAATGCAAAGGTAGTACAACTTACAACCTTTCAAGACTGATCCATATTTGAAATATGCATCACATAGCGCTTCGTATGAACTTATTTTTAAGAAAAGAGAACATTGTTATGTTGATCAAACTGAAACTGTTTGTGTTTCCACGAGTAAAGAGCATTTTCAGACATTTTTTCTCGTTCTCTCAAAATAGGTTTTTTGTACTTACGATCTTCACATTCTAAGCCAGCGAAATTCCTATCTTGTCAATCCAGTGTACTCAGATTTTCATGACAGGAGATTCACACTTACTCCTAGGAGCTTCACACTTTATAGTTGTCGTCATCGCTCTCAATCGAATGTTATCCATTTTGCGAAACAATTGTGTTTTGACAGTTGATTCCTATTGTATTATGATTTCACTAGGGTTAGATTATACTGTAGCTAAAGTGTTCCATCAAATGTCTGACAGTGTAATTTTGTCTTTTGTACATGCATATCGTCTCAGTGTCTATGAATTTATGTTCATGTATGCTAATACTCAACAAGCGTGGCTCGTTGCTTATGAATTTGGATGACCAAACCTATAGTTGATTCAAACATCTCTGTCACAACCGCGTAAACAAACGTTCAACCCGGGCGATTATAACAGGTTTCTCGGGATTAAATTCTACCATCATAAATACTTTTATATGATTAAAACTCCAATGGCTCTAAAGCGAAGTGGTTATACTTACTGCATTTAGTTATTTAGAAATGAAGCATTCTGGCGGTTTTGACAGACATCTTTGAATTGACAATATATGTGCTCACTATTTCAATCGACAGCTTATTGTTTTAGTTTTGTTCATGAACCACTAAAACATGTATCATCATTCACAATCATCGCACCGGCAAAGCTGATAGGTTTTGTGTATGTAATGTGTACCCTGTATACATCATCTACGAATAGATGCGTTGTTAAAATGTTCTCGTTACGTTACATGACATATATTATGTGCTTCCTAACCATTGATTTAACTCTAAAAACAACACATCAACTCTGCATTGATGAAACATTAGATAACACTGATTACTGAGAATATATTTCATTAATTTATAGACATTCAGCTTAAGATAAGGTACTTTGGTCGTTTAATTCACTTAGCCCCGATATCAAACTTACCAATAGTAACTTTATCTATTAGTTATAGATACGCCATTACGAGAAATAATTGTATATATACCAAAACAATAAATGAATATATGAGCCACACTAATTGTTCTATCAAAGGAAGTCAAGTGCGTGTGTAATTGGGTTCTATGGCATTGTACTTTTGTTAAAGTTGTATGACGCCACCAAGACTATATGTAAATCAGTTTGTCTCTTGACTACTACTTTGGCTTCTAAAACTCTTTAATGTCTTTATTCTGCAGCTTGTTAAGTTAATTTCTCTTATTTTTTGTGTGTCATTGTGATTTGCACATTTTATCTGTGAATCTTGTAATTTGTGTAATGCTTTGTCTTTCTTACGTGCTCTGTATCTGTTGAGCGGTGCCTCCCCTGTAGGTTTATTTTTATCTTTGATAATTTTATATCCAATATTATAATAGTAAGATCTAACAGAGTGTGATTCATTTACATAAACAATGGCAGACCGTTCTGCTTGCAAATATACAAATGTAATACTTATTCTTTTTGTCTGTACACACCGTGTTGGCCTAATTCAAATTCAAATGAAACAGAAATGAATGTTGCGTTATTTTTGTTCAGAATTTCACGTATCATTGTCATAATATGACGGTTTATGCCAGTCATTTAAATCCAATGTAATCCTAAACACATTTTAAGATGAATGAAACGTTCTGACCTAAAGATAATGAGACTAGCGGTTTTACAATAATTCCGAAAGGACTTAGCGTCATGTAGTGTAGAAACTTGTCAAAGTAGGAGAGCAATCCATTTCTTCACAATACATAATCGTTGTGTATGTGAGTTCCATGAGTGAATGGGATGTATTTGATGCGTAAAAGACACGGTTGTAATTGAATATTTAATTGATCCCGCATTGTTGTTTGGCAGGTGATACGAACCATCACGATTAAATGTCAAAATATAAACCAGCGATATCGCTCCTAATCAGTTATAGTATTCTTGAAAAGTATTTGACGAAGAGACATATTTATCAATCTGATTCCACAACCCATCTATTTATCAATCAACTTGTTCAAGAAATGAAGTTTCTTTGAAAATTTAGGACTTTTTGTATTTACGAGGTTTTGTCTAAAATGTCATGATTTGACATCAAGAGAAACTATTGATAGTTTTAATTAATCTAATTGTCTCATATTCGTGACAGTGTGGAATACATACAAATGTCCTTGTTTTGATAATTTCCTCTCTAGACGGAAAATGTTATTTTAGAATTCGTGATTTCGATAGTTTTAGATTGTGTTAGTTTTGGATTTCGTATATGGACAAATTCCTTTCCGTGTCAAGCGATTAATAGTGAATTTTAGATGGAAATTATTTAATTAAAATTCTCAGAGCACCAAACCGTTTTATAATGAAATGGTAATTATTTGTTGACAAGTACAGTGGTACATGACGTCTCATTTTGTGTAAAGTCAGTCTTGGTATTGCTGTAAGAAAATTCAAGAACACCATAAAGTTTCGCTTTTCCTTGCTGTTGGTACTTATGCCTCCAAACAGCTGGCCGTTGATTGTTTTGTTCATTGGAGCCACTATTTCCTAGGTAAAATGAGAATACAAATAATGCTACAAAATGGACTTAATAGCCATGACCCATACACTATGTCAGACTATCAGGTAAACTTTGAGTGTGGCATTTTCAAGTAAGATAAATGCTTAATTAAGTGTAGGAAAATACTCCAGACACTTGCTTGTTATTGATCAATGGATAACAAATGACATCGTTACGTTTGACGACAGTTAAATTATCAACGCATAAAATGAACATTCAATTTGCGGGAAATAGTAACGAGATGTGCTCTAGACTACTTCAGTTGGTAATTTGAGATTGTTGGATTCTACGTGAAACAGTGTATACTCATCCGTCTGAAGTATACAATAAGGTGATAAGAAGATACAAAATAAACCATAATTCGATATGACCTAATTAAGGTATTGACTAATGTTGTATAAAGGATTCCAAATAAACCATAATTCGATATGACCTAATTACAAAATGAAGGTATTGACTGGTCCTTGACTAATGTTGTATAAAAAGATACCAAATAAACCATAATTCGATATGACCTAATTAAGGTATTGACTGGTTCTTGACTAATGTTGGTATAGAAGATAACCTAGCTATTCTGAAGGTGCATCCTAACTGTTAACAACTATGTCACATACACGTAAGTTGGTTTTCTTAAATACTTATCAAAACTGTCGCTGGCGTAGAATGAGAAGACGTTTATACTACATAAAAGACTGCTGTATACTTAAAATCAGTAGTGCAAGGCCTTATGAGCCTTTTATTTCATGCGAATCGTCACTTATCATTTGACCATACTGAGGTTGAAAGAGCTTGCTTTAACAGAAGTAATTTTCGGACTAGTCGATTCTTCCTAACTTAAAATATCAAATTTGTACATACAACCTTCAAATTTTAAGCCAGCGATGTACTGAGTTCGACGAAGAGCTAATAGTGCAACATCATATGACAAAAGCAAACCTGGACAGAAGTATTCAACCAAAACAGTAAAGCACAACCGAAAAAATAAACAACTACCCAAAAAGACAATCGTACGCTACAAGTCCCAAGGAATAATACAAATGAACACAAGAAACCTGCAAAGAACTGCATCCTCAGTCCACCAAATGAATAATGAGACATCGACACATCACTAGGTAACTTAACCTAGCCTTCGACAGAAACGCTACACATGCAAATTTGCAAATTGTAAAGGAACATTGTATGTCATAGTATAATCTAATTATTTCAATCTATAACTAACAAACGGATTTCTTGAGCCAGACAAGAAAGAATACTGTTGTCCTGGAATTTTGTCTGTGACCTTTACTTGTAACTGAAATTGTAAACAGTCTCAGTATACCAATTGTATGTCAGATAGAAGTACAAATGCTATTGTCATGTTGCACATTGTTGTATGATACAGATAGAGCCATACCACCAGAGACTGGTATTGATGCCTAAATGTGATTGGAATAATCAAAGGACATAGTACCACTTTTCTATAAAGTCTGTAATATTGTAACCAGCAGATAGAAGACTGTATACAACCGTAAATTACCAATTACAACGTTGTCCTACCTCACGAAGTGTAATTATCTATCTAGTCTATCCGGTTTCCTCAGATTCCATAACAGGAAATCCACACCTTACACTAAAAACACTAGTTGTAGCCATCGTAGTGATTCTCATTTTTGATAACTTAACACCTTACTACGCTCATATGAACTGAAATTAACGCTCATATTCCCAATCGAATTTGCGTTATATCGACGCCCGATTGTTTGTAACTTCATATTATACTGTGATGGAACATATATTTCATGTAACTAACTTGATATTGTTCAATCAAACCTGTGATATAGTCATACACAAATAAAACATGGCTTTTGGGCCCATATGAAATACGTTTTGGCCACATACCATGGTCCGTAAACTCCCATATGGACCAAAAAGCCATGTTTATTTGTTATATTATAACCTAACGAATCTTTATTCTGGTCGTGATATTACCCTGTTTATAAAACATACGCGTTTTGCCCAAGGGTAGAGAAATACATTGACCTAAACCGATAGGACTGTGTGCGCACCACGCCAGAAGAGTTCCTCAGAGCTTATAGATTTAAGTCCATGCTAATAATCTGATAAACAAGCTGGTAGCTTTGTCTCTATAATTTGAAGGCCTGGCCTGTGAATAGGACTAACTATTTCAAGTAGACAACTCGGTATTATTGTTATGTAAATGAAACAACTATACCACCTCATACATTATAGTGTTAAAAGATACATTTACTCAAAAATATAATAACATAAGTCAGCATTCAACAGAAACAACAGACGCACATGCCCTCATAAGCCATTTAACGTCATCATGTTATTTTGTATTGGAATGACAACAAAACATGGACGTCTTATATCAAAGTGATTTGAAACGTTATGTAACGATGGAAACACATTGTGGAGCATCTGCAGTATATCCTTACAGATCGACCAACAACCATGCCCTTAATTTCATGTTTCATTAATCACAAGCGTATAGTACGATGACAGTTAGCCAATTGCTTGTCAATAAAAAGTGTACCAGGACGACAAGCAATGAAATACAAACTTAATTGGCAATACGTAGGCCAGTTTTATAAATAGGGTTTTCTTTTATACCAAATGAAAGTTAAATTGAATAAGAAGCATGCTTTTCTTATTAGCTAGATTTCTAAAGCATGTTTCACAAACATCTGGTTTAGCTCATACGCGTGTGTCTGAACATACAGTAATTACATTTGATCATTACAAAAAGTTCAATCATTTTGTTAAAGTTAATAATTGACAGAATACCGCTAGGTATAAATATGTGCATGTATCAACTGTTCCATTTTATTCAGGCAGATGTTTTATACCAAATGAAAGGTAAATGAATGAGTAGCCTACTTTTCTTATTAGCTAAATTTCTAAAGCATGTTTCACAGACATCTGGTTTAGCTCATATGCGTGTGGCTGCACATACAGTAATAACATTTGATCATTACAAAAAGTTCAATCATTTTTTAAAGTTAATAATTGACAAAATACCGCTAGGTATAAATATGTGCATGTATCAACTGTTCCATTTTATTCAGGCAGATGTTTTCGGTGAGTGAAATAAAATAATGTAATGTATTTTGTATCGACTTAGTAACTCTGAGTGACAGTGTTTGTGCTCATTGATAATTATAGTTTATATCCGTATAACAGGTCCGTTATGTACCACAAAACTGTTATCTAGGAAATACGGTTAACATAAAATAACATTTGTCAAGTAAGTACGTTGCTTTAGACGTTTGTACATGTTTGTATGACATAGTGTACAGGACTACATTCATTTATCATGTTATATAAATTTGGTTTCTAACTTGTCAAATTTGAAAGCCATTCATCGTGGATACAACTGTCAATCTTATAATGTACATATGCCCATGTTAGATATGTCCAATCTTATTACGTAAGCGTACATATGTCCATTTGGCACTTCACATATGTTGAAACAACCGGACACATATAACTCACCAAACAATTGACACGCATAGATCGTTGCAAAGCCTAAACTCAAGCTGATGAAACGCTGATTAAAGGAAAAACCAACACTGTTTCCACATAGTCCAATAACATATCGGCTGTGTTAGAAATAAATCATGTTTGGGCTTGACCCGGAAATATTTTAGATGTTGTCTATTCTTAATTTAGCATGATACTGAGCTGTTTGATATAAAATACATGATATTCTTTGAGTCACACGTTTTAAATTGGTTTCTCATGGTTATACTTGATATGTTGTTACATTGAGCGTGACTTCAATTTTTGATACAATTTATGTTTACCACCTGCGTGTATAAAGTGTGAACCGTTGCCACAAAATAGTGATTTGATTTGTAGTAGTTGCCAAACCCGGGGTAACAGTTTAAGACAGTAAATATCGGAAGTTTTCTGACCACATGCGAAGTAAAAGTGTACTTTAATAACACTAGTACGTCATACATACTTCATTACATCACTAATCCTTGTTGACCACAATGTCTGTGTTGTGACATATACAGACTATTAAACAACTCTACTTTGTGGTGTCATCGTCCGCAAGAAAATACATTCCACCACTCTTGGGACAATCATGATGATAACATTGAATCACAAATCATTGTGACAGTAGACAGAACAATCAGCTTAGGTTATGTCAATATCATATTTGCGTTACAATGTTCACAACGGTCAAACATCCTTCGATGGTCAATTTGCATTTCTCGCGAAGAGTTATATCGAATTCATAAGAAGTTATGTGATACAGAGAATTTAAAACTATTTGTCTTGTACACAAGTTCATCTGTTCAATCAGCAACCATTCATTCATCCATTAGTAGATTTGGTTACAAATATGACAATTTCCTCTTAAGGTAATTTACCTATAATAATAATAATAATAATAATAATGACTTTATTTTACGAGGTTAACACATTTGCATAAAAACACAATCTTCCATGCGGACCTTAAAAGCTAACTAAAATTAATATATTATACCACATTTTAGTCCTTAGTACGAGGGTCACTATCAAAGTAATGATCAGGGGCCATAGCATGTTAAATATTAAATTGATATTTATAAAAGTTGACATTTTCTGAAATATACAACCTTTTTCTATAAATATTATCAAACAATTTTGAAATCGAACAAATAACCATTCCGTCATATGACATTTAACCAATAAGGGTATGACACACTTGATTGCATCAAAATAAGGCATATTGCTAATTGGAATGGGTGATAATATTAACTAAGGCGCGACCTATGCATACGAATTTAAGATTTTTGTTTTTCATGTCATTAGATGGCAGAGATAAACCGGATGGCCATGTACTATGACTGTCTCTGTAAGCCATATTTATTGCGCATACGTGTGCAGTAATATCACGTTTACTCTATGTAAGTATATAATAGATGTACAAGTGCTGACGAAAACGAAACAGAATCTCAGGATATTCTAGTGTTGTATTTGGTCATGTTATACTTTCCAACTTCGGAGCCTTCCTCCGCACAGCCAGGAAAATGTTGGAATTTAGTCTCCAATCTTACACTTACGCCAAGGAGTTTCAAAAGACAACAAGTGTCACCATAGCTCCCAATCGAACGCTTGGTTATTTTTTAAAAAAAAGTGCGTTTTGACAGTTGATTCCTTTTGCATCCTGATTGAACTAGGGTTATATTAGACTGTAGCTAAAAGGTTCTGTCAAATATGTGACAGTGTAATTTTGTCTCTGTGTCTATGAATGTAGGTTCAAGCACGTATTTTAAGAATGTTGCAAATATACATTATGGTGCTATGTTTGTACACACCGTGGCGTCCTAATTCAATAAGGAAATGAAGCAGCAATGTTGTATTAATAATTTCACCTATAGCTGTCACACTATGGCAGCTTATGCCATCCATATAAATCATCAGACACGTAATCTTACAATTATTTAAGAGGAATGAAAAGTTCTGACCTAAAGATAATGAAACTAGCGCCTTGACAATAATTCTGTAACAACTTAGCGTCATGAAGTGTAGAAGCTTGTCAATAAATGAGAACATTCAATGTCTAAACAATAACAGGTACATGATGTGTTTGTGTTCCATGATTGAAGATGGTATATTTGGAGTGTACAACAACACGACTGTTATTGAATATGTAATGGTTTTCGCATTGTTGTTTGGCAGGTGAAACGAACCATCACGAATATCATCATAAATGACATCGTTAGGTTGAATTGTCTACCGGTACAATGAGTATTCAATTTGTAGGAAATAGTAACGAGAAATACTCTAGACTACTTGGTAATTTGAGATTGTGGGATTCACTGTAAACTGTGTATTATCATTCGTCTTAGGTACACAATTAGATGACTAGAAGATACCAAATCAACCATAATTCAATATGACCTTATTACGGTATTGGCTGGTCTGTGATTAATACACATGTTATTAAAATTAGCTGTAGCCATCTTTCGGATTCTTAATTTTGTTATATTAACACCTTACTACAAGAACAGTAATTGAGGCTCATTTTCCAAATTAACGATTAAATATAGTTTTGAGGTCCATATGAAACTCGGTATCATTGCAATATCAATGTAAATGCAATAACTACAATAGTCTGGTTCCCTGTCCTAAATCTTACAGTGGTTTAGGTCAGGTAGCAACCAATAATCGATAACTGCAGTGGTCAAATCAAAATGGCGGGTGTACGTTAGTTTAATTAGGCAATTTTAGAATATCCCCTAAAGTGTATGTTATGTATGTGTCATTTTGGTGTGACTTTGCATAGTAATGGAAAAGATAATGGTCTTTGCAATGATAGAAGTTTATTCGCTACAACAGCACTAATATCGTTTATAAAATGATGAAAATATTTTTGTAGGACGGTTTTAATAGTCCATTAATTTATCAAGTCTCCAAGTTAGCACAATCGGTAGAGCCACTGACTTGTATACAAGGGGTCCCTGGTTCGATCACTATATACATGTAGGCCTGTTATTGTTTTCCTTTTTTAATATTTTGCTTAATTTGTTAATACAAAAACTTTATTTTCTCATCATGTTCCTTATTCAAGTATAAACTAATAGCGAATTACGTTACATATAAAAAATAAAAATAAAATAATGAATACTGGTAAAGAACCTCCAACATCAATGTTACTGGTTTGACGCTTTACCAACTGAGCTAACCGGGCATTTGATATCAGGCGCGATTTATATGCCCTTTATACACGCTGGTACAGAAATTTTCTTAATTTACTTTGCGTTTTTTGTACATATCAGTTGTGTCATATTAATGAAACATGTTTAATTGAAAAGGACATACATTTTCCCATTAATATACAAAATCTCATCGAAATGACACATACATAACACACACTTTTGGGGGATATTCTAAAATTCCCTATATTAGCTAATGTTCAACCGCCATCTTGTTTTACACATGGAAGCGACCATATTTGTTCCATTACGCCGGACCTATACTGTAATGTAATGAAAGATTTAGGTACCGGGAACCAGACTATAACTACAACACATCTTATAAACCACAGTCACAAAAAGATATGATAACATAGGTCATTCAACAGAAACACACCCACTCATAACCCATTTATTGTCGAACGTTATTTTATTAGAATGGCAACCAAACATGGATGTCTTATGTCAAAATAATTAGGATGCAATAATAAGTGCTGAGGAAAATGCGCAGAGGTGGTATCTGCAGCATATCCTTATAGATCGACCAATAAACATGCCCTCAACTTAGTGTTTCATTAATCACTAGAATTTATAGGATGACAGTTAACCAATCACTTGTCAGCTAGAAATGTGCCAGGACGACATGCAATGCAAAATTAATTGACACTTTGTGTGCCAATTTTATAAATTAGGTTTTGTTTTATACCAAACGTTAGGCAAATATAATAAATAGCCTACAATTTTTATTAGTTAGATTTCTAAAGCATGTTTAACAAACATCTGGCTGAGTTCATATGCGTGTGGCTGTACATGCAGTAATTGGATTTGCTAGTTATTACGATTAGTTTAATCAATATATTACAGTTATTAATTGGCGGAATACCGCGAGCTATAATTATGTGTATGCATCAACTGTTCAATCTTATTCAGTCAGATGTTTTTTTGGCGAGTGAGATTAAATAATGCATCGTTATTGTCTTGGTTTAGTAACTTTCGGTGACAGTGGCTTTTGCTCAGCTATATGGTTTGTTTTACATAACATATCCGTAAAGCAAGTCTTTTCTGCATGTCTGTCAAAACTGTTATCTAGTATACTTGCCATAGCATCTGTCTTACAGATATAGACGTTAATACAACAAAATGTAACATAATGCATTTATTTTGTCATGTTATATTTGCTTTCCAAATTGTCATATTGGAAAGCGATTTATCATGGATACAACTGCCAATCTTATAATCTTATAATGTACATATGCCCATGCTAATCATGCCCAATCTTATAACCAAAGTGTACATATGTCCATTTCATACTTTTCATATATTTATACAACCGGACACATATAAATCACCAAACAATTGACACGTATAGATAATCTTACAAATGTGGCTACCAAATTTATCAGCATTGAATTAATATACTCTAGAGCAATAATGAAACTCTCCATTTCCTCTTGAATTTCGAACTGCTAACTCCGATGTCATAAAGAAGTAAATTTTAAGCTCTGACTCCAACTAATCCATTAGTGCTATGTTTTAAAAGTATGTGTCCAAAACAAATTTCTATAACATATTGACTGTGTAAGATATGAAATAATTTTAATCCTGCGTCATTGTTTTAGTATTTTAGACCTTCTTGGCTTTACCTTACTTCTAAAACATGACACTGACATTCTTTGAACTCACAGATGTTGTGATACATGTACATATTAGCATTGTTCTACTTGATATGTCACTATACTGAACTGAGACATCAACCTTCTTATACAATGTATGTCTACGACCTGTTTAAGGATTGTATTAGTGCTTGAAAAGTGTAATTGGATATTATATTTGCCAGGACCGATATAACAGTTTAAGACAATATATATCGGACGTTTTCTGATAATTCCAAAGCCTTATGCCAAAGCAAAGTGCTCATTACATCTGGAATTTAATAACACTAATACATCTTACACGCTGCATTCACCACTAATTCTTGCTGACCATAATGTCTGTGTTGTGACGTATACAGACTATCAAACTACTCTTTGGTGTCATCGTCCTCAAGCAAATAACTCCCATCACTCTTGGGACAATCCTGATGATATAATTGAATCACGGATCATTGTGACAGTAGACAGATAAATCAACTGAAGTTATGTCAATATAAAATTTGCGTTACAATGTTCACAACGTTCAAAGCTCCTTCAATGTTCAGTGTGCCTTTCTCGCAAAGAATTTTATCGAATTCATAAGACGCTTTATATGCGATCCCGAGCATTTACCACTCTATCATTCCAGAACATTTGTTTATCTTTTCACCCAACAACCTTTCAGTCGTCCAATATTTGGTGTTAATTATCACAATTTCCTCATTAGAGATGTGCATGTGTTGTATATTGGCAATATCTTTGGGGAGGCATCACCGAAGCATACAGAGCCTCGAGGAATTATCTGGAATACATTCGTGATAAAACGTAAACTATGAAACATAACAGAGGATTTTCTGACATAATTATCTTATATAAACGACACATCAATCGGATTTTACTTTACACCCAGTTCTACATTCTACAAATCCAAATGTTATTGAAAAATTGCACATCGCTGTACGAACCAGATGAATCACTAGCGACTGATGTTGATGTCGCTATAGAAAACTATGATTGAAATGTTCAATGGGCATAGGACCACTTTTCTTTGACGTATGTTACCTTGCATTCGATAATGAACTATTGCATACAACCACGAATGATCAATTATATAACTCTCTGACTTAGAATGCGAAGGTCGTAAGTACTACTTATAACCTTTCAAGACTGATCCATATTTGAAATATGCATCACATGGCGCTTCGTTTGAACTTATTTTCACAAAAAGCGAACATTGTCATGTTGGCCAAACTGCAACGGTTTGTTTTGTTCATGACCAAAGAGCATTTTCATATAGTTAATTTCCTATCTAGTCAATCCAGTATACTCCGTATTCCATGACATGGTATTCACACTTACTCCTAGGAGCTTCACACGTCTATTCAATGGACAGAAATTGACCCCATCGCTTCCAATCGGTGCAAATACAGTCTTGCCACCAGAGACTGAAATGGGGGCCTCAAGGCGAGAACTAGGATTACATTGGTCAAAGTACAAAGCACATTTTTCCATAACGTCTGTAATATTGTGTAAAGGTAATTACGTATGCACCAGATACAAGTACAACTGCTATAGACAATTTGCTCATTCATTTTACAAAACAGCCGTACCACAAGACTGGTGTTGGTTCCCCCATGGAAAACTATGACTGAAATGTTTAAATGACATAATATCACTTTTCTATGATGTCTGTAATCCTGCAGTCGGTAAATGGAATATTACATACAATCGTGAATAATCAATTGATACTGCTTCATACCATAAAACTATAATTCTCTGGCTTAGAAAGAGAAGGTCGCAAAATAGTGAAAAAACTACTTACTGATCCATATTTGAAATATGCACCACATAACGCTTCTTATGTGCATATTTTCATGAAAGCAAAACATGGCATGCTTTTTCATCGAGTAAAGATCATTTTTAGACAGTTTTTCCTGTTCTCTCTTCATAGCGATTTCATTTGTACTTATGACATTTTCATTCTAAGCTGTACTTGTTTAAGTCCAGCAATGCTATTTTGAGTGACGTAGCGGTTTATGTGTGCCCAAAACATTACAACCTTGTCATGAACAGGTAGAGTGTAATTTAATGAGCATTGAATGGATACTGCACATGTAAATCTAAGCCTTTATAATTGCGTTTACACCATAATAGTTGATTCTTCTACAGTAACTGTGTCTGTGAATTTTGTAATTTGTGTAATGATTTGCCTTTCATGATCGGTATCTTCTGAGTACTGCCTTTCCTGTCAGGTACATCGTTATCTTTTGGAATTTCAGATTAAATAGAATGATAGATAGATCTACCATAATCTGATTCATTTACGAGAAATAACAGACTGTTCAACCTGAAAATATATAATATGTTGTTATGTTTCTATACACGTTATGATCCTTATTCAATTAAAAAATGAAGCAGCAATGTTGTATTAAGTATTTCACCTATCGCTGTCTTATTCCAGCCATATTAATCATCAGCCACGTAATCCTACAAACATTTTTAGATGAATGAAAAGGTCTGACCTAAAGATAATGAAAACAAGCGGCTTTACAATGATTATGTAATGACTTAGCATCGAGAAATGTAGAAGCTTGTCAATAAATGAGAACAATCAACGTCTAAATAATAACAGGTACTTTGCGTATTTGTGTTCCATGAATGAAGATGGTAGATTTGAGGTGTACAAAGACACGATTGTAATTGAATATATAATGGTTCCTGCATTGTTATTTGGCAGGTGAAACGAACCATCACGAATAAATGTCAAAATATAATCCAATTTTCCTGATTCTAATTAGTTATATATCTGAAAATCAGTTTGGTGAAGGGACATATTTACCAATCTAATTTTACAACCGATCTTATTTTCATTACATGGCACTTGTTCGAGAAATGAAGTTTCTGTGAATGTTTAGGATTTTTGGTATGTACGACGTTTTGTCTAACACGTCATGGTTTGACATGAAGAGAAACTATTGATAGTTTTAATTAATTCGATTGTCCCACATTATTGACAGTGTGAAATACTTGTCCTCATTTTGATAATGTTGTATTAAGAATTCTTAATGTCGTTCATTTTAGGATGGACAGCGAAGTGGCATTTTAATTAACTCCGGGTAAAATATGCATTCAATTTGCGGGAAATGGTGACGAGATGAGCTCTAGACTACTTGGTAATTTGAGATTGTGTGATAAGCTGAGAACAGTGTATAATTAACAGTCTGAAGTACACAATTAGATAATTAGAAGATATCAAATAAACTATAATTCGAAATGACCTAATTAAGGTATTGGCAGGTCCTTGACTAATTTTGGTCTGGAAGTTAACGGTACATTGTATGTCATAGTATATTCTAATTATTTGCATCTACGACATGATTAGTTTTTTCGTCTTGTCCGTTACTAGACCTCGTGATAGTAAACGGTCGCAGTTTATTAACAACGTATCAGACACACACATACAAATGCTATTGACAAGTTGCATTGTGCTATACGATACAGCCATATTACCAGAGACTGACATGTATGCTTCAATTTGAAAAAAAAAAATGATTGGAATGGTTAAAAAGCATGCATGGTGTTACTTTTCCATAACGTCTGTAATATTGTAGACATTAATGAAAGACTGTATACAACCGTAAATATTACCAATTACAACGCTGTTCTACCCCACACAGCGTACATTGTAACTGTCTATATTCAGTAGTCCATCCAATATACTCAGCTTTCATAACAGGAAATCAACACCTTCCTTAAAGAAAATAGTTGTACTGTATCCATCGCTCCTATTCTCATTTTATTGTTATTTAGACAAAATATACAACGTGTATAAGAACAGTAATAATTGATTGATGTTCACATTCCCAATTGCATTTGCGTTATTTTGATTTCATAAAACTGACTTGATATGTTTCAATCCCACGTGTGATATAGTTATAATCAAATAGAACATAGCTTTTGGGTCCATATGACATATGCAGTCTGAGCTTCGCTTCGGGACACATACGATCGTCCGTAATCCTCCATATGGACCAAACATCAATGTTCTATTGTTATAGTCTACCTTAGTATGAAGATACTTATTAATCTGGTCGTGATATTGCTCTGTTCATAAAAACGAATATTTCCAAAGAGCAGACACATCTCCTGACCTTATCCAATGGGAAAGTGTTACCTCCGCTAGGAGAGTTAACTGTCCTCGTTCGATATGGACTTTATGAGCTAAATGACGTCACATTAAAATAAGAAAGTCCTATGCAAATGAGGTATGATATAATTGTCTAGGTATCTGTATATCCAACTGGAAAGCGAGCTTGTCTCGTTGCTTATTCCTTTAAGTGCATGCTAATAATCAGTTTAACAAGTTTGCTTCTTTGCAAAATCCATGACCTCAATTAAGTGTTTCATAAATCACTAGAATATACGATGACAGTTATTGAAGCATGTGTCAGCTAAAAGTGTGCCAAGAAGACAGGCAATGCAATGCAAAATTAGTTGACAATAGTTTTATAAATTATGTCTGGTTTATATTAAATGTTAGGTATATTGAATAAGTAGCAATTGCTTTCTTATTAACTAGATTCTAAGCATGTTTCACAAACATCTGGTTTAGTTCACATGCGTGTGTCTGTACATGCTATAATCGTATTTCATCATTATTAAGAACACTTGCAATCAATATGTTACTGTTATTAATAGGAGGAACACTGCGACCTATAATTATATATATATATAATTGCCTCTACTTGTCCATTAAAATTAGGCATATGCAAAGGGCAAATTGGATAGAATGATCGTGGTGCAATTTGTCTTCGCTTAGTAGGTTTGTTTCAGTCATTGGACACTTCGCCAGATCTACTTTCGTCATAACCACATCTACTAGTATTTAGTAAATCTGATTTTACATGACAAAACAGCTGTCTAATGAGTCGGTTGATACATGTACACTTAAACGAATTTCTAATTGGCCGCCCTAAAAAATATTATATTATCTGATATATTATATCAATAAATCTTAGGCTGTGTTATTTGTTTGTTCCACGTACTAATTTATCGATTTACCGAAAGAATTAGCGTGTTAATGTGCAAAATCAACCATGCGTAACGGTTGGTGCGAATTGCTTTTTGTACGTTGGCCTCGTGCACAGCTTGGAATAGTATCGTTCTTGGTATGAATTTGTTCCCTGCTAATTGACTTTTCTTAAAACACTATAATTTGTGATAATGAGCCATTTGGAACGCGCTCATGACGTCTGATGCATGCATACATTGAACGAATTTCTATAAATTTATAAATTAGTTTTAAAAATGCTTTTAGTAGAATACAAATGATCGAAATCCCGAAACTGTCCAATTCTATTGATAGAAAATATGTTTATCGCAGTAATTCGAGCTAAACCCCACGTTATTATAAATATTGCTTTTTTTCAACATGACGTTTTGACGCACATGTCTGGATTTTGGTGCTGGTACTCGACATTCTAATGGCCCCAGCGCGCCCCATATTACTTATTCTCGCCAGTATCAATACTTTTAATTACAAGCCAATCGCCAGAGAATACATTCTGACTAATTTCAAAAATCAAACATGTCGGGCACGTGAACCACGTACACGTAAGCCATTTTGCACTAACGATTCCGCTTGGATGATTTTATACATGCATGCCTAATTTATTTCTTGAAATCGATAGATAAGTGCATGGAATGAAAATAACCAAAATTTTAAAATTATTGATTGAATATATCGCATAATATAATATTTCATTCGGTGGCCAATAAGAAATTCGGTTAAGTGTTTACGTGTGTAATACATAACGTAAAATGTTGCATTCATTTGTAATGTTGGATTTGCTTACTTACTTGTTGTATTAGTCATAGAAACACCTGTCAATCATATAATATACACTTGCTTACCCTATACTTCACATACATTTGTACAGCTTGATATATACGAATCACTTTACAAGTACCTCATCTATCAGCTTTGAGCACATGTAAAACAGAGCAGTCGTGCATCTTTGAGTTTTTCATTTCCCTAAACTGGTTATGTTGTCCATGATTGTCCAGTTATTAAACGGTGATAACACATAGGATAGATAGGCAGTCAGCAGACACAACAGAACCAGAATGGAAAAGCGCACAAATACGAAAGATCACAAAGTACAAATCACAATCACGGTAAAATAAAACAATATATATTTATTAAATTTCGTCTCATCTTTGAACAACATACAAACTAATACAATATATAAAACATTGCACAAAGCATTTTGGTGTTACGTTTGTACACGCCTTGTTGTCCTAATTCAATTAGGAAATGAAACAGCAATGTTGCGATATTAGCCCGTCTTTTCGAATATAACATTTAGTATTTATCAAATTTTAAATATTCGGATATCAAAATGTCGACATTAAAATCACATTTAAGACCTTGTATGATGATGATGTATTCAATTTCAACTCCCTTATAAAGTCAATTTATCATTTTTTTGCGTTTTGAAATCCCTTAACAGTTGCTTTTGTCGAGACGGGATCGTGTGTATCGGTTTGTGTGTCAGCGTCTGCGTTGTTAAAGTTTATTGTAAGAGTCTTGTATAAAAAAAACCCATTGAAGGTATTCACTTGAAACGTAACATAGTTATTCACTATTATCAGCGGAGCCCACACTGACTAGGCTAATAACCATGTCGCCTATATAATTGTGTTAGCTGCCCCTGTTACAATAACAAACTAGAAGGTCGAGTGTTCATCACTCGTACACAGTGTTCAAAACGTTGTGTAACGTTAAAAATGCGTCGTTGGTGTATCTTCAGTATAAATCATTATTGATTGACCAACAGTCATGCCGTAAAATAAATGTTTCATGAACCGCAAGCGTATAGTACGATGACAGTTTGCCAATTGCTTGACAGCTAAATGTGTGCCAGGACGACAAGCAATGCAATACAAACTAAAATGACAACATTTGAGCCATTTTGATAAATTAAGTTTTGTTTTTATCAAAAGCTAGGCAAATTGAAAGTACGCTTTCTTATTAGTGAGATTTCTAAAGCATGTTTCATAAACATCTGGTTTAGCTCATATGCGTTTGTCTGCACATACAGTAATTGCATTTGATCGTTACAACAAGGTCAATCATTTTGTTAAAGTAAATAATTGGCGGAATACCGCTAGAGATAAATATGTGCATGTATGAACTGTTCCATTTTCTTCAGGCAGATGTTTTGGGTGAGTGATATAAAATGATGCATTGTTTTATGTTTTGACTTAGTACATTGTAACTCTACGTGACAGTGGTTGTGCTCATCGATAGTTATAGTTTACATGACATATCCGTATAGCATGTGCGTTATGTACCACAAAACTGTAATCTAGGAAATACGATTAACATAAAATAACAGTTGGATAGAAATTACGCTCTTATAGACGTTCGCACATGTTTGTATTACATAGTGTAAAGGACTACATTCATTTATCTTTCCAACTTGTCAAATATAAATGCGATTCATCATGGATACAACTGCCAATCTTAAATGTATAATGCGCATATGCCTATTTTAGATTGACAAATCTTACATCGTAAGTTTTCATACTTCACTTATATTGATACAACCGGACACATATAATTCACCAAACAATTGATTCGTATTGATCGTCTTAAATAGTCATTTGATCGAGTAGTTGCCAAAATCGGGGTAACAGTTTACGAAGTAATCTGACCTTCTCAAAGCAATATGCTTAGTAAAAGTGTACTTTAATAACACTATTACGTCTTACACGCTGCATTACGGCACTAATCCGTGCTGACCACAATGTCTGTGTTGTGTTATATACAGACTATTAAACTCTACTCAGTGGTGTCATCGTCCGCAAGCTAATACATTCCATCACTCGTGGGACAATGTTGATGATAAAATGGAATCACGGATCATTGTCACAGAACAGTCAAGCTGAAGTTATGTCAATATCATATTTGCGTTACAATGTTCACAACGGTCAAAGCTCCTACGATGGTAAATTTGCCTTTCTCGCTAAGAGTTATATAGAATTCATAAGAAGTTATATTATACAGAGAATTTAAAACCATATTTGTCTTGAACACATGTTTATCTGTTCAAAAAGCAACCATTCATTCGCCCGATAGTAGATTTGGTCTCAAATATCATAATTTCCTCATTAGGTCATTTACCTTAAGAGCTATCTAAAATTAATATATTGTACCACATTTTTGTCCTTAATACGAGGGTCTCTTGAAAAATACGGATCAGTGGCAAATATCATGTTAAATATTAAATTAACATTTATAAAAGTGGAAATTTTGTGAAATATACAACCTTTGCGTATAAAATAAAATATTTGAAATTGGACAAATATCCATTTCCGTCACATGATATTTAACTAAGGGGTATGGCACACTTGATTTGCGTAAGAATTAGGCATACTACTAATTAAAAGGGTTGATAATATAAACTGAGGCGCGGCCTATGAATGTGCATTTCCAATTTTTGCTTTTCTTGTTAATAGCCAATAAGCCAGGGATAAACCGGATGGCCATGTACTATGACGGTCTCTTTAAGCCATATGTATTGTGCATACGTGTACAGTAATGTCACATTTACTCTCTGCAAGCAAATAGTAGATACACAAGTGCTTTCTAAAACAAATCCTTAGGACATTCTAGTGGTGTATTGTGTCGTGTTATACTTTCCAACTTCGGAGCCTTCCTCCGCACAGCCGGAAAAATGTTGGGGAATTTTGTCTCCGCACTTACATATACTCCAAGGAGTTTTATTCAAAAGACAACAATTGTCGCCATTGCTCCAAATTGAATGTTTGGTTATTTTTTAGAAAAGAGTGTGTGTTTTGACAGTTGATTCCTATTGTATCATTTTGAACTAGGGTTAGATAAGACTGTATTGAAGCGTTCAGTCAAATATGTGACAGTGTAATCTTGTCTTATATACAGGCATATCGTCTCTGTGTCTATGAATCTAGGTTCAAGAATGTTACGAATGCTACAAATATACATTATGGTGATACGTTTGTACACACCTTGTTGTCCTAATTCAATTGGCAAATGAAACAGCAATGTTGCACTTTTATTGCTGAGAATTCCGTCTATCGCTCATACGCTATACTAATTATACAAATCACCACGTTATCCTACAAACATTTTAAGATGAATAAAAAGTTCTGACCTATAGATAATGAAAATAGCGGTTTTACAATTATTCCGTAATGACTAAGCGTCATGGAGTGTAGAAGCCTGTCAATAAATGAGAACATTCAACGTCTAAACAAAAGCAGGTACATGGTGTATTTGTGTTCCATGATTGAAGACGGTTTATTTGAAGCGTACAACGACACGACTGTTATTGAATATGTAATGGTTTTCGCATTGTTGTTTGGCAGGTGAAACGAACAATCACGAATAAATGTCAAAATATAAACCAGTTTTCCCGATTATAATCAGTTATATTTCTGAAAATGAATTTGGTGAAGGGACATATTTACCAATCTGATTTTACAGCCGATCTATTTTATAATCAACTAGTTCGAGAAATGAATGTTCTTTGAATATTAAGGAGTTTTATTGTATATACGAAAAATGTCTTAAATGCCAGGGGTTGACATGAAGAGAAACTACTGATAATTTTAATTAAGTTTATTGTCTCAAATTTGTGAAAGTGTAAAGTGCATACGAATTTACTATTTTGGATCGTTTCGTCTCAACATGTAAATAGAAAGTATAATTTAGAATTCTTATTTTCGATCGTTTTAAGTTGGATTGGGTTTAGAGCTATATAATTATATATATGGATAATTATATACCGAAGTGGTATTTTGAGTACGATAAATGCTTAATTAAGTGTAAATAAACCCTTCAGACACTTGCTCATCATTGATGAAATGGTTAACAAATGACATCGTTAGGTTGAATTGTCTACCGGTACAATGAGCATTCAATTTGTAGAAAATAGTAACGAGAAATACTCTAGACTACTTGGTAATTTGAGATTGTGGGATTCACTGTAAACTGTGCATAATCATTCGTCTTAGGTACACAATTAGATGACTAGAAGATACCAAATTAACCATAATTCAATATGACCTTATAATGGTATTGGCTGGTCTGTGATTAATACACATGTTATTAAAGTTAGCTGTAGCCATCTTTCGGATTCTTAATTTTGTTATATTAACACCTTACTACAAGAACAGTAATTGAGGCTAATTTTCCAAATTAACGATTAAATATAGTTTTGAGGTCCATATGAAACTCGGTATCATTGCAATATCAATGTAAATGCAATAACTACAACACATCTTATAAACCACAGTCACTAATAGATATGATAACATAGGTCACTCAACAGAAACGCACCCACTCATAACCCATTCATTGTCGAACGTTATTTTATTAGAATGACAACCAAACATGGATGTCTTATGTCAAAAAGATTTGGATGCAATAAATAGTGCTGTGGAAAATGCGCCGAGATGGTATCTGCAGCATGTCCTTATAGATCGACCAACAACCATGGCATCAATTTGTGTTTCCTTAATCACTAGCGTATACGATGACAGTTAACCAGGATGACAAGCGGTACAATGCAAAATTAATTGACAATATGTGAGCCAGTTTTATCAATTAGGTTTTGTTTTGTATCATACGTAAGTCAAATTCAATAAGTAGCCTACACTTTCTTATTAGCTAGATTTCGAAAGCATGTTTCACAAATATCTGGTTTAGTTCAAATGCGTGTGGTTGTACATGCAGTAATTGGATTTACTTGTTATAACGATTGGTTAAATCAATAGATTACAGTTTTTAATTGGCGGAATACCGCGAGCTATAATTATTTGTATGCATCAACTGTTCAATTTTATTCAGTCAGACGTTTTCGGCGAGTGAGGTTGTATAATGCATGGTTTTTGTCTTGGTTTAGTAACTCTCGGCGACAGTGGGTTTTGCTGAGCTATATGGTTAGTTTCAAATAACATATCTGTATAGCAAGTCTGTTCTGCATGTCTGTCAAAACTGTTATCTAGTAAATCTGATTTACTTGCCATAACAGCTTTCTAGTAAGTAAGCTGATATATAGACGTTAATATAACATAATGTAGCATAGTGCATTCATTTTGTCATGTTATATTTGATTTCCAACTTATCATATTGGAGTGCGATTCATCATGGATATAACTGCAAATCTTATAACTTACGTGTACACATGTCAATCTTATACTTTTCATATATTTATACAACCGGACTCATATAAATCACCAAACAGTTGACACGTATAAATCATCTTATAAGTATCGAATTACAATCATTGATTCGATAAGTGTATGCACCACAACAGTAATGAAACTCCTTGTTTCCTTTTGAACCCAAAACTGCTAACCCCGATTTCACACAGAACTAGAATTTAGTTTAGGCACTGACTCAACAAGCTCAACAATTGCATTGTTTTGAAAGTTCTTGTCACGTTAAGCAATTTGTTTTCTTAGCCTTTATGAAAACCAAAACATCTTTCAAATACTTGTTTGACAAACCTTCAAAATTTTAATTTCTCATAGAAAAAGCGTTATCGTGTTTGAGACTGGGGCTGATCTCAAATATGCAGGATCAAACTCAGAAACCTGGTTCTAATTTATTAGCAATAATGTTTCGCTACTAATGCAAAAACTGAATCTTTTGTCTTTAAAATTTTGAAATTAAAGCGGGTGCCAATACTGTTTCCACTGTGTAAAATCCTTGCAGATCACAATGTTTGTCTTGTATCAGACGTATGCAGACTGTAAATCTCTGCTCTGTGGTGTCATCGTCCGCAAGCAAAACTCGTGGGACAATCTTGATGATACAATTGAATTACAGATCATTGTGACAGCAGACAGGACAATCAACTGACGTTATGTCAATATAATATTTGCGTTACAATGTTCACAAATGGTCAATTTGCCTTTTGAGTTATATCGTATTCATAATACATTATGATAACCCCAGAATTTAAAACAATCCAGCACTTTTGTTCATCTGTTTATATAATAACCTTGTAGTCGTCCAATACTAGATTTAGTGTCACAATTCCTCATTGGAGATGTGCATGTGTTGAATGTCGCCCGATAATCTCGGGATTTTACATCAGGAATATCTTCGTGAGGCATCACCAAAGCACACAGAACCTCTGGAATGATCTGGGATGCTTCCGTGATAATAACGTAATCTACGAAACATTACAGAGGCTTTCCTGACACAATGATCTTACATTAAAACGACACATCAATCGGAGTTTACGTCTCATTCATCAGTTTGGTTTCGCAATATAATATGCACTTTTGTACATGAAGCAACAATTATATTTTCACCCAGAGTGAACATCCGTTAGCTGCTGAATATACGAGCGTACAATGCAGGCATCCATGTATGTCCATTGGAGACACGGTTGTTCTCTTTACCTAAAAACCGTCAGATCATTGGCATATACGACCCGTCACTATTACGCGTCCTCCTTCTTGATTATTTTCTACATGTCAATGCTTTAGTTAATGTGCTTTCTTTGTAATGTACTATTGCCATGTCGCTGAGGCATGTAATTTGTCAGAAAATGTATTCGGTTATGATAATGAACCTAGCCTGATTTTTTATTGTGTTGGTGTCGCTTTTACATCTATGTATTGGGTCGCATAATGTTAGGTCACTGTCCTTAGTGTTTTAAACTAGGCCACACCCCAGGGTTGTTGTGCCTCATTTGGTCGCCGTTTTGGCATGGGTTTGTGTGGGCATTGCCCAGGGTAGTTGTGTCGTGGTGCTTTTTAATGCTGCGCTCGGCTGGTTAGGTTAAGTGCTACCTTCCCTGTCGGATTTTCTCATACCTTTGTTTACTAGTAGTAAATCAAACTATAAAAGCACATTCTATAGTACAGAAAACAGCACAGAATCCGAATAGCTTAATAGACACAAACCAGAAGACACGCAAAACAATAAACATCATTAAATACAGCTAACATTGCAAGTAACATGGACATACATTAACATAAATTACAGGGTATAAATTAAGATACAAGAAAGTAACGGTTCAAGACAAGTTATACATAATCATAGAATATTGTACACGATAAGTGGAAACGTTTAGTTCTGTGTATGTTAAGACACGTCATTTATAACATGTATAACCAACAATCTGGTTAATTGAGCCAAACATTTTGTCTGTGTCACTTACAAGACATCGGAATTGTTAATAGTTGCAGTATATCAAGTATGTATAAGCTCAAAGATCCAATGTTAGTGTTAGTTGTCTGGAGCATTATACGTGTATACAGCCATACCACAAGTGACAGAAATGGATGCATCCATGCAAAAATAGGATTGGAATGTTCAAAGGACATAGGGTATTTATAACGTCTGTTATATTGTAAGTATGTTAACCATGCAGTAGGTAAATGAAATATTGCATACACTTGTGATGATCAAAAATACTGATTCATACCACAAATAATATAGTTCGCTGGTTAAGAATGAGAAGGTCGCAAGTAATACATGTTCTTATACATTTTTAAATATCTAAAATCTGAATCACATGGCGCTTCTTATGAGAATATCACTTTCATGAAAAGCGAAACTTTATATGTTGACCAAACAGTTCAAACTTGGTACAGTTTTTTTCATGAGTATAACATATTCCAGACAGTTGTTTTCTGTTATCACAAAATATAGTTTTTTGTACATACAACGTCATTCTCTGCCGGCGAATTGTCTATCCATTCAATCCAATGTACTCAGATTTCCATGACAGAATATTCACACTGAGTCCTTGGTGCTTCACATTTTATTCGAAGAACAGCAATGGTCGCCATCAAATGTTAGTTATTATGAGAAATGATTGTGTTTTGACAGTTGATTCATATTGAATTAAGATCAAACTAGGGTCAGACTATACTGTAGTCAAAGTGTTTCATCAAATGTGTGACAGTGTTATTTTGTCGAATGTACATGTATATCGTCTTGGTCTCTGTAACGTTAGGTTGGCGTATGTTTAGACTTTTAAACAACTGTTCCACAAGCTTGCCTCGATGCTTATGAACTTGGAAGTCAATCTTATCATATGTGCTCATTATGTCAATCGAAAACTCGGTTTTATGGTTTTGTAAATGAAACACTAAACACTGCTGACAAGCAAAGCTGAAATATTCTTGTCAAGTGTATTGATAAAATTATCTACATGTACTGTATTAACTAGTGGTTTAACGCATCAACACACTTCCACTGTACTTTGAAAATACATTGCGATTACGCCAATCCTCGATAATATAACAGAATCCGTATCGACAGTGACAAGACATTCGTCAAGTTGTAATATTTAACGAAACATATAAAGACTATACTTTAGTTGCAAATGAAGTACTTTGGTCGTTTGTTTCACTGAGCAAAGTTGCCAAACTTCCAATAGGTAACGTTATTTTTGCTGAGTAGGTCACCTATCGTTGTCACACTATGACGGATTTTTTTAGTCATATAAACCAAAACGTAATCCCACAAACATTTTAAGATGAATGAAAAGTTCTGACCTAAAGATAATGAAACTAGCGACTTTAGAATAAGTCGGTAATGACTTAGCGTCATGAAGTGTAGAAGCTTGTCAAACTAGGAGAATAATCAACTTCTTTACTATACAGATTCGTTGTGTGTGTGAATTCCATGAGTGAATGTGGTGTATTTGAAGCGTAAAGAGACATGATTGTAATTGAATATTTAATGGTTCCCGCATTGTTGTTTGGCAGGTGATTCGAACCATCACGATTAAATGTCAAAATATAAACCAGCAATATCGCCCCTAATCAGTTATAGTATTCTTGAAAAGTATTTGATGAAGAGACATATTTATCAATCTGATTACATAACCCATCTATCTTTTAATCAACTTATTCGAGAAATTAAATTTCTTTGAAAATTTAGGACTTTTTGTATGTACGAGGTATTGTCAAAAATGTCATGGTTTGACATGAAGAGAAACTATTGATAGTTTTAATTAATTTAATTGTCTCACATTCGTGACAGTGTGACATTTCGATAATTTCGTCTTTAGATTGAATGTAGTATTCAGAATTCTTAATTTCGATAGCTTAAGTTGGATTGGTATTGGAGTTCGTATATGGACAATATAAACAGTGAAGTGTCATTTTAAGTAAGATAAATGCTAAATTAAGTGCAAGTAAACTCTCCAGACACTTGCTCATTATTGATAAATGGTTATAAAAGACATCGTTATGTTTGGAGACATGTTTCTACGGGTAAAAAAACATTCACGTTGTGGGAAATAGTGACGAGATGCACTCTAGACTACTTTAATCGATAGTTTGAGTTTGTGGGATTTTCTGTGAATAGTATATAAATGACCGTCTGAGGTATACAATTAGATGATTAGAAGATACAAAATGAAACATAATTCGACATGAACTGATTAATGTATTTATTGACTGGTCCTTGACTAGTGTTTGTACAGAACTGTTAACAAAACAATGTCACATACACTAGTATTTAGTTTCTTAAATACTTAACAAACATGCCGCCGCCTTAGAATGCGAAGACTACATGGATATTTAAATTAAGTATGACAAGGCGCATTTTTTAGCCTATTTTTATTAAATCAGAACTTGTCCTATTGACCAAACTGAGGTTGAAACAGTTTGTTTTACCATAAATGAAATGTAAGTTTCGGACAGTTTATTATGTTTTCTCACAGATAGATTTTGTACTTACGACCTTCCAATTCTAAGCTAGTGGTGTACTGAGTTCCACAAAGGGCAAGTAATTTAATATCATGTGGCCATAATTGTTAATTGTTGAATATTGAGATAAACAGGGTTTTCTTTTTGTTGTTCTCCGATTCCAAGTTACATCATTGCAAAGAATAGATCAAACTAAACGTTGACAGAAGTATTCAATAGAAACCGTCAGTAGAGCAGAAACAGGCAACATATAATTGCCCGAAAAGTCAATACATGTAGACTACAAGTCTCAAGGACTTATAAAATTGAACATAAGATACCCGAAAAGAACCGCTACAAAAAACACAACGTTCCACCCTGAGTAAAGGGTCCGTCAGTCCGTCAAAATAGTAAGCATACATCAACAAATCACTGGAAGAACTACAAACTGCCTCCGGCAGACACCCTGCACATGCTAATTACACGGTATATTATATTATTCTCTAAAGAGTTTCGTCTATAACTAAAAATCGGACTATTTGTACCAGACTTTGTCACTTTTTGTCGTATTGGTATTGTGTATTTGTCTTTTATGAAATAGGCATTGTAATTATATATGTCTGCTGTATATTAAGTATTATCAGTGACAAGTTCAACTGTTATTGACATGTTGCACATTGCTGTGCAATACAACTATATCACCAGTCACTGGTATTGACACACTCATGTGGAAACGATTATTGCAATGATGAAATGTCATTGGATCACGTTTTCCATAACGTCTGAAATATTTCCGACAGTAAATGGAATACAACATACAACCGTGCATTCTCAGTTGCTACAGTTTTCTACCGCACTTAATGCAATTGTCTATCTAGTTTACGCCATAGACTCAGCTTTCCATGGTAGGAGATCCACACCTTACTCAAAGAACAACAGTTGTAGCCATATTTGATATTCTCATTTTCGTTTGTTGTAATAAGAGCTTCACACTACATGAAAACAGTTATTAACGCTATTGCCCCAAATCGAATTCGCGTTATTTTGACGAACTGATTTGTTTCGTTTATCTCATACTATATTCTGATTGAAAATGTTTTTATACATGTAGTGTGTTCATTCATACGTGTGACATAGTACTATTTTCTAAAGTATCTGCATATCTAGACTGGAAAACGAGATCGCCTCGTTGCTTATAATAACAAAATGAAAATAATTGTTCACGTTCATGCTCATAATCTACTAAACACGATGACATATTTGTCTATGAATTTGGAAGGTCTGTCAATAGGTTTGACTATTTCAAGTCGACATCTCGGTATTGTTGATATGTAAATGAAACAACTATAACAACACACATATTACAAAGACTGAAGGCATTGATAAATATAATGACATAAGGTTACATTCAACAGAAACAACAGACGCACATCCACTCATATGCCACTTAACGTCATAATGGTATTTTGTATTGAAATGACAGAAAAGATGGATGTCTTAATATATCAAAGTGATTTGTAACGTTATGTAACGATGAAAACGCATCGTGGAGCATCTGCAGTATATATCCTTACAGATCGACCAACAACCATGCCAACCAATTTAAAGTTTCATTAATCACTAGCGTATACCATGACAGTTAGCCAATCGCTTGTCAGCTAAAAGTGTGCCAGGACGACAAGCAATACAATACAAACTTAATTGACAATATGTGCGCCAGTTGTATAAAATAGGTTTTGTTTTACATCAAATGCTAGGCAAATTGAATAAGTACGATTTCTTATTAACTAGATTTCTAAAGCATGTTACACAAACATCTGGTTTCGTTCATATGCGTGTGTCCGTACATGCAGTAATTGCATTTGATCGTTATTACGAACAAGATCGATCAATTCGTTACAGTTGGCGGAATACTGCGAGCTATAGTTATGTGTATGCTCAGCGATAACGTGACATGTCCGTTCTGCATGTCAAAATGCCATCGTGTGAACCTGATTTACATGACATAGCAGATGTCTAGTAATAACATTGCTACAAGCGTTGATATTACAAAGTGTTAAAGACTACATTCATTTATCATATTATACGTATTTACTTTCCAACTTGTCATATTGGAATGCGATTAATCATGAATACAACTGCCAATCTTAAAATGTACATATGTCCATTTCAGATTGGCAAATCCAATAACTTAAGTGTACATATGTCCATTTTATGCTTCACATATATTTATACAACCAGACACAAATAAATCACCAAACAATCGCGTCGACACATACACAGATCATATACAGTGCCACATTTATCATCATTGGTTATGAATACACCCGAGCAATCATATAGCTGCTGGTTTAATCTTGAACCATAAACTGTTTCGATTGTACATAGTTAGATAGACATACGACCTTTGGAATAATGCATCGCACGATATTTGTATGGTGTACGAGTTCGGCATAAGATACAAAGCGTATAAAATAACAAGCATATCTGTATTTGATATTCTCATGGTTCGACGATTCGAGTACAATTCCTGAATACGTTTACATTTGGATTCTAAACAAATACACGAAACTGTACATTGATTATAATCTAAGTCTTTCAAGTGACGTTGTTCTTCAGGGCGCTGTTTTATCAACGAACTTACGGAAATCGTAAACTTACGGTCAAATTTAACTTCTCTATAATACCTTTACATCTTTAAAATGTGGTAAATGGAGGTGATATTCTATTCAAGGTTTATTTAATGAATTCTCGCAAACAATATATGTCCCCAATGTGTAGTTGTTAAATGGTTATACTGAATCTACATCTGAACGTAAGTTTACGATTTGCGTAAGTACGTTGATAAAACGGCACCCAGATCCCTAATTTTTCTGTTAAACATTTCAAATTATCTCGTAACATGGACCGGCGAATTCACATGAGAGGATATGCGACCAAGTCTTTGGCAAACTGGAACTTGTTCTACATTATATCGATGCATACCGATACATAGCGCACAGATTGTCTGCTCTTGAGCAGTTAATGCCACATTTGTAAATAGAAGGTTAAACAATGTCAAACAATATGTACAAAATATGTACGCCGATTTAAAACCTTCTGGGGTTTACTTCAGTTTATATGACAGTGTACTGTTTGATATGATACACATACTGACATGATATTCTTTGAGCTAACATGTTTTGAAATATGTTTAGCATTGTTCTACTTGACATGTAGCTATACTAAGCTGATACTTTGTGATACGACTTTTGTGTACGAACCGTATGAAGTTTGAACCATTGCCTAAACAGTGTCTTTGAGTCTAGTATTTGCCAGGATCGGGGTAACAGTTTAACACAATGTGATATATCGGAAATATTCTGATCTTTTCAAAGCAAAGTAAAGTGCTCATTTCATCTAGAATTTATCAACACTAACTAGTAAGTCTTACACGCTGCCTTCCGTCACAAATCCTGGCTGACCACAGTGTCTGTGTTATAACGTATACAGTCGATCAAACTTTACTCTTTGGTGGTGTCATCTCCGCAAGAAAATACATTGCACCACTCTTGGGACAATCATGATGATAACATTAAATCACGGATCAGTGTGACAGTAGGCAGAAAAATCAACTGAACTTATGTCAATATCATATTTGTGTTACAATGTTCACAACGGTCAAAGCTCCTACGATGGTCAATTTGCCTTTCTGACCAAGAGATTTACGGCGTGCGTAAGACGCTATATGATCCCGAGACTTTAGAACACCAGTTGTCAAGAACGCGTGTTCGTTTGTTCACCCAGCAACATTTTATTCGTCCAATAGTAAATTTAGTGTCAGTTATTACAATTCCCTCATTAACTCATTTACATTAATAGTTCGCCAGTAGTATAAACCTAAAACGCGAGAAGGCACTCGTCATCTCCAAGCCCCAACACACCATACATGCACAGAAAGAGCAATCAACATCCCCAACAACAACAACAATTAAAATTGTGCATATCATGCTGTCATAGTTCAATGACAAATAGATGGAAAGTGTTGCTGCTTGTGTAACTATTGTCGTTGGGTATATAAATTATATGTATCTGCTAAAGTCAATACTTATAGTTACATACCTGTGGAATTTTGAACAGTTTCAGTAGATTAGCGACTTGTATGGAGGTGACACTAGATGGAGCACCTATCACACCAGGTATTACTTTAGGACTCATAACTGGTCTTGTTCCATCTCTGCATGTATAGTCTGATCCTCCAATACTTGCTATGGAACCTGAAAGAACACACATCAATAACATTATTACACTCTGTCTTCAGTTCTGTTACGTTTCGCAAATTTTTTTTACCGTGCACTTGGTGGTTTCATGTAGGGGCCCGAAAGGGTCGTTTCGTATCTGTCCGTCTGTAATGCATGTATGTATATTGAATGGGTGAACAATTGGAAAAGTAAAATCGGTAGTGTATGCTATAATTCCGTATGCCTGGGGGTTTATGTACACTGCATATTAGTTTGAAATAAACAGTACCCCTACTTTCTGCCAACTTCAGTTACAATATCTTTGTCATTGTCAAGAACAGACTCTTCACGATGATTACTTACGCAAATATATGCTGTCTAAGACTAAAACGTCAATGTCCCCATGACAATTATCTTTCTCATAAACCAAAATTGAGCCAGACGCCAGATTAATTACGACATTCTGAAAGGTCGCTGAAACATTTGAACCGCTTTTACGAGGAAAAAGCCATTTGATGGCGTGATATTGTTCTAGATCGTTCAATGTATGTATTAAAAGAGTACGTATAAAATTAAGTGTGTTAATAGCACCATTCAGTTAGTTTTTATTATGTATATCTGCAATTTCAAGGTGACCCAAAATCTTAAAATACAACCATGAATCCGCTGTCAAGAACGATTTACTATCAAGACGTACATTCAGCACTCATATTTCTAAATTCATTCCTATGAGGTCCATAGTCATAATGTTGAATTGGTATTAAATATCAATACATTAATTTGACTTATTTCTTAGTGAAACTTAATATATTTGTTGGCTACACATGCAGTATGTCTGTCGGAATGCTGAGTGTGGCACTTGGATACAATGGATAAAGTAAACGCTCAAATGTTAATTTTAACACTCGTTCTACACTCACACATTTTCCTCATGATTTGCAATCTGGAACAAATGTTAGCTCAGTATGAGATATTTTCAATATTTGAGTTTGAGTAGTAGTATCATTGCTATGTTGTTTAACATAGTATATTTAATAGTTCATCTTGAATACCCACATCAGCGAACAAGAACTATAGAACGTGGTTAGTCAGAGATATTTCCAATTAAATAGCCATTACGAAAATTCCGCTAAAGCTTTTGCACATCAAAGGACACATATACCAATTATCTTCATATAACTGAAGTTATGGGTTATCGCAATGACGTGTTCTAGACCCAACCATTGTTGTATAATGTAATTTGATTGTGTCTAGTAAAGCAACTTACTTAATCAATTACACATCTCATGTAAGAAAGTTTTCAGTAATTACTGACCTTTTGTACTGCCTCTTTGATATTTATAGTGATTTCTAATCCACCTTTGTCATAAACATATAGTTAATTCCCAAATATTAAAATAACATCATAGATAGTGCTGATTTATTACATATTCCACTAATACATAATGAAATACGATTGTATTAATCTTGTACCGTGATACATTTACAAAGAAATAAAAAGCGGCATTGAACTAAAAAGTCATGTTAGCAAAGACTTCAAAGGATATTCATCAATGATTTTATTAAAGCCTCGCGGATGATGATCGTGTTTTTTCAAAGGCGTCAAAGGCTTAATTGCAGAACGAAATATCACTTACTTATATGTCATGCATTTATTGGCTCAGGTTTATAAACATGTACTTCCTTTCTAACATATTTGATGTAATACAACTTAATTAGGTGTAGAAATAAGCACAAGATAACCTGAAAGACGGAATGAAAGTGTCAAAGGCTAACGTAAAGTTTTACCAAAAAAAAGAAAAGAAAATACCATCTATCGACATGGATGGTTATTCTTGGAAGGTGATAAAATACAATTGATATTCCTGATTAAAAACGATTTGACCTTTTTTCTTATTGAACTGGTTACTATATCATAATGCTTAACTTGTGGTTAAGTTTGTAATTAATCCCATTTGCTTTTAATCACTTATACTTTCTGTTGTCCTACGGTGCCTAACCTGCTTATCTGACTGAATTATGCGAAAATCTGTCACAGAAGCATGTTGTGTTTTATCAATGCGAAACGCTGACTTATTACTCATGCTCATGCCCTGTAAAAATGGAGCTTATCTTTGTAGAGTATTTGAGGCTTATTTTTTAGTTATTCTGCCGTTCTATGATATAAATTTAATAACATGTCCGATTCGTTATCAATTTTTATATATTATTATATTTTCTAGGATGTAGCGCAGACTTATACTATTAGGTAGTTTGTTATTAAATTAGAATCCTAATCAAATTTAGGACTATTATAAAAGATAATCTACAATTATATTAATTTGTCTCGACGACCTCGTTAATGACTGTATACATCGGCACGAGCTAATAAGATAAGCAGTTTTCTCCTTTCTCTTTGTCGTAATTTGTTACTTTTAATTCAATTTAGTTTGGTTTTTATCAAATTTTGTTCAACTCCACTTAATCATTTTATTACTTTTATAGTTAAAGCTGACTATATTTCTTAGCCTTCTGACTAAAAATAAGATTAACCATTTTTGACAGACTAAACTACGTATTTCAGGATTGGAAATCATTTTCTCGTTTAGTTGTGTGTAGGACATTAAATTAGCAGGACATTAACAACATCAAGATATTTGGGGTTTCACCTAATCCTGGTATGAGATCCTCCTGACAATTGAGGTTTTAACACAAAAACTCTTTAAGACCAAATATGTGGTATTGTACCACAAATATCGAGGGGATACTTTGAAGTCAAACCGAACAGTTAATATCCCTTTAACATCCAATAAAGTTCTACTTAATAATCACCGAGTCAATACCTTAAGTTGTGCGGCGTTGACATGGTCAGTAATTGCATTCCGTTTTATTCCATTCAGTGATGTCACAATCTAATGAATGTGTACTGTGAGAACAGTTCGTGTAGTAACTTTGAATTTTATCGTTGATTTATTGCAATCGTATTGCAGTTGTAACGAGTGTTATAGACACGCAATTTTATTGTATGATTATATTCGCTTTTCACTGAACCAGACGTTAGTACGTTAACATTTGGTGTTTTCTCTGTCTGATTCGTGATAGACAGCCTGATACATTAATGTTCGATAATGTCAAGTTCAGGAATGTCTTGAATTACAGGGGATAGCTGGCCGATGTTAATCGCCATACTAATATCCCGTTCTTGAGAGGTTTTAGCCCAGCCACAATTTGGTCAGCCCTAATCGACTTCATTTTGTGTGTAGGAATCTTGCAGTGAATAGTTATTAATAAAAAAATACTTTAATTGTTTAACGATGTTTAAATTTTTCCCGTTCGAGACCATTACATAATATAAATATTTAATAGTAGATGTACGAAGTAAAAAAAAGAATAAAATGTGCGTGGCCTAGCGTTGCGCAACTTTCAGCAAGGGACGTAATTAAGTTTAGCGCGCTAATCAGTCGTCTATTGGCCAATATCAAGTGAGTTTTGTTTTTATCAAGAATCGCCGGTAAACAGTGAACTCGTCTTTAATTTACATTATTACGTAGTTTTACATTTAGATCGACGGCTCAAAGGCTTGAAATTGAACGTTAGTATGTCGGCCAAGATCAATTTCGTAATGAATTGATAAAATGAAATGTCACCAATGCAAATGACACTCCTATGTCTGAACCAATGTTTATAAGATAATTTTGTTACTGTGTACAATTCACTTACTTATGGTGGAGAAACTTGTGTAAATAAAGAATATTCACTATTTTTTACATTTAACTTGCGATGATTCATAATTGTGTGAAATACCTTATTATAAGTATTTGTTAGGATTACGCTAACGTTATTCAAGCTGTAAGTCTAGGATTACGGATGTTCCGCAATCTTAGCAAATCATATGAGGACTGTCTACGGAAGTTTTTATGCTGGCATTCAAAATTAATAATTTTTGAATTTATACAAATTATAATAACAAATAACTCTCACGCTGTTAAATATGATTTCAACGTTCTATGACATAAACTTTAATTTCAAAACGAGGTGCTGTGTTACAACGAATGACTGAGCTTTTGTGACGATTGCATCTCTATGTACTAAGATGGGCTCTACCGTAAGAAATATCGTTCCACAATTCAACTTTACAGAGAATAGTTTTGCGGGTAACGATATGTTAACACCATTTTCAGTTCAATGAACATTACAATGCCAGAGATGGAAATGCTGAATGATTTGAATTTAAATTTAATGTATTAAAATAATTCAATGTCTCTTCATTTTGCCTGCAGTGAAGGTCTTGAAATATTAGCGTAAATAAGTCCGATGTAATTTCGTATGTTTTGAAACGATAATCGGAGTTTGTTTTGAGAACAAAAACGCTCGTGAACATTTTGAGAGAGGTGTGAATTAAAATTTCCAACATAATGTTTTCACATTGTTCAGAAAATTGGAAACCAAAAATGCTCGGTTTTTGATTTTATGTTGAAGGTCTTATTTTAACCGATATCGGTGAGTTGACGTTCCCGACCATAAGTAATAATTTAACCGGGGAAGAGAATTATAGCAGTTTCTCTGCTGTACTATTTTGAACTCATGAACTCATGAAATGAGAATATTACCATTTCACGCTTCAACTGTTTCAAATAAATTGGACAATGATTAACTGAACGAAAAGACCTTGGTATGACATGCCAGTAGCGAAATTTCAACCATTTCAATTTTGGGTAAATCATATTTCTCTACTCGCGAATAATCATTTCTGAAGTAAAACCCTTGGCACGATATCAACCCTTAATGTTGTGGATATCACGCATTCATGATCGTGAAAATTGTTGCTTCTGTATTTAGTTTCGTATTTTTGTTAAAATCAATTTATTTAGAATACAGGGGTGTTGACCTTGTATAAGAACTTTTTGGTTGATATCTAACATTTCTGTTGCTGTATTAATACATCAGCCAGGAGTTGCTAATTGCAACTAGCATAAGTTTCAACAGCGTCTTGTCTCAGTTTAATCGGGTACGGGATTTCATAGTCAATTAGACAAACGCCTACTTGACATAATAAATATAGTTATTTTATATGCACCATTAACAAATGCTACTTGTCATGCAATTTAGGTTATGAATGTTGATTAAGGAACGTATCATTTGCGTTACTTTCACATGTCATATATATGATATTTGAACATATATTGATTTAGTACAGGTCATTTCTGTGAAAGTACAAGAGTCTAAAGTGTGACAGTCATATTTTGCAGACATATTATACCATTTACAGATGGGATAACATGACATCTCTGGAAATTATGATGAGATTATTTTGAGTCAAATTATACCGACTCACGCAATGTTTACACAATTCTAAATCAAAATCTGTCGAACTCTCATTTCGTACTAATATTTGAATTATAACCCGTGGTGAAATCGGACGAACATATTACACGCGATGATGCTACCTCTGTGGATAACGAAAGGTCGAATACAGAAGGGAGTATTTTTCTAATGAACGTATTATAACAAAGCGAATAGAAATGTCAGCGCTCAAGAGAAATCACATGTCACAAAAGGCACTAAAATTGAAGAGAGCTCCACAAATAAGCAACATCCAACTCTTTCCTTCATGCGACCCCGGTCAGTCGAATAACACTACATACTGTTGGATACGAGTAGATATGATGCTATATATAATGTTATATGACATAATATATTATTTTATATCAAAGTATTTTGTTACAACGAATATAAGAGCTTTTCTGACGATTGCGACTCAACGTATCAAGAATGCGCTACCGTAATATATATATCTTCAACAAATCTAATTCAGAGATAATTGCTTCGAGACTAACGATATACTTACATCATTTTCATTTCAATGAGCATTAAATACCAGAGCTGGAAATGCTGAATGATTTGAATCTACATTAAATCCATTAAAATACAATACTTTATTTTATCTTGGTTTTTCCTGCAGTGCAATTCCTGATATATTAGCGTAATTTAGTCCGATGTAATTTCGTATGTCTTGATCGATTATCAGTGTTTTGTTTTGGCAGCAGAAACACTTGTGAACATTATGAGAGAGGTTGTGAACAAAAATGTTCAATATCACTGTGTATAAACGAACTGATTTCCGGCAATTCCAATAATGAGTACACGTTGAATTATGTAGAGTACGGCAATAATGAGTAAAGGGATCCGATTTTACATGCGATTCCAATAGCAATATTTGATACAAGTTGAATTTTATAGGAGTCCGATAAGTCATGCAGTGATTTGGTTAATACGCTATGAATATGGTGTGTACACATTGTTAAAAATAGAAACTTAAAACAGATAACGGAAAGCCGATGTTCCCGACCATGACTAATAATGTAACCAGGAACGATAATTAAGGAAATTTCATGACTTTTTGTACTCTTCAACTCATGAAATGAGAATATTACCATTTCACGCTTCCACTGTAATAAATTAATTGGGAAATGATTAACTGATAAAAAGACCTTGGTTTTGGATACCAGTGGCTAAATTACAAAAACTACTTCACTGTGTGAGAAATCGTGTTTTGTTACTCGTTACTCGTTTTTTAATGAAGCTTGTCAAGTTTCTCAACCATTCATGTTAAGGATATCATGAACTAATTATTGTAAAAATCGTTGCTTCTGCCCTTTAGTAGTTTTTTGTTGCTATTTGCCAATGGTAATTTTACAGTTATTTAAGGTTTTGCTTGCGTCTGTCGATATGGTATTTGTGCGGCTGCTGGGCTATACGTTTACTGTTGTTTTCGAACCTTTTAGGACTACAGACACCCAGTAATAGGTATGAAGCATCTTCTTCTTACGGTTGCGGCTTGGTCAGTTTGCTAGGGAGAAACTGATGTCACTATGTTGGCTTTATATTAATGTTTTTCTCTTTATGAAAACATCAATTTTTGTTGCTATATACATTTGGAGCCACTTATAACTGTGCAGTTTGTAATTCCTATTAACTTTTGTTTGCAAATATTATTTAACGAAATTTTGTGTATTTCTTTGTTAGTCGACACGCAACATAATCCAATATTCAAATTACACGGTTCAGTGAACATCGCCCGCTGTACTTTTAAAATTACATTTTAACAAATTGCACGAGAAAATGGTGAAGCAGCGGGAAATAAACTTCATATTGTTATTACCATAAAATTCCTGGCCAATAAACACCAAAAAACACAAAAGAATGTGTGTAACTTAATTGACACCATGATGTCTTGTTTATCAAAACTGGCGTCATGATGTTTTACAATAAATTCTGTTTGAAATTTTTTTTTGGCAATTCCGATTAGTAAACTTATGTGTTATTCAATCATGGAACCACAACAAGTATTTGTAGCCATTTTCAACCTGTCCATCTGTCCATTCATTGTTGCAATTGGACAACGTCATTTTTCTGCAATGACTTATCAGGATTTAACATTAATCCATACAAGCGGCTTGTTATTCATCGGTAAACTATCACTGGAATTGGCATTCAGATATGATACCAAAAAAACCAATAAAGTTGTGTATCCAAAATGCCTAAAGGACATGTTTTGGCTGATTTGAAAACTGTGCGTTTATTGAATAAACGGGGTTAACCGAGTTGGTTCCTCAAACTTAAAAAAAAAAAAAAAAAAAAAAAAACTGTGCGTTTTTGGCCGGAGCAGATTTCGTGAATTCGCAATTTTATGCGTCACGTAATTACTAGCGTTTCTTTAATATTGTGTATTATGAAATGAAATCTTATAAACCATGACCACACATCTTTTAACTACATACAGTGCAAATTTCAACAAAATATATTGACAAAGTACTGAGATAGTGGGATTTGTCTAAGTGCACAGTTATAAGTGTCTCTAAGTGTAGGTACATGTAGCAACATAATAAAGTAATGGACGAAAAATATTGAAGTCAAAAGGTTTCCAATTAAATAATAGTATTAGTTTTACATTGACCACGTAAATGAACCGATTGGTTCAATTTTGAAGAAAAACTTTGTCGAATCCAGTGTTGTGGTGGTAATAATTGTAGTACCATATACACGGAAACTTTGATAATTGAAGCAATTTTACATGGCAAAACACGTGTATACGTAACAGTTTTGCTAAGTGACCCGATTGATGTTTTCATCAAGAAAAAACATTAATATAAAGCCAACATAGTGACCTTAGTTTCTCCCTAGCAAACTGACCAAGCCGCAACAGTAAGTGACCCGATTGCATTATATACCAAACGGAAGTCGTTCAAATGATAAAAAGAAGCTTCAAAACACACTTGCGAATTTGCGTTTAGCGTATATAGTAGGCACACACTCAACATCGTGTACGTGTAAATATAAGGATTTGGGACCGCAAATGAAATAATACATTAAAGTCCAAATCTTGTCAATGATTGAGTACTTGAACCAATTTGTTATATTTCTGTTGCTATATGTATGCACCATTTGAGAGGATTGCTGCTGCTATACATTTATAAGAATTTGTCACAATCAGTGCCTTTAACATTGTTTCTGTCCGTGACAAGGGATATATATTTCTGAGTCAATTAGACAAACGCCTACATGACAAAATAAATATAGTTATCCTAGATTCACCAATCAGAAATGTCACACGTCAAGCACTTTAGGTTATAAATATAGATGAAGGAAAATATTATCTGTGTTACTTGTACGTATAATGTTAGGTGCCATGGCGAGGATATCTGCCCAAAAGACCCCGAACAGATATTGACCAAGTACAAGTCGTATAAACAGTTCAGATGTTTCAAACTGTTAAACTTAATTTTTTTTCTTTGAATATACACTGTACATGTCTACATGACATTATCATGCATTGCTCTCATGAAGTATTGTCACAAAAGGTGAGTAACGACTTTGTACAACTGAAGGTCATGTGGTCTTGAGGTTGAGGCGTTTTTCATGGTGTTTGGTAATTAGGTGAAGTCACTGTACATAATGTCTCTTTTGCGACTTGTGTTCATCGTTTTGGCATAGGTCGTCATGCTCTTTTACACCGGAGACTACGCTTCATTTGGTCATATGGAATCAATCTTGGATTTTCCGGCGGAAAATAACAGATACGTGAACATTATTTCGTTAATATTTGCACAGAGAAGTTCAGACTACTACTGTTTTCTGAGACGACATTTTAGCCTTCTACAAATATAATTTGTTGATTAAATCTCAGGGGACGGCAAATATTTGTAATCAGATACTAATAACGATGCATTTACTAATGTCGATTGTATAGCATATCTTATTTTCTCCCAAGATATGTAAGTAAGTAAGTAAGTAAGTAAGTAAGTAACGTCTTTATTTAAAGAGGCTGACACATTCAGTTTCCCGATCTTCCATGTGGGCCTCAATATGTTAAGGTTTTGTGGTAATAAATTTGTAGAATTACCCTGCAAAATGTCAGCAAATGATCTGATGTCAATCACGATTTACACTCAGATACGAAAACTGGTCTTTAGGGAGTAATTCTAATCTGACAACATCATTTGTGAAATAATAATTTCCAAAATATCGTAATATAGGATAAACATACCGACGCAATAGTTTATTGCTGGAGATAGGTTGTTTTGTGCTTTTCAACCTTCACAATTAATGGTAAAGGTGTATAAAAAGGTACAAGTATTTCGTTTGAAGCAAAACACGAGAAAATAGACACTGGTTCATACATATACTTGTCAAGGGAAATCAACATTACTGTTTTTATGCATAAGATCTATATATATAAAAGATTTATAGTGAAATACATAACCAAGCCTAAAAACATTATTCATTAACTGTCAGTTTAAACTATTTGATATAGCTATACATGTATTGAAGAGCTATGTTTTGTCTATATAGGTGCAATGTGTTTATTGGTGCAAATATTTTGACTGGTGTTCCAAAATTGCTAATTATAAATTGTCAAAATGGCAAGTGTTTGGATATATATAGTTCTAAGTCAAATCCACGAGATAAACATCTAGCTTAATTCATGGTAGAAAGTACATCGCCATCAAAAGCAGCATACGTGTAGATCTATACCAAAGCATTCTGACAACGAAACCGTTTATTCGTCGAGATGGAGATAAACAAAGATTAAATGTCGTAGGCATATGGACAGATATATTTGTTTTAGGCTAACCATATGTTAACACCATTTTCAGTTCAATGAACATTAAAATGCCAGAGCTGGAAATGCTGCATGATTTAAATCTAAATTAAATCTAATAAAATAATTCATTATGCATGTAGAACAATACTTGAGATCCTAGTTTAAATGTTGTCCGATGTAATTTCGTACGTTCTGAAACGATAAACAATTGTTTTTTACCACAGAAACGCTACAAAACTTCCAGCACAATATTTCCACATTATTCAGAAAAATGAAAACAAAAAACTCTCTGTATTCGATTGTATGTTAAATGTTTTATTTTAACCAATATCGGCGAGTCGACGTTCTCGATCGTAACTAATAATGTAATCCGAAAAAGGAGAATTAAGGCAATTTCATGACTTTTTGTACTTTTGAACTCTTGAAATGAGAATATTACATTTCACGCTTCCATTGTTACAAAATAATTGAAAAATGATTAACTAAATATAAAGACATTTCTATGACATGCCAGTGGCTAAATTTCAACGATTTCTATTTTTGGGAAATCATGTTTCGTTACTCGTGGATAATTATTTATGAAGGAAAACACGCGTCATCTTGGCACGATACTCCATCAATCAAATATTTATGATTGTGAAAATGGTTACTTCTGTCCTTAGTTTCGTATTTTTAAAAAGCAATTTATTTACCATAAAGCAGATGTAGGAAACATAGGTTTCTTCAGCGTCTTATATATGATCAATCGAGTGAGGGATTTCTGAGTCAATTAGACAAACGCATACGTGACACAATAAAATTAGTTATTTTATATCCACCATTCAGAATGTCACATGTCAAGCAATTTAGGTTAGGAATATAGATGCAGGAAAATACCATCTGTGTTACTTTTACATGTGATGTTAGGTGTCATTTACTCCAAAGACACCGAACAGCGACAAAGTGCAAAATGTACAAGTCATGTAAACTATTTACCCAGTTCAGTTTTTCTATGAATGAACATTGTTCATGTAGCTCACAAGAGCCAAAGGTAGTTTACTTATTTCGAAATGGCCAACTTGCTTATTATGCTGTTTTGGACAAGCCTAGTGAACTAGATCTATAAGTATGCTTCTTCGTACTGTGACTTTTCTAAGTAAATAAGGATTTGACAATTATTTTATTAACCGAATGTATTTTAAATCGTACACATTGCTTATGGTGACTTATATGAACGGTTACCTCTTTCAACGTATTTATGCCATGTACGACAAGGGTACGAGACATCCTTAATAATACACTGTCATTACAATTAGATTGCATGTAGTAGGGATGAACGGATGGACATCATTCAAATGTCTTGTGGTGGTAACATGACCTCATGTGTCTGGTCGTGCCTTTTGTGCCTGTTTGTATTTTGTTAGTGTTTTAACATAGGTCACGCCCGGGGTTGTTGTGCCTTATTTGGTCGCCTTTTTGGCATGGGTTTCTGTGGGCACTGCTCGGGGTAGTTGTGTCTTGGTGTTTCTGATTTCTGTGCTCGGCTAGTTGGGTTGAGAGCTACCTTCCCTGTCGGAGTTTTCATACTTTGTTATATCGCATGTATGTCATGTCATGGCGACCACGCGGACAGAAAGGACAATTACTAGTATTAGTGTCGTTATACACTCAAACTAAAACATGATATTCGCGATTGTGCTGAATCACGTTATCCTCAGGAGATACCAAAAATGACATCGGACAAGATATGATGATATGTAATCAACCTACTTTCTATAAAAAGAGAGCAGTGACCTTTACTTTCTGTTTTCTAACTGTGGTTGACATCAACACGAAAACCTTTGAATATCTTCTTCATGTATGGATCACAGGAAGCAATGTCATCTAACGGACATTTGAAAATGAAAATTTTGTCTGGATGTTGGGTGCATTGTTGTGTCTCTGGATTAAGCGGTTTTAACAACCAGGTCATATCGCAGTAACGCCTCATTTGGTTATTGTAAACTAGGTCATCTCGGTCTTTAACAGTGGGAAATAGGGGAATTTAGGTCGGGTCTTAGCTGCACTTTATTCGGTCACCTTGGACCATCATATTTATGGTATCTCTTTTAGGTTATGTATGACATCGTTCCGTGTTATGTTGTAAATGCTTTCTGTTCTCGGCTTAGTAAATGGTAGTGTTGCCTTTTCTGACCGATTTTCACATATATTTACGGTAGTTGCAGAAGCGAATACCAGAGGAAAATAACAAACAGCTGGCCATTTCGTTAATCCTTGCACAAGTTAGTTCAGACAACTAATATTCTCTTAGACGTGATTATGGTCTTCTACAAAATATGATGTGATAATAAAACATCGGGAGATGGCAAAGATTTGTAATAAGATGTTTCTAACGAGGCTTTTACTAATGCTGGTTGTATAGCATATGTAATATTCTCCCAAGATATGTCTATGTCATGGGGTAATAAAATTATAGAATTACTCTGTAGAATGTCAGCATGTGATCTGATGTAAATTACTACTTCCTTTCGGATACAAAAAACAGGTCTTTAGGGAGTAATTCAATCCTTACCACATTATTTAAGACATAATTATTTCTAAAATATCAAAATGAAGGATAAGCATACGGACAAAATTGCTAATTGCATGAGTTTTCAAACTTGCCAATTCCTGCCAACGGCGTATACAAAGGTACATGTATTTCCGTTGATGCCACTCACTAGAATGGCATTTACCTAGCTTCATTCATATACTATGTAGTCGAGTGAAATCAACATTACTGTATTCATTTATTAGATATCTAAATATTTGTAGTGTAATACATGTAGCTATAGTCATAAAGTTCGACACAGTATAAACTGACAGCTTCAGACATTGTATTAAGTTTAATACTAAGTTTAATAATTCTTCTTATAACTATAAATGAATTGAAGAGGTACGTTGTCGTCAACATCGACGAAATATTTCATACTGGTTAAATAGTTTAACTGGTGGTCCGAAATGTCTCACTACTAATACATGTAGTTAAATGACAAGTGATTGGATATATTTACACCAAGACTGGGACAACAGGTCACACACTGAACTTCATTAATAGTAGTGATTATATAGCCCTCAAAAATCGCATATGTATAGATATAAAGCAAATCATTCTCATGAAGACAACGTGTATTTGTCGAGTTGGAAATCGATTAAGACCAAATGTCTTAGGCACATTGACCCGTATGTAGCTTCCAATTAATCTACAACAGTACGGCTTCCCACATTGTACATTGTAATACTCACAGTCTGTAAATTATTATAGTTGAAGCATAGTTGTAGTGTTCTTCTGGTTGCTGTCTGAATGCTGTATAATGTAGTGATACCAACTAACTGGTGGATATATAAGATAAGGTTGAACATATTAAAATGCCACATAACTACCACACTATCATAACAACCAATAGTCAACGATATTTTACACTTTTATCAGAAAAAAATTAGACTGGAAAGGCCAGATGTAGCTAGATCGAAACGCTAGTGGTAATGGTGGACAGTAAATAATCTAAACAAATGCTCTCATTTATCTTGTAATTTCAATAGGGTACATATTTCACCAAAGCCAAAGAAATAACAAAACAAAAACGGCAAACCTAATTGACCGGTTGCAGCACAGCTGCAAATACATAGTATGGATATTTCTATAATCTTTGCACTAGGATGTTCAGACTACTAATGATTTCTCAGACGAGATTATGACCTTCAACAAATATGATTTGATAATAAAACCTCAGGCGATGTCAACGAATGGTAATAAGATGCTTATAAAGAGGCATTTACTAATGTTGGTTTGTATAACGAGTCTTATTTTTCCCCAAGATATGTCTAGGTTATGTGGTAATAAAATTATAGAATTACCCTGCAGATTACCAGCGAGTGATCTGATGTCAAGTACAACTTCCTAATAGGTACAAAATTGGCCTTTAGGTGGTAACTCAAACCTGACCACATTATTTTAGACATGATTATTTCCAAAATTTCATAATGAATGATATATACAAACATACCAACTTCATGGCTTAGTGCAGGAGATTGCAGATGGTTTTCAACCTTGCCAATTAATGTTAAAGGTGTATAAAATGGTACATGTATTTCGTATGACACAAAGCAAAGAATAAAGACCGTGACATAGCTTCATTCAAATACTAGTCGAGTGAAATCAACATCACCGTATTCATATTTTAGAGATCAAAACGGTTTATAGTTTAGTATCTATAACTATATACACAGTATAAACGGGCTATTTAAGATATTTATTCAATTTTATACTACGTTGGGATACTTCTATAACTATAAATGTATTGAAGAGCCATGTTGTTGCAAATATCAACGCAATATGTCATACTGATGTTAATATTGTGACTGGTGTTCCTTAATGTCTCATTACAAAGTGTTAACATGGAAAGTTATTGATAATACTGTGTGCTAAGTCAAACACAAGAGGTAAAATACCAAGCTGAGATATAAAACCAACGCATAGTATTAGTTATATTGATTTCAACAAAACCACGATATTAGGGACAGAAGCAACATCCATTAGCAAGGACACGATGAAACACAAATATATCGATAATGTCCAGCGTAGTAAAGGAAGGGGTATAGACAATGCTCAACGGAAACAAATAATACAGAACACAACTTTATGGCAATGAAAAAAAGGTATGGGAAAATCCGACAGGGAAGGTAGCTCTCAACCCAACAAGCCGAGCACAGAAATCAGAAACACCACGACACAACTACCCTTAGCAGTGCCCACAGAAACCCATACCAAAAAGCCACAAACGTGTATATATAATATCAAATAATTCTGATAACGAAACCGAGTAATTGTCGAGATGGAAATAGACAAAGACCAAATATCGTAGGCACTTAAACCTATACACTTAAACGAATTTCTAATTGGCAACCCTAAAAAATATTATATCGTCTGATATATTATATCAATAAATCTTAGGCTGTGTTTTTTGTTCATTCCACGCACTATTTTATCGATTTCCGGAAAGAAATGGTGTATTCATGTACAAAATCATCCATGCGTAACGATTGGTGCGAAATTGCTTTTTTGCACGTTGGCCTCGTGCACAGCTTGGAACAGTATCGTTTTTAGTACGAATTTGTTCCCTGTTGATTGACTTTTCTTAAAACATTATAATTTGTGAGAAGGATCCATGTGGAACGCGCTCATGACGTCAGATGCATGCATACATTGAACGAATTTCTGATTGGCCACGTGTTTTTTATAAATTAGTTTTAAAAACAATGCTTTTAGAAGAATACAAATAATCGAAACCCCGATACTGTCCTTTTTCGTTGATAGAAAATCTGTTTCTCGCAGTTATTTGAGCTAAACCCCACGTTATTATAAATATCGCTGTTTTCAAAATGACGTTTTGACGTACATGTCTGGATTTTGGTCCTGGTACTTGTCATTCTAACGGCCTCAGCGTGCCCCATAATACTTATTCTCGCCAGTACCAATGCCTTTCACTAAGCCAATCGACAGAGAATACATTTAGACTTATTTAAAAAATCAAACATGTCGGGCACGTGTACCACGTGCACGTAAGCCATTTTGCACTCACAGTTCCGCATGGATGATTTTATACATGCAAGCGTAATTTATTACTTAAAATCGATAGATAAGTGAACGGAATGAAAATAACCACAATTTTGAAAAATATTGATTGAATATATCGCGTAATATAATATTGCATTGGGTGGCCAATTAGAAATTCGGTTAAGTGTATGTAGCTTCAAATTAATCTACGACAGTAGGGCTTCTCACAAATACTCACATACTTAAAATAGTTAAGTCGATAAGCAGAGCTTTAGTATTTGTCCGATTGTTATCTGAATGTTGTAAAATGCAGTAATTCAAACTACTTGGTGGATATATAAGATAGTGTTGATTTAACATATTAATAAAATGTCTCTCGACTACCACACTATCATAGCAACTAATAGCCAACAATATTTTTTATACTTTTATCAGAAACAAACATGAGGCTAGAAATGTCAAATTTAACTAGATCGACACACTAGTGGTAACGGTGGACAGTTAATAATTTTCACAAATGTCCTAATTTTTCTTGTAATTTCAATAGGCTAACACATTTCACCAACACTAAGTGAAAGTGAATACGTTTAAATTAAACCAAATTGGTGGTGCTTACCATATATATACCATTGGATGATTACATGATTGATGCTTGAACGTTTCAATTATACAAAATGTAAAGGCAATCCTAAATAATTGGACATATTATCTAGTACCGCTCGTTTGGTGAAACAGAATATGAATGGCAATTTCCCTTATCAATTTGGTCTATAATGCTGTATTATGTGACATTAGGAACTGCATTATTTGTGTGTGTCTCTGCAAGTCGTCAATCGTATTTTATTCAAGTCGAGGGAAATGTCAAAGGGGTTTCCATTACAGTTTTATATTTTGAGTAATTATTCTATTTTACCTGCATGAGTTGTATATTATTGTAAATTGCGTTACGTACATATCAATCTTTCAATGTAGATTACATGTATTAACATTGTTTTCAAAATAATATCCATATTGCTCAGCATAATTGAAACACAATATTCGCACCAAATTCTATGTTCAAGATATTATTAACTGACAAGAAGAGGGATACCAGGTCAAACCATAACTAATACTCTTATAATGGACAGATAATCAAGGCAATTTCATGATTTTCTTGCATTTTCGTTGCGGCATAACAGTAACTGTTTTTTTAATGTTTTAATTTAGGAACATAATACTTTCGATACTCAGGAAAAAGTTTTTATGATGTATTTTTACTTCTAGAAATATGGACAGTAACAAAACAACGGAGCAATGCCCACACAGAGGCCAACGAAATGATTATTAAAAGCACACGCCCGTGCCGCAAAAATGCAGGATGACATAATATCACGAAGAAATAACAAACAATAACGGCTAACCGAAGTGACCGGTTGCAACGCAGCTACATATACATAGTATGGATATTTCTATAACCTTTGCACTAGGACGTTCAGACTACTAATGATTTCTGAGACGAGATTATGACCTTCAACAAATATGATTTGATAATAAAACCTCAGGCGATGTCAACGAATGGTTATAAGATGCTTATAACGAGGCGTTTACTAATGATAGTTTGTATAACATGTCTTTTTTTTCTCCAAGATATGTCTAGGTTATGTGGTGATAAAATTATAGATTTACCCTGCAGAATATCAGCGAGTGATCTGATGTTAAGTACAACTTCCTATCAGGTACAAAATTGGTCTTTAAACCTGACCACATTATTTGAGACATGATTATTTCCAAAATTTCATAATGAATGATATATACAAACATACCAACTTCATGGCTTAGTGCAGGAGATTGCAGGTGGTTTTCAACCTTGCTAATTAATGTGAAATGTGTATAAAATGGTACATGTATTTCGTATGACACAAAGCAAAGAATAAAGACAGTGACTTAGATTCATTCAAATACTAGTCGAGTGAAATCAACATTACCGAATTTATATTGTAGAAATCAAAACGATTTATAGTGCAATATCTATAACCACACAATATAAACTGTCAATTTAAGATATTTCTTCAATTTGATACCACGTCGGATACTTCTATAGCTATAAATGTATTCAAGAGCCATGTTGTTGTCAATAGCAACGCAATATGTCATACTGATGTTAATATTTTGACTTTGTCTCATTGTTAACATGGCATGTTATTGAATATACTGAGTGCTTATTCAAACACAAGAGGTAACACACCAAGCTTAGATATAAAACCAACGCATAGTATACGGTATATTGCTTTTAACAAAACTTAGAAACTTTGGAACTGAAGCAACATCAATTAGCAAGGACAGGATGAAACACAAATACATCGACAATGTCCAGCGTAGTTAAAAAGGAAGGGTCATAGACAATGCTCAACAGAAAAAAATAATACAGAACACAACTTTATGGCAATGTAGCCTCATACGTGTATATCTATATCAAATAATTCTGATGACGAAACCGTGTAATTGTCGTGATGGAAATAGACAAAGACCAAATATCGTAGGCACTTGAACCTTGATGTTGCTTCAAATTAATCTACGACAGTACGGCTTCTCACAAATACTCACAGACTTAAACAAGTTAAGTCGATAAGCGAAGCTTTAGTATTTGTCCGATTGTTATCTTAATGCTGTATAATGCAGTAATTCAAACTACCTGGTGGATATATAAGATAGTGATGATTTAATATATTAATAAAATGTCACTCAACTACCACACTATCATATCAACTAATAGCCAACAATATTTATATACTTTTATCAGAAAAAAACACGAGGCTGGAAAGGCCAGGTTTAACTAGATCGACACATTAGTGGTAACGGTGGACAGTAGATAATTTCCACAAATGCAATCACTTTTCTTGTTATTTCGATAGACTAACAAATGTGACAAGGAATACGTTTAAATTATACCAAATTGGTGGTGCTTACCATATATATACCATTGGATGATTACATGATTGATGCTTGAACGTGTCAATTATACAAAATGTAAAGGCAATCCAAACTAATTGGACATATTATCTAGTACCGCTCGTTTGGTGAAACTGAATATGAAAGACAATTTCCCTTATCAATTTGGTCTATAATGCTGTATTATGTGACATTAGAACACCGCATTATCAGTGTTTGTGTCTCTGAAAAATGTATATTGTATTGTTAGGGTAATATCAAAGGGGTTTCCATTACAGTTTTATATTTTTAATAATTATTCCCTTTTACCTGCGTTAGTTGTATATTACAGTAACTGTAAATTATGTATAGATCAATATTGCAAGGTTGATACATGTATTGTTTTTCAAAATACTATCCATATTGCTCAGCATAATAGAAACAAAATATTCGCACCAAATTCTATGTGTAGGATATTATTTAACTGACAAGAATAGTAACAATCTTTCAAAACATACATAATGCTTGCTATAATGGCACTGGTGCGGCATACTCGTAACTAAATTTTGAAGATTTGAATTAAGGAAAAAAAATGCTTCTGAACCCACGGATAGGGTGTATTGTACCTATTGAAATCATGACATGATACTCAACACTTTATGGTGTGGATACATTGTATTCACGAATTCAATCTCGTACGACCATAATGTTGAGAATGTAAACTCATGAATTGGGGAACATGATATGACTCCAATAATATTAACGTTGTACTTGAAATTTGACACACACCTACATGGCGCAACAAATTGTATTATTATCACCATTCGTAGTTGGCAGAAGGTATTTCAAGAAATTATTTTGTTTTGTTATCAGGTCCAAAATTTCCCAAAAGCCACCAAATAATTTTCCCTGATGTATGAAATGTACATTCATGTTCGAATTATCCTTTATTAGATAATGCTACAGTATTTACAATTAGATTGCAATGTATTATTAATTACTGTTAAATTTGTATCTTGATGCATGCATGCGAAATTCTGACCTGACTTCATTTGTACATGTATTGCCCTGGAATGAACGATGTTGCCTTTATTTGACTGATATTATTTTGGTCATACAGTTCCTCTTTAGAATTCACGTTTGGGACTGAAATAACAATTGCACGATATACACCCAAACTAAACCAAGATATTCACGATTGTAATGAATCACGTTATTCTCAGGAGACAAAGTAACAAGATTCGCAATCAACAAACTGTCTACAAAATATGAGCAGTGACATTTACTTTCTGTATATATTGCTGTTTTGGCGAGTATCTACGGATCTTGAATTCCACCAACATAGTACAAACACAGAAGCATATAACAAATTCAACATGTAAAACATGAAAGACCAATTCTGCACAAAAAGCCCAAATAACACAATGGCCATCACAAGTCAAGCCATCCTTATCATAAAAGAACTACGCCATATAACACTTCTTATAGTATGGATGTTTAGGACGAATGCCTTTATAAGAAGCTGCAAATACACACAAAAATGTACATACATGTAGATTTAGTTTTCCATATGGCATTTCTAATATCTTTGCACTAGGAAGTGAGGAAGCGTATAATTTCCGAGACGAGATTATGACCTTCCACAAATATGATTAGATGATAAAACCCCAGGATATTGCAAATATTGATTGCTATATGCTTATAACAAGGCATTTACTAATGTCGGTTTGGATAGCATATCTAATATTCTCCCAAGATATGTCTAGCTTATGTGGTAATAAAATTATAGAATTACCCTGCAGAATGTCAGCAAGTGATCTGATGTCAATTACTACTTCCTTTCGGATACAAAAAACAGGTCTTTAGGGAGTAATTCAATCTTTACCACATTATTTTAGACATAATCATTTCACAAATATCATAATAAAGGATAAGCATACGGACAAAATTGCTAATTGCATGAGTTTTGACCTAGCTTCATTCATATACTATGTAGTCGAGTGAAATCAACATTACTTTATTCATTTATTAGGGATCTAAAGATTTGTAGTGTAATTAAGTTTAGTTCCACACTGCATTAACTGTCAGCTTCAGACATTGTATTAAGTTTAATACTAAGTTTGATACTTTTTATAACTATAAATGTATTAATGAGGTATGTTGTCGTCAATATCGACGAAATATTGCATACTGGTTTAATATATTAACTGGTGTTCCGAAATGTCTCACTACAAATACATGAAATTAAATGACAAGTGATTGGATATATTTACACCTAGACTGGGATCAGAGGTCACTCACTGAACTTCATTAATACAGTAGTAGTGATTATATAGCCCTAAAAAACCACATATGTATAGATCTAAAGCAAATCATTCTCATGAAGACATCGTGTATTTGTCGAGATGGTATTCGATAAAGACCAACTGTCTTAGGCACTTGGACCTTTATATAGCTTCCAATTAATCTAGAACAGTACGGCTTCCCACATAATACTCACACTCTAAAAATAGTTGTAGTTGAAGCATAGTTGTAGTGTTCGTCTGGTTGTTATCTGAATGCTGGATAATGTAGTGATACAAACTACCTGGTGGATATATAGGATAGTGTTGAACATATTAAAATGCAACACAACTACCACACTATCATAGCAACTGATAGTCAACACTATTTTACACTTTTAATTAGAAACAAATTCTGACTGAAAAGGCAAGATGTAACTTGATCGACATACTGGTGGTAATGGTGGACAGTAGATAATTTGCAAAAATGAATCTTGGACGAGAACTTTAACATAATATTCAAATTGCTCAGCATATTATTAAAACGAATTGTATGCTGAAGAAATTATCAAACTGACATGAGTAATGTCAACTGTCCAAACCATAACTCAAACCCGAATCACGGACAGATACTCAATGCAATTTCATGATTTTCTTGCACTCTTGAACTCATGGAATATAAATATTACAATTTCACGCTCTCCGTGTTACCACTTACTTGGAAAATGATTGGCGGGATATAAAGGCATTGATGCGGAATACCAGAACCTTAACTTTGAAGACTGTAATTTAGGAAAGTAATGCTTTGGTTCTCACGAGCACGTTTTCATGATGATTTTTAACTCTTGAAATCATGACACGATGCCCATTTCTTCGTGGTGTGGATATCATGATACATTAATAAAAACTCAAAACCATAATGATGAAATAATAAATGCATGAATAGGGTAACGAGAAATGTTAAAGTTTAAATGACTCCACTAATATTTCTGTTAAATTGGACAAACTTCTACATGCCGCACAGAATAAATCACCATACGAACCTGTCACATATCAAGCAATTTACATTGATGCCTTAGCGTGATATAGGTGCCAATTTTTCCAAACCCGCCAAACTATTTTCCATGATGTATGACAAGTACGCCATACAGGTATAGTCACCACACTTAGATTACAAAAAAATACTATTTACTGTATAATGTTAACTGTCTAACAACATTTGGTGCTTTGTAGTTGTGACATGACTTCATTTGAATGGTCTTGAAAAAAACTCTGTTGCCATTATTCTTTGTCACTATATACTCACGAACTAAACCAAGATCCTCACAAGTGTGACGAATCACGTAATCCTCCAGAGACATGATTCGCAATCAACAAACTGTCTACAAAATATGAGCAGTGACATATACTTTCTGTATATATTTTGGTTTTGGTGAGTATCTGTTCGTCTTGAACTCCACCAACATAGTGTAAACACAGTAGCGCATCAAATGAAACACAGATATACAAACTTAAAATGGTCCAATCATGCACAAAAAGACCAAAAACAACACTTTAGGCCGTCAGAAGTCACGCCACCACCCTTATAATAAAAGAACAACGTACACATCACACTTGTTATGGTATGGATTTTGCGGACGAATGCCTATATAAGCTGCAAATACGTGGTTATATCGAAAGGTAATGTCACTCCTCGCCTAGGTTTATTTGTTTACAGGCGGAAATTCATAAAAACGATATAAAAATGTTCAGTAATTCAATTCTTAATAATATAACACGTGCTGCATTATGTGATTATAATAATTGAACTGCGTGTACATTCAAAATAAACCTATGACGACATATCACCACATATGAAAATAACGATTTTTTATGCGTTTTTACAAAAAATAATTCTCAAAAGCAGCCGATAATTTCGTGACGTAATGACACAAATGTTTTTAGTCTGCTGCCAAAAATTCATTGACATCACTCTATTTTGGAACTCGCAATATACTTTGAACGCAATGACAAGTCGTCAATCGCATTTTATTCGAGTCGAAGGGAATATCAAAGGTATCAAAGTATTCGCACCAAATTCTATGTTCAAGATATTATAAAACTGACAAGAAGAGGTGCAAATAGTCCAAACCATAAATTATAATCTTATCATGGACTGTGAATCAAGACAATTTCATGATTTTCTTGCACTCTTGAACTCATGAATATGGAATATTACAATTTCATGCTCTTCGTGTTACAAATTAATTGGAAAATGATTGAATGAATATAAATGCATCGTTGCGACATAACAGTAACTGATTTTTTAATGTTTTAATTTAGGAACATAATGCTTCCGATACTCAGGAAAAAGTTTTCCTAATGTATTTCTACCTCTAGAAATATGGAAAGTAACACCACATCAGAGCAATGCTCACACATAACCCAACGAAATGATTATTAAAAGCCCACGTCCGCGCCGCAAAAATGCAGGATGACATTACATCACAAAGAAATAACAAAACAAAAACGGCTAACCTAAGTGACCGGTTACAACGCAGCTGCATATACATAGTATGGATATTTCTATAAATCTACGCACTAGGTAGTTCAGACTACTAATGCTTTCTGAGACAAGATTATGACCTTCAACAAATATGATTTGATAACAAACCTCAGGCGATGTCAACGAATGGTAATAAGATTCTTATAACGAGGCATTTACTAATGTTGGTTTGTATAACATATCTAATTTTTCCCCAAGATATGTCTAGGTTATGTGGTAATAAAATTATAGAATTACCCTGCAGAATATTAGCGAGTGATCTGGTGTCAAGTAAAACTTCCTATCAGGTACAGAATTGGTCTTTAGGGGGTAACTCAAATCTGACCACATTATTTCAGACATGATTATTTCCAAAATTTCATAATGAATGATATATACAAACATACCAACTTCATGGCTTAGTGCAGGAGATTGCAGGTGGTTTTCAACCTTGTCAAACTAGTAGGGTAAAATCAACATTACCATATTCATATTTTAGAGATTAAACGATTTATAGTGCAATATCTATAACCACACAGTTTAAACGTTGGATACTTCTATAACTATAAATGCATTGAAGAGCCATGTTGGTGTCAATATCATCGCAATATGTCATACTGATGTTAATATTTTGACTGGTGTTCCTTAATGTCTCATTACAAGTTGATAACATGGTACCTTTTTAAATATACCGAGTGTTGATCAAATAAAAGAGGTAAAACACAAAGCTTAGATATAAAACCAAGGCATAGTATTAGATATATTGCTTTTATCAAAACTACGAGACTTGTGACACAAACAACATCCATTAGCAAGGACACGATGAAACACAAATACATCGACAATGTCCAGCGTAGTTAAAAAGGAAGGGGCATAGACAATGCTCAACAGAAACAAATAATACTGGACATAACTTTATGACAATGAAGCCGCATAGGTGTATATCTATATTAAATAATTCTGATGACGAAACAGTGTAATTGTCAAAATGGAAAATGACAAAAATCGAATATCGTAGGCACTTGAACCTTCGTGCAGCTTCAAATTAATCTACGACAGTACGGCTTCTCACAAATACTCACAGACTTAAAATAGTTAAGTCGATAAGCTTAGCTTTAGTATTTGTCCGATTGTTATCTGAATTCTCTATAATGTAGTAATACAAACTACCTGGTAGATATATAAGATAATGTTGATTTAAAATATTAATAAAATGTCACTCAACTAACACACTTATCATAGCAACCAATAACCAACAATACTTTTATACTTTTATCAGGAAACAAATGAGGCTGGAAAGGCCAGATTTAACTCGATCGATACACTAGTAGTGTTATCGATGGACAGTAAATAAGTTTCACAAATGTCCTCATTTTTCTTGTTATTTCAATAGGCTAACAAATGTGACAAGGAATACGTTTAAATTATACCAAATTGGTGGTACTTACCATATATATACCATTTAATGATTATATGATTGGTGCTTGAATGTGTCAATTATACAAAATCTAAAGGTAATCCAAACTAATTGGACATATTATCTAGTATCGCTCGTTTTGGTGAAACTGAATATGAATGACAATTTTCCTTACCGATTTGGTATATAAACGCTGTATTATGTGACATTATGACACTACCTTATTCGTATGTGTCTCTGAAAGTCGTCAATGGTATTTCATTCGAGTCGATGGGAATATCAAAGGGGTTTCCATTACAGTTTTACATTTTGAATAATTATTCCCTTTTACCTGCGTTAGTTGTACGAGAGGTGTTCAACTTATTTATGAACAGAAAATGAACATCGATATTTTGTTTTTCTTACAATCAAAATTGAATAATAACTTTTATATTGTGTAAAGAAGTGTATCAGGAAGTATATATAACAATTGTAAATTGTCAATACGTTATGGTTAAATAATAATCAGCATTGGTGTAGAGGGTGTTGTTTTTTGCGTTTTGAAGGTCCAAAACTCGAAATAATTATGTGTAAATTTTCCTTCTTTAATTGATGTTTTAGTATCAACAAGATAGTAAATTATATTGTTAAAGGATGAGAAGACTTCGACATCCACTGTTTGGTTATAATATATATCAAAGTATTATTCTTAAGTTTTTTATATGGCGTTGTATCTGGTGATTTGAAGCTGAATATGGATGAAATACTATGTTCTTGGATCAGTCACTAGGAGCGATACGCAACACTTATTTGTTTAAAACCTGAGCTGAAACGGTTTGTACATAGACCACAGCCTTTAATTTCGTCAATTTGATATTGATTTTGACGTGCTTTTTTCCATAATAACAAACACAATGTCTTTCATGAAAACGGCCGCGAATAACACAATGCTGGACAAACATCAACTTCTCCCTATCCGTTTGACCTTTTCTAAAATAGCATACCCTAATATATCATAATATTCTCGAAGATACAGCATTTGCTTCGCCATAATAAAACAATTTTTCCACATAATGTTGCTTATTTCGTATTTCTAGACTCCAAGACTTTTGGCAGTGATGCATTTTTTTCTTGATTTCAGCGTAGGAACTTCGCATTTTCCCGGAAAAAGGTTTTCAACTTTTTCGAAAAAAGTTCACTGATAGTTGCTATGGACACTACCATCAGTGGTACTATTCCGCGTTCTGCTCATGCATTCATCTTAGACATCATAAAACCAATTTAACCTTATAGTGTAGGTTTTGACAATGTTGGGCAATTTTTAAATTTCGGTGCCATTTCACCATTACTGGAAACACAACTCTTATAGGTAAAGAACCACTAAATAACTCCGCGGACCAAGTGGTGATACACTCAAGTAGTCCTTAAAAAAACTTTGGTTTGCCTGTAAATGGAGATATTTCTTGACAAATGTGGAGTTGAATGATGAAATTGAGTTTAAATGGTTGGTAAATATGCATGTGGTGTAGTAAAACTGTAATATTTGTATTATTCCGCTATTTTGTTCTTGATACCAAAGTGAAAGTAGACTAGGGTAAAACCCAGAACTTAAAAATCCGGACATGCGTAAAAACGGATAGACCGTGTTTGAAGGACAAAAACTTTCTAAGAAGATACATGACCCACCTTTTTTATTGCATTATTTTAAAGCGTAACTGCCCCTCTTCACAATGATATATGTGGTCCAGGTGGCCATAGACTAAAAAATGTTGAAAATTGGGGCCTACTATGGCCAATTTACATTGAGCTATAGAGCAAATCTATTTGGTGGTTTCTTCCCTATAACCCTTCTCATGACAAATATTACTAATTTGCTCTTTAAAAATGAAAAATAATAATTTACAAACACTTATATGATGCTTATATAAGGGCCATTTTGTCTTCAAGACAGAAAAAACAACATCATCTACTAAATTGTTGTTTTAAGCTTTAACCAAATAAAATATACACTATATAATGATCATATGTTGAACTTAAAACCTTTTCTCACATGGTTTAAAAGACATATTTCAATTATTGTTACCCAATATTGCAAAATCGGCGTTCATGTTTTGTTCATAAATAAGTTGAACACCTCTCGTATATTACAGTAACTGTAAATTATGTATAGATCAATATTGCAAGGTTGATTACATTTATTGTTTTTCAAAATACTATCCATATTGCTCAGCATAACAGAAACAAAACATTCGCACCAAATTCTATGTTCAAGATATTATTTAACTGACAAGAAGAGTACCAACCTTTCAAACCATACCTAATGCTTGATATAATGGCACTGGTGCGGCATATCCGTAACTAAATTTTGAAGATTTGAATTAAGGAAAAACATGCTTCTGATCTCACGAAAAGGGCGTATTTTACCTATTGAAATCATGACATGATACTCACCCCTTTATGGTGTGGACACATCGTATTCTCAAATTTAATCTCGTACGACCATAATGTTGAGATAGTCATGAATTGGGGAACGTGATATGACTCCAATTATATTTCCGTTGTATATGAACTTTGACAAACACCTTCATGGCGCAACAAATTGTATTATAATCCACATTCGTAGCTGGCAGAAGGTATGTAAAGTAAGTATTTCGTTTTGTGATCAAGTCTAAGATTTCCCAAAAGCCACCAAATAATTTGCCCTGATGAATGAAATGTACGTGCATGGTTCGAATTATCCTTTATAAGATAATGGTACAGTCATTACAATTAGATTGCAATGTATTAGTAGTTTCTGTAAAATGTGTATCTAGATGCATGCATGAGAAATTCTGACCTGACTTCATTTGTATGGCCCTTGAATGGTCGATATTGCCTTTATTTGACTGATATTATTTTTGTTATACAGTTTCTCTTTAGAATTCACGTTCGGGACTGAAATAACAATTCCATGCACGATATACACCCAAACTAAACCAAGATATTCACGATTGTAATGAATCACGTAATTCTCCGGAGACAAAGTAACAAGATTCGCAATCAACAAACTGTCTACAATATATGAGCAGTGACATTTACTTTCTGTATATATTGCTGTTTTGGTGAGTTTCTACTGATCTTGAATTCCACCAACATCGTACAAACATAGAAGCACATTATAAATGCAACATGTAAAAAAATGAAAGACCAATCATGCTGAAAAGAGCCAAACAACACAATGACCGTCACAAGTCAAGCCACCCTCATCATAAAAGAACTACCTGCATATAACACTTCTTATAGTATTGATGTTGAGGACAAATGTCTATATACATGTAAGCTGCAAATACACAAAAAAATGTACATAGATGTAGTTACCCATATGGAATTTCTAAAATCTTTGCACTAGGAAGTGCAGAAAACTTATAATTTCCGAGACGAGATTATAACCTTCAACAAATATACTATGATTAGATGATAAAACCCTAGGGAATGTCAAATATTGGTTGTTAGATGCTTATAACAAGGCATTTACTAATCTCGGTTGGCATAGCATATCTAATTTTCTCCCAATATATGTCTAGGTTATGTGGTAAATAAAATTATAGAATTACCCTGCAGAATGTCAGCAAGTGATCTGATGTCAATCACGACTTCCTTTCTGATACTTACAAAAAGACCCTGGTCTTTAGGAAGTAACTTTTGCCTTACCACAATATTTGAGACATGACTATTTCCAAAATATCATAATGAATAATAAATAAACCGACTCAATAGCTTATAACAGCAGATAGGAGGTGGTTTTTAGCCTTGCAAATTCATGTCAAATCTGTATAAAAAGGTACAAGTACTTCATTTTTAACGCAAAACATGAGAAAAGTGACAACGACTTAACATCCGACATCTACATTAGCACAAACAAAGGAACTAATTGCACAGTATCTGAAAATACTCAGCATGGGGAATGCACTATAATTATGGCCAGGTAGTCATAGGCTACTTGTGGTTGACAGCTAACGCTAAATTAGATCTACATTGGAGAAAATAAGATAATTTGCACATACATTTTTTCTCATTCTTATTTTAATAGGGAAACATTTCGCCAAAGCCAAATTACATTATATCATACGGTTAAATTAAACCAAATTGGTGGTGCTTATCATATAAATAACATTTAATGATGACATAAACGGTACTTCAAAATACCATTTCTAAAGGCAATCCAAGCTAAACTATCGTATTATCTAGCTCCCCTCATGTGGTAAAACTGAATATGAATTACCATTTTCCAGACCAATATGGTTTATATTGCTGTAGTTGTATTATGAGTCGTTTTATTGTTTGCGAGTCTCAGAAAGGTGTTAATTATATTTTATATGAGGGGAATTTCAAAAAAGTTTCCATTAAATATGACCGAATCGTCCTTTTCACTATAAGAGTCATTATTTATTTTTGCAACATTTGGTGTCCTGGCGCAATTCTATGCGCATCTTAATGAAATTGTAATTCCAAAGCATTTTGACGATGAGCACAGATATAGTTTAACAACTCTATGTAGTTTTTTTCTCCCTAATTCACAAAGACATAACATTTCCATCGTATCAAAGTAGAAAATATTGTTATTTTTGGTTGTCTCCCACCTTATACTTTTATGTTTACACGTGTGTAATAAATTACTGGTCTATTTATATTTGTAGAAATTTGTTTTAAACTTAACAATCATCTTTGCTCAACCCATTCATATACATCACATACTATACGATCACTTTGTTTTAAAAATTAAAAGTGTATTAAGTGTGTACCCAGCATCGTCGTATTTCGCGTAACATTTACCCCAAATGAAAAAGTAATCACACATCCCTGTACGTTTGTGAAATACACCCATCCTCGTTTTGAAGATAAAACATTCGGGAACACAATGGTATTGTGTTGTGTTATGAAATAGTCTTCAAGAAGCCATAAACAGAACTCAAAGGTTGGTAAGTAGATGCGTATATTTCATTTATGTATTTACTGTAACGGTAGTGTTTTATATGTTTAAACGAAATAGATTAACTACGGTGTATACTATGTAAAGAGTGGGTTGTGCTTTACACGAAACCGTGTGTATTATGACCCACAGGTATGCGGTATGATTTTTATCCAAGTTTAACTGAGAATAATTCAGTCATGTAACAGTCACTCCTGTAACTCGATATTTTGTTACACGAAGGACCGAAACCATTACCGTTATGACATAATTATGTTTTAAGCGCCGCTAAGTTAATCATACCATTAAATGAAATATGTTCACATGCGGACATGTGTGCAGTTTTATGTCAACTACTTACTTTATAAAAGTAACATATGTTATTGATATTTTTATATCTTGGTACGCAAATAATAATATTTTCATGTTACACGAATAACTTATTTTGCTACAGTAGGGACTAATGAAGGTAATGAATGAAATTGTTTCTGATTTTGTGATGGGTTGGTACTGTGTGTAATGACTTAGAAAAGAGTTCAAAATATGTGATTTTTTACTTACAAATCTATTGAAAACAAATTAATTCAGTGTACGGTTTCCTGTTACTGGAATGACTATATATGTTACACGAAGGACAGCACTACATACAACTATGACATTATTCCTTTTGGTTTAGTTTTGCAGGATATGTTTTATTCAATTATATTCAATCTGGGTTATAAAGCATAGTTAGTACAGACTTATCTTTTATCATATTATTTACAATGATGTGATTTAATCGACTGTCTGAATAATAGTTAGGACCATACTGTACTATAAGCATTTCGTGTCCCGGTATCTACGGATGCGGGATTATATATAGTTATGGTCCTGTCAATTTGTTTGTCCGTTCGATACAATGTAAAAACAAATCGTTCAAGTTGATTTAATTAGCTAGTTATGGGCAATGCTTCCACTGGGTCATAAGCAGTCCTGTACTGTAAATGTTATACCTTACCATTCTATTGGTTAACACTACTCGTTATTGTTGCCGGCATATGTACTGTAAACTAACCATAGTTGTATAATGATTATTTGTATTCACTTTTGTTATTTTCAGAGTATTCTGGGGACGTGAAGGTTGCTACGTTTGTTTCTTTGGTCAGCATAGAGTTATTGCATTTCATACACCATAGCAGAAAGGCAGAATCCTGCTTTGCCCCATTATATCACTGAGGTATGTTGATATGTCTATTTCTTAACAGTAAATGGTTTTAAAAAATGGAAGCATCGGTAAGTGTCAGTTCTGAATTTCAATAAATTGCTACTACTTGATTTTTTCGAAAAGTTAACTCTAAATTATGATGACACAACAACTAATGTAGTTTCACCATTATTCTCTGTTCAATTTTTTAAAAGTTTTCAATTGATGCAGTCGGAATTCTGTTTGATGCAATACAAGAAGTAAATCAAAAGAGTAAATACTACTGTAAGGTTAATATTGTTTTGCTGTGTCGGATTCGATGTTGGTGTTGACATCGGTGTAACTTTAATTGTGTTTACCAAAGTTTAGGAACAAGTTGTTTAAGCTCATATATTCACAAAGTCAATTGACATATAAAATTGATACTTATATGTTTATCAACATGAACCCTACACAGGAGTATATATATGTTACCATATCAAGCATTAATTGAGGTACATATGAAACTTTCTTTGGGTATTAATTTCCCCAAAGATAGCTTTAGAGGATGTCTAGCTGTTTTATGTGTGATACATGAACGGCATTTGTATATTGCAGAAGATGGGAATGTCATATGCAGAACGACAACAGAAGTTTCTTATGCAAAGAAATGCAGATCCACTTAGAAGGCAGAAATATCTCCAGGAATGTAAGACTAAATATCGAAAATACAAGATGGTGGGAAAGACGAAAAATGTGACCGACAGGACTGAACGAGAGAAAATGCATGCAAGAAAGGTATTGCGTTTACAGCAAAGAAAGTGTAGAAAACGTAAGAGAGATTCTAAAGACATGTAAGCTGACTTAGCCGATATAAAGGGTACAAACGAACCAAGTAATTCAAAATTTAATCGTACTGACAAAGCAAATAAAAGAAACATTGCAAAGTGTTACAGTGATCTAAAATGTAAAGAAATTGAGCTGAATAATATCGAAAAGAAAATGAATTTGTATACGAAATGGTGGTTAAGAGAAAAGCGAATTGTTGTAACAGTTTAGTTTCATTTGTTATTAAGAAGTTGTCACATATTATGTAAACAGATGTCAGTCATGAAACATGAACATTCTTTCATGTAACTGGTCATGAATTATTTTGCTGAAATTATCGGTTTAATAGGAATGATACACATGATCATAGTAGCAATTGATTGTCAGTACAATATGGTAAGATTTGTTCCTTATTTTTTGTTTCTTGTTCAATTAAAAATTATTAAAAAATGTAAATTGTCTTTGATTTGTCATTCCTATAACAAAGCATGTCCTTCCTGTAACAGGCATGTCCCTAATGTAACAGTGCAAGTTAAGTTGATTATCAGTATAAATACCAATGCGTTTTTTCATACAACTTGGTCTTTGTTGTTACAAAACTATAGCTTTTATAAGAGATGGGTTAAAATTCGAACCGCCAAAATAACTTAATTACGATCAAGTTACACATTTTTAAAAAAGGTGTCTCTTAATCGCTAAATGTGGTTTCATCGTGTCATGTTTATTTAATACCAAGGCACTTAGAGAAACTACACGTCCAGTTCTATTCAAATAACAATAAGATCTACCTTTGTTGCTTGGTTTTTAATAAATTTCATAATACAAATGTGTTACAGGAAGGACATTTCAACATAAGAAACCAAACGAAATATAGTATCCTGACAAAATGTGGAATGATTGATGTGGAATTTTTTAACATTAGCAAGGGATATACACCAATACATCGTTTAAACAAGATTATTAAAAAAATATTCAAGTTGAAATGTTGCAAAAATAAATATTGACTCATAACTGTGTTGTATAATTATATTGTTGTAAGGTATATTGCCACATACTGATTTGCGTAAAGTTACTTTCTTGCAAGTTTGAATGTGGCGATTTTTGTATCGTTGACAAGTTTGCATTTCCAAAAGACTCTGCACATTGTTCAAACTGATATTATTGAGAAACTTCTTAAGAATATCAGTGAAAACGTCATCTAACTACCTGTACACAATACATGATACTTATTCGTTCTTTTTCAAATATTGCAACCTAACACCTTACATTCGTTAACACAGATGTGTAGAAACCGCATGTAATAAATAAAAAAATAATTAGGTTGCATGTTAGACCATTATTCATATCAAACCCCACATACTAATGCAGTTACATGTAGTTATATTTATTGAAATTGGGGACAACTATCGACTTTCTAGTACTTGTACATGTTGTTTAAATCTAAACACTATAACTTTATTCTATCCACGCCAAAAACATTTTTCGGATGCATAATTATGAAATTCCAAGAAAGAGAGGAATTATAGACACACTCAATTTCCTTTCGTATTTTACATTCAAACGTACGAGGGTTGTACCAGAATTACGTAGACTTTTGTCATACGTTCCATACCATTCATCATACAAACAAGTACTTTTGTGTGGAGTGCAAATGATATTTACTGCGTAAGAACGTGAAATTGCAAAGCCGTATCGTATTTGGATCAAATTCTGCAGCTTCCGGGGATAGGTAGGGGGACGGTATGCGGGGCACGTCAACGGAACGTCACGACGTCGGCGGAACTTATAGGATAAGTGGAGCTCCTAACTATGTAAATTGTAGCTATAAAGATGGGCATACAACCGTACAAAACTTAGGAATGATTATTTACTTCATTAAATGTGATAAACAGTTCCAATATATTACCAGTAATGTCGCATATAACCCTTATAATATAACGTCGATCCAGGTCGATGTGGTCCTTGAAACGCTTGGTGACGTCGCATTCGCCGTTGGTTTTCGCCGTCGGTCTATGTCATTTTATTCGGTAACGACCACAATTGATGCGCTTGTGTCGTTTGAAAATCAGTTAACTCGATTAAAGATATTTAGAGGTAGCAGGTTCCACCATTTAAGGCGTTTGTTCTGGTGTCTTCCCGAGTTTCACACAAAACTTGATGATGATGCGATTTTCAGCGTTTTTCGCTGACGTAACATTTTCAATGGTAACGCACAGCAGCTGTTGCTTGTTTTTTGTACCAACAATCAACAACAGTGACCTTTTTAAAGTCGAAATTTACGGCGTACGTTCCACAGATATTGCGCGTGTATGTCACGAAGTCGCGTTTAAATAAGACTCGGTATCTGTGAGGTATAAGCAGTTGAATAATGCCAAAAATGGTTTTAAATTTCGCTGCCCCACCTATCCAATTATTGGTTACTATGGCGACAGATTAAATGGCTTTCTAACATTCTGTTAGAAAATATTTTTACCGATTCCCTTGAAAAAGGTCTGTCGTTTTTCTGCGGTAAATCTGGTGAGAATACATGCTTAAATAAAAAAAATTATGACAAAAGTCTACGTCATTCTGGTACACCCCTCGTATTCGTCTAAAAGTCCCCGTGGTGTATGGTATATGCACATATATGCTGGCTTATCAGTATTCCATTGACTGTTTTACACTTTTATCATTCTCTGACCGATTGTTTGTAAATCATTTTTGTGGGCAATGTCATTATTACAGAAATGAGAAACACCCGAGGATAAGGTTGATTAACTAGTGGAATACTACACGGCTCGTTAGAAGAAGTATTCACCATTCCCATGGTAAATGAAGGACGTGTCGCTGATATTTAGCCTATCGCGCTATTAATGAAGTACTTGTTGTCCCCTTTAATTGTGTACATGTGAAAAATCATGATGCCATCCCCTGAGGCATACGAAACCTTGGAGAGACGACGGCGGTATCAATAATTTGACTTAATATTGTAATAGGAAAACAGAATCAGAAGATAGACAAAATGGAAAATCGCGATTCAGTAGATATGTAATCAGAGATAAATGACAAATATGAAATTGTATGTCAGTCTGCACCGATTTTAGTGTGCTGTTGTTAGCCGTTAGTACAAGAAATGTGTCATGTAATAAGAAAATGGAAATATCCCTTCCTTGCAATTGCTAATTCGAAGATTTCACATCAAAGCAATTTTACTGAGATTCAGGAATGTATGCATTACATCTATATATGCATTTACAACGAACTTGGAGATTTTAATAAACGCGCACATTGATTAAAGCGAACATAATAACCATGTCAGTAATGAATACATTTCATGGAATAAACACTCCATTGAATGATGAACGTAGCGTAATTACACATTACATCCGATGATAGGGTAATACTAAATATGTGATCAAATGATTCATACGAACATAGCATACCGCATACAATAGTCACTAATAGTAATTTTCACCGCATTTAATTGTCACTATTAAATGAGTTAATATTAGTTCCTCTGGTTTGAATCCAAACTGTTTCGCTGACACTTCGAAAGGCAGTTTAATCCCACGTTGCTCGTTTATTGTTTCTTTGCGCATACTAGCAGTGCAACTCAACATCACGTGGCGCCATCATTTCGAGATGATTTTGCCTAATGCACACAAAAGTCCGTTAAAACGCATAGTTGTAGGGCATAACCTAGTTTTTGGCTATTTGTCGTATTTTGATATTCAATCTCGCGTTACTTTATGCATCTTTATGCATCTAAATTGCGTGCGAAAACAAAGATAAGGTCGATTAACTAGCAGAATACAACACTGATTGTAAGCAGTATTGTTATTTCATTTCCCATCGTGACTTAAGGGCACATCACTAACAATTAGTCTTTAAGTGTTGAATACGATACGTTATTAATGACGAGCCTCCAGGACTTTTTTTATTGTATGCGTACAATTAAACGATGCCGTCGCTAACATTATAACTAACACATAGAGAAGAAAATAGCATTCAATTGAATCAATCTTTAACAGACTAAAACCGAGACGATAGATAAAAAAGTAAATAATGATTTTGTAGATATTTTATCACAGAAAGATGCAAAACATTAAATTGTGTGTCAATCTTGGAGTCTATGATCGGTTTGTTGTTACCCGCAAATACACGTAAAGTGATAAGCAATGATATTATGGAATCCATCGTAAGCGTCATAACCCAAATTGCAATTTACACATCAAGTCAATTCCACAAAGGATCATGCCAGAATTACATCTATAATATATATCAACTAGGAGATTAGAATAAAAACATCCATTGATTAAAGCGAACATAATCATCACGTCCTTAACAAAACATTTCATGAAATAAAACACTGCATTAACTGGTAAACGTAACGTAATTACAAATTGTAATTTACTTCCAATGATAGGTTTATACGAGACAATGTGATCCAAGTATTCATGCGAACATAGCGAACCTCCAAACATAGTCATTAGTTATCATGTTCACCTCGTCTAATTTAAACTATAATTGAATGAGTTAATAATCATCCCTCTGATTAGAATCTAAATGTTTTAGCTGGAAGGCAGTTTATTCTCGCGTTATCTGCTAATTGATACTTTGTGCTCAATAGCAATACAAGTGAAGATTATTCGGCGCCAAAAGTTGGAGATGGTGTTGCTTAATGAATACTCAATTTAATAAAAAACGCAGGAGATATAAATCTTGTTTTTAGCCATTTTTCAATATCACATTTCTTTATGCATTCAACGTACGTGTTGCGCTCAAAGATAAGGTCGATGCACTAGTAGAATTCAATTATGCTCATAAGAATTAAGTGTTGATATTAGTGACAAGGCTGCAGACATTTTTTAAGTGCATTGCAGTCAATGACATTGCAACTAACACAGAAAGACGACAGTATCAATAATTTGACTATGTCTTGTAACAGGCTAGAACCGAGACGATAGATAAATTTGTAAATAATGACTTTGTAGATATTTATCACAGATAAATGCCAAACATACAATTGGATGTCAATCTCAGATTCTTGCACCGATTTTATCTGTTGTTAACCGCAAGTACAAGTTATTGATGTGCAAAACAACGGTGTTATGAAAAACCATGGAAACCACCATAACCTACAATTGCAATTTTCAAGATTTCACATTATATCAATTCCACAATGGATCAAGATGTGTTAGACTGATTACATCAGTCTATATTACATCAGTCTATACATTTATAACGGACAAGGAGATTTTAACAAAAATACCCATGTATTAAATAACATAATAACCATGTCCATAATGAATACATTCCATGGAATAAAAACCCTCCATTAAATGATGAACGTAACGTAATTACAAATTATAATTTACTTCCGATGATAGGTTTAAACGAGCAAAAAATGTGACCCAAGTATCCATACAGACATCAAACATATGAATATTGCGGACCGCAAAACATATTCAATAATAGTAATTTTCACCGCGTCTAATTTACACTATTAAATGAGATAATACTCGTCCCTCTGATTTGAATCCAAACGCTTTAGCTGACAACGTGTAAGGCTGTTCATTCCCCAGTTGCTCGCTTATTGCTTTTTTGTGCCTAATAGCATTGCAACTCAGCATCACCAGTCAGACATGTTGTTACAAAATGCATTAAAAATGTCATGAAAACGCAAGGTGGCAGACTGAATCAAAACTTTTTTCGGCTATTTTTCGTATGTTTTAATCAATCGTGTCTTACTTTAAGCATTTAAAGTGCGCGCGACACTCAAAGATAAGGCCGATGAACTAGAATAATACAACACTCCTTTTTAGAAGAATGACGTTTCATTTCCCACCGTGAATTAAGAACATATCGCTAACAATTAGTCGTTTAAGTGTTGAAAAGAGCCCGAAGACCTCTGTTATTGTATGCGGACAATATAACAAACGATGCAGCCGGTGACATTAGAACTAACACATAGTGAGAGACAGTATCATTAATTTGACTTAATCTAGTAACAGGCTAAAACCGAGACGATAGATAAAATTGTAAGTAATGAATTTGTAGATATTTTATCAGAGATAAACGCCAAACATTAAATTGTGTGTCAATCTTGGAGTCTATGACCGATTTGTTGTAAGTCGCAAGTACAAGCAAGGTGGCGAGAGTTGATGTCATTGAATCAAACGTAAGTGCCAAAACACCAAATGGGAATTTCCAGGTTTCACATCATATTAATTCCATTACGGATCAAGATGTATTACATCTATACATTTATATCGGACTAGGTGATTTGAATACAAACAACGATTGATTAAAGCGATCATAATCACAACGTCCTTAATGAATACATTACATGGAATTAAACATCAATTAAATGAGAAAAATAACGTAATTATTATAATAGGAATTGTAATTCAGTTCGGATGATACATGTCGTTCTAATCGCAGCGGACTATTGGATAAAGCTTTTAAGTTCTTGTCACAATATTTTCAGTATTCAATAGTTTTATTCCAGTGCAAAAAAAGTATGAAAACATATTCTATCGCGCTTCACAATTATGTACTTGTACATTTACAATTTAAAACAGGATTATAGAACTTAGATTTAGTCATATGATGAAGAGCACACATATGTATCATGATGAATTAATTATTGTTGAACTCAAACGAATAAACAATATTTTAGGAAATAAAGCTATGATACCTTTATGCTCTTTTGGTCCCGCCCTTAACGTATTAATAAACCTGTTTGCATAGCTTTCGCAGCATCGTCTTATTTCGTCACCGTTTTGATATATCTTTGTGACACAAGGTTATCCAGCTCATTTACGACGTGGACTTTTTTTCTAGTTTATTCATTAGGTTATGAATGGGCATTGTTCTGTGTACGAGTATTTTTGTTATGTGAGGTTGTTAACGTATCTATATATTTTTGTTCGGTACGATTATACAAATGGTGTTATTGTAAACTTCTTACTAGTTGTATAACACATAAATACCAGTATTGAGTTGTTTGTATTATCTTCCATTTAAATGTTATTTTTGTTTGTTTGTATGTGCATGTACCCATGCCTGTAATTGTTGCTGTTTCATCTTTAAATATAGGCATTATTTTTTATTATTATTATTATTACCTACCTTTTTGACATTTGATTCATATCAACCACAATGCAAAAAGCAGCAGTTAAAACTGACCTATAAATAATCTAAAAAAAGTGTATATCTTTAAGGCTGATAATCAGCGGACGAAATAATATCGCCCGGTGAAAGCACAGATCAACTGACAATTACAACAAAGCCATAAAATGCCATACATTTAAGTGAATTATGAACTTCAAACAAGTTCGTACGAGTAATATTAATCACTCTCGAAACTTCATTCCTGGTGATATCAATATCATTATGAATATTAGAAAAATTAGCCAGATATCAATTCTTATAACTGGTGCCACAGAATTGGAACACTGGTACAAGTTTTATCTTGTTATTGGTACAAGGCCATACGCCTTTAGAAAGAGGGGAACATGTTTTAATTTTATTATAGAAATTTAATTACGACAATTTGATAAACCCTGCTTATTCGTGTAACAGTAATTTGATTTACATAATATTTTGCCTCGGAGAATATGTATAATTCAAATGAGAAAATATGAATAACATAATAATTCACAAGCCATAAGCCAGACGTCAAAAGAACGGGACAACCATAAAAGACAAAAATAATCGGTTCAACCGCCAACTAGTTTTAATTGACTAGAAAATACGTTAGTATGTTTAGCAAACCCCAAGCAATGGACCGTTTGGGGACAAGGATCCAACGTATCGTTAAGATGATTCGTCGGTGTTGAATTTTTCTGTATAAGGTATATAAAACATGTTATATATATAAAGAACACGTTTACGACAGTCACTCTGGAAAATCCCAATAGTTTTGCTCGGCTAGTTTTTTAAGATATTTTTGTTTTTTGGGACAACCCCTAAAAACTGATAATTGTAATTTACCGATGAAGTTTTGCTTTAATCCTTATAAATTTGTTATCCATGGGATTTCGCTACTGTATAAGGAATCAAACAGTACTGTTTTATGTAATACTCTGTCAGTTATTTGATTTTTAAAATTCTATCAATTTAAACATGTACATTTCTGAGTTTAATGTTAAAAATCGTTGACCAACATACATTTTTCATGCATGCAACAAATACAGTGACAAATATTGAAGTTTCATGCAAAAGTTCATGCCAATTGCTCCGCTAGTTTATTTTAATTGCACTTTTAGTTATTTCAGAAATGCTGAAAACAGGGGAGGTAACAAAATCAATCAACGTTTTGCATCCGTTGTATTTAGATTTCGCGATCATTCCATTTTCAAAAATAGTGCATGATTCAAGGTGCTTACAGTATTAATTCGGGTTCTTCTGTATGTATTAGTTTATATTCTTCAGGAATGAATGCAAAAGAACCGTCCTCTAAAATGCTCGGGTAATTAATTGTTAAAACAATTGAATAAGTTCGTTATTGGCACATAGAACTACGTTTTAAATATGTTGCAACCAATTCGCTAGATTAGGTGTTTAAAATTATTTGGAATAAATCATCCGTAGGAATTGAGCTTAAGGTGTTTCTGTATTTTCATTAAAAGTATATAATCGTAATAACTATTCAGTACATTCGCGATTTTAAGACATTTTGTATTATTTGATCTTGGTTGTCAGACACTCACAATACACGTAAGTAACTGTAATTTTTGAACTTCCGCCCAACTCAACAGAGGTAAGATAATTTAAATCAGATGTCGTACGCAGATTTACATTTGAACGTGAGATTACGATTTCCTTAAGATAAATATCACCGCTATGCTAGATAAAATTAGTAAGATGTTAAACTTACCTCGTATAAAGTCTACAGCCTGTTCTAACCCATAAATATCTCGATCGCAGTCGTCCTTAGCTAATATACCCAGACTGAGATTCGGTAAAATATAAGGACTTTCGTTAATGTAATCCAATGTGTACATCATAGTCTCTAATGCTTGTATACCTCCTTGGTTCATTATAGCCCCGCACGTGTGTTCCTCACTTCTCTCGTGCACCATGTGTAACGCCCCGAGTACAATATCACCTTCTAGAGTCACGGACAATTCACGCCTTGGCCAGGAATAATTACCATGCTTACCAACGTAATATAAAGGTTGACCTCGAGACAAAGATGAAATTATCCCAGGAATATAAACTAGTAATGCACTCAGCAATACCACTTCAATTGAAAGGTATTTGTCGCCCATTGTTATATGTTATTATTTTCTTTGACGAATGCTTCTATTTTGCAAATAAGAGGTTAGTAAAGTTATAACTATTATGAAATATTAATCATCCGATTATTTCTTCAACGGTATATCAAACTATATATAAGAGTATTGCGAATGCTTAATTCTATATTGGTACTAAGAGAAATAAATAACACGCATTGCCTTCCTACTCCTTCAACCCAATAAAGTTATTTTTATATGTGTATGTGTGCAATTAATATAATCTATTAAACGACGTATATGGTCCTAAATTAACACACATCAGTTTGATACAAAACAAATGAACACTTAGATTAAGTGATTATTCCTTTGCTGTTTATATGCTCACACTATGAATACAGTAGTTCTAAATTATTATCGCATGCTAGTTCAGTCATTGCCTATTATTGCCCATTAACGAAAACGTCCCGACAATTTCAATCATAACTCTATACGGAATGCTGAACAGCCTATCTATTTGCCTAGCACCATTTATCAAACCGACACATTATTATAAAGAAGTCGCCTTAAAGATCTACATTTCTACACAAACATCTACACACATTCGTTGCCTTATTATCTTTCTTACTATAGTCCCACAATTCGTGTACACAAATGTACATATATTCGTCGTCGTTTGACAAACTCATACAATTCCTCTCTAAAATGTTTTAGTATTCTTTAAGCCTTTACATCATTCACTAATTCCCTGTTTGCCGATAGCAGCCATACACGTTATGGATGTCAGTGATACTGGTCGCCGTTTATATACTCATCGCCTTTCAGATTTTCCAAATCCTCTCACACGTGGCGTCACTTCAGTATAGTTTAATCTTCCAACTAGGAAACATTTGCTGGAACGTGTTATGTTGTCGAAACAATATTAGAAATATACTACTAGAGTTTAATATGTTCTAGGCTAAAAGTTGTAAAAACTCGTTCATGTTCTAGATGTTAGGTTTATTTCAAAACGACACTTTTGGTTTAATTTAGTCACAACACTTGGGATGTATATTTGTGTTAGAAACATTAGTTAAAGATTTAAAAATAATTCTCCAACACACGTATGTTATAGGTCATAAGATTGTGTAAGGAGATTTTTGTCTACGTTCTGCACTAAATATTGCGATATTCGGATACAAAGAGCATCTTAGTATATATTCCATGCGCGGGATTGAGACAAAAATGCTGGTAATAGGATGTGAAAATAGATACAAAATGAATTATTGTCTAATTGTCTAGGTTCTGTGGCGCGTTAATTCTAAAAGCAATTTCTTAATTATTTCAAAATATAGTTTAAACATAGGCCTTAATTAAGCACATTTAAGAAATACATACCAAAGATATATTATGATGAAATCGGACAGAGAAGGCAGCACTAAATTTAACCAGCCGAGCACAGAAACATTATGTAACACAATTACATGTAACATTGCCGATAAATAACATAACCAGAACATGTAAAACCCAACTCCCCACTGTAAAAGAGCTGGATAACAGTTTCGCAAAGATATGGTAAAACCGGTGACTCCAAGTGATTAAATGAGGCGTTGGTGCGACGACTTGACCTAGTTACCAAACACCGTGCACCAAACATCGAAATCAAGCGGCAAAAAAAGAAAAAAAAGTAATCGAGCGGCAAAACAATGCCACGAAAGACCAGAGCACACGGCACTATGCAACACCCAGTGACCAAACAAGTGTAAACTAAGTATTTACCCGGTAACATAGTTCTAGTAATCGGAAGACAATGAAATCCAAGACAAAACGGTTAGTCAGCGTACTAACATTTACAAAAATAATTCAACACCAATGTAAACAAATTGCTGACAAATTTACCTTTTAGTTCAAAAAATGGGTTGTTGTCTCAAGATATATGTAAATAAGCTCTTAGACAGAACTGTGATTGCATAATAATGTCTCATCAACCTTTTCACTTTCTGTCTAGAGACTAATTGTTGACTGAATTGGCCGCTTTAAATTTCTCATAAAACGGCACCAATAGGACATTGAAGACCAATAAAGGCTACCACTTGATGTGAGAGTGTTTATAATTATGACATTTATGAAAGTTGACGATTTATTCATTGACACCTCCAATGTCTTGAATTAAGCGGAAAATCGTATCTGAATAAATATATTAGTCATGAAAGACAGAAAGGAGCAATTGTATACGCATAAAACTATCCTCTACTGATATTGCGCCTTTTGGGAATGAATCTCCCCAAGTCAATGACCGCACGCAAGGTAATTACGTCTTCAGTATTGTTTGATAAATCTTCTCCCCGCTGTGACCCGTCCTACTGAACAAAATTTATTTCTACAAGGTTCATTAGATCGTCAAAGTAATACAGGAACTTCTCTATTCTATACTATTATAGGACACACTTGGTTCTGTCATGTCTCTTCGTGTGATGATTGCATTGTGACTGACTTCAAAGTATCAAAGCTACAGGTATTGGCCGAACTTTGTGAAAGCAACCTTCCTTTTGTTTCGTTTAAACGGGATCGGCTTTGTATTCTTTCTTGTTTTTGTGTTAACCATTATATGTTGTTTTTGTTGTGTGCTGTCCTCTCTGTTTGATTTATTTTTGTCTCGTTGTATTTATATTTATATGCTGACGAGTTATCGTGTCCAAAAAGATGATTGATAAGAGAACAAAATGTACGTGTCGTTTTTAAACGATGGAATTTAAGTTAAGAATCTTGATAATAAGCATATCAATATATATTATAAGTTTACCTTATAGAGTAACATTTTATGATACAATCAACGCTTTGTTGCTCATATAGACGTATACCATATTAATACAAAATATAATAATATCATTTTTTGTATTATTGTGAACTTAAAAGCATTATCGTCCATTGCTAAATGACCATACCAATCGATTTCAATTAACATACCATGCATTATACATCCTGACTATCCCCCGTAGGAGGCATCATTATTTCAATTGCATGCACATTAAATCTCTTTTGTTCTCATTACTACTAGCATATACTGTAAAAAAGTACTGTCCTATATTATTTCATATAATGGCTTTCTATTTATCTAATAATTCGCAAATATAGCTTTAGAAGGATAAGACAATGACGACAGGTAGATTGTGGTAGATTGTAGTAGATACATTTTTCGTTAAACCAGCGTAATTTGCATATGAAACAATAGTCTGGGAACTTGACTAAACACTGATTTATGAGAATGGTAAAATGAATACAGCACTACAACGTCAGGTTACGGTCCTCGGTCGTCAGCATATAAAGTAGCACCATGTATATAAATAAAATATATGCCAACTTTACACCAGATAGCATATGGATAAAACACGTAATCTAATTAGTCAAACCATTGTATGTTAGCCGATATTGTACGGCTTCTTGAAACCTCAATTTATTGCATTTCTAACATTACTTATATACGCAAATATAACAAAACTGTGTTACTTAGTTTGCATATGTTGTTATCCTGACTTGTTTACATTCTAGACAGTATATATCAATTCCAAATTAGCAGGCATTCCCCTTTCAACAGACTTAAAAGCCAGGAAACATTTCAAGTAATTAGCCGTCTATGTACCGGCTGTAGTTCAGACATCTATTGACGTTGTTTAAGATTGTGTATTTTGACTTATCACTGAATGACTTACGTATAATGAGTCTAGTCATATCGTACGAATGGGCACATTTCCGTACGTGGTAATGCTTCAAAACATATACACAATGACCCTTATCTTTTCAAGTATGTTAATTGGTTAAACTAAGAGCATTGGCATATATCTTTATCCAGTCACTTACGGCCAAAAAGGGCCATTTAAAATGGTGCCTGGTAAACTTTGCTATATCAAGCCAAGCAAATGTAGTGACAGGATAAATATAATTAAAGTTTAGTGCCGTGGAGTGAGTAAAAATCTATCTGACTCGGTTGCAGAAATTATCGGAATCTCCTACGACAAACACGACAAATCCCCTCGCCTTGCCAGATAATATCACTCATTCACGGCGCTAACCCATTTGTGTACTACATTTGTGATATCCTTTAGTCGATGGTGCTTGTGTATCAAATACAGTGACAACCAGCCGGCCTATACATTTTTTATAGTTCGTAATTCATCACGCCTTTTATGTAGCTGATTATGTTCTACTAGTTGTCAAGTTTATTTTCCCGACTAACGACTTTACCTAATTTCAAAACATCATACTGAAAACCACGAACTCCAGCAGCACAATAATGCACCAAAACGACCATATCACAAACATATGACATACTGCAAACCCCAGAGACCAACCAAGTTTCCGACTGAGTGAACTGGTTATATACCTCGGAAAACAATTAAATTCACGACAAAACGGTAAGTCAGCGTACTTACATTTACAACAAGTAGTACACATCAATGTAAACAAATGGCTGGCAAATATATCCCTTTGTTCAGAGTCTAGGTGGTTGTCTCAAAATGTATGTAAACAAAGTTTTGTAAATAAGCTCTTGGGTAAATATCCCAATCAGAAATGTGATTGCATAATAATGTCGTATCAACCTTCTAATGTTCAGTCAGGAGATTATTTGTAGATTGATTTCGCAGATTTAAATATCTCATAAAAACGTCATCATTATAAGATCGCAGACCATTGAAGGCAACCACTAGAGGACAGAGTTACTATAACTAAGACATTTAGCAAACGTGACGATTAATTCATTGACACATTCAAAGTATCTAATAAACGAAAAATCTTATCTGAATAAAACTGTATCAGATACGAAAACCACAAAGGAGCAATTGAATACGCATCTATTTATCTTTTATTGATATTGCGACTGTTGTGAATGCATCTCTATAAGTCAATGACCGTACCTTAGGTAATTACCCCTTCGATATTGTTTGATAAATGTTCTTCCCGTTGTGACCCTTCCTACGTCAATAAGCTACTGTACAAAATTTGTTTCTACAAAGTTCATAAGATCGTCACTGTAATTCAAGAACTTCTCTCTTCTAATGTATCATAGGAAACATTTGGTTCTGTCATTTCTCTACGCATGGTGATTAAATTGTGTCTGGCTTCAAAGCATCCTACGAAATTGCAACTTTGATTTCTCAATTGTTTTATAAGCAACTTCCCTTTGATTTCTTAAAACGATATTGAATTCTTATTAACTGTGTTTTGTGTCTACCATTATCTGTTTTTTCTTTGCTGCTACCTTCTCAGTTCGATATCTTTTGTTTCGTTTTATTATTATTTGTAAAGCAGACGAAGTAATTGTGTCTAGATATATTGATAATGATATGTGTTGTTTATCAACCATTGACTTAAGTAAGGAATCGGGATATTTAATAAGAATCTAGATATAATAATTATCCTCCTGATTACACTGTACAACGGTAACATTTTAGTAAGAGGACGTGGTTTGTCCACTTTGCCTTGGTAGTTTACATTATCATATAAATAACGCATAACAGTGAGTATGACACACGAACCGAAAGTGGTATTCCATGTATAGGGTTGGCACTATTTATATTTTTTATATTTTGCGTTCTTAAACACGTATTAACATCCATTGTCTCATAACCATACCCATTTGTTACTATTAACATATCATTATTTCAATTACATGCTAATTATACCTCTTTTATTCTCATTATTATACATTGTCATATACTGGCCCATATCATTACTAGTGATGGCTTTCTAATTATCTGATAATTCGTAAGTACATCTTTAGAAGGATAAGACATTGATAAAAGATAGATTGTGGTAGATTATATTATTTTCAAATCATTGTGTGACATATCGTATTCAAAAAATAAGAAACATCATTCTTTAGATAGATAGTTTTTCTAGTTCAATGTTCATTGCTGAGGATCTTTTGGAAGATTAATTATTCAATATTGTGAAAAAGTCTGGTTCCCTGTCCTAAATCTTACTGTGAGTTAGGTCTGGTAGCAACCAATTAATCGATAACTCCAGTGGTCAAATCAAAATGGCGGATTTACCTTCAATTTTAGTTTATATAGGCAATTTTAGAATATCCCCCTAATGTGTATTTTATGTATGAGTCATTTTGATGAGACTTTGCATAGTAATGCTAAAAAGAAATGTCTTTCCAATGATAGAAGTTTATTCGCTACAACAGTGCTAATATCTACAAAATATCGTTGATAAAATAATTAAAATAGTTTTGTAGCAGGGTTTTAATAGTCCATAAATATATACGACGTTACGCTCATTGTTGGCGTACTGATTAACGATGTTATCGGCGTTTTAACGTATTTATTGCGTAAAAAGGAGTATTCGGGTATTTATCATTCCATTTTCTGAGCTTATACCATGTACCTGATATTTTCATTCTTCAGATAGTAATCAACTGTTATTTAAAGTATTTAAAAAAGTTTAGACCGCACCTCGTTTTGGAGAGCAAATAGAAAGTACAAAAATGTAGATGCAATTAAACAGACACCACAGCTGTGATCGAACTTGTGACTTCGGTCAGTAATGCACAAACAATCTTTTTGATTTTGATCATTAGAAACTATGATGCGTGGAAGATAAATTAAAACAGTCAACCAATCTATGTAGATAATAACTGACGCCAGGGAATAAAATGTTCATTATTTACTTGATTCTGAGTGGCTTAAACAGGTTTTGATACAGGATATGGCATGATGACTGAAGTAGGTACATTTGCAACAGCGTTTTGTCAATGACTATAAACATACTAGGTTCAATTAAAATTAATCTAGACGATACAGATACGTTTACTGACATAAAATATAACTAAAACGACCATGAAATATCAGGCATGGAATTTAGCATGCAACAGAAAGAGCCAACGACAGTCAACGGAAATAACACAATATCAAATACTCATTTGATCGAAATACCACTGAAGCCCAAGGCTTGACTGTGAAAAAGCAAAAAAAGCCAAATACTAAGCTGTAAAAAACTGTAAAAAGCTGTCAAAATTCGAACGTCAAATGTGTAGCTAAAATGATCTCGCTTTTTTACTGTACTTGTATTTGATTGAGAGCGAGATAGCTGTGTGTCATAATTGAGTTCAGATGTATTTCACAGTGGTCGTCATCTCGTCAAATTACTTTCTTTCCATTTATAATGCACTAATTATTCTTTCGAGCACATGACACATTTCCTAATACGGTCATATATCCAGGGTAGTGGATACAAATTGATTTCGGAAGCATGCAGTGTCACAAATACATTTTTCAGCTGCTTCTACTTTCTAATCATAAGAACGAGCTGTTTAATTTGGCGGATGGACAAGATATAAGTTATTGTCTGACTCACCTACATGTAAAACCTACAAACATGTTTTCAGGATTTTTAGATATTATTATTAAAACTGCAGTACTTAAATCGATGTATTCGGATGCTAAACTCACGGACTAAAGTAAAAGTAGATAGAAAGTCAACATTAAACTTGAAAAACACCGAAATATGAGACAGTGACCTTATGCTTATCTCTATTTCCTACGAAAGCAGACCTAACTTACGGACATTAAGGCCAATTGCCTCAGCTCTTCGATTAGCTTTATAGACCGGCTATAGACAAATAAAAACATTTTGCCTCTAAACCCGATGTTAATTCCGTAGAAAATGGTAACGTAATTGATGGTACAGCAATTACTTTCTGTTTTAAAAACCTACGTCCGTAACATATTGGCACAAACACTTGTGTACAACCCTTGTGATATCATTTAGTCGATGGTACTTGTGTATCAAATACAGTGACAAATTACCCCATTGTTCAAAGTCTGGGTGGTTGTCTCAAAATGTTTGTAAAGAAAGTTTTGTAAATAAGCTCCTGTGTACAAATCCCAATCAGAACTGAGATTGCATAATAATGTCTTAGCAACCTTCTAACTTTCTGTCTGGAGATTATTTGTAGACTGATTTCGCAGCTTTAAATATCTCATAAAATGACATCATTTGGGCATTGCAGACAATTAAAGGCAACCTTTAGAGGAGAGAGTGTCTATAATTACGACATTTAGCAAACGTGAAGATAACTTCATTGACACCTTCAAAGTCTTTAATTTAGCGAAAATATTATCTAAATAAAACTGTGACATCTTCCAACGTCAATAATCAACTGAACAAGTTTCATAAGATCGTCAATGTTATTCAGGAACTTCTCCGTTTTAATATATTATAGGAAACATTTGGTTCTGCCATTTCTGTCAACTGATGATTACATTGTCTGACTTCAAAAGCATCCTATGTAACCGCTACGGTGATTGCCAAAACTATTCAAAAGCATTGTTCCTTTGATTTCGTGTAAACAAGATTGAATTGAATTTTTGTGTACATCGTTTTATGTCGTTTTTGTTGTGTGTTGCCTTCTGTGTTCGGTATGATTTTGTTTTGTTTTATTTATAATTACGAAGCCGGCGAGGTTATTATGTCCAGATACAATGATAAGGATACGTGTTGTTCATCTACGAAGCAATAAAGAACAGGAATCAGGATACTAAGCATCTAGATATAGTATCCTACTAATCAAAACGGATATTCCAGTGTTACATTATATGATGATATCAACGTTTTATTGCACATGTCAGACAAATATACTTAGCAACTTTTCTAAGTCCTCACTTATATTTTCATAGATAACTTTGTCGACATATCAACAAAGGGAGGTAAAAGTCACATATTCATATTTTGATATATTTGATGACCACCATGTTATCTGATTTTTCCTTTTGCGGTCATTGACACGAGTCGTGAACATTGTTGTATGTATCGTCTTAGTGATTTTAACGTCTGAACGCTAATTACAGTCACGTCTCCGAATAGCACGATTTTACGTCATAACGTCACTTCAATACCAAAATCGCTCACAACCACCATTATAAATCTGACAAACAATAATTTAATCTTTCATTATATACTCATAAATAAGTTTACGTTAAAAATCAATCAAGCAGTGATATATTGGGTATTTTTTCTTACACGTCGGCAGAAAATAAAACTTTGCATCGTACAAACGTCACGTGACGTCTTGGTTCTGACATCAGCTGACGCATAATTGTGACAGCATGATTGATTTTCGAATGTTTTTCAAAAGTGATGAGTCTTTGGACATAAATTCGACGTGTTTGGAACAAATTTCATGCCTGTGTAAATGCTTAGAGACAGAAAAACGTAAAACGCACGTGCATCACGGATCGAACAAACCATGTGACATATGGCCAGTTTTTGACACGGATTATATTGGTTGTCATGTATAAACTTCACTTGAGAAATTTTGTCACTTTACTATTTACAACAAAAAAGTAACCAATCATTGAAAATGAGGACTTAGAAAAGTTGTTAAGTATAATATAGTAAAACAAAATATATCAGTTGCCAGTTTTGATGACAAAACAGTAACAAATTTCAATTTTATACTAGTTTGTACTTAAAAAGCAGTGTTGTCTATTGCCTAGTAACCATACTCATTTATTATAATTAACATAGTTACCATATATTATACATTTGGGCTATTCGCCGTAGGAGGCATCACTATTTCATTTACATGCATAAACGATAACTCGTTTATTCTCATTACTAAATTAATAATACTGGCACATATAATTACATATAATGGCTTCCTAATGATCTGATAACTCGTAAGTATAACTTCAGGAGGGTAAGACAATGCTGACAAATAGATTGTGGTAGATTGTGTTAAATGCATTCTCATTCAACTAGCGTATTTTGTATCTCAAACAAAAGTCTGAGAACTTGACAAACCATTGATTGATGAGGATGATTAATTGAAGACAGCATTGCAAAGTCAGGGTACTGTCCGCTGTCGTCAGCATATACATGTACTACAGAGTATATGACTAATATATATATATGCCAGCTTTGCACGAGGTAGCATATGCTTTCTATCAAAAATCCTGAAACGCTTGTTTTGAGCCTTTGAAAATCACAGATAATTGTATCATTGATAAAAAGCAGCCCGAAAAAATAATAGTGACTTTATGTTCTAAATTGACTAGTATTGGAAGGTATCAAACAGAAGAAGTGGCTTTCGATAACTTCATGAACTAATTACATTCATGTAAAGCATTGTTAAGACGACATGTAAAGCATTGTTAAGACGACTGACATGCTACATCCCATTGAAATTTAACATTTAGAAAATATAGATACTGTATGGAACGATCACTGAGGTATATTCGTTACAAAGGCACATGACCGTCCTAACAGTGTTTAAAAAGACGCTATCGAAAATAGTAATGCGTATGTTATGTTTAACAAAATGAACCTTAATAATCGGTTCTCTACAAATTGGTATTCAAGGAAATAACTGAAGTTACTACAAAGGTCACATAATATCGAACATACCTACACTGCACCCACACATCAATTATCAAGTTGATTGTCAGTTAATATATTTGTCAATCAGAATCATTTATAAGAGAGATTTGACAACACGTAGTTCACCAGTTCACCAGATTTATACAGAACTTGAGAGATGGGATCACATCGAAGAAGGTCTCATATCAAAGAATCACTACAATGACTACAGTCTTCCCATTGAATTACTTCCCACAACTACAGAAAATGCGTGACATTATAATGGTATACAATATATACATTTCTCTATATATCAGACATGTTTAGTAATAACTTATAGATATAGAAACGTTTGCCCATACGCACTTCTGAGGTTTATATCAAGCACCACGCGTTAAGTTAGATGGAGCTTATAAAGTCTCCTTTGTAACAACGTAACCATGATTCCATTAGTTTGAAACAATGGGGTATTTTGTTTTTAACTTATGTTGTTTATTTTATGTATCCTTTTCGATTATTCGGTGGTTTTGTATTAGAAACCCGTGGATAAAACTAAAATATTTCTAGCGGTATCATGAACTGAAGGGGGGGGGGAACTAACGATGAGCGATTATTTATAATGGAATACACATTTAGATAAGAAATAAAAGATGAAAAAAATAAAGTTTAAAGCGTCAGAACGACAATCCATTGCATATCAGTTTATATTCTATGGCGTCTATACATTTAATTGCATCGCCTGTGTGCTCCTTTCGCTTAAACCAAATTGCCCTCTGGTCTTCTAACGGTTATTTGATTACTGGAACTTTTGATCAGAAACTATTTTTTCTGAAGAGATAATCCATACCTTGTCAACAATAATGAGATCTCTATCTCCCTTATCATTTGCCTTGTAACCATATTGTAACAACCCAACTTGAGCTTCTATAGTGCAATTAAGGACGGAACATCTAAGTAACGGTGTACTTGTCTGGGTATAGAAAATACCATCAGCAAAGTCGATTGTAATAAATTCTCTACTACGGTATGTGTACATAAATGACTGATTTTTGATAACATCAAATTCAGATACTTGATCTATCGTAGACATAATTTGTCGATGTGAGTATATAAAATATATGACATCATAAGGAAATTAGTCTCTATTTAAGCGGAGCACTTATCTGAATAAAACTATTTGAGATGAGAGAGCCACAATATACCAATAGAATACACACATGGGAATATATATATCTCTTCCAGTCAATGACCAAACCTTAGGTAATTATGTACTACTGTACAATATTGTTTGACCAATCTGCACCCCGATGTGACCCTTTTTACGTCAACAAGCTACTGAACTAAATTTATTCCAATAAGGTTCATAAAAGATCGTCAATGGAATTCAATAACTTTTCCAAATAAATGTAAAACGGGAATTGCTTGTTTTTAGCATTCGCTACGCGTAGTGATTAAATTGTGTTTGAGAACAAGCATCTGATGTAGCGGCTAGAGTGATGCCATACCGTTGTTAACATAGCTTTTACTTTCGATCCACTTAAAAGTTTCTCTTTTTTGAGATTGTATGTTGTTTTTTTTGTCTGTAATTGTCTGCTGTTGTTGATTTTTGCTTTCTCTGTCAGATATGTAATTTTCATGTTTATAAATCTTGTTTATATTTGTGAAGCTGACAAGGTTGTTGTGTTTGATTGATTGATAAGGATGCGTTGAATTTGTCTACTGCGAAATTGTAGATAGCAAATCTAGATAATGATAATCGAGATATGAGCTCAGTTGTACAATTTCCAACTTCATAAAAACAATAACATTATTTGGAAACATTATTTGTAGTGTAGAGCAAGAAGTTAATTGCAAACTGCACGAAACGACCCTTTATATGTCGTCTTTATTGCTTTAAGATTGACATGCAAAAATTAGTGACACAACGTATAGTTGCCTTACTCAATGTCAATGCAAGTTGCAAAATAACGTACCACTAAACATCGTATATGACCAAAAAAGTTGAAATGGGAACTAAGTTAACGTTATTGAGTTTCTCTTTACCAAGTGAGCGTCGAATAATTACCTTTCGTGGATATTTAATTGTTCCTTAAAATATTCAGTCACATGTGTAAATAAATGGAATGATAATTAATTGTCAACCTTCTCATTCTAACAGAACCAAACGAGAAGATGCAAAAGAGTCAATAACAACTTGTTATGAAGATATAGTTTTAATAATGTGAATAATCGGCACATTTTCATTGTAAGCCCTCGTCCACAATGTTTTACACATTAAATTAATTGTACATTTCCAACTGGTTGAACCTAATACATGTATAAGTACAGTACACGCTCACTTCGCCAGAAGACTATTCACTGAAACTGTATTATGCTGATGACCAACACGATGAGTTGGAGCACAATCCCACTTAATGAAGCCTAAAAGTGTTGTGTTAATAAAGGCGTCAATTCCCTGAGAGAGTAGATGCAATTAAATAGAAACAACAGCTGTGATCGACATTGACAATGTGAATTCAGTCAGTAATGCACAGACAACCTTGTTGACTACTAGTTACTATGATGTGGACGGTAAGTTAAAGTAGTCAATCAATCTATGTAGATAATAACTGACGTCAATGAAAACAACGTTCATTATTTACATTATTCTGAATGGTTGGAACAGTTTTGGATACAGAATAGTGCCTAGTGAATGAGGTGGGTTACAACGTTCTGTGAATGTATTTTAACATTGCGTATAGTTTCATCTAATATTACTATACACATGACGAACATATTGATACTGGCAGTACTAACAATAATTAATAGACCATCTAACGTGAAGGCCAGCATACAACCGAGACTGCCAAGCATTGTCAACAGAAACAACCCTAACCACAATCACATGGTATTGACTGTCAAAAAGCTTAACGCCAAACATCAAAACGAACAATCTAAAATATATGTTGCATCAGTTAACAAGCCAACAGTCTAAGTTGTAGCTGTAGCTGTAAAATCGACAGAACTGGTTTCAGCTGTCCAAATTCAATCCGAACTTGAGTTTAATGTGTAGAGCTGGAATGCTTTGTACATGTACTTGTATTTGATTGAGAGGGACATAGCCGTGTATCTTAATTGAGTTCAGATGTATTTCACAGTGGTCGGCATCTGATCAAATTACTTTCTTTCCATTGGTAGTGTACTAATTATCCACTCGAGCACATGACAATTTTCCTAATACGGTCTGATTTCCAGAAAATAGAGATTAAAATGATAGCTAGCAGTGTCACAAATACATTTCCCAGCTGCTTCTTATTTCTAATCGTTAGAGCACGCTGTTCAAATTGAAAATAATACCATACAAGTTAAGATGTACTGTGTTGCCGAGATTTGGTGGTTTGAACACGCCATAAATAATTTTCTTCAACATACAAACAGGTGAGCAGGCTTACTAGAAATTATTGTCAAAATGTCAGTATTGGTATTAAATCGTTATATTGGTATGTTTAACCTTCGAACGATAGTAAAAGTAGATAGAAAGTTGACATTACATTTGATAATATCAAAATATGTGACATTGACCTTATGCTTATCTCTATTTCCTACGACAGCAGGCATAACTTAAGGACATTACGGTCAATTGCTCCAGCTCTTCGTTTTCTTTATAGACCGTCTATAAACAAATAAAACATTTGGCACAATACTCAATATTAATTCCGTAGGAAATGGTAACGCATTTGTTGGTACAGCAAGTAATTACTGTTTTAGAAAACCTACGTCCGAAACATTGATTACCCAGATATTTGAGTACTGCCTTTGTGATATCCTTTAGTCGATGGTACTTGTGCATCAAAAACATTGACAACCGGTCCGCTTATACAAAATGTATATTTTTTTATAGTAGAAACGGCCCGTAATTCATCACGCCTTTTATGTAGCTGAACTTGTTTTCTCCGTGGTTAAGTTCATTTTCCCGACTTGCGACTTGACCTAGTTACCAAACATCATACTGAAAACCAAGAACAAGAGCGGCAAAATAATGCTCCCAAACGACCAGATCACAAACACATGACAAACTGCAAAACCCAGAGACCAACAAAGTTTTCATACCCAGTAACCAGGTGATAGACCGCGGAAGATAATAACATCCACGCCAAAACGGTAGTCAGCGTATTTACATTTACAACAAGTATTACACAACATTGTCAACAAATTGCTTGCAAATTTACCACACTGTTCAAATTCGTTGCCGGTTGTTGTGTCAAAATGTATGTAAACAAAGTTTTGTAAATAAGCTCTTGTGTACAAATCCCAATCAGAACTGTGATTGCATAATAATGTCGAATCAACCCACTAATGTTCTTTTAGGGGATTATTTGTAGACTGATTTCGCAGCTTTAGATATCCCATAAAATCACATCATTTGGGAATTGCAGACAATTAAAGGAAACCTCTAGAGGAGAGAGTGTCTATAATTACGACATTTAGCAAACGTTTAGATTACTTCATTGAAATCTTCAAAGTCTTTAATTAAGCGAAAAAATCTTTTCTGGAGAAAACTGTATTAGATATATGAAAGCTACAAAGGAACAATTGTTTACGCATATATCAATCCTCTACTGATATTACGCCTTTTGGGAATGCGTCTTTTTAAGTCAATGACCGCACTTTGGGTAATTACGCATTCAATATTGTTTAATAAATCTATTCCCCACTGTGACCCTTCCTACGTCAATAAGTTACTGAACAAAATTTGTTTCTATAAGGTTCAGAAGATCGTCAATGTAATTCAAGAACTCCTCTCTTCTAATGTATTAGTGGGAACATTTGGTTCTGTCATTTCTCTACGCGTGGTGATTACATTGTGTCTGGCTTCAAAGCGTCCTACGAAATTGCAACTTTTTTAAAAGCAACTTTCCTTTGGTTTTGTTTAAACGAGATTGAATTTCTAATGTTTATGTCTTTTTGTCTTTAAGTTCCTGTCGTTTTTTGTTGCGTTATGCCTTCACTGTTCGTTTGTTTTCGTCAGGTTTTATATATTTGTAAAGCTGACGAGGTAATTGTGTCCAGACTGATTGATAAGGATACGTGTTGTTTGGCTACCATGAAATTGAAGACGTGAATGAATCAGGATACTTATCATCTAGCTATAATATCCTACTTATTACAACGTATATTCATCAACGTTTTATAGCTCATATATACGTGGGTATATCCAAAAGTAATGTCAATGATGCTATAAAATCGTATATAATGTCAGTAAAACCACGCAATTTATCACACCGTAACTTCAGTCTAATTTGAATATAATGACCAAATTTTACAACAATGCACATAATAGCTCTGGAGATATAAACATTTTCATGAGATATACTTACGAACATCGCCGTAAGTCCGACGTCAACGACGTCACAATGACGTTAGTTGCTGACACCTAGTCATCCAGCAGAAGTTCATCCCTGGTGATTTCTAACGACTCATAAACCATGCAGTCATTTCCAAGACCTTTAAAAATGTGTAACCCACCCGGCACTTACTCTCTGCGAAATCAAATTATTTGTAAGTGTCCTCTAGATAGTCCTACAGCAAAATATCTAACTCACCACATAATGATTGCAGTTTTGAATGTCGAATTGAATTGACGGCGGTAAATATATGGTTGGTGTTCTTTTCGGATCTACTAAAAACCGTTCATATGAATCTCTATCGATAATGATTTGGTGATATATACCCCCTTAAAAGATTATACTACATACATATGAGCCTATGTTGCCGCCTTGTGTAACTAAAGTTTCAGTAGGTGGCTTTCAAAACTTTTAGGAAAAGTGCATTACTACCCGCAGCGTCTTTTTGTCACCAATCTGTCGTGTTTTAGCTAAGTAATCAATGCGTTAAAGATATATTACGAGTTTCAAAGATGAGTGACGTTATTGAATTTTTAGCAGTAGACACAATTTATTTGTTTCATCACGTCACGAAAGTATTGTCTGCTTTCGAGAATTATATTTTTAAAATGCATGAAAGAAAATTGTTATGATAATGAAAATCAATCGTAATTTTCGTGTGCGGCGATATGACGTCATAGGTATATTTTAAATGTTCATATAATCCAGTTATGAAAATCGAATAATGCAGTACGTCTTATATTAATCAGAATTGAATTGCTCAACATTTTGATATCATATTTATGCATATCAGCCTAAAAACAATTAAACCACGGGAGGAGTGACATTACTTTTGAATATACCCTCGTACGTAGACTATAAAGCATACCAGTTACTAGTTTTAACTATATATTATCAGATGCATTCAAAACAAATGAATCTCCTGTCAGATAGTTCAAAATGTATGATGTCCTATAATGGCTTGGTAGGAAGGGATGCAATGTAACATTCTATGGTATTAACTGATTTACACAATTGATGTATACTTAAATGTGATGTGATATTTAGTGGTTTTTACCACATACGAGGGTCATTAAAAAATACGTAGACAACCTCGATTGTTTAACTATTTATCATCCGATTTTCATCAAAATGGGTAGAAATCAGGTTCTACCGGTTATGAATTCAGTGCGTATATTTATCTTGAAAAATATATGTTATGCTCGAAAATATGGTAGTTATAGCAACGCAAAATTGAACACACGGGGCAACCCATCGATTTATCCCGTAGAAAATTGGTGTTGATTTCTTCACCCCATCATTATCTTAAACGGTTGCGAAACCTTTATAGAATTGATGTGTGTATTGTTTAAGACTATATAGTTCGGTGTTTCAAATTATGATGTCATAATTAACAGGGTTACAGAGATATTGTTTAGCATACAAAGTCACTCTTAAAAGTGGAAAGAAAGCGTGACGTCGCGTTAAACCACGGGGGAAAGCGTAATCCTGCAATTATGTATTGTGCTTGGTATAAACAGTTTTAAAACACACATAATTACTTGAATCGTGGCCGAAAATTTGAGATTTTACCTAGAGGAAGTACCGGCACATTATTTTAAACATACAGTGCCGGGGTTGTATATATTTCTTGATTGTATCAGCTTAAACATGTCCCATGGAGTCCAAATTTCGCTTTTCTGGAAGTCAAGACTTTGATATTGGTGCGATTTGGGTACGTGAGTGTAAAACTCGAAACAACAAATGAAATAATAAATGCTATTTGTTGTTTTTTTTGTAAGTTTAATCCACCATTGTAAATTGGTCATTATACAGAATGGTTGGAGTTGTACAATACGTATTATTGTGAGAATTAAGAAGATGTTGTGAGGTTACCGTAACATATGACGTCAACAACGACGTCTGGACTTGCCCCTAGGTCACTATAGGTATATTGCATAAAACATGATCCTCACCTAACCGTCGGTCCGATTTCTATGAAACTTTTGGATTTTGGCGACTAAAGGTAGTGCAACACCATAATAAATAATTATTGATTTATCTGAAAAAATAAGCTAGCAAATTGATTTGTCTACGTATTTTTTGAATGCCCCTCGTATATCGCGATATACAACGCCCTTCAATTGATAAAACAGTATAACAGGGTTGGCAATATCAATCTTTTGTGTACTTATAAAAAGAATTATCTTCTATTGCTTAATAACCGTCCCCATTTATTACAATAAACAAATAACAATATCATTATAATTATGCATCCTGGTTATCCCCTGTAGGTGACATCATTATTTCAATTACATGTAAATAACACCTTTTTTATTCTCATAAGTAAACATTGTCATATAGTACTGACCCATATTATTACATATAATGGATTTCTAATTTTCTGATAATTCATTAGTATAGCGTCAGTAGGCAATATACAAATATAGTTCATAAGTTTGCATAACAAAATACTTGATGCGATATTTCTTTATTGAAAGCCGTACCCAAATGTGATGGCACAGACCAGCGGATTATGCACCGTGTACGAGCATACGACGGCTTATCAAGACGTGGCAGCAAAGACATTTGATTAATTATTATCTGACAACAAACAATAAATTCCTAGAATGGTAAAGCTGAAATGCATTCTCGTTGTAACAGTCTCGACGTACCAACACTTACTATTCACGAAGGTAAAAGAATATCGAACAAACCTTCATTGCACCAACACACCAATGTAACAAGATGATTGTCAGTTAATATATTCGTCAATCAGAAACATTTCTAAGAGGAAATTGACAGAACGTAATTCACCAGTTCACCATTTTCCCACATAGCTTGAGAGTTGGGATGACATTGAACAAGATCTCATATCAAAGAATCACTACAATGACTACATAGACTAACAGTATTCCCATCATATTACTAGTACTTCCCACAACTACAGAAATTGTGTCACATTATAATCGTATACAATATATCGAGGGCTCGGCGCAAAACTATTGTATCTACATTTTGCAAAAATATTCAGGAGAGTGAAAAAACTGCGTTTCTTTCTTGAAACATGTTTTATTCAACTTTTCTTTTGTATGTTGACATTCTATCACATATGAAGTACATATTAAATGTTTTGGCCACAATGAAATAGCATATTATGCTTTTATTGGCATTTTTGGACGAACAATAGTTTTGCACTGAAAACAACGCAATTTTACATTTAATTAATATTGCAAAACTATTGTAAGTGGACTTACAATAGTTTTGCAATATATAATTTCAAAACTGTGATTATTTTGTATTGCAAAACTATTGTAACTACAGTAAACAAATATTTCCATTCATGATAAATGCTTTAAAAACCTTGTAAACTATCTAATTAACCATGATTTCTCAAGTAAATCACTATTTGTAATGTTTATCACATTAAAAGATAATATTTTGAAGAGATTTTCAAATTTTCCACATTGCATATCCAGAAACTTAATTTAAAAAAAACAACTACAATCAACAGCAAGTATTTGAATTTCATTTTACCAATATTATAAAAAAAGGCAGGGTTCCCACAAATATTCTAAGACAATAATCTCTGACCACAAATCAGTTTTCCCTGACTTCTAAAAGCATTCAGGCAGTATCATAGTCTAGTTTATGTTAGAGTATAACATGGCAATGTCCCTGTCAAATGTTAAAGCATAATTCATGAATTATTCATGAGGTCTTCACGAATCATTCATGGAAGAAGACTGCATGACAAACATGTGAACAACAAATGAGACTTATTCATGCAAAGTTTATGAAATCAAGCACTTCATGAAATGTGCATATTTTATGTCCCATTTGCTGTTCTCTGGTATTTTCTTCATGAAAATTGAATTTTTTCATGACAATTGAATGAATATAATTATTCTTGATAACTTCATGAACAACGCATGAAATACACTAATTGTATTACAACATGAGGTGTTCTTGAAGAAATAGGACAAGTACATGAGAGAGTACCTTGATATTCATCTAAAATATTATTCTTGAAGCTCATTGTGTCCATGCTCTCAAAGGTTACAAATTTTGGAAACAGCTGAAAGATGATGTACTTGCCTAAAAATCTGTGTGTCACCAAAATGTCTGCAGAAAGTCATAGTTCTTTATAAATTTAAGATTTTTTTATGAAGTAAATTAATGAATAGTTTAGGCATGGTTAAAAAGATTTTATTCATGATATATTCCTGACTTATTCTTAAATCATTCATGGTTCAAGAATATTGGATTCATAAAAAATTGCTGAGTTACTCTATAATAATTTTATGAATAATACACTAATTTTGTGAATACTTGATGTATTCTTGACAACATCATGAATTAGGACACACAACACACTGCAGTTCATGAAAAAAACTTCATGAAAATACCTTAAGAAATAAATAGATAGATTTTATTCAGTATTGGAATACATACCTGGATATATAAAAACATGTATAAGTAATAAAACAAGTTATATGTACATATAATCAAGAAGTGTTCATGAACAATTCTTAAACATTTCGCAGGGGAAAAGATAAAGAAAAGTGGACTTTCTTTGCATAATTAGGAATTAAAAAGGTTTAAGTTAGCAGTTTTCTGACTGCATAACAGTGTCTTTTGTTTTATCATCATAGGAAATGACACAAGTTTATCCAAAGCTATAAATAAAGAATTCCCTGAGTTTTCAATAATGTATTTCGAAATACGCCCACCTTAATCTTGAAAAATAAATGTTTTTCCTGACTGTTGGAACCCTGAAAGGATACTTCATAGTTTTTCAATTATTCTTTTATTCTTAATTTGTTTTTTAGTCATACAGAAGTAGATTGACCTAACAAGTTTTCATGACTGTATACTAACCTGTAAAAATGTAACATTCCACAAGAAACCAGAAACATCTCGACATGTGTAGGAAAATCAAAATTGTTGTTACATTTTCTTTGACTGGTGTAAATAGCTGTTGTGACCAGGAATATAACCATTGGACCACTACCATGGCTACATATTTTTAGATAAGTGAACATTTCATAGACATAACATGATTGGTTACTTATATTGATTCAAAGTACATAAAGCTATTTAATACTTACCCAGTACTCAGTCTATAATGTAACAGTGGCCATTCAAGTACAGATGCTATAATGTTACAGTCTGAATTCAAGTACTGAGTCTATGATATAAAAGTAGCCATTTGAGTACTGAGTCTATAATGTTATAGGAGCCATTCAAGTACTGAGTCTATGATATAACAGTAGCCATTCAAGTACTGAGGCTATAATGTTACAGTAGCCATTCAAGTACTGAGGCTTTAATGTTACAGTAGCCTATCAAGAACTGAGGCTATAATGTTACAGTAGCCATTCAAGTACTGAGGCTATAATGTTACAGTAGCCATTTAAGTACTGAGTCTATAATGTTACAGTAGCCATTTAAGTACTGAGGCTATAATGTTACAGTAGCCATTCAAGAACTGAGGCTATAATGTTACAGTAGCCATTCAAGTACTGAGGCTATAATGTTACAGAAACCATATAAGTACTGAGTCTATAATGTTACAGTAGTCATTCAAGTACTGAGGCTATAATGTTACAGTAACCATTCAAGAACTGAGGCTATAATGTTACAGTAGCCATTCAAGTACTGGGGCTATAATGTTACAGTAACCATTCAAGAACTGAGGCTATAATGTTACAGTAGCCATTCAAGTACTAAGACTATAATGTTACAGTAGCCATTTAAGTATCCATGCTATATATGATACAACAGTAACCATTCAAGTACCAAGGCTATAATATGACAGGTCTTGGTCACTGCACGTCTCCAACATGCCATGTACTAAAGTATTACTATTTTAAGTTTCAAGTCAATATCTTAAATGGTTTGCAAGATATGCTCCGGACATAGGAATTATTATGAAAATACTAAAGGGGGAATAATTCAATATGTAAGACAGCTACAGTTATGATTCTTGGTCACTACTCTTCTCAAAGTTACCATCTATCTATATTTCAAGTTTCAAGTCAATATGTTAAAATCTAATAGTTTTGAAGATACGCTACAGACAAAATTTTATAATAAAAATACATTATATTTTTCAAGTTTCTGGTCAATATCTTGCATAGTTTTCAATCAAATGCTAATAGTTGATAGATATGCTAAGCACCTTAGCTTTAACATTTGAGTCAACATGTCAAGAACCCTAGCAATAATATTTGAGTAGACATGTCAAGGACCATAGCTGTAATATGAAGGTAGACATGTCAAGGACACTTAAGCTATAATATTTGAGTAGACGTGCCAAGGACCCTAGCAATAATATAAAGGCAGACATGTCAAGGACTCAAGCTATAATATGAAGCTAGACATGTCTAGGACTCAAGCTATAATATTAAGGTAGACATGTCAAGGTCCCTAGCTATGATATTAAGGTAGACATGTCAAGGACCCTAGCTATAATATTAAAGTAGATATGTCAAGGACCATAGCAATATTATGGGAGTGCACATGTTAGAACTTAAAATATATGTTGGCATACCTTTAAAATAAATAGCCTATTTATAGATATTCAAGAATTTTAGCTATCAATGAAGTACATTGTTGATAGATATTCGAGAATAGGTTGTTTGTAGTACTTAGACATTGTATAAATTTTAAATATGTTTAAATTTAAATATAAGATGTCAGTCATAATTAGCGTAGAACGTTGAACTCCTAATCAGCATTTTCTATTCACTTTTCTAGTTTTCAAGTTGTAAGTTAAAATTTATTTCCCCATCCACAAATAGAGTGTCCCAATAAAGAGGATAGTGTATGAATGTTGGTTTATCATTAGATTTATGGAACAAGTTTAATAAAATGATATAAAAGTGAGCTTTCCCAACCTTCATTTTGTTTTATTTTTAAATGAGTTTGAATAAATTTAATATCTCAACAAAAATTGAGTTTATATTATATAAGGCGCTTATACATCATTGTGCCAGGTATTCAAAAACACCAATTCAATATTTTGGAGGCAAAAATATCTTCTAATGGATGTCAAGGTCATAACACGGAAAAGCAGCTTTAAGCTCTATCTGAATAAATTCTATATTTTATGTTTTTATACCCAGTTTTCATAATATTTGTCTTATTTCAAGTCAAATTCTGTGTAACCATACTATATAGAATAAAACAAACATCATAGCTTTCTATCATCTGAAAATTGAATGTATTTAAGTGTACTTACAATAGTTTTGCCATAACTTTTTTTCTATATCATATCAACTTAGTATTGCAAAACTATTGTAAGTGTATTTACAATAGTTTTGCAATAATAATGTTCAACATCTGAGATACCATATTTTTTTATAAATTGAATAATTATATTAATCCATGGAATAAACCCACAATATTTCAGCAGTTAATGTATTTCATACTTTGGAACATAAAAATGGCAAAAAGTGGATTTCTGAAAAATATGTAGATACAATAGTTTTGCGCCGAGCCCTCGATATATACATCTCGAGACATCAGACATGATCGATAATTACGTTTCACAGAAACGATTGCCCATACAAACGTCGTAGGTTAATGTAAAGCAATACTTGTTATGTTGGTTCGTAAATATAATGTCCCTTTGTTACAACATAACCATTATGTCATGGGATGGAAATATTAAGGCGATTTGTTTTTTAACTTTGTATTTTATGTAAGGTACATGTACTGTACATGTATTCATTTCGATTCCTGGTGGATGTTTTATTAGAAAATCATGAATAAAAAACAGATTCTTAAAATAACATGAAATGAAGGGTGAAACGAATGATGACCAATTAGTTATAGTATAATAACCAAATTAACTGAAATTCCCCTTTAAACATACTTAAAAGCTAGGAAACATTTCAAGTAATTAGTCGTCTATGTACCGGCTACAGTTTAGACATCTACTGACGTTGCTTAAGATTGTGTATTTTGACTTATCCCTGAATGGCTTATTTACGTATAATGAGTCTTATCGTAAGAGTGGGCACATTTCCGTAAGTGGTAATGCTTCAAAACATGTCCACAATGACCCTTATCTATTCAATTATGTTAATTGGTTAAACTGAGAGTGATGGCATATATTTTTATCCAGTCACTTACGGCAAAAACGGCCTTTTAAGTTGGTGCCTGGTGAACTTTGCTATATCACGCCAAGCAAATGTAGTGACAGGATAAATATAATTATAGTTTAGTGTCGTGAAGTCAGAAATTGTATTTCCGGCTCGGTTGCGGAAATTATCTGATTCGCCTACGACAAACCCGACAAATTCCACCGCCTTGCCAGATAAACTCACTCATCCACGGCACTAACCTATTATTCTCTATATATTAAACATTAACTGTTTCCTTTTATACTAACATATCAAGTACGATCAAACGATTTGTATACTATATTGTTATATATACCAGTGTAATGTCAACGTATTTAGTTAGTGCCCAGTTTCCAGTAATGTTCGGACTTGTTTAATGTCATTTTCTATGTGATCCTTTCCTATAAACCAATTTACCTAAGGGTCGTCTAAAGATTATTTGATTTCAGGAACCTTTAATGAACTACTATTTTTCTCTAAAGAGATAATCCATACTTTGCCACCAATCATGAGATCTCTATCCTTTGCCTTGTAACCATATAGGTTTGATATCAACTGACTTGCGTTTCTGTAGTGAAATGAAGGACGGACTATCAAAGTGACGATTTACTTTCCTGGGAATACAATATGCTATCAGCGAAGTCAATTTCTATATTTTTTTAATGCTCGACTAAGGTATGGGTATTCAGCAAACGACAGGTACGGTTCAGAATTTTGAATGACATCAAATTCAGACTCTCGATTTATTGTAGACAGAATATGTCGATGTAAGTAAATCATAAATATGTTAAGCGAAAAACATATCTGAATAAAACTGTTTTAGAAGGGAGCGCCACAATAGACCAATTTATTATGCAAATATATGCTGCACAGATATTTTCCCTGATGGAATGCATCTCTTTAAGCTGTTGACCGCACCTTGGGTAATTCAGAATTAAATATTGTTTCATGAATTTGCTCCCCGGTGTGACCCTTCCTACGTCAATATGCTACTGAACAAAATGTGATTCTACAAGATTCAAAATATCGTCAATGTAATTAAAGAAAGTATCTACATTTATGTAGAACGATAAACGTTTGTTTTGGTAATTCACTACGCGTGGTGACTAAATTGTGTTTGAAAGCAAGCATTTTATGTAGCAGCTGGATTGATGCTGAGCATGTACTTTCGTTCTATTAAACAAAATTGCATTTCATTTTTTTCTTGTTAGTTTGTTATTTTTGTGTCCGCATTTGTCTTTGTTTTTTTATATACTTTGTTTATAAGAATGTCACCCATAAAGTATTGGTGAAGTTGACGAGGTTATTGTGTCCAGATAGATTGATAAGGATGTGTTTTGTTTATCTACCATGTAATAACTGTGGATATCAGATCTAGATAATGACAATCTTAAAACAATCTTATCATCTAAGAAAAGTATATTTAGTGCAGAGCTGAACAAATGCAATTTTGAGAAACAAATGCGAACACGTTATTACATGGTGTAGATAATGTATTATTGTGTTAACTCCGTGTTACATTATAGCCATGCGATGTAATACGACTGAAAATAAAGTTGAAATTTATATTGAAGCCATTTCGATCCAGACATATCGTACATTTCGGCGTTTTACCCAAAACAATCGAACAAATTCAATAGATACGGTAGTGATTTGCATAAATGGTTAACGTGATGCTTTATCTATATATGATTCTCTTAAATAAATAATTTCTTTCCAAACTTGCCTTTGGCCCAGTGGGATTAAGCTTTATAAGATATCATCAAAATTGGTTAAATCATGTCTGTATAACGTATGTTACCGATGCGAATGACCGTTAAGACGGTGACATCTTTGGACGTAAATTGTATCACGACATTTAGCTAACTTAAAGTATCTTTTAGTTCTGTATTGGTGGAGAATGAGAACATTTTTAATGCGGGAGACCCCATTTCAGATTAATGAAATCGCCAATGCACAACGAAAAAAACCAAATCGAACGGTCGAACACGGTCACACGCTTTTGCAGGTACAGAAATCAAGGTATATTTACACACTCATCAAAAGCACACAATTAAGTTCTTAAAAACTAATTGTGCAAAACAGAGTGTTTGACAAACGAGTAAATCATACGAAGAAGTTTAATGACAAAAAAGCAGTAATTATCTACAAGTTCAGATGTACTGTGCCGTCGAGATTTGGCAGTTTTAACACAATTGTCTGACTCAGCTGCAACCTAAATACATTTGCAGGCTTTCAAGAAATTAATATCCAAATTTCAGAACTGGTATTAAATTGTTCTCTCATTGGTTATGTTCATTTTCCCGACTTGCGGCTTGTTCTTTTTACCAAACATCAAGTTTTGTATATAAGCTCTTGGATACGAATCCCAATCACAACTGTGATTGCATAATAATGTCTTATCAACCTTCTAACTGTCTGTCTGGAGATTAATTGAAGACTGAATTTGCCGCTTTAAATATCTCAGAAAAAGACACCAATAGGACATTGCAGGCCATTAAAGGCAACCACTAGAGAAGATAGTGGCTATAATTACGACATTCAGCAAACGTGACGATTAATTCATTGACATCTACAAAGTCATTAATTAAGCGAAAAATCGGATCTGAAGAAAATTGTATTAGATACAAAAAATGTATGAAAACCACAAAAAAGCAATTGCATACGCATATATTTAGCCTCTACTGATAATGTGACTGTTGGGCATGTATCTCTTCAAGTCAATGACCGCACCTTAGGTAATTACGCCTTCGATATTGTTTGATGAATGTTCCTACCTCTGTGACCCTTCCTACGACAATACTCTACTGAACAAAATTAGTTTCTACAAGGTTCATAAGATCGTCAATGTAATTCAAGAACTTCTCTGTTCTAATGTATTATAGGAAACATTTGGTTTTGCCATTTCTCAACGCGATTGATTCATTGACACCTTCAAAGTAGTTAAAGTCAGAATAAAACTGTATTAAATATGAAAGCCGCAAAGGAACAATTGTATATAAATATCTTTTCAATTCAATGACTGCACTTTAGGTTATTACGCCTTCAATGTTGTTTGATAAATCTGCTCCCCGCTGTGAACCTTCCTATGCCAATAAGCTACTGAAAGAAAATTTGTTTCTACAAGGCTCATAAGATCGTCAATGTAATTCACAAACTTCTCTGTTCAAATGTTTTAGTTGGAAACATTTGGTTCTGTCATTTATCTTCGCTTGGTGATGTTCGTCTACGACGCAATGGAGAACATGTGTCAGGTAGTAAGCATCTAGATATAGTATCCTACTAATCAAAACGGATATTCCGGTGTTACATTATGCGATGATATCAACGTTTTATTACGCATATCAGACAAATAATATAGTAATACAAAATTTATTAGTTGCCAGTTTTGATGAGTTGTATCATTAACAAAACAGTTACAAATTTCAATTTTATACTAGTTTGTACTTAAACAGCAGTATCGTCCATTGCCGAATGACCATACCCATTTCTTTTAATTCATAATTACTATATATTATACATGCTGGCTATTTTCTGTAGGAGGCATTACTATTTCAATTACATGCATAAACGATAACTCGTTTATTCTCATTACTAAATAAATATTACTGGCACATATTATTACATATGATGGCTTTCTAATGTTCTGATAACACGTAAGTATAACTTCAGGAGGGTAAGACAATGCTGACACATAGATTTTGGTAGATTGTATTAAATGCATTTTTATTCAACCAGCGTATTTGTTTTATCTCAAACAAACGTCTGAGAACTTGACTAACCATTGATTGATAAGGATGATTACATGAAGACAGCATTGCAAAGTCATGGTACTATCCGCTGTCGTCAGAATATACATATACTACAGTATTTATGACTTATATATACATTTATATTTATGTCAGCTTTGCACGAGGTAGCACATGCTTTCTATCAAAAATCCTGAAACGCTTGTTTTGAGCCTTCGAAAATTTCAGGTAATTGTACCATTGATGAAAAGCAGCCGGAAAAAAATAATAGAGACTTTATGTTCTAAATTGACGAGTATTGGAAGTTATCAAACACAAGAAGTGGCTTTCGATAACTTCATTAGGAAGCCGCAATGTGAAATTCTCACATGGAGATGCCGAACAATTTGGGGAGAAATAATTTTGAAGAAAATATGAAGACAATTTCATTAAATGCACAAAAAGTATACAAAAACATGTAATCAACAGTTAGAAAATATTACTAATATTATTTTTTGCACGAATCCATTTTTGATAAATATTCACTAAAATAAGTTTATAATAACCACTCCTAAAATTTATAAATGACTTGTCCCAATGTGAAGGGGTATAGATAAATACCTAACAGAAATTCTGCAGAACATAAATCAATTACCAAACAGCATAAAGTCATTCCCAGTCATCAAACTATTTTGAAATAACTGCAAACATGATGATAACGCAATGTGTCATGTCTAAGACCTAGTTCCAAGGTCAATGTCACAGCTGTCAAACATTAAACGGGGTTGATTTTACATCTGTTACTATACCATTCATCAAGGGACTTTCATATCACTTGACATAAATGTTAACCATAATGGATGGATTTGTATTGCACAAGATTTAGCATCATGGTCATACTTATAGGGTTTCTATTGTGTATGACAATGACTTGTCTTCAGTGACAAAACAAAAGCAGGGCTATCCGTGTTGTTCAGACACATCTAAAGTTTTGGTTTGGAACGCCACTCCTTCAGTCTTTTCCTGTCAGATTGTACACCAAGACATTACGGCTTCCGTTTGATGCCTGGCATCAAACATGTTTTGTTAACTAATTACATTCAAGTAAAGCATTGTTAAGACGACTGCCATGCTACATCCCATCGAAATTCATTGAACAGTTAGAAAATATAGATACTGTATCAAAAGATCACTGAGGTGTATTCATTACAAAGGCACATGACCGTCCGAATAGTGTTTAAAAAGACGCTATCGAAAATAGTAATGCGTAAGTTATGTTAAACAAAATGAACCTTAATAATCGGTTCTCTACAAATGGGTATTCAAGGAAATAACTGAAGTTACTACAAAGATCACATAATATCGAACATACCTATACTGCACCCACACATCAATTATCAAGTTGATTGTCAGTTAATATATTTGCCAATCAGAATCATTTATAAGAGAGATTTGACAGCACGTAGTTCACCAGTTCACCAGATTTATACAGAGCTTGAGAGATGGGATCACATCAAACAAGGTCTCATATCAAAGAATCACTACAATGACTACAGTCTTCCCATTACATTACTTCCCAAGCCTGCGGAAAATGTGTCACATTATAATATCATACCATAAGACACATAGAAATTATTGCTCATACAAACTTCTTAGGTTTATGTCAAGCTAGTCCGGCAGTTTGGTGAAAAAATTGTGGGTTTGATGATAAAAGCATGAAACTTTGCATGATGGTAGTTAAATGTATTTTAGTCAAAATAAGATATGGACCCACTTTCAAAAATATCCAATATGGCCGCCATTTTAAAAATGGCCGCCATTGTGAAAATTACAATAAAGTGTACCTTGAAATGTTATTTGCAATGACATCACAAATAAAACAGGGCTATCATGTGCTTAAAACCAATTAAATAGATGCCATGAACATTTTGATATTCATCTGGCAAGCAATTTTTACGAAATTTTCACTTTTTTAAAAAAATGGGGGGGGGGACTGTCAAAATCTATCGGACTGAGATCTTAAAAAAGAAAGTGTAAATATGTTTGTTGAGAAAAGAAAACAGCTTGACTTGGTTGTTATGTATGCTATTCCCAACAATATTAGATATGAACTCGATTTGTTGTATCAAATTAGCGCCATTTTCCAAGATGGCTGCCATTTTCTAGTTAGTGTTTACTGAGGTTCGAAATATGTCAATCTTCTTTTTAGTTTGTCTTGATATTATATGGATACTTTATTATTAGTATTCAAGATCATAGATGATGTTTTAGCATAAATCAACCCCAATAAGGTCAGTCAAAACGGCGACAATGCTTTTAAGATGGCCGCCATTGTACCTGTATTTGTAAAACAATGTTATATGTGTCATTATATAGTCTACATTTGTATATTCTTTACATATAACGACAATGGCTTGCTAAAACTTTATGCAAATTGATAATAGGATGTAGAAACAAGCTTCCAGACGCAATCATAGGAAATGTTGACCGTAATGATTTTTTTTAGAAGTGTTAGGTACCCTGGAAAACCTTCGAATATTTTGTACCCAATTGCGTTTGTACTAAATTTGGTGTACACCAATGGTTGTATAGTTGTTGTAACCACCAAATAAAATAGAAATAACTGTAGCTGGTGTTTGTGCATATCCCTGATGATAGGAAAGTTGTGTCTGGTGACTGTATGTACCCAATCAGACAATAACCGTAGTCAAGGAATGTATGTATTAGGTAATTGCGAGTACCCTGTACATGAGTACATGTACTAGTATATAAAACGACTGGAAAAAACGTAATCACAAACTGATTAGGCAGTGGGATTCGCTTTTATCTATTGAATTTTATTTTTGCCTATAGCTATGATCATCGATCATTATAGAAATCCCTAAAAGAACAATTGAGATTGTTGTATTTCTAAGTGAATTATATTTGGAAACAAATGTTGTGAATATTGACATGCTCAAGAAGTATCTTTCAAATATTATGGCCAAAAACCATCTGTATCGGAGAATAAACAACTATTCCGTTCTCTACAGACATCCTGAGACAAAGATGGAGATGGATAGGACGCGTCAGAAGAATGGAGCCGCAGACTCTATCCCAAGGGTAGCTATGAGATGGACACCAACATGGAAGAGAAATAGGGGAAGATCAAGCATCGTGTGTTTAGTTGGCTGGCGAAAATGCGGACCTTTTGTAATGACCTTTTAACCATAATACATTGGGATGGAAATGTTAAGGGTTTTTGTTTTAAACCTGTGCAATTTTATTTTATGTATCCCTTTCGATTCGTTGGTGTATTTTAATTGATAACCCAAGAATATGAAATTAAATATTCTTTAATTTATCATCAGCTGAAGGGGGAAACGGACGATGACTCATAATTTAGAATATAATAACCATTTAGTTAAGAAGTAAACAATGAAACCCATAATTTAAAGAGTCAGAACGACAGACCATTGTATTTTAGCAGATATTCTACGGCGTCTGAATATGGCAATTTATTGCTATTCTAACATGACTTAAATACGCAATTGTAATTGTGTTACTTAGTACGTGCAATTCGTATGTTGTTTACTTTACTTGTTTATATTCTTCTAGACGTACCAAATTAGCTGTCATTCCCATTTCAACAGAATTAAAAGCTGGGAAAGCTTTCAGGTAATTAGCCGTCTGTATACCATACCGGCTTTAGTTCAGACATCTATTGACGTTGCTTAAGATTGTGAATTTTGATTTATCACTGAATTATTTGTTTACGTATAATAAGTGTAGTCATATCGTACTAATGGGCACATTTCCGTAAATAGTAATATTCCAAATTGTCCACAATAGCCCATATCTATTCAATAATGTTAATTGGTTAAACTAAGAGTGTTGGAATAAATTTTATCCAGTCACTTCCGGCAAAAGCGGCCTGTTACATGTAAGAGGGTACCTGGTAAACTTTGCCAGGTCATGTGAAGCAAATGTAGTGACCGGATAAATATACGGAGTGACTTAAGGTTTACCCGACTCGGCTGCGGAAATTTTCGGAATCGCCTACGACTCACTCGATTAATCCACCGCCTTGCCAGATAAACTCACTCAACCACGACACTAACCTATTATTCTCTATAATTATGCATTGTATTAAACATGAACTGTTTCCTTTTTTACTATCCTTCCACGTACGAACAAACAATTTATATACTTTGTATACATGTATCTACATTGTACGTGATATCAAGTGATCGTATTCAGTTAATTTACAGTTACCAGAAATGATCATGCTAGTTTAATTCCATTCCATATGTGCTCCTTTCGCTTAAACCAGTTTACCCTTTGGTCTTCTGAATGTTATTTGTTTTCAGGGACATTTTATCAAAATATTCTATTTTTCTATGAATAGATAATCCATACTTTGTCACCAATAATAAGATCTCTATCATTTGCCATGTAACCATATAGGCTTGACATCAACCGACTTGAGTTTATGTAGTGAAATGAAGGGCAGAATATCAAAGTGACGGTGTTATTGTCTTTGAACAGAATATAAATGTATATGCTCTACAAAGGTGCATGTACTTAACAAAGGACAGAATTTTCAATGACATCAAATTCAGATATTCGATTTATCGTAGACAGACTAATTCGATGTAAGTATATCATAAATATGTTAAGCGGAAAACCTATGTTAATAAAACTGTTTTAGAAGGGAGAGCCACAAAAGAACAATTGAATACGCAAATACATATGCTCCACAGATATTTTCCTTGATGGAATACATCTCTTTAAGCTGATGACCACACCTTGGGTTATTAAGGATTTAAAATTGTTTCACGAATTTGCTCCCCGGTGTGACCCTTCCTATGCCAATAAGCGACGGAAAAAAATTTGTTACTACAAGGTTAAAACAATTGTCAATGTAATTCAAGAGATTCTCAAAATTTATGCAAAATGGGAAACGTTTGTTTCTGTCCTTCACTACGCGTGTTTGAGAACAAGCATTTTATGTGGCAGCTGTATGATGCTGAACCTGTACTTTCATTCAATTCAAACAAAATTGCATTTCATTTTTTGCTTGTTAGATTGTTATTTTTGTTTCCGGATTTGTCTCCGTCTAATTTGTTATTGTTTTCTTTATATACTACGTTTATAAGAGTGTCGCCCATTAATTATTGGTGAGGTTGACGAGGTTATTGTGTCCAGATAGATTGATAAGGATGTGTGTTGTTTATCCACCATGAAATAACTGTAGATTGCAAATCTAGATAATGACAATCCAGATATGAGCTCTGTTGTGCGAATTCCAACATCTTAAAACAATCTCATCATTTTGGAAAACTATATTTAGTGCAGAGCAGAGCAAATACAAATGTGAGAAACAAATGTTTACACGTTATACCATGGTGGAGATAATGTATACTCGTGTTAAACCCGTGTCATATTAGACTGAATTTAAGGGTGAACTTACATTGAAGCCATTTTCATCCAGACATATCGTACATTTCGGCGTTTTACCCATAACAGTCGAACAAATTCAATAGATACGGTGATGATTTGCATAAATGGTTTACGTGATGCTTTGTATCTGTATATGATTCTCTTAAATTAATAATTTCTTTCCAAACTTGCTTTTGGCCGAGTTGGATTAAGCTCTATAAGATTGTATCAAAGTTGGTTACATCATGTTTGTATCACGTATATTACCGGTGTCATCTTTGGACATAAATTGTATCACCACATTTAGCTAACTTAAATTATCTTTCAGTTCTGTTTTGGCGGACAATGAGAACTTATTTAATGCGGGAGACCCAATTGCAGATTAATGAAATCGCCAATGCACAACGAAAAAACAAATCGAACGGTCGAACACGGTCACACGCTTTTGCGGGGACAGAAATCAAGACATTTTTAAAACCAATTAAAAAGCAGACATTTAAGTTCTTAAAGATCAATTGTGCAAAGTATTTGACAAACTAGGTAATGATACGAAGAAGTTATTTGGCAACAAAACGTCCATCCAACGTATTTTGGCTTCAATACTTTGTATGTGACAAGGATTGTTTTCTTATAAAGTATGAACATGTTCCAATCCGTACTTATTCGAAGATAATGCTCATTTTGGCTGTAAAACCGCTGAAGTCCAAGGCTTGACTGTGAAAAAGCAAAAAGCGAAATACTAAGCTGTAAAAAGCTATCAAAATCCGAACGTCCAATGTGTAGATCAAATGATCTGGCTTTTACACTGTACTTGTATTTGATTGAGCATTGTTCCTCCGATCAATCCCTTCAAAATGATATGCAACATCACATAGTTTGTACAAGTTTGAAAAAATATGAAATAATCCGAAAGTGGATCTAAGACCCTCTTGGGTCAAAAGTTCGAGTCGGAAGGGCAAGGTCTTCCCATTAATCAATTTAGGCAATTTCGTATCAATTGAAGGCAACCTCTAGAGGAGAGAGTGTCTATAATTACGACATTATGCAAACGTGACGATTTCTTCATTGACATCTTCAAAGTATTTTATTGAGCGAAAACATCTTTTCTGGAGAAAACTGTATTAGATTTAAAAGCTACAAAGGAACAATTGTATACGCATACATCTATCCTCTACTGATATTACGCCTTTTGGGAATGTATCTTTTCAAGTCAATGACCGCACTTTGGGGTAATTACGCATTCAATATTGTTTGATAAATCTGTTCCCCACTGTGACCCTTCCTACGTCAATAAGCTACTGAACAAAATTTGTTTCTACAAGGTTCACAAGATCGTCAATGTAATTCAAGAACTCCTCTCTTCTGATGCATCATAGGAAACATTTGGTTCTGTTAATTCACGCGTGGTGATTACATTGTGTCTGGCTTCAAAGCATCCTACGAAATTGCAACATTGGTTTCCCAAACATTTCAAAGGCAACTTTCTTTGATTTCGTTCAAACGAGATTGAATTACTAATATTTATGTCTTCGTGTTGTTTTTGTTGTGTGCTGCCTTCTCTGTTCATTTGTTTTTGTCTTGTTGTTTATATTTGTAAAGCTGACGAGGTAATTGTATCCAGATTGATTGATAAGGATACGTGTTGTTTGGCTACCATGAAATTGTAGACGAGAATCGGGATACTTATCATCTAGATAATGTCCTACTGAATACAACGTAGATTCATCAACGTTTTATTGCTCATAGTATACGTAAACTATAAAGCATACTAGTTACCAGTTTTGATTATATATTATCAGTTGTATTCATAACGAAACAGACTCATGTCGAGGAAAACTATTTAACTTATAATTCTAAATACTCAGATATTTCAATATGTATGCTGTCTTGTAATGGCGTGGTAGAAAGGGTTACAATGTAACATTCTATGGTATACAATTATTTGCACAATTCATTTATACCTAAAAGTGATGTGATATTTAGTGGTTTTCGCCATACGTTTCACGATATACATTTTGTATAATGTCCTGCAATTGATACAACTGTAGAACAGGGTTGACAATATCAATCTGTTAAACAATTTTGTACTAATAAAAAGAATTATTGCCTGTTGTTTAATGACTATCCCCATTTATAACAATTAAAATTTAACCATATATTATACATCCTGGATATTTCCCGTAGGAGACATCATCATTCCAATTACATGCAAATAACACCTCTTTTATTCTCATTAGTAAACATTGTCATCTAGTACTGGCCCATATTATTACATATAATTGATTTCTAATTTTCTGATTATTTGTAGTATTGCGTCCGTAGGCAATATACAAAAATTAATATAGTTCATAAGTATGCATAACAAAATACTTGATGCGATTTTTCTTTGTTGAAAGCCATACCCAAATGTGACTGCATAGACCAGCGGGTCTAATCCAGACGTGGCAGCAAGAACATTTTATTAATTATTATCTGACAACAAACAATAAATTCCAAGAATGGTAAAGCTAAAATGCATTCTCGTTGTAACAGTCTGAACGTACCTACACTTACTATTTACAAAGGTCATAGAATATCGAACACACCTTCATTGCAACCACACACCAATGTATCAAGCTGATTGTCAGTTAATATATTCGTCAATCAGAAACATTTCTAAGAGGGAATTGACAGCACGTAGTTCACCAGTTCACACCGATTACCACAGAACTTGAGAGATGGGATCACATCGAAGAAGGTCTCATATAAAGGAACAACTACAATGACTACATTCTTCCCATTACATTACTTCCCAAGCCTGCGGAAAATGTGTCACATTATAATCTTATACAATAAGACACATAGAAATTATTGCTCATACAAACTTCTTAGGTTCATGTCAAGCATCGTGTGCTTAGTTGGCTGGCGAATATGCGGACCTTTTGTAACGACCTTTTAACCATAATACATTGGGATGATAATGTTAAGGGTTTTTGTTTTGAACCTGTGTAGTTTTATTTTATGTAACCCTTTAGATTCGTTGGTGTATTTTAATTGATAACACAGAATATGAAATCAAATATTCTTTAATGTATCATCAGCTGAAGGGGGACACGAAAGATGACTCATAATTTAGAATATGATAACCATTTAGTTAAAAAATAAACAAAAAAACCCCCGTTATTTCAATAACCAGAACTGCAGATCATTGCATATAAGCCGATATTCTACGGCTTCTTAATACCTCAATTTATTTCTTTTCTAACATGACTTAAATACGCAATTGTAAAAACTGCGTTCTTAAGTTTGTGTATGTTGTTAACATGACTTGTTTACATTTCTAGACAGCACATATAAGCACCAAAAAAGCTGACCTACCCCTTTCAACAGACATAAAAGCTTGGAACCTTTCAAGTAATTAGCCGTCTATATACCGGCTATAGTTCAGACATATATTGACGTCGCTTAAGATTGTGTATTTTGACTTATCACTGAATGACTTGTTTACATTTCCGTACGTGGTAATTTTCCAAATTGTCCACAATAACCCTTATCTATTCAATTTAGTTTTTTGGTTAAAGTAAAAGTGTTGGAATAAATTTTATCCCGTCATTTACGACAAAAGCGGCCTGTTAAGAGGGTACCTGGTTAACTTTGCCAGATCATATCAAGCAAATGTAGTGACCGGATAACTATACGGAGGAACTAAAGGTTTACCCGTATCGGCTGTGGAAATTTTTGGATTTGCCTACGACTCACTCGATTTATTCCTCAGCCTTGCCAGATAAACTCACTCATCCACGACACTAATCTTTTATTTTCTACATACATTGTTTTAAACATGAACTGTTTCCTTTTTTACTAACCTTCCACGTACGATCAAACGATGTTTATACTTTATTATAATATATATATCAACGTAATATCAAGTGAACGTATTCAGTTAGTTTACAGTTACCAGTTATGTTCATGCTAGTTTAATTCCATTCCATTCCATATGTTCTTCTTTCGATAAAACCAATTTACGTAATGGTCATCCAAATATTATTTAATTACAGAGACTGTGATGAAAATTTGTTTTTCTCTGAATAGATAATCAATACTTTTCCACCAATAATGAGATCTGTATCCTTTGCCTTGTAACCATATTGGCTTGACATGAACAAACTTGCCTTTCTGTAGTGCAAAAAAGGACGGTCTTTAAAAGTGACCGTGAACTTGTCTAGGAATAAGCAATGCTATCAGAAAAAAACATGTCTATAAAGGCTTTTGTTCGACTAAGGTATGGATACTCAACAAACCACAAGTACGGTTCAGAATTTTCAATTATATCAAATTCAAATACTCGCTGTATCGTAGACAGAACATGTCGATGTAAGTATATCATACATCTGTTAAGCGGAAAACATAACTGAATTAAACTGTTTTATAAAGGGGAGCCACAATAGACCAATTGAATACCGTCGCTGTCGTTCTCAAACCTCGTAGCTCCAAAATGCCAACTTTTCAGGAGAGAGAAAAAACCGTCACATTTTTTTATAACGATGTTCTAGAAATTGAAATTTTATAAAAATACCAAACAAATGAAGCTGCAAAATATGGTATAAGCCGTAGACGCGTTAGTCATACCGATATTCAGAAATGGTAGCTACGATATTTTGTCACCACAGTTTTGTCATTTTTATGAGGTACGACACGGCGAAACCTCGAAGCTGCAAAATATGAAAACGTTTTTAGCAAATTTGTCGGAACGAAATGACGTACCTATAGGCGAAATGACGTAGCAATAAAAATCGCATCACAATTTGTCAGGACGAAAGGACGTAGCTTCACAATTTCATGTTTTTCTACAATCGCTACGACTTTTCGTCCGACAAAAAAAGCGATCAGTCGAGCTACAACATTTCGTCACGTGGCTTTTGTAATGGGTTCTGATTGGCGTAGAGCTACGAGATATAGCCCAAAATACGCGCCAGACTTCATACATTCGGAAAAGACCAAATAATGTTTTTGGAAATTTTGGAGCTACGAGGTTTGAGAACGACAGCGACGATACGCAAATATATGCTGCACATATATATTTCCTCATGGAATGCATCTCTTTAAGCTGATGACCGCACCTTGGGTAATTAATGATTCAAAAATGTTTCATGAATTTGCTCCCCGGTGTGACACTTCCTACGTCAATAAGCTACTGAACAAAATTTGATTCTACAAGGTTCGAAATATCGTCAATGTTATTTAAAGTATCGACATTTATGTAGAACGTTAAACGGACATGTCTACATTTAAAACTGAACGCTCGAACACATTCAATGGCTACGGTGGTGATTTGCATAAATGGTTTTTCTGATGCTTTATCGGTATATGATTCAATAAAATGGACACTTTGTTCACACGATTGCTTTTGGTTTATTGGGATTAAGCTCTATATTAAATCATCAAAGCCTGTATCACGTATGTAACCAATGTGAATGATCGTTCAGACATCTGTGCTTCATCTATGGACATAAATTGTACAATGACATTTATAAATCATTATGTAAGTATCTTTCAGTAATAGTTTCAACGAGAATTAAAACAAAATTCATCTGGGAGATCCCCTTTCACATTAATGGAATCTCAAAATTTATGTAAAAGAAATCGAACAGTCGAACACCGCCACACGCCTTAACGGGTATAAGTCAAGACGTTTTTCAAACCAATCAAAAATTACACATTTTAGTTTTTGCGCGAACCAGAGTGTTCGCAAACTACAATGTAGTTAATAATAAAAAGAAGTTAGATGCTAATAAGTTGTCCATAATTTTACGCATTTTGGCTTCAATGACATGACCATGATAAGGAGTTACTTCCTATAAACTATAAATGTTTGCACAGACGTTTTTATTGCAAAAAGTTAATCACAAACTGCACGGAACGACCGCTAATATGTCGCCTTTATTGCATTAAGATGGACATGCTAAAATTGCAACACAACATATAATTGCCTGTTGTACTTAGTGCCAATACAAGTTGCAAAATAACGTACCAGTAAACATTGTAAATGACCAATCCAGTTGTAAGGGGCACTACGTATATTTTGCGTTGTCTCGCTACAGCAAATGAACGTCGTATAACTATCGCCGACATTTTGACATTTTATTGTTGCTTACAATTCTCAGTCAGCAGTGCACAAACATGTAAATGAACGGAATGACAATCAGTGTCGTCACAACATTCTTTCTTACTAAAACAGATTAGGTTATGGCGACAGAGTTCTTCTTAACATCCTATGAAGACAGATTTTAACCAGCATTTTCAACGAAACATTTTGTTATTAAATTAACGATATCGGCGACTGGGATTGAGTTCTCAATTGTGGTTCCGATTGATTATCCAGTTTGAAATAGGATAGGATGATTGAACTTGATGTTTATGTAGTTTATATGAACATATTGTGATAGAAAGTGGGGATAGTGGGATAAGGTCAATGTCACCGATTAGTAACTAAAAATAAGAAAAAACGATTCTGCCAAATTATATTTGGCTGCAAAAAACCTGGAATTCCAACGTCTTGTTAATAATATGAATTATCTGCACTTTTTCACTGTACGTCATCGTCAACATTGGTTCACACATTAAATTATTTTGCACTGTCTAATGGGTGAGCTGTGTACATTATCCGTTAGACTTATTAAAGTTCGTCAACTAAAATCTTAGTATAAACTATCTTCAAAAAGAGATTGGCTGAAACTGTATTATGCTAATGATCAACACTATGAATTGGAGCTCAATCCCGCTAAATGAAGCGTAACAGTGTTCTGTTAATAAAAGCGTCATTCTTTGAGTATATGCACTTAAACGGAAACAACTGCTGTGTTCGACCTTGTCAATTCAGTCAGTAATGCACAAACAACCTTGTTGACTTTTTTATGAAAGAAACCTATCTAATCTATGTAAATAATAACTGAGGTCAATGAATACAGGATGCAACCGAGACTGCCAAGCACAGTCAACAGAAACAACTCAAGCCACAATCACAAGGTACAATACATAAAATTCTCATAATACACCACTTGTATTGACTGTCAAAAAGCTTTAAACCAAACATAAACTGAACAATCTAAAAGTTATGTTGCATCAGTTAACAAAATAGTAGGTCACAAACCAGAGCCGACAGTCTAAGATCAAGCTGTAAATACGATAGAACTGGTTTCAGCTGTCAAAATCCCATACGACCTTGAGTTAATGTATAACTTGAATGCTCTGTAAATGCACTTGTATTGGATTGAGAGGGAGATAGTCGTGTACTTTAATTGAGTTCAGATGTATTTCACAGTGGTCGTCATCTTACCACATTACTTTCTTCCCTTTTGTAAATGTACTAATTATCCACTCAAGCACAGGATACATTTGCTAATACGGTCTGATTTTTTAGAAAATAGAGATTGAAGTGAATAGAGAATTGATTTCGGAAGCTAGCAGTGTCACAAATACATTTTCCAGCTACTTCTACTTTCTTATCATTAGAGCACGCTGCTCAATTTGAAAATGATAACCTACAAGTTAAGATGTACTGTGTTGTCGAGATTTGTTGGTTTGAATAAGTTATTGTCTGACTCACCTTCAACGTACAAACAAGTGTTCAGGCTATCTAGAAATTATTGTCAAAATTTCAGTTTCGGTATTAAATCGCTACATTGGTATGCTAAACCTTCGGATGAAAGTAAAAGTTGATAGAAAGTCAACATTACACTTGAAAATTACCGAAATATGTGACAGTGACCTTATGCTTATCTCTATTTCCTACAAAAGAAGATTTAAGATCTTTAGGTCTTATGTCCCAGTTCTTCGCTTAGCTTTATAAACTGCCTAGAGACAACGGAAAACATTTTGGCTCTAAAGTCTAATAACAAGTAATTACTGTTTTAGAAAACCTACCTCCACAAGATTGTTGACCCAAACACTTGTGTAGTAACTTTGTGATATCCCCTTGTTGATGGTGCTTGTGTATCCAATACATTGACAACCAGCCTGCTCATATATTTTTTATAGTTCAAACTGCATGTCCGTAATTCATCATGCCTTTTTATGTAGCTGAATCTATTATATCAGTGGTAAGGTTTATTCTCCCGTCTTGCGACTTGACCAAGTTACCAAACATCAAGCTAAAAACCATGAAATCCAGCAGAAAAATGATGCACCAAACCGACCAGTTCGAAAACCCATGATAAACTGCTAACCCCAAAGACCAACCCAGTTTCCTACCCAGTGACCTGGTGATACACCGCAAAAGATAATAACATCCACGCCAAAACGGTAAATAAGCGTACTAACATTTACAAAAAGTATTAAACACCAATGTAAACAAATTGCTGTCAAATTTAACTCATTGTTCAAAGGCTGGGTTGTTGTCTCAAGATGTATGTAAATACAATTTTGTTAATAATCTCTTGGATACAAATCCCAATCAGAACTGTGATTGCATAATAATGTCTCATAAACCTTCTAACTTTCTGCCTGGTGATTAATCGTAGATAGAATTGGCCGCTTTAAATATCTCATAAAACGGCATCAATAGAACATCGCAGACTATTGAAGGAAACCACTAGAGGCGAGAGTGTCTATATCTAAGACATTTAGCGAACGAAGTGATTAATTCACCGTAACCTTCAAAGTATTTAATGAAGCGTAAACTTATCTATAGAAAACTGTTTTAGATATGAAAGCCACAAAGGAGCAATTGAATACACATAAATCCATCCTCTACTGATATTGCGCTTGTTGGGTATGCATCTCTTCAAGTCAATGACCGCACCTTAGGTAATTACGCCTTCGACATTGTTTGATAAATCTGTTCCCCACTGTGACCCTTCCTACGTCAATAAGCTACTGAACAAAATTTGTTTCTACAAGGTTCATAAGATCGTCAATGTAATTCAAGAACTCCTCTCTTCTAATGTATCATAGGAAACATTTGGTTATGTCATTTCTCTACGCGTGGTGATTACATTGTGTCTGGCTTCAAAGCATCATACGAAGTTGCAACTTTGATTTCCCGAACTTTTTAAAAACAACTTTCCTTTGATTTCGTTAAACGATATTGAATTCTTATTGATTGTGTTTTGAGTCTACCATTATCTGTTTTTTTTGCTGCTACCTTCTCAGTTCGATTTCTTTTGTCTAGTTTTATTATTATTCCTAAAAATGACGAGGTTATTGTGTCAATATAGATTGATAATGATACGTGTTGTTTATCAACCATGAACTTGTATAAAAGGAATCGGGAAATGTAATAAGAATCTAGATATAATAATTATCCTTCTAATTACACTGTACAACGGAGATTCTAGAGTAACATTTTAGTAAGAGGACGTGGTTTGTTCACTTTTCCTTGGTAGTTTACATTATCATATAAATAACACATGTCAGTGAGTACGACATACAAACCGAAGGTGGTATTCCATTTATAGGGTTGGCAATATTTATCTTTTTTATGGTTTGTGTACTTATAAACGTTTTATCATCCATTGTCTCATAACCATACCCATTCATTACAATTAACATATCATCGTACCGAGGCAGGTACAACGTACATGTATCATTTTTTCAATTACATGCAAATTATACCTCTTTTATTCTCATTACAATACATTGTCAAATATTACTGGCCCATATCATTACTTATGATGGCTTTCTTATTATATGATAATTCGTAAGTACATCTTTACAAGGGTAAGACATTGATGACAGGTAAATTTTGGTAGATTATTTTCAATTCATTTTGTGACACATCGTAGTGGCCAAAATATGAACAAATGTATGCCAAAAACCGATGACTCCAAGTGACCAAATCGGCCGTTGCTGCGACATGATCTAGTAACTAAACACCATGCTCCAAACCGCGAAATCCAGCTGCAAAACTATGTCACCATCAATCATATAACATGACACTATGCAACACCCAGTCTCCAAACAAGTATCTTTCAAGATTTAGCAAGTGACCTAGTTATAGACATCGGAAGACAATAAATTCCACGAAAAACTGTAAGTCAGCGTGCTTTCATTAAAAAAAGTATTAAACATCAATGTAAACAAATTGCTGGCAAATTTACGCCTTTGTTCAAAGTCTGGATTGTTGTCTTGAAATGTATGTACATAAAGTTTTGTAAATAAGCTCTTGGATACAAATCCCGATCAGAACTGTGATTGCACAATAATGTCTTATCAACCTTCTAACTTTCTGTCTGGAGAATAATAGTAGACTGAATTGGCCACTTTAAATATCTCATAAAACGGCATCAATAGGACATTGGAGACCATTGAAGGCAACCCCTTAATGAGAGAGTGTTTATAATTATGACATTTAAACTTGACGATTGATTCATTGACACCTCCAAAGTATTGAATTAAGCGGAAAATCTTATCTGAATAAAACTATCAGCTATGAAAGACACAAAGGAGCACTTGTATACGCATATAACTCTTCTACTGATATTGTGCCTTTTGGGAATGCATCTCTCAAAGTCAATGACCGCACGCAAGGTAATTACGCATTCAGAATAGTTTGATAAATCTCCTCCCCACTTTGACCCTTCCTACTGAACAAAATTTATTTCTACAAGGTTCATTAGATCGTCAAAGTAATTCAGGAACTTCTCTATTCTATACTATTATAGGACACACTTGGTTCTGTCATGTCTCTTCGTGTGATGATTGCATTGTGACTGACTCCAAAGTATCAAAGCTACTGATATTGGCCCAACTTTGTAAAAGCAAGCTTCCTTTTGTTTCGTTTAAACATGATCGGCTTTGTATTCTTTGTTGTTTTTGTGTTAACCATTATATGTTGTTTTTGTTGTGTGGTGTCCTCTGTGTATGATTTATTTTTGTCTCGTTGTTTTTATATTTATAAGGCTGACGAGTTATCGCGTCCAAAAAGATGATTGATAAGAGTATAAAATGTACGTGTCGTTTTTCTACGATGGAATTTAAGTTAAGAATCTTGATAATAAGCATATCAATATATATTATAAGTTTACCTTATAGAGTAAGATTCTATAATACAATCAACGCTTTATTGCTCATTTAGACGTATTCTATATAAATACAAAATATAATAATATCATTTTTGTATTATTGTGAACTTCAAAGCATTATCGTTCATTTCTCAATGACCATACCAATCTATTTCAATTAACATATAACCATATATTATACATCATGACTATCCCCCGTAGGAGGCATCATTATTTCAATTACATGCAAGTCATACCTCTTTTATTCTCATTCGTAAACATTAGCATGTAGTACAGGCCTATATTATTTCATATAATGGCTTTATAATTATCTAATAATTCGTAAGTATAGCTTTAGAAGGATAAGACAATGACGACAGGTACAACGTCAGGTTACGGTCCTCGGTCGTCAGCATATAAAGTAACTACATGTACGTATATAAATAAAATATATGCCAGCTTTACACCAGATAGCACACGGATAAAACCTGTAATCTAATGAGTCAGAACGACACATCATTGTATGTTAGCCGATATTCTACGGCTTCTGGAAACCTCAATTTATTGCTTTTCTAACATGACTTAAATACGCAATTATAACAAAACTGTATTACTTAGTTTGCATAATTATGTTGTTATCCTGGCTTGTTTACATTCTAGACAGTATATATCAATGTCAAATTAGCTGGCATTCCCCTTTCAACAGACTTAAAAGCCATGAAACATTTCAAGTAATTAGCCGTCTATGTACGGGCTATAGTTCAGACATCTATTGACGTTGTTTAAGATTGTGTATTTTGACCTATCACTGAATGACTTGTTTACGTATAATGAGTCTAGTCATATCGTACGAATGGGCACATTTCCGTACGTGGTAATGCTTCAAAACATATACACAATGACCCTTATCTATTCAAGTATGTTAATTGGTTAAACTAAGAGTATTGGCATATATTTTATCCAGTCACTTTCGGCCAAAAAGGGCCATTTAAAATGGTGCCTGGTTAACTCTGCTGTATCAAGCCAAGCAAATATAGTGACAGGATAAATATAATTATAATTAAGTGTCGTGGAGTGAGTAAAAATCTATCAGACTCGGTTGTGGAAATTATCGGATTCTCCTACGACAAACAAGACAAATTCCCTAGCCTTGCCAGATAATATCACTCATCCACGGCACTAACCTACTTGTGCTCTACCTTTGTGATATCCTTTAGTCGATGGTGCTTGTGTATCAAATACAGTGACAACCGGCCCGCCTATACATCTTTTATAGTTCGTAATTCATCACGCCTTTTATGTAGCTTGAACTGTTCTATCTGTGGTCAGGTTTATTTTCCGGACTAACGACTTTACCTATTTTCCAAACATCATACTGAAAACCACGAACTCCAGCAGCACAATAATGCACCAAAACGACCAGATCACAAACATATGACATACTGCAAACCCCAGAGACCAACCAAGTTTCCTACTGAGTGAACTGTTTATATACCTCGGAAAACAATTAAATTCACGACAAAACGGTATGTCAGCGTACTAACATATACAACAAGTAGTACACATCAATATAAACAAATTGCTGGCAAATTTACCCCTTTGTTCAGAGTCTGGGTGGTTGTCTCAAAATGTATGTAAACAAAGTTTTGTAAATAGGCTCTTGGGTAAATATCCCAATCAGAAATGTGATTGCATAATAATGTCGTATCAGCCTACTAATGTTCAGTCAGGAGATTATTTGTAGATTGATTTCGCAGATTTAAATATCTCATAAAAACGTCATCATTATGAGATCGCAGACCATTGAAGGCAACCACTAGAGGACAGAGTTACTATAACTAAGACATTTAGCAAACGTGACGATTAATTCATTGACACATTCAAAGTATTTAAGAAGCGAAAAATCTTATCTGAATAAAACTGTATTACGAAAACCACAAAGGAGCAATTGAATACGCATATATTTATCTTCTATTGATTGATAAATGTTCTTCCCGTTGTGACCCTTCCTACGTCAATAAGCTACTGAACAAAATTTGATTCTACAAGGTTCATAAGATCGTCAATGTAATTCAAGAACTCCTCTTTTCTAATGCATTATAGGAAACATTTGGTTCTGCCATTTCTCTACGCGTGGTGATTAAATTGTGTCTGGCTTCAAAGCATCCTACGAAATTGCAACTTTGATTTCCCATTTTTTTTAAAAGCAGCTGTCCTTTGATTTCTTTAAACGATATTGAATTCTTATTGGTTGTGTTTTGTGTCTACTATTACCTGTTTTTTGCTGCTATTTTCTCAGTTCGATTTCTTTTGTCTCGTTTTATCATTATTTGTACGAGTTGCCGAGGTTATTGTGTCCAGATAGATTAATAATGATACGTGTTGTTGATCAACCATGAACTTGAAGAAAGTAATCGGGATATTTAATAAGAATCTAGATATAATGATTATCCTTCTGATTACAATGTACAACGGAGATTCTAGAGTAACCTTTTAGTAAGAGGTCGTGGTTTGTCCACTTTGCCTTGGAAGTCTACATTATCATATAAATATCGCATGTCAGTGAGTATGACATACGAACCGAATGTGGTATTCCATTTACAGGGTTGGCAATATTTATCTTTTTGATATTTTGTGTACTTAAAAACGTATTATCATCCATTGTCTCATAACCATACCCAAATAATTACAATTAACATATCATCGTACCTAGGGAGGTACAATATACATGTATCATTATTTCAATTACATGCAAATTATACCTCTTTTATTCTCATTACTTTACATTGTCAAATAATACTGGTCCATATCATTACTCATAATGGCTTTCTAATTGTCTGATAATTCGTAAGTACATCTTTAGAAGGATAAGACAATGATGACAGATCGATTGTGGTAGATTATATTATTTTCAAATCATTGTGTGACACATCGTAGGGGTTAAAATATGAAACATCATTCTTTACATAGATAGTTTTTCTAGTTCAATCTTCATAGCTGAGGATCTTCTGGAAGAAAAATTATTTAGTATTGTTGAATAGTCTGGTTCCCTGTCTTAAATCTTACTGTGATTTAGGTCTGGTAGCAACCAATTAATCGATACCTCCATTTTGATGAGACTTTGCATAGTAATACTACAACGAATGGTCTGTGCAATGATCGAACTTCAAGTTTATTCGCTACAACAGTACTAATATCTACAAAATAACGTTGATAAAATGATTAAAATAGTTTTGTAGCAGTGGTTTAATAATCCATAAATGTATACGACGTTACGCCACTGACTTGTAATCAAGGGTCCCTGCTTTGATCACTGTATAGGTCAGTTACATGTATTGTTTACTTTTTAAAAAAAATATTTTGCTTAATTTGTGTTATAAAAATACTTTATTTACTCACCATGTTCCTTATTTAAGTATAAACTATTACATATAAAAATAATGACAATGCTCGAATTGAACCTCCATCATGCATGTTACTGGTTTGACGCTTTAGCAACTGAGCTAACAAGGCATTTGAAATAAGTTGCGATTTATATGCACTATATACACGCTGGTACAGAAATTTTCTTAATTTATTTTTCGTTTTTTGTACATATCAGTTATGTCATTTTAATGAAACATGTTCAATAATTGAAAAAAAACCATACATTTTCCCATAAATATGCAAAGTCTCATCGAAATGACACATACTTAACACACACTTTTGGGGGATATTTTAATATTCCCTATATAAACTTACATACAACAGCCATCTTGTTTTACCCATGGTATCTTCCATGACAGTAACATTAGGCCCGACTTATACTGTAATGTAATAAACGATTTTTGTACCGGGAACCAGACTTTATTGTGAAATAAGTAAAGTGTATATTAGTAGTACTTATGTATTACTATATTAAATGACGACTGCACTACAAAGTGAGGTTGCGGTCCGCCATCGTTAGCATCTACTACATTGTATATATCTAATTATATATATCAGATTTACACGAGATTTTGAATAGCCGAATCTTTGTTTATTACTCATTATCTGTTTACAAACTACAAACTTAAGGAATGGTAAAGCTGAAATGCGTTCTCATTGTAACAGTATGGTGATGCGAATGTTTTCATTAACCTACAACAAAGGTCACATAATATCGAACACACCTTCATTGCACCCACACAACAACGTATCAAATCGATTGTCAGTTAATATATTCGTCAATCAGAACCATGTCTAAGAGAGAATTGACAGCACGTAGTTCACCAGTTCACCAGTTTCCTACACAGCTTGAGAGATGGGATCACATCGAACAAGGTCTCATATCATAGAATACATGTACCTTCAATGACTACAGTCTTTCCATCATATTACTTGCCATATCTACAGAAAATGTGTAATATTACTATCGTAAACAATGTATAGACTTCTCTCTCTAGATATCAGACATGATTTATAACAACCTTTTAGGCAGAAACAATAGTCCATACAAACTACGTAGGTTATATTATTTGACTGATGAATACTCGTATGGTGTCCCTTCGTAACAACCTAACCATAACGCCTTGAGATGGAAATATAAACGCAAAGTTTTAACATGTTCAGATGTGTTTCATAGTGGTCTTCATCTGACCAAATTACTTTCTTTTCATTTGTAGTGTAATAATTATCCACTCAAGCACATGACACTTTTCCTGATAAGGTCTAATTTCCAGAAAATAGAGATTGAAATGGTTAGAAGTTAATTTGGAAGCTACCAGTGTCACAAATATATTTTCCGGCCGCTTCTATTTTCATATCATTAGAGCACGCTGTTTGATTAGAAATTATTAACCTACAAGTTCAGATGTACTGTGTTGTCGAGATTTGGCGAGTTGGACACTCCACAAGTTATTGTCTGACTAACCTGCAACCTACAAACAAGTTTTCAGGTTTTCTCGAAATTATTATCAAAATTGCAGTACTGGTATGAAATCGATACATTCGACAAAAGTTAAAGAAGAAAGACAGTCAACATTTCTCTTGCAAATTACCGAAATATGTGACCTCATGATAATCTCTATTTTCTACGAAAGCAGGTCAAACTTAAGGACATTAAGGTCATTGAAATATTGCCTTAGCTCTTCGTTTATCTTTTGTAGACGTCTATAGACAAATGAAGACAGTTTGGCTCAAACAGATAACGCAGTTGATGGTATAACAAGTAATTTCTGTTTTAGAAAACTTACGTCCAAAACAGTGTTGGCCAAACTACTTGTGTAGTACCTTTGTGATATCCTTTAGTCGATGGTGCTTGTGTATCAAATACAGTGACAGCCGGTCCGCCTTTTTATATTTTGAAGTTGAAACTGCATGTCATTTATCACGCCTTTTATGTAGCTGAACTTGTTTTCTCAGTGGTTAAGCTCATTTTCCCGACTTGCGACTTGACCTAGTTACCAAACACCATACTGAAAACCAAGAACATGAGCGGCAAAATAATGCTCCCAAACAACCAGATCGCAAACACATGACAAACTGCAAACCCCAGTAACCTGTTGATAGACCGCGGAAGACAAATAACATCCACGACAAAACGATAAGTCAGCGTACTTACATTTACAACAAGTATAAAACATCATTGTCAACATATTGCTGGCAAATTTACCCCTCTATTTGAAGTATAGGCTGGTTGATGTCACAAAATTTATGTAAATAAAACTCAATCAGAAATGTTATTGCATAATAATGTCGTTTCAACCAACTAGCGTACTGTCAGGGGATTATTTGTAATCTGATTTCGTAGCTTTAAATATCTTATATAATCACATCATTTGGGCATTGCAGACAATTGAAGGCAACTTCTAGAGGAGAGAGTGTCTATAATAACGACATTTAGCAAAGGTGACGATTACTTCATTGAAATCTTCAAAGTCTTTAATTAAGCGAAAAAATCTTTCTGGAGAAAACTGTATTTGATATAAAAACCACAGAGGAGCAATTGAATACACATACAGTATATTTATCCTCTACTGATAGTGTGACTGTGGGGAATGTATCTGTTCAAGTCAATGACCGCACTTTAGGAAAATAAGCCTTCGATATTGGTTGATGAATGTTCTTCCCGCTGTGACCCTTCCTACGTCAATAAGCTACTGGACAAACTTTGTTTCTACAAGGTTCACAAGACCGTCAATGTAATTCAAAAACTCCTCTGTTCTAATGTATCATAGGAAACATTTGGTTCTGTCATTTTCTAGGCGTGGTGATTATATTTTGTCTGGCTTCAAAGCATCCTACGAAATTGCAACATTGGTTTCCCAAACTTTTTAATAGCAACTTTCCTTTGATTTCGTTCAAACGAGATTGAATTTCTAATGTTTATGTCTTCGTGTCTATAATTTCCTGTTGTTTTTGTTGTGTGCTGCCTTCTCTTTTTGTCAGGTTTTTTTATATTTGTAAAGCTGACGAGGTAATTGTGTCCAGACTGATTGATAAGGATACATGTTGTTTGGCTACCATGAAATTGAAGACGAGAATGAATCAGGATACTAATCATCTAGATTTAATATCCTACTGAATACAACGTAGATTCATCAACGTTTTATTGCTCATATATACGTCGACTATAAAGCATACTAGTTACCAGTTTTAATTATATATTATCAGATGCATTCAAAACAAATCAGTCTCCTGTCGATAAAGATAGTTTTAACCCATATTCTAAATGCTCAGATATTTCAATATGTATGATGTCTTATATTAAATGGCTGGGCAGCAAGTGGTACAATGTAACATACTGTGGTATAAACTGATTCAAACAATCGATAGATACCCGAAAGAGATGTGATATTTAGTGCTTTTCACCATACTATCGCGATATATAATGCCCTTCAATTGATACAACCTTATAACAGGGTTGACAATATCACTCTTTTGTGAACTTAAATAACAGAATTATCGTCTATTGCTTAATAACCAACCCCATTTATTACAATTAATATACCATACATTATGCATATTGACTCCTACATCTCCGATAGGAGGCATAACTATTTCAATTGCATACAAATAACACCTCTTTTATTCTCATTAGTAAACATTGTCAACTAGAACTGGTACATATTATTACATATAATGAATTTCTAATTGTCTAATAATTCGTAAGTATAGCGTCAGTAGGATAAGACAATGATGACAGATAGATTGTGGTAGATTGTGTTAAATGCATTCTCGTTCAATCAGCAAATTGTTTTATCTCAAACAATAGTCTGAGAACTTGACTAACCATTGATTCATGAGGACTATTAAATGAAGCCAGCATTAAAAAGTCAGGGTACTGTCCGCTGTCGTAAGTATATGCAATGTACAATGTACAATGTACAAATGTATATGGTTAATATATATGTCAGCTTTGCACGGGGTAGCACGTGTGTTCTTTAAAAAATCCTGAAACGTTTATTTTGAGCCTTTGAAAATCGCAGGTAACTGCATCATTGAAAATGACCAGACCGAAAAATTAATAGAGACTTTATGTTCTAAATTGACGAGTATGGGAAGTTATTAAACACAAGAAGTGGCTTTCGATAACTTTATTAGCTAATTACATTCATGTAAATCATTGTCAAGACTGACTGCCATGCTACATCCCATCGAAATTCATTGAACAGTTGGAAAATATAGATACTGTGTCGAAGGACACTGAGGTGCATTCAGCACAAAGGAGCATGACCGTACTACAAATGTAACAGTGTTTAAAAAAGATGTTATCGAAAATACGTAATGCGTAAGATATGTTACACGAAATTAACCTTAATGATCGGTTCTCTACAAATGGTTATTCAAGTTAATAAATGGACTTACATATACTTAATACAAAGGTCACATGATATCGAACACACCTACAATGCACCCACACATCAATGTATCTAGATGATTGTCAGTTAATATATTTGTTAATCAGAACCATGTCTAAGAGAGAATTGACAGCACGTAATTCACCAGTTCACCAGAATACCACCGAGCATAAGAGATGGGATCATATCGAACAAGGTCTCATATCAAAGAATATCTACAATGACTAAAGTCTTCCCATTAAATTACTTCCCACAACTACAGAAAATGTGTGACATTATAATGGTTTAAAATATATAAATTTCTCTATATCGCAGACATGTTTGGTAATAAGTTATAGATATAGAAACGTTTGCCCATACAAACTTCTTAGGTTTATGTCAAGGACCACGTGTTAAGTTAAATGGAGATTATAAAGTGTCCCTTGTAACAACCTAGCCATGATTCCATGAGTTTGAAACCTTGGGGTATTTTGTTTTTAACCTATGTTGTTTATTTTATGTATTATTTTTGATTCGTTAGTAGTTTTGTATAAGAAAACCGTGGATAAAACTAAAATATGCCTAGCTGTGTCATATATGGAAGGGGGAAACGAACGATGACCGATTATTTATAATGTTAGAACCATTTAGTTAAGAAATAAAAGGTGAAAACTAAAGTTTAAAGCGTCAGAATAACAAACCATTGCACATCAGTTGATTTTCTATGGCGTCTATACTTGTAATATGAATAGTAATACATTTTTATATAGCAACGTATTTAGTTATTTTACAGTTACCAGTAATGTTCAGACTTGTCTAATTACATCCCATGTGTGCTCCTTTCGCTTAAACCCGATAGCCTTCTGGTCTTCTAACGGTTATTTGATTTCAGGAACTTTTGATCAGAAACTTTTTTTCTCTGAAGAGATAATCCATACCTTGTCAACAATAATAAGATCTCTATCTTCCCTGTGATTTGCCTTGTAACCATATTGTAACCTCCCAACTTGAGTTTCTGTAGTGCAATTAAGGACGGAATATCAAAGAAATGGTGTACTTGTCTGGGTAAAGAAAATGCCATCAGCAAAGTCGATTGCTATAAATGCTAGACTGCGGTATGTGTACTTAATAAATGACAGATTGTTCGATGGCATCAAATTTAAATACTTGATCTATCGTAGACATAATTGGTCGATGTAAGTATATCATTAAGCTAACGTCGTTAAGACATTTCAGGCCGATGAAGGCACCCGTAAGCGTAAGAGGAAGTGTCTTTGATAACGACATTTTGTCAAAAGAAACGAATAATTCAATGGGATCTTCAAAGTATTTGATTATGCGTAAACCTTATCTGAAACAATTTGTAGAAGATACAATGTAGGAGAGCAACAAAGCAACCAATTTGATACGCACATATCTGCGGACCAAAGGTAGTGTTTCTGTTGGCATGCATCTCATCTAGGAATTCAAAATTGTTTGATCAGTCTGATGCCCGTAGTGAACCTTCCTACGTCATTAAACTAGCTTCATACGATCGTCAATGTAATTCAAGAAATTCTCTAAATAATGTGAAATGTGAAACGTTTGTTTCTGTCATTCACTACCCGTATTGATTGAATTGTGCTTCAGAACAAGCATCTGGTGAAGCGGCTAGAGTGATGTCAAAACTTTGTTATGGTAACTTTTACTTTCATTTCAATTAGACAAAATTGCTTTCCTTAAATTATTGTTCGTGAGGGTGTTTTGTTTTTGTGTCTGCATTTGTCTGATATTGTTATTGATAGTTGCTTTCTCTGTCTGATTTGATATTGTCTTGTTTATAAATTATGTTTATATTTGCCAAGCTGAGTAGGTGATTGTGTTTTGATGGATTGATAAGGATGCGTGTAATTTGTCTACCGCGATATTGTAGATAGCAAATCTAGATAATGATTATCATGATATGAGCTCAGTTGTACTATTTCAAACCTCTTAAAGCAATAACATTATACAGGCTTAATATATGTGCGCATATTTTAGTGGGCACTGAAAAGGTGAAGTATATTAAGCAAATGTAACAAATGAGGAGCGAATTTTATGTGTTTGAATACTACACAGGAAACACTTTCTACATATATACTCGTAGGAACGTGTTTCCGGAAACGATCATATCCAAAATGCAGTCACATAGTTATTGTAATTTAGTTTACACTTTGTTGTATCCTTCTTTGAGTTAAATTGGTCGGAATAATATACATTAGCTACAAACAAATGAAACAACTATTATCTTTACTGGGCACACGAAATCACCAGAGTGCATTATAACAACATAAGATCATACACAATCACAGAGGAGGTTAATGATACAATTAGTAGAGCTGTATTCAGTCATCAAGTTTTACACAGCTGTCGTTTCTTATGGCATTCCGCTAAACTAATTTACGATACAGACTCTCTATTTATTGAAATAAAGTGGTCATTAAGAGACGACTGTCCAGTTTGTTTACGCTTCAAAATTGTAAATATTTAAAGTCGAATGATTTCATTATCTAGTAAATAACTTCGATCATTATGGTTACAAGCCCTTGTCGTTACAAAACACATAATCATGGTTACACAGGCAAGGTCTAGACCAATCTCAAATAAATCAATTGCAAGTACTCGTACTTACCACGAATACAAAATTATAATGAACAAAAAACTAACATTACTTAGCCAGAAACCTAACATCTACAATGTCAAACTTCTGTGTGTACCTTCCATGTCGGATTTTCTTATACTTTTTTAAAATTTGATTATGACGTGCTTTTAGAGATAGGCATATGATTTCAATCTATGTGAGGTACCCTTTGTTAAATAAGATCTAGTTCTATTTGGCTGTTTATTGTTTATTACCAATGAACGCAGTCTGAAACATACAAATGACAAACGATTACTTATATGAATAAGCACCACATGGTATGGTATTCCTCTATCTCCCCCAAGTCTTTGCTATATACATGTACTAGCACATTGTCTATGTGAGTGTCAATGGTAAAGATTTAAGTATAAAATCACTTCGAAAACATGATGGTTATGTTAACATAACAGTTAATTATGACTTAAAATGTCTCTTGTTCACTGTCGTATCTCTTCATGTGGAAGTGTCATAATCCTTGTGCCATTCAGGCTTCCGAATGTTGCGAGTAGACCGGCGTGTCTCTACAGGCACATCAACCTGCACGGGTGGTGCTGGTGTGTTCAAAACCAGATCTGTGTTGGGGCTCGTGTGGTTATCTAATACCAGATGGCGACGACTAGATGTGTTACGTAGTGGAGCTGTTGGAGTACCTGGCGGACTTGGTGTGCCAGGCGGACTTGCTGTGTTTGAACCAACCTTAGGAGTTCCAGGTGTAGGGTTCGATACTCTAGCTGGTGTCTCTGGTTTAGCCTGTGTGACAGTTGTGTCACTGGATGGTTGAGCATACTTCCGTAACATAATGTCATTGTCAATCGTCAAACGTGCTGGCAGCTTGTTAACAGGAACATATTGTCTTAGGAACTTTCTGTTGCGCAAAGTGACACGTCCTGATCCGTCGACCTTAATCACGTATTGGTCAAATTGTCTGACTTCTATGACAATGCCTGTTTTGTCCCATTTGAGTGGGTGGGGACCAACTTGGTTTTGTATACGTACATGGTCCCCGATGACAAGTGGTAGGAGACGTTTTGTATGTTCTGACCAACGTTCAGCATCTCTCATGTGACGATTCCGCAGGGCATCCTCTCTAGTTGCCAATGTTTCTCGCCAAGTGTTATGCGGCAGATAACGACCAGATGGAATGGGTATGAAGTCGCGTATAGGCCTTCCAAAGATGCACATGGCAGGTGAGATTCTTGTGTCTCGGTCGGGAGTGTTCCTGTACTGGAGCATCGCGCGTTGGAATGCGTCCGTGTTTAGATCACCGTTAGGACTGGTGTTGTCTGTGAGCAGACGTTTGACTGTTTTGACACCCACTTCAGCTCGGCAATTACTATGTGGAAATGCGACAGATGACAGCCTATGATGTACGCCCCACTCTTGCAGGAATCTACGTGTAGCTACGGCTGTGAACTCAGGGCCACCGTCAGATGCTAGTTCATCCGGTATTCCAAAAGTGACAAACACTCGGCGTAGGCAGGCGATCAGGCCAGAGGCTCCCTCAGAAGACTTCTCAACAATCGGCCAGTTCGAATAACGGTCAACCACCACTAGATAGTTACAGCCGCGATAGTGGAAAAAGTCTGCACATACACATTGGAATGGGTAGTCTGGATTCGTCATAGGAGTGGGTGGAGCACATGGGTTAGATGGCGCATTACGATTACACTGGTTACAAGTACTCCGTAAGGCAGTGATGGCTGGGGTAATACCAGGCCAAAAGATGGAGGCCTCAGCCCTTGCTGTCATCGATGTGACGCCCTGATGTGCAGCATGAAGAGCAGCAAGGACTTCCTCTCGTAGCAAAGGTGGAATTACGATCCTATCTTTATATAACATGACGCCATCAATAGTGTGCAAATTGTCCCTGAATGGGTGGTATTCACGAAGCCGTTCTGGTAGTTCATGTCTGAATTCAGGCATACCAGACTCCACCAACTGGCTAAGGGTGTGCATGGTGTTGTCGCTTGCAGTAGCAGTGCGAACTCTGTCCCAAGTGACGGATTTCATGCTGAGGGTATCCAGCGTAGAGATAGCAGATGTGGAATTGGCATCTTCTATGGTGGGTGTGTCTGGGGCAGGTGTGCGTAGACCCGTCATAATGGTGGTGGAGTGAATAACAGCGACATCGTCCGACAGGAAGTATTTATGTGGTTCACCTATAGGATGACGTGAGACGCAATCGGCGGCTTGGTGGCGGACACCTGGTACATGCACCATGCGAAAACGGTATCGGAGAGTCTTCTCCTTGAGGTTTCTGAGACGAGAGTTACTGATATCCTCCAGCGATCGGTCGTTGAAGATTCGCAGTAAAGGTTTGTGATCCACAGCGATGATGAGGTCCTTGCAACCAAGTACGAAATATCTTGCCTTATCAAGGGAGTCTGCCAGTGCCAGTGCTTCACCTTCCACAGGTGCATACCGAGATTCAGCTGGGTGTGTAAACCTACTTCCTACCAGTGTGATTTTCCATCCTGAGTGACAGCAGAACGGTTGAGCACCAGAGCATGAGCAGTGTTTCTGTAACAACCAGAATCCAATGCCATTTTTAGACCAGTCAGTGGCCAGGCATGTCGGTCTGCTTGGATCGAATATTCTGACGCCTTCTTCTATTTCACTAGCGATGACAGCCTTGGATTCATCAAACAGACTCTGAAGCTGTTCATTCCATTCAAAGGGGACATCTGATTTCAGTAGTTGTCGAAATGGTAACATTTTCTGTGTCATACTGAAGGCATATGAAACCTGGTTTACGAGACCAAACCAGGATCTGACATCAGTGATATCTTTAGGTGTTGGGAATTCCATAATTGCACGCAGGTACTTCTGGCATGGTCGTACGCTATCGGGCGTTATCTCAAATCCAGCAAACTCTACGTTGTCTTCAGCAAATACGAACTTGTCGGGGTTTAGGGTAATACCGTTGCGACCACAGGTGTCGAGCCACTGTACTACTTGAAAGAAACTGTCCTCTATTGTATCGGCCCATAGGAGCACATCATCAACGCACTTGGTTTTGTTGGGGATATCTGACACAATTTCATCGTAGCGCCTTGTATATCCGTCACCTGATGCTATATATCCTTGTGTAGCAGTCTTGTACCTGTATCTGCCCCATGGTGTGATGAAGGTGGTAAGGTGACGATCCTCCATACGAATTGGCACACTGTGATATCCATTCCATGCATCAAGGACTGTTTTCTTTTTGTTGCACGGGACTAGACGAGCCTGGTGGAACGGTGATGGTGTATGGTGCGTTTCCCTGGTGGCATGAGCATTAAGGGCCTGGAAGTCAACAGTGCGTCTTGGAGAACCATTTTTCTTCGCACACACTACCATTCTGTGGCACCATGTCACTGGTTCACCCACAGGTACAGGTTCAATTACACCAAGCTGAACATCCTGGTCAATTCCTGCTTTCACCGCATCTCGCCAATGAAGAGGCACAGGCACTGGTGTATGATGAGCAACTGGTTCAGCCTGGGGATCAACCATCAGCTTCATAGGTGGCCCATCCATAAGCGGGAGTGTCTGGTGTTCACATATGTTGAATGTGCTCGCCTTGTAGAGGTCAAGTAGGTAGCTTTGTATCTTTGACCTGTTACTCTCAGTAGCGGGAAACGGTAAGGTGGTCGGAGGTGGTGGCGGGTTCTGACGTCTTGGGCAGTCACAAGGTGAAGTTAGATTAGTAGTATCCTGTAGCACCGCTGTACTGTCTGGGTGATAGGACATGGTTCTAATTTCAGGGAATGTGGCTGGTATGATCCCTAGGGCAATACAAGCTTCTTTGCTCAAGAACAGTCTGTCCGATGAGTCTGTAATGTATGTTATTTGCCGTGTTTCAATAACATTGTCTCCGTCATCCCAAGCTGACAGACGAAGTATGGTAGCACCAAGGATGCGAATACCCTCATTGTTAGCTGTGTGCATCCGCATTGTGACAGGGATCAAGTCCGACTCGCGTAATCCAAGTTTGTGAATCACCTTTAAACCGGCCAGACAACTCTGGCAACCAGTATCAGCCATAGCAGGGATGGTAGCAGTTCGAGTCTGTCGTGATAGTTGGAAACCAAGTGCACCGTAATCATCCGCAGACACCTTGGCCGTTACATTGACAGTTGGTTGTGGTTTAGAACGCTGCCTTATCCATGTGTTAGAGAGCTTGTCATAGATGTGATGATCAAGTGAGATAATTCTTTCTGATAGTACTTTGTCGGATAATGTGCATGAATTATCGAACAATGTATTGTCACACTTATTGGTTTGTGTAGGGGTATTGTTTATGGTACATAATGCATCAAATACAGCACTTTCATTGAATACTCGACTGTCTTTAGACATTGGCTTATCCTTACTACGGCAGACGGTTTCAAAATGGTGGTCACGGTTGCAAATGTCACATCGATGTCCGTATGCAGGACATTCTGTTTTGCGAACACGAGCCGGGGAGCGTTTACCATGTCCTTTTTTGTCACAGTATGAGCACAAATCGTGTTTGTCTTTAATAGCAACACTTTTAGACTTTTTGTAAGTACTGCTAACTGCCTCTGCAGGATGGGAGTCAAGTAGTCTAGATGCTGACCTCTTGCCAGCCTCCTTAGCTTCAACAAACTTAAACACATCTTCAAGGGACATGTCCTGATTTTTGTCCCCCAGTAGGTCTAATTGTATCTCTGAGTCTGCAATACCCCTAGTTAACACATCCCGAATAATAGCTTCTGTGTAATTCACACTGCCGTCACAACCAGGACACTTAATGTCGAACTTGCAGATGCCGGCTTGTCCTCTTAAACGTGCGCCGAAGCTGCGAACAGTTTCGTCCCTGTCTTGCCGCATATTATGCAGTGTGACACGTGCCACCATTGTATTTTCCTCACGTACTGCAAGTTTTTTAATCAATGTTATAATATCATTTTCTGACTTGTCTGTGAGGCTTTCACCATTTGATCGTGTTAAGTCTTTTCGTAATGGTTCATCGCAACACTCTAATAGTTGTACGACTCTATCATGTCCTGTTATCTTAGTAGCACTAACATAGTCCTTCCATCGAGATTCGAAATAGGCCCATTCCTCGCTGGTGCCAGCGGCGGTGATTGTTGGCCTCTTAACTTTTTCCACTTTAGCAGCAATACCAGTGTTCTGAGTGTGGGTGACAGTATGCGCCGTGATTAGCGCTGCCACTATAGCCGCGTCGAGATCTGGCGTTGTGTACTCACAGTCATCGATTGGGCAGGAAACAGCAGGCATGATTAGATGATGTCTTTACACTGCGTTCATAAATAAGATCTAGTTCTATTTGGCTGTTTATTGTTTATTACCAATGAACGCAGTCTGAAACATACAAATGACAAACGATTACTTATATGAATAAGCACCACATGGTATGGTATTCCTCTATTTGTATAACGAGTTTTAAATTATCGAGTTTACCCTATATAAATAGAAGGTAGTACAGTGGCCACGTTTGACCGATATGGATATGACGCAACCGGGAATGATATCCGTGAAATTCCAACTGTTGAAACATTGAGTACCAGCTTCCATAAATGCATATCCGTTGCACATAAACTTATCCACTGCACTACAATCTTTTGTTTGATTATTCAAGGTTCATGAAACAATAAGTACTTAAAATACTGAAACCAAGAGACGTTGCTTTAAGAATGAAAGCACGTCTCTAGACCTTGACATTATTATCTTAATTTGATGCAATGTAGTTCGCGTAGTAGCACCATTGGTCCTAACACAAAGTTATAAGGTAATCTGGTATTCGAGTTAATTTGAACTGTCAACTTTGTCTGAGAAATGGTTCTAATTGACAAGTGTATTTCCCGATCGACATCATGAATTGAGAACTTCAAGGTGGAATGTGATGAAGTCTTGCTCGATATTTTGTGACTTCGTACTCATGCATCTCCTTGAGGAATGCGTCCTCTAGCTTTTTATCTATATAAATACTTCAAAGGAAGACGATGATTCTTTTCGTTGTCCAAAAAAGGTATGAGAAATTCGACAGGGAAGGTAGCACTACACCCAACCAGCCGAGCACAGAAATCAGATACACCACCACACAACCACCCTGAGCAATGCCTACTCAAACCCATGCCAAATGAGGTACAACAACCCCGGGGCGTGACCTAGTTTAAAACACTAATGACAGTGACCTAACGTTATGCGACATATAGTATTCATAAGTAGTAACCTCCTGTAGTGAGATAACACGTTATATTGTGCAGTATTTTACCTGTCAAAATCAGCATTATAATACGATAGCTATAGGTCAACAATCTGACGTACATAACCATGTATCTTTAGTACACATGTGCCATGTAGTAAGAAGTCCACAATACAAACACCATGTAAGGAGGGTTTCATCTGCTTGAGATGAACTTTACTTCAATCGTTATTGGTGCATCTCTTGTAAGAGTTTAGCTTACCTTAAATAAGTTAGAAAAGTCGACGGTCACTACATACTATCACCTGATGGAGTATCATGTGTAAGTATATATGACATGACTTTCCTTATATCCAGGTTAGTATAGCCAGTACGTTTAAAGTTATACGTACCACATGTAGTATAAGGAATTGAGTTTTTACAATAAATCAATGCGTATTTTGCGTTTTTAGTGTCATGTGATATAATGAATCTATCACTCGTTGTCAATTAAAATATTTATATAAAACTTGTTCAGGAAAACTAAAAAATTAAACTCGTTTAATATAAATTCATATCAATTGACAACTCGTGATAGATCCTCTATACACGGACGCATACAATTAAAAAATAATACATTGGATGCCGGTAGAGGATATACATGTAAACCATATAAACATGTTGTAGTTTATTTCAGTTTTACGCCAAACGTAATCACCGATCGCTATATTTTAATTACAGAACCTATAAAAAATAACCATATTCAACCTACACAAATTCCATTAATATGTGTTGACATTGAGTCAGTTAATCAATCATGGATAATGATATACACAGTTTGGCTTCATGAGGGGGTGGTGATATTGTCGTTATTTAGCTTAGCATCTAACGTTTACAAGGTTTGTCGGTCAATTTGTGAATCTAGTTATTCGCTGTTGTCATATTAACAATATTTTTTAGTTGTTTTCTAGGAATGTGGCCAATGATATATTGGAAGGTTGATAGGTCAAAACATACCAATGTTTCATAGAAAGACTTTAACACAATGCCTGACTTGATGAGCTTTATTCATAACAATGGAAGAAATGTCGAGTGTGGCCATTTTTCTAGGAACTTTCATTATGCGAGATATATTGTCACAATATACATGAAACATTTAGGCGAATAAACAGTGTATTCATACTATTATACTTAATACCATAAAACAATAATTTTATTACGGTTTGCGATTCACACAATGTGCCCTTTCTTTAAACAATTAATCCTACGACGGTTATTATCTCTCGTTGTCTAGGACAATAATACTTTTTTCAGAAGAAACTCGTCTCAGTTATTTTAAAGAACCGTAAGGCTTAGGAATGCCTTTGATGGAAACGTCTCATCTAATTGTGTTTTTTTCTGCAACGGTTTAAAAAGTAATACATCATACAGTTTAATTTAAATCCTTAATTTGGACCCAACAGTGTATGCTTCTATGATGGAAACAACCCTCCATGTTACAAATGCAATCGCTACCAATTTATCTGATACATGTAGTTGTAGTTGTACTTTGATTTTATCTCTTGTTAGTTGAGTTCTTCCAATTTATAAAAATATGTCGAAATACGATGAAGACTCTTCATAATCATGAGGTTAAGGTTTATACGTGAGGCAACTTATATGGCGCGACGATCGTGATGTTCTGTGCGAGCATCGTGGTTTAAATGTTCCGGGCTCAGTTCCCGCTTGCGTACGAATGGATACACGTGATTGTCAACATCAATGTGAATTGGCTACAAGCGAAGACGAAAGTAACGACAGACTCAGTGACTCAATGGTTGGTGAGTCTACATACAGTTTCTAGAAAACAAAATAAGTGAATACCTTACTTATTGAAATTATCGGTTATACGACAGGTTATACGAGAGGTGTTCAACTTATACATTGTAAATGAACAAAACATGAACGCCAATTTTGCAATACTGGATACAAACAATTGAAATATCTCTTTCAAACCATGTGAGAAAAAGTACAACACATGATCATTATATATTGTATATTCAATTTGGTTAATATGCGGAATGTAAATTAAAGCAGTCAATCAATCTATGTAGATAATAGCTGACGTCAATGAATACAACTAAAACGTACAACTAATAAAAATGATACTTACGTAATTTTGAATGGTTGGAACAGTTTTGGAAACAGAATATTGCCTAGTAAATGAAGTAGGTTATAATGAATGAGTTTAAGCATTATGTATATTTTCATCTAAGATTACTTTACGCATGACGAATATATTGTTACTAACAGTACTTACAATAATACATGATGGAACATCTAACTTGAAAGTCAACAGAAATAACTCAAACCACAATCACACGAATCAATCGAAAACACACATACGACACTGCATGAAGTATTGACTGTCAAAAAGCTTATAGCCAAACATTTAGCTGAACAATCTAAAATATATGTTGCATCAGTTAACAAGTCAACAGTCTAAGTTGTAGCTGTAATATCGACAAAACTGGTTTCATCTGTCAAAATCCAATCCAAACTTGAGTTTAATGTATAGCTTGAATGATCTGTACATGTACTTGTATTTGATTGACAGGGACATAGCCGTGTATCTTAATTGAGTTCAGATGTATTTCACAGTCGTCGTCATCTGACCAAATTACGTTCTTTCTATTTGTAGTGTACTAATTTTCCACTCAAGCACATGACACTTTTCCTAATACGGTCTGATTTCCTTAAAATAGAGATTGAAATGATAAGAAGTTGATTTGGAAGCTAGCAGTCTCACAAATACATTTCCCAGCTGCTTCTTCTTTCTTATCATTAGAGCACGATGTCTTATTTGAAAATAATAACCTACAAGTTAAGATGTACTTTGTTGTCACAAATACTTGTGTACTACCTTTGTGATATACTTTTATTAGTCGATAGTGCTTGGGTATCAAATACATTGTCAACCTGCCTGTCTATACATTTTTTATAGTTGAAATGGTCTGTTATTCATCACGTTTTTATGTAGCTGAAATTGTTTTTCGGTGGTTAAGTTCATATCCGACTTTACATGACCTAGTTACCAAACACCATGCTGAAAGCCACGAACTGAAAAGGCAAAATAATGCTACCAAGCGACCATATTACAAAAACATGACAAACTGCAAACACCAGAGACCAACCAAGTTTTCATACCCAGTAACCTGGTGATAGGCCGCGGAAGACAAATAACATCCACGACAAAACGGTAAGTCAGCGTACTTACATTTACAACAAGATTAACACATCATTGTCAACATATTTCTGGCAAATTTAACCTCTTTTTAAAGTCTGGACTGGTTGTTGTCACAATATGTATGTAAATAAAACCCAATCAGAAATGTGATTGCATATTAATGTCGTATCAACCCACTTATGTTCTGTCAGGGGATTATTTGTAGACTGATTTCGCAGCTTTAAATAACTCATAAAATCACATCATTTGACATTGCAGACTATTGAAGGCAACCACTAGAGGAGAGAGTGTGTATATTTACGACATTTAACAAACGTGACGATTACTTCATTGAAATCTTCAAAGTCTTTAATTAAGCGAAAAAATCTTTTCTAGAGAAAACTGTATTAGATATGAAAGCTATAAAGGAGCAATTGTATACGCATATATCAATCCTAAACTGATATTGTGACTGTGGGGAATGGATCTCTTCAAGTCAATGACCGCACTTTGGGTAATTACGCATTTAATATTGTTTGATAAATCTGTTCCCCACTGTGCCCTTCTTACGTCAATAAGCTACTGAACAAAATTTGATTCTACAAGGTTCATAAGATCTTCAAAGTAATTCAAGAACTTCTCTTTTATAATATATTGGTGGGAAACATTTGGTTCTGTCATTTCTCTACGCGTGGTGATTACATTGTGTCTGGCTTCAAAGCATCATACGAAACTTTGTTTTCCCAAACATTTTAAAAACAACTTTCCTTTGATTTTGTTTAAACGAGATTGAATTTCTAATGTTTATGTTAACGTGTCTATAATTTCCTGTTGTTTATGTGGTGTGCTGCCTTCTCTGTCCCTTTATTTTTATCTTGTTTGTTTTTATTTGTAAAGCTGATGAGGTGATTGTGGCCAGCTTGGTTGATAAGGATACGTGTTGTTTGGCTACCATGAAATTGAAGACGAGAATGAAACAGGATACTAATCATCTAGATATAATATCCTACTGATTACAACGTAGATTCATCAACGTTCTATTGCTCATATTTACGAAGTCTATAAAGCATACTAGTTACCAGTTTTAATTATATATTATCAGATGCATTCAAAACAAATCAGTCTCCTGTCGAGAAAAATAGTTTTAACCCATAATTCTAAATGCTCAGACATTTCAATATGTATGATGTCCTATAATGGCTGGGCAGCTAGTGATACAATGTATTATACTATGGTATAAACTGATTCATACAACTGGTAGATACCTGAATGTGATGCGATATTTATTGCTTTCCACCATACGTATCGCGATATATAATGCCCTTCAATTGATACAACAGTATAACAGGGTTGACAATACCACTCTTTTGTGTGCTTAAAAAACAGAAGTATCGTCTATTGATTAATAAACATCCCCATTTATAACAATTTATACACCATATTATACATACTGACTCCTACATCTCCGATAGGAGGCATAATTATTTCAATTACATACATGAAATTACAACTCTTTTATTCTCATTAGTAAACATTGTCAACTAGTACTGGTCCATATTATTACATATAATTAATTTCTAATTGTCTAATAATTCGTAAGTACAGCGTCAGTAGGATAAGACAATGATGACAGATAGATTATGGTAGATTGTGTTAAATGCATTCTCGTTCAACCAGCAAATTGTTTTATCTCAAACAATAGTCTGAGAACTTGACTAACCATTGATTCATGAGGATTATTGAATGAAGACAGCATTAAAAAGTCAGGGTACGGTCCGCTGTCGTCAGCATATACAAGGTACTATGTACAATGTACAAATGTATATGGCTTATATCTATGTCAGCTTTGCACGGGGTAGCAAACGCTTTCTATAAAAAATCCCGGAACGGTTATTTTGAGCCTTTGAAAATCGCAGGTAACTGTATCATTGAAAATGACCAGACCGAAAAATTAATAGAGACTTTATGTTCTAAATTGACGAGTATGGGAAGTTATTAAACAAAAGAAGTGGCTTTCGATAACTTTATTAACTAAATACATTCATGCAAATCATTGTTAAGACCGACCGCCATGCGACATCCCATCGAAATTCATTGAACAGTTGGAAAATATAGATACTGTATCGAACGATCACTGAGATGCATTCAGTAAAAAGGAGCATGACGATACTACAAATGTAACAGTGTTTGATAAAGATGCTATCTAAAATACGTAATGCGTAAGATATATTAAACGAAGTGAACCTTAATGACCGGTTCTCTACAAATGGATATTCAAGAAAATAAATGGACTTACATATACTTAATACAAAGGTCACAGAATATCGAACACACCTACAATGCACCCACACATCAACGTATCAAGATGATTGTCAGTAAATATATTTGTTAATCATAACAATGTCTAAGAGAGAATTGACAGCACGTAGTTCACCAGTTCACAGGTTTCGCACAGAGCTTTAGAGATGGGATAATATCGAACAACGTCTCATATGAAAGAATCACTACAATGACTAAAGTCTTCCCATTAAATTACTTCCCACAACTACAGAAAATGTGTGAAATTATAATGGTTTACACTATCTAAACTTCTCTAGATATCAGCCATGTTTAGTAAAAACTTATATATATAGAAACGTTTGCCCATACAAACCTCTTACTAGGTTTATGTCAAGCACCACGTATTAAGTTACATGGAGATTATAAATGTCCCTTGTAATACACTCACCACGATTCCATAAGTTGGAAACTTTGGGGTATTTTGTTTTTAACCTTTGTTGTTTAATTTATGTATACTTGTCGATTCTTTAGTGGTTTTGTATTAGAAAACAGTGGATAAAACTAAAATATTTCTAGCTGTATTATGAACTGGAGGGGGAAACGAACGATGACCGATTATTTATGATATAACAACCATTTACATGTAGTTAAGAAATAAAAGATCGTAAACAAAATTTTAAAGTGTCAGAACGACAAACCATTGTATATATGTTGATATTTTATGTATTTAATACTTGTAATATCAACTGTAATACCAACGTATTTAGTTATTTTACAGTTACCAGACTTGTCTAATTACAGGCCCTGTTAGCTCCTTCCGCTTAAACCACTTAGCCCTCTGGTCTTCTAGCGGTTATTTGATTCCAGGAACTTTTGATCAGAAACTATTTTTCTCTGAAGAGATAATCCATACTTTGTCACCAATAATAAGATCTCTATCATCTCTAGCATTTGCCTTGTAACCATATTGTAACCTCCCAACTTAAGTTTCTGTCGTGCAATTTAAAACGGAATATCGAAGTTACGGTGTACTTGTCTGGGTATAAAAAATGCCATCAGCAAAGTCGATTGCTATAAATGCTCGACTAAGGTATGTGTACTCAATAAATGACAGATTGATCGATAGCATCAAATTCGGATACTTTATGTATGGTAGATATGATTTGTCGATGAAAGTATATCATAAGTCTGACATCGTTAGGACATTTCAGGCCGATGAAGGCACCCGTAAGCGTAAGAGGGAAACGTGATACGTTGTGTCTGTCATTCACTACCCGTGATGATTAAATTGTGTTTCAGAACAAGCATCTGATGAAGCGGCTACAGTGACGTCAAACCTTTGTTAAAGTAACTTTTACTTTCATTTCAATAAGACAAAATTGCTTCCTAAAATTATTGTTCGTGAGTGTGTGTTGTTTTTGTGTCTGCAATTGTCTGATATTGTTGTTGATTGCTGCTTTCTATAAACATAATTTGCTATTGTCATGTTTATAAATTATGTTTATATTTGCGAAGCTGACTAGGTTATTGTTTTTTGATTGATTGATTGATAAGAATTTGTGTAATGTGTCTACTGCGAAATTGTAGACGTTTTATTTGCACGGACGTTTAGACGTTTTATTCTTAACCGTCGAACAAATCCAATGGCGGCTACGGTGATGATTTGCATAATCGGTTTTCTTGATACTTTATCGGTATATGAGTATCTAAAATGGACAAATTGTTCCCTGGCTCATTGTTATTAGGCTTTACATCTATCATCAAAGTAGTTTACTGATGTGAATGACCGTTAAGACATCTGTGTGTCATCTATGGACATGAATTGTATCACGATATTCAGGTAAGTATGTCTCAGTACTGTTTTAGGGCGAATGAGAATATATATATATAGGAGATCCCCTTTCAGATAAATGGAATTTCAAGTGTAAAACAAACAAACATCGAACGGTCGAACACGGCCAAACGCATTTGAAAAAACATATGTCAAGCCATTTTAAAACCATTTAAAAAGTACATATTTAAATTCTTAAAAACAATATTTGCAAAACAGTGTGTTAATAATACAAAGACGTTAGTTGCAATCAATGTGTCCATAATTTTAAGCATACTGACTTCAATAACATGACCATGTCAAGTCTCTTCTTCCTATAATGTATAAATGTTTGCCCAGACGTACTGCAGGTAGCGACCCCTTATATGTAGCATGTATTGTTTTAAGATTGTCATGCAAAAATTGACCCACGCAATACGTCGTATTGTCTCGCTTGATAACTGTTTTTTTCTAGACTCATTTAAGAAATGTTGATATCAAAAGAAAACATAGGGAATCAATGTCGCCTCTAAAGTTGAAACGTACTGATAACTTGCCATAATTGAAGCACAAAAAAGATAATTAATGAAAGAATGAATGTAAAAAATTAGACTTATCTATCAATCGTGGGTATCCTTATTTTGAGGATTGAATGTTGTTCTTTTTTTCAATTAAAAGGGAGGTACACATGTATTTCAGAAATTTCAACTTCAAAACTGTTTATCTTACTAACGCCCACTTATTTTAGCAACATTGGATCTGTTTCTGTTTGGGCTTTCACGAATTGGTTTATATTTGAACAGTTTATCACATTTCCACTGACAGGTTCTGCATTAAACATTAAAAAATGTGTCGTTCACAATGGGCCATAACTTAGAACAGGTAACGAGGCTATGTAAAACACGAACTGAATTTGATAAGGAGCATAAGGCCGAATGAGTTAAGTACACTAAATATATTTCTCAATTGTTATGTACGAAACAATGAGAGTTTAAAAAATGACCTCTGAGAAAGTTTGCTGAGTGTGCTGTTATTTAAATTTCTAAAATGACGATGAAACATAAGATATGGAATACATGCAACTAAACAGTCAAACACAGAAATCATTAATGACACAGACCATAACCTGGACGTTAAACCGCTTAAATGCCAAGTATTTACTGTTAAAAAAGCTTAACGCCAAAGACTTAGTTGTAAAATAAGCTGAAATCCGCGTTACAGCTGCTAAATTGACGAAAGTCTAAGTGCCAGCTGCAAAATCTCCCAGGAAATACCTCTTCAAATCCCAAAATCCAATGCGACGTTAAGTTAAATATGTAGCTGAAATGATATGACTTTTTCTAGTCCTTGTTTTTGATTGAGAGGGGCCGTGAATTATAATCGATTTCAGATGATTTTTCACAGTGGTCGTCATCTCAGCAAATTACGCTCTTTCCGTTTGTTATGCACGAACTATCTACTCTAGCACATTTTCTAATGTTGTCTGATATGCTGAGAAGGAATACAAATTGATTTTGGAAGCTAGCAGTGTCACAAATATATATTCCAGCTGCCCTCCACTAGTGTATCATCAGATCATGCTGTTTAATTTGAAATTAATAACAGTCTATAAGGTTAAGTTCATTTTATCGTCTAGATGGATGTTTGGCATGATGGAGTGTATTCTGTGCATAGAGAGTTCTTTTAACTAGGTCAATTAGCCTATATTGTTGTTTATATGTGTGCTGTGCTCGGCTATTTAAGTTAAGGGTCGTTTTACTTATCATGGTGATCCGTTAACCAATGCAAAAATTCGTTTTCCTTGTAGTTATTTTGAAACAGTACGTGTTGATACACTATTGAAGCGTGAAGTATCATTCATAAATGTACTGTCATGTGATTACGACAAAATTCTTTCAATAACCAGAACACGTTCATTTAATTAAACATGGATTCATACAAAACTAATGTCAATGCAGAAGTATGGGGTTTTGCAATTGTCAAACGAAAATGATGAACCATAATATTTGTATATCTTTTATTCAATTTGCATGGACATTCTCGAGGACAAATGTCACATGTACTATTATATGTCAAATTTAGTTGCTAAAACTTAACGTCAGTGTTGTAAATGATACTTAATTCAATTCAAATTACAAATACAATAATTATGCATTGACAGGCAACCCACTTTAAAATATTATCTTGGACGGAAACGAGAAACTGATTCCGGAAGTGAACGTTTTCAGCAGCAGATGAAACCTGCCATTAAATGGAGTGAGACTGTAATTATTACATGCAGGTTCTGCATATTAATACTATTATTCCCCGTTGTGTGTAATTTGCAATAAATGAGACACTGTCAATTATTTACAATTACGAGGATCATTGAAAAAAGTTGACACCTAAATTTACTACCTTATTTTGAAAGATGAATACACAACTCTTTTCGATGTTGTACATTGTAGCACCACCTTTTTGTCAAAATCTCTCAATCTTAAAGTTTCTTTCACATCGATCCGACATTTAAGCATGGAACTCGTATCGCTTGTATACATATTGACCACGTGGCAAATCCCGACGCCATTTTTGACGTCTTTAAAGGGCCTGCCTCACAGATGAAGCGAACTTTCTTATAAAATTAAATATTTATATAATAGAACATTGTTGACCGTTGCTTTAAGAAAAAGTTATTTCAGATAATCGATTTAAATCACTTTCAACATCGAGCACACCAGTGTGTATTTCCTTTTAAACACAGCGTAACTTTTCCTTTCAGCATGATGGTTTTTGAGTAATATTACTCACTAGATCGGTCTGTAACATAAACAAACTTCAGTCTAAACATCTATGGAGAATTTTGTTTGTTTTTAAATTCGTTTTCATTACATGCGAGTAAATTTCAGGCAATATAAATGAGAGTACAGTAGAAAATTCTACACCATATTAATATGGTATAGAATTTTGGAGGTACAATACTTAAATAATTACAAAATCCTGATGTTTCACAAGTTATATTTTATATCAGTGTGCTTGTTTATGGGATATACAGGAATCTATGCCAAAATAAAGTGCATATTTAACAATTTTATTTGATATTTTTATATTTTGTTTATGAAGGCCACATCGGTACAGGTGGGGACATTTTCTAGCTGGCTATGTTCGAGAGAGAGTCAACAAAATGAAATGTACATTGTTCATGATGTACGAGGGCCATTCAAAAAATACGTAAACAATATCAATTGTTTAACTATCTACTATCCGAATTTCATCAAAATTTGTAGAAATTATGTTCTACCGGTTATGAATTCAGTGCGTATATTTATCTTGAAAAATATATGTTATGTTCGAAAATATGTTAGTTATAGCAACGCAAAATTGAACACACGGGGCAACCCATCGATTTATCCCGTAGAAAATTGGTGTTGATTTCTTCACCTTTAACGGTTGTGAAACCTTTATAGAATTGATGTGTGTATCGTTTGAGACTATATAGTTCTTTGTGTCAAATTATGATGCCATATTTAACAGGGTTACATAGATATTGGTTATCATACAAAGTCACTCTTAGAAGCGAAAAAAAACGTGAAGTCGCATTAAACCACGGGTAATGCGTAATCCTGCAATTATGTGTTGCGCTTTGTATAAACAGTTTTTAGACACACATACTTACTTGAATCGTGGTCGAAAATTGGAGATTTCACCTAGAGGAAGTACCGGAACATCATGTAAAACATACAGTGCCGGGGTTGTATATATTTCTTGATTTAATCAGCTTAAAAATGTCCCATGGAGTCCAATTTTCGCTTTTCTAGACGTCAAGACTTTGATATTGGCTCGATTAAGTTACGTGAGTGTAAAACTCAAAACAACAAATGAAATAACGAATGCTATTTCTTTATAAGTTTAATCCGCTATTGTAAATTGGTCATTATACAGAATGGTTGGAGTTGTACAATAAGTATTATTATGAGAATTTAGAAGATATTGCGAGGTTACCGAAACATATGACGTCAACAACGACGTCTGGACTTGTCCCGTGGTCACTTCAGGTGCAATGCATAAAATATGATCCTCACTTAACCGTCGGTCCGATTTCTATGAAATTTTTGGATTTTGGCGAATGAAGGGGGTGCAGCAACATAATAAATAATTATTGTTTTATCTGACAAAATAAGCTAGCAAATTGATTTGTCTATGTATTTTTTGAATGCCCCTCGTACTGACACTAAGCTTTTTGGAGCAATCTCCAATTTTCCAACATGATTCAAGTAAGTATCTGTAATTTACCAAGCACCATCCACAATTTTATCTTGCGCGTTGCCCTATATTAGTCTACTAGCCTACATGTCTATTATCCCTGACACTCCTTAATGATCACATTGACAAACGTCAGAAGTAAGACTTGCTACTTTTGCTGACCTTTGTTTTCTGAATGAATATAGTTCATTTCTACTTCCAAAAGGCGTGTCAGGGGGTGAAACAACGTGTTGTAAAATGCCACTGTATGGTTAAGTGCAATCACTAGATTTATAAACCTATTCCAATTTATACGGATGTAGCCTACATTTTTCTGGGAAACATTTAGTGTCATGAACAGTTCGTTGTTAACACTGTTTATTATAGTTAAGAGTCCGACATTTTGACAGAAGTAAATTATTTATTGTTAAATTATGTTGATATTTGACTCTAGTGCTACGGAATATCCTATTTTAGTAGTTTATTTATCAGGATAAGTACGCCGTAGATTGCACTTTTTGACAGCTCTATATAGTTAACTTGTTACAAATAACGTGTCTAGACATTCCTGAAGTAACATTTGCAAGTGAATGCTCCTCAATAACCCATGAATTATTTATTGTAAGTTGTACATTTGTACATTTATATGAATGTATAACTTGGTGGTCTTGAAAACCTGTATTACATAAAAAATGACCAACAGTGCTTAAACTGACCAAAAAACGTGCTCCCACATAAGGAAATGTCTTTCGTACAAAGGAACCTCCCTTTGAAGCAGCAAAGCAGTTTTCGTAGGCATGGCAGTTGCCGACAGAAAGTTCGCTTTGCAAATGCCGGGCGCCTCGTAAACACTACTACCGGTAATGATCTTGAAAGAGATGTGTCAGCATTGCAAGCCTAAACCCTCTAGCACTGGTAATAGTTTCTAGACGTAAACAGTGCACTGAAAAGGATTTCGCAATTTCGGATTTCCTATTATGTCAAACCTGTATTACGAGTTTATACAATTAATCACTGTAAACTGCATGAATATAGTTTGCTGAGGAATGTGGTTGTTGTTGCCAACTTGTTATTTTTTATTAGTAATAAATATGATATTTAACAACCAGCGTTTTAAACAAATTCGCTGCAATTATTTTTAATATGGTTTTGCTTGATATATTTCGACATAAAGCACATGCAAAAAACGTTTTAATGCATGTAAATGATTCGGTTACCTAAGCGACTTTACATTCAAATTTTGTAAACAGGACCATAAAATGGAACATACAAAACTAATGCCAAAGTCCGCTCTTCGTCCCTTTTATTTTTACAACCGATACCCCATACAAGTAAAATTTATGGTCATAAAGTAGAGGAGTAGGAGTAGAACGGCCTATGATGAGGAGTCATCGACACTGTCTCGATACAATAATCCAGCAATGTAATGTAATACTTGTTGATTTCTGTTTGTGCTTTTTTGTTTCCGTTAATGTTGCTTTTCCTGTCCATTATTTTATTATATAGATCTACTTTGAATAGTAATCCACGGCATGAATAAGTATTGTAGAAATGCAGAAGTATCAGGTTTTTTGAAATTGTCAATCGAAAGTTATGAACAATAATATTTGTTCAATTCATTCATGCACTTTCCTTTGTCGTTCGTGATTCACTCATTCAAGGCCCAATTACTATATTTTACCTTTATGTGCTATAGTTACGAGCTATTGAATTTATAATGAATTATGCTTTTCGCTACAGTACTTCTTGTTCTCGTTTGTGTTTTTCATTTCGACGTGTAGTTATGTTTTGTGTTTCCTTTCTTTTTGATGCATCCATTTGTGCCTAAACTTTTGTTCTTTACAAATATACTGCTTTCAATGAGTGCCTCATGTCATGTCTGATTTGTAATTGTTTTAGGTTACAGTCGCAGTCATATTTGAGTCGCTATAAGGGATTCGTAAGCTCAAATTCCCTGTCATCTCCTCTTCCTGGATGTTTGACTGTTACTTGTCAAATCTACGGTACAGTAATAATTTTAAATTTAGTCTCCAATTTATTCCATTATTACTGAAATATTGAAATTTGTCAAGTTAGCAAATTGTGTTGTTTTAAACGCCTGTTTCTTAATAAATGATACACTACAGGCTAAATACATGTGCGTATATCCCAGTGGGCACTGAAAAGAAGGTGAATTAAATTAAGCAAATGTAACAAATGAGGAGCGAATTTTATGTGTTTGAATACTACACAGGAAACACTTTCGACACATATACTCGTAGGAACGTGTTTCCGGAAACGATCCTATCCAAAATGCTGTCACATACCTATTGTAATTTAGTTTACACTTTGTTGTAGACACTTCCGTTTTTTTATGTACCCTTCTTTGAGGTAAGTTGGTCGTTATAACAACATGAGCTCATACACAATACTGAGGAGGGTAATGATACAATTAGTAGAACTGTATTCCGTCATCAAGTTTTACACACTTGTCGTTTCCTTTTGGCATTCCGCTAAACTAATTTACGATACAGACTCAAATAAAGTGATCATTAAGAGACGACTGTCCAGTTTGTTGACGCTTCAGAATTGTAAATATTTAAAGTCGAATTATTGAATTATCTAGTGAATAACTTCGATCATTATTGTTACTAACCCTTGTTATTACAAAACATATAATCTTGGTTACACACGCAATGACTAGACCAATTTCAAATGAATCAATTGCAAGTACTCGTACTAACGACGAATACTAAATACAAAGTTATAATGAACAAAACATAACATATTTACCAGTAACCTTACATCTACAATGTCATATTTCTGTGTGTCAATTTGATTATGACGTGCTTTTAGAGATAGGCATATGATTTCAAGCGACGTGAGGTTACCTTTGTATAACGAGTTTTAAATGATCGAGTTTACCCTATATAAATAGAAGGTAGTACAATGGCCACGTTTAACCGCAATGGATACGAGGGTCATTCAATAAATTCGTGGACTAGACTCATCATTTTAATACACATAAGCGTAAAACTAAGTATATCAAACAAAACTACAGCCTTTCTGACAAAATTGCAGAAAATTTCGCTCGAAACGACGCATTTTTAAAGAAAATATCGCTAAAACAAAACTATCACCTTACCACAATCACCACACAGTGCAATATCTATTCTGAGGTCAGCGACGTTATTGAGGCTTAGATATTTCTCCAATGGTTTCCCCGAAATTGAAATATGTCTTACATATGAAATTAAACGTAAATATTTAAATTGTATATTATTAAATATTTCTACCACAACATTATATATATTCAAAGTTATGGATTAAACAAGACTTAAGGTTTGTATGTTAATTTGAAACTCCTTGTTACTTATGACTGGCGTATCCTTTAACCTCACTACATTTGCAATTTTCGTCCGATCCCTGTTTCGTTTTTAACACCATGCCGCTCTTCAAAAATATGATTTTTCCACTAAAATACAGTGACACTTAATACTGCATGTTCTCCGTTTGCTCTCATTAGCAGCGTATATGTGTTTGTTGTGTATTTCCAAGACAAGTACACAATTTAATAGTCGCACAAATTTCCCTACGTAAATTCATCATCTTTATGACGTAAATGAAAACATGACAGACATAGGTCAAATACTTCTCAATTCAAACTCAAACGTCCAAATATTTTAATAATTTCACGAAATCTTAAGATACTATCTTGCAATAATCTGGCAAACATATTGGAATGTAAACTAATTAGTTCGGACTTCATAACTAGTTGAACGAGTGAAAAAGGTAGTTACGTCGGTCGGGGATGGTACCGCGTTACTATGGTAATGAAACGGCTTACGCCACGCTACTGTGTCGCATAATCAAAGATACATTTGTATCTACAGTAGGTAATAGATACATGTTTATAATGATATAAGAAATTATTATTTAAACATAAATATAACAAATGAGAACGCTTGTCTACGAGTATATTGAATGCCCCTCGTATGACGAAACCGAGAATAATATCCGTATTTAAATTGACAACTGTTGAAACACTTGGTACCAGCTTCCATAAATTCGTATCCGTTGCATATAAACATATCCACTGTACTACCTAGTATTTTGTTTGATTATTCAAGGCTTATGATACAATAAGTACTTAAAATACCAAAACCAAGTGGCGTTGCTTAACCATGTATCTTTAGTACACATGTGTCGGGTACATGTAGTAAGAAGTCCACAATACAAACACCATGTAAGGAGGGTTTCATCTGCATGAAATGAACTTTACTTCAATCGTCCTTGGTACATCTCTTCTATGATTGTAGCTTACCTTAAATTGGTAAGAAAAATCAACTGTCACTACATATTATCACTTGAATGAATAGCATGTGTATGTACGTATATATACGGCACTTAAAGTTGAAAAATAGTACATTGAATGCCGGTAGATGATAAACATGACCTTATAAACATGTTGTAGTTTATTTCAGTTTTACGTCCAACGTAATCACTGACCGCATACACTTTAATTACAGAACCTACAAAAATAACCATATTCAACCTACAGAAATTCCATTAATATGTGTTGACATTGAATCAATTAATAAATCATGGACAATGATATACACAGTTTGGCTTCATGAGGGGGTGGTGGTATTGTCGTTATTAAGCTTAGCATCTAACGTTTACAAAGTTTGCCGGTCAATTTCTGAATCTAGTTATTCGCAGTTTTCATATTAACAATATTCTTTAGTTGTTTTCTAGGAATGTGGCCAATGATATATTGGAAGGTTGATAGGTCAAAACATACCAATGTTTCATAGAAAGACTTCAATACAATGCCTGACTTGATGAGCTTTATTCATAACAATGGAAGACGTGTCGAGTGTGGCCATTTTTCTAGGAACTATCATTATATCGATGTGAGATATATTGTCACAATATACATGAAACATTTAGGCGAATAAACACTGTATTCATTCTATTATACTTGATACCATTATCAATCATTTTATTATGGTTGATGGATGTAGATGGTTTATGTCCTTACGACATTCAGATCTGTATATGACAGGAACTCTGTATGTTTTATATTTACTATATACCATTTGTGTTTAGAGCAATAAAACTTCACATTCATGAAGTACATATCAAAACATAAATAGTTATACGTGGGGTGTTCCACAATTAATAGGACTTTTTTCATAGCGGAACGGCAAATCAGAAATTAAGAAAAAGAAATCATAACGACATACACAGAATATTACGTTATACTACGTAACCAATCTATATAGTTGCATGTGAATGTAATATTGTATGTATATATGTATTACTATGTATATGTCTTATGGAAATAAAAAATTTAAAGACAAAAAAAAAAGAAATTAAGAAAGAAAACTAATTGCATATAATACAATTTTGATCTTTCAGTGACAAATATGTGAACTATCAGAGTCTTTGGATGAAAAATAAGACATTTATTAAATACGGTATGTATCAAGGAGGCGGGTCGCACAGTGACGTTAATATGACGTCGCATTTCAAGCACAATATTCTAACATAAAGAAACATTTAATATTTTTGTTTAAGTTCATCATGACTTTCTAAACAGATCTTATAACACTGTTTCCGTATCCCTGTTCACAAAAATGTCTTGCAATGATGTTAGAAATTGCATAAACCTTGGAGCGTCTACCAGGGTATAAATAGTGTTTATTAACGTCAACCTTATTTTCTATGACCACACCTGTGCTTAGTTGTAAGTTTATAAATCCGCAATCTGCAAACAATTTGGGTCAACAGAATACAAGTGACTGCATAATGCCACTACATTTTGTGCATTTAATCATTTAATTGGTTAGCACTGTTGGTTTTCCAAATGTATACCATTATTTGACAACCGCGCGGTTTCTGTTTAATGGCGTTGACGTCATTTTCATCCATGACGCACTTAGACACATACCTATGAAAGCTGACTTATGATAACAAACACGGACCGATTTCTTCGAAAGTTCACATGCGCATGTGAAAGTCATCCACGCAATGCCTTAAAAGTAGGCTTTAATATAAATCAAGTGGTAATTGAGATATTCACATATTTGATAAGGATGGTAATGACAAATAATAGTGTGACCCGCCTTTGTGTTACATGGTTTCTATGACAACGCTTTGTATGAGCATCATCAGCAACAACGAAATACTGATGCTACCAGTACATAGAGCATACATTGCTAGGCATATGAGACAATTTTTATTAAAATATATGTGTTGAGTAAGAAGTTATGAGAAAAGTCCAATTATTTCTGGAACACCCCTCGTATAACAACTTTTACATCGAAACGAATGGCAACACTACATTCACAAAACTTTCTCAATGAACCAACCACCGACAGACGCTAAGGCATAAGGTATTCTATCTATTTTTATTACAATTATACCAATGTACGTTTTCCCCAAATACTGACCAAATTGCACTGTGATAAACCTCTGTAGTTTAATTCATACTGTAATATTTATGAACACGATTTCCTAAGAAACGAATAAAGATCGAAGGCAACGGTATTATTATGTTCACTAATGCCGGGTTTTACGATTCACGCAGTGTGTCCTTTCTTTCAACAATTAATCGCACGACGATTATTATCTCTCGTTTTCTAGGACAATAATACTTTTTTCAGAAGAAACTCGTCTCCGTTATTATAAAGAACCGTAAGGCATAGGAATGCCTTTGAGGGAAACGTCTCATCTAATTGTTTTTTTTTCTGCAACGGTTTAAAAAGTAATACATCTTACAGTTTAATTTAAATCCTTAATTCGGCCCGAACTGTGTATGTTTCTATGATTGAAACAACCCTTCTTGTTACGAATACAATCGTTACCAATTCATCTGATACATGTAGTTAGTATTCAGCTGGTCGGGTTGGTGAAATTGAGTTCTTCCAATTTATCAAATACGTGTCGAAATATGATGAAGACTTGTTTGTTTGTGTGTCAACGTATATGGCGCGACGATGTTCGGTGCGAGTTTCGGGATCGGAATGTTCCGGGCTCAGTTCCCGCCTGCGTTCGAATGGATACATGTGAGTGTCAGAATCAATGTGATTTGGCTACCAGCGGCGACGAAAGTTATGACAAACTCAGAGACTCAATGGTTCGTAAGTCTACGTACTTTTTTTTGAAAGCAAAATAAGTGGATACAAATGTACCTTACTTATTGAAATTATTCAATTCGACTATGATACTACACGAATGTCAGTATACATTTAATGTGTTGGATAGATTTGATCATACAAATTTATAAAACAAGGCTTTTATTGGAGTGTACGTGAGCAAGGAATAGAGTTAGGGAATTCAGAACAAGCTTACAGCATAGATTATGGCAATGATGCTAAAGAAGTACATCCTTTTCCAAACATTAACCTCAATATTCTTAGAAATGGTATATAATTATTGTACAAAGGAGATTTGCTATTACGTAAGACAGTGGCTTTATTTACCTAATTTACCACGGATATTTGTTATTTCTTTAAGAAGAGGGGTTGTATTTACTTACAAAATGAGTTGGATAATTACTAGTATTGTACCGGGGCCACACTATGGCTGTAATCAGTATTTATCAGGTCAAGTAATCTTTATATAATATTTACTCCGCTTATTTAGATGTTTCTAAGCAAAGTGCATAGACTTCGTAAAAAAGAATTGACTTTTCCCTGAGTGGAATTGAACAAATGAGTATGTTTTATTAGATTTCATGTTCTATTTATTAAACTGTTCCTTATTCGTTGACCTTTGTACAAAAAATGACTATTATTGTTCATCATTCGTACAAAATTAACAAGGCAATATAAATATAATAGCCGAGCGAAGATAACTTATTTAACAAAAGTCCAATCGCAGAACCAAATGTTCAACACACAAATGATGCCGAAAACGAAGTTAAGCTAGTAACAGTTCAGTTTCATGCTACCAAAAGGCGCTAATACCCATTTGAAGCTACTTAAATGACGAAAGACATTTTTTCGTTATTTCCAGCGGAAGAAATGCTGACAACTGTCTGAATGAATTATGCAATAAATGAGTGCATGAATATATCCATTGTACTTAAAGAGGCGTTAACTATAACTTTGATCGATTAAATCAATTCAGGAATAGTAAACATTAAATGAGAATCATTATTGCTTAAACTCCTCAAAATTTTAACAATAAGCGCCCACTAATTACCGAGAAAAGAATGTAAACATATTTCCGTAAAGAGCCATAAAAGTCACGAGTTGTTTCTCTTTGTCCACATAATAATAAATCGCTGGAAGAGGTAAATTGTTATTGGTGATTTAAATATATATTTCGACATTATAGAGACGTATTTGCGCATATTTTGTTCTGACAAATTATGACAATTGATAGGTCTAGTGCTTTGTACATTTAGCTCATTTAATGTGATAGTAGAGTAAAAATATGCTTGTTATAGGGAATGCCTCTTTAATACGAGAAAAATATCATAATGTTGGAAATTGCCAATTTTGACTGAATATGTTTTCACCGCGTGGTACCACTTAACGACCTAAACATAATTGAAACAAAAGACAATGCAATTCAATGTGGAAATAGATACAGATATAAACCATTAATGAGAAATACAATTCCCATATCGATACAGAAATCTAATATTCTAACATGATTCGCGGATTAATCCAATACACAAAGAACGAACCGAACCATGTTTTATTGCCCCCATAATAAATAGCTGCCACATTGGCTGTCACTATTTACGCCCCGTATACAGCAAATTGGTCATATCTGTTTGTGCGCTCTAAAATGGCAAAACAACTCAATAAAATACATAATAAGCATTTATTCAATACACTGTTTCTGCAAATAAACAAATAAAACTGCAAAAATGTGTTTCGCTTCTTCACAATACATCGAACTTTCAAAAAAAGTTCCAACTACCGTCGTGGGAAATAAATATCACGTGACATATTTATGAATGAAAAATGTAAACATTGTAGTAAATTATTCTTCCGGTTCGTAGTAAAATGCACTTCCGGTATGTTACGAAGTTTGTTTTTGACGGGGGAGGTAATTGTACCCGCTATTGCCACTCCATTTCAGCAATCGTGAAAGGTAAACAGGTAAAGTGGAATGTGCGCAGTTAAATAGTGCGGGATATTATCGTATTTAGAATCGAAATAAAAACTCTGTTCTTGTATATTGTCGGTGAATAAAACACAGGCACTCGTTCGGATGCGGAAAATTAAATCACTCGTGCTACGCACTCGTGATTTATTTTTTCCGCATCCGAACTCCTGCCTGTGTTTTATTCACCGACAATAAACGCAGACAGATTTTTATTTCTTAAATTATGAACAATAAGTGTTTACATGCATCTGTAAGAGTACGTACATGTTATTCACAAATTTTGTTGACAAATAATAATTAGTAATACTGTTTTAAGAGTTGTTCCAAATTTCTGATGAAACAACACATTTATAATGTTGAGGCATACAACATCGATTCGCGTTATCTATAAAACAGATCGAAGAAAGAATGAGGAATTCCAAACATTTCATCGTGTCACTATATTTTGCCGTGGTCTTTCAGTTTTGAGAGATATATTTATAAAGTCTGTTTTTCTGGGAAAAATAATACGGTCTTGTAATAGATTATATCACATGACTTTCCTTGTATCCAAGTTAGTATAGCCAGTACGTATAAAGTTATACGTACCACGTGTAGTATAGGTGTTGTGTTTTTCCAATAAATCAATGCGTATTTTACGTTTTTAGTGTCGTATGATATAAAGAATCTAAAGCTCGTTGTCAATTGATATATTTATATTAAACTCGTTCAGGAAATATTATTAGCTCGCCAGAGGCTTGCTTAATAACATTCCCAAAACTCGTTTAATATAAATTTATATCAATTGACAACTCGTGAAAGATCCTCTATATCCCTTTCAAACACAACCCCACTTCCTTAATTTGCAAATATTCATGAAACAAATACACGCACGTGGCTTTGCGTGTAAATTATGATATTTATGTGAGAGTGGCAGCTTGTGATAATTTTCGCACAGATAAGGAAACATTTTTGGGTTCATTGACACATTGGTGACACTTGATTAGATACCGAATGCTTGAAACAACCAATGATACATTTATTTCAAACATGTATGCCAAGTTAATAAATTGTTGAATGAAATTATATTTGTGTGAGTGGCAGCCTGTGGGTGTATTTGCACTTGTTTGTGCCAGATTAGGAAATATTCTTTTATTTTATTGACACAATGTTGCTATTTTTTCGATGCCCAATGCTTTAAACATCCAGTGGTTAATTAAGTTGAAACAGTTATGTCAAGTTAAGAAATTCCCAAAAACTTTTTAAGTGGCAAGCAAACATAATGTAAAATAAAACATTGTAACACTATTGTGATTATGATGTCGACAGTCGAAAGTAAAAAAAATATAAAATGTGATATTCTGGGCATATTTTATTCTTTTAGTGATGTTCTAAATTCTAAAGTAACTAACTGACAGAATCAAAATAAATCGGTGTTCGATTTTATAGTTTTGGTGACAGTTCTGCCAATATAAGGAAACAATAACTATTGTATTGTACAGTCATTTATATACATGTACGTACCTGTTTCCTGAAATCTTTCAAGACTTGCCGTTTCATTACATTTGTTTGCCATTGGAAGTAGATGATATCGTGCGTTCTTCGAATGACCATTCTTGGCAGTGGTCAATTTAACCGACAATTTGATTAAAGCGTGTGCTGTCAATGATTTTCTTCAAAATGTTTTTCAAGAAGATTCTTTTGTCACAAAGTGTTGATTTGTTTACACCATTCTTTGAGTTTAATGTGCATGAAATAATAGACATAAGCCGAAAAAAAAACTTTTCACTATCGTTTACTTAGATCGTCCGACTAAGCAATATCTTCGCCAGATACGATAAGAAACAAAGTCAACTTTCTAACCATCAAATAATTACAGTTGTGCAACGTCATCTAACGTAACAAAATTGTCCTTTCTTTCTTTGGCATTCGGTTTAACTTATTCACGATCCAGACACCTATTTACTGAAATAAATTGGTCATTATGAGATGACTGTCAAGTTTGTTTACGCTTCAGAATTGTAAATATTTGAAGTAGAATGACTTCATTATCTAGTGAATAATTTCGATCATTTTGCGTGTTGTTACGGAGTACAGTAATTAGAGTTGCAAACAAAATGTCTAGACATGTGTAAACTTCATTGACCAACGCATATTATGAGTTAATCTTACAGGGAAGGCAACCGATCACAGAAAACAGTAGCAACACAACATAACATAGCTACACGGATCAATGCCCACACATAACCCAGTAAAATGATTAAAAGCCAAAGTCTTCGTTGAAAAATGCAATATGACCTAGTTGCACAAAGAAATAACAAAACACAGCAGTGATCATAAGAGACCGAATGAAACAGGCAACAGCTATATAGCATGACAGTTACAAATTGAATGCTGTTACTGATGACTGTCGAGGAAACGATTTTACACAACATAAATATGTGCCAAGCATCAAGCAAATACTTCTCATAGTATATGCATCAATTATTTTACTAGTGTAGAATAGGAGTATATATATAACGTTTGAAGTCATAACATAAATGTTGTTCATTACTTGATGAACTAACTAAACTATACTGAGCAAAACAGCTAACCGAACGCTTTTTAAATTTGAATATTTCAGTATCCTGTAAGTGCACAAATCTAACATTTAACATGTTAATTTCAATATGAATTGTTCACCCAATGGAGCTTACATTTTTGTACCACATGAAAATACATGCCAAAATAACTCATCCATGACGAAAAAGCTTCAAATCCCATTTTACACGTTGTGATAGCTTGCTCTCAAGTTGCACTAGTTTTGTGAGCATGTTGTGTAACATTAGTTTCCTGTATTTCATGGGAGTGTGCATACCAATGTACATAAAAAGACACAAAACAGTACATGTATATTGTCAACATGTCTTCGTGCCGTAAGTAATTAATACATTGTTGCAGACAAGACGTCAACTTAAAATACATGCAAAAGTACATCGAATGCACTACATTGTATATACCCCTTTGAATCAATAAAGGGCCGTGATTAATGATTTTACTATCCAGTTTGTAAAAATCTCTACTGAAAGGCAGCCTGTGAATTTTTGGAAAGTTTACGATATTTAATTAAAATCCTACTGGAGTACTAGTAACCTAAAATAAAATTGAAGTCCTTGTTGACAACTCAGAACGTTTAGATGCAAGATAGATAATGCACTGGTATGGAACAGATAGTTAAAATACACAAAACTGTCAGCGCTGTCTGCGTATTTGAATGATCTGTTTATGCATTGTTTCTCGTGAAAAGTCTTTGGGATTAATATTCGATAGCTATCTATTAATGAATCAGTTTATTTTAACTTTCAATGTCAGAGATAGATAGTGTGTACTTGGAAATAAAACATGTTCTAAACTTTTAAAACAATATGTAAATATGTAAATAAAACATACTTATGGTATCAAAACGTTCTGTTGTATATGCTTTTATTCAAAGTGTTAAATAAAAGAAAACATAGTTGGTTTATGTCGAGAGTCTTTAACAGCTTTTGTTTTCGTTACAAATAGCGTTGCTCAATTAATTAGAACATTCACATATTCCCTGTGTTTGTAACTAGTTGTTATTTACTCGAGAGTAATAATTTAAAATAGTATCAATTAATTAACATCACGCGAACGAAGTACGGCTTTACTTACTCTTTACATCTAAACGATCATCGAAGATTAGAAGTACATGTAAGCAAAGAAAACAAATAAAAATATTGAGAACATCGCTTATACATGCATTAGTCGATGTTGAATTCAGAACAAACAACTTTATACTCCATTCATTGAAACGTATAAATATAGCATCAACAGAAATATTAAACAGATATAATCAGGCTAGGTGATTTATTACGATTAAAAAGAAGGCAAATACAAATTAAATAGTGCTCCAACTCTGAATGCCTGTTTGGCGCCTTTTAAATGTCTAATTTACAATTTGCATGTTTGTGCCAAGAAGAGATGTTATTCAAGAACAAGAAAACGACTTGTCAGGAAACGCATGAATAATGCGGATTTGAATGATCACTTCTAAGTATTATCATCGGACAATCACGAGAAAACCTACTTTCAACGTCGAAGACAAATGTATAGTGATGTATATCTTGATCGTTTTAGGAAACAAGTATGTAGATTACTGTGATACACAATTTATCTGACCATTATTGAGTCTGTTCCTCAGATTTGTTGAAAGATTGTGCAGGGATAAAAATGGAATAAGCAAATGCTATATAATTTGAAATAATAATGTTATAAATAGAAACATTGTATGTCCATTACCAAACAAAACATAATTTCTTCGTTTGATTAGTTGAATGAATATTCGTTTATTTGGGATTGAATTGTCATCAGTGGCTGCTTAATGCACATGTCATCTACTGTGAAATAACAACGCTATGTCAATAAACCCCAGAATACTTCTTTTGTTTATCTGGAACAAACACACATATCATACAGTATCACTTCGAATACAACAACAACCTGACAAACAAACAAATGCCCTTTACATACAAAGCCACGTGCATAATTTGTTTCATGAATATTTGCAAATTAAGGAAGTTGAGTCATGTTTGAAAGGAAGCATCTGTTACAAGCCTGGATTACCCGATCTCATGTGTACATCGAATGCAGTGGTATTAAATTCCCTTTAAAAAAATATAAGCACACAACATACATGTAACACTCAGTGCAGTGTTCCAGAACTCAGCTTGCCATTTCAAGAGTCCACTAAAAGACAGCCGGTGAATACTTGGAAAGCTTATGCAATTTAATTAAATTCCTATCAGAGTCAAGTAACGCTAAATTAATTGAAGTCCTTGTTGACAATTCAGAATGTTAAATGGCAAGCAAGATAATGCACTGACCAGTACGAAAGAGAGAGTAAAAAATACACAAAACTGTCCATACTGTCTGTGTATTTGAATGATATATCTATGCATTGTTTCTCGTGAAAAGTATTTGGGATAAATACTCGACTTCTACCTATTATCCAATCAGTTTATATTAACTTTCAATGTCGGAGATTGATCTTTCGGACTTGGAAATAAAACATGTTCTAGAATATTAAATCATTTGTAAATACATGTACGAGGGGTGATCAATATATTCGAGTACTTTCCTTCTCAACTTTGAAATATTGGAAGTAGAGATATGAAATTACAAGCAGATGTAGATCAATCAATTATCTCGCGTTTCTTCTTATTTATTTTATAATAACGTCACTATTTACTTGATGACATTGCTTTTTGTAACCAAGGTGAAGCACACACCGTCGTGCATCTCGGCTGTAACGTTATTTCTGAGCAACAGCATGCTATGAAAATTAGTGCGAACCTTGCAAAATCCTCGAGATATCTCCAGAATTACTTGACTTGATTGTGCATTGATTGTGTCGCTCCAAATTGGCTATTGTCATATGATTTCGTTGCTTATGTGATTGTAGGGTCTCTGTCAAACTGTTGAATCGATAAAATAAGGATAAACAGCAAAATAACACCGCGTCTGTAAAATAAAGGAACATATCTGAACCAAATTTAACTGGCGAAAACGAAGACTAGCATAGGCTACAAAACATTAAATCGTTGACTCCAGATCCAAAGGGTTATTTCAATGTTGCACCCTTAACTTGCTAGGTCGTGCTTCATTCCTCATTGGAATACAAATGTAATCCAATCTTGTAAAGTCAACCACCCTTTCCTGTGTTTTGTTTCCAATAAGGCAAGGCTACTCTTTTCCACCTCACATTCCAGAATGTATGTTGCATATATCTCAACGTATTGATACCATTAGTACCGATAATGATTGTATATGCCTTATTCAAATAGGTAGGCCAAAAGAAAGTCACATTTTGTCTACATATGGCTTTCAGGATTTCTTTACATTAAGTATAGTCTCTACAAATGGTCGTTGCTCTGCGTATTGCATGCACTTTTTCCTGAATAAACTGTACATAATCCCTAAGTTTATAACTTGGTTCTTGACTTGAATAGTAAAAAGTTTCGATTAATATTACACAATGCGAACGACGAACGGCACATCGATGATTGGAAGTTTTAGTGCGAGTTTTATGACACAATTATGTAGATGACTCTGATACATAATTTATCAGACCATTATTGTAGTCTGTTCCTTAGATTTGTAGATAGTTTGTTTGAGGATTAAAATGGAATGAGCAAATGCTATATAATTAAAAATAATAATGTTATAAATAAGAAAAGTTGTAAGTACATAACAAAATGCAATTATTTCTCCGTCTGCAGAGTTGCATATATATTCGTTGATTTGTGGTTAAATTTTCACCAGTGACTGCTTAATTCACGTGTCGCCTACTGCTAAATAACAACATTGTGTCAATAGACCCCAGAATACTTCTTTATCTGGAACAAACACACATATCGTACAGTATCAGTTTGAATACCACAACAACCTGACAAACAAACAAATGTCCTAATTTACATACAAAGTCATGTGCAAGGTTAGATTCCTGAATATTTGCAAAATATGGAAGTTGAGGCGTATTTGAAAGGAAGCATCAATTTCAGGACCGGATTACCCAATCTCCGGAGATAAGATACATTACAAATGCATCTCTCAATATTGAAAGGCCACGACAAAAATATTGATAATATTATAATGGAATCGCTCATTCTGATTTGTCAGATACTACTGTTGCGCTTCGATATTTCTCACAGTCAAGTATTGTAAATATGTTGTTAAGTAATAAATGCTATTATCACATCTTTTTGACAATATTTAATTGATTATTATTATTTTTATTTAGTTTATTTTACATCACACAATCTAAGACGTATGGTTTTATTTCTTTAAATTTTGTCATACTAATTTCGGTTTAGGTCTATTTAGTTAGATTTTTCTTTTTATCTGCTTTCATTGAGGCTAATTGTGATTGAGAATAATTTACTGTAGTGATAATTCATTGTGATAATATTTATAATTATTCTTACTATAACCTATTAACTATCTCACTGTGATATATATATTTATTTGTATGCAATAATTCTGTGATATTCTTATTTTATTTGTATTCTTATTTATCCATTATAGACAGTAAATTACTTTTGCCTCTCTATGTCATGACATTAACTCAAGGACCACAATGGAAATAAGAGTTTTCTCTTTTTTGTGTAATCCTTGGTGTTGGTGTGCATGACATGGTTATTAATAATCATGCTATAATTTATTTTTAATTATATCCATGTTTGTTTTATTATAACCATGTATATGTACAACCTTTACCGAAATAAATCTATCTATCTATCTATGAATTGTCTCATAACATTAATGCTAATTGTATATTCTCTTAAAATAGTTATTACAATTACAAAAGATCATAACATATACAGCTGGACTGAGTAAACATCGTTCAAAAAGTTATCGTTCAAAATAGATCAGGCAAGGCAGAATTCAGACGAAATATAGCTGGGCACGACTGATGCATACACGTTGTAATCGCTGCATGGACTCTATATGAGAAATTTAAACACCCGTCGTATACACAACTGTCGTCTTTCAGTGGCATGGCTTCAAATTATGTTACATGCAAATAGTATAATTGAGGCAACTATGTACTCACAGCCGAAATATGATATTGATATAGATAAGTGATTACTTACTTACTTACTTACTATAAAAATGGAAGACATGTCAAGTGTGGCCATTTTTCTAGGAACTATCATTATATCGATGTGAGATATATTGTCGCAATGAAACATTTAGGCAAATAAACACTGTATTCATACTACTATACTTAATACCATTATCAATAATTTTATTACGGTTGACGGATGTAGATGGTTTATGCCCTTAAGACATTCAGTGCTGCATATGAAAGGAACTCTGTACGGTTTATATTTAGTATATACCATTTGTGTTTAGAGCAATAATACTTCACATCCATGTCGTGCATATCAAAAGATAAATAGTTATATAACAACTTTAACATCGAAAAGAAAGGCATTCACAAAACTTTCTCCATGAACCAACCACCGGTAGACGCTAAGGTATAAGGTACACTATCTATTTTTATTATACTAGTATACCAATGTACGTTTTCCCAAAATACAGACCAGATTGCACTGTGATAAACCGCTGTAGATTAATTCATTCTGTAATATTTATGAACACGATTTCCTAGGAAACGAATAAAGATCGAAGGCAACGGTGTTATTATTTTTACTCATGCCGGGCTTTGCGATTCACGCAGTGTGTCCTTTCTTTCAACAATTAATCGCACGACGATTATTATCTCTCGTTTTCTAGGAAAATACTTTTTTCAGAAGAAACTCGTCTCCGTTATTATAAAGAACCGTAAGGCATAGGAATGCCTTCGAGGGAAACGTCTCATCTAATTGTTGTTTTTTTCTGCAACGGTTTAAAAAGTAATACATCTTACAGTTTAATTTAAATCCTTAATTCGGCCCGAACTGTGTATGTTTCTATGATTGAAACAACCCTTCTTGTTACAAATACAATCGCTACCAATTCATCTGATACATGTAGTTAGTATTCAAGTAGCTGGTCGGGTTGGTGAAATTGAGTTCTTCCAATTTATCAAATAGTGTCGAAATACGATGAAGACTAGTTTGTTTGTGTGTCAACGTATATGGCGCGACGATGTTCGGTGCAAGTTTCGGGATCGAAATGTTCCGGGCTCAGTTCCCGCCTGCGTTCGAATGGATACATGTGAGTGTCAGAATCAATGTGATTTGGCTACCAGCGGCGACGAAAGTTATGACAAACTCAGAGACTCAATGGTTGGTAAGCCTACGTACTGCTTTTTTAAAGCAAAATAAGTGGATACAAATGTACCTTACTTAATGAAATTATTCAATTCGACTATGATACTATACGAATGTCAGTATACATTTAATGTGTTGGATAGATTTGATCATACATATTTATAAGATAAGGTTTTTATTGGAGTGTACGTGAGCAAGGGACAGAGTTAGGGAATTCAGAACAAGCTTACAGCATAGATTATGGCAATGATGCTTAAGAAGTACATCCTTTTCCAAACATTAACCTCAATATTCTTAAAAATGATATATACTTATTTTACAAAGGAGATTTGCCATTACGTAAGAAAGTGGCTTTATTTGCTTAATTTACCACGGATGTTTGTTTCAGTATTACTTTAAAAAGAGGGGTTGTATTTACTTAGTACGAAATGAGTTTGAGAATTGTATCCGGGTCACACTATAGTTATAATCAGTATCTATCAGATCAAGTACTCTTTATAGCATATTTACGCCGCTCATTTAGAGGTTTCCAAGCAAAGTGCATAGACTTCGAAAAAAGAATAGACTGTTCCTTGAGTGGAATTGAACAAATGAGTATGTTTTATTAGATTTTATGTACTATTTATTAAACTGTTACGTATTCATTGACCTTTGTACATTGTAGATTGATTATTCTTGTTCATCATTCGGACAAAATTAACAAGGGAATATATATGGAATAGCCGAGCGAAGATAACATATTTAACACAGAGTCCAGTCGCACAACCAAATGTTCAACACACAATAATGGCGAAAACGAAGCTAAGTCAGTAACAGTTCGGTTTCATGCTCACAAAAGGCGCTAATACCCATTTGAAGCTATTCAAATGATGAAAGACCTTGTTTCGTTATTTTCCAGTAGTAGAAATGCTAACAACTGTCTGAATAAATTATGAAATAAATAAGTGCAAGAATATTTCAATTGTAGTTAAAGAGGCGTTCCCTATAACGTTGATCGATTAAATCGATTCAGGAATATTATACATTTAATCAGAATCATTATTGCTTAAACTCCTCAAAATTTTAACTATAAGCGCCCACTTATTACCGAGAAAAGAATGTAAACATTTTCCGTAACGAGCCAAAATAGTCATGAGTTGTTTCCCTTTGTCCACGTAATAATAAATCGCTGGAAGCGGTAAATTGTTATTGGTAATTTAAATATACATGTATATTTTGACATTATAGAGACATGTTTGCGCACACTTTCTTCTGACAAATTATGACAATTGAATGCCTCTTTAATACGAGAAAAAATATCATAATGCTGAAATTGCCAATTTTGACTGAACATGTTTTCACAGCGATGTACATGTACCACTTACGACCTAAACATAATTGAATCAAAACACAATACAATTCAATGTGGAAACAGATACGGTTATAAACCATTAATGAGAAAAGTAATTCCCATATCGAAACAGAAATCTAATAACAATGAACAATATGTTTTTATATACATCTGTAAGAGAAAGGACATAGTATTCACAAATTTTGTTGACAAATAGTAATTAATAATACTTTTTTAAGAATTGTTCCAAATTTCGGATGAAACAACACATTTACAATGTTGAGGCATATACAACATCGATTCGCATTATCTATAAAACAAATCGAAGAAAGAATGAGGGATTCCTATCAGTTCATCGTATCACTATATTTTGCCGCGGTCTTTCAGTTTTGAGAGATACATATGTAAAGTCTGTTATCCGGGGAAAAATAATACACGGTCTTGTAATAGATTATCCCTTTCAAACACAAACCCACTTCCTTAATTTACAAATATTCATGAAACAAATGCATGCACGTGGCTTTGCATGTAAATTATGATATTTGTGTGAGATTGGCAGCTTGTGATGGTTTTCGCACAGATAAGGAAATATTATTGGGTTCATTGACACATTGGTGATACTTGATTAGTTGTCAAATGCTTGAACCAAATAATGATATATCTATTTTAAAAATTTATGCGAAGTAAATAACTTCATGAATTAAATTATATTTGTGTGAGGGGCAGCTTGTGGGTGTATTCGCACTTGTTTGTGCCTGATAACGAAATATTCTTTTATTTTATTGACACAATGTTGAGATTTTTTCGATGTCCAATGCTTTAAACATCCAATGGTGAATTAATTTGAAACAGTTATATCAAGTTAAGAACTTCCCAAATACTTTTGAAGTGACAAGCTAATATAATGTAAAATAAAACGTCATAACACTATCGTGAAAGTAAAAAGAAAATATAAAATGTAATATTCAGGGGAGAAGTTTTTCCTTTTGTGATGTTCTAAATTCTGAAGAAACAAACTGACAGAAACATAGTCAACATTCTAACCATGAAATGATTACAGTTGTACGACGTCATCTAACGTAACACAATTTTGCTTTCTTTTCTTTGGCATTCCGCTTAACTTATTCAGAATCCAGACACCTATTTACTGAAATAAATTGGTCATTAAGAGACGACTGTCCAGTTTATTTACGCTTCAGAATTGTAAATATTTGAAGTAGAATGACTTCATTATCTAGTGAATAATTTCGATCATTATACGTGATGTTAAGGAGTACGTAATCATAGTTGCAAACACAATGTCTAGACATGTGTAAACTTCATTGACCAAAACATATTATGAGTTAATCTGACAGGGAATGAAACCGAGCACAGAAAACAGTAGCAACACAACATAACACAGCTGCATGGACCAATGCTCACACTTAACCCAGTAAAATTATTAAAAACATAAGTCTCCGTTGAAAAATGCAGTATGAACTAGGTACACCAAAAAATAACAAAACACAGCGGTGATCGTAAGAGACAGGATAAAACAGGCAACAGCTACGATATATACAAAATGTAGCACTACAGTTACAAATTGAATACTGTTACAGTAACTGATGACTGTCGAGGAAACGATTTTACACAACATAAATATGTCCCAAGCATCAAGAAAATACTTCTCATAGTATACTAGTATGCATCAATTATTTTACTAGTGTAGTATAGGATAATATATATATAAATGTTTGAAGTCATATCATAAATGATGTTCAGTACTTGGTGAAATAACTAAACTACTTAATAATAAGTTCAGGAGAGTCTAGACACAGTGGTTGCAAACAAGTAAATTCAAATACGTCTATAGTGTATATAACGAACACAGAAAATATACAAGTTCCATCAGTGTCGAAGACCAAAGTTATTTTCTAGTGGATCTAAGTTGCATGGTTTGTTGTAATCATTGTTGTCACCATAGAATAATCAAAGATTAACTAGGCTACATGTAGATAGTTTGAATGCTTTTTGTGATTGACCCATGGCTTAACCTACTCTAGTTCGCTTGATTTCTAGTTATATATGCACCTTTTGGAAACAACTTATTGAATGCAAAAATAGTTTTTGGTGCCTGAATATATCAAACATGCATAAAGACAGTCGACTTAACACGTGTAAACTATCTCCACACTGTTACTAAACACTTTTTACTTTAATTTCCTCTCCAGACAAACGTTATCATTGGGCGAATATATTTCAATGCAAGACCCAGCAAATATTTTGTTATACACGTATCTTATTTGGTTTGCAATGATGATTTGTTACTGCACTATTCATGATTATGTTTTGACTTTTGACCAGTTTATCAAATGGAATGAAATGTAATACATATAATAGGGACTTCATTTTGAAACGCTATATATAATCTCCGTGTTCTAGAAGCTTAAGCAAAGTGTATATACCGCCAATCTGTGAATCGAGTAATTCGTGGTTGCTAAACAATAACTATTGTTAATTATTATAAGTTGTTTTTATGAGCGTCACTAGTTCCATATATAATAGATGTATAGTTCAAAACACACAAATGTTTTATAATAAGCGGTCAACACAATTTATGGTCAGAAATCACATTGTACATGAAACTTTTTCAATGCGTGCAGCCAATGTCGTTTTTTTGATAACCTGACATATTTACAATGGAAGACGAATTGTCACAGAATACACGAACGTTCAAGCTAATTCACATGGTATTCTTATAGTTGATAACACTACCAATAGCGTTTTGACAGTCGAGTGATGCTGCGGGTTTGTGGCCTTTTCACGCAAAAATACTATTGTTGTATATAACAACTATGCTTAATAACCTATTTACTCAGTTTGTTTACTAATATTTAGACTGTTTACAAGCATTGTGTCTTGGCTTCGTCAAAACTGAAAAAAGGCAATCCCTTGAGAGGAATTGACAATGATGATTGTATTACATCAGATGTCTAATATATCACCGCATCAATATAGCAAATGGTTCGTTATCTCCTTGATACAAAACTATAACCTTAGTTGTGTAGGTTTAAGGGACTATTCTTGTTCATCATTCGGATCAAATCACAAGTGATTATAAATGATAGAACATTATGAAGAAAGCTCCAACAAGGAAGGCTTTACCCAACTGAAAATGTCGAAAACAGAAAACTTTATGTACAATATGTATACCACAGTCATTGACACAGTTGTTTCCATAAATGTTCAAGGTATACGTCTCAATACATTAGTTTTCACATTCAAAGTAGAGTATTTCGTGTGCGTCAGATGATTATTCTTAGAAGTGAACAGTTGAACCGATTATTTGATATATAAGTTTGCTGCCAAATATTTGTCTTTTTTAGAATTTATATATTGTTGGCACATCATCACACTTTCAAATAGTATTGTTCGGTAAAGGGCACATAGACAGCTTTATTATCTGCAGCATTTGGTGTAACGGATTGGGTGGTTAGTTAAGAGAGACAGGAATGGTCGGTTTCCTGACCAATACACGTAACTTAAGGTTTGAATTTACTGTTGTTCTAGTAAAACATTGAAATAAAATGTCACTGCATCTATTCAGCTACATGGTGGTATTCGCACTTTGCTTTTTATTGTTCCTTATAAAAGTTTCATTGGCTGAAACAATAGCATGTTTCGCGTTCTTGTCACTCAATTTTATGTTTGTGTTCTGATGATTTTACCTTCAAAGTTATTAGTATATTATACAGAAGAGGTGGAGATGGATCGGACACACGCTGTAAAGAGCCAAGCCCAACATAGCAAGGCAAGCCCTGGATTGGAACCCTCAAGAACAAAGAAGAAGAGGGATGCCTACAAATTTCTAGCGCAGAACACTGGACATTGAGCTACGAAAGACAAGGATGCCATGGGGAGAAGCAAACGTACGGGCTATGGACCGAACCAGATGGAGAGCTGTGGTTAAGGCCATATGCTCCGACCGGAGCGAAGAGGAATAAGTAAGTAAGTATATTGATATAGAATACCAGTCGCTTTCAAGAGTTATATTATGAATTAGGCATATTGTAAAATAACTCACTATATGTTAAAAAGTTTCATTGGACAGAACGTTTGGGTATGATGTGGGCCTTTGGCAGTGAATAAAAAGATGCAAAAGTGGGTTATTTTAATTAACAATGCTAATGTTCAAGTAGGTGATGACTGTGAAATTGCTGATATTTTTAGAAAATATAGGGTCAGTTGAGTGAAAGCATGTGCTTGTGTCTAAGACAGCTGAACACATAATTCAGCCATGTAGAAAACTAGACATTGATTTCTGAATATTCTATATTGAACAAAATTATGCATTATGAGAAGTATATGCAATGTTGGTACCATTGCGTTTTTCGATTAATGTCAACATGTCTTCGTGCCGTAAGTAATTAACACATGATTGCAGACAAGACGCCAACTTAAAATACATTTAAAAGTACACCGAATGCAGTTAAATTATATACCCATTTAAATTGAATAAAGCGCCGTGATTAATGAATACGTGCACTACTACACAACTCAGCTTGTCAAAGACTACTGAAAGGCAGCCTGGGAATATTTGGAAAGTTTACGATATTTAATTAAAATCCTACTGGAGTACTAGTTACCTTATATAAAATTGAACTCTTTGTTGACAACTCGGAATTATAAGTCTAAAGTTAGATAATGCACTGGTATGGAACAGCTAGATAGTAAAATATACACAACTGTCAACACTGTCTACGTATGTGTATGATACATCTGTGCATTGTTTCTCGTGAAAAGTCTTTGGAATTAATACTCGATATATACCTATTATCAAATCAGTTTATATTAACTTTCAATGTCAGAGATTGATCGTCTGTACTTGGAAACAAAACATGTTCTAGAATAGTAAATCATTTGCAAAGACGTTGGGTAAAACAGTTATGGTATCAAACCGTTCAGAACTGCTTTGGTTCCAATAGTTAAGTAAAAAAACATAGTTGGTCCATACTAGGGACGATCAAAAAGTACTAAGACTGGAACCCTTATTGGATACTTAATATTAAATCGGAATAAAGTTGCGAAAAAATGATATCCTATTTATCGCGTAATTCTATCATGTCTGTTCAAAATATTGCATTTTAAAACGATGGTAACACTCACCCGGCGCAGCCCATCAATGACCACTGATGTTGACAACATAATGAACTATATCTTCACTACTATCGCATCGTAAGATTTCAAACATCGGCACACCTTACTTGTTAGATGTCGGACTTTGTCTGCAAAAAATGACGATATGTAAACTATAGGTGCTGAAATAAACATAAGATCAACTCCATGAGGCACAACTTCGGAACGCAAAAATGACGTCATGTGAACGTAAGAGAAAAACAGGTTCCGTCAGCAATAAGATGGTATGAGCTCGAAATAGTATTAACATTATCGTAACTACAAAAGGACATATTTGTGCAGTTATTTCTTGAGTTTAAAAATGTCACATAGTTATTGCAAATGGTTGTTCTGGCGTGAAAGGCATGTTAGTTATAGGAAAGGACAAAAAATATAACGTCAGTTACCTTGACATATTAAATTTATCAACTTTTTATGGGACAGGTTCTCGCCGAGATATTCGAATAAATCTTGAAAATGCATGCGATTATCACAAACGATCTACGTGTATATAGCTCTCTGTCAGTGTGGCCATACCACGTGACCATGACATCACAAACGGCTATAAACCAAGTAATTTTTTGATAATAAACCGTCGACTCGGAAAGGAAAACAGGCGCAAGTATTTTATTTCTTCATCGATTTCTATGACATATAGCCCATGCTAAGCGGAGAGTGATAAGCTTTTAACAAAATATAGTGACTCTATCCGTAGCAGGGCCGTTTTTGCAAACATTCGGTGAAACCTTTGCTTCAGTTTGTTTGAAAGCGGACTACTTTGCCAAGCCGTTCTGCTTTTTCTTGTATTATCTGCTTTATTGTGCCTGAAGACTGATGTTTAAACCAATCGGTAACATCGGGTGCTATTTCGCATCAAACAAGATACATATTGTCACAATGCATGGTGGAAATCTTACATTTCCCTTTGATTTCTATTTGTGGCTACACTTGCAAGACTAAATTACCGGCTACAGTTGCAAGCTGTTTTCAGAATTCGCTACAATGCAAATCAAATACCATCCAGTATTAATGTTATTTATTTAGTTGTGTTTCATTTGTTACTGTTACAGAACAAAACACGCTGGTACACTACACTAAGTAGCAATAGTTTACAGAATATACATGTAGGTTGGTTGTGCTGATTTTCTCGGTTATATATAACATGTTATAATTATTCAAACAAGTGTAATAACAGTTGCCCTTTTTGGCAAATGAATAACGCGAAAATGGAAATCGCTCTAATGCTACGGTCACAATGCTCGTACGATGTCCGTGCGGATTTACAAACTCGTACGAGTAGGCTACGAGTCCAAAATATTTCAAATCCTAACGGTATTGGTAGGTTCTTAGCTTCTGTTCACAGCTCGTACGGACCTCGTACGAATAAAAGAGAATGCCTCGTACGAGGTCCGTACGGACATCGTAATCTTCGTACGGAGATCGTACGGGACTCGTACGGAGATCGTACAGGGTTCACACGGTACTCGTAGGTCAAACGAAGCTCGTAAGTCACTCGTACGATGTCCGTATGGTGTCCGTACGTTGTCGGTAAAATGCTCGCACGATGATCGTACGAGGTCCGTGCGACAATAATAAAATTCTTCGGCATTCTTCAACTTTTCCAGGTCACATTAATCGTACGAGCTCCGTGCGAGTCGAAATTTATCAATGCCGTACGGAGTCCGTACGGGGTCCGTGAGGACATCTTAAACTCGTACGAGCATCGTACGGATTTTTGTAACTCGTAGAGGACCCGGGAGCTCGGTGAAAAGTTTTAACCGAGCTCCCGAGTTGTCTACCAGCTCGTAGGTATATTTGAAGTAGGGAATTCACAAGGAAGCTGGCATCACCTGTTTTTAGTTTTTATTATATGTAGGACGATTGTAGAATATTCAAACAATATCGACTTAGTACTATATACACTTACGCACACTTCTAGCGCAACACTTTTATAATTCTAATTTCTCAGACACTGCTGAAGATATCAAGTTGCGCTTATAAATCATGTTGTTTTAAGTCATTAGCAATACAGGAATGTTGAAATCATTCATCCGTGACGCTTTGTCAGTTCTGAGCGTTGCGCGGTGGTGATTTCTTCGTGCTGCACGTGCAAATGGTAGTCAGTGGCAAAAATCTAATATTTTAGTCATTGAGTTCCTCTCTGGCGACATGCAGTCCGACTGAAAAAACAGATTTGTATAAAAAATAGCCCTGATGACTATTGAAAGCATGGTCGCACAGTAGGAAATTTACAGAGTGGCCAATCCATTAGACAGGTATGCTCTGTAATTTATTACACATTTTTATAAAGGTTGAAAAAACGTTGAAATATCATCGTTTGTCAATATTTCGAATATAATAATAATACAACTAAAATATGATCAATATTTTCAAGTTTCATATCGTCAAATTTTTCGGCCGCCATGTGTCTACAATTTCAAGACTTCAGAAGTTGCAACTCCCCGACCGACTTAATGACCAGCCAAGGAAGTCTCACGGTAAGGTAACAACACAATGGCAGTATGTACAAATTGTTGCTGACCGTCTTCACGACCCTTTAAAAACAGCAACGTCGACTGCAAGAACTACACATGGACAGCATGGTGGGCCAGTCGGTCGCATTGTGTCGTTTTGTGACTTTTGATTTTACAGTGATACTAAATATTTGAACTTATTTTCACCTTACTGTTTATCAACTAGAATAAAAATGCTATGAGGCATTTGTAATGGGTTCGTTTATTTGTACTCCAAATTTTAATCAAATCCCTTCATGATCATTTGAGAAATCATGAAAAATACAAGTGTTGCGTTAGGAGTGTGCGTAAGTGTATATCGTACTTTATACGTTTATGGTGTATATTTCACCTAGTCAAACAATCTCGACTCTAGACTATAATATATATCGTACGTTAAGGAGCTAGAAAATAGAAATTTAAAAGAGCCTACAAGAAGACAGCCTCTCGTCTAATATATCACCATATCTTTTATCACGCATGATGCATTTTGATCCAACAATTCACCCGTAGTTTGAATTCACAAAAGAAAGATAGTTTTAAATCGTTGAACTTATTTTATTTCAGATTGTTGCAAAGCGAAATGCCATTTGTGTTCTTTGTGTACCAAGGAGTTCAAATACAAGAGGAACCTGAGAACACATTAATCCTATTTTGGATATTTCATCGTCGGTGAAAATTCTGTATCGTGGAACTTCTGTCGTTTACCAAGCATCTGTTCGGGATTTAGTTTTATGATGATTTTAGACAGAATATATAAGGCTGTTGTCCTGTCATCACTGAAAAATAATAAAGTAAAATCGATTAGTTTTTCCATCAGAAGTGTTATATTTAAAAGTGATTTCTTATTTGAAAATATGTTTTTATTCCCTTGTATTATTAAGTGAATGTGTGAATGTGTGAATGATCTTTAATTCGTAACAATTGTACGATAGTCAGTGCGACAATAAACGCTATCAATACCAGTCATAATTTTGCTATAGGCTTATGATCCATTGGTCGACTGAACACAAATGATACTTATTGGACAAGTGAAAGCTATGTTTATTCAATAAATATCTTGTAGCAATAAAGTAAATGTACGTACGAAAAATTGACAATGTAGTTTTTTTAATTATAAATTAAGTTTTCACACATGATCGGTAACATTGCTTCGCATTGTAGCGAATTCTGAAAACAGCTTGCAACTGTAGCCGGTAATTTAGTCTTGCAATTGTAGCCACAAATAGAAATCAAAGGGAAATGTAAAATTTCCGCCTTGCATTGTGACAATATGTATCTTATTTGATGCGAAATAGCACCCGATGTTACCAATTGGTTTAAACATCAGTCTTCAGGCACAATAAAGCAGATAATACAAGAAAAAGCAGAACGGCTTGGCAAAGTAGTCCGCTTTCAAACAAACTGAAGCAAAGGTTTCACCAAATGTTTGCAAAAACGGCCCTGCTACGGATAGAGTCACTATATTTTGGTGAAAGCTTATCACTCTCCGCTTAGCATGGGCTATATGTCAAAGAAATCGGTGAAGAAATTAAATACTTACGCCTGTTTTCCTTTCCGAGTCGACGGTTTATTATCAAAAAATTACTTGGGTTTATAGCCGTTTGTGATGTCATGGTCACGTGGTATGGCCACACTGCTGTGTTTCAAGTATGTATTAAGCTACATTATCATTATAAATAGCGTTATTCATACCCCTATGAGTGACACTAACGACGTTAAAATAGCGTGACGTTGTTTTGTGCGCCGGATCGGCGTAATTGTCTATGTTTAGACACATGCAACTCTCGAACCGCGGATTTTATCATAATTGCACAATTTGCAGAAAAAGGATTGAAATTTTATTTTATATAAAATTAATTTTTTATTGTTTAACAGTGCGGGTGATATGACAATAATCCTAGTACTTTTTTAACGTCCCACGTATATGGCTGTTGGGATTCCAGAATATATTGTATATTCTCTACAAACGGTCGTTGCTCTATTAATTAGTACATTCACATATTCCCTCTGTTTACAAATTGTTTGTTTACTCGAGAATTAAATAGTTTCAATTACTTACCACCACGCGATCGAAATACTGCTTTACTAGTATTACATCTAAACGTACATCGATGATTGGAAGTTTGCAAATTAAAAAAAACAACACATGTTTTCTACGGAGAAATTTCGATTATACATGCATTAGTCAAAGTTGCATTCAGAACAAAAAACACAATACTCCATTCATTAAAACGTATAAATATCAACGAAATATTAAACAGATACAATCAGGCCAGCTGATTTATTACGTTTTAAACGGATACAGAATACAAATTAAATAGTTTTCTAACTCTGGATGCCTGTTAGGCGCCTTATAAATGACTAATTTACAATTTGCATTTTTTGCCAACAAGAGATGGAATTCAAAAACAAGAAAAACGACTTGTCAGGAAACGCATGAATCAAGATGCGGGTTTAAATGATCATTTCTAAGAATGATCATCCGCAAACACGATATAATCTACTCTCAAAGTCAAATATAAATGTATGAAGATGTATATCTTGTACGTTTTAGGAAACAATTATGTAGATGAGTGTGATACAAAATTTATCTGACCATTATTGTAGTCTTTTCCTTAGATTTGTTGCAAGATTGCGCAGGGATCAAAATGAAATGAGAAAATGCTATATAATTAAAAATATATTTGTTATGAATAAGAAGAGTTGTAAGACCATTACAAAATACAATAATTTCTCCGTCTGCATAGTTGCATGCATATTCGTTGTTTTGTGGTTAAAGTGTCATCAGTGACTGCTTAATTCACGTGTCGTCTACTGTGAAATAACAACACTGTGCCAATAAACCCCAGAATACTTCTTTATCTGGAACAAACAAACATATCGTACAGTATCAGTGCGATTACCGCAACAACCTAACAAACAAAAAAATATCATAATTGACATGCGAAGTCACATGGTTGATTTGATTCCTGGATATTTGCAGATTAAGGAAGTGGAGTTGTGTTTGAAAGAAAGCATCAATTACAAGACCGGATTACCCAATCTCCGGAGATAACAGACTTTACAAATGCATCTCTCAAAACTGAAAGGCCATAGCAAAAATATAGATTACTGAATAAAAATATTTTATTATTAATTATTATAATTGTTGATAAATGGAATCACTCATTCTGTTTTGTCAGATACTACTGCTGCGCTTCGATATTTCTCACAATCAAACATTGTACATTTGTTGTTTAGTCATAAATGCTATGAGTTGTCTCATAACAGTAATGATAATTGTATATTCTCTTAAATAGTATTACAGTTACAAAAGGACATTACATGGACAGCATAAAAAAGTAATCTGTTAGTCTTTTAATAAACAGCTGGATTGAGTAAACCTCGTTCAAAAAATTTAAAACTAGATCAGGCAAGGCAGTATTCAGACGAAATATAGCAGGACACGACTGATGCATAAAAAGAAAAAGTGTACACATCATTGTCGCTGCATTGGCTCTATATCAGAAACTTGACCACCCGTCGTTCACAGCTGTCGTCTGTCAGTGACATGACTTCAAAGTATTGTACATGTAAATAGTTCAATTGATAAAGGCAACTATGTACTCACGGCTGAAAGATTATATTTATATAGATAAGAGATGATACATTTGTATATCTTTAATCCAATTTCCTAGAGACAGAGACTAGAAAATGTGTGTACGGATATTAGATGTATGTATCGATACGAGGACTGTGTAACTCGTAAATATTGTACCGGGGAAACACTTTATCTGGTTTCACGAGACATTGTTCTATGATTTGATTATCGAAACATACAGATGTCCTTAGGCCATGAGAGATACAACACGTCGTTTATGTATACATGATAACGTCTTTAACTGTTACACTCAGGTGTCACTCATAATTGACAAATTGGAAGAACATGACAACTGTCATCATATTAACTCTCAATCAATTAATATAATCATATATTTTTACATGATTATTCTAATAAATGATAAGGAAATGTTTACCCTAATTTATTAACCTTTATGACATTTTATATCCATTTGTTGGATAAGGATAATAGTACCATTTCATATGATAATAGACTAGACATCAAATAAAACACTCATTTGTCCAATTCCTCTCAGGAAATTGCAATTCTTCTTTTGACGTAGGCTAGCCACAATGCTTGTAAACATCTAAATAATCAGAGTAAGTAGATTATAAAGCGTACTTGACCTGATAAACATTGATTACATACAGAACATTGTCCGGAACAGCAATGGTCGTACTCAACCTAATTGTGCCAGCAAGTTAGGTCACTATTCTTGAGATGATTGCAAGCAGCCATCGCAGATGAATTGGGTACTATTTCTAACAATATTAATTTTATATAGAGTAGATATTTGTCTGCTTTGAACTTCAGCATCGTTCCCATATCCTCTGCTTCAGCTTGTTGTGTACACAATCAGTCACACTTCACTAACTTTGTTTTCACTCCAATGCTGTTGAACAGAATCAAATCTATCCAACCAGAATCACTACAACTTTGAATATAAGCAACTGTTCACAAAGTACGATAATCTTATTAAATGAACAATAAGTAGAGTACCTAGAACATGCGTCCGTTCAACCTACTGTACAACTACTTCCCAAACCTCTCGAGCGACTCAAACATCGAACTATTTTCACACGTACATTCCTTCATTAGAACAACCAATCGTTTTGATGTATAATATTCATCTTTATGTATGCAACACCTACACTACGTACAAATTGATGACGACGAATCTTGATCAACGTTCATACATGAAACATCTTTGGAACAAACCACACGTCCAGGTGGCAAAGTGATCATATTCCTATAATTCTATCAATCTATGTATCTCTACACTCTTTCTATAAATCTATCAAACTACTGTCCCTACATTTCTCTCTCTCTTAAATATCCCATAGCTATATCCTCCCCTCTGTTTGCATTTTCCTACAGTTACAAACAATTAAGGAAAGAGTTTCTAAACAAGCTTAGCTTACTTCTCAATCATTGATTTGTATAAATAAGTTTATGTATAATATGTTATGAAATAAATATTGTTTAAACCAACTTCTTCCCGGTCATTGAGTCACAAGTCGGGTGTTGCATTTAGCTCGGCTGGTATTCACATAGCATTGGTTTTTGACCGAATTATATTCGATACACGCTAAATATGGAAATCACCAAGTCAAAGGGGTTATGGACATCTGGATCTTCAAACACTTGATTTTCTAGAAATCATCTAGAAAAACAATATGTTTTAAAAAATCGATGTCTACATTTAAGTAACGAACAATGTATCATTGCAGCAGTATAGACATAGATGTATCATATGCAGTAATGTATGTGCAATGCCTACTTAAGTATAGACTGCACTATTTGTTGAACTGAACCAACATGACCCGTCAGTAAACGTAAAAACACTATGAAGGGACTTATTAAGTAAACATAAAATAAGTTTTCAAGAAAATAAGCATTACGAAATATTCGTTCTTTTCAGTATTAACTACTAAAGTACTTTCCTATTGCCATCTCTCATTTTAATCCTTGAAGAGAAGACCGTTTCATTTTAATTTACATTTGTTTTTCATTTCTTTGTTACAGTAGTAAAGTGTTATTATTTATGTTATGATATGCGTCAAAACTGACTCATTGTCGTCACAGCCAGTCACTTTATGATTGTGGAGTATAATACTTGAATGCCATATAAATACAAATGACGAATATGTCAAATAACAAAACATTCCTGTCAAGTCCCGCACAACACAGAAAAGTTTTAAGTCCACGACCCTGCTAGATACAATAATAGCTATCTCGAAACTATTAATAACTATATATATTAACTATATAAATACATTGTTAATAAACTTAGGCTCATGTATAGTGTGACGGTTTGTCTTACATTGTTCTTATGACAGATAAGTTACACGAGCCGTACTCTTAGAACAGGTTTTGATATCCGTATTATATTGTGACAGCTTCGCATATATCAATGTGTGCGAAATACATTGCTATGGATAAATCACCTCATGTAAGGCATTTTGTTGACGTCTTTGTATGAAACACTTGTATGTTTGATCAATCCATCTATCAATATAGCATTGGCCACGGAAAGCAACTAACCTATTGTCTTCTTGACAACAATATGAAATACTTGGTTTAAAAAGGACCAACTGTCTTAAAGATCTGCTTAAGCATCTCGAACATGTTTTGTACAGGACCAAGATCACTCAAATCATTCAACCATTCTATTCTCCAAATTTTTATGCCGATCTGCGTATACACTTGTGTGTTAGAACCATTTCTCCCACAGAATTGACAGTTAACTAGTATACCAGTTACTCATACACCATTGAATTTGGACCATTGCTACTACTGCATTAAATCAATTCAAGGGACTAATTAATATTTATGGCAATGCATAGATCCAGATTAATCTTAATAAGTTAATATAGAGCCTATCGCGAAGCTAGAAAATGGCCAAACTAATTTTGTAAAGTAAAAGTAAATGGCTTGATTTTGACACTTACATTGATCAGTATAAGTTTACTTGTGGTCGTTTAAATGATAATAAAATGCGTAACGGTTGTTGTGAGTGGTCACAAGTTGTGAATGTTAGACGTGTATGACTAAATAGATTGGAGTGAGGCTAGGCACACACATAATTGTGATATGGAGTGAGTCCGTTTTATAAGTAGTTATATCGTTACTGTAGCACTATACTAGCATTACATTGAGATGTAATTGCAAATATTCATAACGACCATGCAGTGTCTGATTATCAACTCATAAGCAAATTGAGACTTGGAAGTAGGTTTCATGGTTTTTTTACATCGGTCAAGACTATAACCTACATGTAGGTATTCTTTGTCTTTAATAACCTTTCCTTTATGTTCTGTTATGTTTATTATAGTCTTTATAACATATGAAAATTGGACTTTCGATATTTTGAAAGTTGTGACGGATCTTTTCTGTTCTATTTTTGACTAGTTGTATTGTCTCTATAATGCGTTGCATGCATTGATTTTCATGATTATAGTGCAAGGCTTTTTCACATGAGTAGTGTCTTCCCTGTTTTAGTATTTTCTTTCTTCGGTAGCTTGTACTTTTGCTTACTTCAGTTTCTATGTGTCTAGACATTGTGTTTGTTAAACCATGAATAAATGACTACGTAACAATTGCGATGAAGATCGTTTTCACAAGTTAACAAACTTATTCTACTTCAAATATTTACAATTCTAAAGCGAAGACAAACTGGTCAGTCGTCTCACAATGACCACTTTATGTCAGTTAATAGAGGTCTGAATCGTACACTAGTTTAGCGGAATATCAAAGGAACCGATCATTGTGTAAAGCTAGATGACGTACAACTGTCATATATTTGCCATTTCGTTTTCTGAAGTATATGATCGCAGTCTGACGGCTATGTTTGCATCCAGTGAATATACTAGTTGTTTCCTTGTGTTTTTAGTAAGATAATTTTGTTCCTCAAATTTAACTCAAAGAATAGGACATCTAAATTTATCTGTTAACAACATAATGTAAACTAAATGGCAAGCATTATTTGGTAGCAATTTTGGTATAGTTTGAAAAAGTTAGAAATGTAGCACTTCTCAATTGGGATGATTTACAAACCACATGCATACCAGATATCTACTAGCATGCAGCATTATTTTGAAAATATCGTCAAAAAGTGGATTTTTCACTGTTCAATGATTGGTTACCGTGGCAACGATCTGAGTAACTTATCCATGCATCATATAAAATGAAAGAGCTGTCCTATCTGAAATCACTTGATTATTTATTATCAATATATTAAGAAAAAAATGCACTACTTTAATCTCAAGTTTTTGGGAATTCATTTGAAAACTACGTCCTTTTTCTACAACGTTTCCTTGGTAACCAAGGAAACAGTCACATGCTTATTTATTTTATTCTTAACGAAATTGAAACATGAATGTCTAATGGACATATTTTACCAAATACATTTGTATCTCACCATTACAAAGCGCCTATTTCTATTTATACCGGAAATACTGTTAAAAATAGGTCCGACATGTTAAAAAAGTGGGTGGGGTATGATTTTAACATTGTTTTCTTCAGATATGTGTTGACCATTAATCAATATTTTACTGACAAACACTTTATTTTGTAATTTGTAAACTTCCTATGTACCTGTTACACTTAATTATGGAGATTATTAGAAATTGTTTAGAATAAAGATAAAATCTATCAAAATAGATTTTTGTTAAAAAATGAAAAAAGCCATTCTTTGGCACATTTTAACAAAAAAATTCTCATTTGCACCCTGACAAAAACTTTAAGGCCATGAACACCTATACTAACTGTATTCAAAAATATATGTGTGATATCTGGAACCGCGTGCTAACTCATTTAAAATAATTTTAAAAATCCATACTTTTTCATTTTTTAGAAAAACAGAGATTTGAGAAAAGGGGTCACAACAAAATGAGTACAATTTTTTTTGCAATCGACTTGCATCATATCTTTTACAATGAAACAGTTCTACAATAGTATATGTAACATAATTTATGAAATATTAGGGTGTGTGATGGCCATTTTTGTCTCGAGTCCTTCTTAAAAAAGCGTAACAATGGCAAAATTCCTTTTTTTAAAATGTGAAAAATAGCAAAAATCGAATTTCCTCTGTTGCCATAGCAACGGTATGAAAAATGAATTTTTGAGCCCTGAAATCTTTTTTATGGGTGAATACCAAAAAAGTGGCAAAATATTTTTTAAATCTGAGTCTATGCGTGGACAACCATGTCTGAATTTGCCTGGTTTGAATATAGAATTACAATTAATATTTCTATAAATATGGTGTGAGTTTAGTGAGAACATATATGACACTGAACACATGTTTAGTCGACTGTTTTGATATCTTTGCGTTTTTCGATTATGTCAGCATATCTCTGTGTGAAAATGAATAAACAATGATTGTAGACATGATGTCAGTTTCATTTACAAATACATCGTATGCAGGGCTATTGTATACCTTTTAAACGAAATATAAGCACACAATATAATACTGTGATTAATGAATAAGTACACTATTCCAGATATCTGCTTGGCACTGTAAGACTTCACTGAACGACAAGCGATGAATATTTGGAAAGCTTACGGTTATTTAATTAAATTCCTATCAGAGTACGAGTAACCATACAATAAAATCAAAGTCCTTGTTGACAACTCAGAATTATTATTCTAAAGTTAGATAATGCACTCGTTTCGAACAGATAGCAAAATACACAAAACTGTCAACACTGTCTGCGAATTTGAATGATATATCTCTGCTTTTTCCTTTTATCGAATCAGTTTATATTAACGTTCAATGTCAGGAATTGATTGTTTGGACTTTAAAATAAAACATGTTCTAGAATATTAAATCATTTGTAAATATAGTAAGTGAAACATACTTATGGTATCAAGACGTTCAGATGTATGTTTATGCTCTGGTCAAAACATATTTTGTCTACATATGGCTGTTAGGATTTCATAAAATTATGTATATTCTCTGCAAATGGTCGTTGCTTTATTAATTATTACATGCACATATTCCCTGTGTTTATAACTTGGTTCTTGACTAGAATAGTGAAAAGTTTCAATTAATTTCACATTGCGCGAATCACAATTTTACTATAATTGTTACGTTTAACCTACATATATGATTGGGGGTTAGCAAAGTTATAAAAGCACCAGTTCTATCTTGAGAAACAACAACTATTATATGCATTAGTTCACGTTGCAGTCGGAACAAAAAATCTAGAATCAATTCACGGAAACCTATAAATATGACATCAACAGAAATATTAAACAGATGCAATCTAGCTAGCTGATTTATTGCGTTTTAAAATGATGCGGAATTACAAATTAAATTGTATTCCGACTCTAAATGCTTGTGTGGCGCCTTTTAAATGTATTATTTACGATTAGCATGTTGGTATCAAGAATAAACAGAATTCAAGAAAAATAATTGACAGGAAACGTATAAATCAAAACGCGGGTTTAATTGATCATATCTAATTCTCAACATTTCCCCGGCAGTGCTAGGGAAGTTGAACGATAAAACGCGGTTCCCTCCGGCTATCCACCGCTCATCACCGGGTGTGGGGCCATGGATGCAACTGACTGGTTCATTAAGCACTATTCATGTTTTGATGTGCGTCAATACTGACCCGTTGTCTCTACAGTCACCTTATGGTTGTGATGTATTTCGGCAAGAATGCCAAATAAATTTAAATGACGAACATATCAAAAAAAAACATACCGCATTCCTGTCAAGTACAATTCTAACACTGAAAGATTTGAGGCCATGAACCTTCAACTTATATCAATCAACACTAACGCATTGACAATTGTGTAAACTATATAAATACGTTGCCACTTAGCTTAAAGGGTCGTGTATAGTGCGACTATTTGTCTTACATTGTTATTATGACAGATACATTACACGAGCCACACTATCAGAAAAGGTTTGATATATAATTGTGTGGCAGTGTTGTGTATATCAACATGTATTACATTGTTATGGATACATCTCCCCATGTAAGGCATTGTGTCGACGTCTGTTTATGAAACGTTTATCCATCTACAAATATAAATGTACATGTAGCATTAGCTGCATTTTGAGAAAGTAACTAAACTATTGTTACTATGACAATAATATGAAATACTATGTTTAGATATGGATGGACAGACGTTGTAAATTATTAGAATATGGTTCTTGTGCTCGATTGTGATAGTCGTAGTGCGTAGGCAATATGTAATGGTTATTGACCGAGTATAAGGTATTCCTTAATATGAACAACTCGCGCACGTGAAAACGTGAACACCGAGAACGCGAAGCGTTCGAGGTGTTTACGTTTTCACGTGCGCGAGTTGTTTATATTAAGGAATACCGAAATACGAGGTCAATAACTGACTTACACAACTGTGTATAACAATGCACACGTCATGATGTGTGATAAGAAGATCGATGCAAATTTGATACAGGCTCTTATATTTTGGATGAGCATAAAGTCACTAAATAAAATAGATGTCCAGAAGGAAGGATGTTTCGGTGCGCCTGCATGTATCCAGGTAAAATCGTATTGTTTATAAAATTGCATAACTGTGACCAAATAATAATTATGTAATTGTATTAAAGTTAAAACCTTAAATGAACATTGTTATTTAACTGTTTGTGATATGTAACTGGACTTATTCACCGGACCATTTCTCCGAGTTCTTTGAAATAATGCTTTGTGTGATTTTGTATACGTACGTTAAGAACAGTCTTATATTAATGTTAGTAAGTGCCACAATTGGGAACAGAAAAATCATTTTGTAGGCAGGTTCTTTGAGTGGGAACGATTGTCTATGATAAGTTGCTTACTTTAAGGTTCGACTCTCACCGGAGCATTCGTTTTAAATTTCTCTGAACATTAACGACTAAATATTCCATTTACATTTGCGACAGCCGAGGAGCGACTATATGACTTTTGTGTGGAGAGGTTGGCACTGTACAGTCTGGTGAACCGGCACATGTCTGAAAAATACCTTTAATTTAGTATAATTAAACTTTGACCGCAATTATCCAGTTAAACTGTCTATAAACATCACCTATGCAACAGCACATTATTTTAGTTTAGGTAGGTTTTTATTGATAGGAGGTCTTTTAAGGATGGGCTATAACACGGATTTGAATTTTAAGACGTTTTGTCTATTTACAATGTTTAATTTTATTTTCAATGAACGAATGCTGTCGTGACAGTGTGTAATTGAACGTAAATTCATTTTACCATATCTTTTCAGCCTTTATGTAAACATCTATCATCAGATGTTTATATATGTCAGCTCGTGGAGTTCTATACTCGCACAGGTTTGAACAACTGGCGCACGAGCGCGGGTTAGTAAGTTGACATGAACAACTTGTGCACGTGCGCAGGTTAGTAAGTAAGATGAACAACCTACCTACGGGTTGTTTATAAGGGTTATTAACCTGTGTTAAACAAAGAAACAGTTGTGTAACGGTTTTATATCTGTTAAATAACTGGGTGTTACTTCAGTTGATAACGTGTGTAGACATTGCATTTATAATACCACGAATAAGTTTTGCATAACAATTTTGACGACTAAAATTATTATTCTTGCTCAAATATTTACTGCTCTAAAGCATAGGAAAATAGATAGTCTTCTCACAATGACAAAACCATTTCAGTTAATAGATGTCTGAATCGTAAACTAGTTTAGCTAACTATCAAATCAACCAATAATTCTGTAAAGCAAGCTGTTATAATGTTATCATTAAAAGGTTGCCCATCGTTGTCTATAGCATCTGATTCAGTATCTCGCAATCTGACGGCTTTGTTTGCATCCAGTGAATAAAAATTAAACTAGCTGTTTTCTGGTGTTTTAGTTAAATAATTTTGTTCCTAATATTTAACTCAAAGAATAGTTCATCTAAATGTATATGTGCACAACGCAATGTACACTAAATGGCCAGCACTATTTAGAAGCAATTTTGGCGTATAAATAGTTGGGCACAAACAAAAGCCACGCAGCTACGGCGGCAGCGCCTAGCCACACTAAGTAAAAGATGTTTCCAGATTGACCTTTATATACTAGTGATTTGTGTTTCGAAAATATTTCTGGGGTGAACTGACTTACAAATAAATTTCGGTCCGGAAGGGCATGTTATATTAGTTAGATTTGCTTAGATATTTGGCCATCTTTTAAGTTGATTATATCTCCCAAGTGTAATGTATACATGTATTAAGCAAGTAGTATAATACGTCGTAACTGACGTTTGAAAGAACTGAAAGTCGATAATTTGATAATATTCAGCATTTAAATAATTATTGGAAACCTCGGAGACTAAATTGTAATCAACAATGACACCATGTTGTAGCTGTGACGATATAAGTAAAAGTCATACCTCCCGTGATTGGTGACAAACATACAACTAATCTTCCTTCGATTGCTCCTAATAAAAGTTTCCCTTACAGAAACAACAACTTGTGCCCTGCGTGTTCTTGTCACTCTTCCATTTCATGTTTGTGTTCTGGTGTTCTACTAAGTATGTCTTACCTTAAGAGTTATTTTGTTATTAACATAGAATATACGATTAAGGCCAGTCACTCGAGTAAGGTATTAATCGTAGTTGTAAAATGATTAACCGTCGGTATAACTAGTTTCAGCGGAGAGAAAGGTAAACACTTGACTGTGGCGTTTAACATTCAAATTAAAGAAAAATGCACAAAGTAAATCATTTAAATTAACTTTGCACATGTACAAGTATGTGATGAACATAGAAATTGCTAATATTTCTATAAATACTGTGTGAGTTGAGTGAGACCATATGACAGCTGAACACTTATTTATTGAAGTTATAGTATATTCCAAGACATACTAGAAAATTAATTCTGAAAATATCATATTGAGCATAATAATACATTAATTTCTAGAAGTATTTGCACTGTTGATAGCGTTGCGCTTTTCAATTAAGCATATCGTTGTGTGAATAATAATTAAAGATGATTGTTGACAAGACGTCAGTTTCATTTAAAAATACATCGAATCCAGGGTTATAGTTTACCCTTTAAACGAAATATAAGCACACAATATAACACCGGAATTAATGAATAAATGCACATTTCAAGTCATTACAAGGCTCCACTTAAAGACAGTCAATAAATATTTGGAAATATTATGATATTTAATTAAATCCCTATCAAAGAACTAGTAACATAATATAAAATGGAAGTTCTTCTTGACAACTCAGACTGTTGTGTCGCAAGATAGATAATGCACTGGCATGGAACCAATAGTAAAAATCCTCAGAACTGTCACCGCTGTCTGTGTATTTGAATGATATATTTATGCATTGTTGCTCGTGAAAAGTCTTCGGCATTAATACTTGATATCTACCTACTATCGAATCAGTTTATATTAACTTTCAATGTCAGAGATTGATCGTCGGCTCTCGAAAATAAAACATGTTCTAGAATATTAAATTATTTGTAAGTATGTAAGTAAAGCATCAATGATTTATTGTGTTTTAAAACGCTGCGAAAATGCGACTGAAATAGTCGTCCTACTACTCTGAATGCCTGTTTGACGCATTTCAATGTTGATTTACGATTTGCATCATTGAGCCAAAATAAGCATAATTCCAGAAAAAGAAAACAAGATTTAACAGGAAACGCATGAACAAAACGCAGTGTTTAAATGATCACTTCTAAGAAGTAGCATCGGACGAACAAATGATAATCTACTTTCAACGTCGATAACATAATTATTTTCTAAAACGTTCAAGGTATACATCTCTACACCTTTGACTTCGACGTTGAAAGTATATTATCTTGTGTTCGTCGAACATTTTTACATAATCCCTTTGTGCAACAATATTGCTCACGACCACGCATTGTAAATATGTTGCTAAGTCAGAATTGCTATACATTTTCTCATAATATTAAAGATAATTGCACACTCTACTAAAATAGTAATGGCAAACACTGCAATAACAGCATCAGTAATTTAAAATTTTCAAATTATGATGTTAAAGTTTAAAATACAGCTGTATCAAGTAAACGTCACTAAAATTATAAACAGGACAAGCAATGCAGTTTTATTGAACATACGTTCTATATCCAGGCCCGACTTGTGCACAAAATAACACATTAAATGTAAAAATTGCTACCTCTGCATGATGAAAATTGAAATGATATTTAATGATGAACTTTGTTTGAATATTCAACTTCGCCCATTATCATTGTCGATAGATGTGTAGTTGAAAATTAGATGGAGCCCTATTTGTCAGCTAGTCGATGTCGTCATTTATAAACCTTTATAGCTTCTTACTTGGTTTTTTATCCGATCGTTGAACTGGTATATGTGCGTACAGTTATTGCTATTGTGTTGTCTGATGAATGTCACGAACCATTTAATGTTATGGAACTCCGTGATAACAGAGTAGACATCTAATAAAACACAATCATTGTTCAATCCCGCTCAGGAAATTGCAATTCTTCTTTTGACGGAGTCTGGGCACAATGCTGGTAAACATCTACATTTACGGAGTTACTAGATTATAAAGCGTACTTGATCTGATAAACACTGATTACATACATAACGTGGTCCAGTATAACAATGGTCGTACTCGACCTAATTGTACAAATAAGTATAACCACTATTTTTGAGATAATAACAAGCCTTCATCGCAGATGAATTTGCCGCTAATTCTGATATTATTATGTTAATAAAGTTGTAACAAATGTTTGTACTTCAGCCGGATTCCCATAGTGTCTATAGTTAGCTTGTCATGAAGTACATTATTCCTTTCTTTATGTTCGCTTTTCAATTCTAGTTAATATAAGACGCGTGTATATACATGCAATTGGGTCAAACCCCTCCAACAAGAATCAGTACATCATAACATGTATGAAACTGTTAGTAGTAATTATAGTCTAATTTTATTTTAAGAACACGCATCCATTCAACCAACTGTACAATGACCTCACCGGTCAATGGGTCGCAGTTCGAGTGTTACGCTTAGTGCCATGGGTAACCATATAATATCGAATTTTGACCGTTCTAGTTATCCATTCACGCCATATTGTTCTTGCTTATCACTAGAAGGTTTTCCAGTCTGGAACCCTTCAATCACCACTTTTTATTATAATTCGTAACTTTCCTTGGATGTACATAGTTCTACATGCTAAAGTATGTTGGAAATAATCAGGCCACAAAACCTTAAGACTATTGACCCCTTAACGTTCTGTTGCTCTAGTTTAAACATCGATGACGAACACTATCTCATTCCAGCAGCAGACGGTATATCTACATGCGCTATATAGAGGTTATGTATGCATTCTGTATGTTCGACGCCAACTTAAGTATAGACCGCACTATTTGTGGAACTCAACCAAAATGAAAATATCATGTAGCGAAATTATTTTACTAACTTAAAAATAAAGTTCAAGAAAACATTCGCTACTGGAGATTCTTTGTTTCAATAATAAGTACTTTCCTGATGACATCTCTCTATTGTATTACTTTAACAGGAGGCAGTTTTGTGTATTTAGAGTTGCCTTTCATTTTGCTGTTACAGTAGAACATGAAGGTGGACATTTCATGTCATATGTTGGTACATATATGTCAACAAAACGTTCGAAACAACCGTAAGTCTCTTATTTTTTACCGATTTTCACCCATACTGAACCATATTCTCTGCAGTTGTGAAGTATTGTCGCATGAATGCCATATAAGTGACGATTATATAAAATCATAAACATTCCGAGTTCCTGTCAAGTTCATGACTGATAATATTAAGGCCACGAACCTTCAACTTACGGCAATCGTCACCACACATTTAATAATTGTATTAACTATATAAATGCATTCTTTATTTTTGCTCTAGGGTTTTCTGTATAGTGAGACGATTTGTCTTACATTGTTATTATGACAGATCAAATACACGAGCCGCACTCTAGATAAGTTTTTTGATAATATTATAGTGTGACAGTTTCGTATATATCAACATGTATTACATTGTTATAGATCAAGCCCCACATCTAAAGCATTGTTTTGACGTCTTTTTATGAAACATTTGTGTATTTGACCTATCCAGCTACCAATATAGCAATGGCTGCATTCCTAGAACGCAGCTTAACTATTGTTGAACTATCTGCATAAGCCTCTCGACAATGTTTCTTTCTGCATTCGACAGGTACAGCCGTAGTGTCGAAGTGCGTTGGTATTCAGTTTATTCTCCATTATTAATTAAGATCATCCTGATTCGAAGGAGGCAATGCTATTTATGTCTTTTATGAGTGGAGGTCAGAATGTGATGGATCAAAATGTTCAAACTGATTCGATTATTTCGTTAACGTGTATGCGACCAATGATTAAGTTTGTCTTGAACGGAAATGAATGTTACATGTAGATGTACTAATCTATGGTACCTCGGATGATTTATACGAACTGATTATGTCATTGAGCTTTGTCTTCAGTAGAAGCCGAACTTATTTTAACATGGCATATGTGTTTATAAGATTACACCACACCACCTTATATTAGTGATGCTAAAAGTAAACCATACACTGTCTAGCAGTTAAGGTTGCATTGCGGCATCGATACCTGATTTCTGGTAACCACAATCGGTACAAAATGTACACTTTCATGCAGAGGACGTATTTATGGTATTAGTGACATTGATATGTACATGTCTTATAGACCTTTGCATTTCATTTGGACCAGTGTTGCTAATGCATTAAACCAAATCAAGGAGTAATTAAATGCATATGGTCTCAAAAGGGTATATTTTGCCGATAGCCTTGCAATACGGTCATTTTGACAGATGAAAATTGTACTTTCGATATTTCACCAGCTGTAAACAGGGGCCTCCTCTGTCTGATTGTATGTTAGTTTGGACTGCATAGATTGTCCCTATAATGTTCAGTATGCATTGTTTTTTCATGTTTTCTGTGCTGCCTTCCCTATCAGAGTTTTATCATACATAATTTTGGTTTTTAATTTTGGTTACTTCAGTTCATATGTCTAGACATTTTGTGTGTAAAACTATGAATAAGTGACTCTGTATCAATAACCATAATGATCACTTTAACTAGTTAACACAATCATTCTACGTCAAATATTTACAATTCTGAAGCGTAAATAAACTGGTCAGTAGTCTCACAATTACCATTTTATTTCAGTAAATAGATGTCTGAATCGTAAACTAGTTTAGCGGAATATCAAAGGAAACGATAACTGCGCACAACTAGATGACGTACAACTGTAATAACGTTATCATAATAATGTAACAGTTTGATTTTTTAGGATCTGATTTAGGTGTTCGCATTCTGAGGCTATATATGATAGTTACAGAATAATTTCCTTGTAAGTCCACACAAAAAATGGTACTGCAAAAAATAGTGTGAGTGTTAAAAAACAAAGTAAATTATTGGCTAGCACTTTTGATGGCATTTTGGAATATAAGTCGGTTCCAGATTGACCTTGATATAATAAGTATTTTGAAAATGTTTCTTGGGAGAAAGTATGTTCAAACGAAATCCCTATCCAAAGGGAAAGTCATATTAATTCGAATTGCTTAGATATATGGAATTATTTTTGCCTGATGATATTTCCCAGATGGATACACGTACTTGGCCGGTAGCATATTACTGACGTTCGAAAGAATTGGAATTTGATAATTTGATAATTTTCAGCACTTAAATAATTATTGAATACCTCGGAGACTAAACTTTCAACAACACTGTCAGTATCGTAGAATAAATCTCTGATGTGAATATTGAATTTACAGGCATACACCCTTGGGTAGCCTAGGGGACAGTGTATTTGTTTTTGTAAATTATACATTTTATCATTTCGAGCTATTCATGGCTTGCTTAATGGAAGTCTGAACTTAAAATAATTAACAGAGTATATGGACGACAGCCACAACAGCAAAACAACAAAACGAAGATAGTTTGACCACTACCGCAATGTCCAATTAATGGGCACATTCTATGATTCGAAAAGCAAAGAAATTAAAGCTGTTGTCATAGCATCCATTACGCTTATTTTATATAGACATTTTCATAGCAACATCAGATCAGATAGTGTGTTTCCAATAATAACGTCTTATTAATTTTCAATAACATCAGGGAATACATGCAACGAAAGATAATAAATATGCGTATTTGTTAACCACAAACTCGTTATCACACTTCAAATCCAGCAAGAGGTTGCGTTATATGAGCATGAAAATGATATACAATGTATTGCCTGACCTCATACAAGTAGTTGCAATAAATCAAAACCATTTAAACTTTGCTATGTTACCCAGTGTGATTATACCGTATAGTATGTTATATGATTTAACGAACAGTTGTTCAAGTTGAATGATGTGTAAACACCCGGTCTGAAGGAACAAATTGAGTAAAGCGCCGGTCTAGTTAAAATATAGGACAGGAAAACCAGACTAAGCCTAGTACTGAAAACATGACAACAACACATACCATAGTTACACGACACAATGCCTAACACATAAATGAACTAGACAAAGTAATGTAAGTGTTTGTAGCTTCCTATTTTGAGATGTTTGTGTTGTTTAGCCCTTTAATAAAGGCTTTATGATTTGTTTGTCCCAGTTCGCAATCTCTTGTAAGTAGATATGAATGTACATTGTACAACAAATCAAAACATACAGCTCCCAACTTTCCTTCAGAATGTCTAGACACGGAGTTTTAAACCAAGTTAACTATAAAGAACTGTCTAGATGTAAGGTCTATGGTGAACTTGTTATGATAAATAAGTTACTAAAATAGGACATTCCGCAACACCAATGTCAAATGTCAACATCATTGAACAATAAATAATTCACTTCTGTCTAAAATGTCTGACTCATATAAAGAATAAACTTTACTAACAATGGACAGTTCATGACTAAAAACACGTAAGACGTAAATAAACTCCCAGAACATATAAAGGCTACATCGGTAATTACTGAAATAGGTTAATTAATCTAGTGATTGCCCTTAATGGAACGTTACCATTTGACAAAAACATCAACGTTTGACCCCTGGAACTTTGAAATGAAAGTTGAGATATAGTCATCCAGGACACAAAGGCCTTACCAAACTATAAAATAGATATTCTTATTGCCGCTTACCTTTGTAAATGTGATCATAATGGAATATTCTGTGACGTCCACATTTATGAGACAACTGCACCAAATAATACCCTTACGTGTTGGTGTAACGTTGTATTATGTAGTAGGTGTTCTCATGAGTTTGCCTGAACTAAATTTGTCCGAGAAAATGTTAACACTCTTGTATTTCAGAATGTACATCTGTATCAGAAACGGCGAGGTTTTGTAGAATATATATATTGTACGTCAATTGTATATGTCCATCACTACATAATATCGTAACATAATGTGACTGTGGCTGCAATTTAAACTTGATCAATTGTTGTTTTGCTCGGTCTTTAATCAATTTGTTGCAGTGTGTGCATAACTATACGTATATGAGACATTTGTTGAACTACCCATTTGATAATTCCATTGGCTTATCAAACGATGTACAAATTATAGTGCATATGCATCAATCACAAAATACGGGAAATGAATTGTTTGATAACATGGGTACATGTATCAATCAAGGGCAATAATTGTCAGTTTGTATGAAAGAAAATGTGCATCAAACAATATGATTCAAGTGAAAAGGAACTCGGATAAAAAAACAACACAACACCATACCATTTTCTATCTTTATCAATTCATACGACTACCAAAATCCATTCCTGTCACATACACAATAAAATAAGGCAATGTGTAGGTATTCATAAGCACTAAAAGAGATATTATTAGCTTACGTCGCCAGATAATTTGACAAGTGAAATTTCATTTTATACATAACAGGGATATAAACTGTGACATTTGTAAGAGCTTGGTGGTCTAAGTTTCACGAGTGTAAGACCAAGGTAACAGAATGTTCGACATAATTTCATTTTTCAATCATGTTATCAAACTATTGGCAATACAATACAGAATCAGAACCATTTCACAGACACCATGGGGAGCTGTGGCCTAGATGAAGGACGCACGCTTTGGGAACGAGAGTATCCGGGTTCAATCCCCCTCTTGACCACTGGTTAATTTCTCAGAGCAAGACTCATAATTATGCTCCACTCCCACATGGTGTAAAATGGTACCTGTGAGGGCAGTGTCTATTCCTGGGCGCCGCATATCGATGTTGGCTTGAGAGAAATAGTCTCCTCGGGGAGACACGATTGTAAGTTTCCACAGGAAGCCCAAATGACCAGGGGAAGTTAAAATGCCAACGGGTGCTTGAGCGGCCTAACAGCTAAAAAGAGCCCTTGAAAATTGGTAACTTTTGTGACAGCTACAAATGTAAATGCCAGCTCACAATGGACCTTGAGCATTTTGATCACACGGAATAAGTCCATCAGATGGGTAAAACATACTATCAAGACGATCGTTTAGATTACACATCATTAATATATTTATTTCTCTGACCATAACACGAAAGCAATGATTGTGGTACTATATATGGTCACCATTTGTATCTTCTGTTTAGTTTTTGGACTTTTTTCACGGAAAAAGATATGAGGATATTTGACAGGGAAGATGGCACTCAACTTAACCATACATCGCATGTTAATGAGATATAAAGCAATCGGAGACACCTACCACATAGTAAAACGTTACACCAACACATTGTGATATTCTGATACTTTTTGTTTGGAGTAGATGTCGTGTAAATGTGTAACTCATAGAATACTAGTACCCCAGTACGATCACATTTATAAAACAAAGTTAGCAGCTATAAGACTTTTCCTATACAAATATTATATCTATTCTATAGTGGTGTAAGGTCCTTGTTTATTTCAAAGAAGTTTCAGGGGTCAAACGATGTGATTGTCAAATGGAACATTGTAGTGTACGACTTAGTGCAATCACTAGATTAATAAACCAATTCAAGTTATTACCGATGTAGCCTATATATTTTCTAGGAGTCGTTTAAGTCATAACTGTCCATTGTCAGTAAGGTTTGTTCTAGCTAAAAGTCAGACATGTTAGACAGAAGTAAATTATTTATTATTGAATTATGTTTACATTTGACACTGGTGTTGCGGAATAACTATTTCAGTAACTCATTTATCAGGACGAGTACACCATGTATATACCATACTAGTATATTTAGACAGTGCTATATTAATTGTTTGCTTGGTTAAGAAATCGTGTTTAGACATTTCTGAAGTAAAGATGGGAACTGTTTGTGTTTGTTTTTGAAATGCTGTACATTCAAAATGATAAGCTGCAAGCAAGCATACTCAAACACTTAATTTACTATATCTATTTCACTCGTGTGTTGGACATTGTGTCATGTAACTGAGTGCTGCTTTCCGTGCTAGGCTCTTTCAGTTGAATTGTGCTTTTTCTGTCCGATACTTTTACTAAATTTAGCATACACCCCATTTAGTGCTTTATTTCCATGTTTTCCATCAGTGAAGGTCAACAAATGTGGGTTTAGTCTTAAAACAAACGGTGTCAACATGCTGGTTATCAAAACACATAACTTATGGTGTTGTATTACATTTGTATTACAAATACTCCTGCTCTCACTTGTGTGAGGGCAAGCTATATATCATTATTTTCTAATACAACGCATTAACTAACTTGCTTGTTTTGTTGCGTGATAACGTGCGTCTGGTTAACAAATACATATTGTTTTTATCCTTTTGTTATGTTCTAGGTACAGTATTACCAGAAGTTATTGAGAAGTAATAAATAGTTTTCAAAAGCCTGCAACAACCTTATTTGAAGCACATGTTTATGTTACATGTATAAAATAGCCAATGTGTGTAATCAAATCATGATGGTTTTTATGTTGGCATCCTAAAATGTACTTACGTCTTGATCCCTTGAGTCATTGTTGTAGAAGTGGCTACCATATCTTCACATTGTTGTGTTCCTTGCTGTGGGTGCTTATAATGTTCCGTTAATTCTTTTAAATCCCGACTTTCATGTCCGATGTGTAACCAAATCAGGTATTAAGAGTCTCAAGCAAGTTAAGAGTCGCTAAAAGGGATATGATTAGAAGAAATATATCCCTGTCAACGATCCCGGGAGGTATGACTGATACTTTAATTTTCACATCTACGATACCGTTATATTGTTGTTGAAAATGTAATCTCCAAGGTTTATAATTATCAGTTAAATCATGAAAATTATTTAGTTATCAAAATCTAGTTCTTACAAACGTCAATAACAACGTGAAATGCTACCGGCTTAATAAGTGTATACACTTGGGAAATATCATCAGCTGAAAAGAATGCCAACTATCTAAGCACTTCTAACTACTAGGCCATGCCTTTGGGACCGAAACACTCTAGAAACGCTTCCGAAAACCAATGTCAATCTGAAAACTACTATCGGTATTCAAAACTGCTGTCAAGATGTTCATTCCAATTAGTTTACTTCTTGTTGTAAATACTCCCACAAATTTTACTATACACTCCATTGAGTTAAAATAAGAAAAATAGTATGTAACTGCAAACACATAGAGCAACTATTGATTTCACTGGATGCATACATATCCGTTAGAATACAATACCTACATGTTAATCAGATGCATAAAAACGATAATCAACCTTTTAATGATAATTTTATTACAGGTGTACGTCATCTAGCTTTACACAATGATCGTTTTTTTGGTATTCCGCTAAACTTGTTTGCGATTCAGACCTCTATTAACTGAAATAAAGTGGTAATTGTGAGACGACTGATCGGTTTGTTTACGACTCAGAATTGTTAATATTTGAAGTCGTATGTAAGCTACGAGTAGTAAAATGATCATAATCGTTATTGTTACCGAGTCACGTATTCATGGTTTTACAAACACCATTTCTAGAGACATATAAACTGAAGAACCAAACGTACAAGCAACAATGGATGAAAACTATCTGACAGGAGAGATAGCACTCATCTAAACTACCAAGGCAAAGAAAACATTAACAACCAATGCATACCAAGCATTATAGGGGAAATATATGCCGTCCACAATAGAATAAAGAATATGTTTGCTAAACACATACTCAGGTGGATGTCCGGTGCTGTTTCCCTATCACTCACAGGGAATAACGGACAGTACGAAGAAGAATAATAATAAGAAGACGAAGAAGAAGAAGAAAGAAAGAAGAAGAAGAAGAAGAAATAGAAGCAGCGTCTGTTTTGCTGAAACAAGGTCATTTAATATTTTGACAGATGGGGTTCACAGGTAAACGTATCATAGGTAAAAAGTAAAACGAAAAACATATTGCAGAATTTATAATGGTCTAAAGTGGTCAGTAATTCAAGGTATCAAACACAGGATTTTTCTTTTCATATATTCATAAACTTATACAAAGCATTATTGACACTACGTCCATGCAAACTCCAATCGAAATGTATCAATTTGCTAAGCGACTAACGATCATAAAGTGTTTTCAAACTTAACAATTCTAGATAAAGTATGTGCAGTTAAAAGAATAAAAGTTCTCCTTGTCAGCGGTTTATTACGAAAAAGGCAGAAATTTGACACCAGTTTCATTTGTCAGTTTATTGATATTTTGATATTGAAATTGATTGACATACGTTTATCAAAGCACAAGTTTGACTATAATTTTAAGTGTAAAGAAAATATATGAGAAAATCGTACAAGGAAGGCAGCACTCAACTTAACCAGCCAATCACAGAAAACAGTTACAACACAACATAACACAATCGCACGGAAACAATGCCCACACACAACCTAACAAAATAATTAAAAGGTTATCGCTGGACCAGGATGACCCAGTTCCTCAACCATACAACGGTGATCCCAAATGACAGAATAAAACTCAGTTAAGACCCGACCTATTTTTATAAGTTCCGAAATTTTCGCATACTAGTGGTTCCATTGAATATGTAGCTATTACAAATGTTGCTTTTGTTCCCTGACGTCAACGGAAATATGTTTTCTATGTTAAATGGGAGGTGAATCAACTCATTCTCTCTAGCTAAAATTATACTCGGCGCCTTATTTACTGTCGATTTTACGATTTGAATGTTTGTGCCATATACACTACTAAATTAAATGCACAAATATAAAAAAAATCAAGTTAAAAACCATTAGCTTCTCGTAGCCATTGTGTCAAATGTTTATGAATTCAGTAACAATAACTGCGTTAACAATACAAGAACATGCATATATCAAGTAGTCTCTGATTAAACGTGACATATTGTGATCGATTGGATTAATGTAAAATGCTGCAATATTGCATTCATGTAGCAATCTGCAGCATTTGCATCTTACGAAAAACTAATTAAAACAATATTTTTTTAATAAGATTTTTCTTCAATGAGAACAATTATCCTGTTTATTTACATTGATATGCATTTGAAACTTGATTATAGTACTAGCAAATACTTAATTAAAAAATATATATTTCAACACTCAAAATTAGACTGTTTTTTCCTGGGAAAGTCAAGTCGACGTCTTTTAAAATATTTGAATTTGCATTTCGTACAATGTACAACTAACGAGCCCAAGTTAGGTAAAACGCATAAAAAGTTATGGAATAATATTAGTACACATACTTGTCATGAATAGATGAAACATGCATCAACGCATGTACATAATTGCATAGACAAATTTCAGGAAATAAAATATTCACCATATATAGGGAGATGGTTTGAATGTATCAATCTTTGCCATGACCATGCATTGGCATTCGAATATTTATCAGCCGAGTTGCTTCCTCAACAAAAATACTGACTCGATCTGCAATGTCTTTGCATATGAATTATTTATAATGTATTTGTTAACCGTCTGGAGCTTCCTTTTTGATATCTACCTATTATCAAATCAGTTTTTTTAAGCTTTTACTGACAGAGATAGAGCGTCGGTTCTCGAAACTTAAACGTGCTTCAGAATAGTAAATCATTTGTAGATTGTACGTGGGTGAATCAAAAAGTTCGTAGAAAAATATCATAACTCACAAACCACAGCTTCTAATGCTTTCAAATTTTAATATAATGTGAACATATTAAGTATAACAAAACAATTTGTCAAATTTTATTGAATTAATCAAAACAACATTATTTTTACATTGAAACGCACACATGCTGTAACAGCATACCGGAGTACGTCAGCGTCATTCGATGAACGACGTCAAAGTTTCGCCACGTTTGTCAATAATTACGTTAACATTTTGACTCATTTTCGCTTCTCGTATGTAGGTATTTTTGGATTATCATCGTGATAATAGTTTCTGCATTTTCAATTGTTTGTTTAATATCGTGTGCGGCGTCCCATAAGATTAATCTAAGTGTGATGCTATATCCGCTTTTATATAGCGCTGGTCCTCTTCGACGACGTTGCAAACCAACGTCACAAATATCGGGTGTATTTTAGTCGGTTTTCAACTTCAGGTATCCTACACAAAAGCACTAATTCCACTTATAAATCGATTTCTATTTATTTCAGGATATATACCTACACGTTTTAAACCATGCATTGTCTCTGATGCCGTACGTAAAGACTAGTTTCACACAGATTTTGATAGAAGCCTGTGGGTCCGTAAATCCCAATGGTCCCGTTTTACGCCAGTATTTCTATATAGTGCGATTATGTAAATGTCAATTTAACCATTATTTATCGGAGATGACGTCTGAAATTTTAACAGACTTTATAAATGATATTATACAATCAGACATAAAATTGTGAAGGTTTTTCGAGGTACTCCAATTGAAATATTTCAGAAAAATTAATAAAATGTGCTTCAAAATATCCGTGTGGTCCGGTATACGTAATCGCCCTTATTCAAGATATAAATATTTTTAAAATGGTTATCATTAGGTCGCTATAAATCAGTATATGTAAATAAAATAGCTATGTATGCATTCAGCATAAATTTGACGACAATAATCCTGAAAATAAAAAAGTTATGGCAAAAATCTACGAACTTTTTTATTCACCCACGTACTTGCAGGTAGGTACAACTTTCAGAATGATGAGGTGAAATCTTTGTCTGCTGTGGAACTACTTTAATCGCCATAGCAGAATACTTTCTAATACTACTCGTTATAATTTGTGCTATTGGGACATACGTGTTTTACAAAAATCCCATGTTATATTTTATTACTAATATCTAAAATGTTCCAGTGAGAAACACAAATTAAATAGAAATTTATGTTATTGCAGTGACATTTCTCAATGGAGAAAAGTGATGATTCTTGTAAAAGTAATTTTAAAAATGCATAAAATCCTTTTGACGACAATAAGCAACCTAGTGTGGGGTAGGTACGTTTGTGCTGTGGTAAGTATCTTTTAAAAGTATAAAAATCATAAAAAGTGTAAAAAACAAAGATGCGAAGGGTAACCATGTATATAGTAACACAATCATTGGTTTAGTGTTATGGTCAGATAAATATATTAATGTTGTGCAATCTGTTCGACGATCGACAATAATCATTTACTTCTTGATAGTATGCTTCACCCATTTGATGGACTTCATTTCGTGTGATCCACATTCTTAATGTCCTGTGTAAGATGGCATTTTCATTTCGGAGCTGTCAATTCCGTCTGAGAAATAGTTCTGATTGACAAACGTATTAACAAAAGTTTAATAATGGGTTGATGTAAAGTTGCCTTGTCCGATATTCTGTAACCTTGGTCTTACACTCGTGGAACGTAGACCACCAAGTTCTAACAACAGTCACACTTTTAATCCCTTTGATATATAAAAATGAAAATTCACTTGTCATTTTATCTGACGACCTTAGCTTATCAAATTTTCTAAAGTGCTTTTGTGACCCTGACCTTTGACCCACTAACCCTAAAATCAAAGGGGTCATCTACTTATGCTGAACAACAACCATGTAAAGTTTGAAGATCTTAGGGCAAATCGTTCTTGAGCTAATGAACGGAAATTATTAGGCGTAAAAATGGTAAAGGTCACAGTGACCTTGACCTTTGGGCTATTGACCTCAAAATTAATAGGGTACTGTTGCTGTCCAACCGCCATGCATAATTTGAAGATCCTAGGATAACGTTTATTAAACTCGTTCAGAAAATATTATAGAGCTCGTCAAAGGCTCGCTTAAAATTCCAAAACTAGTTTCATATAAATTTATATCAATTGACAACTCGCGATAGATGCTCTATTTATGAAATGGTAGTTCGTTTTCTTAATTAGATCATTTGCTACAAGGTGGTGTTGGTTTTGGAACAAATTCTAAAAAAGGCTGATTTGAAGTTTGAATATGGAATATGCGAATGAGAATTGGTTCTCGTAATTTATATTGAGACATGCCACTGCGTTACCATCGGGTTTGTGCCTTTATGAAGATTAATGCAAGCAAGCATCGCATCCATCATATTTACATAGTCTACATGGAACATTGTGCAATTTCCCTGACTCCGGCACAGATAACTATTATTTATTAAAACTGCATACTGTATCAACAACATTCATGGTTTAAAATAAAAGATACCATGGTGTGTTTTTAAAGCACCTATGTCCCCATTGTAAATATTATAACGAGTAGTACAAGACAGTAGTCTGCTTTGGCGATTAAAATAGTTCCAAAGTAGACAGAGATTTCACCTCATCATTCTAAAAGTTATACATTTGTACCTACAAGTAACAGTCTATAAATGATTTAATATTCTGAAGCACGTTTAAGTTCCCAGACTCGACACTCCATCTCCGTCAGTAAAAGCTTAAATAAACTGATTTGATAATAGGTAGATATCGAATAGTAATCTTCAGACGGTTAACAAACACATTATGAATAATTCATACGCAAAGACATTGCAAATCAGGTCGGTATTATTTGTTGTTGAGGCAACTCCGCTGATAAATGTTCGAATGCCAATGCATGTCGGATTGTTGAAAGGAATGGCACACTAAAATCATCTCCCAATAAACTCGAGTATGGTGAATATTTTATTTCCTGATATTTTTCTATGCAATTATCTACATGCGGCGATGCATGTTTCATCTATTCTTGGCAAGTCTCTATACGGATACTATGCCATAACTTTTTGTGCGTTTGAGCTAACCTAAACTCGTTCGTTGTTCATTGTACGAAATTCAAATTCAAAATTTGAAATGGCGACGACTTGGCGTTCACAGAAAAATGTTGAGTGTTACTTTTTCAAACTGAATCAAAACGTAATAATTTAAGTGTGTGTTATTACTATATTCAAGTATTTTATTTGGTTTCAAACGTATACATTTGTATCAAAGAAGACAAAGGCTTGTTCTGATTAAAGCAAAAAATAATTTATCTTATTGTATTTTTTTTAGTAATTTAAATGCCAATGCTGTGGATTGCTTCGTGAATGCTGCAATATTGCAGCTTTTTTACATTCTGCCAATCGATCAAACTATGTCAACCATAATCAGGGGCTACTTGATATGCATGTTCTTGTATTGTTAACACGGGTTTTGCTGCTGAATCTATACACTTTTGGAGAAGCGAATGGTTTTTAATGTGCGATTTTTTTGCATTTGTGCATTTAATAAAGTTGTGTATATGGCACAAAAACTCAAATCGTAAAAACGACAGTAAATAAGGCGCCGCGAACATTTTTAGAGAGAGAATGGTTCTGAATTTAAGTTGTTTCACGTCCTGTTTAACATAGTAATAAAAATTTCCGTTGACTTCTTTGAATTAAAGCAATATTGTGCTTTTTAGAGCAATAGACTCATTGGAGCCACGTGTATGGTTATTTATGCAAATTCAAAAACGATTATTGGGTGAGTAAAAACTTAATCAAATCCTTGAAATATATTATTAGAAACTCGCTGTTGGAGTTATCACATACATTTAACAGTAGATGACGACAAACGTTGTAAGAACGGCCATGTTGGGTTGTGTTGATTCTATTGAATACACTGTGATCCGTTTTGACACAGTATCTACATTTCATGACATAACTGTTTAGTTATTCGATCAATTTCGATTTGATTTTGCATGTACCTAGTTTTAATAATATTTAGAACGAGTTCATGATTATATCGAAAGCCAGTTCTGTTCTTGTTTGATACAAAAAGTACTTTGCTATTATGGCCAATTTAGAACAAATATACCTTTATAGAAAAATACATACATTTTACAAAACATCAAAACGCGAATGGCCTAGTTTCAGCAACCCCGACCTTACATATCGCGGTAAATGATTAATTAAGTCAAATAGTACATACGTCTTTCTAATGACAACATCATTCAACGGGGCAATAAAAAATAAAAACACACCTGTTAAACATCGACACATATGGTGACGACAATTCATTTTGTTTATTTTTTAAAGGCGTTAACAGCCATTTACTAACCAACGGATCCAATGAGAAACATGGTAATGTATCAGTAATGATGATGGAGATGGGAATTACATTTAATTGTACCAATACTTTGGTGCAATGTGATCGATAATCAAACTGAAGATAAAAGTACACTCGAACCTCGGTCATAAGACAAACTGGCAAGTTCTATCCGAAAACGTGTAACCATCGGAAATAAATCTGATACCATTTTTTACTATTTATAGGAACATGCATCCACTCGGCAACCTTCGACCTTAATACATATAAGAAATAAACAAAATGATGAATAATAGAAACATATGCTGTTAAAGTAACTACTCGTATATATTCAAAAATCATCTAACATTACGAATAAATATTATCCCGAACTTATGTATAGTCACAAAGGAACATTATTCCACCCTAACATATATGCCTGTCATGTTATAGTAGAAATAAGGCAAATAAAGGCTATGCTAGGCATATAAAACCGAAATCTACCGACTTGTTTACAGCGAACTATAAATAACAAATTAGCTAAATAAAACGGTTGCTCGTTTTAATCATTGTAGCAGAAACGTGTTAGTTACATTTTTACAATTTATTAGTTATAGCTGTTTCATTTAATTTGTTTTACCCAATTAATTTTATAGTTTTAATTAAAGAGCATACCCATATTTCTTTAACTTACTTTTTTCTTACTTGGTACACATCTCTTTGTTTTATTGTTGTTGTCAAATTATGTAACAACATCCCATCCATTACCTGTTTGATGCTACCCACATATACATGTATCTGTAAATGGTCGTGACAACCCGAGACGACAATTTCGATAATTACCCATATAATACAAGTTGCTTTTCCAGTTATTTGATAATCAAAATTACTTAGAATGGCTATTTAATTACTTCTTTGGGTCCGTGGTTTTTGTGTGTGTTCCTTTAGATATTGCGCTTATTTGCTTTGTCGATTTTGTTAAGTGCTGTCTTCAAAGTCCGATTGATCATTACATATACTTGGCAACGATAATATTATCTACAATATTTTTGAAGTAATTAATGTTCTGAAATTATTATAAAGGTAACAAGTTTATGGTTGGAAAATCAGATGAACGTGATATTTGGAGGAGGGTCCATTTCATGTGCACATTGCAATAATGTCATAAAAACTTCATTTTTAAGTTCTTCTTTATAAAATATTTAACTGGTAATCTACGACCGCTACAGTCGAAGATTTTCCACACTAACAAAGGTGCAAATGATATTGAGCAATAACCTCAACGATCATAGGACGTCAATCTATCACAATCAACTTTCGAGGTCGCATCTTTCATTATCAATTACATTTTATACGCTTTGTTCTTGGTTTCGTGCCAGGCGAGTCGTGTTACCAAATGGTATGCACAAAATGGGCACATTTACTGTATAAATGTGCACTTGTCGTTAAAATATAAATCACTTGATCTGTATTGATGAAAGCTGTACATTTTTTATCATACAGTACTGGTCTGATGTGCAAACCAGCGAGTTTTACATTAAATATGTTTATTATAAAAATTAAGGAATACGTATCAAAAAGTCATTAGTTTCAGTGTTCCAAGAGGTGTAAGTCCAAGTTTCGGATGACTCAAAGTCAAAACTGGTTAAACAGTAAATGGTACATCAATTATTTTATACATTTTGTGGTTCACAAAAACTTGAAATATTATTGGCGTGCTCCTTTGACCAGTAGTTTTCTGCCGCGCGTTACATAGACAACATTAAATCTATTATCTGCATTTTCATGTAAGTATAGCGTTAGTACAATCATGATATATAACAAAGTTACCCAACTATTTCCAATTTATTGGTTATTGCGGTAATTGATTTATTGACGTAATGAGTGAAGTCAGTTACTAGAAAAAACACCTACTATAAAACAACTTGCAAAGTTTTGACAAAACATTTCATACTTTCGTTGATTGCATGACTTCGACGACAAAATGAAACTGTTTATACTATGTTTGTTGGTTACTTTGCTGGTTGTGTCTTCTGACGCATGTAAGTTCTTCCATACTTCGATCATAATTTTCGTTTTAAAAGTTATTATTATTTCCTTCATCACACAAACCGTGGTTATGGTAAATAATTATATGTTCTTTTTATGTTTTCGTGTAGTTATTGGTAAGTCAATATGCACAGTATGATAATCAAAATTGTTGCAATAATGACAATTGTTTTATTTGATAACTTCTCTTTAACAACGTATAAATAAGTGTTGGTTCTCCTATATACGAGTACGTTGTAACCTAATTTTCTTTTATTTATATTTTTATTGCAGTTGTTAAATGGCGTCCGAGCAGTAAGTATTAACCTCAATCTTATTATATTTTTACATGTATATTTACAAATTGAATTGAACGTAGTTAATATTATATTTTATCCTGACAAAAGGTGTGGTGGCCATGGCAACATAAACTTGAAAATAAGTTTAAACCGGTAGGGGATTTCTGCTTCGCTTGCAATTCCTAATTACTTGTTAAATTATACGTATACGACTATATATCACATAGTCTAGTCATGTTGTAGACCTTATTTGATGACAACAGTTATTCGTACAATAATTATTCACTAAAACTTAATTAGCGCGTGAGTTCAGAAGGTATGTTTTGAATTATTATTCCTAAAGAAGTTTACTTCAACTTATCTTTGAACAGAAAATGGACGCCGATTTGCCTTGCTGGCTTAAAATAATCTCTTTTAAACAATGCGTGATTAAAATGTTTTAGGTACAACATATGACCGTCAACATTGTCGTTTTATAAAACATCTATTTTTTAGAATGTCAATGTTGAAATGGCACTTTATATCACATTAGATTGAAAATTGCAAAACAATGTAGAAACTTACAATATTCAGTTCTATTGGTTCCATGATGTCTATGATGAATTAGTTAAACGTCGAATGGCAACAAAGATGGGAGTGTACACATGACCTGTTAGTCAAATTACTTCGAATTAGTTAAACGTCGAATGGCAACAAAGATGGGAGTGTACACATGACCTGTTAGTCAAATTACTTCGAATAGTTAAACGTCGAATGGCAACAAAGATGGGAGTGTACACATGACCTGTTAGTCAAATTACTTCGAATAGTTAAACGTCGAATGGCAACAAAGATGGGAGTGTACACATGACCTGTTAGTCAAATTACTTCGAATAGTTAAACGTCGAATGGCAACAAAGATGGGAGTGTACACATGACATGTTAGTCAAATTACTTCGAACAACATGCATGCACATTTCTGGGAAAATGCGAAGTTCCTGGCTGAAAATCAAGAAAAAACGTGCATCGCAGCCAAAGGTCTTGGAATTTTTAAATGGAAAATAGGGAGCTTTAAGTAGGAACATTTGTTTCGCCTCGGACGTGTCAATTTTGTATATTAGAGAAATATCCGATACCTTTTGATATGCTCAAATTTTAGGACAATGTGACAAGGATAGAGAGAAGCTGGTGTTTGTTCACCTCGGTGTATTATATATTGTTTTATATTTTTGAAATACGCACATCAATGTCAAATGGACAAAATTGAAGTGTATGGTCTATGTTCCAAACTTTATTATATTTCAGAGGCTTGTTTTGATTGTTATGGACGACGTGTCAAGCCAGGTATGATGTATTATGACGGATGTAACTGGTGCAGATGTCGTAAATTTGGGGTAAGTCTAGATTTTTTCACCCAGACACATAGTCCACATTTTCACACGTTACCTAGTAAGGTCGTAGGTTAATATGTAGGTTCTCGGTACATTTCCGCTAGCGTCGAATTCTGTAAGATGGAAGAACAAGAATCAAATGTCAACCCACTGAGCAGCCATTATAGGTGACTTATGTTTATAGATCTTAGTGTGCGAGGTCTATAACTAGGTAACTAGGTCAAATGTTCGAGGAATCTTGTTTGGTCACTGAAGATTGCAGTTTGCCACGTTTTTTTGTGATATTGCTCGTTGGTTGCATGGTCTTGTTGCTGGATTTTACATGGTGGGCATGGTATATGCAACTAGGTCAAGTCATAACAACGCCTCATTCGGTCAATTGTGTACACAGTTTTGGGCAAATATTTGTGAAACTTGTTTATCCAATGATGACCTGTAGTTTTTATTTGTTCGCTATGTTATGTCTGGACATTGTTCCGTGTATATGTGTTATGTGATGTGTTTATGCTTTCTGTGTTTGGCTGGTTAAGTTGAATGCTTCCCTCCATGTCCGATTTTCTCATATCGTTTTGCTTCGGGAACTTCTTCAGATGACAAGTAATGACATTGATATAAAAATATTTGCTTTATTGTTTTCTTTGTCGTACAACTATCAAAAATAAAATGGGCATTGTATTTCTGCACAGTATTACAACATACATATTTGTCTGGTATGCGTGTTCTGTTTTAGTTTCAAATACCTAAAATACATCAGATTCATTTGCCACATTTTTCACCCAGACTTAAATTTACCATACATGATATTTCAGGGAGCATCGTGCACACTTATGTGGTGCAAATTCAACAGATGTTTTAAGAAGAGAGGGTAACGAACACGATCGAGTGCCTTTGGAAAACAACCTAAGCTGAACACCGACCACATGGCACATAATTTTTTGAAAAGAACGGCAAAATTTCTACCACTTACTCTCATCTTACTGTATCTGTAATAGCATAGAATCGATGGTCAATAAAGTTTCTACTCAATCATTTAATTTGCATGATTTGATTTGTATGATAAATGTATTTTGATTATATTATGAAATAATGACTGACTTGAGATGGATATATTTGGAGCATATATATGTTGGCTCGATTATTCTCATAGGTCTAAGAGATATAGTCGATGGGAGGTAACACGTATGCATTCTTACTATCAAGCAAATATTCCCATCCAGATAACAACCCTTTGTGTAAGTTTGTTCGTATGGTGAGTTAAAATTGCCACTGAAGTTCACAAAATGGTACTAAATGTCAGGGTTAAGGCCTATTTTCAGTAACGGTAGCATTCCACTAAGCAGACGTTCAATCACCGTGATCCAAATATCAGCCGATTGTTAAACTCGACGACGTAGTCTGGTAGCCACATATTTTAATATTATATTAGAATATGTGGCTACCAGACTACGTCGTCGAGTTCAGCAATAAATATTTATAAATATCATATTGATCATGTAATGATCATCAAGTATAGCTGGTAGATACGTACGAGTCGTACACTCAACGACGCAGTCTGGAAGCAACATCATCTAAAATATATAGAAATATATACAACATTACACAAGTATGTAAACATTGTGAAATGTTGTCATAGAATAGATATATGCAAGTGACACATGAATATCACTTCGAATCAGACAAAGTTGGTTAGCAACGTAGTTTTTTACTAGTTGTTTTGGGGTCAGTATAAAACAGAAAGTCGCAATTTTTAATCTTTTAAAACCACCGCCAGGAGCGACCCAGCGTGTCCATCTACAACGTATTAATCGTATGAAACGTTCGTTGAATGCTTGTGTGATGCTGTTCCGTTGTTGCAGAAGGGCTATGTGAACTTCATGTACTTTTAAGGGACCTGTACACTATTTCGCGCACAACCACTAGAATAATGAAAACATGGTCAATTATAGCCATGTTCTATTTTCTATGGTCAAAGGGAGATAATCGTGGAGTAATAAATTGATTAAATAATTAACTTGCCAGTTTCTTTATAAAATTGCTTCGAATCTTGCGCCTCCAAACGCATATTCGGAACTGTTCGTTTTGAAATTAATAAAATTGTATTAAATTTGTCCCGTGGATGGTGAAAGTATCACCATTAGTAACTGGAAATAAATTACGTGGACGCAATGCGTATTCTTTTAAGACTGATTATATAATTGCACTCAATGGAGAAAAAATGCGCTTTTGAATTGCGTGCTTAATTTTCAAAACACAATTTACGTCTAAACATTAATGAATATCATATTTTGAGCATGTATACTAGTTCAGTAATATCCAGTAATTCAATTTAGTGTAAAAATTTGGTTATTTATCTAAAAACGTGAGGATAATTATCCATGAGTTATCGCACTTGACTTAAAAATTTTCTTACATCCTATGATTTCTAATTCATTTTTAGCATTCTTAACAGGTTTATATGTATTCAAACGTGTGTTAAATAAATGAAATAATGACTTCGTTAATTTAAATCAACGAAACTTTGATTTTTAGTACGGATACCCCACAATTTAGCATAACGACCGATCTTTCGGAGTCTTCCTTTGACATATGCATCATGTTTTCTACTATTAATTGTAATTTGTTTTTTCCGACTTATCCATCCATATTCTTCAAAATGCTTGCACAATATACGAGCAAATCTCTAGCCACCTATCAGCACGCGTGAAAATGCGTTTTAAGGCAATTCCGCTATGGACGAGTGATTTTCTAAATATTTTCACGGAAAAGGCTGAATTCTGTAGATAATATATATTGAAGTGAGCATACAAAATTTCAAGTTTATAAGTTAACAGATTACGGAAATATTCAAGTTTAAAACGTGTTGCGTTTTCATTGCCGCTCAGTGTACATTTGTATATATATAACAGACCGATGATTCCAAATGCATTAGTTTAATTAATACTCAAATGTAGTTTAAATGAAACAAAAATACACATTTGTTTGAATAAACGAGTTTCAGCTGTGCTTTATCATAAGGGACGTGTAAATTATGCATATATGCATTATGTACTATTATTATACTCTTTTGGTTTTGGATAGCGGTGTTTTTTTAAACTCGGAGTCACATGAAAACATGACTTATTATTATCAGGACCACCAAGGGATCTACCTGTCGTCATTCCTTTAAACCGGGCCTACTGTTTTATGGCATGAAGTCGTTTGACAGAAATATTTACGGCGCATCAATTAAGAGAACCAAGTTTCGCACCATAAACACTTCATGATCACTGGAATTAAACACATCAGTTACCATTTGTTTCGCCAAATCCATCTTATTTGCTCAACCAATAACCATAATGCATGACATCAATCGACTATGTGCGCGGTTCTAACGTGTACCTTGTACCGTGTGTACAGTTACCGTACGAATTATGTCACTACATTCAATCCATCACCATTTATAAACAAAAGTACACTTAGTAACCATTGTTGTTAGTATGCATTCTAAAGTATGTCAAGGTTGTATTCGACAAATTCGCGTTTGGTAGATAAGGAATGACAGATGAGCCGTTCGCACAAGCTTTAGTTTATACTAATTTAATAAAGGTCGATTGTGAAACAAGTTTTCCCAACTTATATTAATCACTCTCGACACCACATTCCATCGCCACAAGGGTATGATAGAAGAGTAGCCAGTTTCCCTTATATGCTGAGCGTCAAGCACTGGAATTTCTGGTAACATTTTTATTTCGTCTTTGGTATGACGCGGCCTTGGATCGAACCCGAGACCCCGCACTCGAAGCGAACGCTCAACCACTAGGCTATCGAGGAGGCGGTCATCACAAGCTTTAGGAAAATGTCTAAAATGAGAAAACACTTTTGTCCTTTGATTGCATATTTAAGTAGTTGGATAATATTGTACTATGAATTACTTCCGAGTGTTCTTTAAAATTGTATGAAAATAACTTCTGTCGTTGTTATAGTGATCGGTTTCTAAAAAGCATTCATATCAAGGGAAACAAGGGTTAAGTGACTAAAATCACTTGCTATCTTTCCCTGTAAGCAAACACTCACAAATTGGACAAATTTTACTAAAATAAGAATATGATTCTAAAAGGTGTCAAAATATAAAAAGTTTACGTCAAAAATTTGTCAGATGCTGGATCTTTGAAATTCCACTTTACATACGTCAAAAACGTAGAGAATGACGTTCGCGACGTCACTCATAAATTAGGAGGTACATGTAGTTGTTTGCATAAAAAGTCCTTAACTTTGTTTGTGTATGGAATAACTTGTTCAAATTGTCAGAACTGTTTTGTCTCTAACCCCGGTTTTCCTTGAGAACAGCTTATAACAATAAGAATCCTCTGGTTGGTGTCCCATTTTCTTCGATAGTTCACACGAACACGCATTTTATTATTATGTACCTGTAGAGTCAGGCATGTGATAAAACATAATAAGTATCAATCTTTTCGTGTGTGATTGATGTTCCTCGTAATTGATAGGTTGTTGTAAGTGCGCTATAAAACCGGTGGACTGCGATGTTTAGGTAAAGCTATTTTCATAGTTTTGTTGATTTACTTCTTCACAACATGAGACTTTTGATACTATTTTTGTTAGTAACATCACTGGTTTATTCCGACGCCTGTAAGTTGTTCCACCTTTTTGTAATTTTTATATTAGTGTTTTTAAATAATTAAAAAATATTAATTTTGATAAAGAACTACTGTTATTGTAAATGACGATGATACCAATCCAATATGCAGAAGCTGCTAAAATCAACATTAATGTTATAATTTAGGGGCAACAGTTTTATTAAATATTAAGTTCAGTTTTCAGCAAAAGACAAATGAATGCAATTTTTTGTAATAATAATTGCATGGTATTCTATACCTTATAAGACTAATGCAAATTTAAAATCTACAGTGTAATATCTACTTTCATGAAAATCGGAGCTAGTCATGTTGACCAAACTTATGTTTGAAAAACTTGTTTTGACCATATGTAAAGAGTGATTGTCAGATATTTTTTATGGTTTTCTCAAAATATTGATTTTGTAGTTACGACCTTCTCATTCTAAGCCAACGATATAGTGTCACTTTTTCTCCAAATGTGGGAAGGTTGCTGGTACATTTAAAGGTAGGATACGTTTTGACACTGAAAATTAACACTGGTAGGTTTAACCTTCCCTCGTCTAGAGAACCAAACGTTGGGAGCCCAATGATCAGGGGAAGTTAAAAAAAACAAAGGGTGGATATAAAATAAGTAATGTTATACTAAAGGGCAATGTCGAAACCCCGACTAAACTAGAATATTCTCTACGACAGTTAACGTTTAGTTTCCAAGACCGCTCTATTCGAATTTGCTAGATTTTTATTTAATGTATACACGCATAATATATTATGTTCTTTGTTTTCAGTTGTTCGATGGCGTCCGAAAAGTAAGTAATACCATTAATAGTGTAATGGTAATTAGTTTAATATAACTTCTGATTTGCAGGTGAGCAAACTCTGGTCAAAATATCGTCTGATTGAGCATCGAACTATCGTAGTCATATGTTAAAATTTATTATAGAAGTCATATATATATTCTTTAATTACCATTCATTTCTCTCAACTCGTTTGGTTGATGGTCTTGATATTTGCCATGAAAGAGTGCCTCAGTCTGAAGCTTAGTGGTAAATTTGATCGCCTGATTCAAATCCGGTTTGATGCATTCGTATGGCTTCCATATTTTAGCAGAAAGCTATCTGGCAAAAAATGATATATTAGAAATATTAAACCCGTTTAGTTTTGAAACATTTCATGATTTATGTTGTAATGTACTTATGTTTTAGAGCCATGTGTTGACTGTTATGGACGACGGGTATGGCCAGGTATGAGTTATTTTGATGGCTGCAACTGGTGTAGATGTAACAAATATGGGGTAAGATTTTACATTCACAATTGTACATTAAATATTCGTTAAGAACCCCGGTTACTGTTATGTTCGTGAAGGGATATACAGGGGTCAGTACATCATTGCAAATAAATGGACTTGTCATTTCTTTCGTCGTACAACTATCGAACATTAAACGTGCATTGTATTTCTGTACATTGACACAACATACATGTACATATTATTCTGGTATGAGGGCTTTATTCTAGTTTCAACAACCTAAATTACATAAAATTCACTTGTCACATATCCTACATGTACTCAGATTTAAATGTAAATAGCATCATACTTGATATTTCAGGGAGCATCGTGCACACTTATGTGGTGCAAATTTAATAGATGTTTTAAGAAGAGAGGGTAGCGAACATGAGTGCCTTTGGAAAACAACCTAAGCTGAAGACCGACCACATGGCATATAATTGTTTGAAAAGAACGGCAAAATTACTACCACTTACTCTCATCTTACTGTATCTGTTATAGCATAGAATCGATTGTCAATAAAATTTCTACTCAATCATTTTATTTGTGTGATAATTTCTTTGATCATTTTAATATGAAATAATGACTGTCTTGATAGTTACTTAAACAGAAGAGGATATTACATCAAGACGCATACATGTATATTTGGAACATATTATCTGTTGGCTCGATTATTCTCATAAGAGATATAGACGATGGGTGGTAACGCGTATGTATTCTTACTATCAAGCAAATATGCCAATCCAGATAACAACCCTTTGTGTAAGTGTGTTCGTATGGTGAGTTAAAATTGCCACTGAAGTTCACAAAATGGTACTAAATGTCAGGGTTAAGGCCTGATTTCCAGTAACGGTAGCATTCCAATAAACGGACGTTCAATCAGCTTCCGTGATCCAAATATAGCCGATTGCTAAACTCGACGACGTAGTCTGTTAGCCACACATTTTTTTATTATATAAGAATATGTGGCTACCAGACCACGTCGTCGAGTTCAGCAATAAATATTTATAAATATATTATACATGTATTTATAAAACAGGCCGATGATACCGAATGCATTAGTCTAATACTTAGTTTAATCGAAACTCAAATGCCAGCCTCTGTATCAGCTGTGGTTCATCATAACAGCTACATAGTTAAACATAATGCATTAGGTACTGATAATATACTTTTTTAGTTTTGGATAGCGTTTTTTTTTAACTCGGAGTCACGCTCTCCTGTGAAAACATGACTTATTTTTATCAGGACCACCAAGGGATCTACGAGGCGTCATTCCTTTGAAACGGGTCTATTGTTTTATGACATGAAGTCTTTTGACAGAATAATTTACGCTGTATTAATTAACAGAACCAAGTGTCGCGCCATAAACACTTAAGCAAATACGCCCATTCAGATAACTAGCCTTTGTGTAAGTGGTTTCGTATGGTGAGTTAAAATACCACATACGTTCACAAAATGGTACTGAATATCAGGGTTTAGGCATTATTTCTAGTAAAGGAAGCATCCACTCAGTTGACGTTCAGACAGCTCACATGATCATCAAGTATAGCTGGTAGATACGTACGAGTCGTACACTCAACGACGCAGTCTGGAAGTCACATTATCTTAAATATATAGATAGAATAGATATATGCAAGTGACACACGAATATCACTTCGAATCAGATAAGGTTGTTTAGCAACATAGGTTTGTACCAGTTGTTTTGTATAAAACAGAAAGTCACAATTTTTAATATTTTAAAACCACCGTCTGGACCGATGCATCGTGTACACCTACGACGTATTAATCGTATGAAACGTTCATGGTATGCTAGTGGGATGCTATGCCGTTGTTGCAAAAGGGCTATGTGATGTTCTGGTACTGTTAAGGGCCCTGTGCACTATTTCGCGCACAACCAATAAAATGGTAAAGCTTGTTCTATTAGAGCCTTTGTATATTTCCTATGGTCAAAGGGAGATAATCGTGGAGTAATAAATTGAGTAAATAATTAATTTGCTAGTTTGTTTATAACACTGTTTCAAATTTAGCGGCTCTAAACGCATATGCTCGTTTTGAGATTAATATAATCCTATTATATTTGTCCCAAGGATGGTGAAACTATCACCATTTGTTACAGGAAATAAATTGCATGGACGCTATAGGTATTGTTTTAAGACTATTGCACTGAATGGAGAAAAAGTGCGCTTTTCTATTGCGTGCTTAATCTTCAAAACACAATTTACGTCTAACTATTAATGAATATCATAACCTGAGCTTGTAGACTAGTTCAATAATATCCAGTTATACGATTAATTGCAAAAGTTTGGTGATTAATCATACAAAGTGAGGATAATTATCCAAGAGTTATCGCACTTGACTTAAATTTTTTTCCTACATCCTATGATTTCTAATGCATTTTTATCTTTCTTAACAGGTGTATATGTATTCAAACTTGTGTTAAATGAATGAAATAATGACTTAGCGACTTTAAACCAACGAAACTTTAATTTTTAATACGTATACCCAACACTTGAGCGTAACGACCGATTTTTATGAGTCTTCCTTTGACATATGCACCATGTTTTCTTCTGGTTATTTTGTTTTTTCCGACTCACCCATCCATATTCTTCATAATACTTGCGCAATTTGCGAGCAAATCGCTAGCCACCCATCAGCACACGGAAAAATGCAGTTTAAGGCTATTCCGCTATGGACGAGTGATTATTACAGTATTGTCATAGAAAATCAAGAATTCTGTAGATAATATAAATCGAAGTCAGCATACGAAATTTCAAGTTTATAAGTTAACGGATTACAAAAATATGCCAGTTTAAAAAGTGTTGCGTTTTCATTGCCGCTCAGTGTATATATAACATACCGATGATTCCGAATGCATTAGTTTAATTAATACTAAAATGTAGTTTAAATGAAACAAAAATCCACATTTATTTGAATAAACGAGTTTTAGCTGTGCTTCATCATAAGGGCTATGTAAATTATGCATATATGCTTTATGTACTGTTACGAGGGTCATTCAATATATTCGTAGACAATCGTTATCATTTTATTATATTCATATTTAAATAACAATTTCTCATATCATTATAAACATTTATCTATTACCTACCGTAGATACAAATTTATCTCTGATTATGTAACACAGTAACATGTCATGAGCAGTTGTATTACCATAGTAACGCGCTACCACCCCCGACCGACGTAACGTACCCTTTTCACTCGTTCAACTAGTTATAAATTCCGAATTATTTAATTTATATTTCCATATGTTTGCCAGATCATTGAAAGATTTTATCGTAATATTTTGTGAAATTATTAAGTTGTTTGGTCGTTTGAGTTTGAATTGAGAAGTATTGGATCTATGCCTATCACGTTTTCAATTACGTCAAAATACCGAGGAATTTACGCCATCAAATTCATGCAACTAATAAATAGTGCACTTGTCTTGGAAATACACAAAAATAACAAAAATAAACAAACACACATAAGCTGCTAATGAGAGCAAACAGAAAGCATGCAGTATTCAGTGTCCCTGTGTTTTAGCGACAAAATCAAATTTCTTAAGAGCAGCGTGGTATTAAAATTGATACAGGGATCGAACGAAATTTAAAGACTTAAGGACGTTTGAGGGAACGCCAGTCAAAAAGTGCGATGCGTTTCAATTTATCATACAACCATTAAGTCCAGCTTAATCCTTAACTTTGAATACATAAAATGTTGTGGTAGATCTGTTTAATAATATACAACTTAAATATTTGTGTTTAATTCGATATTAATGACATACTTCAATTTCGGGTTTACCATTTGAGAAATAGCAAAACGCCAATAACGTCGCTGACGTCAGAATATATTTCCGTTGTGTGGTGGTTGCGGTAAGGTGATAGTTTTATTTTAGCCATATTTTCATTAAAAATGCGTCGTTTCGTGCAAAATTTTCTGCACTTGTGTCAGAAAGGCTGTCGTTTAGTGTGATGTAATTAGTTACTCTCTGTGTCAATATGTATTAAAATGACGAGTCCAGTCCACGAATTTATTGAATGACCCTCGTATTATATTCTTTGAGTTTCGAATAGCGGTGTTTTCTAAACTCGGAGTCACGGTCTCCTGTGAAGACATTACTTATTTTTATCAGGACCAACAAGGGATCTACCAGGCGTCATTCCTTTGAACTGGGCCTACTGTTTTATTGCATGAAGTCGTTTCATAGATTTATTTACGGCGCATTAATTAACAGAACCAAGTGTCGCACCATAACCGCTTCATGATCACTGGAATAAAACACATCAGTTACAATTTGTTTCGCCAAATCCATCTTATTTGCTCAACCAATAACCATAATGTATGACATCAATCGACTATGTACGCGGTTCTAACGTGTACCGTGTACCGTGTGTACAGTTACCGTACGAATTGTGTCACTACAGTCAATCCATCAACATTTATAAACAAAAGTGCACTTAGTAACCATTGTTGTTAGTACGCATTCTAAAGTATGTCAAGGTTGTATTCGACAAATTCGCGTTTGGTAGATAAAGAATGACAGATGAGCCGTTCTCAAAAGCTTTAGTTTATACTAATTTATTAAAGGTCGATTGTGAAACAAGTTTGCCCAACTTATATTAATCACTCTCGACACCACATTCCATCGCCAGTTTCCCTTATATGCTGAGCGTCAAGCACGGGAATTTCTGGTAACCATTTTTATTTCTTCTTTGGTATGACGCGGCCTTGGATCGAACCCGAGACCCCCGCACTCGAAGCGAACGCTCAACCCGGCACTAAGCTATCGAGGAGGCGGTCATCACATGCTTTAGAAAAATGTCTAAAATGAGAAAACATTTTTGTCCTTTGATTGCATATTTAGGTAACTTGATAGTATAGTCATATCCATTAGTTCCAAGTGTTCTTTAAACTTGTATGAAAATAACTTCTGTCGTTGTTATGGTGATCGGTTTCTAAAATGCACTCATATCAAGGAAAACAATGGTTAAATGACTAAAATCACTTGCTATTTTCCCTGTATGCAAACACTCACAAATTGGACACATTTTACTAAAATAAGAATTTGATTCTTAAAGGTTTCACATTTTAAAAATTTAAACTTTGAAATTACAGTTTACATACGTCAAAAACGTAGATAATGACGTTCGGGGCGTCACTCATAAATTAGGAGGTAGTGGTTCGCATAAAAAGTCTTAAGCTTTGTAAGTGTATGGAATAATTTGTTCAAATTGTCAAAACTGTTGATAATAGCCTTCTCTTTCCTGTCATATATTATCAACATTTTTACAATTTTGTGTCCTACCCCGGTTTTCCTGGAGAACGGTTTATAACAATAAGCATCCTCTGGTTTGTTTCCATTTTTTTTCGATAGCTCACACAAACACGCATTTTATAATTATATACCTGTGAAGTCAGGCATGTGATAAAACATATTAATACGTATCAATCGTTTCGTGTTTGATGGATGTTCCTCGTAATTGATAGGTTTTTGTAAGTGCCCTATAAAACCGATGAACTACATCTTTTCGGTAAAGTTATTTTTTCACTGTTTTGTTGATTTACTTCTTCGAAACATGAAACTTTTGATACTATTTTTGTTAGTGACATCACTGGTTTATTCCGACGCCTGTAAGTATGTGTTTTTTGTTTTCAATTATATTTTATATAAATGTTTTAATTAAACCATAAACATATAACGTTAATCATGTATTAGCACTTTGAAAAAAAAGAAATATTGTTATCGTGAATTACGATGATACCAATCCAATATGTCGAAGCTGCTAAAATCAAAATTAATGTTATTGAGGAGCAACAGTTTTATTAAATGTTTTCGTTAAGTTTTTAGGAAAAGATAATGCAATTTTTTTTATTTTGACAGTAATTACATGGTATTCTGTCTAACAAATCATGTAGAGCTTCACCTGTGCACATTTCTACAACTATTATATCTTGCTTTACATATCGCTGGCTTGGAATAAGATTGTCGTTAGTGCCCAATACGACCTTATTAGACTGATGCACATTTAAAATCTACAGTATAATATCTACTACTTTCATGAAAATCGGAACCAGTCATGTTGACAAAACTGATGTAAACAGACCATAAGTAAAGAGTGATTGTCAGATATTTTGTATTGTTTTCTCAAAATATTGATTTTGTAGTTACGACCTTCTCATTCTTAGCCAGCGATATAATGTCACTCTTTTCCAAATGTTGGAAGGTTGCTGGTTCATTTTATGTAGGATACGTATTGACACTGAAAATTAACATTGGTAGGGTGAATCTGCCCTCGTCTAGAGAACCAAACGTAGGGAGCGATGACCTTACATGCCCTTAACCTCTGTCTGAACAACTAGTTAATTTCCCTGAGCAAGATGACCCAAATGCCCCTATCCACCAAGGTGTAAATTGGTATCTGTTGCCACACCGCAGGGGGGTAATAGTCTCGTCACGCAAATTTCCATAGGCTTAGGTAGAGCAATTATCAGGGGAGCTAAAATACAAAGGGTGAATATAAAATTAGTAATTTTAAACTTAAGAACAATGTCGAAACCCCGAATAAGCAAGAATAATCGCTACGACTGTTTACGTTTAGTTTCCGAGATCGTTTCATTCGAATTTGCTAGATTTTTATTTAACAAATATACTATAGTATGCTCTTTGTTTTCAGTGGTTCGATGGCGACCGAAAAGTAAGTGATACCATTTATAGTGTAATAGTTAATAGTTTAAGATAACTTCTGATTGTTGGTAAGCAAACTTTTGGCTAATATATAATAGATTCTGGTCAAAATATCGTGCGATTGAACATCAAACTATCGTAGCCATCTGTTAAACTTAATATAGACTCATATATATTCTTTGATAACCATTCATTTCTCTCAACTCGTTTAGTTAATGGTCTTGATATTTGCCATGAAAGTGTGACACTGTAATTTAGTGGTAAATGCGGTCGCCGAGTTCAAATCCGGTTCGAGGCACTCGTATGGCTTCCATATTATTGCAGAAAGCAAAAAATGATATGCTAGACATTAAAAATATTAAACCCCGTTTAATAAGTTTTTAAACATTTCATGCATTATGTTGTAATGTACTTGTGTTTTAGAACCATGTGTTGACTGTTATGGACGACGTGTATGGCCAGGTATGAGTTATTTTGATGGCTGCAACTGGTGTAGATGTAACAAATATGGGGTAAGATTTTACATTCACAGTAACTGTTCTACTTTACATATTCTTAACCGTACATCGCTTACTGTTATTTTCGTGACAATATTACAGGGACCAGTACATCATTGCAAATAAATGGACTTGTCATTAATGAGAGTTACATGTAGCAGGTCTAATCATTATTAGAGATACCCCTTAGCTTATCCGTCTAATCAGTGAACCCCACTAATAAGATTCACAAATATGCAACCGGAAATGTATTATTCATCTCCATAAATGTCAGGGTCCGATCTAGATCGGCGAACCATATAACGTATACTATCACAGTGTTTTCTGTCGTTTCAGAGAGCGTTCTGTACATGGAGAGCGTGTAAATGGGACAGGTGCTTTAAGAAAAGGGGCTAGCTGACTATGGAACATACCCGAGGCTGGAATGACCTAGCTTAATGCAATTGTTACTATTTGAATAAATATATATTTTATCACACACTCGACTCATGCTATGTTCTTAGACGACTGTCAACCAACTGCAATCATGTCTACTATTCACTTAGGGCTGCTTGCAGTAACAGAACTTTGGGACCCCTGCAGACACCTACGGGGTATCAGTGAGAAAGTAAGCATGCGGCTGACGGGAAAACGAATACGGGACCTCTCGATCATATACAACAAACGTTAAACGCGTAGGCCATCGTTCTTGATAGCCATGTCAGAAGTTTAAGTATATGAAGATTGTCGAATTAAATTGCCCTCCAGCTAACCAAGTATTACTTATCACTTATTATATTTTCCCAAGACATTCTTTGATAAATCATTATCTATCAGCAAGTCAATTTACAGTAAAGTAAACACAAACGTTTACAAAGTGTAAATGATAAATGTGAAAAGATATGTATGCTACCACTTACATTGCTTGAACTGTTGACATGATAGGCTAACACTTTGGGAAGGACATCGCATGTGTCGCGCTTTTTTGTCCTTTGTGTGTGAAAGTACATTTGCACTTGCATATCTACTGTACACATTCGTACCATTGTTCTAGTTTTTAGTACTGATTGTTTGTATTAGTTTGCACCTATAACGATATCTAGGTCAGTCCAATTTATTCCAATCATTGCAAACCATGTATTATAGTACAGTCAACATATGCACACCACTTTTACAACATCAATTTAGCTGACACTTGGAAAACGACATTAATTAGAACCCATAATGTACGGTCCCATTCCCTTGCAACGCTGCGTACGAACTCACTAGATATCTTGGTCATTAAAACAAACTTCCCTTACAAATGTTGTGCACATAGCCAATGCTAATGAAACTACAGCACAACACAATGAGGGATGCACATGAGAGAAGGGCAACTATAACACAAGCATGACAAGTTTCCTTACTAGGCAGTGCAACGACCAGAGGAAGTCAAAATGTCAAACAGTGGTTGAACGACTGAATTGCTAAAAACGGCCTAGACAATTGCATTAAGTACTTTGTACAATTATGAAGGAAAACAAGTGGACATACATGATACATGTAGTGACCTATCTCTGGATGATAACGTCATTTCTCCTAAACTGACCTGCTGACATATACAAAGAAATTCACTTTTGGATTGTTTACTTATCTTAGGAAGAAAAATTCTTCCATTTTTTTGCGAAATCTTAAATTAAGCGAGTGTGTGTTAAATTTTGTCTATGACTATACCCTGTTGCCGGGTTGAGTATGTCTGTACGTGCGTGTGCGCATGTGTTGATAATGTATAAATGGCACAAACGAATGTTATTTCTACATAATTACGCCGTACTTAACTGGCAGTGCCAAGTCATTAGAAATTTTACTACATTTTGATGATGATGGATAACTGGGTAAGTCTCTATATTTTATCTATACTTATTGGTCCCATTATTTTGGTAAATCGGGCAGGCAGGAACTTGGTGAACTAATTAGTCGGGCCTTGGCTACGTGTCTTTGTAAAATTGGGTCATCCTGCATTTTTGCGACGGGGAATTGGATGCTTAATCATGTATTTGGCTTATGTGTGATCATTGCTCTGTGTAGTTGTGTTGTGCTGTTTACTAGGGATTTCTGTACTCGGCTGGTTAAGTTGAGAGCTGCCGTTCCTGTCCGATTTCCTCATACCTTTTTATTATTGAATTTCACTATTTGTGTCGATTTTATTTTATAATCGGCGTTGCAACAAGCTTTGCTAATGTTGCGTGGCAGTTTCTAAAGTGTACAGGCATAATTTATGTTACATTTCATGCTTTGTTCTACATTTTGTATATTTCAACAGACTTCTTATTTGTTTTATTTTGAAGTTCGATTCTTCTAACATAGCCAAAAGCTCTGCATTTTAAAGTAAACTAAATATTATTGATAATAAGCTAAACTTTAATATCAAGCAGCGAGGCAAGCCCTTGTTAGTATTCAACGTCTTTCATTCCTCCGAATTTAAAGTTATTTGACTCATAGATGACATCAAACACAGGATTTTAAACACAAAAAGCATGTTATTACGAGTTGGTATGTAAGTGGACGTACATGTACGTGTATGTGTTAGAGGGTTGGTCGTGTTTCCAAAAGGAGTTTATTTTGGAGGGGGTTATTTGGTATAATGGTATGAACATATTTCCGGTCTGAAGTGCGGTTACATGTAGTTTATAGCAGATGTCATTAAGTCCACTTCTTCTATTCTATTTAGATTATTTTAGTCACACTTTGTATGGCATGGTTTGAAGGAATATACGGCGCATATTTGAACGATTTCGACCATGACTTGCATTTCGAGTGTCCCTCACATCAATTCATCAACCACATCATCAGTGATCACAATAACGACAAAGAGGATCGAAGATTCGACCTACGTTGTGCAGCTGTAGAAGTAGATATTGAAGGATTGGTTGAAACATGCGATTGGACAAGTAAGTATATGTACCTTATTATGTGTATTTTATAATAAGTATATCTTTAACCATGCCACTTTTATCCGGTATATTACTTAAACATATTTCGGTCGGTCGGTCAGTCTTTCATTCACTACGATAAAGCTATTTTTGAAAGGGTTTTCAGCTGGTCGCTATATACATGTATATCTGTATAAGTTAAGAAAATACGAATGTATTCAGTATGTACAAATATGACGACAATAACATAGAGCATAAAAAAATGGTCATATTCCGAGAATTTTTTTATCCTCTCGCGTATAATACGTAATTGCCCATGCAGTTTCATATTCAGGTATTTGGATGTAAAAACAATATAAGCTTTGTTTAATTCTATCAGCGACATTAAATAAAAGAATGTACAAAGCATGTGTTTACTCTTATAATTGTTGTGTAATAAATTGCATAATAATCGTATTATCATACCTGATGTTTATATTTTCTATACAAGATTGGGAGAACTCCTACGACGCTCTCTTGGCTTTCGAATGTGACAGTAACCGCTATGTTAACGGCATGAAGAGCCACCACGACAATGGTAGAGAGGACAGGGTATGGGGATTCAATTGTTGTGAAATGCATGGTACGTATAGTCCGTTAAAAGACTTAAGTTAATTAAGAACGGTTACAAACATACACACGTCCGCCAGATAAACTATGTGAATGCCTATTAAAAGCCAACAAACATACTCATGCTCGTGAGACGTATTATATATATACTGAGCAAAACAGCTAACCGAACGCTTTTTAAATTTGAATATTTCAGTATCCTGTAAGTGTACAAACCTAAAATTTTGCATAGTTATTTCAATATAGATTGTGCACCTAATGCAGCTAACCACATGAAAATATATGCCAAAATCATTCACCCATGACGAAAAAGCTTCAAATCACATTTTTGTACGTTGTAATCAATTGGTCTCGAATTGCACGAATTTTGTGTGCATGTTGTGTAGCATTAGTCCATGTCCCAGGTCTTGAAAATTGAAGATCCATTACCAAAGAGGTGAACAGATCCAACAATGATTTTCGGTTAGCTTGATGTCTAAGCTGTCCGAAATCAGTTGATGGACTTGCGGGACATTTTGCCAAATGACCTTTTGACGGCCATCTTTAAAGATGGCCGCCGTTAATTTAAGCAAGCAGAGGGTTTAGGAAAACGTCGATTATTCCTCACTCACGTGGGCTATCGGCTTGTAATATGTCTTAAAATGTTTGCAATTGAACCCCGCATGTGGTAGTATATAAAGATAAATATTATAATGTGTTGAAGTACAAATTGGTTCCGTCTCCGATCTGTCCATGCGAGGAAGAAGAACAAACTGTCGAGCATGTTCTCCAAAGATGCAGAAGACACAACCAGGATCGAACTGCAACGTGGCCCACAGACACAACTCTTCAAGAGAAGCTCTATGTAGACGCTGATGATCTGCGGAAGACCAGGAAGTTCATCGCAGACACTGAGATGATAGTATAGGACGAACGACTGAGGTGAGGTGAGGACACACTGGATGTGAGAAAGAATATAACTGGTCACGGTCCGCATGAAGCAACGATTCCAAACAACATCCACACACAAGTGTTTGGAATACTATATTCCAATCAGACTAGAGCGTCACACCCATCATCAAAACGGGATACCAATTTATAGCGACCTAGCAACTACTGGTCCATCTCAATCAAGTCTGCGTGAAGTGAACTGGTCGAGCACACACCGTTACTTCAAAGCCAGATCATGGCCCTTCTTGATACGTTTTAGATACTAGCTGACTAGCAACATGGTTCAGAAAGATATTCACTGAGAGCCAGCTGCACTCTATAACCAACTACAATTGTAACCTAGATGGTGGATATCAGATTGGTCATTCGGGACTTCAACAAAGCCTTCGGTCTAAGGAGAGGCAAGCAAGCAAACTGAATTATTACAGTATCAGTGGAACCTGCTGGTCAAGAATAGTACTAGCATAATTCTTGCAATCAGAACCCATGTACTGGTCGGAGAACAGTCCACCAACACAGAACCAGTCACACAAGACGTACCTCAGGGACCAGCCATTGGACCACCTTTTTCTGTTGTATATCTTCCACCTTCTAATTCATGCAACATCTACTCACCATCTGCTTGCTGACCAAACCTCTTAAACAGGGTAATTACTAAAGAAAATGCTTAAGCCTAACAAGATGACATGGATCGACTACAGCAATTAATGTGATGGTCCATGGTTGGTGTCATTTAATCCTTACAAGTATATGGTCACCCGCATCACCAGGAAGAGTACTCGTGTTAAGACTCCGTTTTTCATCCACAACAGCATGACACGTTACAAGTTGTGGCAGAGATAAGTACATAGGGGTAAACATAGATGAGGTCTCCATGAGTACCAATGTTGCTACCATTGTGAGGAAAGCCAACAACAGCATCGCCTTCTTCTGGACAAACAATCGAAACAGATTTGGGTACGATGTTACCAGACACATGTCAAATCAATCCTTGAATTCGCAAATTCGGCAAAGGATCAAACAGGTCAATCTGGAGGCAGTTCGGCATATTGGACGCAATTCGCCAAACGGTATTTTAGCTCAACAAGCAACATCAGGCAGATCATTGGTGATTTTGGTTGGAAACTCTAGAACCAGATCCATGAGCATTGTCGACAGCAAGTATGCCTTCTCGAGGGGTCTTATTTATAGTGGATAATCATGATTATTTGTTTTTAACAAAGATAACTTGCCGCTCACGCGATATTGTAATGAAATTTCAATGGTACGATAATGTCCAAGAGGATGACCATATATACTATACAGAAAGAAGAATACTCTACAAGAATACTCCACTTATGTAATGTTAAGTGGCCATCTTTGCTGCCATTTTGAAGTTAAAGCATAATGCATGTCTGATAAATATAATGTCCAATACAAGTAAAACTATTTGAACACACTATACGATTTTAATAAAATATGCTTATTCAGCAATTTTGATGGCCATAACAGCCGGTCGTTGATTTCTAAGTATTCTATCTTAAATAATTGCAAACAAATAATAATGCTACGATTGAATAGATACTATGTTTAACATCTACACAACTGCCAATTAGCAACAGTAGTAATTTATGTTATCTCTTGCTTCACCGACATATTTCCTGATTTTGACGGCCATCTTGGACGCCATTTTGAATAAGGCAATGGGTCAATTGAGTCGAATCGAACTTTAATTTGAATGTTAGTTAACTATTTTAATTCTGATATCAACAAAAATCATTTAAATAAATGTTTTAATAGAATATATCAATATGTCAATTATTGCGGCCATTGTAACCGCCATTTTGATTTCAGCCGACATGGATGCCGTCCCACGATATTTTAATCGACGAATAACGATAGATAAAATATAAATACATGTGTTTAAAACATTTTAACTACAACCAATCGGCAAAAAAGACATTTGTAACTAATTTCTGGCATCTCTGATTGTTTTTCTGATTTTGGCGGCCATTTTGGACGCCATCTTGATTTTCACAAAATGCTCAATGGTGACAACTGGTCATCATTCAAATTCTTCAATTGAAACATATTCCCTAACAGAAGACCAAAAAATATTTACAGTACAATCCGATGTTGGGTCTAACCTAAATATCCCATATATAGACAGGACTATTATTAAACTTTTAGGTATCCAATATTCCTGGCTCATGAAGGATTTTTAAATGAAAATCTGTCAATGTTATGTTTATTTTGGACGCCTAGAAACAACCTCTGCACATATTAATCAACAAATGGTCAAATACACACTCAGATCCGATTTGAAAGAGAAAAATTAATGACAAAAATCGAAAAATATCATAATTTCCTTAAAAAATCAATAATTATTAATTAATAACCACACCGCAATATTTATACATGTATTTATATATTACCACATGCGGGGTGCACTTGCAAACAATTTAAGACATATTACAAGCCGATAGCCCACGTGAGTGAGGAATAATCAAAGTTTTCCTAAACCCTCTGCTTGCTTAAGATAACGGCGGCCATCTTGAAGATGGCCGCCAAAAGGTCATTTGGCAAAATGTCCCGCAAGTCCATCAACTGATTTCGGACAGCTTAGACATCAAGCTAAGCGAAAATCATTGTTGGATCTGTTCACCAATTTTGTAATGGATTTCGGTCTGTCACATGGACTACATGGGTGTTTGTTAATAGGAAAAACAAAATATTTTGTCATAAACATGGCGCATTTGTTAAAGGTAGGCCGCGGAAGAGCAGCCATTTCGCTCCGAGGAGGGTATCAATTAGAAATATCAGTTTTATACAGATTTAAATTATCGCAAACATTTGTTCCTTTTATTTCACGTGTGTGTGAATACCAATGCACTTTAAAATACCTAAAATAGTATATTGGGAATCACAGGAGCAAAGAAAAATAGTAAAGTCAAGTGGGCTAACTCTTGCATAATTGTACTTCTTTTTAAGTTCACTTACTACATTTTCCCATAAAATTGTATTGTCATGCATTAGTGAAATACGTTGACTTTAAAAAATAATACATACTAGTCCTGAGGACTTTTTTGCATTTGTTTGAAAAAACGTATTTTCTCTCCATTCAGTAAATAGGACACTTTTGAAGTGCGTTCATCAGGCGTTCGACAAATTGTTAATGCAGCTATATGCCCTCTTTGGTAATAAAGATTGTTTTAAGTGTATGTTTTGATAACGGAAACAAAAATAAGTATTCAAATACTGAGAATACAACCATAAGTAAGTCAATAATTACCCTCATTTATCCACACAAAAGATGTTCGACCAAATTACCTCCCCTCGACCATTGAAATTTAGAAAATTTAAAAATTCCATGTTTTTGTGATCAAATCGTACTATATAATGAGTTTGACTATTTGTTTTATTGATTTGGCAATTAGTCTTTAATGTGTATGGAATAAACCTAAAATCATTTATTTTTTAACGCTTATTCATGAATTTCAAATTTATATGTCTGGTTCTGTTAATTCATGCTTCCGTGAACTTCCGTTTCGCATTTGTGAAAATAAAACTACTTAAGTCGCACCTCAAGATCGTAAATAACAAGTACACAAATTCTCATACTGAAATATTAATAAATAAAAAAGTTATACGGTAAAAACCGCTGCTCATTCATAAAATATGCTTATTGTACATTTTGTGAATTTCATTTTGATGGGTGATGTCATTAAATACATATTTTGAATATGATGCAAATAAATATATTGACGAAATTTTACCACCAGCCTTCTAATATTTGGATTATACTTCAGGCCAAGTTTCAGAAAATTCCAGTGGATAGTTCTATAAATATTCATAAAAAACATAAGAGTTCGGTTAGCTGTTTTGCTTAGTATATAATATCAGTTTAGAAATTTGTGAAATGCAATGCAAATTTTCCAAGAATGCGTGCTAGACGGGAAACACCAGAAATACAGAAATTGTGAAAACGTCGTAAATAACGTCAAAATGACGCCACGCACAGACTACGGCAATCTTAGAAAATTTACATCGTTTAAAAAATATCCAAGTTACAAGTTTTAAATTGATGCCAGACAAAATTTCATCTTTTGACTAACCATGTGCTAAATTTCTTTGCGATAGCAAAACGTTAAGAAATTATTAAAATGCACTGAAACTGTATACTTTCTTTTTGGACACCCTGTACATGCAGTTTTATATCTTTTTTCAGAAATTCATTTATATGACTGCAAATTGACTGATTGGACGAATGCATGGGATGGACACCAGGACTATCAAGTACCAGCATCCTATGTGTTGAAAGGAGTTACATCCATACATGATAACCACAGGGAGTAAGTTTGAGATATTTGTATGTATGTTATTATTTCCCATTCGAAGACAGTCGGTAAGAATCATGCACTATGTATAGGTTCATAGAAACCAATAATTATTGTCAAATGTAAAATTATGTTATATTACCGAGCCAAAATAACGCACCAGTCATATTTCGCCCGACCGGTGTGGGGCGGCGGGGCAACATAGTGGGTATTAGACATTATCGGGGTTTTTTTGACGTCTCAATCGTCACGCTGGTGACAATGCTTGAACTAGGAGTCGATGAGGTTGTCAAATTCCAGCCGGTGAGGAAGTGTCGTCTGTATCAAAAGGTAAAAAATAAAGGTCACTATAACCTTAACCATTTATGACTTTTGTCCTTCCATATGTGCCTTACCAACAAAATAAATTACCTTTGTTATTCCAGGGACCGGCTATACCGGTATGAAATATGTCGAGTGGCAAGGAACGATGGTGCTAGTTTATTGGGACGACGTCGAGTGGAGGGTTCCTCTCTATAATGCTCTGTTATTACTTATTTATTCTTATCAGCATTTTATTTGATATTTTTCATTGAAATGTGACAATTAAATTTGTGAAATGGAAGCTAGACCCTTAAATTTATTGTGATTTTGATAGAAGCAAAATTTGAAATTAAAAAGGAAAAGGAAGTGCTAATGCTTCATCCTTACTTTTGCATTTTGCTTAGTTGCTTGGTGTATTGAATATGAAGGTCATTTTCGAGTAACTTATTGAACTTTGTTGGGAAAGACTGTTACCTAAATTATCCTCACGGTTGTGACCTGTTATTCATATCAACGTCAGGCGAGACAGAAAGTGGAAAAGCGCTTTTTGAAATTCTTGGCATTTAACTCTATTATATATAACAGAAGAGGTGCCTCTTATTTTCTCATTGTTTCAAATGTCCCAACTATTCCATTGCATATTTGCAAGCTTATATAATGTGCAATAAAATTCTGAAAAGAAAATGTTGCTGACAATAATAAACTTAGACTTTTGTTTGCCATTCAGTATAAAGTTATGAATATGAAATATTAAATAAAAAAAATATGTATTTTACATACATTGCTTAGATTTGTAATCATACATTGGCCATCATGTCAATCAGTTCTGCTTCAAAAATATATGAGGAAATCGGACTTGGAAGACAGCACTTAACTTAAACAGCCGTGCATAGACAGCAACAACAGCACAACATAACACACCTATGTAACCGAATGAAACGTAGCTTAGACCCGACCCAGTTCCCTAAGTCCATTAGCTCGATCCAATGTAGCCATATACCAAAGTTTTTCAAGTTACTTTATCTATATCAAAAGGGAGCACAGCAGGAATATTGTACAAGGTACGTGCTAGCTCTTCGTGAATGTGGCATCTTGGAGACGAATATTAAGATGTGGTTACCTTTGAATTAAATGTAAAGCAGCTACCAGCTTTCACAACATGACTAGAATGGCACACAAAGAAAAAAAATAACTAGAAAAAAACATGGATAACAAAAATACGCTGTTTAATTATGTGCAGTCACTAAATGCAATTCGAAAATGCTATAACCAATGTTTTTGTCATACACCATAAAGCTAATAAAGTTTTAATCAATTTGTAATATGACCACATTACATACAATGTAACACAGGAATATTCTAGAAAACAATATTTTTAATTAATGTAAACATGATGTCAAAATTAAACTGTAAACATATAACACAAAAAATGGAGTAATTTTCCTCCTGTTAAGAGACCCTGTCGCTCTGGTCAGTCAATCTGTAACTGAACGAAACGTCATACACTGAGCAAAATTTCTAATTGGTCACTTTTTAAACTCGCATATTTTTGTACATAACAATTGAGAAATATATTCAGTGTACTTTACTGATTCGGCCTTATGTTCTTAATCAAATTCAGTTCGGGTTTCACATAGAATCGTAACCTGTTCTGAGTTATGGCCCATTGTGTATATGAAACAGTTTTTTAAGTTTAATGCAAAACCTGTCAGTGGAAATGTGATAAACTGTAAAAATATAAACCAATTTGTGATCACTTAAACAGAAAAACAAACAATATTGCTAAAATAATCGGGCGTTAAAAAGAGAAATAGCTTTGAAGTTGAAAATTCTGAAATTACCTCCCTTTTAATTGAAAATAGAACAAAATTAAATCTTCAAAATAATGATACATACGAGTATTAGATAAGTCAAAATTGTACAGTCTTTCTTTTATTAGTTATCTTCTTTGTGCTTCAATTATGGCAATTTATCAGTGCGTTTCAAATTTATAGGCGACATTGATAACCTAAGGCGAATTACGTTGTAACTGTCAGAAATCTAGATAAATCATAAAAGTCGATGTTTTTCATTTCATTCCACCGCCTCAACCATACAACCTATTGCAGTATAACTTTGCATTTGAGAAAATGGTTTATTATGTATGAGTTTAAAAATAGGGTTATTTATAAATGCATTTATTCATATTTTATGTGATTTCTGGTTCTGAGGGTTGTTGTTTAGTATCTCCAATAATTGAGCGTAAGAATAGCAGAAATAGCAGAATTTGCAGAATTTGCATCAAATTTTCATATTTATGTTGTCTTCACATTTTTTTTATATTTACTTTTGACAGAATATATTTTAAATAATCATTGACTGAAATTGCGTCAATATGTAAGATTGAAATTAGGTGACCAATTAGAAATTTTGCTCAGTGTATATAAATCATATGCCGGACTAAGAAGTTGCAAAAGGAAAAATCATTATGAACACCTTCTAACACAATACACAGTGACAAAATGTTTTTTTATAGTTTTATTTATTTTAACCATTACATTGATACTACTCATACAAAAAAGAAAGCTGATAATATACTTTCAGAAACAATGACATATTTAATATAGTCTATAGTCCATTCAATCAGTTATACTAATGAGGGAACTATCCCATTCGAAAGAAAAGCGGTTTATTCAGGTATATCCAGTTAAATTTAGTATATTTACAACCTTTCACATTTGACTCTGAAAGGACTGTACATATTGATTGGAATGAAAAACAAAAAGAATATTTTAATTTAGTGAACTATAGTAAATGGAACCATCACAAAACTACAAACAATACACACAATCCTTATGGTCGGTCAACTATTACTGACATGTTAATTCTCCATAGAGGTTTGAAGTCTCATTGAATTTACTGAATGCTATCGGTATAATCAAATTGAATAAACTTGTAGAACATGCTTACAAGATACCGAATCAGATCGCAGCGCGGCTGCATAGTATGGAACATGACACTTTCTGAATAACGTTACTGAATATTTTAAAATTGCAATAACAATAAAACATAATTGTATTGATAATCTGACAGGACAGATCAGAAATGCCAGAGGAGATGCCGCGTTAGGGAGTGTTATACGAAGAAATAACTCATATACTGTCAATATGAAGCGGTTAAGTGGTATTTTGCTTGGATTTGTACCCTTCGTGTTGTGTTGTAGCGTACTAACGCGTGCGTGTAACAATCAGCTGTACGAACAAGTGTTTACATCATATAGCACAATGGCCGGTTATATTTTAGATAGTTTTACATTGGTGTCGGATATATCTTGCTCAACAAGGTGTACAAATGATCAGGTAAAATGTAATTTATTCTTCATCATTGTCAATCTCATTTAAATCAGACCCATATAAGAACAACTACTTAACACTGGTCATAAAGGATCTGACCACACTCTATATGGGGTCATATCGATGTGAGCTTTAAACCATCCAATCTAATCGCTACTTTCGCAATTCTGAATGTGCAAAGGAATAGAGCAAATGTTAGGATCTGATTTAAATGAGATTGTATTGTTGTTGCACTACTAATCCGGAGGTCCCTGGTTCGAGGTTCGAATCTCGACCGGGAATTGGCAATTCGAAGTGATTTTATATTGAACGCTTTCTCAGTTTTTGATAGAAATGAACTGACTACATACAGGTTGAACACCAGACGTAGTATCGCCTTTGTCGATAATGTACAGAGGACGTGGACCCATGGAATCAATTATAAAAAGTAAAGAGCTTGGGCAGCGTGTCCGGACTCATTTTTAACAAAATTCTGCTTTTCCTAAAAGTCGAAAATCATGAGTCAATTAGTTAGGGATAAAACCGAATTGTCATGCGTTACAACTGTATCTAATAACAATGGTATATCCGGTCAAACATCCGGCTTTATTAGTCAAAATGCTCACATTTTCAAATTTCCCTGAAGTATAGTCATTATAATAATTATTTCTGCGTTGGTGTATTCTTCCATACCTAACCTGCTGAAAGAAAAACGCGAAAATTCAAAATGGTTTTCCATAAGAACAAACATAACATTGAGTTCCAATGATCGCATTATTGGGTGTTTATTAATAAAAATAATAAATACAATTATAGTGAACAAAGTATATATTCTCATTTATTTATTTTCTGCATGCAAGACAAGTGTGCGGGGAATGACGTATTTGTAAAGTACTTAGTACTTACTTAATCCTCTTCGTCGCCAGTGTGACATAATTCTGCAATGATCTCTCTCAACTTAATTAGGTCTATCTTTGGCCATTCGCTGTGCTTTACCCAAAGATCCCATCTCAGATAATTATGTCACCTTAGTTCAACACCATGTTGTCTTCGGTCAAGCAGGTTTTCTTCGTCCAAGCGGTGTTCATCTACGAGCATCGGTGTACAATAATGCACTGCAATTGTTTAAATGTATCTTGTCATACAAACTATGGTGTGTATGACTTAGTAAAAAGAGGTAGCTACACTCAATGACAGAAAATATTTTGAAAATTAGGTCATTTTATGCTAATACAAAATTAGTACTTTTTGGCGAATAGTTGCAAATGAAGGCTGGTGGTCCCTATTCTTTATCTTCCTTAACAGTTGGTTTAATTTATTCTTAACCTACATGTATATACAATTTGTTTTAAAACAATTGCCAGTAGGTGAGGTCATTATTTATTCGGTACAAATACAGAATTCTTTCACAAGGAAGCTAAAATGTTTTTGATATAATTAGGATAGAACTATGTACACAATTAACATCATGGATTGCATGCATACAAGTACAATGTATGTAACCTCATAAAAATCTTAAAATGAATATGACGGTGCCATATAAGCAAGAAATAGCTGAATTGAAAAAATACGACGTTAAGTCATTTAAAACCGTGTAAACCTGATGACATATCATTTTCATGATTTCAATGTTCTTACAAAATGATTATTTTTCATATTAAGGTGTTTCGGACAAACTTATATCGTTGGATAAAAAGCACACGTACATCCGAGTTACGGTAAAATTACAGTGACGCAGTGGAACAAACCGCTTTTACAGTGTAAAAACAAGTATAAATGCTTATAGACCATCAGTTCAATACCAAACTAAAATTTATCTGTTTAAGCAATGGTCTTAGTCGATTGTGTACACATAAACGATGACGTCACAGTCAAAATACCATAACTGGACTATACCTACAGGTTGTTAAAATCGAACAAACTTGTGTACAAATCATAAGATAAAATAAGATTGGCAAAATTACAGCGACATTACTTTTAGTTTTCACTTTCAAAATTTTCTGCATTAATTCGAATAAATTCAGTACTTTCAGTGCTTTGATTAACCTTATGTTATTCAGTGCTACTGTCAATTCCATAAATTTTACTAATGGGGAAACAATCCCATTGGAAAGAATAGCCGGAACTTCAGTTAACTCCGTTACACACACTCAGTTAAACCTGAATGTACATAGTGTACCTGACGGACAAGTTTATGCTATTAACGTTCTCGTTTAACTTCGAACGGACATAAGTATAATAGTTTATTAACTTTAATTGTTTTTTTTTCTTTGATTAATAGGATTGCGTGTCATTCTGGTTTGACGCAGCAACGTCTAATTGCACGACGTTTAGCGAGAACGTACAATGTGACCCAGGTGTAAACATGCAACTGTTTTACGTCAAATCAGGTAAATTTTCAGCTGCTTTACCAAAAATAACAATGGATTTTTTTTTTGAAAGTCCATGACGCAAAATATGGCATTCAATATTTTTGAATTTGGTATAAGTTCTTCAAAAAAAACAGACAATTATTTTTTATGTATTTCGTGTCGAATATCTAAAAAAAAATCGATTTTTTTGGAAATGTCATATTCATATGTTGCATGTCGAGTCAAGTGCGTACTGCTTAACTATTCTCTGTGTGTATCATTGTTTATTATATTATGATCGTATATTAAAGGTAGACCATGAAAAGTTATTAAATTATAAATGTAGGTTAAAACTTTGTATCTCATTAAATGCACTTTTGTCAGGATACACGCTGTAGTTTTACACTTAATGGTGCACTCACAAAGTTTTCCATGTACTGTACATATTGCTATTAGTGTTCATTCTCTTTGATTACACCATATTAAAGTAAATATGAAGCTACATAATTTTACATCCGAATTTACAATTGTTTAGGTTGTTTCGAAACACACCACTACTTGTTGTTAAAGTGTATAGAGCTATATCGGAAGATATTTTTTTTAAAGTTTCAAAAAGTGAAAAACAATTATGCTTTCGTATCCGTTAGATTATTTTTTCGCTTCAGTTTTAACAGAAACTCTCCTTTTGATTTATTGGACATGCGAACTGTCCATTTTCATACGAAAGTGTTCTAGAACACCCTATGAAACTATAAGAATCGTCTATTTTCAGACAATTGAATCAAAGTACACGGAACCCATCCAAAGTTTTAATTTGCAATTAAGATAGTCTAGTATCATACTTAAAACGATGCAAGTAATTATTTTGACATTGAATGACTGTTAAAATATAGTTCTATACACTTTAAACACCACAGATGATACTTTTTAATAAATTAATAAACAATATATGACACGGGTAGGCATTATGCAAATGTTTATGTCGATAGTATGTATGTCTAGTTCGCCGAAAATTCACGAACCGTCCCTACAAATAATAAATGGCAAGTTTTCTTTGTGAAAACAGAACGCAAATATTCGATAAATACACACTGAGTATTACTTTCTTTTTGTACACACTGTATTATGCTTTTCTGTTGTCAATATTTGTTCCATCTTCTTCGAACATTGTAAAGTACTTCACATTACATTTGAACTAAGCGGCAATTCGACCGTGTCGTATAATCAATTATGAAGTATAGTCTGCATGCTGTATTGTCAATTATGAAGTATAGTCTGCAAGCAGTAATATCAATTATGTATAGTGTGCAAGCGGTAATAGCATTTATGAAGTATAGTATGCAAGTAATATAATTAATTCATTATAACTTCTTATTTTCCTCTACAGGACAACAACCCAAGCTTGACTGTGCATGCAGCCTGGAATACAACTCGAGTTTTATCAATGTTGCGCTTGGGAAACCGGTGACGTTGAGTTCCACCAACTCAGCAGCGTTTCATGGGGGTCTTCTGGTACGGTATAGATCCCTGGTTTAGAATGAGAAGGTCATGCATTAGTACAAAATCAATATTTTGAGAAAACAAAAAAAACTGTCTGAAATTTGCTCTTTTCTCATGGAAAAACAAGCTTTTACAAATTACTTTTGGTCAACATGACAAATTCCGATTTTCATGAAAAAGGCTCAAAGGAAGAACTTTATGATGCAGATTCTAAATATGACCAGTCTTATAAGGTCGTTAGTAGTAGGTACGACCTTCTCATTCTAGATGCACTGTATACAGATATAGCGATTATTTAGTGAACTTTTATTCATATAAATAATACATTAAAAATGCACCAAAGCGTGGAAGCTGCACACTGTATAGATACGTCATCATCTGTACTGTGGGATTTCTAATCTATAGTGTGTAGACACCGTGAAATTATATGTTAATCGTTATATGATATTATGTAGCGTCAGTACCGGAACAACATGTGTATGTATAACGTCATTTTGTACTACATTTGGAACACTAGCACCAGACATTCACAGAACAGTTTAGTCAGGATTCAGTTCTCAAACGTATTAATAATAAATTACCAATGTAGCAACTATTGCAAGTGGGCGAAAGGGAACCAGATGAGGTACAACATTCGATGTAGCCGAACGATTAACAATGTGATATTAATTAAATGGCATTTTGTACGAACAAAGAATATGTTCGCGCAATTTCGTTTTCAATGAATAATTTGTCACGTAATTGGAACATACTTAGTACACCGAAACAGTTCATAGGCGTATCGAACAAAAAATGTCCATGTCTTTATAAACATTATATTTATGTTTGCAGGTAGATGGTAGTCATGTAGCAGAGATGCCATGCGCTCACACGTACCGGACACTCAATCCATACGCTATCATTGATCTACAACAAAGTTACAATATACACTCCATCTATCTAGTAAACCGGGCTGATTGCTGTAGTAAGTATTATAATGATCTCGTATGTAGCGGAGACTTAGGCTAGTCCGGCCATTTTTAGAAAAAATAACAATTACCAGACCAGACCGTTTATCCTTTTGATCTATGAAAATTTATATCTACGTAAGACAAAGGTAGGCAGGACTGTCCACACTATACTAACTCCTATAGTGCCCAGATGCCGATCTAGCCCCAGTCTCCCCTAATACCTTTCGCGAAACAAATCTAACAAAAACATAATTTAGAACGTCAAAATCACATTTGAAACCATGGCCAGCTCAGTATTATTTGAAGTTTTTTCAGCTCCTTGTTGTAAAAGTTGCATTGTTGTAGCAAGAAAATTATTACTAAAACATGTTTTATAAATTGCCTTGAACTTGCTGGCCGAAATGTTAAGATGGCGATCCGGCTGTTCTTGTCTCCTCGTGCGTGACGGCTGGGTTAAGTTTACATCGTTAATGGCACAAATTCTACCTCTTAATAAAATAACATTAGAACCATAGACCCACGAACAATAATTATTGTACACTTTGTTTTTATTTATTTTAGCGGAGCGGCTTCATGATTTGAAGATACTAGTTGGGGATGATATCAACAATTTGAGCGTGTGCATAGACTACCCAGCCGCCATTGGTCTGACTTGTACATTTAGAGTACTGGTGGTATGTCAAGGGCGCTACGTGAAGTTTCAACTCTTTACAACAGAATTTCTGCACATTTGTGAAGCCGAAGTTTACAGTATTGTTTGAAGATATCAAATCAATAAACAGCAAATTAACAATTTAGATATATGCATACGCCAATTGCAGCAAAGTGCAGGCTCACAGAAATATTATACTCTTGGCATTTAAAACGGCTTTATTGATTACCAATAGGCAATCATATTTGAAATGTCTCACAAAATAATAATACGCTTCTGATGATCGATAGCATCTAGGTGTGATCTTTTACAGAATGAGAAGGTCGTAACTACTACTTACGACCTTAATAGACTCATACATATTTGGCATATGCTTCACAATGCGATTCTTATGAGCCTATTGTACATAATGAAAATCGGAAATTGTCATGTTGACCAAAATGTTTTTAAAAAACATGTTTTTCCATAGGTAAGACTTAATTGCGGTCAGTTTTCTCTTGTTTGCTAAATAAATCGATTTTGTAGTTACGACATTTTCAATACGATAATGAAAACACGAAACAACGAAATAACGATAGTAAAAAGTCGATATTAGTTCGTGTTATCACTATCGTACTATCGAGTTTTCAACTTTTCACCATCGTGTTATCGAGTTTTCACCATTGTTCTAGCGACTTTAAATGTCACAATGGTATTAACGAGACACCGTATCGGAATCCCGCGGTGCATTACTGTATTTATTCGATATCATGTAGTATAACGTAATGGGTCGAACGTGGGTTCCGATGATGTTCCAAGAAAAACATTTTAACCAGATTAGTATACGACACACGCTTTCAATATAATAGTAAGTTTCTCTTCTATACGTCCTATTAGGTAGTTAAGTGCGTTACGTCCATTTTCTTCCCTTGTTTATAAGTTAAGTTAAGTTACCAATTTTCTAGGGCTCTTTTCAGCTGTTAGGCCGCGCAAGCACCCTTTGACACTTCCCCTGGTCATTGGGCTACCTATGGAAACCTACACTCGTGTCTCCCTGGGGAGACTATTTCTCTCCTGTGGATGTGGCAGCCAACATCGATCTGCAGCGCCCAGGAATAGTCACTGTCCTAACAGGCTCCATTTTACACCATGGTGGAGTGGAGCATTGCTCAGACAAATTAACCAGTGGTCCAAAGAGGGATCGAACCCGGGGCCTCTCGATCCCGAAACGCGCGTCCTACCTTTAGACCACCGTTCCCCACAGGGGGTATGAGCTTTTGTTTTGTTCTACTTGTGCTTGTATTATTCTTGTACTTGTGTGTATGCGTATATTTGTAAGCGCTAAATAAAGGTTTCATCAAATATTTTATATTATGCTTTGTATATATTATTCCATAGGACCTTGCAAGCATATAATTAAGTATGTAAATAACTTTGGCCACACTCACACAGAAATAATATTATACTCAGTTATATATAGCATTACTTCTGTGTGAGTGTTTGCAAATTTATGTACATACTTAATACCCTGGGTATTCGACTACCAGCTCATCGGATAGCTACCATATTCGATAACTCTGTCAACAAGGTGCGCGAAGATGTGAGGCTCCGAATAAAAGTATTTGTGCAATTTTATTGAGAGTTTTAGAATGAAATTTGAACATAAAACATACGAGCATACAATAAAGCACTCACGAGTAAGTTTTCATACCAAAATATAATGAGAAAGTTTGCGAAAACGTCTGGGTTTTTTGTGCCAAAAATGATGATATTTCGCATCTAACCATTTTGTTTCCTCATTAAATGTTTATGCATGTAAAACATAAACAGTTTGGGCTAGAAAAACAGTCATTCCCTGTGCAAGGCAATACAATAATGTCCAATCAACAGACACAACAGAAGTTGCAAAAGGGAATATACATTATGAACACCGTCTAACAAAACTCACAAAGAAAAAATGTTTTGTATTTTTTATATTTATTTTAACCATTACATTGATACAATCGATACATAAAGGAAGCCCGACCTTTGGCATTTCCAAAACAATAATATATTTTTATAGTCTCTCATAGTCGATTCAGTAAGTAATACTAACATAGTGTACCTGTCGCTCGATAGTATATTTAGAACCGTTCTCAATTGACTTAAAAAGGACTGTACATATTAATTGGTCATCGAACAATGAAATACGAGAAGCAGATTATTGAACTATAGTAAATATAACCATCACAAAACTACAAACAATACACACACTCCTTATGGTCTGTCAACTATTACTTGTCCATAGAGGTTTGAAGATTCACTTGAATTTACTGAATGCTATCGGTATAATCAAATTGAATAAACTTGTAGAACATGTTTACAAGATACCGAATCAGACTGCAGCGCGGTCGCATAGTATGGAACATGACACTTTCTGGATAACGTTACTGAATATTTAATTGCAATAACAATAAAACATAATTGAATTGATAACCTGCAGGACAGATCAGAAATGCCAGAGGAGATGCCACGTTAGGGAGTGTAATACAAACAAATAACTCATATACTGTCAATATGAAGCGGTTAAGGGGTATTTTGCTTGGATTTGTACCCTTCGTGTTGTGGTGTAGCGTACTAACGCGTGCGTGTAACAATCAGCTATACGAGCAAGTGTTTACATCATATAGCGCAATGGCGGGTTATATTTTAGATAGTTTTACATTGGTGTTGGATATATCTTGCTCAACAAGGTGTACAAATGATCAGGTAAAATGTAATTTATTCTCTTTAATTGTCAATCTCATTTAAATCAGACCAATATATACACAACTACTTAACACTGGTCATAAAGGATCTGACTACTCTCCATATGGGGTCATGTCGATGTGAGCTCTAAATCATCCAATCATATTGCTTCTTTCGCAATTCTGAATGTGCAAAGAAATGGAGCAAATGTTAGGATCTGATTTTAATGAGATTGTATCTTTGTTGCACTACTAATCCGGAAGTCCCTGGTTCGAATCTCGACCGGGAATTGGTAATTTGAAGTAATTTCATATTGAACGCTTTCTTAGTATTTGATTGAAATGAACTGACTACATACAGGTTGAACACCAGACGTAGTATCGCCTTTGTCGATAATGTTCAGAGGACATGGACCCATGGAATCAATTATAAAAAGTAAAGAGCTTGGGCAGCGTGTCCGGATTCATTTTTAACAAAATTCTGCTTTTCCTAAAAGTCGAAAATCATGTGTCAATTAGTTAGGGATAAAACCGAAAGGTCATGCGTTACAACTACTCGTATCTAATAACAATGGTATTTCCGGTCAAACAAATTTATCGGCTTTATTAGTCCAAATGCTTTAACGCATTGTCTAACTTCCGTGAAGTATAGTCATTATGATAATTATTTCTGTGTATGGTGTATTTATCCATACCTATCCTGCTTTAAGAAAAGCGCGATAAAATTCAAAATGGTTTTAGATAAGAACAAACATAACATTGAGTTCCAATGATCGCATTATTGGGTGTTTATTAATAAAAATAATAAATACAATTATTATAGTGCACAAAGTTGATATTTCCATTTATTCATTTTCTGCATGCATGTGTGCGGGGATTATTTTTTATAATGGCGTATTTATAAAGTATATCCGTGTACATTACTTACTTGCTAAACTCCTTTTCGTCGCCAGTGGGACATAAATCTGCAATGATCTCTCTCAACTTAATTAGGTCTATCTTTGGCAATTCGCTGTGCTTTACCCAAAGATGCCATCTCTGATAATTCTGACACCTTAGTTCAACGCCATGTTGTCTTCGGTGAACCAGGTGTTCTTCGTCCAGGCGGTGTTCATCTACGAGCATCGGTGTACAATAATGCACTGCAATTGTTAAAATGCATCTTGTCATACAAACTATGGTGTGTATTATTAAGTTATAAGAGGTAGCTACACACAATGACAGAAAACATTTTCCAAAAAGTTATATCATCCAATAATGCAAATTAGGTCAATTTATGCTAATGCAAAATTAGTACTTTTTGGCGAATAGTTGCAAATGAAGGCTGGTGGTCCCTATTCTTTATTTTACTAAATTGTTGGTTTTATTTATTCTGAACTTACATGTATATTAAAAAAAAATTTTTTAAAAAGGCCAGTAGGTGGGGTAATTATTTATTCGGTACAAATACAGAGATCTAAAACGGTTGTTGATATAGATTGGATAGAACTATGTACACAATCAACATCATGGGTCGCATACAAGCAAAATGTATGTAACATCATAAAAAGATTCAGATGAATATAACGGTGCCATATATGCAAGAAATAGCTGAAATGAAAAAATACGACGTTAAGTCATTTCAAACCGTGTAAACCTAATGACATATCATTTTAATGTTTTCAATGTTCTTACAAATGATTATTTTGTCATATTAAGGTGTTTCAGAGAAAATTATATCGTGAGATAAAAAGCACGCGTACAGCCCAGTAAATGTAAAACTACAGTGACGCAGTGGAACATTCCACTTTTACAGTGTAAAAACAAATATAAATGCTTATACCATCAGTTCAATACCAAACTAAAATCTAACTGTTTAAGCAATGGTCTTAATCTATTGCAGGGTACACATAAACGATAACGTCACTGTCAAAATACCCTTACTGGACTATACTTACAAGCTGTTAAAATCGAACAAACGTGTGTACAAGTCATAAGATAAAAAAGAGTGGCAAAATTACAGCGACTTCATCTTTAGTTTACTCTTTAAAATTCTTCTGCATTAATTCGAATAAATTCAGTGCTTTCAGTGCTTTGATTAACGTTTTGTTAACATATGTCCATCGTGATTATTCAATGCTACTGACAATTCCATAAGTAATACTAATGGGGGAACAATTCCATTCGAAAGAATAGCGGAAACTTCAGTTAACTCCGTTACACACACTCAGTTAAACCTAAATGTACTTTGTTTACCTGACGGGCGAGGTTATGCTATAGCTGTTCTCATTGAACTTCGAACAGACAGAAGTATTATAGTTTATTAACTTTAATTGTTTTTTTCTTTGATATACAGTATTGCGTGTCATTCTGGTTTGACGCAGCAACGTCTAATTGCACGACGTTTAGCGAGTACGTACAATGTGACCCAGGTGAAAACATGCAGCTGTTTTACGTCAAATCAGGTAAGTGTTCAGCTGCGTCACCAAAAATAACAATGGACTTTTTTGAATGTCGAATGTTGCAAAAACGACATTCAATAATTTTGAATGTCGTATGTCGAGTTTTTCTAAAAAACGACAATTCTTATTTATGAATTTCGTGTCGAATATCACAAAAAAAAACATTCGATTTTTTGGAAATGTCATATTCATACGTTGCATGTCGAGTCAACTTCGTACTACTTAACTATTATCTGTGTGTATCATTGATTATTATATTATGATCGTACATTAAAGGTAGAACATGAAATGTTATTGAATTATAAATGTAGGTTAAAACTTTGTATCTCATTAAATGCACTTTTGTCAGGATACACGCTGTAGTTTTACACCTAATGGTACAGCCACAAAGTTTTCCATGTACTGTACATATTGCTATTAGTGTTCATTCTCTTTGATTACACCATATTAAAGTAAATATGAAGCTACATATTAATTCATCCGAATTTACAATAGTTTAGGTTGTTTCGAAACAAACCACTACTTGTTGTTAAACACGACAGGCTATACTTTTTAATAATTTAAAATTAATAAACAATATATGACACGGGTAGGCATTATGCATATGGTTATGTCCATAGTATGTACGAGAGGTGTTCAACTTATTAATGAACAAAACATAAACACCGATTTTGCAATATTGAATAAAAACAGTTGAACAATCTCTTTTAAACCATGTGAAAAAAGGTTTTAACTTGAACATATGATCATTATACATTGTATATTTAATTCGGTTAAAGCTTTAAGTTAAAACAACAAGTTAGTAGATCATGTTGTTTTTCCTATTTTTAAGGCAAAAATTCCCATTTATAAGCATTAAGAAAGTGTAAGCAATGTTTTATTTTGCATTTTTCATTAGAGCATTACTGTACTGAAATTGTACCAAAAATTGAAAATGGCCCAATATTGCGAAAACCTACACTTTAACGTTAACTTGGATTTATTATATTTATGATGAATCCATTAACAAAATGTGGAATAGTTACACAGAGGGGAGTGTCCATAGAAACTTTCAGTGAAATTATTTCGAAAATGTTGAATGCATAGTTCTGGGAAAATTCAAAATTCCTACGCTGAAAATCAAGAAAAACATGCCTCGCAGCCAAAATTCTTGGAACCTAGAGATGCTTTATAAATAACATTGTGTGGAAAATTTGTTTCACTGTGGCGAGACAATGCTGAATCTTAGAGAATGTAATGATAGATTAGGGTATGCTATTTTAGAAAAGGTCACAATGATAGGTAAAAGTTCATGTGTGTCCAGCTTTGTGTGTTTGCGGCCGTTTGCGTGGAAAGGCATTGGGTTTGTTATTATTGGAATACGCCCGTCAAAATCAATATCAAACTGACGAAATTGAAGGCTGTTGTCAATGTACAAACAGTAACAAATCAGGGTTTCAACAAACAAGTGTTACGTATCGTTCCTAGTGACTGTTCCAAGAAATAGTGTTCCGTCCAGATTCAGCTTCAAGTCACCATATACATCGCCAAATAAACAACTTAAGAATATAACTTTGATATAAATTATAACCAAACAGTGGGTGTCGTAGTCTTCTCGTGCTTTAACAATATAATTTTCTATCTGGTTGATACTAAAAACAACGATTAATGAAGGAAAGTGAAAGCGTTATTATTACGAGTTTTGGACCTTCAACACCCTCTATTCCAATGCAGATTATGATTTAACCGTTACGTATTGACAATTGACAATTATTAAATATACTTCTTGATACACTACTTTACACAATATAAAAGATTTTATTCAAGTTCATTTTAAAGTAACAAAATATCGATGTTCATTTCCTGTTCATAAATAAGTTGAACACCTCTCGTATGTCTAGTTCGCCGAAAATTCACTACCGTCAAATAATAAATGACAAGTTTTCTTCGTGATATCAGAACTCAAATATTTGGTAAATATACACTGAAACTGCATAGTATTACATTGTACTTTCTTTTTGTACAGCCTGTATTATGCATTTCTGATTTCAATATTTGATCCATCTTCTTCAAACCTTGTAAAGTACTTCATATTGCATTTGAACCAAACGGCAATTCGACCGTGTCGCATTATCAATTATGAAGTATAGTCTGCAAGCTGAATTGTCAATTATGACGTACAGTCTGCAAGCAGTAATATCAATTATGTATAGTGTGCAAGCGGTATTAGCATTTATGAAGTATAGTATGCAAGTAATATAATTAATTCATTATAACTTCCTATCTTCCTCTACAGGACAACAATTCAATCTTGACTGTGCATGCAGCCTGGTATACAACTCGAGTTTTGTCAATGTTGCGCTTGGGAAACCAGTGACGTTGAGTTCCACCAACTCAGCAGCGTTTCATGGGGGTCTACTGGTATGATATATATCACTGGTTTAAAATGAGAAGGTCATTGATTTAGAACAAAATCAATAGTGTGAGAAAACAAGAAAACTGTCTGAAATTTGATCTTTTCTTATGAAAAACCAAGCTTTTACAAATTACTTTTGGTCAACATGACAAATTCTGATTTTCATGAAAAAGGATCATAGCAAGAACTTTATGATGCACATTCCAAATATGATCAGTCTTATAAGGTCGTGAGTAATAGGTACGACCTTCTCATTCAAGATGTACTGTATATACTTTAAGCGATTTATTTAGTAAACTTTTATTCATAATTAATACATCAAAATGCACCAAAGTGCGGAAGCTGCACACTTTATAGATACGTCATCATCTGCACTGTGGGATTTCTAATCTATAGTGTGTAGACACCGTGAAATTATATGTTAATCGTTAAATGAAATTATGTAGCGTCAGTACCTGAACAACATGTGTATGTATAACGTCATTTTGTACTTCATTTGGAACACTAGCACCAGACATTCACAGAACAGTTCAGTCAGGATTCAGTTCTCAAACGTATTACTAATAAATTACCAATGTAGCAACTATTGTAAGTTGGTGAAAGGGATCCAGATGAGGATCAACATTCGATGTAGCCGAACGATTAACAATGTGATATTAATTAAATGGCATTTTGTACGAACAAAGAATATGTTCGCGCAATTTCGTTTTCAATGAATCATTTGTCATGTAATTGGAACATACTTAGTACACCGAAACAGTTCATAGGCGTATTGTAAAGAAATAATATCCATGTCTTTATGAACATTATATTCATGTTTGCAGGTAGATGGCAGTCATGTAGCAGAGATGCCATGCGCTCACACGTACCGGACACTCAATCCATACGCTATCATTGATCTACAACAAAGTTACAATATACACTCCATCTATCTAGTAAATCGAGCTGATTGCTGTAGTAAGTATTATAATTATCTCGTATGTAGGGGAGACCTAGACTAGTCCGGCCATATTTAGAAAAAATAACAATTTCCAGACCAGACCGTTTATCCTTTTGATCTATGAAAATTGATATCTATGTAAAACAAAGGTAGGCGAAACTGTCAGCACTAACTCCTATAGTGCCCAGATGCCGATCTAGCCCCAGTCTCCCCTAATACCTTTCGCGAAACAAATCTAACAAAAACATAATTTAGAACGTCAAAATCACATTGAAACTATGGCCAGCTCAGTATTATTTAGAGTTTTTTCAGCTCCTTGTTGTATTAGAAGCATTGTTGTAGCAAAAAAAATATTACTATAACATGTTGTATCAATTGCCTTGAAATTGCTGGCCGAAATGTTAAGATGGCGATCCGGCTGCTCTTGTCTTCTCGTGCGTGGCGTCTGGGTTAAGTTTACGTCGGTAATGGCACAGATTCTACCACTTAATCAAATAACATTCGAACCATAGACCCACGAACAATAATTATTGTACACTTTGTTTTTATTTATTTCAGCGGAGCGGCTTCATGATTTGAAGATACTAGTTGGCGATGATATCAACAATTTGAGTGTGTGTATAGACTACCCAGCCGCCATTGGTCTGACTTGTACATTTAGAGTACTGGTGGTATGTCAAGGGCGCTACGTGAAGTTCCAACTCTTTGCAACAGAATATCTGCACATCTGTGAAGCCGAAGTTTACAGTATTGTTTGAAGATATCAATAAACAGCAAATTAATGCTTTAAATATCCACACATAATTGGCAGCAAATTGCAGGCTAACAGAAATATTATACTCTTGGCATTTAAAACGGTGTTAATGACTGCCAATAGGCTATCATATTTGAAATGTCTCACAAAATAATTATACGCTTGTTGACGCATGTTGACCAATATGAAGTTTTAAAAACTTGTTTTTCTATAGGTAAAGACTAAAATACAGTCAGTTGTCTCTTGTTTTCTAAATATATCGATTTTATAGTTACGACCTTCTCATTCTACCTAGTATATAATTATACCTTGAAACATTGAAAGTGTGTCTATCGAGAGTACGAAACGACCCGGGTACGAAGAGCTATATTTCTTCACTGAAACAATTCCCGGTAAATTGAATACATTGTTTCAGCCTGCATCACTCTTTTATTATACGAACATTTTTATTATTTGCATTCAATCACCAATCGTACATACAAACCTGCACAGTTTCGCGATAACGCGGTGTACGGTCATCGCCGCATATAAGTAAGGTGAACCACAAAGTCGAGAGTACGATAGTGAAAAGTCGATAGTACGATAGTGAATTGTCGATAGTACGATCATAGTGAAAAGTCGATAGTACAATAGTGAAAAGTCGATAGTACGCTAATGAAAAGTCGATAGTACGATCAAAGTAAAAAGTCGATAGTACGATAGTGAAAATTCGATAGTACGATAGTGAAAAGTCGAAAGTACGATAGTGAAAAGTCGATAGTAAGATAGTGAAAACTCGATAGTACGATAATGAAAACACGAAACAATGAAATTACGATAGTGAAAAGTCGAAAGTAAGATAGTTAAAAGTCGATAGTACGATAGGGAAAAATTGAAAGTACGATAGTGCAAAGACGATAGTACGATAGTGAAAAGTCGATAGTTCGATAGTGAAAAGTGGACAGTACGATAGTGAAAACTCGATAGTACGATAGTGAAAACTCGATAGTACGATAATGAAAACACAAAACAATGAAATAACGATAGTGAAAAGTCGAAAGTGCGATAGTGAAAAGCCGATAGTACGATAGTGAAAACTCGAAAGTACGATAATGAAAACACGAAACAATGAAATTACGATAGTGAAAAGTCGAAAGTAACATAGTTAAAAGTCGATAGTACGATAGCGAAAAATTGAAAGTATGATAGTGCAAAGTCGGTAGTACGATAGTGAAAAGTCGATAGTACGATAGTGAAAAGTGGACAGTACGATAGTGAAAACTCGATAGTACGATAGTGAAAACTCGATAGTACGATAATGAAAACACGAAACAATGAAATAACGATAGTGAAAAGTCGAAAGTGCAATAGTGAAAAGTCGATAGTACGATAGTGAAAAGTCGATAGAACGATACTGAAAACTCGATAGTACGATACAGTAATGAAAACACGAAACAACGAAATTACGATAGTAAAAAGTCGATATTAGTTCGTGTTATCACTATCGTACTATCGATTTTTCAACTTTTCACCATCGTGTTATCGAGTTTTCAACATTGTACTAGCGACTTTAAATGTCACAATGGTATTAACGAGACACCGTATCGGAATCCCGCGGAACATTACTGTATTAATTCGATATCATGTAGTATAACGTAATGGGCCGAACGTGGGTTCAGTTGATGTTCCAAGAATTATATTTTTAACCAGATTAGTATACGACAAACGCTTTCAATATAATAGTATGTTCCTCTTCTATACGTCCTATTAGGTTATTTAGTACATATCGTCCATTTTCTTCCCTTGGTTAAAAGTTAAGTTAAGTTACCAATTTTCTAGGGCTCTTTAAGCTGTTAGGCCGCTCAAGCACCCTTTGACACTTCCCCTGGCCATTGGGCTACCCACCTACTCGTGTCTCCCTGGTAAGACTATTTCTCTCCTGTTGTGTGGCAGTCAACATCGATCTGCGGCGCTCAAGAATAGACACTGCCCTCACAGGTATCATTTTACACCATGGTAGGGTGGAGCATGTGTGTCTTGCTCAGAGAAATTGGTCCAGATGGAGATCGAACCCGGGACCTCTCGATCCCGAAACGCACGCCCTACCTCTAGGCCACCGCTCTCCACAGTGGTTATGAGTTTTTGTTTTGTTCTTCTTGCGTTTGTATTATACTTAGTTATGTGTAGGCCTATACTTGTAAGCGCTAAATAAAGGTTTATCAAATATTTTATATTATGCTTTATATATATTATTCCACATGATCTTGCAAGTATATAATTAAGTATGTAGATAACTTTGTCTACACTCACACAGAAGTAATATAATACTCAGTAATATATAGCATTACTTCTGTATGAGGATGGGCAAATTTATGTACATACTTAATTATATAAGTGCAAGGTCCTGTGATTATTCATCACTGTCCATCTATGTTTTTTTGTGATGATGACTCTCCAACTTTATCAGATGTCCACACACCATTGAAAAGATCTCCGGACGATACACTCAGTCAGGTATTATTATGTAATAGTTATGCGACGTACTAAACTAATTAATGTGCATACATATAATGACCACTTAGTATGCACGTGTCATACCTGGTATTCCAAAACATGTAGCGAATTGGTTATTGACAGCGACGTGCCATCTCGGTTTAAAATTTCTTGGATACAATTGACAGAAAAAATTAGCTCATTCATGGAGGCACTTCAACCGTTTATACCCCGAAAAACTTTTATGAGTTCATGGCTAGATGGACATCACTTATTAAAATTAAGTATTGTCTGAAACATGAAACTCGCTTAAATGCTTGGGCGACCCAACGACCGATGATTATGACTTTACCCTTTTTTATCAACTTCTCACCTATACATGTATAACCGATTAATCATAACGTATCAATTATTCACATGTTGATTAAAAGTTTCTTATAAATAAATCGATTATCACAATAGCAAATGAACGTTTATGGTTCATTAAGTTTCTGAACACATTGTATAAAGAAATTAGCTGATACATCATTCGCCATACGCTTAAATGACTAAGCATCAACTTTGATATACACTGTATCTAGATCAATAGTTTTTATATCGACTTGCTACTTTGGCAGTTTAATAACCTTCTCTTAATTGATTTATTTATTAAAATGCTAATTAAGAGTTCTGGAATTATGAAACGTATCTCGGATCTCACTGCTGAACTTCTCATATTATGATATCGTATTGGCATTTTGTTAGTCAAATAAAATATTGAAGTTGAATTACTAAGAGTATAGTTTATCTAGTGCCGGGAACCAGACTATAAAGTTGATCGCACAGTCCCTAAGGAACGATAATGATTTTAAAAAAAACTCATTTATAGAAATAAATATTAAATATGTTTGGTCTGGCATTATTTCTAATTGCTTGGAATAATTAACTGAGCTATAAATCAAAAAGATCAAATGAAGCACTAATTGTAGTTGAAAAGAAAAGTATTGCATGAACAGTGTTCAATAAATTTCTATGTTTTTGGTATGCTGTTCATCCATAACATGTTTATTTCTATTGACAATTATTTACATGTTAATGTTAAGACAATGTACATGATGTATGTGAAGATCTTATTAAGATTTATAAACAGGATAATTCGCCTGTACACAGACGATTAACTCCTCCTGAATGACCAAATTTTGGTCTCCAAACTGATTAGCGGTATTATTATCCAAGTTGTCCTCAATATAGAGAGGATGAATAAAGAGAATACCGTAGAAACAGGTGAAATTGACTTTAATATTTATAAGTTTAATGGTAAAATATCGAACTAAAGTTAAGATAATATACAGAACAGAACAGAACAGACAGAACAGAACAGAACAGAAGTTTATTGGATTTGTGCGTTCAGCACCTCATCACATACAAACAGTTTATACAAAATAACATATACATATATACATGATCACATATAACAAAATTACACAGATGGCAGATATTATAAATATTTGTTAGTATAGGAGAATGGACAATTATGACAATATTAATAATTGAATTACAATATAAGTGTTACTGATTTTCATTTTGAATTTCTGACCGTTTTCGGTATGCATAAAACATATACTTACATAGGTTTATAAGAATATTTTTAGTTGTGATTTTAAGCAATTTCAAATATTTAAACATGCTAGGATTTTGGTAATAATATCGTTTAATGTATTTTCGCCTATATTCAGAGTAACATGGGCAGATTAAAAGAAAATGAAACTCGTCTTCAATGTTTTCTCTGTCGCAAAAAGTGCATAATCTTTCATTGGTGGGGAGCGGTGGCCTAGAGGTAGGGCGCGCGCTTCGGGATCGAGAGGTCCCGGGTTCGACCCCCCTCTGGACCACTGGTTAAAATCTCTGAGCAAGACCCACAGCTCCACTCCACCATGGTATAAAATGGTACCTGTGAGGGCAGTGTCTATTCCTGGGCGCCGCAGATCGATGTTGGCTGCCACACCACAGGAGAGAAATAGTCTCACCAGGGAGACACGAGTGTAGGTTTCCATATGTAGCCCAATGACCAGGGGAGTTAAAAATGTCAAAGGGTGCTTGAGCGGCCTTACAGCTGAAAAGAGCCCTAGAAAATTGGTAACTTTTTTTCTTATTTCTATTTAACCTGTTTCTACTATATCTTCCTGTTTCAATAAGTAAGTTATGAGCGGATATTCGAGTTTTTGTGAGATTTATTCGGCCAACCTTATTTAACAAAACATTTAGGTATTCACATGTGCCAAAGTTAAGTGTTGAATTGGCGTATAAAACATTAAGAACTGGACTGGAGTTTATGTCAGTACACAATTTTTGTAAGAACCCGTCAATGACCCTTTGTTTAAATAATGGTAAAAATTTATTCACACAATACATATCTGGATTGTTCCATACATCAGAGAAGCCGTACTGGTCTAACAGATTTTTAACATTACAATACCCGGATTTGAAACCTTGATTATCGTGTTCGACTGATTTGTAATATAAACTATATAATATAATGCTGTTTGACTCTTTTACTTTAAACCAATATTTGATAATCTGAATATAGCTATTGACATACATAAGGATAGCGACCAAGCTCGCCGTATACAGCTGCCGTACATGTACTTTGTTTGACACCAAGAACTTGCTTACAAAAGTTTATGTGGACACGTTCTTAGTCGTTCAATTTAGTGAAGCCCCACACAGGACAAGCATAATTCATATACACACGGCCATACTTCGCCTAAGAAGAATAATGGAACTGGTGCAACTGTTTGTATGTGTACGTATAGACAACAAGAAAAACTGTCGGAAACACTGAAAAGCTTTTTGTTCTTTAGTTTGGCCAAAATGACCCACATCCGCTATTAATGAAAAGAGGTTCATAAGATTGTCCTTGCTTGTGTCGACAATGACGAATATATGTCAAATAAGGTTATAAGAAGCACATATGCATGCCACCTTATTCATCTAAAACATACAGGCAAACATACAATAGAAAACGTAAACATGGTGATTTCACTTAATTAAAATCATACGATGCCATATAGAAAAGCATGTCAATAAAGAAATGAAGTCACATTGCAAATACAAGTATTATGAATTAAAAAACAATTAAAAAACATTTATTGTTCTTGACAGTGTCAATGTTGTCATTAACAATTCAGCATTCAATACTTCGAGACTTGTCTATTTAAAAAGCATAATTTAAGCGGCTTGTTAAAAACACGTCATTTCTTAATTCAGTCTAACACGTTTCATGTTTTGCAGTGGAACATTTCCCATTGGTTGATTCCGATGACCTCCGGTAGCTGGTTCCCTTCAGTGAATTCTCCCGCCACCGTTTTATTTTAGTTTCCATATTTTGAGTCTCAACATGGTTATAGAGTGTCATAAAGCTGGCCGCAAAGATTGGTACGGTCAGTGCCAACAATAAAACCCCGGTCACGGCGCACAAAGAGGAAAACATACGTCCAAGGAATGTCTTCGGAGCCATGTCACCGTATCCAACCGTCGTCATAGTAATGATCGCCCAGTACCAAGCATCTGGTATTGTGGGGACATCTTTATGGTCTTCTGATAAGTAAAAACAGCTTGCGTAGATACACATACCAGCTACAAGAAACAGTCCCATAATCAGTAAGTCCTTACCATTCTTAAATACGGTGTATGATAAAACCTTTCCTGCCCGGACATTTGCGATTGTACGGAACAAACGGAACGCCCTTGCCATTTGGCTGTACTCGAGGACTTGAATCCAGGTGTTTGTATACTGTTCATATTGATAGAGGAATATCAGCAACATATGTAGATAGGTACTTGCCAAGGCCAAGGCATCTACAATGTTTATAATAGATGTGAAATATCGGACAATACAAGGGCACGAAAGTATACGCATGACAAAGTCCAGGGTGAAAAATACGGTCGTTATGATACCACAAATAACTAAAGAATAAACTTTCACTTTTATGTGCGGAACTTCCAAATCTAGAAGCCTTATGTTTAACAACACCGGTGGAGAGGTTGTGCGTTTTGCGTGCCACGAGTGTGAAAGATTCTCTGTCGTCTGTTCAGGCTCTATTGGGATAAGGAACTCAATTGTACCGTTATACAAAAGTGAAATATTCAACGTTGTGTTGGCTGAAGGTGTAGTGGTGATATCGGTCAACTTTATACTCCGTGCGGTGGTGTTGGTGACGTCAGATGAACTCCAAGATGCATTGATATCGGTTACCTGTAGTTTACTCAACATCGAACTATCCTCAATGGAAGATGCACTCCATGTGTGACTGGCTACACCAGAAGTAGTTGTGCTTTGTGTGAAGCTGCTTTCTATGAAAGATGTGCTTCGTGTAAAACCATACTCGGCCGAAGCTGCGTTATGTGTGTAGCTGTCTTCTATGAAAGATGTACTTGATTTGAGGCGGTCCTCGGTGGAATGTGCGTTTCGAGCGTAGCTGTCATCGGCCGAAGGCGCATTCTGTGAGTAGCTGTCCTTAACGAGAGGTGTGCTCCATGAATAGCTGTCCAGAGAGGGAGATGTGCTCCTTGTGGGAATGCCTTCGATGAAAGATGTACTCGATGAGAAGCTATCGTCTACGAAAGATGTGCTTTGTACGTAGCGGTCCTCAGCCGGAGGTGCGTGCCACATGTTGCTGTCCAAGACGGGAGGAGTGTTCCATGTGTGACTGTTGTCGATGGGAGGTGTTTCCCACGTTTGGCTACCCAGGATGGGAGGGGTGCAACATATATAGATGTCCCCACTAGAACGCGATGGCCTCTCGTAGCTATCATTCGCGGAGCTGCTTCCGTCAAAAGGTGTACTCGCTGAAGTGTCAACACCAGTATCACTAGAATCAACTTTGTTTGCAATAATTTCTTTAAGACCGACAGTTTCGGGATATTGTATGATTACTTTAAGCACGCCATCTGAACCGAGCTTCTCAAACATTTCCATTGTATCATCTGGGTTTCCTGAACAAAATTCATGCAATTTCTCATTCCATTCCGCAGAGATATTTGCATGCATGGATAACAAATAGTCGATCTTCTCGCATGCAGTCATTTCACGGCTGAAGGTGGGGTCAGTACTATAAGCTAGAGCCAGTATGGACGCCAAAATCATCAACAGCGATATGGAGAAATAGATCTAAAATTGAATAACATTGATTTACATAATTAAATATTTTTGATATTATTCTTGATTCCCAAACATACATGTAAGAGTCAATGTGTACCAAATTATTTGATTTGAACTTAAAATTTAACTCAAAATATCTAAAAAAAAATATACAATGCATACATTGAAACAAACACTTGGCCGCCCGTCCGGGATCCCGATCTGTTATAAACAAAGAACGCTGATCGAATAGCTATCAAATTTTATAAGTAGACAATGCCTTCTCGATAGCCTAGTGGTTGAGCGTTCGCATCGAGTGCGAGGGGTCCCGGGCTCGATCCCAGGCCGCGTCATACTAAAGACAAAATAAAATACGACACCAGAAATTGCTTTGCTATACGCTCAGCATATAAGTGGCACTGGCTTCGCTTCTTTCATGCCCTTGTGGCGAACGATATAACATCCGGAATGAGGAGTCGAAAGTGATTAATATAAGTTTGTTTATAAAAGCTTGTTTCACAATCGACCCTAATAAATGAATTAGTATAAAATTCACGTAATCAAGGTATTAGAGAGACGGTCGCTCTATAGAAAGACATTATCAATGAAACTTGAAAGCCGTAACACAAAAAGAATAAAATATCCATCTTAAAATACGTACTGCCCCAAAGACTGTTGGTTGTGTATAATCTACTATAGTCCACATCTTCGCCCGGAATGAACTGGCTTTCTCACAAAACATTATCTGGAAAATCGGTCGCTTTTCCTTCTGGAATTTTTTGAAGTCTCGCACAAGCTCCTGTTCGTCCAAGAAACGTTCTAATCTGTAACAAATCAAACGTAATACAGCGAACGAAAATAACTGATCAACGACTTTAAGTATATATATATATATATATATATATATATATATATATATATATATATATATACATACAAGTATATCAATTCCCGTGAGTATCCATCAGGGTATATAGTAAAAGGAACAATGGGCGGTAAATATGGTAAACATTGACCCAGCAAAATTCACTTCCTTCGCGGTCAACTACACATTAAGGTTATTAATCTCTGACAGTTTAAAGAAATTACGCCAAGCGCTTTGTGAGGAGTTCAAGACATAAGAATTGAGTTACGCATAGTCAGACGGAGGTACAACACCAATTCTGTATATGCTCCATTTATAGATAAGTTAGCACAAAAATATTAAATATCCAACACTAATATATCCAACCTTTCTTTGCAGCATTTCGATATCAACAATGGAGAGATGTTCCAGTATTCTAGTTCATTCAGCAACGATATAGGACATAGTGATGCTGGTATGTGTAGCTCCCCTGTCTGATAGAGTGCCAGCACAGCGGAGAAACTCTCTGATGGTCGATCTAGAATCACCATGGATGACGAGTTCTTACACAGCGATACTAGTTTAGATGGTGGACCTTTGTCTAGCTGATCCTGTGTGAGTGAGAACGTCACACCACTCACTTCCAATTTGATTCGATCCTCCATTGGGTATTAGTAGATAACTCTATAAAAACAATTACCAATACGATAGTATTTATGACCATCTAAATAAACGCAATTCAGAAGTTGTTTTTTTTTTAACTTAAAATCGATTCACGAAAATAATTTGTTTTAATGTACGATCATTCAATGCATTTCAAATAATAGTACTTTGATCAATTGACAGAGACAACTTGTTTTAACTGAACTTCAATGATACTATCCATGTACTGTTTTTGTGTGACAAAATTTAACTAGACCTTCTAGTGTGATTTATTGTCGGAATTAACATTATGTCATATGGTTCATGTAAGGTGGAGTGCAGAGAGTAATACACTTCATCCTGTTTTCATTTCAATGTATAAAAAATAAATAGCATGATACGAATTACACAATTTAATGTCATTAATGTATGTAGAATTATTAGCAATAATTGCGCATAGGCTAAAGACGTTTTAAAAGCAGTTTATGATTAAATTATATAGTGACATACATTCTAATTTCAAAACTATTTCTGACAAACAACTAGTCTAGAGCTGTCGCCATTCGGCAGATTAATATACACATGTACGTATATATACCGCCGCCAGCAAAGGGTAATAATTGGAGCAAAAATATTCGCTGTGCAAATTCGTTCCATCACACACATCTACTTATTAATGTTGTTCATGTGTGAAGGTTTGAAGAAAATCATGCACAAACTGTAGGCCACAAAAATCCGTCCACGGACAGACCGATAAGCTGAAAACGGTATACTTCTGTTGTGCGGGGGTATAAAAAACATGTTTTATTTACCTGGTCAAATTTGAATAACCACTACAAAAATGGTCCAAACGTAAAAACAATCCAATCAAAAGTGTTTATATATTATGTAGATATGGAAAGACTGTCGCCTACATTTAACACGCATTCATATAGATAGTTCTTGGCACCGTTTAATAGTTCCTTTCAAGCCGAATTCTCAGTCATAATTAACTAGTTGTGATTTAATTCACCTGTGTGTACATTGGACAGGTGTATATTGATTCAAATGACAATTGTATTTCACCTGGGCACATTAAATAGATAAACAGCCTTTAGTTAAGTTATCAACGCCATTATACACATGTAAATACAATGGACGCATAATGGACAACTTCTAGTGAACTCCAATTCCAATTAACTATTTAAATCCCCTGCGAGAATTTGTACTAATGTATAATTTTGTATTATGATAGATAATAGTACATGAGCTTCAATACTGCATTGAGCTTGCTGTACATATCACAATACAAATGTAGTTGGTATTGTTTCATCAACATACTTGCGGACATTGTAAACTTACGTTCAAAATTAAATTCTGTATAATTATTTAACAACCGCAAATTGGGGACATATATTGTTTGTAAGACTTCATTAACTTCAGTGTTGATTAGTATTACTGCTCCATTTACGAAATTTTACAGTAACTGTAAAACTATTATAAATCATTTTAATTTGATCGTATGTTTAAGACTTCCATTAATGCTATGATAAAACTGTACCATTACGCTTGGCATGTTTCATAAACATACCCTGGCTAAGATTCAACTTCTTCATTTAATATTCTAAGCTAACTAAAACGACCAGTATATATAGTCCAGCAATGTTAACGAGCTCATATTATCATAAATAAGTAATGAGGAATTGCTAGCAATACAAAAGTCCCCTACCAGGTTGTCAATATTTCTGTTGCCATGGTTACCACAATTTTTGTCTGAAAGAAAATACAATTACATGTGCACAATTTCCTAATTGGTCTTTATCCTCATACCATGTTTAATAAACCTAGCTTAAAAACTGTTCGAGTTAAGGCAAGATCCAGATTTTGAAATTATGAAAGCCGGTAGGGACCTAATAACTAATGACTTACTTAGTATGTGCTTACAACAGATTGTTTTACTGTTTAAAATCAGGTCAATTGTGAAACCAGTTTTTTGTATTATTAGTAGTATTCTCGTGTGTTGATATTGTAACGAGAACTATTAAAGTAATGTTCTCTTCTGTTCCAACTAAAAAGAATCACTTTCGACACCACATCCCTGATGTTAGACATCAATATGAGGGTATGGGACATTAGCTAAGATAAGTCTATTAACGGAGCAGGACATTAGCTATTTTCGGTATGTAGAAAACATTTGTGCTCCAATCTTCATGAAACTTTTCTACAATAATATGAAACAGGCGAGCAAACCTCCTGTTTTACGTTGAATTTCTCATTCAATAGATGATTCACCTTAGATTTCCGACTAATCTAGGGACCTGAGTTCAAATCTGGCGGGAGACACTCATATGCCCCCATATTTCAGCAGAAAGCTGACTAACAAATAAACGTTATGCTCGGCATAATGATACTATGAATAGTTTAGATCCCCAAACGAGTAGAGTCCAGTTATTAAATATATAACACAAAACTAATTTATTTTACATTTTTATTTGCCAGCACAGTAGTTATTGCGAGTGATACACAGTATAAAATATCATATAATTAAGAATGAGCATACATCATACATGATAATAAATGACATAAATTGTGCACGGTACATATGGTACATATTTCACGATACATGTAAATATGTATTTGTTTCAGTTAGTTATGTATATACAGGTGCTAAACTTACTGTTCTAGTAATTATTGGTACAACGTGTGTTACCTTTTTATGCAAGAAAATTTAACAATTTACTAGTAGTATATGCTAAAATATGGTTAGAACTAATTAACACATTTTTTCAAAAAGAACAACAAAATGCTTTATAAGCATTGACTTATGTACAAGCTAAGTATAAAATAAATGGTAACATCCTTAACAAGTATAAAATAAATTCTGAACAACACAAACAATATGTTTTTAACAACACAAAACAACATTTTAATGAATAATAAATAGTTTTGATGGCACCATAATTACAAGATAACAACTAATACCAGACACTTTTGTCTTGGCATGTAGTTACCTACAAAAGAGGCACAATTGTAAAACACAAACATATGAGCTGAGGTCATCTCTAAAACTTGAAAACCTGAGTACATTTGTAGCATAGCCCAACCAAAAAGTACCCCCTACTGAATGAGTTTAATTGCACTCTAGGAGTATAATTTGATTTCCAAAAATCACATTACAAACTCTTGTGACAAGGTTGCTATGCAATAGACTGTACACATTCAATGTTTCTTCAAAAAGGACAACCATAGGATTATTCATGTGAGGTTTGGTCACAACCCTAGTACATAGATAGAGTTGCATTAAATACAATTGACTGTCAAATATACTTGATAATTGTATTAGTTTGATATTAGAATTGAGAGAAAGTTCATCATGGTAAGTAAGTGCTACACAACCTTGGTATGATTAAATTAAACCTCTATAATGTATTCATACACTGTTACACCTTGTTTATATTGAGCAAATACAATAAAAACTTTAAAATTTTAATATAAATAAACTAATGACACTACACCAGGGTACTGTTTTATCAAAGCATTTACGGTAATCTTAAACTTACGTTCAAATTTAAATCATTTATAAGTATTTAACTGCTTCAAATTTTGGGAAACAATAGGTAAAAGGTTAATTAATTCAGTTAATGATTTTAAACAATATATTTCCCTCATTTTTAGATGCAAACACACTATAAGCATTCTCATGAATCAGTGTATAGTTAAGTCCCTAGACTATACTCTGATACAAGACCCCTTATATCGTTCGCAAATCTAACAAGAGGGTCCAAAGGGCCCTAGGTCGCTCACCTGTTTGGCCTAGTGACCTAGATTTTGGCCCAAATGACACAGTATCTAACTTGACCTAGATTTTATAGAGATAAACATTGTGACCAAGTTTCATAAAGATAGAGTCAAAATTGTGACCTCTAGTGTGTTCACAAGATTTTTCAATGATTTGGCCTCGTGACCTAGTTTTTGACCCCAGATGACCCAATATCGAACTTGACCTAAATTTTATAATGATGATCATTGTGATCAAGTTTCATAAAGATAAGGTCAAAATTGTGACCTCTAGTGTGTTCACAAGCTTTTTCAATGATTTGGCCTCGTGACCTAGTTTTTGACTCCGGATGACCCAATATCGAACTTGACCAAAATTTTATAGTGATGATCAGTGTGATCAAGTTTCATAAAGATTAGGCTCAAATTGTGACCTCTAGTGTGTTCACAAGCTTTTTCAATGAATTGGCCTTCAAAGGCTTGTGACCTAGTTTTTGACCCTGGATGACCCAATATCGAACTTGACGTAGTTTTTATAGAGATGATCATTGTGATCAATTTTCATAAAGATTAGTCTCAAATTGTGACCTCTAGTGTGTTCACAAGCTTTTTCAATGATTTGGCCTTGTGACCTAGTTTTTGACCCCAGATGACCCAATATCGAACTTGACCTAGATTTTATAGAGATGATCATTGTGATCAATTTTCATAAAGATAAGTCACAAATTGTGACCTCTAATGTGTTCACAAGGTTTTTCAATGATTTGGCCTAGTGACCTAGTTTTTGACCCCAGATGACCCAATATCGACCTTGACCTAGATTTTACAGAGATGATCATTGTGATCAAGTTTCATAAAGATTAGGCTCAAATTGTGACCTCTAATGTGTTCACAAGGTTTTCCTTTGATTTGACCTAGTGACCTAGTTTTTGACCCCAGATGACCCAATATCGAACTTGACCTAGATTTTACAGAGATGATCATTGTGATCAAGTTTCGTAAAGATTAGGCTCAAATTGTGACCTCTAATGTGTTCACAAGGTTTTCCTTTGATTTGACCTAGTGACCTAGTTTTTGACCCCAGATGACCCAATATCGAACTTGACCTAGATTTTATAGAGATGATCATTGTGATCAAGTTTCATAATGATCAAGCTAAATTTGTGACCTCTAGTGTGTTCACAAGCAATTGTGAACGGACGACGGACGGACGACGGACGAAGAGCGATCACAAAAGCTCACCTTGTCACTTTGTTCTGTTTTTGTATGACGAACTACCGCTAGTTTCAATTCAAATAACAAGTTATGTTGTGCAATGATAGTAAAATCTTCTTTTGATCATCAATGCAAAAATATCACAATATTTTTTTTCATACATCGATTTAATAGTCGGAAATAAAATTCAAATTCTGTCGGTTTATATTCTGTATGTAACGTCGATTTTGATTGGACGATTGACAAGGGATCTTTGGAAAACACCCGTGACGGAATTTATTCAATTGCCTTATAAGGAAATGAACGAAATGGATTTGATTGGTTGAGACGTTCGTTCACCACGCTGAGATTGGTTAGTTTTATACCAGAGTGTATTACGGAGGAAAAACACACTGGTTAAACGAGAATGACTATAAGGAATTAACATTTGAGTGTAAGTTAAAGATTTTCGTAAGTTCTTTGATAAAACAGTACCCTGGTGTCCAATAAATAACTAAAATATATAATAGCAGTAAATTATAGAGCATAATTAATTGCAATCACTTTGATAAACAACCTTTGAAAAATATATGACGCCATGGTTGTCTTTGCATAGAATGAAGTACTTTATTAATTCAAGATAAAACTACTGGATTATCATGTGTTAGGAAGCTTGAGGTTACATAGCATCAACATGTTCAAAATGTGTCCCACAAAGGTCCATAACTTTGGTGAAAAGCCCACCAATAATGTAGGAGAACCAGTGTGTACAAACTTTGTCACACCCATCCAGACAGACAGACTATGCAGTACAAAATCAGTATAACCCAGTCACCACTGTTTTATCAAAGTACTTACGGAAATTCTACGGAAATTCTAAATTTACGTTCCATTTTAAATTCTTTATGATCATTCATTGACAATTGTGTGTGGGGGTCATTAACAAAATCTTTATAGTATTGCAGCTCAATTTACCACACTTTGAAGTTATAAAAGTTAATATAATAAAGAATTCAAATTTGATAGTAATTTTCATTGGTACTTTGATAAAACAGTAACCATAAATAGGAGACATAATAATCACTGCATCAGACCATAATAACAAGAGCAATCATGAATGCCTATGAGCGATGGACGCTCAACTTTTTTTGTTTTTGATAGTAACAAAGGCAGATCACTCAATAACTAATGGTCACAGGATTGTCAGCCTTGTCGGTATGGAATCCTCTTCTGATGGTAAATAACTATGTTAATTTCAAGTAAATAGTCTTTGAGAAAATGATTCTGTCAATAAACTTAACCAACACACACGCAGATGCTGATGATCACATAACGACAAATGCTCAATTTTTTTCTTTGAAAAGTCGATCTAATAAATCACTATAATTTATTTTTCCGTTATAGATAACAAGTTCGCTATATTCAGGCCCCAGTGGTTGGTGAAGTATTATTGGTCAACAAATAAATAACAATCGCATATCATCATGACAACAAGGGTTTTGATTCTATATCTCGTCATGACAACAGGGGTTTTGATTCTATATCTAGGTCACATTCTGGTTCAGTAACAAGACCTGCTCTGTTTACTGGTAGTTCACTCCTGGGTAACAATTTAGAATATGAAGCCATCAACATCATCTGTAGAACAAGATAAGTATATGTCGTCATATATGTCATCAATATGTGTACATTATATTGTTACATGAATATTCAATCTTCCATATTTTTCGCAAACTTGTGTAAGAACATAGCAGCATATTATCACCTTAAGTTGATATTTCTCACATTTGTTTTGAATCGACATCAATGTAATGTGATGAAAAAAAATATGCCATCCTTTATCAGAGCAGGTTAATGTTCCTTCATGAAACTACAGCCATGTCCTTGACCTTCACACGTGAAGGTTATCACAGGAATTTTAGCGGAAGAGCAATTTAATACCTTTAATACTAGACATGTCTTTACGATATCGGAGATAAAAACAATTATTAGAGCATACTAATTCAGTGTTCACGTTTACCTCAATTTTTTGTGGGTCCCAGGGACCCAATGCCTTTAAAAAAGTTGGGTCCCATTACAAATTTACTGAGTCCCAATAAATTGGCACACAATCTGTCAAGATTGATATAAAATGATACTTAAATATGCTTAGAATAGTTAAATAGCAGTATATGACCTATCAACTTCATTGCTTTTTTGAAGTTCAATCATTTGTGGATACGTGTTTATTGCGATGTTGTTTTGTGCCATGAAATAATCAGTTTTTAACTGCAAACTCAGGGAATCCTCGGCCTTTTCCTCGGCAAGTTTGAACGATTTCTTAAACTGACCGCGGTTTGATTTAATTTCGAGGGCACGCCGATGACCGTCGGTAGAAATGTGCCGTACTAGCGAGCTTCGTTGGAAATCAATGCAACCACTCGTCGTGAACGTATTTTTAATCTTGGTATCAGTACAGATAAGACAGTGCATTGACAGTGCTTTTATCAACAGGGTTTTCCTTCTTGACTAACCAGTCTTTGAATTGCGGATCTTTCAGCCATTGCTCTTGGAAGTTTCGATTATGCTATACTTTCTTTCGCTCCGACGCCATAATTCAGCCTCCCGTAACTAGTAGCAACTGCAGCGGCCTCGATCTGGTCGCTTCTTGAGTAATTACCAGTCGAACATGGTAAAATTTATGCAGCGCTGTAACCCAGTCAAGCAAGTGTCCGCGTGACGTCACGATAAAATTGCATGTCGGGAGATCAAAATAAAAATAAACATGATTTTATTTATGGCGCTTCGGAGAAAAGGGGAAGAGATTTTAATTCAAGGTTTCGGGTTTGTTTAAATTGTTCTACTTCTTTTTGGTAATTATAAATATTGCGTCCCACGTACGCAACGAACTCTAGAATTTTACGTTCCGCCGATTTTCGTTGCGTAAAAAGACATGTTTACGCCGTAAACGCGAACACTGCTAATTAAATTCATGCAGTTACTTAGTTTTAATATTTATGATGATTCAAGTTCCTTCAACTTGTAATTTGTACTAGCTGATGAAGTTTGCTTAAAATAGCATAATGAACAAGAGGGCCTGAAAGGCCCTAGGTCGATCACCTGTTGCACAATGGTCTAGGTATCAGTACAACCTACATTCTGACCATATTTCATGAAGATTGGATCAAAATAGTGACCCCTGGAGTGAACACAATGAATTTCTAAGCATTTGACCTAGTAACCTAGTTTTTGACCCAACATGACCCAGTTTTGCACTTGGCCTAGATTTCATAGAGAACAACATTCTGACCAAGTTTCATGAAGATTGGATCAAAATTATGACCTCTGGTGTGAACATTAGGTTTTTCTTAGATTTGACCTAGTGACCTAGTTTTTCACCCCACATGACCCAGTATCGAACTTGGTCTAGATTTCATGGAGAACAACATTCTGACCAAGTTTTATGAAGATTAGACCAAAACGGTGACCTCTAGAGTGTACAAAAGGTTTTTCTAAGATTTGACCTAGTGACCTAGTTTTTGACCTGGCATGACCCAGCTTTAAACTTGGCCTAGATTTCATAGAGAACAACATTCTGACCAAGTTTCATGAAGATTGGATCAAATTGGTGACCTCTAGGGTGTACACAAGGTTTTAATAAGATTTGACCTAGTGACCTAGTTTTTGACCCTGCATGACCCAGTTTTGAACTTGGCCTAGATTTCATGGAGAACAACATTCTGACCAAGTTTCATGAATATTGGATCAAATTGGTGACCTCTAGGGTGTACACAAGGTTTTAATAAGATTTGACCTAGTGACCTAGTTTTTGACCCTGCATGACCCAGTTTTGAACTTGCCCTAGATTTTATGGAGAACAACATTCTGACCAAGTTTCATGAAGATTGGAACAAACTGGTGACATCTAGAGTGTACACAAGGTTTTCCTAAGATTTGACCTAGTGACCTAGTTTTTGACCCCACATGACCCAGTTGCGAACTTGACCTAGATTTTATAGAGACAAACACTGTGATCAAGTTTTATTAAGATTTAATGAAAACTGTGACCTCTACAGTGCTTACAAGTCAAAATGTTGACGACGTACGACGTACGACGGACATTGGGCGATCACAATAGCTCACCTTGAGCACTTCGTGCTCAGGTGAGCTAAAAAGTCAATATCAAGAAACGACTGTGTGTTGTGATTGGAAAACGGTTGAAAACTCTCAAAAAAAAAAATGTTTTTAAGAGTTCAATAGACAACAGTACAATACTAACCAGAGATATTGCCAAAAGCCCAAGCATTGTACCAAACATGATATATGGCATTGTTATGGTAGACCCGGCCCACAATGGCGCCAAAATGGTTGCTATGCCAACCACACTTCGTCTTAAACCCATACTCAAACCTGAAATATAACATGCGTATATAACATTCAAAGAGATCAGACTTAAAACATGGTATAACTTATCATGACTTAGTATTACAAAGGATTGTGCATTTGGATTGAGAAGTCAGTCATGCTAGAAACTCAAACTGTCACTAAAACTGAAATTTAAACAATTTACTCCTTAGGATACTGTAACATCATTAATTTTTTTTTGGGGGGGGGGACTAAAGTTTGTGGATTCCGGGGTTCAACTTCAACCACAAAATCAAATTCCATCAAACAGTAATTTTCACCCCAAGGCTTGTATTTATTACCTTAAATGCAAGTTCTACGAGTTAACGTCCCGTTGAAATGGTACTTTTTTTACCAAAACCAAGAAATTTTGTCCTTTCAAAATAAAATGATTTTACAGTCTATAGAAACATATTTTGATACATTGAATATTTACATGCAGATATAGTTAAGTGTGTAAATCACCATTTATGGACAAGTAATGCATAATTTATGAAGATATTCGTCAACTCTAATAAACACAGGGCCTCTGGCACTTAAAGCGGACACTCTACCACTAGGCTATCAAATGGATGGTATATGCTAACTATTGACATATGGAGTTATATAAGTGAAATATATCCTATATCCACACTGGTGATCACCATGAGCTCATACAATATTGTATTTCAACAATACACCGTAAGATATAAACCTTATTCAATCTAAACAAACAGAGTTTCAATAAGTAACATACCCTGAGTTTCTTTCCTGGTAATTTTTGAATATAATGATATACTAGCAGAGACAAGGAATGGTAGAGCAAACATATCTAGTATTACACCAATAATAAACTTCCATAAATTCTCCTCTGGGGTATCTGTAATATAGAACAGTTTTGTTTCAGTTTTTTAGTATAAGAACATTATTAATGTTTAACCATATAAACAGTAGGTGGCAGGTTAATCAACATATTAAGAAGATAATGTACAAAATACAATAAACAATGTGAAAACAAAACATAACAACAAAAACTAAAAGGGTTTTGAAAAAAAATCGTAAGTCTGCTACAAGGAGCCATAACTCAGACAAAAGTTATCTGACCACACATTCCTGATAATTTGCATAACTATGCTTGGTACTAAGTATTCATGTTAAATATTATTGAAACCGGTCCCATGGATAAGGACATGAAACACATTCATACTTTTTCACTTCAATTAATACGATATGATCCATCCATTTATAAACATGTCAAGCACAAAGTTAATTCATGTACACCCCCCAACTCTATAATAATGATTATGTTTCTTCTTTAACTTAAACAGCAGCCATGCTCTAGATGCACTGGGTTAGTAAACTAGCATTAAGGGTTCAAATGCAAGTTCAATTGCCTGTTATGGTAGGTCATGAAAATTTAGCACCTGTCCAATGTCTAGTTTCCTCCACACATAGAGAGTGGCTCAGGTTCCTTGTGTAAAAGTAAGATAGTTCTGATAAAGATAGTCGAGGTAAACCAGTTAAGCGAAATGAAACATTGAGTAACGAAGTAAACATAAACATATCAACCTCCGCAAGCAAAGGAAGATAATTCACAAGAAAATCAATACAGAATGCCTATAGTAACTGGATAAGTTACCTCCCTTGTTTCAAACTGTTGGCCATTTTTGGAAAGACTAATCAAATCTAGAATTTTCTTAAAGAATATGTCAGTGAATAACGTGTAGTGGACCCTGTAAAGTATTTATCTAAGAACTGAACATAACTATGTTACTTCTTCAGCTAACACACATATAAATCTATGGTATGAATTATTAATAAAAATACTCACAATTTTGTGCCCTAGGAATGACATATAAAAGCCATGAAGTGGCCACAGCTAGTGTCACTGATCCTATCACTAACATGGTTCTATCCTGAATGCGTTTACTCAACCATGTGACAAAACCAAACACAGCTATCACCTGAAATAATATTTAACCACATGATTCAGTTAGCTCAGTGGTTAGTGCGCTAGTCATCTAATCTGGCGACCTGGGTTCAAATGCCAGTGGAGGCACACATATGTATGCCTGTCATATTTCAGCAGAAAGCTGACTGGCAAATAAAGGCTTTGCTCAGCATTGTTTGTGAATGTGTTATAGTATTTATGGGTCCTTATACTGACCATAACGCCAGAACACAGAAAAATAAGACGCAAGTCTGCTTAACGTGCTTTAATCACAGATTCGTGCAATGATATTAAGGGGTACCATTTTTAACAAATTTAGTATGCAGCAGCAAGGAATCAAACCTGAGACCTCACCCATTCTAAGCAGATACTCCACTGAGAACGAGACAGCTAGATTCCAAGCTTTTCTAAACATTTAAAGACAGAATTCTGGTTATTAATAAAAATAAAATGATCAGCCTGAATTGGAGAAACAATATCAGACCAACACATTTGAGTTTGTTACATACCTCAACACCTGCCAGACAATACATTATACTGTTCTCAAGTTCTCCCCAGTGTAGTAGACTTAATGATAAAGGTGTAACCATAGTCTGTAAGAAAATGTTATAATACAATGTATTAGGGTATGTTTATCAATGATTCTAACTTTCCAGCAATTTTGACTATATAAACTAAGAACAAATCATACAGCCGATATATGATGGAAGTGACCTCACATAGTTTTTTTTATCAATAGCATCATTCTAAAAGACTCTTTTTAATAATTTATTGAAATTTACCAAAAATGTGAGAAAAAGCAACATATTTGTAGATTCCTACAAACTAAGTTTCAGTTAAGGTAATTTAGCAGTCATCTAATGTTTGGTGGATCAAACTGTCACAGAAAAATCGTGGATTGAAGTATTTTAACAATTTTAAATAGATTCCAACAAAACCTGTGCCTGCTATGCTGTTGATTCAATAAGTAATACTAATAAGGGGATTATCTCATTTGGAAAAAATAGCTGAGACTACAGTTAACGGATGAGGTTATGTTTAAAACCGCTATCATTTAACTTTGAATGGACTGTAGTCATCCTTATAAGCATATTATTAGTTACTTTCCTCAACATTGGAACCTCCTATCGTATAGAATATGGTGATTTAAATTTAACACATATTGTACATACTAGAGTTTCCACATTGAAAATCAAGATACAAATATTTACCTCCAGAGCGAGTTGGTTAAAGAAACTGTTGAACTGTACAGCAATAACAGTGACTATCTCCTCTCTGATGTACTCTGAAAATGTTAATTAGGTATTAATAACATAATGGGAAAATCTGAATTACAATCCCTCTTCAACGATCACTTGACACATACACAATTGGGCTATTTTTATATACAGCATTTATAGTACCCAAAAAAGATCTGCTCCATTAATCTTATATAAGCATAGTTCAATACTTGCTGTTGTCTTGTCTATAATTTTGCTTAGCCTACTTGTCCGAATTGGTAAAATTTAATAGTTTCCCAATATACTTTATACATAATACTGCAAAAGTTTCTTGTCCGAATCAACAATTACTTGTCCCGGATAACCGGAAAAGTGCTTATTTTGCAGACTGACAATATTATCATAACTAGACATATTGTTAAGAAATGATGTTAAAGGGACTCAACTCCGGTTGGTAAATTGCAGAATACTTTATGTATTCGTCAAACATAGTTGAGTGATTAAAACGTCTTCAAAAACATGTTTTTATCATTGAAGTGGAGTTTAGTCCCTTTAAACTGGATTAAACAAATGAATGAGGAATAGATTAAAGTACCTACCATGATATATAAATCTAAGTTTTGATTTGCCTTGTAGATAATCCACTAAACCTTCCTCTGTACTGGTGATATAATCCTGACTGCCTTCACGACTACGTCGCTCATCACCTGGTACCACCATACTATCACAAAATGTTCCATACTCTGAGTCACCTATAGTTACATTACCAGTATCAAATTTACTACCATTATGACCGTTTAAACTTGATTTCATTCTGTTGTCATGGTAACTGTTGCTAGCTGCGTTTGCTTTTGAATTAGAAATCTTAGCACTTTTTGAGTCTTCATTCATAAAGTCCTCAGCTGTTTCCATTAGATCATCCGGATCATTTGTACCGGATCTGGAACTTGCCCGGCTGTTTATAGACTTAGTGTCCGAAGGTCGGTTTCTGATTTCTTTGTAAATGTCCTCATCATAATCTGTGCGGTCAAGGTCACTCTGATGACCTATATCAACTGACCTTGAACTATGAACTTTTGCAATTGTATGTTTCTCTGCTGATAAAAGTTTATGAAGATCTTTGTACAGAAAGACTAAGATAAAGAATTGCATGCTCCAAATACACGCCATGAAAGCCTGAAAACAAAGAAAAAGGTCATGCAAGAAATCTTTTAATTACAGTACAACCTCAGTGGAGCAACACCGTGAACTGCAAATATCACTTCGAGGTTATTACTCTACAGAGAGTTAATTGACTCAAGGAAACATGGCAAGTGTGGTTACTGCGGTTTTTGTTTTACAGTACAGAGTTTGACACATAAAATACTTCAAATACACATAAACATTTTAAAAGAAGTTAAAGTAAAGCTGTCACCCTTCGGCAAGCTAATATACCCCCCACTGGCAAAGCGCCATCACTCTGGCAAAAATAACCTCAGGACTAATTCCTTTCTTCATGCAAGTCTGCAGGTTAAGGTGTTCATGTGTTTAAGTTTGAAGAAAGTCCTGCAAAGCTGTAGAAGAAGTGGTGCTCACAAGCATCCAGCTACGGACCGACAGTTGGACAGACAAACTTCCATTGTGCAGGCAGTATAATCAATGTAAACCAATCATTCCAATAATTTTTGGAAATCTTCTGACATTGAGAATTCCGCTTCGATGTGAAAGATAATAGCAGGAGTCTCGTGAAAAAAATGGAAATAAGGTCATGCATTTTAGGTACTGGGCAATTGTTATTGAATTTGTTAGCAAATTTTTTATTTTATAAGTTTGGTTGCCTCTATAGCTCAGTGGTTCGTGTGCTTGTCTTCTAATCTGGCAACCAGGGATCAAATCTGTGTTGTCAGAGTGACATATATATGCCTGCCATAGTTCAGTAAAATAGCAAAAATACGGTATGCATGTACAATATGTTATGATGAACTTATCATATTTCTTCAATGATGAAGTATGAAAAATCTACAAGTTCAAGTAGAAATAAAGTACTTACTCCTGGTACATTGTATTTATTTACATAAAATCCATCAACATAGAAATTCATCTCCCGAAGAAACAGGTTGAGACCTGGACCTGAAAGTCGTTATATAAGCTTTGTGAATGGCTTTGTCTATTATTGTGTCACCCCTGTCAAAAGGGCAAGCTAATCAGGCTTATAAGACACCTGTCATTAACTCTTTCATGCTCAATTCAGTAGGATAATTATATTGTTTTCAAAAGACATATCAGAAACAATATGGCTCGGAGGAAACTGTAGTAATGTTCTGAGTTCCATCCGTGTGTTACATCATTTTTAGTCGTTCTGAGCAATATAAATCTGAACAATTCTCTGAATGAACTCAGGAGCTGTTTAACATGTTACAGGAATACTGCCATGTGCTTTCAAATTACCTTAACTGTTGATCCACACCTACATAATTCAAACTGTCATGAAAAGCTTCAATGAGCTCTTTAATGTGAACAAACATTTACTTACTTTGGTGGACAAACTTGTAAACATTGACTGTGTTTGCTTAGTATAAAATTTATGTATAATGTATTTACCAACAATTAATCCTAGCTGACGTACGGCCACCAATGTAGAGATGAGACCTGTTCTACTTTTCTCCTCGCTTGTTCTCGTCACTTCTGCCATAATCACGGCTTCAGCGCCACCACCAATACCTACATAGCACAAAAATAATTAAACTTTAATTACTGTAAAATCATTTATTTTCATGGGTGATTAGATTTCAAGGATTTCGTGGTTGACTTCAACCACAAATTTAAGTTTTCATCCCACCTAATATTGAATTTGATGCTTGAATTTATTGCCTGAAATTCAAAATCCATTGTATGTCAGCCGATGTATTAAGGGGTTTGAGTATTTTATTTAGTAGTATTATATTAAACACCAGTATTTTTTTGGAAGTGTATGTTGTATATGTTACTTGTTTACCAGCATAACATCACTTTCACCGTATATCGGCTGATATGATTTGTTCTTTGTCTATACTGGCAGGAGTCCTAATTCCGGACACTTTTGGCATATTTTTAAACAATACTCGGAAAATATGTAAATCTAATTCTTGAAATTTCATCTGAACCAAGCTAGGTTCGTCTCTCAACTGTAGAGCTAATTTGTTTATTTCTAAAACAAAGTCAAGTGGGTTTTATGGGGCCTATAGAGGGGCCACTTTATCAACTATTTTTTAAGCCTAACAGGTCCTTTAATCCGGACAGCGTGATGTTACGTTTTTAACATACACATTTTACCTCTACATATCGTTAAACGATAATTTTTAAGGGGAAGAACTCTTGCTTTCAAAATACATAACTTGTAGGGGTTATCTCCGTTAAATATTGTAAAACATGGATGTCAATTTTGTCACGGCAACATCTGAAACAAATTTTGGATACAAATTGACGTTGAACGATGTTTTAAATCTCGGCAAGTATTTATTAAAGCGATATTTTCGTAGTTAAACTGATAACAAACAACTCGTCAGCTTACCTCTAAATTTAGCGCAAGGGCCGTAGATTACATTTCAGGGCCGTTCAGTAATATTGCGCATGCGCAGTGAAAATATTTTTGACTTCCCCACATGTAAACAAGATTTGCGAGTGCAGACGAAAATAAATTCAGCTTTTCGTGTTAAATATTTAAGTTTAATCATTGTAACTTCTCAGTATTGTCAAAAACCAAGCGTCTAAATGATTGACAACAGATGATTTAAATTATTAGCCGCAAAAAGCGTTTTTGAGACTGTCCGGATTTAAAGGACTGTCCGGATTTACGGTCGCTTGCCAGTATAGACAAAATTGACAGTCATGTTAGAATTAGGTGTATGTGGTTCATTCCTTTTGTATCTGATAAGAGCATGAAAAATTACTAATGTTATTTGAAAAACTTTATAAATAGAAATAAGCACAGGTAGCTGTATCATTGAAATGGAATGAACATAAAGGAAAAAAAGGAAAATTTTAACAACTTATAGAAACTTTATTTATTTATCAATTTCATTTTTTTGTGCAAAAGTGGTCATCAATGATACATTTACCTGTGCAATGGTATGAAGTTTTGAGTGGAGAGATAATTCTTAACAACTTACCCGCTACAAGTCTACTTGCGAGCAAGAACCACACAGATATACCCATGAAATACATGATATTACCCGCAACCTGGAATACCGTTCCTAGTGCCATAATCAGTTTAGGCTTTCTACTCTTGTCGGACCATCTGTAAAAAGAGTAATAATTACTTTAAAATCATTCATATTTGAGGGGGTTTTAATTTTGTGGATTCGTGGATGATCTCGACAATGAAATTAAATCCCAATGGATATTAGAAATTTCTATAGTGTAAGTATATATGAGTTATATATTAAGCAGATAAGATATCCTTGAAATTACCACGAAATTGTCTTTTTAAACAAAACCACCAACTTTGTTTTGAATTAAATTAAATGATTTTTGAGTAAATGCTAAAAATATGTATCAGCAACCAAATTTTGGAGGAGTCTTCCAAAAGCATGTCTTGAACCACAGGTAACAGTATCGTTGAAAAAGAAATTGATAAATATTTTTTCTCGAAATTTAGGAAATCATTCACAACTTTCGGACAAACATGATGAAAATAAAAACATTTTGACTAAATAAAATGTGCAGACGATTTGTTTCGCGGCTAATACGGAAGCTCGCATATTTCACCACGGTAAATTTGTTCAAACTGTTGCGTCCTTCAATTCTACCGCATTATTATGCTTATTCATGACGATAAATACAAAATATGAAGGTTTTTATCCTCGAAATTTGTATTTTTGGTTTTAATGGAATGCACCTTTCGAACCGGCTGGACACAGGGATCTAAACTTTATGGCATAACTTTTTAATAAGTTGATCAATTTCGATGGAATTTTGCATGCGAGTAGTTTTAACAATGTTGCGTAAGAATATAATTAGTTATTGAATGTATCGAAAGCTAATTTTTGTTTTTTGATACTTTGAAAATCTGTGTTTTTAGGGCAAATATACCTTGTATATAATACCTAAATTTCGAGAAAAAAATGATTTTTTTTCAATTTCTTTTTCAACGATACTGTTACCTGTGTCTTGAACAACAGTTCAAGTGAAGTATTTCCATTAACATAATGTGATTTTTTCCGAAAATTATGTTAGATATGTTTGCAGATGGTTCACTTTTCACATGCAAACTAACCTTTCTACAGTTCTGGCAAAATTCTGCAAATAGAGTTTAATCAAATCGAACCTCCTTTGATCATTTCATGAACTAAGGTGTCATTGAATCAATGCTTTTGTTGTAAAAGACTTAAGCATTACAATGTAGCTTTTCAAGCATCCTCGAAAACCCAGGTGATTGATGTAGCATGTTTGGGAGTGGAGTCGGAACACCTGGCTTTCGAGGATGCTTTTCAAGTGACTATTTTGCTTACCTGCCTAACACTGGACCGGCTACAATAGCAGCAAAACTGTATCCTGACAACAACATACCCAGCATATATTCCTTGGCATCAAACTCAGTTTTAATGTACAACCATAATGTAGGCAATATCACAGCTGGAAAGAAAACAAGCAATTAAAAATTTATTAATCTTTTATACTTTCAATATACCGTATTACATCATATTATCGCCCCTGGGGGGCGGTGCATTTTAGTTAAAAATTATTCCATACACAGTCAGACCTCGTATAAACGCCCCCCACGGCACTTAGCCATTACCTTAACCAGTATGAATTACTTCCCCCTTCTTAAAAATACCGGACTTTGTTTTTTTTTGCCTTTCGTATGCAAAAATGGCTAATAAACATGTAGACTACGCTGTTCATACCGGTATATAATTACTTGGCGGTAATTTATTGTCCGTTTGAATGGATTACCATACCATGACTGACTGTTATTCTGGATCTGTGTGGATACTTAATTGGATTACTGTAGGACCAATTATTGAAAGTGAGATTTTTTTTCAAAAATCGACGGGGGGAGCGTTAATTAGAGTGGGCACGAGGAAATACAGTAGTGTGTCCAAATCATAATCATAATGTGATATTTACACACATTGATGAGAATGGAATGTACATTAATTAATTGTTATAAATACACCAACACAGTACATAGCAACACATGCATTTAGTGCATACATGTAAAGTTGTTTATAGCTTGAAAAATGACAAAATATACAACTGTTATATGGCCTGGTGCACAGTAAATGTCCCACTTTTGTTAGCATCTAATGCAAAAAATAAAGCTTCTTGTATTTTTATAAAATTTACTTTTTTAGGTACTATGGGGCATATATAAACATGTGTCATTGATAAAAAGATAAGTTTTTGCTTAAATTTTGTGATTTTTACAATTAAATATTTTGTGTCTGAGAGGGGACGGACATTACAAAATAGTAGAAAGGCTATCTTTAAAAGACCATTTAACGCAAAATATACCTCCAAAATGTAATTATTTTACATATTTATGAAAAACAAAGTATACTTTAGTAAATTAAATTATTTTTTATTGAAGTAATTCTGAATTTTGCCAATGATGAGCAATAATTTAAATTTAGTCTCATTATTTTTAACCTAATTATCCCTTCATGACTTTCTGGTTTCAATTAGTTGTAAAACATAATATATGATTGATATATGTTATTTTAAATGTGTATACTTATTAAAGACATGTAGAATCAATTTTCTAATATAAAAAATATAATTTAATTTCTATTTAATGAAGTATTTTAGCATTTAATTCCGTTGTTATAATCATGCCATAATCAGATTGTAATGGATGCTTATTTTATATCATCAAAAATGAATAAATTGAATTCTGGTGAATAGAATATTAATTAATATGATATTAAAGCATTGTACTAGTATCTATAAATAATCTTTAATAAAATTTGCACACTATTGAATGAAATTTCAAGAAAATTAAGTATTTTGGTGATATACCAGATTTGAATAGTAACAATGTGAATCATGGGTCTATAAGAATTGGTATAAAGGAGAAAAGTTATTATTTCTTCACTATTTCTGTATAATTGATAATCACATTTTAAAATTTGAATTAAATATTAAGTATAACAAGTTAAATAAGCAATATATCACATACTGTTAAAACTGGCACTGTGCATAATTTAGTATTTTACTTTTGATATCAAACATATTATAATGTACAACTAAATCATCAATTTTAAATGTTAAATAGCAAACAAATATTACAATAAGCTACTGATCACAATCAAAGCTACTGTATAAAATGTGACAGATGGTGAGAGCATATACTGATTGGTTGTATATTGGGCCTTATTGGAACCCCACTGTGTACACTGATTAGGGTCTAATCTGGATTTCTTATCTGGTACTGCACAGTGGGGATCTGTATTGTTTATTGTCTGTCATTAATTCATTGTATAAAACAATTTTGGCATGGATTATGTTTCTGTGCTTTGGTTTGTTGCTGTAATTTTTAAGTTTATTAAAGTCTCTGAATTGGTTGAATATATGTTTAATTATTAGATCTATTTATTACACCAGCCGAACTTAGTGAAAAGTCTGTCCCTCTTTTGTGCTGTAAATAACCTTTCTAAATTATTCTATTTTAAACATATTTACACCATTTAAATAAAATGATGATGTGACATTGACTCTAAACAAACAGACAAATATTATAAATCAATTTGAAGAAAACAGTTGAATCAATAAACTAATATTACCAAAAAAAGTGTACTAATATTGTAAATTTTAAATGAAAAGTACTCTAAATATGTCTCTACATTTAAATTTTAAACATAATTTGTTTGTTTTCTAATCTGTGTTCATTGTTTTTATGCAGAGGAACATATTTTTCTAAAAATACATACATAAAATATCTTTAATCTGCATCAAAACAGCATCATGTAGGTAGGGGACGGACATTACAGATAACCATGCTGCTAAATTATTTGATTTTATACACACCTGTACCATTCAAATTATTAGATTTTAACACTTAGACTCTAAAGTATACAGACCCATGATTATAAAACCTTTTGTATGAAAATAATGGATTTTGTACCGAAATATTACCAAACGAAACTCTAATTTTTGTTCATTTTTAGTGAAGTATTACATAATATGACCCTATGAGGAAAAAAAATAAATATTAAAAAAATATTTATTCATTTCTGAACTAAATTAAGTTTCATTTAATCATAGGAACATTGTTTTTCAGAAATAAGTTGCATAAAATAACTTTTATTCACATCGAAGCAACATTATACATTAGGGGGACGGACATTACAGGGACGGACATTACACATAAAATTTCTATTTTCTCAATAATTCCATCATACTTAGGATTTAAGTCTAAATATGAACTTATATGGCGATGGCATTATTAAATGCATTGCATAGTATGTTTTATTACAATATTTTCCTTCAATTTCTTAAAAATCTGACAGGGGGACGGACATTACACTTTTTTGACACAACTTACAAAAAATTCACTTTTTTGTAAAATCATAAAATACGGTAATGATTTATGGAAATTCTGCTACATCATCATTATGTTCATCTTGTTACCTTTAGAATTACGTTAAATAAATTGTTTTTTGTTTTTTCTAAAATGCTTTTGATAAGAGAATTAGAAGGCTACAAAATTCAATAATTGGGACCATTACACCGGTACCTATTTTGGTTTTTAATACATAAATCTAAAAGTACTTGTACTAGAACCTTATAGCTAATACCAAATTGACAAGCACAAAATTCCTTAATGGCAAAACACATGTTAGAGCACTATCAACTGTGGGGTTTTTCATAGTTTTGCTTAGAAAATGCATGAAAAATCTGATGCTAACACATTACACCTAAAATCGGGCAATTTTGGGGTCTTCAAAGTTTCATAAATCTCAAACGGAAAGAGATTTCTTCATGAAATTTTGTGCACACCTGCAGCTTAGTGTAATCAAATTGATACATGTATATTTCTTGAAACACTGTAAATAGTTTTTGAGAATTAAGCTTGTACATCTATTTTTTTCAAAATGGACACAATACCGTGCACCAGGCCATATCATGTTCTTCTAAAGAGGCATTCCCTATAACTAGCAATTATTTTTCTCTACTAAAGAGGCATTCCCTATAACTATATAGCAATTATTTTTCTCTACTATCACTTTAAGTGAGCTTAATGTACAAAGCACTACCAATTATCATAATTTGTCAGAAGAAAGTGTGAGCAAATATGTCTCTATAATGTCAAAAATATATTTAAATCACCATTTATAATTTATCACTTCCAGCGATTTATTATTATGTGGTCAAAGGTAAACAACTCATGACCATTTCGGCTCGTTACGGTAATATGTTTTCATTCTTTTCTTGGTAATTAATGGGAGCTTCTTGTTGAAATTTGATGAGTTTAAGCAATAATGATTCTCATTTAATGTATAATATTCCTGAATTGCTTGAAACGATCTAAGTTGTAGGGAACGCCTCTTAAAACATCTTAAAATTTGTAAGTATCTAAGTTTATATGTCTGGTATAGATGTGTTGTTATGTTTAGTGCATGCTCGCGGATCTGTTGGTCGAATAGACACTCAACGACAATATCGTGTAAAGTTCTGCATTACTACAATGACTCTTGAGTGTGCATGGATGACTGAATCACTGATTCACTTAGTTCTACTAGTAAAACTCAGATACTCGCGGTATGAATATGCTCCTGTACTGAGTTTTATAGCTCTATTAATAGCTCTCTATAGCAAAGTGTAATTTGCAAACTAAACCACCTATTCTGTATTTAACAGCTAACATGGTTATAGTAACGCTTATTTCATTCATAAACTACAAAAACATCATTAAATATACCTTTACACAACCAATATTAGATAAAACGTTTTTCTGACAGCCGCCGTGAATCAATTTCAGTTGACTCCATTTTGGTTATCTAATGTAGACGCACGTGTCTTAGACGAAATAATTAATCTGTACTGCCAAGGGAGATGATTCCGGACAGTAGAAGTTCCGGACAAACGGTCGTAGACGGTTTATTTAGTTAATTAATTCATTGATATTGGTATCAAATCACTCATGTGCGTATTTAAAGGAAATCTGGAAGAAAAAAAAAATCAAAATCAACAAATAATTACTCATATACCGAAAATATCGTCTGCTGTTGTGATTTTGACATCAGCACCGCCGGGGGGTAAACAAATTCAGTGCGCATGCGCAGTATAGCGCGTGCACAGCGCGAGCGACAATGATTTTATGCTGTTCAATTATTTAGTTCGAATTTTCCCAACGAGATCGTGGCCGAGTGGTTAAGCAGCTCGATTAATAATTTTCTGATGCTAAGGTCCAGCGATCGAATCACGGCGGCGCCAAAAAAAAATTTTTTTTTAATTTTTATTTTTTCTTCCAGCATTTACTTTAGCGCTATAGACGGAAATTTGTCCTCATTATCTGTTGAGAATTTTTTTTGATATCTTGTCAATAAATCAGAAAAACTTTTTCCACATTTTGTTTCGATTTTCGGCCGGTAAACAAGATACGGTATGTATTGGAATTTAACCTGTCACGAGCGCCCCCTGGGTTGAAAACATGTGCGTCACGTGTTGTCATGTCGTAAATATTGACATATTTTTGCATGATTGTGAAGAAGGAACCCTGTTCTAAATATTTCCTGGTAATATGTTTCTAAATATTCGTCGGGGAATATTCGAAGCAGACTGTCCGGTATATCTACGGTAATATAGTTGAAAATAGCACAAAAGTGCCCCTTTTCAGGCCCCAATATTTTGCTGTTCACGCGACGTCATTTTTCGGGAAACCTTTTTTTAGCAAAGATCCTGAACCAAGGTATTTGTAAACACAAAAAAATCTAAGAAAAAATCTATTTTTAACTCCAGGGGAAGCTTTTTATGCGATTTCTGTCCGGAATCTTCTCCTTTGCCAGTACAGAGTAGTCGTTCTTGATTATCCTTCCGGATTTTATGTTCCGGATACCGGGTTTTAGCCACTTTTTTCGTCTAATAAAAATTTGCCATATTGTTGTTTGTCAACATTCTGGAAATTTCAGTAATTTGGCAGTGGAAGTGAAACTGGATTAATTTGTGCATCAGTGAGGTTAGTGTTCTTGTAAATATTGGTATTGAACGATAGGAAAGGTATTTATGAAGGCATGTGTGGTGTGCTTTAACTGTATATTGAATTTAAATGCTCTAAATCGGTCACCAAACAGCGACAAAGAACATAGTGTAGCAAACCGTGAAGCAATCGCAGGGTCTATCATTAGCACTATGATTCACTGAAACTTGAAAGTGAAACTAGTCAGAACACTGTAAGGAAACCTGGAATTTAGGCTAAAAACTGAAGCTTCAATATGTTGGGTGCACGATAACCATAACTAACTTAAATAGCTACATCTGGCTAATGAACTAACAATAGAAACAGTTAAATTAGCTTACGTGACATGTTTATCCGAATTTTCGAACCTAGACGAACTGTACACAACTTCAATTTTCAACAAGACGAATTCAACATAACATGCAATTACAGATACATTATTGCAAACAAACACATATATTTACCATATTCTAGGCCACCAATGAAGTAGAATAAACCGAGAATAAAATAAGAACGTCGCTTCTTCCACTTGTATTCCATCGTCTTGATACCCACGAAAACATGTGACAATACAAAACAGGAAGTGTTAAGGGAGATAATCTAAATAATAATATCGAAAATTGTCATTTTATGATTTACACAGTGACCTCCCTTTATTAAATATATTTAGTGCAATTCGCGAGTCGGTCTATTTGCCACAGAACGCCTTAAACTGCGAGTAACGTTACAGTGGCCTATATAATACGAGGGTTCATGAGACAATCACTGACATTTTTATTTGATAATGATGATGAAACAGAGTGTACATTGTCTGTAGCCTACATCCTCATAAATTAGTGGTTAGTCGATCAAGTAGCCAAAATTTATTTCAGATGAAAAATACGCTGGTTGAACGAGAATGTGTCTGTATAGTCCCTGTCATTTTTTATGCCAATTAAGTTACCTAGATCAACCATCATGGAATTCATCAGAGCAACGACAGTAACTGTTAGCTATGTTATAGAGTGTTCTTTTGTACTTGTAACTCAATTCATGTGGACCCTTCGACAGATATCGTACTGCGGACAAAAACTACAGTGTATGGGAAATACAGTGTATAGATCTCATGCAATCACAAGGGGCTTCTATGGTATTGAGGTTCTAAAAATCAACTCGAAATGCTACAGCGGTCAATGTTGAAATACTTTCAAAGTCTTCCAGAACGAACCGTGAGCCACCATAGGCGTATACATTCTGATGGGCGCCGAACCAGCTGAAACCATAATTGACAAGAAGAGGCTGTCTCAGTTTATCAGCATCTGCCGACTTCAGGGTTCTTCTGAACACAAGATTCTTTCAAGACAACTAACCGTGGCACACCCAGAAAGTCATTCATTTGCAAGCACCTCCAAAAAAGCACTCAATAAATACTCATTACCTAATGCCAGAGAACTACTCATTAACCCACCAAACAAGACCGTATGGAAATCTCTTGTGAACACCGCTGTCAACAGCTACTGGCATCGTGAATGGACCCAAGGTATCTTCGAGAAGTCCACACTCAAATATCTTCAGATTCAAGACGAACCTGTACACAGGGCACATAATATATGGAGAGCCATCAATCCTAGCGTTAACGAGGTCCAGCAGGCAGACGTCAAGGCCAGACTAATCCTTGGCACTTATGTTCTACAATCTAACACATCTAAGTACAACAAGTCTGACGTCAGCCCGACTTGCTTAATGTGTAAAACTGCTGACGAAACCCTAGAACACTTTCTTCTCAAATGTCCCAGTTTATCTCTGCCTCGATCGAGAGGCGTTGACTCACTCAGAGCACTCTTAGAAAAAATACAACCGAACAGCTATAATCTGGTTAACCGGGAAGGGAAGATGCTCCAGATACTTCTTAATTGTACGCATATCAGCCTAGCGGGGATCATCAAGCTATCCAACAGAGACAAGACTCAAGTAGAGCGAGCCACACAAGCTTTCTGTTACCATATGCATAGAACAATAGTGCAATTGCTCACACCTAGTCCACTTTATTAAAACCCCATATAGATAGACAGACCACTAATGCGTTAAGATAATCAATAAATAAATATAACGCGTTAAAAATTCACGGACATACGTATATATATTGAATTAGACAAACTTCAAGCGATAAGCTACCAGTAATAATAATATGTTGTAAAAAGGCATGTGCATGTACTGTTTTTCGCGATTCTATTGGATCACAGTTTATTCATGAGGAAAAGCTATCATCACCACAGTGATTGAATGTCCCAATACAACTGGGAGAAGTTACCTGAAGAAAAGAAAAGAAAGGCGATTTGACAAAATGTTCAGCCATCAAGTGAAACAGTCTGCCTGTACATATATATGAGACAAATTGCATGACTCTCTGACTGTCTTTAAATGCGTAAAAAAATCTTTCAAAATTGAATATCAGTCGATTTCCATGTACATTTTTAGACCTATATAGGACTGCGTACTGAGCTTTCTTTGAATTCACTTTCGCGTGTAAAGCGTCACTTTTGAGAATTATTAATTGTTATGTCATAAATATTTGCAATTATAAAATACGACAAACTTTGTAATATGTATGCTTTTAGAAAATATGTCTCTCAATCTCATAGATATATAGCAAAATTTTACAAAAATGCATTTCCCACCATTTTGCATAATGGGCTTAAGCCAGTTTTGGTGTCGAATATCTGGCTGACTGCATCTTAGACTATGCCCTAGTAGTTATTTTCTTCCATAGCGTTGGTCTCAACGACGTGTAATCCAAATGCTAACGGAGTAGTTTTTGAACAGGGAGCTTTGCTTCCTGGTCAGTGTAAGCGTTAAAAATATACTGGATATGATTGCGAGCTAAAAATAGGTCCAATTGCGCATTCCGTGGGATGACTTCGGCCTTTATCGCCTAACTTAAAATCTTTAGCCGAGACAGTGTTTATAATGTTCCATGATAACTTAGCACTTTATTGCAGGAAGCTTGGTAAATATATGGAGACAGCGACTGTATTATGTTACGTAAGCTAGGTTACCATCCGGTCAGTGATAAACGCTCAACGTTTAAATACTGCGAGTAGCATAGGCAGTAGAGGTAATAATGTATTAACTAGATGCTGGAACATACATATTATGTCGTTGGGGTGGCATATGCCCTCATATGCTTTGTGACTGGAAAAATATTTTTCTGACGACAGGAACAATCCCTGTTCTTCCAGTGCCATCGGCGCTTTGATTTACGTGGAAGTTTGCAAGCACGGTACCTCATTAGAAGTTGATTGACTACAGAAAACATACGGATATATATCCAGATGTGGTATGATATGTAGAGTCAATAAAAGCAATTATTGGTTGATGTAGTAACGTCTAGAGCAGTTATCTTTGATGCATTAGTCTGGCTTCATGTGGCCTGATGTTATTGCGTTAGTGATCTACTTTTTATGTACATTACACTACATTGCATATAATTGTACGTGAGGGAAATGCTTTATATATGACAGGATTTGTTTAATATGTTTGCTAGTTGATACTTATTCATATTAGTGGTTGGTTCTACAATAAGTTTTACAAATTGCATGTTATGTTTGATTTTACATTATATTAACACAAGTTTGAATTCATATACACCTGGATACTATTTTATCAAAGCACTTACGGAAATCGTAAACTTACGTTCAAATTTAAATTCTTTATAATTCGTTAACGACTACAAACTGGGGCCAGATATTGTTTGTAGGAGTTTCTTAGCTGAATATGAATTAGTATTGCAGCTCCATTTACCTAACTTTGCAGATGTTAACGTATTATAAAGAATTTAAATTTGACCGTTAGTTTAGGATTCGCGTGAATGCTTTGATAAAACAGTGCCCTGCAAAGAAAGCTAAAAATGCATTTAAATTATAGGCTGTAAGAAAAATGTTCAAGTTAAGTGCGATAACTCTTAGATAATTATCCTCACTTTTTTAGATTAATCATCAAACTTTACACTAAATTGTATTACTGGATATTACTGAACTAGTCTACATGCTCAAGTTATGGTGTTCATTAATATTGAGACGTAAATTGTGTTTTGAAAATTAAGCACACAATTCAAAGGAGCATTTTTTCTCCATTGAGTGCAATAATCAGTCTTAAAAGAATAGCTATAGCCTTCAGGCAATTTATTTCCAGTTACAAATGGTGATACTTTCACCATCCTTGAGACAAATATAATACAATTTTATTAATCTAAAAACGAGCAGTTTCGAATATGCGTTTAGATATTCGAAGCAGTGTAATAAAGAAACTGGCAAGTTAATTATTTAATCATTTTATTACTCTTAGATTATCTCCATTTGACCATAGAAAATACACAATGTCTATAATAGACCATGTTGTTTTATTTTAGTAGTTGTGCGCGAAAAAAGTGTATAGGCCCCTTAAAAGTACTTGAACTTTACATAGCCTTTCGGCAGCAACGGAACAGCATCCGTCTAGCATTCAATGAACGTTTCATAAGATTAATACGTCGTAGATGCACACGATGAATCGCTCCTAGTGGTTGTTTTAAAAGATAAAAAACTGCGACTTTCTGTTTTATACTGACCCCAAAACAACTGGTAAAAAACTATGTTGCTAAACAAATTAATCTGATTCGAAGTGATATTCATGTGTCACATGCATATATCTATTCAATGACAAAATTTCGCGATGCTCACATACTTATTAAATGTGTTATGTTGTACTATGTAAGTGTTGCGTTTTCATTGCCGCTCAGTGTACATGTATGCTTAACTCCCGATGGTTGCATGATCTGGATGACGAGAGAGAAGACTGATTTTACTGTGTTACGTTGAGCGACCTGCATGAAGCTCCAGTGCTTGGTAATCATGTCTGTACATGTTGTCCTTTCGTTTACAACATTTCGAACAAATATTGAATGCCGCTCGAGAAACCGTTCATAGTGGTCCTTATTTTTATTGACACCCGAGATTATGATGTTGGCATTGCTCATTTGTTTCATTATTCGTGTTCCGTTTAGTGTTATGCATTTCACAAAACACTAACTTAATTCACTGACATTCTTTCGGATGAGAATTTAAACCTTAGTCTTGTGAATGATGCTTTGCGCCAGGCACGTAAACGAACCGGATGCGCCTCTGGAACTGGGGCATCGCCTGTTTCAAGCATAACGCCTCGATAAAATACACTCTTCTGTGGCCCTCACCGTTTTTGGATCATCCGTCGGTGCACTATATATCACTGCGTTATAATGAGAATTAAGGTTTTAACTACAAAATCAGTATTTTGAGAAAACAAGAAGGAACTGTCTGAGCCTTACTCTTTACCTATGGTAAAACAAACGTTTACAACTTCATTGTGGTCAATATGACAGGTTCCGATTTTCATGAAAACTTAGGCTCATAAGAAGCACGATATGTTGCATAGTTCAAATATGTATCAGTCTAATAAGGTCGTAAGTAGTAGTTACGACCTTCTTATTCTAAGCCAACGATACACCTGTGCACAATGTGACATGAGACTTATTCATAATCACGTAGCCGTACACGGTACACCTTCTTCCTCATTACACAAAAGCGTTGCCGCACTATACATATACACTGATACCAGCTATAGCTTGGCTAATTTGACACGAACCTAACCTTTTGATTAGCATAATTTAACAGTTGATAAATTGCCTACATTTACAACATCGATTGTATGTTTTCCTTATCGGGGAGTATCACAAAGATGCTCGAGATGTAATACAAACACAAATTTAAAATACCGATATCGCACGATTTGCTTGCGGAAATTGATATATGCAAAGCAAGAACCTTGTAATATATTCTTGCATTAAGGTCAGATTCACGTCAAAATAGCCAAGCTATAGTACAGCTTGTACATCAGTTAATTTAACATACATGTAGTCGGTCAATAGTTGGTCTAGTCTCCTCTGGCCCATCTCTTTATCTCCGTATAATCAAATATGTTATCGTATGACGATATCGAGAAACTTGTATACACATATACATTCGTATTATTAATTTATTAGTATTATGATAACAATATGTTTTAATATACCCTCGCTATTGTGAACACAATAATACTACATGCAAACATAACACATCCTTTATTCATTGAGCATTGTATTAAATAAATTACATAAGCGCAGATACATGTACATAAGCCTACACATATCACAAATTTATTGCCTTAAAAAGGCACAAAACAACCATTCCGACACTAACAACAACAATTCATCAATTTTACTGTTCAATTGTTGTTCAAGACCACACACCGCCCCTAAATACAACAAAAACTTCATAAACACTTACAGCACCACCGTCCCTACAAAATGCAAACACGTTGTTCAGTTTTACAAGACCATCGTCCCAAAATTACAGAAAATATAGTTCAATTATACAAGGCCACCGCCCCCAAAATACAAATATACGATGTTATACGAAAGGTGTTCAACTTATTTATGAACAGAAAATGAACATCAATATTGTGTTACTCTAACAATGAAATTGAATAAAAACTTTTATATTGTATAAAGTAGTGTATCAAGAAGTATTATAATAATTGTAAATTGCCAATACGTTACGGTTAAATCAAAATCAACATTAGGATAGAGGGTGTTGTTATTTGCGTTTTGAAGGTCCGAAACTCGTAATAATTACGTTTACATTTTCCTTCTTTAATCGTTGTTTTAGTATCAACCAGATGGAAAATTATATTGATAAAACTTGAGAAGACTTCGACCTCCACTGTTTGGTTATAATATATATCAAAGTTATATTCTTAAGTTTTTTTTAATTGGCGTTGTATATGGTGACTTGAAGCTGAATCTGGACGAAACACTATGTTCTTGGAACAGTCACTAGAAACGACTCGTAACACTTTTTTGTTGAAAACCTGATTTAAAACGGTTCGTACATAGACCACAGCCTTCAATTTCGTCAATTTTATATTGATTTTGATGTGCGTATTTCCATAACAACAAACCCAATGCCTTTTTCAGAAAACGGCCGCGAACACACAATGCTGGACAAACATGAACTTCTCCCTATCCCTGTGACCTTTTCTTAAATAGCATACCATAATCTATCATAACATTCTTTGAGATTCAGCATTGCTTCCCCATAATAAAACAATTTTTCCACATAATGTTGTTTATTTCGCATTTCTAGATTGCAAAACTTTTGGCTTCGAGGCATGTGTTTCTTGATTTTCAGCGTAGGAACTTCGCATTTTCCCAGAACTATGCAGTAAACAATTTCGAAATAATGTCACTGATAGTTTCTATGGACACTCCCATCTGTGGTACTATTCCATGTTTTGCTAATGGATATATCATAGATATCATAAAACCAATTTAACTTTATAGTGTACGTTTTGGCAATGTTGGGCAATTTTCAATTTTTGGTGCCATTTCACCATTCCTGGAAACAGAACTTTAATAACACGTCTTACGACAAATATAACTGATGTTCTCATTAAAAATGCAAAATAAAAATTTACTAACACTTTCTTGATGCTTATAAAAGGGCCCTTTTGCCTTAAAAACAGGAAAAACAACATCATCTACTAAACTGTTGTTTTAAGCTTTAACTTAATGATGTATGATGAGCATATGTTCAACTTAAAAATTTTCTCGCATGGTTTAAAAAAGATATTTCAATTATTTTCATTCAATATTGCACAATCGGTGTTCATGTTTTGTTCATAAATAAGTTGAACACCTCTCGTACTAGGCCATGGCCAAAATGCAGGAAACAGTGTTAATTATTACAAGGCATCGCCCCCCCCCAAATGTTTTGCAAAAGCAGAAAATATTGTTAAAAAATACATGATCACTTCTCCACCACCCCTAAATATTTAAGGCCAGCCCCAAGACGAAAATAATTCAATGTCTTTAAAAGATTTCAATCGAAAAAATTAGGAAAAAAAACACTTTATTATCGTATTGCTACTATTTGGGAGTTATATGAAGAACGCGTTCGACACAACCCGAATACTTTATTACACTTGACACAATTGTAGTATTGATATGTTAATTATTCACATTGCACATACGGTACTTTGTCTAACGTGTCAAAGAATGATTTCGCGTAGAACTCGAGACCCTATATGCCAAATTATTAGTCGAACACTTGTCCATTACACACCTCACTTCAAACAAGCATAACTAATATGGTATTGTATTAACTTATACCCAGATAAGAATGTTCACAGACAGACTAATCATGATCGTCATGGTGATCCATAACACGAAGCGCAGCAACAAGAGTAAATCCTAGAAACGCCACAAGAACTTTCAGAACGTCATGGTCATTAGTACCGAGTTCAGGTTGTAATATCTCGAAAAATGTCACATAAAGAAATGTCCCGGTGGCTATCCCTTGTAGAATGGCGGACGACATGTCCCTCGTTAGTGAATCGTCGCCGGAATTGATGCTCTCACCAATAAAAATGCCCAGTGGGCTGATGAGAGCGAGTATTAATATGACTATAATAGACTTCTTCAGCGTTGCGAGTATTTCATATGTCTGCATCCCGATTGTTATGAATACCAGCGCTTTGTGTAACGCCAACGCGACAAATAGAGACCAAACCTTATCGTCTGTTTCAAGTAATCCTAAAGCTAAACCATCGAATATCATGTGTAAAGATAGTGCTGCGAGAAGCACCAAACCTCGTAACTTTGACTGTTTCTCGTGTTGTTTGGACTCATCCTTAACTCTATGTAAAACATCTTTCGCGGACGGTTCAGGCTTACTTACAGTACCACCACTCTTGAACAAGATCTGATCACTTTCGGCGAAAACTACTTTAATTGTTTTCGGTGTTTCGTTCCGCTTGATGGTCGCATACGGATGTAGCGATGTTTTGTCTAACGATTCATCTACCATGCCATAATTCTGATAAGTGACGTCATCGAGTCCAGAGGAGTCTTCGAAATCCTTCACTAAAACTGAATCTTTATGACTTTGTTCTAGTGTGGGTTCTACTATAAGTTTGTTTGACTTAACACTTCCGTCTGACGGTGGATCGGACCTTCCAAAAACTGGAGTATAGTCGTAAGGTGTAGCGCCGCAAAAAGAGTATGCAATATGCTCCAATGCCAGGATTATGAAGAATCCAAAGCTTAACGCAAGTTCCGTGAAAGGATACTCGGAATGAAAGTCATACTTCTCCAAACCACTCTCCATGCTCTCTCTGGCTTCAGGTAGCAAGTTCAATATAGAGGTTGCGAAGAAGACTCCGCCGGAGAAACAGTTCAATAGACCAATTATTTTTTTGATCTTTGACGATTGTCCGAATCTTAGCACGAGCCATTTGACGCTTACGCATGCTAGTGTCCCACATAGGGACGCGATTCCAAATAGAATCAAACTAGAAACAATTTTTGCAGTTGCCGCCATGTTGGTTAAAATGTATATAACTTAAGATATATCCACAGTTCTAAACATATCCCTCCGTTATTATCCTTTATTGTCTCTTTCACATATTGATGTATGTACTTTACTTTTGTTATTATAAATGTACATATACTGTTATCTTTGTATTCGTATGGTTGTATAAAGCAACTTAACAAAATCTGTATAGTGAATTGAGCATAAACTAGTGACCTATTAATTAGTATGCAGCAACACTTGTTGATAAGTAGACACCAATTAATGTGATATGATATCATTTACTGATTGCAGCACTATATTTAAAATTTGAACCCAACCGTACTTAGCCGACAGCAATGATATATTGATAGTCTGGGTTATCTCCCCTAGATCACTACGTTACAAAACCATTACATGTAGTACGGCAGGCAACCAGACTATATTCAGTGTTGTTGGTTTACAACAATGATTAGCATGGCTGTTAGAGTACAATGTACTCCAATAGTCATATCAGTAAGACACTGTAGGAAGAGTACATTTATAAGTCCACTTATCAGCAGAGCAAGTCGCGTTCAAATACTGTGTCTAGAATGTTATATTCTGTAATGTCTGGCCACTTTTTTGCCTCGAGCGGCGATGTACTCCCGATTTAATAAATGGACATCGGAAGGCATAGAGAAAAGTGTCCTAGTGGTCTAGGAGATGCTTTGGTGGTAATCTTTAGAAAATATGTGGTATCCATGTAAGCTAGATTATCTAAATCGGGAGTACATCGCCGCTCGGACCAAATGCACAGTGACCAGGGCATAACGTTCATCGTCTTCCGATATGAACTATACATGCGCGGAAATTACACTGAACAAAACTTCACTGTAGGAAACTTTAAAAAAAACCACCTATGTATTGGAAAAATACCTTAAAATAGATCTACGCATAACTAGACGAATGGGCACATCTTTATGATAACGCAATATTTTTATCCGCATATCCACTAGATACGACGATGGGGTCAATGTGGTACGGTTTGTTCATTTTACAACTACATGTATGAAACTAATTTTGATAATTAAACATGAGACATACATGCACTGATTTGTCTTGTAAAGTTTGAACATATACTGAAAAAAGTAAATTGATTTCTAAGATTTGTTGAACAAATTACATGTATGAAAATATAGATCTGCATAGATAAACCATGTTTTTGAGCCGTGACGGAAGGTTACACTTCTTAGTCATGGTATATGAATATACCTGTTAAAATCTCTTTGGGCCATGGATTGGTTACTGTCATTGATCACATATATTGCTTAATCCTTAATGCATACCCTATATCTATATAGCCTTTGAGGGCAAATCAACCTTCCTGCATAAATTAGTCACGGCTCAAAAACATGTTTTTTCTATACATCTTGATGGATGAGTTTCCAAAGACTAGTATACTGTCGATGGTACATATACAAACATCTAATGATACACCTTTAAATAACGTTTCACTTGGTAATTAGTATCACCATGTAGGCGAAATCACTGAAGCAAACGTCTATATAATACAGTCACTTCAAATGGGACTACTAGCATTGATGTAGCCATGATGGTCTATATGATGTCGTTTGAAGATATTTCTTAGTAACAAGTCATTGCATTTCAGACCTCATTAGCTCAAGTAACTTGGCTAATCGAGAAAAATTGGTATTCGAAAAACCAAGTAGTTCTAAGGAAATAAATTTATAATATAAAATAATATAAAAATATAATAAAAACAAAAATAGCATGTGAAGCAAAATCATTGTCGTTCAACCAGCGTGTTTTTCATCCGTACTTGACCATACACTGATTCATGAGAATGAGCAAAATTTGAATACACGCAAAGTTGTGTTTAGTAGCGTTAAGCGAAATTATCTAATTTAAAAACACTTGTGGATACAGCAGAGAGGAGATGTTGTAAATGCATCGTGAGGGTGTATATTACGTTTTTCCCATTAGCAGTGCAGAGTTGATTTTACCTTCGTACAGCGTGCGGTAAGGCCGCAAGAATGTTATTGATGCATTTATGCTAATTGCTAGTAACGAATTTGACGTAAATTCAACTTAATAGTTTTGTTAATAGATTTGAGCTTAAAAAATATCAAGCATTATTTTATAGTAATTACTGGGATAAAATGCGAAACGATGGACTCAGAAAGATTGTTTATTCTAACTAATCTGCTTTCGCTCTTAAAGACATATATGTTTTGACGCTATTCAAATCTATTAAATACAATCAGCCAACAGAAGGCTTAATTTTTTTGTACTTAACAAAAACGACTTCCACTTTTCGAATAAGCATTTATCGTACAATTGGTCGGCGGTCAGATTGCTACAGACAAATATTGTATGAATTACTGCCCCATTGTTTCGTTAAATAATAAATGGTGTGGTATGTATTACCACCTGCTGTGTACGTATGTTCGTGTCACTTTGATTATAAACACTTGTCAGCAGACAGTGACTGTAATCGTTGCATTTGTTATGATATAATCCAGTCGTTTCCTTGAATTTTCTAGAAATTGCGTCCTCGAAAGTGTGTTTGTGCAACAAGTAATCACATTAAATGATATCACTAGCAGTCGGGTCGATGGTGGGAGTAATTGATACGGGGACCTAATACGCCTAGCGACAAAATTAATCTTGGCATTATTAACCAAAATGTAAGAATATTCAATATAAATTTTGATTTATTATTATCGTTAGTGTTAATTTCAAATCCATCAGAAAAATAAGATGACATTTTCTTCTGTAATTGTATTGCTTTAAAAACGGATATTTCACATTTATTGCTGATACATTGTACTTCCACGCAGATAGGGCCTTATTGCAACTAATCAAACATAACTGCCGTGTAATATTCCCAGTGAAAATTGTCTGGAGACCAGGTCGAACAAGCAAAATACAGGTCGTTTGAAATGCCCGAACAATGTTCATTCTCTTCTTCCCTTTCAAAATATACATGCATATTATTTTGTGTTAAGTTACGTATTATATAACCTTTAGTCTCTGTTTGTTATTGTATACAATCTAAACCATGTGCTTGCAACAGGTTTACTTACATTATTCGATCGCTTCCGTATTGCACTCAGTGACAATACGCTGACACAGCTAGCGCTACAAAACAGGTAATAAAACGTGTCTATTAAACGAAATGATGATTAAAAATGGCGAAACAGGATATATACGTAGTTTCCTACAAAACAGATAATAAACAGTGTCTATTAAACGGAACAATGAGAGAAATCGGCGTAACGGGATATAATTATTGAACAAGTTTTATCGTAATTCATTTCACAATTATTCAATATAATGTCTAAGTAAAATATTTATGATGGTTTGCCAAATGTGCTAATGGCAAGTTGTTGAAAACAGGAAAACATAGACTTGATGTGGGTAAATTGCACATAGTTCGCATTATGTTAACCTCAAAATCAAATAAACAGAAACTTAGCAACAACAGATTAAAATGTATTACTTTATTTCCCACTGAACATTAACAGAAGACCCAGCATTGTGTTTTTACAAAATGAGACTATTTCACCTGAAGCTATATTCAGTATATGATTGGTATTTGACATTTGCTTCTATTTAGATGTTAACATTATCGTACTCTCGAGAATGGCACATTTGAAAAAGCTTGCTTCACATCAGCCCATATATGAACGAATCGAAAACATTTCTGATTAATTTAACTAAAGCAAAAAAGAAATATCGAACAATACCTACAAACAATCTGTCGAAGAAACCAAACGCATATGTCCCCGCTGCAGAAGAGCGGGATGGCCTAGTTTCGAAAGAAATAAAATGGTGATCAACCGTACGGTACTGTCAATATCGAACTAGGCTCATGACACCTGCCTTCATTGGTAAGAATCAGCAATGCTAGCTAGTGTCTCTCATCCATATAGCCAAATATGGTTTTTCTTTTATTCGAAATAATGACCATGTTTCTGAACCCGTGGAAACCCTAAAAACATGACAAAACAAAGGCCAAACATTGTTTGTAGTTTAATATGTTTACTATAAGGTGAAAACCGCAATGTTTACTGAGAGGCTTCTTCCGACTTGGTAAATTTGCGATCCCTGTTAATATTGACGGTTTCATTATGGAGAGGTGAGAAGACTACACGAGATGTAACGAAACATTATCATCCATCATTGTTTGTTTAAGACGAATTGGAAATATCAGAGAACAGACATTGGTCTTGAACAAATCACTTACACGTCAAGACAAATTGTTATCTGTACTCGTATATAAATTGCATATTCAGCTATCTCAAATTGAAACATGAAAGTTAAACAAACTATAGCACATACCAATACGTATACTGTTCTAATAGCCGTAATTGAAACATTGTCTACTGATTAGTACAGGCTTGCCAATAATGTTACATAGAATTGTAAGGGAATATACAAATAGCTTTGTGCATATTGCCGAAATAATTATATGTGCATTGTATATTAAATTGATAAAAGTATATCGGACAAGGAAGGCAACACTCAACCTTACCATCAGAGAGCAGAAAACATAAACAAGATTACTTAACGCAAATACACGACACAATGCCAACACATAACCAAACAACAAAATGAGACCTTTAGAACATAAGTATTTAGGTCTTTGCCTAAAAAGACCAAATAAGGCGAAGCTGTGACTTGAGCCAGTGACATAATACAATGCCCACGTCCAAAAAGCAGGACGACCTAGTTTTATAAGGGTATGCCAAAACGGTAACCTCAAGTTACCTGGAGTATGTATTAAGTAACTTTTTAGAAAAACAATTCTAAATAATTGGACTAGGTCACACGTTTGAAACAGCAGAGCACAAAATTCAGAAAACACAAATTGGAAACTCACATGTCAAAATGCAAAAAGAACAAATACACAACACATGCTTAAGGGCATAGAAACTTGCCTTGTCTGAAGGATTTAGTATTTGTGTCCTGTGTGTAGATTGCATTACGGTCACATGTGTTAATGCTAAAACCCGTATGATACATTGTATCCGAATCCAATTTCAGCGTGTACAGAAAGCGCAGTAAATCAGATTATTATTTTGACAAGTCCCTGTAATGCACATAGATTTACGATGTACCGAGCACACGGTTGCAAATATCACGAAATGTAAATGGCACATACTGAAATGGTTAGAAATGTCAGAGATTTAGAATTATGTTAATATTATGTTCCTTCGGTCCCCAAGTGTTTTTATACACACACGTTACATTAATTAAAACCCTTCTTTCTTGTTCTAGATGGACCCACGAGGACTCAATTTACATGCAGATTTCTACAGACAGCATCCAGATCGAGAACAACTTAAGAGAAATTTAGATGCTACTCTGTGAATATAGCAGGGGTACGCCAGTTTTATTTCTTATAACCAACTACTGTCAAATCATTTAATTTCGACGGGACAAAATTGTGTGGTTTTGGCAAAAAATACCATATCAATGGACGTCAACAATCATACAGGTCATTAACGGCAATGGTCTTAGTACGAAAACATGACCAAACAGAGTATCAATGGGGATTTTCGTTAATTTGATGTACCACGTGATACATAAATTGATAATATACACGTTTCTGACTGATAATGATTTGTCCTTTTTTGTCAATGTTGTCTTGAAGTGTATAGAGCTATATCGGACAATATTTTTTTTTAAATAATAAAAAACTGAAAAACTATTATCCTTTCAAATCCATTAAATCAGTTTTCGCTTCAGCTTTAATAGAAACTCTCTCTGTGATTTATTGGACATGTAAATTGTCCGTTTACATCCGAAAGTGTTCTAGAATACCCTATGCAATTATAAGAATCGACGAATGAATCAAAGTACACGGAACCCATCTACCGTTTTAATTTGCAGTTAAGGTAGTCTAGTGTCATACTTAAAACGATGCAAGTACTTATTTTGACATTGAATGACCGTTAGATATAGCTCTATACACTTTAAGGCATATGTTGTCTACATACTACGCTAAATATCTAGTATCATGAGCATAATTAGCCGAAAAAAATTACGGCATGTATACCGCCATCTTGTAAAAAGACGAAATTTGATCCAGTTTAGCATACATTTACCTTTCTGGAGTTTACATTTACCGATGAAGGTTTTTCCTACTCTAAATGTTACATCATTTATGTTACAAATACAATAATTGCTAATGTAGAATACAAATCCACGTTAGGTGCGCAGAAATACCCGGCAGCACTGTAATGAAAATTAATGACAATTTTCTTCACTTTTCCTAGAAACGCGAGATAAACAGAGGAGATAAAATATTGAATAACAAAACAAATTTTACAGCCAACAGGTTTTGTGAAAACTAATAATTTACCGAATACATATTATATTATTGAAACTCATCGTTTGTCATTTGTGCTATAATGATAATTTACAGAATATTGTAATCTCATCGTTTGCCATGTGTGCTATTATAATAATTTACAAATTACAGAATATGGCAATCTCATCGTTTGTCATTTGTGCTATAATAATAATTTACAGCATATTATAATCTCATCGTTTGCCACCTGTGCTATAATTATAATTTCGTGTACTCATACTTACTTGGAATCACCACAGCGTTTCATGACGTATAACGATGTTTATGGTTTTGGCTATAATCAATAATAGTAACTTTTGTGAAATGTGTGTAACCTGTGCCGAGAGTCGCCGTGTAAGTGTTAGTTGCGTAGAGACTATGCATTGGATTAAGAGAGGGATTTGGATCTCCTTTTACTGGCTGCTAGCCTGCGACAGTAAGCAAATATGATCAGTCAACAGCACTAAGTGTATTTCAATAGATTTGTTAGATATCTAACAACCAATCGTTCTAAATGATTAACACTGACCTAGAGCAAGATCAAACGACGCATCGCTGGATTAGAATGAGAACGTCGTTGGTACAAAAACGCTATTTTTAGAAAACAAGAAACCTGTCAATAGTTTGTATTTTACCTGGGAGACAAGGTTTTCAACTCCATTTTGATCAATATGTCATGTTCTGCTTTTTATCACAATAGACCAATAAGAAACGCCTGGTGAGGCATATTTATAATACAATTGATTCTTATAAGACCATCTCATTCTTATCCAAGTAGTTTTGAAAACACTGCGATGGAGTGCACTCGTAATGAGTAAATAAGAACATGTCTATGTTGTTTGTAAAATGACTCTCTATGATATCGCGTTGAACTTTAAAGTAAGCGGATTAGAGGGAGAACTCTGAAGTTGCTACGTACAGATTGTAAAACCAAACACGGTCACTTATCCTCTCAGTCCCCACCGATGTTTGTTTTTATAGGATATAAAACTGGAGTTGTTCCCGGTCGTTAAATACATTATTAGCATCAACTTTTTCACCGAATGCTGATATAATGACAAATTTATCTCGTTTTTCTCTATTACAATGTACAAAATTAATCTAATAAAACCCATGACGAGCAATTATCGAACCATTCTAGTTCATCAGGGTATTGACCGGCCAATGTTGTATGAACATATCGTACAAATGTAGAACATGGTATAGTGTAACCAGGAAACGCGGGAACATTTTGTATATTCCAAAATGTAACCCACAAAAATTTAAAGTAAACAAACAAGAGTAATATCTTAAATACACCATGACGTACGTGTACATGAAACTGTCACAAACTGACTTATAGTACAATGGGGGGGGGGAATGTCTGACATTTGATTTAACCAATATCAGTACAAAAGTATCATACTTCACAATATATGCACCAACTGGTGTCAATGGTAATTGTAAGATCATGCCATGGTTAAACTCTATCATATATTTCCTAGAATTGTGTATCAAACTACAAGGACATTTGACATTGTGATTTGAAAGTAGCTTCTTATTCCAAAAGACATTTATTAAGTTCAGAAGTTCACTTATTAATCTGCCTGCATTCGTATTTTTCTGAAACAATATTATTAACACCACTTGAATGCTTTTCGGTTCTTTATGAACCATGTGTGGATAAATGCAATGAACTTTTTCTACCAGATGGGGAAAATAAAAAGCCATTTAAGGAATTTGTTGTAACCTTAATTTTTTACTCCTGGACTACAATAATTTCTTCCAGTTTAATCAGTTTGCTTACTAGTATAAGCGCTACTCTGCAAAAATAGCATTGTCATTATAAGTTCCGCGATCTATATGTTTCAGCATGACTGTACTATAATAATTATATTATTTATCCTGTCTATAGATTCTTATTTCATTACCACCTTGCGTCACAAAGGAACAAACATTGTTTAAAACATAATTAAAAACGCTATAAATAACATATAATGAGACTATGGGGTTCGCACTGATATATCGGTATAATTAAAAACGTTATAAATACAGTATAACGATAGCTAGGGGTATGATAAATGACATCGCGTTACTTTCCTACGTATTTTATCTTGAAATAAAATGTGGTTGCCAAGTCACGGAATACGTAAGAGGGAAATGTTCAATGAGGTTCGTTAATGTCCACACAATTTATAGTAAAGGTCATCATTTTGGTGGTAGCTACATGTTGTTCCATAAAATACATTAGGTGATATATACCACGCATCTTTGACAAGACTGTGAGTAAAAATATGTCTACAAAAAGTTAAAAAAAACCTTAATTATTTTATTCTTTGACCGATTTTAGCGAGACATAAATGAAAGCCAAGAATGATCATTACTCTTGTTACTTAAAAGGTTTACAATCCTTAATTCATCTCTCCCGAATGGAATATTTTTACCAATGCTGAAATGTAGTCATCATTAACTATAATATTATATGCATTGGCTTGCCAAGCATCACCAAGACCATGATTAGATAACAAATATGTCTTGATATACGCTGATGGATTTCATGTTATGTCCATCCTACTCGCTCTTTTATCTTCGATACTTTCTTGACATCAGTGCAATTATGCGGAAATAAGTAATATATCTTCATTCATTCGTTCTTTATTGTTCAACAACAAACACAGACTGTTCAAAAAAACATTCTGAACATCACGGTACAAACTGTGTTAATGGTTCCTGTTTAAAACGACTTCCTTAAAAAAACATAAAACAAACCAGACAGGGCAGTATGCCACGTTCAAAGTCATAACACAGTTGTTAGTGTGCTATATTTGTAACACATGCGATTCGCGACCATTCACCCAATTCCATAAACGTGCTCGCTTTACCTCCACGTATGGGGGAGTTTCTGGTTCACTCTGGGAGAATAAGTAAGTATACGGTCCGTGCAAAGTAAAATGAGGACGGTAATAAATAATGTTCATTTAGGTGTAACTGGGTGAAACTGAATGGACTGTAGTTTTGTTTGGATGGGATAGTTCCATCAATAGTATTACTTATTGCATTTCATGTTTCTGCTTCTATAGCAACGCTGACAGGTAAGATATATTTACAAACTCCTTATAGACAACTACATCTACGAACAATTCAGGATTATAATCCAGAAATATTGAAATTAAATCGTGAATATGAAGTATCTACTGTATGCTTGCGTCAATGTCACAGACATTATGGTCCCTGGAATTATGAGTTGTGAAGGGTTTCTTGTATTAGAATAGGCAAGGGAATGTTTCATTTTTCATACGTTTAACTCACAGGTAACAGTATCGTTGAAAAAGAAATTGAAGAAAAAAATTGAAAATTTTGTTTTTTCTCGAAATTTAAGTATTATTTACAAGGTATATTTGCAAGGAAATTGAGAGCAAAATCGAAAGGGTGCAATTTGTTTTCATAGACTACGGCATTTACGTGAGTTGATCATATACAAATGGCTGTGTGTGGGACAAATACAGCATAATGCCTTGCAAACATTTGAAATCATGCTTTTCATTTACCTCAAAACGATCAAATGCATCGTTTAAACTTTTATTTTAACTCTCGAAGGCGTAATTCGAATTACGCTGCAAGGACGGCCGGTGTTGTTTTTAGAGTGTCCGACGACTAGAGATATTCCGAATGTATTTTTATAACCAATGAAAGTCGTTGTCACAAAATAGAAATCATTCGCAACTTTCGGACACACATGGTGAAAATAAAAACATTTTAACTAAATAAAATATGCAAACGATTTGTTTCGCGGCTAATACGGAAGCTCACATATTTCACCACGGTAAATTTGTTCAAACTGTTGCGTCCTTCAATTCTATCGCATTATTATGCTTATTCATGACGATAAATACAAAATATGAAGGTTTTTATCCTCGAAATTTGTATTTTTGGTTTTATTGGAATGCACCTTTCGAACCGGCTGGACACAGGGATCTAAACTTTATGGCATAACTTTTTAATAAGTTGGTCAAGTTCGATGGAATTGTGCATGCGAGTAGTTTTAACAATGTTGCGTAAGAATATAATTAGTTATTGAATGTATCGAAAGCTAATTTTTTTTGATACTTTGAAAATCTGTGTCTTTAGGGCAAATATACCTTGTATATAATACCTAAATTTCGAGAAAAAAAATTTTTTTCAATTTTTTTTTTTTCAATTTCTTTTTCAACGATACTGTTACCTGTGGTTTAACTCCATCATCCGGTATTTGACAATCAGCAACAGGTATATTACATTATAATCCCAAGGTACTAACGACTTATGAATACGCAATAATATCCGCTAGTTGATAATTAACTGCGTTAGTTAGTTAGATGACGAACATAATTTCGAGGCAACAAATATAAATGTTTAGGTATGTTGTATTACATATTACGTATTAAAACAGTTTGCCTACAGGAAAGAGTTAAAGAAACCATACAAATGCATGAACATATTAAACTACGGGGGTAAACGTCCGACAATAATTTCATGGTTAAGTCTTGGCGACACATATCTCAATGAGAGAACCTCTGAGGAACATTGTCAATGCATATTATATACATAGTACATTGATCATCTTTCCTGTTTGAGTTGTATTAGGTCAAAATGCGCTTTTATTTACAAAGTTTGTTTTTTATTTGACACAGAGATGTAGCATGAGTACGAAAATGACACAGTTATTAACTATGCATATACATTTCAGAAACTAACATATGATTGTTATTCCGTTCCATACCTATTATTGTGACCAAGTCATAACGTGTCAATTGTGGAGTAAAGGCGTTCAATTATAAAAACAAACGAAACGACAGAAAATTTAAAAATATTATTATGTTTGAATCATACAATAATATTTCTAAAATAATTGTATCTATATATGTTCGAAAAAACACGCTCGTCAGATAACTATGTATTGACCAGATAGTATTAAGGCTGCATAAGGGTGATACATATGGCACATGATAATTATATATGTAATTTTATAATATTGCAATACACAAGAAGTACATGTATGTGCGATACATGAAGTCCTTCAGTTCTGTAATCGACAATATATCTGCTCACAAATGTTTCTGTCTGTCAATTAACATCTGTTTATAGCCTGTTTCCGTTAACAATTCATGATTAATTCGAACACTGCTCACCCGAAACCACAAGCACAATTATATTGTCAGGGTTTATATATGCATTTCTCTCAAGGTAAGATAAAAGTGCATTATGGACCGGAACTTATATACAAAGACATTGTTGCTCTCTCAGTGTTTTTCCGTCCGTTACCACCTGCTGTGTACGTATGTTTGTGTCACAATGATTATCAACATGTGTCTACGCAGCAGACAGTGAATGTAGTCTTTGCATTTATTATAATGGTATACACTCAGTCGTTTCATTGAAGTTTCTAGGATTTGCATACTCGAAAGTTTGTCTGTGCAAGAATTAATCACATTAAATAATAACACTAACAGTCGGAGAGATTGTGGGAATAATTGATACGGGCCCGTAATAGGACTAGCGACAAAATTAATGTTGGCATAATTAACTTAAATGTTAGAATTTTCAATTTAAAACGGGCTTTATTACTTACTTTAGTTTTAATTTCAAATCCATCAGAAAACATAGGATGACATTATGACTTACCTCCTGTAATTGCATTGCTTTGATAACGGATATTTCAAATTTAATGCCGATACTTCCATGCAGATAGTGACCGATTAATTACTACAAATCAAACACTACTGCCGTTCAATATTCCCAGTGAAAATTGTCTGGAGGCCAGGTCGAACAAGCAAAATACAGGTCGATTGAAATATCCGAGCATTGTTTATTCTCTTCTTCACATTCAAAATATACATGTACGTAGTATATCATTTTGTGTTAAGTTACTTATTATATTACCTTTAGTATCTGCGTGTTATTGTATACAGTCTATACCATGTGCTTCCGTATTACACTCATTGACAATACGCTGCTACAGCTAACGCTACAAAACAGGTAATAAAACGTGTCTATTAAACAAAATGATGATTGCAATTGGCGAAACAGGATATATATGTAGTTTCCTACAAAACAGATAATAAACAGTGTCTATTAAACGAAAAAATGAGAGAAATCGGCGTAACGGGATATAATCATTGACCAAGTTTTATCGTAATTCATTTCACAATTATTCAATATAATGTCTAAGTAAAATATTTATGATGGTTAGCCAAATGTGCTAATGGTAAGTTGCTGAAAACAGGAAAATATAGACTCGATGTGGGTAAATTAAACACAGTTCGCATTATGTTACCCTCGAAATCATATAAACAGAAACTTAGCAACAACAGATTAAATTGTATAATATAATTACTTTATTTCCCACTGAACATTTACAGAAAACAAAACATTACAATGTCTGTTTTTACAAAATGAGACTATTTCACCTGAAGTTATATTCAGTATAGGATTGGTATTTGGCATTTGCTTCTATTTAGATGTTAACATTAGCGTACTCTCGAGAATGGCACATTTGGAAAAGCGTGCTTCACATCATCTCATATATCAACGATTCGAAAACATTTCTGATTAATTTTACTAAAGCAAAAAAGAAAAATCGAACAATGCCTACAAACAATCTGTCGAAGCAACCAAACGCATATGTCCCGCTGCAGAAGAGCGGGATGGCCTAGTTTCGAAAGAAATAAAATGGTGATCAACCGTACGGTACCGTCCATATCGTACTAGACTCATGACACCTGCCTTCATTGGTAAGAATCAGTAATGCTTGCAAGTGTCTCTCATCCATATAGCCAAATATGGTTTTTCTTTTATTCGAAATAATGACCATGTTTCTGAACCCGTTGAAACCCTAAAAACATGACAAAACAACGGCAAAATATGTGTTTTTTTGTTTTATATGCTTACTTTAAGGTGAACAACAAGGTTGACTAAGGGGCTTCCGACATGATAAATTTGATATCCCTGTTAATATTGACGTTTTCATTATGGAGATGTGAGGAGACTATAGGAGATGTTAAAAAACGTTATCTTTCATCATTGTTTGTTTAAGACGAATTGGAAATATCAGAGAACAGACATTGGTCTTGAACAAATCACTTACACGTCAAGACAAATTGTAATCTATACTCGTATATAAATCGCATATTCAGCTTTCTCAAATTGAAATATGAAAGTTAAACAAACTATAGCAGATACCAATACGTATAATGTTCAAATAGACGTAATTGAAACAGTTGTTTATTGTCTACTGGTTAGTACAGGCTTACCAATAACGTTAAATAGAATTGTAAGGGAATATACAAATAGCTTTGTGCATATTGCCGAAATAATTATATGTGCATTGTATATGAAATTGATAAAAGTAAATCGGACAAGGAAGGCAGCACTCAACCTAACCAACAGAGAGCAGAAAACATAAACAAGATTACTTAAAACGCAAATACACGACACAATGCCAACACATAACCAAACGACAAAATGAAACCCCAAGTCCCCGCTGTAAAAGTGCAGGATAACCAGGTGTCATGAAGACAACTATGTCAATACGGTGACCTCAATCAAAGACTTTTAGAACATATAGTTCTTTAGGTCTTTGCCTAAAATGACTAAATAAGGCGTAGCTGTGAATTGAGCCAGTGACATAATACAATGTCAACATCCAAAAAACAGGATGACCTAGTTTTATAAGGATATGCCAAAACCTCAAGTTACCTTAAGTATGCAAGTAATTGTTTTAGAAAAACGATTTTAAATAACTGGACTAGGACACACGTTTGAAACAGCAGAGCACAAAATTCAGAAAACACAAATTGGAAACTCACATGTCAAGATGCAAAAAGAACAAATACACAACACATTCTAGAGAGCATGGAAACTTGCCTTGTCTGATGGACTGCATTACGGTCACATGTGTTAATGCTAAAACCCGTATTATACATTGTATTCGAATCCAATTTCAGCGTGTACAGAAAGCGTAGTTAATCAGATTACCATCATGACATGTCACTGTAATGTACATAGATTTACGATGTACCGAGCACAAGGTTGCAACTATCACGATATGTAAATGGCCCATGTTGAAATGGTTAGAAATGTCAGAGATTTGGACTTATGTGATTATGTTCTTTCGGTCCCCAAGTGATTTTGTACATACACGTTACATCAACACCTTAACAATCACATAACTAACGGCAACGGACTGAGTACGAAATCATAACAAAATGAGTATCAATGGTGATTTTGTTAATTTGATGTACCACGTTACACAAAAATTGATAATATAGACGTTTCTTATTGATAATGATTTGTCCTTTTTTGAAAACGGACAATGTGCATGTCCGATAAATCACAGAGAGAGTTTCTGTTAAAGCTGAAGCGAAAAATGATCTAATGGATATGAAAGCAAAATTGTTTTTCTGTTTTTGATTTTTAAAAAAATATCGTCAGATATAGCTCTATACACTTAAAAGAATATATGGCTTAAACATAACGATCACCTTACTTCAACTTCAACATTTTACTCTTCAACGCAACAAGAACATCTACCACAACGACCATACAACGCAAATATATTCTGACGTCAGCCGCGTTTTTGACGTTTTGCTATTTCTCAAATGGTAAACCCTAAATTGAATCAAGTCCTCCTTATAGAATTTGACATAAATACTTAAGTTGTATATTATTAAATAGATCTACCGCAACATGATTATGTATTCGGAATTAAGAATTATGCTAGTCTTAATGGTTATTTGCTAAATTGAAACGTCTCGCACCTTTTGACAGTCATTTCCTTAAACGTCTCTACGTTAGCAATTTTCGTTCGATCCTGATATCATTTTTTAAAACAATGCTGTTCTTCAGAAATATGATGTTGCCACTAAACACAGGGACCACGGAATACTGCATGTTCTCCGTTTGCTCTTATTAGCAGTTTATGTGTGTTTGCTAGGTTTTTTGAAGACAAGTGCACGATTTATTTGTTGCATGAATTGCATTGCGTAAAATCATCCGCATTTTGACTTTTATTTGTTAAATTAGTGATTTCTTACATACATACACCGGCCTACGCCGTCCACATACACATGTAGACATTGAATTTTGTGCTATGTTCAACAGTTATTCGAGGGGATTTAAGTTTTTGACCGAATGTTGCATACGTGATGTTCATTACAAACTTCACATTTCGATCGTCAGTTAACTTCCAATATGAGCTACAACATAATTTCAAACGGAAGCATCAAATGTAACCATGGCACATGAACTATTTTTATACAAGACATATATAGGTCTTGATGAGAAATCAAATCAACTGATACATTCAACATTATGTTTGATCATAAGATGTCACGTGAAGACAAAACTCCATTAGAACAAATGTACATAATGTATTCTGTCACGAAAAATGATATTTTAAAGACAAGTAAGGGCCTTGTTTGGAACATCTATGAACAATTTTGACATGGTAAGAATGAAATTTAAGAATGATATGCATATTTATATTTTGTTTACTAAGAATGCTCTTTGAAAAGGAACATATTCGTCCTTATACATGTAAATCTGTATCCATCACGAACACCATCACGTATGTGTACATGAAACTGCCACTTACTTCATTATAGTACAATGGAGGGAAAATATCTGACATTTGATGTAACCAATACCAGTACAAAAGTATCACACTTTACAGCATATGCACCAACTGGTGTTATTGGTAATTGTAGGATCATGCCATGGTTAGACTATATCATATATTTCCTAGAATTATGTATCTAACTTAAAGGACATGTGGGATTGTGATTTGAAATTAGTTTCGTATTTCAAAAGAATTTCTTTTAGACTACGGCCGGAGTAAGACGTAAACCAGACGATTCGTATGAGATTGGTTTCAAACACGTGCCTATGTACTTTACACAGTTCAGAAGTTCACTTATTAATATACTTGTACATGTATTCTTATTTTTCTGAACAAAAGCATTTAAACCATGTTGATGTTTTTCATTTCTTAATGAACCACTTGTACATACATAATGGACACGGACAACATTAATTCGCCCAGTTGTATCAGTTAACTTAATCGCCAGTCACTCTCTAACAATGGCATTGTCATTATAAGTTCCGCGATCTATACGTTTCCGCATTACTGTACTCTTTTATTATTATTATATCCTTGTTTATTTTACAGACTTATTTTTCATTCCCACCTTGCGTCACAAAGGAACACACACTGTTCAAAACATAATTCCGAACGCTATAAATAACGTATAATGAGACTATGGGGTTCGCACTGAACTAACGTTGTAATTCAAAACGTTATAAGAACAGTATAACGATGACACGGGATATAATTATTGACATCACGTTTCTTTCCTGCGTATTGTACCTTAAAAAATAATTTGGTTGTCATTTCGCGAAAGACGTAAGAGGGGTAATATTCAATAAGGTTCGTTAATGTCCACACAACGTATGATAAAATTAAAATTTTGGTGGTAGCTACATGTTGTTGCATAAAATACATCAGGTGATATAAAACACGCCTCTTTGACAAGACTGTGAGTAACAATATGTCTACAAGCAGTTAATTATTTTATTCTTTGACCAATTTTAGCGAGACATGTTTCACGCTATATATGAAAGCCAAGAATGATCATAAAGCTTGTTACTTAAATGGTTTACAATCCTTAATTAATGTCTCGCGAATCGAATATTTGTATCCAATGCTTGGAAGTAGTCATCATTAACTATAATATTATATGCATTAACTTGCCAATCATCATGAAAGCCATGTTTAGATGAAATGATATGTCTTGATATACGCTGATGGATTTCATGTTATGTCCATCCTACTCGCTCTTTTATCTTGGATACATTCTTGAAATCAGTACAATTATGCGGAAATAAGTAATATATCTTCTATTATTCGTTCTTTATTGTTCAACAACAGACACAGACTGAAATGAGTGAACAGAGTGAAATGAGGACGGTTATAAATGTTCATTTAGGTTAAACTGGGTGAAACTGGATTGACCGTAGTGCTCAATTTGTTTGGATGGGATAGTTCCATCGATAGTATTACTTATTGTATTGCATATTTCCGCTTTTTTAGCAACGCTTACAGGTAAGATCTATTTCCAGACTCCTTATAGACAACTACATCTACGAACAATTCAGGATTAAAATCCAGAAATATTGAAATTAAATTGTGAATATGGTGTATCTACTGTATGCTTGCGTCAATGTCACAGACATTATGGTCCCTTGAAGTATCAGTTGTGAAGGTTTTTCTTGTATTGGAAAAGGCAAGGGAATGTTACATTTGTCATACGTTTAACTCCACCATCCGGTATTTGAAATCATATGTAACATTATAGTCCCAAGTTACTGACGACTTATAAATACGCAATAATATATGCTAGTTGATAATTAACTGCGTTAGTTAGTTAGATGACGAATATAATTGAATTTCGTGGCAACAAATATAAATGTTTATGTATGTTGTATTACACATTACGTATTAAAACTGTTTGCCTACGGTAAAAAGTTATAGAAACCATACAAATGCATGAACATATTAAACTACGAGGGTGAACGTCCGACAACAAATTCACAGTCAAGTCATGGCGACTAATATCTAAATGAGAGAACCTCTCAGGAACATTGTCAATGTATATTATATACATAGTGCATTGGTTATCTTAAATGTTTTAGTTGTATCAGGTCAAATGTGCTTTTAATCACAGAGTTTGTCTTTTATTTGGCATAGAGATGCAGCATGTGTACGAAAATTACACAGTTATTAACTATGCATATATATTTCAGAAACTAACATTGTTACTCAGTTTCATACCTTTTATTGTGACCAAGTCATAACGTGTCAATTGGGGAGTAAACCGTTCAATTATAAAAACAAATAAAACGACGGATAATTTTAGAATATTATTATGTTTGAATCATACAATAATATTTCTAAAATACGTGCTCGTAATTGTATCTATATATGTACGAAAACACACGCTCGTCAGATAACTATGTATTGACCAGATAGTATTAAGGCTTCATAAGGGTGATACATATGACACATGATAATTATATACGTAATTTTATAATATTGCAATACACAAGAAGTACATGTATGTGCGATACATAAAGTACTTCAGTTCTGTAATCGACAAAATATCTGCTCACAAATGTTTCAGTCTGTCAATTAACACCTGTTTATAATCTGTTTCCATAAACAATTCATGATTAATTCGAACACTGCTCACCCGAAACCACAAGCACAATAACGTTGTCAGATTTAATATATACATTTCTCTCAAGGTTAGATAAAAGTGCATTATGGACCGGAAATTATATACACAGACATCGTTTGTCTCTTAGTTTTCTTCCGTCCGGTACCACCTGCTGTGTACGTATCTTCGTATCACAATAATTATCAACATGTGTCTACGCAGCAGACAGTGAATGTAGTCGTTGCATTTATTTTAATGATATACAGTCGTTTCATTGTCAAAGTTTCTAGAAATTGCATACTCGAAAGTTTGTCTGTGCATTAAATTATAACCCTAGCCGTCGGTGAGATGGTGGGAATAATTGATACGGGACCTAATAGGACAAGCGACAGAATTAATCTTGGTATAATTAACTTAAATGTAAGAATATTCAATTTAAAATTTGATTTATTATTAACTTTAGGTTAAATTTCAAATCCATCAGAAAAAAATGAGATGACATTTCCTTCTCTAATTGTATTGCATTTCAAATTTAATGCTGATACTTCAATGCAAGGCATTTAGTGGCCTATTGCAATTAATCAAACATCACTGCCGTGTAATATTCCCAGTGAAAACTGTCTGGAGACCAGGTCGAACAAGCAAAATACAGGTCGTTTGAAATGCCCGAACATTGTTCTTTTTTTTCAAAATATACATGTACATGTACAAGTTATTTATTATATAACCGTTAGTCTCTGCGTGTTATTGTATACAATCTATACCATGTGCTTGCAACATGTTTACTTACATTATTCGATCGCTTCCGTATTGCACTCAGTGACAATACGCTTCTACAGCTAGCGCTACAAAACAAGTAATAAACCGTGTCTATAAAACGAAACAATGAGAGAAATTGGCGTAACAGGATATATGTAGTGTTGTCTTAATTCAACTCACATTACATATTCAATTGCATGTCTAAGTAAAATATTTATGATGTTTTGCCCAACGTGCTAATGGCAAGTTGCTGAAAACAGGAAATGAGGGTAAATTGAATATAGTTCGCATTATGTTAACCTCCAAATCAAATTAGCAATTAGCAATTAGAAACTTAGCAACAACAGATTAAATTGTATTATTTTATTTCCCACTGAACATTTACAGAAAAGCAAGCATTATGTTTTTACAAAATGAGACTATTTCACCTGAAGCGATATTCAGTATAAGATTGGTATTTGACATTTGCTTCTATTTCGATGTTAACATAAGCGTACTCTCGAGAATGGCACATTTGGAAAAACGTGCATCTTATCATCTCATATAAAATGTCAACGATACGATTCGAAAACATTTCTGATTAATTTAGTGAAACAATGCCTACAAATAATATGTCGAAGCAACCAAACGCAGACACCCCCGCCGCAAAAGTGCGAGGTGAACTTGTGTCACAAAGAAATAAAATGATGATCATACGGTACTGTCAATATCGTACTAGGCTCATGGCACCTGTCTTCATTGGTAAAAATCAGCAATGATAGCTAATGTCCCTCATCCATTTAACCAAACATGGTTTTTCTTTTATTCGATATTATGACCCTGTTTCTAAACAAGGGTAAACCCAATGACCGTTCAAAAACAACGGCCAAATATTGTTTGAAACTTTATATGTTTACGAAGGTGAACGAAGCAAGGTTGACTAAGGGGCTTCCGACTTGGTAAATTTGAGATTTCTGTAAATATTGGCGGTTTCATTATGAAGATGTGAGGAGACTACATGAGATGTAAAGAAACGTTATCATTCATCATTGTTTGTTTAAGACGAATTGGAAATATCAGAGAACAGACATTGGTCTTGAACAAATCACTTACACGTCAAGACAAATTGTAATTCGTACTCGTATATAAATTGCATATTCAGCTATGTATTGAGATATGAAAGTTAAACAAACTATAGCTCATACATGTACCAATACGTATACTGTTCTAACAGACGTAATTGAAACAGTTGTGTATTGTCTGCTGATTAGAACACATTGTATCCTAATCCAATTTTAGCTTGTACAGAAAGCGTAGTAAATCAGATTACCATCTTGAAATGTCACTGTAATGCATATAGATTTACGATGTACCGAGCACAATGGTGTAACTATCACGATATGTAAATGTGCATATTGAAATGGTTAGAAATGTCAGAGATTTGGAATTATGTTATTATCTTCCTCCGGTCCCCAAGTGTATTTGTACATATACGTTACATCAACAGCTAATCATATAATTAACGGCGACGGACTAAGTACGAAAACATTACCAAAATGAGTATCAATGGTGATTTTCGTTAATTTGATGTACCACATGACACATAAATTGACAATATACACGTTTCCAATTGATAGTGATTTGTCCTTTTTTGTCAATGTTGTCTTAAAGTGTATAGAGCTGTATCTGACGATATTTAAAAAAAAACCTGAAAAACAATTATGTTTTCATATCCACTAGATTACTTTTCGCTTCAGCTTTAATAGAAACTCTCTGTGGTTTATAGGACATGAAAATTGTCCGTTTTCATACGAAAGTGTTCTAGAACACCCCATGAAATTATAAGAATCGTTTTTGTTTCGACGATTGAAGCACTTTGAAGACTTTGAGTACAAGGAACCATCCATCGTTTTAATTTCCAATTAAGGTAGTCTAGTATCATACTTAAAACGATGCAAGTACTTATTTTGACATTAACTGACCGTTAGATATGGCTCTATACACTTTAAGATATATGTTGTCTATACTACGCTAAATATCTCGTATCATGAGCATAATAAGCCGAAACAAATTACGGCATGTAAACCGGCAGCCATCTTGTTAAATGACGGGATTTGACCTAGTTTAGCATACGTATGCCTTTCCGGAGTGTTTACACTTACCGATGAAGGTTTTTCCTACTCGAAATACTCCATCTTTTATGTTACAAATACAATAATCTCTAATGTAGAATACAAACCCACGTTAGGTGCACAGAATTACCCGGCAACACTGTAATGAAAATTAATGGAAATTTTCTTCACTTTTCCTAGAAAAGCGAAGGACACGGAGGAGATAATATATTGAACAACAAAACAACTGTTACAGTTAACAGCTTTTGTGAAAACTAATAATTTACAGAATATTGGATCTCATCGTTTGCCATTTGTGGTTTAATAATAATTTACAGAATATTGTAATCTCACAACTTCAACTTCAACATTATACCCTTCAACGCCACAAGGACATCTACCGCAACCACCATACAACGCAAATGTATTCTGACGTCTTCCGCGTTCTTGACGTTTTGCTATTTCTCAAATGGTAAACCCGAAATTGAATTGAGTCATCCATATGAAAGTTAACATATATAATTAAGTTGTATATTATTGAATTGATCTACCACATGTTTATGTATTCGAAAGTAAGAATTATGCTAGACTTAATGGTTAAGTGCTGAATTGAAACGCCCCGCACCTTTTGACTGTCATTTCCTCAAACGTCCTTACGTTTGCAATTTTCGTTCGACAGGGACCACTGAGTATTGCATTTTCTCCGTTTGACTCATTGGCTGTTTATGTGTGTTTGCTTTGATTTCGAAGACAAGAGCACGATTTAATATTTGCCTTGCGTAAATTCATCTGCATTTTGACGTTTATTTGTTAAATACGTGATTTCTTACATACATACACCGGCCTACGTTGTCCATATAGACGGTGATTTTTCTGCTCTGTTCAACAGTTATTTGAGGGGATTTAATTTAAGGACTTCATCCGCTATACTTACGAAAATTAACCGCATATGTTAATGGTTGTACCGAATGTTGCATACGTGATGTTCATTACAAACTTCACATTTTGATCGTCAGTTAACTTCCAATACCAGATACAAAATAATTTCAAGCGGATGAATCAAATGTTACCACGGCACAAGAACTATTTTTATACAAGACATATATAGGTCGTGATGGGAAATCAAATCAAATGATACATGCAACATTATGTTCGATCATAGAATATCACGTCTAGACAAAACCCCATTGGAACAAATGTACATAATGTATTCTGTAATGAAAATGGATATTTTAAAGACAAATTAGGTCCTTGTTTAGAACATTTATGAACAATTTGGATACGGAAAGAATGACATTTAAGAATATCATATATATTTATTTTCTAAGAATGTTATTTGAAAAGGAACATACTCGTTCCTTATACTGTACATGTAAATCGGTAACCTTCGCGAACTATACATATACATGTTTAGACAAATTACTTACGTACAAGAGGAATATCTTTTAAAAATACACCATGACGTATGTGTACATGAGACTGTCACATACTTACTTGTAGTACAATTGAGGGAAAATGTCTGAGATTTGATCTTACCAATACCAGTACAAAAGTACCATACATAACATGCACCATCTGGTGTTATTGGTAATTGGAGGATTATGCCATGGTTAGACTCGATCATATATTTCCTAGAATTATGTAACAAACTACAAGTACATATGACATTGTGATGTGAAAGTAGCTTCGTATTCCAAAAGACATTCATTTTGCATTAAACTATATAAGTAACAGGAGTAATCCGTAAACCAGACGCTTCTTATGAGATTGGTTTCAAACACGTGCCTATGAACTTTTTCAGAAGTTCACTTATTTATCTGCCTGCATTCTTATTTTACTGAAACATTATCATTAACACCACTTTAATGCGTTTCATTTCTTAATGAACCACGTGTTGATATATACAATTAACCTTTTCTACCAGATGGGGGAAATAAAAAGCGATGTAAGGCCTTTTTGTAATCTTACTCCTGGACTACAATAATTTCTTCTATAGTTTTATCAGTTTGCTTATAAGCGCTACTCTCTCCAACAATAGCATTGTCATAACAAGTTCCGCGATCTATATGTTTCAGCATCATTGTACTATTATATTATTTATCATGTCTATATATTCTTTTTTCATTACCACCTTGCGTCACAAAGGAACAAACATTGTTTAAAACATAATTAAAAACGCTATAAATAACGTTTAATGAGACTATTGGGTTCGCACTGATATATCGGTATAATTAAAAACGTTATAAATACAGTATGACGATAGCTAGGGGTATGATAAATGACATCGCGTTAGTTTCCTACGTATTTTATCTAGAAATAAAACGTGGTTGCCATGCCACGAAAGACGTACGGGGGAAATGTTCAATAAGTTCGTTAATGCCCACACAATTTAAAGTAAGGTCATCGTTTTGATGATAGCTAGTCTCGTGGAACCAATTATCGACAGGTTTTTAGACATAAACAGCGCTAGTTTTTCTCAAAAACCATTTGGGATTAAATTCATGCCTGTATGATAGCAGACCAACCTTCCATATTTTATTTTTAATGTTTACATTTTGTGGTACGATAATGTAAACAGCTGACGTCATGATTTGGGGGTCAACTTGGTTGGAAAATCAAGAACATGTTCGGAAACAGTTATCGACACATGCCAAAAGTAATTTGTCCTCCTGAACATATGTCCTCTTTTTAATGTAATTGTAGAGTATTGTTTAATAATGCCATCTGGTGAATAAAATTTAAACATTTAAAACGAACTTGATTGAATTAACCAAATAAACATAAGCACCCAACAAGTGAAATGACACTCATGTTGGCAATTCCTGGAAAAGCATCCTTTACCACTGTATTGCCTTTATATGCAGATTATTAACCTAAATAATCACACAAATTCGTACGTATGCTTCATAAACGTGTATTACGAATTTCAATTACACATTTCACTCGGTTAACTTTGAGATCTGTTCATTTTGAAAATGAATCGAGTTGAGCACAACCCCCGAGAATCGCCGATTGTTGTTTACATTTTCGGCAGTTACTTACGTTTCAAGCGTGGGAGAATAAAAACAACAACTGTGTTGGATATGAGAGAGTTACTTTTAATGTTTTGGTTATAAAAATACATCGGAAACAAATATTCCTTGATGAATTTTGCAATTTATTAAGGCCTGTAGACCATGTGCGGAATTATTTTAAAAGCAATCGTCTGCTGTTCTCAGCTTGAAAACGAGGCTCAATATTTGTCACTGACCTATTTCGTACAAACTTGACAATTGCCTGTTTATGCGCAAGAAAACTTTTTTCAGTTTCACAGTATGAAGCATAAATAAGGCCAAATGTAAAAAAGTGTCGATAATTGGTATCTGTCGATAATTGGTTGCGTGCGGCCATGTTGTTGTATAAAATATCAGTACGGAACGCTCATTCAAACATGTTTGAACAGAGTCGAACTGACCTCGCATTTTCATAAATATTACATGTTGAGACTATGTTTGAAAGCACTTACCACCCGACATATTCATGAATACCGAATAATATCTTCACTCAATATATTTGGGAACATATTTGGACGGAATATGCTATTAAATATAGATTCAACTTGGCTGATTAATATGTAAACTAGATTCATGCATCAAGTACAAAAACAGGAAGTTACAAACCACAAAGTACAAAAATATCATTATGCATAAATCTATATGTTAAATATCTTCAAGTTGGCACATTATTTATGCTCACAACAGGGCCTTAATCTTCAAAAAAAAACTCAATTTCAGTTCAATCAATATCTTTTCAAATATTGTCATGTGTCTTTGAGTTAATTTCCATGCTAAGAGGTTGGGTTCAAACCAATTGCAATAAAAACAGAAAACATTATTCTCGATTTTTACATTAACATTTGATTGAGATTAGCGTCTGTAAAATATAAAAACCCCAGACGTCTGATATTTGAGTATTAGGTATCACATAAGAGCATAGCATACCATTGAGAGCCTCTGTTAGTATAACGAATGGCATCTTATTATATATGGAATGGTTTCGTTGATCAATTTCTGCATTATCACCAGGAAGAAAACAGTCATCCATCACCCAAGAGAGACAGAGTTTTAATGGTGCTTATATACAATATTACGTAAACCATCCCCGGTGATCAATGGATTTGTCTTGGCATTTATTGTGATCTAGTTTTCGTATTTTTTACATTGCAATACTTTTGAAATACCTTGTGGATCTGTAGTATATTATAATGTATATACTTATCAATGCCGATGTTGTCAAAATGGTTCACAATAAAACTTCATGAACTAAACATTTTAAATAGAAAATCCATTAATTAATGTGTTTTCTAATCTTAAATCAAAATCCAGAATAGACGTTTCACGAATCCTCTATATTATATATGTCAGAAACTATTTGCTGTTCACTATCAATGCATTGACTTTTAAAACCAAGCATCGCGAAATCAAGTTTAAGATAAAAGGAGCTAATATATACGCTGATGTTTTTCATGGTATAACAATCCTACTCGCTCTTTTATCTTGCATCCATTCTTTACATCAATATAATTGTGCGGAAATAAGTTATACGATCTTCTTTCTTGCATTCTTTCTTTCATGTTCAACAACTAACGCAGACTGTTCAATAAAACATCCAATACATTACTGTGTTAGTGGACTCTACAGTAATTGGTTTTCTGGTCCAGACTCAAGCTCGATTTCATTTTATATACTTCAAAGTTGCAGCATCAATATCGATGTATTCTTATACTTCAAAGACAAAAGCCTTACTTTTAATACCATTTTCAGAAATATGGTTCTTTATAAATTGAACCCGATTTTGGAGCTTGATTCAAAATGTTTGATATCCGTTTCAGTCTCAAGAGCAATTCGTTTTTACAAGAAAATAAAACAGTTGAAACTTATCTCCTCACATTCCCTTGTCTTATCATCAACAATGCATGGTCAATTGACAAAATATATGCCGGTAACTTCTACCTACTGTATGTGCATTATTCAGAGTAATTGCATACAGTATTGACGGAAATGGACATCGCATATACTTTTTTTTACTTTTTCTTATGTAAACAAACCCTAGCTTGAGGACTATTCTGGTCAAAATACTGGTTTAATTTTTGTTATACAACAGCAACTCATGGTATATCATAAACATAGCTAAATATTATCGTTGCTGTTTAGATTTTTTAAAGTGCATAAGATAAGAAAACAATTTTTTGGAAGCCCTGGGAAGCACTTTTGACTGGCATCCATACAGTAGGTACGATACGAACAGGTATAGTTTATACCACTGACTTTATTCATTGACCTATTTTGATGATTTTTGTAGAGAATTTCAATAAAATGTCAACATTCCGAATGCAATGAATAATTCTTTCTACAGCAGCACGCAGTGCGCAAGCGCGGAACAATTGCAATATTTATGAAACACCGCTCGATAAGGGTAATAAAGTACATGCTTATGTTTTTTTACAATGACTGTCTATGATATCGTGCTGAACTTTAAAGTACTCAGCGGATTTCGAAGAGAAAGATAAGGCTGCTACGTACAGATTATAAAACATAAACACGGTATTTTACCCCTCAGACATCCGCTGATATTTGTTTATAATATATAATATAGCACTGTATATGTTCCGGTCGTTAAAAACACGTACATTATTAGCATTAACTGTTTCACCGAATGCTAAAATAATGACCAATTTATCGCTTTTTCCCTATTACATGTACAATGTACAAAATTAATCTAATAAAACTCCACAACGAGCTGTCGTCGACCCATTCTGGTTCATCAGAGTATTGACCGACCAATGCTACATGATAATACCGTAGAACATGGTAATGCGCGACTAGGATAACGAAAAATTATAATATGCGTCAATGGTAAGTATGTTGTAATCTGTAGATAATACACAGCTTCACAATTACGTCTATAAGAACATTATATGTATTTGCATGAACTATGGTTTGCTGTAACTTTCATATTTCAATTTAACGTAGCTGTATTTGCAATTTATTTATTTAAGATTACGTGTCATTGTTAAATCTCTACCATTCCATTGACACTACACAACTGTTTCAATTAAGTCTATAAGAGCAGTATTCCCATTGGCATGAGCTATATATAGCTTGTTTAACTTTTATATTTAAATTTGAGATAGCGGAATATAGATATTCACGTTGATTTGTTCAAGACTAAGGCTCTAAGACTCTGTTCTCAGATATTATCAGTTTGTCTTCAACGCACAATAATGAATAATGGTGTTTCTTTACACCTTCTGTGGTAACCTTTCATCTCCATAAAGAAACCGTCAATATTGACAGGAATCTCAAATTTATCAAGTAGGAAGCCCCTTTACTTAGTCAACATTGCTTTAGTCTACTTTGTTCACATTATAATAAACACATAAAACTACAAACAATATTAGACTGCTGTTTTTGCATGGTCTTTGGGTTCACCCAGGGTCAAAAACAGAGTCATTAGGTCGAATTATAGAAGAACTATGCTTGGTTATATGTGTGAGGGACACTGCTATCATTGCTGACCCTTACCAATGAAGGCAGGTGTCATGAACCTAGTACGATATTAACAGTACCGTATGGTTGATCGCCATTTTATTACTTTGTGAAACTAGGCCACCCTGCTCTTTTGCAGCGGGGACATATGTTTTCGTTGCTTCGACAGGTTGTTTGTAGGCATTTTTCCCAGTGGTTGTGTTGTGATGTTGATGTTTTCTGTGCTCGGCTGTTTAAGTTGAGCGCTGCATTCCCTGTCCGATTTCCTCATATCTTTTTAGCTTTACTAAACATAGCAATGTTTTCGAATAGTTGACAATTTATATGAAGCATGTGTTTCAAAATATGCCATCCTCCAAAGTAGGATAATGTTAACATCTAAATAGAAGAAATCTCACAAATGTCAAATACTGAATATAGCTTTAGGTTAAATACTAGTAGTCTCATTCGGTAACCACATAATGCTTGGTTTTCTGTAATGTTCAGTGGAGAATATATTTTTGTAATATTTAATCTATTGTTGCTTTGTTCCTGTTTATTGAATACTGAGGGTAACATAATCCGAACTATGTGCAATTTACTCCCATCGAGCCTATGTTTTCCCGTTTTCAGCAAGAAGCCATTAATACATTTGGCAAAACATCATAAATAAGTTACTTAAACATGCAATGGAATATGTAATGTGAGTTGAATAACGACAAAACTTGGAAACTACATATATCCTGTTTCGCCAATTGCAATCATCTTTTAGTTTAGTAGACACGTTTTATTGCCTGTTTTGTGTAGTGCTAGCTGTAAAAGTGTATTGTCAATGAGTGTAATACAGGAGAGGTCGAAACATGTTAGTAAACAAGCACATGGCATAGCGTGTACACAATAAGGCACAGTGACTAAAAGTGTTATAATAACTAACTTGACAGAAGATAATATACATGTATAATTTGAAATGGGAGAAGAGAATGAACAATTATCTAACATTTCAAACGACCTATATTTTACTTGTTTGATCTGGCTTCCATACAATTTTGACTGGGAATATTACACGGCAGTGATGTTTGATTAGTAACAACAAGTCCATATCAGCGCGGAAGTATCAGCATTAAATTTGAAATTTCCGTTTTTAAAGCAATACAATTTCAGAAGGGAAATCTTATTTTTCTGATGGATTTGAAATTTATCCTAAAGTTAATAATAATATTCTAACATTTAATTTAATAATACCAAGATTAATTTTGTCGATAGTCCTATAAGGTCTCCGTATCAATTAGTCCCATCGTCTCACCGAAGGTTATTGTTATCATCTAATGTGATTACTTTTTGCACAAACGCTCTTTCGAGAGCATGCAATTTCAGGAAGATTTAAGGAAACGACTGGAGAAGATTTGAACAGATTGAAAAATTGCATTCACTGTTTTCTGCATAGACACTTGTTCATACATGTAATCATTTCGCCACAAGCATACGCACACAGCAGGTGACAGTAATCCATACTAAACTGTTTCTATTGTGACCAATTGTACGATTATTTGTGTACAAAACATGCTTCTTCAAAAGTGGGAGCCATTGATTTAGCACAGTATAATGTAAGCTCTCCTTGGTGTTGATTGCTTATATTCAATTAATGTGAACATCGTTGCTCCATGTTTGTCTTTAAATGCTTAAAATGAATCACCTTTCTACGTCCCGAGTTTTTCATTTGCCATATTTTATTACTATAAAAAATGCTTGATCATTTTTAAGCTGAAATCTATTAACATTAATGTCAATTTGAATTTACGTCAAATTCATTAATAGCAGGTCGCTTATAGACTTTTAGAAATAAAAGCAAAAAGGTATGAGAAAATCTGACACAGCAAAGCTAATCACGTATATTATTATTATGTCATCATAAGTAATGAATTACTAAGAAATGCCTTCAAACCACATGATAAAGACCATGGCTACATTAATGCTAGTACATGTATTCCCATTTGATATGATTGTATTATAGAAGTTTTCAGCAGTGATTTTGCCTACTTATAAACACTATGTATCGTCAGGTGTTTGCATACGTACCATCTACAGTATACGGATATTTGCAAACTAATCCATCAAGACGTACAGATCTTAAGTAATTCAAAAGAACAACTTATTCATACACCCTAGACGTTTTGGTACTGGCAATTTCATTACTTGCACATTGCCCGCATATTTGTTTGAATACGATAGTACAATGTACTCTTCGTATAATACCAAAATCAATAATGCTTTTAGATCGGATGCAAATTGAGAGACCAACATTGTCCGCACATATAATTTCCGGTCCATAATGCACCTTAAGTGAACATTGAGAGAAATACATGCATAAAACCTGACAGCATTATTGTGCTAGTGGTTTCGGATGAGTAGTGTTTCAATTAATCATGAATTGTTTATTGAGACAGAATATAGGCACATGTTAATTGACCGACATAAACGTTTATGGGCAGATGTATTGTCGCTATCAGTACCGAAGTACTTCATGTATCTCACATACTTCTTATACATTTTGAATATTGCAATATTCCAAGAATTACAAATAAATGTGTCATATGTGTCATCCTCATGAAGCCTAAGTACTATCTGGTCAATCTGACGAAGATTAACCTGCCACATTATTATTGAATTTCGTAAAACGCATAAAGATACAATTGTTTTAGAAATATTATTGTATGATTCAAAACATAATTGTATTTACAATTGTATGTCGTTTTATTTGTTTTTATAATTGAACACCTTTATTCCTCAAGGGACACGTTATGACTTGGTCACAATAATAGGTATGCAATCGAATAACAATATTAGTTTCTGAAATATGTATATGCATAGTTAGTAACTGAGTTATTTTCGTACACATGCTGCATCTCTATGCCAAATAAAAGACAAACTTTGTAATTGTTATAAGCACATTTTGACTTAATACAACTAAAGCATTTACGTACACAGCAGGTGGTAACAGACGGATGAACACTGAGAGATCAACACTGTCTGTGTATATGATTTCCGGTCCATAATGCACTTTTACTTAATAGAGTGAGAAATGCATATATAGAACCTGACAACATTATTGTGCTTGTGGTTTTGGGTGAGCAGTGTTCGAATTAATCATAAATTGTATATATTTAATACAACTAAAACATTTAAGATGACCAATGACCAATGTACTATGTATATAATATGCATTGACAATGTTCCTCAGAGGTTCTCTCATTTACATATGTGTCGCCAAGACTTGACCATGAATTTCTAATCGGACGTTCACCCTCGTAGTTTAATATGTTCATGTATTTGTATGGTTTCTATAACTCTTTCCTGTAGTCAAACTATACGCAATGTAATGTAACATTCCTAAACATTTATATTTGTTGCCAAGAAATTCAAATATATTCGCAGTTAATTATCAACTAGCAGCTACTATTGCGTATTAGGCTGGTAAACGAAAATTTTCACTCGGACTAATTGCAACAAAAACTAAACTTATACTGGGCGAAAGTACATCATGTTAGTATATTCAAGAAAAAAGTTGCAACCTATAGACCCTGGCAAAACAAAACTATAGACCGTCAAAGATGTAAAATTTTCCGAATGAAGTTATGGCCCGTATAGCACATCGTACTGAGTACTCTTCAGCGGGAGGTACGATTTACGTACGAAGTTTAATGGCGGCGCCCAGTAAAAAAACAATAACAAACGTCATGAAGTGTTATTATCGATGTAATATGCAAGGTAAGTAACGATTATGATAATTTTTAATGATTACCTAGTGGTTTGTCTGTGTTTACGCGTTGTACGTCTTCACAGATGTGCATGTGCGTCGTTTTACGGCGAAGTCGGGGCCTAGGTCAAATGTCGTTTAAACTACCAAACATTGAAATATTAAAGTGAATGGGGTATTTTAATAATTATATAAATACATATCAAGGTTAAAAGTAAATAAAAAATCACTTGTTTGATAATAGAAACGTGTTTTATGGGTTATCAAAAGATTTCATTTTTCCAAGTATGGAACGCCGTTATTGCCATCATTTTGACGACACTTGATAAATTATCAAATTTACGAATTTGACGACGAATAGTCCCTTGTTTGTAATATCCTTTCGATTTTAAATATGAAAAACAATTAAAAGCATGTTTTACTGCACAATTCTCAAGACTAAAAAGATAGTTAATTAAATACATCCTTTAATTGATAGTTGTTACTGAATATAGCGTACATAACGGTACTAGAACACGTCAAACCGTATATTATATGGTAACAAACTGCATTGCTTGATTGGCATACTGCATGTTTCATGATGTTCATGATTTTGATATACATATATTTTGAAAATACACGCTGGTTGATACTAGCAATTAGAATAAATACAACCATTGTCAAGTCATATTGATGTTGTTATGCTAGCGATGCCCCCAATGTTTTGTACCCGTAAAAGATACGTTTCTAATCAGAATAAACAATCAATCAGCTTCACAATTTCAAAGAAAGAAACTCTTTGTCTGAAGCCGCTTTGCATCTAGCCCATATGAGCATGCTCCTAAACGTTTTTAAAGATTTTTTTATTTACGTAAATCAGGGTTTCCCTAGAAATTTTCATACAATGGTCCCTTAAGGTTTATATTTAGTGAGTCCCTGAGACATTTTTGGGATCAAATCATATACGGGTATGCATTTCAAGTTCACTGTTACAGTATCCAATTTATAAATAAAACAGCACATGCACATGAGTTAATCATTTACATGACTGTTTCAATTGGACAGCAGTATGGATTGGAACGTTCTGCCATGATTGCAATAAGACGCCTCTAACTTATTATAGCGGGTAGAGTAGACATTACATATTGCTCAATAAACCACAAGTGCAATAAATAAAGTAGCAGAAAAAATGTTCTAGCGGAAACAAAAATGTATTCGAAGGATCCGATTGGGGGTCCCATGAATGCACAGTAATGCAGAAATGAGGGTCCTTAGTCACAAAGTTGCGTCAGGAACGCAGAAAACCTGCATCAGGGTAATTCCTGCTGTCAGTTAAATCCCAATCGAAAACCTGCACTTGCTTCCAATTAATTGTGTACCTGACCTGTACCTATCTCAATCAAGCCAACCAAATGCTACATGAATATATCACAGTCTTATCAAATATTACCCAGATAAGCTGTTTATTATAATTTCATGTTTGATATTATTCTGCACATAAAAGTAATGTACGATTATAATGGTATAAAATGCTAAACACATACATGATAATAAATTGATATGTAACTTTAAATTGATCTTTTGGGCCTCAGTAGTTGAATGTAATCATCCAGTTATTTCACAATACATATCCTGTGATACTCAACTATATATACTATCGTATCTACAGATATACCGATCAGTATTAGTAGTATAAAAGAGTTTTACATTACATAACTATGGTGTGTATATGTTCATGTACATGTCATACTAATAATAATAATATTACTTGACAAATGATCTCACTATATACAAATGTAAGACTTTTGAGTCTAATATTTTATAGACAAACAATACCAGTAAGTAATTCTAGGATCGAAAACTTGAGAAAATTACCGGTAAGAACAAGTCTGGTTGAAATTCCAAAAGAAGTCTTGATCAATTTGCCTAAGTGTTTATTTTCGCTAAAATGAATAAGTTATATTGATTATATTGTAGAATTTACCCGATTGTTATCTTAAACTGGACAAACTTATTCATTTTAGATAGATAGCTGTTTGTTCTACACTGCCAAATCTACAAGACAAAGGCAACAAGCCTTACTGACAGTCAATCAAATATACATGTTGTTTCTGGACAGGAAATTCATTCACATTAACTGCAGAACAGACCATATCTGTAATCGAAACATTTCTTGTAAGTTTAATGCTAGTAAACAAGAATTGTGATACATAATTGCATACGTTCCACAATTCCATCGAGCGTATTTGGCATACTAGTAGTTTATGTACAAGATGCAACTCTGGAAGAGTCACTAGCATAACTGATCTTCAAGCTGCTGGTTCCATGAAATGCCAAACATGTCAAAACTTAAAATGGCCAGATTCTTAAGGAGTTTGAATAGATGCCAGGCCTCATGTTTCATATACAAAGTCAAGCTATCAGGTTCCATCTAAAACAGTGATTTGTGGACACTGTTAACAAGACAGAATCGCATGGAGTCATCTTTAGACACTATTCAATAAATTGTTCATCTGGAGGAAGCACCACTGAAGGTTCTACCAACATACACGTCTTTTGAGACCATGCTTCTGGGAGATGCAAGCAACCTACAGAAGACAGTTCAGTTACCCCACTACAACATCCAAATTTTAGCTATTTTATATTACATGTAATAACGACATAGATCATCCAGAATTATGTTCATTGTGTTCATCATTTTCTACTGATTCGTCTACAAAGGAATATATACATACATTGCTGACTTATCATTTAGGTAAGGATAATACTGATGTTACATCAGCAAAACAAATAAGTTATATAGTGAATATACACGTATATAAATGACATAGTGCACGCACTCCTCCAATTTGGACGGTACCATTAAAAATGGGCATTTGTGTGCAGTTACACTAGCACTTTGGACACGTGTACACTGGGTATTGCGAGTAAATGAGTTATGTAGACATAGTGTAGTGCTACACTCCGTACACAAACATGACTGTTGGCAGTTGTCAGTACAGTAAAATCAATAATCTGCACAGTTACTTACCTGTTTTAGTTAGGATCTGTTTGTACTTCCGTCATTCTTATGATTTTTGGAGCAAGTTTGTTTTGAATCATCATTAACAGAATGTTCAATTCAAAAGCAATTATACTTTAGTAATGCAATTATTCCAGACACATTATGACATATGCAGCATCATGACCATTACTTGATAGTGAGCAGTCGCTCTTTACAAGGGATTTAAAACACTTGAACAATACCTGTTATAGTTGATGTATTTTATGACCATGATAAAATCTGAAGATGCATAAACCATTTAAGCTGCGTAAAGGAATCAGTCTTGTGGATCTCGTGACTGAACTTACACTCTTTTCCAGTCCAATGTCGCGAAAAGTAATGCTATTTGTTAAATTGACTTGCAAGATCCGATGTACGGTATACCACAGTTGGTAGATTTGCTTAACAGTTTGGTGCTTCAGTTATTTTTTAGGTTAATCATTTTGTGACTTATCCGCGCTCAATTTTGGCTATTATCCATTTTCTCACATGGGTCACTACAAATAGCGTGTATCATATTCACAAAACTACTGTAAAATAGTTTCAGTTTCATGAAAACTACTAACAATTTTATCTTCCAACGTTAACAAATCACTACAAATTAGTGAAATCAAAGACGTTCATACACGTGTATGAACGTCTTTGGTGAAATTGACCAAAAATAGGTTGTTTTCGAAAACATACATCCATCATTTTGGATTATCCAATCATTTAGGATTATCTGGATAACAAGGGTGCTATCTGATATGTCATAAATAAGGCAAATAAAAGACATTGTCAACTAAATAATAACTAACAAACATAATGGTGTGTCTTTGTTATTTTTATGAAATTTAAGTATAGACCTAAAAGTGGGTGGGGTAATTTCACCCCAAGAAGGATAATTAATGCGTTGTTTATAGCATCGTACGTAGAAAATGGCCAAAAATGCGTTAAAAGATATCATAAGTTCATGGTGTATACAGTACAGCTTAAAAATAACCCATAGAATCAATGGTAAGTACTAAACGACCAAAACATGTAACGATCAGAGCTTTTTAAAATGATTTCATATTACCTTAAAGAAAGGTCATTTTCTTAGTAATGCCAGGTCTATGTGAATGCAACTTTTTTCCTGTGTTACTACACATATTGTAGTTTTCGAAAACAATGGAGAAGTTTTTGTTGCAATTAGTCCGAGACATGATGCTACTCAAGATTTCGTTTACCGGCCTATATTTATAAGTCGTTAGTACCGTGGGATTATAATGTAATATACTTGTTGCTGATTGTCAAATACCGGATGATGGAGTTAAACGTATAAAATATGTAACATTCCCTTGCCTATTCCAATACAATAAAAAACCTTCGCAACTGATAATAGCAGGGACCATGATGTCGTCTGTAACATTGACGCAAGCATACAGTAGATACTTCATATTTACAATTTAATTTCAATATTTCTGGATTTTAATCCTGAATTGTTCGTAGTTCTAGTTGTCTATAAGGTGTCTTGAAATAGAGCTTGTCTGTAAGAGGTGCTATAAAAGCAGACATATGCAATGCAATAAGTAATACTATTGGTGGAACTATCCCGTCCAATCAAATCGAGGACCACAGTCAATCCAGTTTCACCCAGTCAAACCTAAGTGAATATATTTTATAACCGTCCTCAATTCACTTTGAACGGAATGTATTCTTACTTATTCTCCCACAGTTAACCTGAAGCTCCCCAAACGTGGAAGTTAATCCAGCACCTTTATGGAATTGGGTGGATTGTCGCGACCAGGAATCGCATGTGTTACATGTCTAACACACTAACCACTGTGTCATGACTTCGAACGTGGCATCCTTCCCTGTATGATTTGTTTTTATGTTTGTTTAAGAATGTCGTTTTAAACAGTAATCCACTAACACAGTTGGTACCGTAATGTTCGGAATTTTTCATTGAACAGTCTGTGTTTGTTATTGAACATAAAAGAACGAATAAATGAAGACATATTACTTATTTCCGCATAATTATATTGATGTTAAGAAAGAATCGAAGATGAAAGAGCGAGTAGGATGAACATAACATATTTCCCATCAGTCTTTACGTGTATCAAGATAGTGTATATTATTTTATCTCAACTTGGCTTTCACGATGCTTGGTAAGTCAATGCATATAATATAATAGTCAATGATGACTACATCCTAGCAATGGTAAAAAAATATTCGATTCGCGAGACCTGAATTAAGGATTGTTAACCATGGGAAATGATCCTTTCAGCTTTCAGCGAGGAACATGTCTCGCTAAAATCGGTAAAAAAACAACCTATTACGGTTATTTTTTACTTTTTGTTGACATACTTATTTACTCGCAGTCTTTGTCAAAGAGTTGTAACATTTACGTCATGATTTATTTTATATTCTAACACGATTCGCGGATTAATCCAATACACAAAGAACGAACCGAACCATGTTTTATTGCCCCCATAAAACATACCTATCAAATTGGCTGTTTCTATTTACGCCCAGTATCACTTGACATATTTATGAATGAATGAACGTAAACTTTATAGTAAAATTTACTACGAGTCACGATGACAAGGCGAGTTGCACGAGAATCCAGTGTTACATCTATGACGCATCTATTTTTAGAAACTCCAATATACTCTAGAAACCAAGATTTATTAAAGCTTCTGATAATCAATCCATTTATATTTTTCATTTTATGAAATAGATACCATATACTCGTGTTATTATAATTGTTTCAATGTTTAAATTGTGGTATTTCCTTCAGAAAATTACGAAGGTCGTTTTCATTAACGAGGGAGGTAATTGTACCAGCTAATAACCACTCAATTTCTTCGTGGAATTATGTTCAATGTCAAATGGGTGAAAATGGAATGCGCGCAGTTAAATAGTGCGGGATATTATCGTATTTAGAATCGAAATAAAAACTCTGTTCTTGTATATTGTCGGTGAATAAAACACGGGCACTCGTTCGGATGCGGAAAATTAAATCACTCGTGCTACGCACTCGTGATTTAATTTTTACGTATCCGAACTCCTGCCCGTGTTTTATTCACCGACAATAAACGCGAACAGATTTTTATTTCTTAACCAAACCGCAGCTATCACCAAAACGATGACTTGTATTGTTAGAAGTGTGGGCACTAACAAACATTAATGATCATTAATCCCCTCCCTTACGTCTTTCGTGACATGATAACTAAATTTTATTTCAAGATAAAATACGTAGAAAAGTAACGTGATATCAATATTAGTATACCCCATGTCATCGTTATACTGTATTTATAACGTTTTCAATTACAATGTTACTTCAATGTGAACCCCATAGTCTAATAATAAGTTATTTATAGCGTTTGTAATTATGTTTTGAACAATGTTTGTACCTTTGTGACGCACGGTGGTAATAAGAAAAGAGACTATATAATATAAGGGCATGATAAATACTATAAAAGTACAGCAATGATTAAACTTATTAATTGCGGAATTTACAATGACAATTTAATTGCTGGAGAGTAGTACTAATACAAGTAAGTAAACTGATAAAACTGGAAGGAATAATTGTATATGTGTATATGTGTTTAATTAAGAAAGGAACGTATGAAACGGTCTTAATGATATTATTTTTATATTAGTTTATAAACATAAGAATGCAAACAAGTGATCTTCTGAAATTTGAACTTTATTAGGTGCATCGGCATGTGCTTGAAACCAATAGCAATAAAGCGTCTGGTTTACGTCTTACAAAAAATGTATTCCAAGCGTAGTTTAATACAAAATGACTTTTGGAATATGAAGCTAATTTCAAATCACAACGGCACATGTCCATGTAACATGATAGATTGATACAAACATCTTGGAAATGTATGATAGAGTCTAACCATGCCATGATCCTCAAAATATCAATAACATCAGATGGTGCATATGAAGTATGATACTTCTACTTTTGTACTGGTATTGGTAAGATTAAATATCAGACATTTTCCCTCCGCTGTTTTACAATGAAGTAAGTTACAGTTTCATGTACATGTACGTCATGGTGTATTTTAGATGTTTGTGATGGTAACCGATTTACATGTATTAGGAACCATTATGTTCCTTTTGGAAGAGCATTATTTTACAAAACGAAATACATGGTCTTACATTTCAAGTATTTAATATCAAATTGTTCACAAATATTCCAAACAGGGTTTTAACGTTTATGGCACGTCTTATAAGAATACATTATGTACATTGGTTCCAAATGCGGGTTGTCTTCACATGGCACCTTATGATCGAACATAATTCTGCATGTATCATTTGCAGTGATTGGATTTCGCCATCTACCATTTAAAACGGCATACATGTGTCCCAAGTCTCAGCAACAAATTTACTTGCGTCTATCTTTAAGAGTATGTCGTATGTCGCTGGCTTAGAATGAGGTGGTCTTATAAGAATCATACGTATTATAAATATGCCATATCAGGCGCTTCTTATTGGCCTATTGCCATGAAAAGCAGAACATGTCATATTGATCAAAATGAAGTTAAAAAACTTGTCTCCCATAGGTAAAATATATATAGGTGTTCTTGTTTTCTAAAAATAATGTTTTTGTACCTACGACGTTTTCATTCTAATCTAGCTCTAGGCCAGTGTAACTCATTTTTGACGATTGGTTTTTAGATATGTAGCAATTCTATCGAAATACGTTAAGTGCAGTTGGCTGATCAATTTGCTTACTGTCGCTAACTAGTAGCTACAATGTAGTGAAAGGAGATCAAAATACGTCTCTTAATCCCGTGCATAGTCTCTATGCATCTAACACTTGCATGGCGACTCTCGGCACTGGTTACACACAATTCCAGGCTCTGGTGTTGCAAACTCTCGGGACTGCAAGGTTAACAAATATGTATTGAGTAGACCGACTGACAAGTGCATATACAGGAAGTAACTTTGGTTATTGAGGATAGCCGAAATCGTACACAATATCAACAACCATGACAGAAAATAAAATGAGATGATTCAAACTTAACACAAGAAATTATAATTAAATCACACATAACAAACGATGAGATACAATTTGCTTTAAATTATGAGTTTTCACAAAAGCTGTTAGCTGTAAAATTTGTTTTGTTATTCATTATATTCCGTGTATCTCGCGTTTCTAGGAACAATGAAGAAAAGTTTCATTAATTTTCATAATATTGCTGCCGGGTAATTCTGCGCACATAACGTGTATTTGTCTTCTACATAAAAGATTATTGCATTTGTATAATAAATTACGGTGTAGTTTGAATGGAAACAACTTTCAGTGGGAAATAAAGTAATACAATTTAATATGTTGTTACTAAGTTTCAGTTTATTTGATTTTGAGGGTAACATAATGCGAACTATGTTCAATTTATCCACACCGAGTCTATATTTTCCTGTTTTCAACAACTTGCCATTAGCACATTTGGCAAAACATCATAAATATTTTACTTAGACATGCAATTGAAAATGTAATGTGAGTTGAATAACAACAAAACTTGGAAACTACATGTATACTATTTCACCAATATCTATCATTGCGCCGTCTAATAGAAACGTTTTATTACCTGACATGTAGTGCTGGTTGTAGCAGCGTATTGTCTAAGAGTTCAATACAGTAGCGATCGAATAATGTTAGTAAATAAGAACATGGTTATATGATTGTTTACAATAACGCGCAGTGACAAAAAGTGATTTAATAACACGAAAATGGATTGTAACAGGGAAAAAGATGCTCGGATATTTCAATCGACTTGTATTCTGCTTGTTCGACCTGGCCTCCAGACAATATTCACTGGGAATATTACACGGCAGTGATGTTTGATTAGTAGTAATAGGTCCCTATCTGCATGGAACTATCGGCATTAAATTTGAAATATCCGTTATTAAAGCAATGCAATTACAGAAGGAAAATCATGATGTCATTTTATTTTTTTCTGATGGATTTGAAATTAAACCTTAATTTAATAATAAATCAAATTTTGATTTGACTATTCTAACATTTAAGTTTATAATGCCAAGATTAATTTTGTCGCTTTGCCTATAAGGTCCCCGTATCAATTATTCTCACCATCTCACCGATCGCTAGTGTAATCATTTAATCCGATTACTTATGGTGCAAACTCACTTTCGAGTATGCAATTTATAGAAACTTCAACGATACGACTGTATATCCTTATAATAAATGCAAAGATTGCATTCACTGTCTGCTGCGTAGACTTATGTTGATAATCATTGTGACACGAACGTACACAGCAGGTGGTAATGGACGGAAGAACACTGAGAGATCAACAATGTCTGTGTACATAATTTCCGGTCCATAATGCACTTTTATTGAACCTTGAGAAAAGTGCATATATAAAACTAAGCAACACTATTGTGCTAAATTAAATGAGAAACGTTCGAATAATTCATGAATATTTTATGTAGTCAGACTATATGTAGATGTTAATTGACAGACAAAAGAATTTTGAGCAGATATATTGTTGATATTAACCAGTACTAAAGTACTCTACGGAGTGTCAAAAGTTTCGCAAACGAATTAAAAATTCAAACTATTTAGATTGTTAACTCGAAAGAACTTTATACTAACACTATCCATTTGTGTACCCATAATGTTAATGTTGAACCCATTTCCGTTGGCGTCCGATGAGCTTGAATTATCACACCATTTCAAATAGTAAAACGTCTATTCAAGCGCGCAAAAGTAGGGCTTTTCATATTCGACTTATTTTTCACTTCCAATTTAGTTGCAACATGTCTGTGATACGAAATGCACAAACAGTTAGTTAAATTAGGTGGCAAAGTACGCATTATTTGATGGATAATTGTGAACATAATCGTGTATATATTAAGTGTCTCGAAACGGGTGTATTTACTCAATAACTCTAATTCTATTAATCAACATTACCAGTACCATGTTATCTCACTTGATGCCAATAATTTGGAGGGTTTGCCCCCAACGTTGTTTGTAATAAACACAACAAAGGAACCAATCTGCGGCAAACATGCAACGCAACATTCATTCGTACGATTAAATTTATTTTGACAACTTACACATTATTGATACCAGTTGTTATATGTTTTAAAAGTATGTACGAATCACCTGCCAAGAGCGGAATAGACAAAGGCGTTGGACACTGAAGCGAAGCGGAAGTCGTGCATGTAACACCCATATTAATTCAGTAACTCTCATTCTATTAATCAACATAAACAGTACCATGTTATCTCACTTGATGCCAACAATTGTGAGGGTTTGCCCCTAACGTTGTTTGTAATAAACATAACAAAGGAACCAATAAAAGGAAAACACACAACGCAGCATTTATTCGTTCGGTTGCATTTATTTTGACAACTTATTCGTTATTGATTGTGTGCTTGATAACAGTTTCTACGTACATGTTGGAAGATCAATTTGTAATGTTAAACTTCCGGACCAATATCCTACATATTTCCGCTCCTGTACTGCACCCAGAGACAAGATAATGCTGAGGCAAATATTTTTTTCTTTGATATTTGGTTATTGGTAATACATACCTAATTTGTACATTCCAAGACTCTGATGCCTCGTCTGGCCTCTATGTCACAGCTTGTTTGCACGACTTCCACTTCGCTTCAGTTAGCGACGTCTTTGTATTTTCCGCTCATGGCAGGTGATTTAAATGCTATTGTTATATTGTATTTCAATTCCACCAACCACCAAATCATTCCGAAGTCAGCTTACCTATGACAAAGTATCAGAATTAACAAGTATCAACGATATTTATTCAGTAACTCACACGCTATTTTCAAAAAAAAACATTAACAAAACCATGATATTGTCATTTTATTCCAAGGATTATGACGTATTCCTCCTACATGGTTTGTATAAAAATAACAAAGAAACCAAACTTAGGCAATCACACAAACTACCGTTTAAAAGTCACAGCTGCGATCAGGACAGGAAACATGAAAATCTTAGAATTTGTGCAAAAACACCATCTGGTCCTTGCAGCAAAACATGTTATCCGATTGAGTATCTTTAGTAAATTATCTGTCATTAAAATTTCTCTACATGGAAACATGAATACTAAATAATTAATGTATGAGTAAATAATTCGAAATGTGAATCTGGACAAATCAATTACTTCCAAATGATATTACATATCTGTAGGGAATGATAGAAATACTTGAAATACAAAAAAATAACCTTTATAGTTGTCACATTGATAGTCTTTTGTCAGTGATTGAGAATCGATGATAAACATGCTTTGGTCAGTAACATAACGAAGCATTACTGTGGTATGTGGTTTTCATTGATAACAGATCGCAGGCTTAGAATGAGAAATTCGTAACTACAAAATCAATATTTTAAGAAAATAAGCAAAAACTGTCTGAAAATTGCTTTTTACTCATGGTTAAACAAGCTGTTTCAACTCCAGTTTTGTCAACATGACAATTTCCGATTTTCATGAAAGATTTATATTTCAAATATGCATTAGTCTTATAAGATCGTAAGTAGTAGTTACGGCCTTCTAATTCTGAGCCAGCGAAATGTTCGGAACAATGGCATTAAAATATGCTAGTCCCTTCATTTCTTGAATTCTATTCAGCATGTTTAAAAATACTGGATGCAACCTATAAACATCAATTCGTTGAAAGATAATAGCTTAATTGAACTTTTACCTGGCAGGGACGTGGGGTTTTAATCATTTCTTTGGAATGTGTGTAGGCATTGCGACGTGTAGTTGTGTCGTACTGTGTTGTCACTGTTTCCTATGCTCGGCAGATTAAGGTTAGTGCTACCTTCCCTGACAAATTCCAACATTTCTTTTTAACTATAAAATACTCGATGTTCGTAATGTGGAACAAACATACATTATTATATGACTTAGTTTGGCAATCCCAAACAGTGGGCCGAAACAAAGAACGTAATATGTTAATGGAAAATAAAAAAGACATTTGTTGAAACAAAAATATTATCCCCTCATCTGTTGTTCAAATTTAAAAAGTGACGTTTTTTACTTATTTCTTGACAAGGACAGTTCAATTTCTACGTAAATGGTGTATCTAAAATATTGAATTGCTGGCTTCTGTGAATTTTTGATATTCGTGTTAAAAGATATGAGAACATCGGACAGAGAATGCAGCAGCATTCAACTTTACCAGCCGAGCACAGAAGACATAAACGACATCACATGACACAAATACACGGCACAATGCCCATCACATAACCTTATGAAAAATGAGTGATTAAACTTCACTTATTAGTAGCTATAGTTATATCGACTACAAAGTGTTCAATTTAAACAATTGTGTACGCCATTGTATATATTGGACCTTAATCCGATTGTAAGCTCCAAAACTCAGGTCAAGCATGTAAACTCTGTATCATTATGTGTCCTTTTTACCGTAACAACATTCATGCAAAAATAGTTAGTAATACGTGTATGCTGAAAAACGTTGTTTTGAAATGGCAAGTATGTTGTTTTTATTGGGGTTTGGTTATGTGCGGTCCTTGTGGTTAAGGAAAGGTCGTCATTGAGCGTCTATGTTGTTTGATAAATTCTTCTGGTCAAGTTATATGCGCGCCATTATTGCAACATCGTTTAAGTGTATAGAGCTATATCTGACGATTTCATATCCATTTGGTCATTTTTCGCTTCAGCTTTAACAGAAACACTCTATAGACAAACGAATAGTCCGTTTTCATACGAAAGTGTTCTAGGACAGACTAAGTCGACGGTTAAAATTATAAGAAGCGTCTATTTTTTGGCGATTGAATCAAAGTACACGGAACCCATTCAAAGTTTTAACAATTAAGGTAGTCTAGTAGTATACTAAAAACGATGCAAGTAATTATTTTGACATTAAATCGATGGCTTAGAATAAGAAGGTCGTAAGTGCCACTTACGACCTTTTTAGATTCATACATATTTAGAATAAGCATCACAAGGCGCTTCTCATGAGCCCGTTGTCGTAAAAATATGAACTTGTCATCTTGACCAAATTGAAGTTGTTAAAGTTTGTTTTACCATAAGTAAAGAGTAAATGTCAGACAGATTATTCGTGTTTTCTCAAAATATCGATTTGGTAGTTACATGTACGACCTTCTAATTCTAAGCCATCGAAATGACCGTTAGATATAGCCCTATACACTTTAATCTTGTTGTTTTCAATAATATTTCAGTGATGTGTCTTACATTTACCACCTCTCGTGATCTGTTGTTTCAGATGAGTGCTGTATTTCCCAGTCTCATTTGTCATCGTCGTTTTGAAATTGCTTTTGGGAATACATGTACATCAGAGTGTAACAACCTTCTGATGACCCAGCAGGAATTGTTACGTCTACTTAATACCAATACAGTATGGCTGATATCTACCCTGTAAACAAGCGTCCAGTCGACCGTATGTTGGTCATATAAGAAATTTATTTTTTATAATCATGGCTAGAGATATCTCCGGCGAACTATACTTACATGGTGGGGAGCGGTGGCCTAGAGGTAGGGCGTGCGCTTCGGGATCGAGAGGTCCCGGGTTCGATCCCCCTCTGGACCACTGGTCAAAATCTCTGAGCAAGACCCACAGCTCCACTCCACCATGGTGTAAAATGGTACCTGTGAGGGCAGTGTCTATTCCTGGGCGCCGCAGATCGATGTTGGCTGCCACACCACAGGAGAGAAATAGTCTCCCCAGGGAGACACGAGTGTAGGTTTCCATATGTAGCCCAATGATCAGGGGAGTTGAAATGTCAAAGGGTGCTTGAGCGGCCTAACAGCTGAAAAGAGCCCTAGACAATTGGTAACTTAACTTAACTTTTACATAACCAGCAACCTCTCCACACGTGGACGAACATAAAATAAAATCCATGGAAGGGAATAGTCTGTCGCGTCCAGGAATCGTATGCATTACAAATTCAAAACACTCGATGAACGCACGTCAAAAGTGTCATATATACTGAATTCAAACACCTGCAAAAAAGTTCTCAAGAATAATATGTATTATTTTTAAAGTCACTAAAGTTTCACTAATGCATGGCAATACAATTTTAGGAGAAATTGAAGTGAATGAACTTAAAAAGAAGTAAAATTATGCAAGAGTTATCCCACTTGAATTTACTATTTTTCGTTTGCTCCTGTGATTCCCAATATACTGTTTTAGGTATTTTTATGTACATTGGTATTCACATACACGTGAAATAAAAGGAACTAATGTTTGTGATAATTTAAATCTGTGTACAACTGATCTGTCTGATCGATACCCTCCAGGGAGCGTAATGGACGCACTTCCGCGGCCTACCTTTGACAAATGCTCCATGTTTTTGACAAAATATTTTGTTTTTCCGAATTACAAATACCTAATGCTACACAACATGCCAACAAAACTCGAAACTCGTGCAATTCGAGAGCAATCGATCACAACGTGCAAAAATGTGATTTGAAGCTTTTTCGCCATGGATGAGTGATTTTGGCATGTATTTTCATGTGGTAAGCTGCATTTGGTGCACAATCTTTATTGAAATAACTATGTAAAAAATTAGGTTTGTACACTTATAGAATACTGAAATATTCAAATTTAAAAAGCGTTCGGTTAGCTGTTTTGCTCAGTATACAACGTTCAGCAGCGGAGTGATTTTAATTAAAACCGTGGGATTACTTTCTCTGTCTAAGAATATTGTCCATGCGGAATGATTTGCTATAAATATCCTCTAAAAATAAAAGTCTGATACATTTGTTGGTCTTAATATTAATAAATGTTGGTAATGTAAACAAATCGGGTTCAATGATACGTGTAACCTGTGTAGCATGCTTGTAATTTTGTTCAAATCATAGAACTATTTATTGGCGTAGGCATAAAGGCGTTAAATTGGAAGTAAAGCTGAAAGACGGTTATTACTTTGTGTGACGTTTTACGCCACACAAAAACGATGACTTTTGTTGTTAGAAGTGTGGGCACTAACGACTATTATTGAACATTAACCCCCTCCCTTACGTTTTTCGTGACGTGACACCTAAATTTTACTTCAAGATAAAATACGCCGAAAAGTAACGTGATATCAATATTAGTATACTCCATGTCATTGTTATACTGTATTTATAACGTTTTTAATTACAACATTACTTCAATGTGAACCCCATAGTCTCGTTATATGTTATTCATAGCGTTTTTACTTATGTTTTAAACAGTGTTTGTTCCTTTGAGACGCAAGATGGTAATGAAATAAGAGGCTATAGAATATAAGGACATGATAAATATTATAAAAAGACAGTAATCCTGAAACTAATAGATCGCGGAACTTATAATGACAATAAAATTGTTGGAGAGTAGTGCAAATACAAAGTAAGTAAACGGAAGAAATAAATGTATATGTACAAGTGGTTAATTATAAAAGTAAGGCAATGAAATGGTCTTAATGATATAATTTTAGAAAAATGAGAATGTAAACAAATTTAGTGAACTTCTGAAATTTGAACTTTGTAAAATACATCGTTTCGTGTTTGAAACTAATCTCATATAAAGCGTCTGGTTTACCTCTTACAAACATGTATTCCTGTCGTAGTTTAATACAAATTTACTTTTGAAATACGAAGCTAATTTCAAATCACAACCGCACATGTGTCCTTGTAACTTGATAGATTGATATTAACATCTGGGAAATGTATGATATAGTCTAACAATGCCATGGTCCTCCAATTACCAATAACACCAGATGGAGCATATGAAGTATGATACTTTTGTACTGTCATTGGTTAGATCAAATATCAGACATTCTCCCTTCATTGTACAACAAGGAAGTAAGTGACAGTTTCATGTACATGTACGTCATGGTGTATTTTAGATTACACTTTTTGTACGTAAATAATTTGCCTTTTTATGTATAGTTCGTGATGGTTACCGATTTACATGTATTAGGAACAAGTATGTTCCTTTTCGAAGAGCATTTTTTTCGCGAGGATTACCGTCACTACCGCGCGATTCCACTTTGACATTAATCGCGCAAACGCGCGGCATGGTGCAAAAGTCGCGAGAGCTGTACTGTATTAGCACTCGGCGAAAAAGTGGATGCTAATATTTTTTTTTAATGACCGGAAAATCTCCAGTGTTATATCCTATATAAACAAACATCAGTGGATATCGGAGAGGATAAATAGCCGTGTTTTACTTTCGGTCTATAATCAGTACATATAGCAGCCTTAGATTTTTCGTTGAAATCTGCTCTGTATAAAACGAGTATAGTATAGTATGAGTTCAGCGCGATATTATATTCAATCATTTTATAAACAACCTCAACACGTACTTATTTACTCTTGACGAATGCACTCCATCGTAGTGTTTCCAAAACTATGGGTCACATAATAATTATCGAAATGTAATGTCCCGATTGCTATAAAAAGTATACCATGTAAAACGGCATACCTGTGTTCCAAATCTCAGCAACATATTTACTTGTGTCTATCTTTAAGCGTATGTCGTATGTCTGGCTTAGAATGAGATGGTCTTATAAGAATCATACGTATTATAAATATGCCTTACTAGGCGCTTCTTATTGGCCTATGTATTGTCATGAAAAGCAGAACATGACATATTGATCAAAATTAAGTTGTCTCCCATAGAGGTAAAATACAGTTTTTTTGGACAAGTGTTTCTTGTTTTCTAAAAATAGCGTATTTGTACCAACGACGTTCTCATTTTAATCCAGCGATGCGTTGTTTGATCTTGCTTCGAATAATCGTTATTTAGGCTTAGCAATTGATCTAGCCCAGTATTAATCATTTAGAACCATTGGTTGTTAGATATCTCACAAGTCTATCGAAATGCGCTTAGTGCAGTTGGCTGATCACATTTGCTTACTGTCGCTGGCCAGCTGCTAGTAAAAAGAGATCCAAATTCGTCCCTTAATCCAATGCATAGCTTCTACGCAACTTACACTTGCATGGCGACTAACGGCACTGGTTATGCACATTTCCAGGCTCAGCCGTTGCAACATTTCGGGACTGCAAGGTTTTCAAATATGTATTGAGTAGGTCGACTAACAATTGCATATACTGACTATGATAACCATACACATTGTAATACATCATGAAACAAAACACGCTGTGAGGATTCCTACTGAATACAAGAAATTATTATTATAGCACACATGGCAAACGATGAGGTTACAATATTCTGTAAAGTATTACTTTTCACAAAGCTGTTAGCTGTAACATTTGTTTTATTATTCAATACATTTTCTCCTCTGTGTATTGCGCGTATCTAGGAAAAGTGAAGGAAATTTAACATTAATTTTCATTACAGTGCGTGAGGTAATTTGCGCACCTAATGGGTGTTAGTTTTCTACACTAGAGACTATTGTATTTATATAATAAATTATGGTGCACTATGACAAGAAACAATCTTCTTCGGGAAATGTAAACACTCTAGAAAGACATACGTATGCTAAACTAGGCCAAATGTGTTCATTAAACAAGATGACTACCGGTTTATATGACTCAATTTATTTCGGCTAATACTGATCATGCTCATGCGGAATTGTGTACGTATAGTCTGCTTCATATATGTTATTGACGAGATATTGAGCGTAGCATAGATAGAATGCGTCTTACGACAACATTGAAAATGCAAAAATCATTACAAAATAGAAACGTGTATATATTGAATTTATATGTCACGTGGTACATCAAATTAACGAAAATCACCATCGTTATTCATTTTGGTAAATTAAATGTTTTCGTAGACATATTTAGCCCGTTTCCGTTAATTATATGACTGTCAAGCTGTTTATGTAAAGGGTATGTACAAAATCACTTGGGTACCGAAGGAACATGATAACAAAATTCCAAATCTCTGCGTGTCTAACAATTTCAATATGTACGATTTACGTATCGTGATAGTTTCTAGAATGCAGCACATGGTAAATCTATGTGCATTATAGTGACATGTCAAAATAGTAATCTGATTTACTACACTTTCTGTACAAGCTAATATTGAATTAGGATCTAATACGGGGTTTTCACTAACACAGACGGTAATGGAAATCTATATGTTCCATACAGAGTACAAGATCATAGTATACACATTAAAATCAGATATGACCTTGCTCCTGTCTACATGAATGAGTTGACTAGTGAATACCAGCCAACCAGGTCCTTAAGATGAGACACTGCTATGCTCTTGAACATTCCTATAATAAGAACCAAGAATTACGATGAAAGGCGGTTTGAAAAATGTGCTGCTACCTTATGGAACAGTCTTCCTATCGATATGAGGCACGTGGACTCTCTGTCAGTTTTTTAAAAAAAATATTGCATGACGGTGCTTTGACTTCCATTGAACGAAAGACACAAGCAATGTTGGAAAATAACAACATACAGAAGATGTCACTATCATTTAAGACTTAGAATTTCACTAATATTTTGGGCTAGTTTAAACGACCTGTGTATGCGACAAATGAGAAGACTGCATGTAACAGCCGTACAAAACATGCAACAACATGCCCTCGTTTAGAAACTTTGGAACACACCCAAAAAAATGATGAGGAAATATGAGTTCACAATGTTGCAGATGTATAAATCTATCAAAAACGTCATTGATAAACATCCAAGATACTAAAAAACATTAGCTGGAATATTATTATGCGATCAATTTACTGTGATGAACCTTTTAGTAAATCAATCACCAAGTGTTTCAATATTTTTCATGACGTATTTTTGTGACTTTTCAATTAACAGTGATGTTCATTGTTGGAAACTATTGTTATCTTACCTACCATGCTTTGAGTTTAATATAAAATCGTTTGAACATTATTAAGATACATATTTATGCAAAAGACCAAATTCAAACCAAACCCCTTCACAAACAGCTGAGAAATCCTTAAAATATAGGTGTTGCGTTAGGAGTTGCGTAAGTGTACATACAGGACTCGAATACCAAATCCTTCATAGAGGGCAAGTGTTCTATGCCCTGTAGTATGAGTGTTTATTTATCCTCGTGACACGTGAGTTTCCTTTTGTTGTTTTGTGCTCTTCAGACGAGTGCTGCATCCTACTCCAGTCAGTCATTATCGCTGTGAATTTGCTGTCTCAGAACAACAAGAGTATTAGTTACTGAAATATTAAATCTAACGCCGCCTTTATTTGGTCATTTTGGGATCACCGTTTTTTGAATTGTCTTTATGAAACAAGATAATCCTGAATTTTTTTGCTGTGACTTGGTCATTTAATGTTGTCACTGGTCAAGTCCCAGCTACGCATATTTTGATCACTTGATGTCACCGTTTTGACATATCTTTACGTGGTACACATGTTAATCCTACTTTTACAACTTGGGCTTTTTTATTACATTTTGTCGTTAGTTTTTATGTGCTTTGTGTCTTTGTTTTATGTAATGATGTTTATGTTCTATGTGCCCGGCCGGTAAGGTTGAGTTCGACCTTCCCTATCCGATTTCCTCATATAGTTTTCATATAATAAAATACGCATTTTATTATCCTGGCGAGACAGTAACATGCTCAAAGCTAATGTCATATTCCCTTACTAGTATAATATATAGGCGTCATTGTTAAGTCTGAACCAATCTTTAGATAATACACAACTGTCTCAATTACTTCTATTAGAACAGTATACGTTTTGGCATGAGCTATCGTTTGCTTTAACGTCCACATATCAATTTGCGATTGCTGAATATGCAATTTACGTACATTATATAAGAGTTCAGAATAATATTCGTCTTGACGCGTAAGTGATTTATTCATTTAACATTGAAATCTATTTATGAGTTTAGCTTGCCTGTGATCGGTGTCTACTAGTCTATTGACAATGCATAACTGTCTCAATTTAGATTGTTAGAACGATCTACGTATTTGCATGAGCTAAAGTTTGTTTAATTCATACATGTATCTCAATTTCAGATAGCTGAATATGCCATTTATATACGAGTACCCTTAAATGGATATATACGAGGGGTGTTCCAGAAATAATAGGACTTTTTTCATAACCTCTTACTCAACAATGTCAATTTAATGAAAGTTGTCCCATATGCATAGACATGTTTTCTCTTTGTGCTGATGGCAAAATAATTTCGTTGTTGCTGATGATGCTCATACTAAGTGTTGTCATAGAAACCATGTAACGCCAAGGCGGGTCACACTATTATTTGTCATTACCGTCTTTATTAAAACCGTGAATATCTCAATAACCACTTGATAAATTTAAACGCCTACTTGTATGGCATCACGTGGATGACTTTGACAAGAGTATGCAAACGTTCGATGAAATCGCTCTGTGTTCGTTATCGTAGTCAGTTATCAAGTGTATGTATCCAAAAGCGTCATGTATGAAAATGACGTCAACGCCAAAAAAACAGAAACTAAGCGATTGTCAAACAATGGTATACATTGGGAAAACCAACAGTGCTAACCAATGAAATGATGAAATACGTATAATGTAGTGGCATTAAGCAGCCACAGATTGCGGATTTATTTACTTACTCATAGGCACAATTTGGGTTAAAGAAAATTAAGTTGGCGTTAATAAGCACTGTTCGTTAACTGTGTGCCCTCTAATGTTTGAGCAATTTGTAATATCATATTGCATCACATTTTTGTGAACAGAGGCATGGAATAACATCTAAACAATTGGAATAGTGATATTGGATCTGTTTAGAAAGTCGGGAGGAATATTAACAAAAGATAATAATGCTTCTTTTTGGTAAAATACTGCGCTTGAAATACGACGTCATAATAACATTACAGTGCGACCCGCCTCCTTAGTACACAATATATTTAATGTTTTATAAATTTATTATTTTTCAATCAATTTCTGTGATATTTCGCATGTTTGTCAGAGAAAGGTCAAAATTTAATTATAGACAACTTGTTTGATTAATTTCTAATTTGCGGTGCTGCTGTAAAAAAGGTCCTATTAATTGTGGAACACCCCACGTAGGTAGGTGAGTCTAGCTATCGTGTTGAACTTTTACGATGAAGCAACGTGCCAGGAGCCTAGTACGAGGTTGTCACTGTCATATCTGGTTTGCTGTACTAAATTCAACCAGGAACGTTTGCGAATCTTTGACATTTTATATGAGATGATATGAAGCACGTTTTTCCAAATGTGCCATTCTCGACCGTACGCTAATGTTAGCATTCAAATAGAAGCAATCTCACAAATGTCAAACACCAATCAGATACCGAATATAGCTTTAGGTTAAACACAAGTAGTCTCATTCTGTAACAACATAATGCTTAGTTTTCTGGGAATGTTCAGTAGAAAATAAAGTAATGCAATTTAATCTATTTCTGTTACATGTATGTTTCTGTTAATTTCATTTTCAGGGTAACATAATCCGAACTTTTAGCAATTTAGCAGATCGAATCTATGTAGTACAATACAGTATCCTCTTTTCAGCTACTTGCCATTAGCACAATTGGCAACCATCATGAAGATGATACCTTGTCACGCAAATGAACAGGTTATGTGTGTTGAATTGCAACAAAACCTTGATACTACATATATCCTGTTTCGCCTATTGTAAAAAATTGTTCGTATAATAGACACGTCTGTAGTGCTAGCTGTAGCAGCGTGTTGTAAACAATGCGACCGAATAATATAAGTAAACAAGCACACTGTATAGATTGTACATGATAGCGCGCAGTGATCAATAAATGTGATATAATTACTTGCTTAGCACATAATGGTGCATTGCAGGTATGTATATCGCGAAAACGACCTCCATCTTGCTTGTTTACCCTGGCCTCCGAATAATTTCCGCTGTGGATAATTACGTTAGTGATAAGGTGTAATATGCCCCTATCTGCGTGGAAGTATCGGCATTAAATTTGAAATATCCGATTTTAAAGTAATGTAATTACCAAGAAAGATGAACGTAATGTCAACTTTTTTCTGATGGATTTGAAATTAAATCTTAAGTCAATAATAAATCAAACTTCAGATTGAATATTCTAACATTAAAGGTAATAATGCCAAGATTAATTTTATCACTGGTCCTATTAAGTCCCGCATTAATTTTCCTCAACTTCTAACCGACGGCTAGTGTTATCATTTAATGTGATTAGTTCTTACGCAAACACACTTTCGAGGAAACAATTTCTAAAAAAATAAAGGAAACGAATGTATTTGATCATAACAAATGCAAAGATTGCATTCACTGTCTGCTGTAAAGACAATTGTTCGTAATCTTTGAGTCACAGACATACGTTCATAGCAGGTGGTAATATAAACCACAACATTTATTATTTAACTTTAACAATGTGCCATATATTGATTGTATTCAATAGATTGGAACTAAGGCAATTGCTTACAATAAATGACATTTCTAAGTCCCTATTTGCACATTCTATCTTTAATTTATCATGTTACTACATACTGATGCTAGACTAGTTTTAAGTACAAAATCATCAACAAGAATAAATAAATTTTATTTCAAATTCGTTTATAGCAGGAAATTTGAAGAAATACGTGGGGTGATCAAAAATTAATAAGACAAGCGCTCTAAAATGATAGTTATTCGTGATATCAATAAATTAAGTTTTTATTTCAAATGAAAAATATATCCTCTCTCCGTCTGCAGAGTTTCATAAATTTTCATCCATTACTGACAAAGATATCCATTATTTTGCAACCTTGGGTAGAGCAACTCGCCGCACACTAACGACGTCGATGACGTCACGTACATAAATTGTTAACTATTCGAACGACTCATTGCTCCGAAAAAATGCTTATGTCTCTAAAACTATTGGATATACTTACTTATAATTCAGTATTTATTAAGAACAATTGTTCTTTTGACTAAAACAAATTCAGTTATTATAAAATATCGAGGAGATACTGAATAATTATTCGACCATTTTAATTCTTAAGACGGCTCTGGTATACGACATCCGTCAATCAAGTGACAATCAAAATTGACAACTCATCTAATGCTTTTATGATCTCGGCTTGATATTTCTTTCTTGAGTTTCTTTCTCGTCACAAACCCTTTCCCACTAACGAGATATAAGTATACGTCTTGCAGACTTCTCTTCCGGTGCTTGTTTCCACATTTTAAATGTTTGTTTAGACCTTAACCGTAGTTTGTGGAAGAAATGATTATTTTCGAAATGTGATTTTTTGCCGAAATATTGCGTAGTTTGTAAGTCGCTACTGTTAGTTTTCGCGTCATATATAAAAAACGAACACACCTATATCAAAAAAAAATTTCCACAGTTCTCTAATGTTTTAGCGCCACGTCCAGTTAATTTGATACATATTCGATGGATATTTAATACAATATAAGTCGAATGCTTTGCCATACCATATGGCAAAAAAGGGCGACGTTTTGATGTGCGGCGACATAGCGTGACACCTTATATTTGACGTTGCATTAATAAAGAACTGCTTATTGTAGAACATTGTATTTTATGTGTAAACATCGGCATTAAATACAGCAAAATTAATATGACACTTTCATGGCTCAGATACGTAAACTTAAAAAATGAGAGCATTTGTCTCATTACTTTTTGATCATCCCACGTAGCACCAAAGATAATCTATATATGTGGTATGCTATCATAAATACTGAGGTATGTTTTTTCGTATGTTGTTCTAAGGAAAACAAATTATTCTAGAAAATATCTTCAAAATCCAATAATAAATAACATTGCTACGTCATGGCTTGTATTTGTATTTTATTTCCATTTGATGTAATTGTATTATAGACGTGTGCTTCTTCAGTGATTTCGCCTACATAAAGAATAATAGGTTAGTGCCGTGGATGAGTAAGTTTATCTGGCAAGGCGGAGGAATTTATCGGGTGAGCCGTAGGCGAATCCGATAATTTACGCAGCCGAGCGGGATAAACTTTTACTCACTCCACGGCACTAACCTATTATTATATTTATCCGGTCATTACATGTGCTTTAAAAAGGGAATAAAAGTCGGACTATTTATTTGCCTTTTCATTATTAGTGCGTAACGTCACGTTCGTTCACTGACGTCACGACAAAACAACAACGTCAGACATCTTGATAACGTCATGTACACGCAGGTAAGTCGTAGAACAATAATTGATCGACCCAAGCTCATTTTAAATAGGAAAACCTCATTCTCGGGTACAGAGTTTCAGCCGGCGACTCCGCTTTAAGAAGAAGACCGTCAGATCACGTGATGAGGTGACGGTTTATTGCAAGTCACATGACCACTTGACGGTTTATTGAAAATGATAAACGACACCCTGTTATCGGGCCGATTTGGCCGAAAGTGACTGGATAAATGTGGATACTTATAAGCTATTTACCAGGTGGTACGTTATTTAAAGGTGTATCATACATGTAGCAGTGGAATATGAGGCTGTTCTTCAATACTTATATCTATGGTAAACATATATTGAAGTAAAGTCGAATAGTAAAAAGTGAGAAATAGTTGGCCACGTAATGCGCGTTTGGAGTGACCGAGCAGCTTACAACCAACTGAACTTGAACCATTTTTAATTGTGCATTTTACTTGTTTTTAAAAAATTAGTGATGAATTTGTTGATTTATAAACTGTGACAATTCTTAATTGTTTATGTTTTGCCCATTTTACATTTTTACTAGCATGCTAATATGCATTACATGTCCATGTATATTGTTTTACAGATGTAACTTTTTCTAAATTGTGATGATTATGCACCACTTTTAAACGTTTAATTTACATGATTAATGCTAATTCGATATGGAATAAACTGTAATTGTAAAAATATAACAATCATGATACGTACCATCTACAATATGCGGTAAATGTATTAGGAAATTTATCCATCAAGACTATTCTTACGGCGTTATAAAAGGTTGTCACCGCGATAGTCTTTTTGTCTGACAGAAGAAAAACCAATGAGCAACTAATTCATACACCTTATATGTTTTGGTACTGGCGTTTGCATTACTTGCACATTGTCAGCACATATGTTTGCAATATAAGTCTTCGCATAATACCAAAATCAATAATGTTGACAGGTCGGATGTAAACAGATAGAACAACACTGTCTGTACACACATGACATTGTATAATTTCCGGTCTATAATGCACTTTTATTGAACCTTGAGAAAAATGTATATACATAACTTAACAACACTATTGTTCTAATGGATTCGGACGTGAAATTATCGAAAAAATCATGAATAGTTTATGGAGACAGACTCTATGCAGAGGTTAATTGACAGACAGAATATTTTCGAGCAGATATAGTGTTGATATCACCTAGTACTAAAGTACTATACTGAGCGTCAAACGTTTCGCAAACGAATTAAAATTTCAAACTTTTTAAATTGTTAACTCGAAAGAACTTGTTACTAACACTGTCCATTTGTGTACCCTTAGCGTTCATGTTGAACCCATTTCCCTTGGCGTCCGTTGCGCTTGAAGTATCACACCATAACAAATGGTAAAACGTCCATTCAAGCGCACAAAATTAGGGCTTTTCATTTTCTACTAATTGTTCACTTCCAATTTAATTGCAACATGTCTGTGATACGAAATGCAAAAATTGTTAGTCAAATTTATTGGCAATGTACTCATATTTTGATGGCAAACATTGATTATTGTACACATAATGATGTATATAAGAGTCTAGAGACGGGCGTGTCATTAAAATAATTGTGTCGGATAAATTTGACATGTCTTGATCATTATAAGACTGTTGTATCATATCCAACAGACGGACCGTGTATATGGCGTATCACTTGACAACACGTCAATGATCAATGCCGCTGACATAGACAGTAATGCTGCTATTATTTAGCACCAAACGCAGTAGCATTGTACTAGCTTAATCGTAATCCAACTGACAATAGCATTTATGGGACACTTCCTTTCATTTTGCGTTTGATGACCAGTGCGCTGTTTTCTTAAATCTCGCATTTCGTACAGTGTCTATTACAACATCCACACTTGTCTGTGTCCAAGGGGAGATTATTTTGGTACACTTATCGATTAAATTACTTCTTGTGTATTGCAATATTCTAAGAATTACATCTATAATTAACATCTGTCATATGTGTCACCCTTATGAAGCCTTAATACTATCTGGCCAATACATAGTTATTTGACGAGTGTCTACTTGGCTACGTAATGACCGGGTCAAATGCTACGTCTTTATGTCGAATTAAAGCATGTAACACTTTGTAACTGTTCTAAGCGTATTTTGATTTGGTACAACTAGAATGGTTTAATATAAAACAATTTATGCGTTGCCAATGTTTCTCCAGAGTGTCTCTCATTTAAAAACACATGTTTCACCAAGTCTTGACTGTGAATGTGTTGTTGGATGTTCTCCCTCGAAGACAAATATTAGTTTAATATTTTTATGTACATGTATGTTTATGGTTTCTAGGACGTTTCGCTGTAGGCCAAATGTTTTACTATGAAGTATGATATACACCTAAATACTTTTATATGTTGACGTCGAATCCAATTAATTTCGTCATCTAATTAATTATCGCCGTTCATTATCAACGAGCGAATATTCTTACGTATTTATAAGTATTTAGTGCTTTTGGTGTATAGTGAAATATACTAGTTGATGATAGACAAATACCGGATGATTGGGTAATACGTATGTGATATGTTGTGGTAAACAGATGAAAATCGGGTTACTAAGTATTTCTGAAATGTATATTTTCAAAACCGCTCAGTAAAACCTTTCGAATTTTTGTTAAAACGTTACACACACATTGAAGTAATTTTTGAAAAAAATTCAATGGTGCCATTTGTTTAGATCATATTTTATTTCCTTTTATCTATATGGTACTTACTGGCAATATGCAAAAGAATGCCTTAATTTTGAGGAGGGTGGGGTTACATTTTTATTTTTATCTACTTCATTATTAGACCAAACATCATTTTTACACTTTTGATTGAAGAAATAATCATTATCATTAGATTTAAACACACTTTTGTTTTTATTGTTTTATCTGTTGGAGATTTATTTTATTTGTCATGCGGTTGCCTCCATTTGTTTGTGCAGTACGTTCTTACGCTGGGTGTAGGGAAATTAAAATAGCAATTTCTCTCTTCAATGACAATACATGTGTTTTAAAATCCACATGCAGTTGTCTTAATGCGTATAAAATAGAATAAAAATATTTAAAATGCATTCCTCAACATTTAAAAAAAAAGTTTTTACACCCGGACATCGTTAAGGGAACGAAATGACTACCGCTAGTTTTCTTATGACACACTGCCTTATAGATCAACTGATGGAGTACATCGAAGTTATATTTATTCGTACGATTACAGTTATTCTGACAACATACTCATTATTGATTCCAGTCTCTACATAGTTTTCAAGTATATTCGAAACACCTGCCAAGAGCGGAATAGACAAAGGCGTTGGACACTGAAGCGAAGCGGAAGTCGTGCATGTAACACCCGTATTAATTCAGAAACTCTCATTCTATTAATCAACATAAACAGTACCATGTTATCTCACTTGATGCCAACAATTGTCAGGGTTTGCCCCCAACGTTGTTGTAATAAACATAACAAAGGAACCAATCAAAGGCAAAAACGCGCGCAACTCACCATCTATTCGTTCGATTGCAATTATTTTGACAACTTAGTTTTATTCATTATTGCTTTTATGTTTGATAACAGTTTTTACATACATGTAGTAAGACCAATTTGTAATGTTAAACTTCCGTACCAGTGCCATACATATTGCCGCTCCCGTACTGCACCCAGAGACAAGCTAACGCTGAGGCAAATATTTTCTTGGATATTGGTGATATATACCTAATTTGTACTTTCCAAGAATATGATACCTCGTCTGGCCTCTATGTTACAGCTTGTTACGACTTCCACTTCACTTTAGTGCCCGCGACGTCTTTGTCTATTCCGCTCATGGCAGGTGATTTAAATGCGATTGCTATATTGAATTTCAATTCCACCAACAACCAAATCATTCCGAAGTCAGCTTATACAAGACAAAGTGTCAGAATTAACCTGTACCTACAATATTTATTCAGTAACTCAAACGCTATTTTTAAAAAAAAAACATTAACAAAACCATGTTATCGTCATTTTATGACAAGTATTATGAGGTATCCCTCCTACGTTGTATGTATAAAAATGACAAAGAAACAAAGCTAAGGCAATCACGCAAACCACCATTTAAAAGTCACAGCTGCTAACAGGAAAAGAAACAAGATAAACTTAGGATTTGTGGAAAAACACCATTTGGTACATAAACAAATGCATCATAACATATTATCCGATTGTGTTTCTTTGGTAAACTATTTGTCATTAAAATTCCTCTACATGGAAACATGCATACTAAATAATTAATGCATACATGTAAGTAAATAACTCAAAATGTCAAGCTGTACAAATCAAGTACTTCCAATGATATTACATAATTTTATATGTAGGGAACGACAGAAGTTACTTGAAATACAAAACAAACCCATTTAAACGTAGTTGACTAAGTGACAGTCTTTTCGTCAGTGATTAAAGAGTCGATCATAAACATGCTCTGATCAGTAATATAACAAAGCATAAATGTGGTCTGTCGTTTTCATTAGATTACACATATTAAGAACTATGGCATAAAAATATGCTAGTCCCTTAATTTCCTGAATCATAATCAGTATGTTTAAAATACTGGATTCAATCTATTAATATTAAATCTTTGAAAGATAATAGCCTAATTTAACTTTTAACTTGCGAGGACTTGGACTTTTAATACTTTCTTAGGAATGAATGTATGTATTGCGTGTAATTGTGTTCTACTGTGGTGTCACTGTTTTCTATGCTCGGTAGATTAAGGTTAGTGCTAGCTTCCCTGTCAAATTCCTTCATTTCTTTTTAACTATAAAAAACTCGATGTTTGTATTGTGGAACAAACATACATTATTATGCGACTTAGTTTGGCGATCCCACACAGTGGGCTATAACAAAGACCGTATATGTTCATTGAAAATAAAACAAAAAATGCTTGATGAGAAAAACCTATATCATCGTCTAAATCTGTTGGCCAGGATTAAATTGTGACGTTTAGCAATCATTTCTTGACGAGGACAGTTCAATTTCCACCTTAAGGGTGTTTCTTAAATATTGATTTGCTGGCGTGAAACAGATTTTTGATATTCGTGTAACTATATATTAACTTCTTTAATCTAAACTTGGCTTCGAGGATGCTTGGGTTAAGTCAATCTATTTATATTATATTATATTCCTGATACTACACTTTCTGGCTTTGGTACATGTAAGAAGATGATTCAAGATACCCGAATTAAAGATTGGCGACCTTTTATTTTTTTGAACCGACCAATGTCAGTCCGTTTATTTTTTAATTACAACAAACCTTTTAAGTATCATTGGTAATATGATCATTCTCGGCTTTCAGTGTGGAACATATCTCGCTAAAATCAGTCATAGAATAAAACAATTAACTTTAAGGTTATTTTTAACTTTTGTACGCGCAGTCTTAGTCAACAAGTCATGTTACTTGTTGTATTTACACCCTGATGTATTTCATACCTCAACATGCAGCTACATGTACCGCCAAAACGATGAATGTGGTCATTAACGAACCTTGTTGAACATTACCCCTCATACACCTTACAAAATGACAATCAAATTTCATTTCAATATAAAATACGTAGGAAACTGACGTGGTGTCAAATATTATACCCCGTGCTGGCCATCGTTATACTGTATTTATAACGTTTTAAATTACAACATTACTTCAATGTGAACCACATAGTCTCGTTATATGTTATTCATAGCGTTTTTAATTATGTTTTAAACAGTGTTTGTTCTTTTGAGACGCAAGATGGTAATGAAATAAGAGGCTATAGAATATAAGGACATGATAAATATTATAAAAGTACAGTAATCCTGAAACTAATAGATCGCGGACCTTATAATGACAATAAAATTGTTGGAGAGTAGTGCAAATACAAAGTAAGTAAACGGAAGAAATAAATGTATATGTACAAGTGGTTAATTAAAAAAGTAAGACAATTTAATGGTCTTAATGATATAATTTTAGAACAATAAGAATGTAAACAAATTTAGTGAACTTCTGAAATTTGAACTTTGTAAAATACATCGTTTCGTGTTTGAAACTAATCTCATACAAAGCGTCTGGTTTACGTCTTACAAACATGTATTCCTGTCGCAGTTTAATACACAATGACTTTTGAAATACGAAGCTAATTTCAAATCACAACCGCACATGTGTCCTTGTAACTTGATAGATTGATATCAACATCTTGGAAATGTATGATATAGTCTAACAATGCCATGATCCTCCAATTACCAATGACACCAGATGTTGCATATAAATTATGGTCCTTTTGTACTGGTATTGGTTAGATCAAATATCACACATTCTCCCTCCATTGTACAACAAGGAAGTAAGTGACAGTTTCATGTACATGTACGTCATGGTGTATTTTAGATTATACATTGTGTAAGTAAGTAATTTGCCTATTTATGTATAGTTCGTGATGGTTACCGATTTACGTGTTTAAGGAACGATAATGTTCCTTTTCAAAGAAAATTCTTATACGAAACAAATAACATATTCTTTCATTTCATTATTTCAAAATTATTTACAAATGTTTCAAACAAGGCCTTAACTGTTATGACACCTGTTTAACATATTCATTTTCGTTACAGAATACTTTATGTACATTGGTTCCAATTGCGGTTAGTCTTCACGTGACACCTTATGATCGAACATAATTCATGTATCATTTGTAGTGATTGGATTTCGCATCACAACCTTAAAATATTTATTTTGAATAGTGCACCAAGGATTAAGTGATTATTTACAAACTTGGCTCTTGTTATGTGGGTTATATCAAATGTTCCAGCCTTTGTCAGTATCCTGGCCGCACATTATCATGTTCGATGTTATCATCATCATACCACAGTGGTTGAATGGTTGAATGTTTGAATGGTTCGACGACTGTTCGTTGTGGGTTTTTATTAAATTAACTTTGTACATTGTAATAGGAAAAAACGAGATAAATTGGTCATTATATTAGCAATAGGTGAAAAAGTTGATGCTAATAGGTTTTTAATGACTGGAACATCTCCAGTGTTATATGCTATATAAACAAACATCAGCGAATGCCTGAGAGGATAAATAACCATGTTTAACTTTAGGTCTATAATCCGTACGTAGCAGTCTCAGATTTCTTGTTGCAATCTGCTAAGTATAACACGAGTATAGTAAAATATAAATTCACCGCGATATCATAGTCAGTCATTTTAAAAACAACATAAATACGTATTTATTTACTCTTTACGAATGCACTCCATCGTAGTGTTTTCAAATCTATGGGTCATCTAATAATTATCCAAATGTAATGTCACGAATGCTATTAAACGTTATACCATGTAAAACGGCATGCCTGTGTTCCAAATCTCAGCAACATATTTACTTGGGTCTATCTTTAAGAGTATGGCGTATGTCTGGCTTAGAATGAGGAGGTCTTATAAGAACCATACGTATTATAGATATGCCTCACCAGGCGCTTCTTATTGGCCAATTGTCATAAATAGCAGAACATTTCATATTGAGCAGAATGAAGTTGAAAACTTTGTCTCCAAAGGGTAAAATATATATTGGTTTTCTTGTTTTCTAAAAATAGCGTTTTTGTACCTATAACATTTTCATTCGAATCCAGCTCTTGGACAGTGTTACTCATTTTCGACGATTGGTTTTTAGATATGTCGCAAGTCTATCGAAATAAGTTGAGTGCAGTTGGCTGATCAAATTTGCTTACATTCGCTGGCTACCAGCTAGTGAACGGAGATCCAAATCCGTCTCTTAATCCAGTACATAGTCCCTATGCGTCTAACACTAGCATGTGGACTCTCGGTACTGATATCACACATTTCCAGGCTCAGGTGTTGCAAAATCTCGGAACTGCAAGGTTTACTAATATGTATTGAGTAGACCGACTGACAAGTACATATACAGGAAGTAACTTTGATTATTGGGGATAGCCGAAATCGTACCCAGTATCAACAACAATGCTAGAAAACACAATGAGATGATTCCAACTGAATACAAGAACTTATAATTATAGCACACACGGCAAACGATTAGATACAATGTTCTGTAAATTACTTGTTTTCACAAAAGCTGTTAGCTGTAAAATTTGTTTCGTTATTCAATATATTTTCTCCTCTGTGTATCTCGCGTTTCTAGCAACAATGAAGAAAGTTTTCATTAATTTTCATTACATTGCTGCCGGGTAATTAGGCGCACCTAACGTTTATTGGTCGTTTACATTAATTATTATTGTATGTGTATAATAAATTACGGTGTATTTTGAATAGAAGCAACCTTCGTCGGCAAATGAAAGGCAAACGTATGCTAAACTAGATCGAATTTCGTCAGTAAACAAGCTGACTGCCGGTTTACATGACGAAATATATTTCGGCTAATTCTGCGCATGTGAACGTACGTACATCTATTCTAGTAATCTTCTTCATAGAGTTGATTGACGAGATATTTAGCGTAGTATAGAAATAATATGTCTTAAGACAACATTGGCAGAAAAGGACAAATTGCCATTGATACTCAATCTGGTAATGTTTCGTTGCCGTTATTTATATGACTGTAAAATGTATTTTTTTAGATACTCTGTATTTGTTACTTTCTCATCTATTAATGAGTTGTTTATACTAGATCTGTTTTACAATGTGTTATTATCAATTTTATACTGTGTTATTATGTTATGGCTTTAAGAAAAGCCCTTTAACGACATTGATTGTTTAGTTATTTATTTTGTCTTACAAGCTGCACAAACTCATTTTCTTAGATAGACCACTTGATAACTATAAAACGTTTTATGTAACGTATATGTACACAACACTTGGGGACCGAAGAAACATGATAAAACTTTTCTAATTCTCTGCGTGTCTAACAATTTCAATATGTGCCATTTACATAGCGTGATAGTTGCAGGATGGCGTAAATCCGTGTGCATTACAGTGACATGTCAAGATAGTAATCTGATTTACTACAACTTTCTGTACAAGCTAATATTGGATTCGAATATAATACGGGTTTTAGCAGTAACACGTAAGACCGTAATGCAATCTACATCAGAACACAAATACTAAATCCTTCAGACAAGGCAAGTTTCCCCTCAAGCATGTGCTGTTTATTTATGTGAGTTTCCTATAAGTTTGTGTTTTCTGAATTTTGTGCTCAGTGGTTTCAAACTAGTGTTCTAGTCGAATTAGTTAGAATCGTTTTTCCAAAAAGTAACTAGCATAACGTACGAATATACTTGAGGTTATTTGAGATTACCGTTTTGGAATATCCTAATAAAACTAGGTTATACTGCATTTGGAACTTTGGAATTGTATTTTTCACTGGCTCAAGTGACAGCTACGCCTTGTTTGGTCATTTTAGGCAAAGGCATAAATACTGTATGTTATAAAGGTTTTTGATTGAGGTCACCGTATTGACATAATTATCTTCATGAAACCTGGTTATCCTTCATTTTACAGCGGGGCTTTCATTTTGTCGTTTGGTAATGTGTGGACATTGTGCCGTGTATTTGTTTTATGTAATTGTGTTTACATGTTTTCTGCTATCTGCTGGTTATGTTGAGGTCCTTGTCCGATTTCCTCTTATCAATTTCTTATCATAAAATGCACATATTATTATTTCGGCAAGACAGCTACATACACATACTTGTAGCTATTTGTATATTCCCATACCATTCTAGTTAACGGTATTGGCAAGCCTGTACCAATCAGTAGACAATACGCAACTGTCTCAATTACATCTGTTAGAACAGTATACGTATTGTTATGAGCTATAGTTTGTTAAACTTTCATATTTCAATTTGAGATAGCTGAATATGCAATTTATACACGAGTCCCGATTCATATGAATGTTGACGTGTAAATGATTTTTTCAAGTCTGTTCTCAGATATTTCCAATTCGTCTTATACAAACAATGATGAATGATAATGTTGCATTACATCTCTTGTAGTCTGTTCACATCTCAATAATGAAACCGTCAATATTAGTCTAAATCGCAAACTAACCAAGTCGGAAGAAGCCCCTGAGTCAACCTTGCGTTGTTTACCTTATAGTAAACATATATAGAACTACAATATATGGCCGTTGTTTCGTCATGTTCTTTGTGTTTACCCGGGTGCAGAAACAGGGTCATTATATCGAATGCATCTAAAAGAAAAAACATATTTGGTTATATGGATGAGGGACACTATTTATCATTGCAGATTCTTACCAATGAAGGCAGGTATCATGCGGCTAGTAAGATGTAGACAGTACCGTATGGTTGATCACCATTTTATTACTTTGTAAAACTAGGTCATCCCGCTCTTTTGCAGCGGGGACATATGCGTTTGGTTGCTTCGACAGATTGTTTGTAGGCGTTGTTCGATTTTTGCTTTTTTGCTTTACTAAAATTAATCAGAAATGTTTTCGAATCGTTGACATTTTATATGAGATGATATGAAGCACGTTTTTCCAAATGTGATATCCTCGAGAGTACGCTAATGTTAACATCTAAATAGAAGCAAACGCCAAATACCAATCATATGATATACTGAATATAGCTTCAGGTGAAATTCTGTTACAACATAATGCTTGGTTTTCTGCAAATGTTCAGTGGGAAATAAAGTAATACAATTTCATCTGTCGTTGCTATGTTTCTATTTATGTGATTTTGAGGGTAACATAGTGCGAACTATATTCAATTTACCCACATCGAGTCTACGTTTTCCTGTTTACAGCAACTTGCCATTAGCACGTTGGGCAATATGAAATGTGAGTTGAATTACGAAAAAACGTGGTCATGCATATATCCCGTTACGCCAATTGTTTTAATACCTGTTTTGTAGGAAACTACATCTATCCTGTTTCGCTAATTGAAATCATCTTTTCGTTTAATAGTCAAGTTTTATTATCTGGTCTGTAGCAGCGTATTGTCAATGAGTGCAATTTAGTAGCGATCGAATAAAGTTAGTAAATGAGCACATGATACAATGACGCGCAGTGACAAAAAGTGAGTTAGCACAAAAATGCATTGTAAAAGGGAAGAAGGGATGTCCAATGCTCGGATATTTCAAACGACCTGTATTTTGCTTGTTCGACCTGGCCTCCAGACAATTTTCACTGGGAATATTTCACGGCAGTGATGTTTGATTAATAGTCAAAAGTCCCTATCTGCATGGAACTATCGGCATTAAATTTGAAATATCCGTTATTAAAGCAATGCAGTTACAGAAAGAAAGTCATAATGTAATTCTATTTTTTTCTGATGGATTTGAAATTAATCCCAAAGTTAGTAGTAAGTCAAATGTTAAATTGAATATTCTAACATTTCAGCTAATAATGCCAAGCTTAATTTTGTCGCTAGTCATATTAGGTCCCCGTATCAATTATTCCCACCATCTCACCAACGGCTAGACTGCTATCATTTAATGTTATTACTTCTTGCAGACTTTCGAGCACGTCACTTTTAGAAACTTCAAGGAAACGACTGTATATCATTGAAATAAATGCAAAGATTGCATTCACTGTCTGCTGCGTAGACACATGTTGATAATCATTGTGACACGAACATACGTACACAGCAGGTGGTAATGGACGGAAGAACACTGAAATAACAACAATGTCTGTGTACATAATTTCCGGTCCATAATGCACTTTTATTGAACCTTGAGAAAAGTGCATATATATATAAAACTTAGCAACACTATTGTGCTAATGAGAAAGGTTCGAATAAATCATGAATAGTTTATGTAGTCAGACTATATGCAGATGTTAATTGACAGATAAAAGATGTTCGAGCAGATATATTGTTGATATCAACTAGTACTATAGTACTCTACGGAGTGTCAAAAGTTTCGCAAACGAATTAAAAATTCAAACTATTTAAATTGTTAACTCGAAAGAACTTTATACTAACACTGTCCATTTTTGTTCCCATTATGTTAATGTTGAACCCATTTCCGTTGGTGTCCGATGAGCTTGAATTATCACACCATTTCAAATAGTAAAACGTCTATTCAAGCGCGCAAAAGTAGGGCTTACATATTCGACTTACTTTTTACTTCCAATTTAATTGCAATATGTCTGTGATACGAAATGCACAAACAGTTAGTTAAATTAGATGGCAAAGTAAGCATTATTTGATGGATAATTAGTGTCTCGAAACGGATGTATTTACTCAGTAACGATAATTATATTAATCATCATTAACAGTACCATGTTATCTCACTTGATGTCAACAATTGTGAGGGTTTGCCCCTAATGTTGTTGTAATAAACATAACAAAGGCAAAAACGCGCGCAACTCACCACTTATTCGTTCGATTGCAATTATTTTGACAACTTAGTTGTATTCATTATTGCTTTTATGTTTGATAACAGTTTTCACATACATGTAGTAAGACCAATTTGTAATGTTAAACTTCCGTACCAGTGCCATACATATTGCCGCTCCCGTACTGCACCCAGAGACAAGTTAACACTGAGGCAAATATTTTCTTGGATATTGGTGATATATACCTAATTTGTACTTTCCAAGAATATGATACCTCGTCTGGCCTCTATGTTACAGCTTGTTACGACTTCCACTTCGCATCAGTGTCCGCGACGTCTTTGTCTATTCCGCTCATGGCAGGTAATTTGAATGAGATTGATATATTAAATTTCAATTCCACCAACCACCAATTCATTCCGAAGTCAGCTTACCTATGACAAAGTGTCAAAATAGACAAGTATCAACTATATTTATTCAGTAAATCACACGCTTTTTAAAAAAACAACATTAACAAAACCATGGTATCGTCATTTTATTCCAAGGATTATGACGTATCCCTCCTACATGGTTTGTATAAAAATAACTAAGAAACCAAACTTAGGCAATCACGCAAACCACCGTTTAAAATTCACAGCTGCGATCAGGACAGGAAACATGAAAATCTTAGAATTTGTGCAAAAACACCATCTGGTCCTTGAAGCAAAACATATTAGCCGATTGAGTGTCTTTGGTAAATTTCTCTTCATGGAAACATGAATACTAAATAATTAATGCATAAGTAAATAATTCGAAATGTGAATCTGGACAAATCAATTACTTCCAAATGATAGAACATATATGTAGGGAATGAAAGAAGTACTTGAAATACAAAAAAATAACATTTATAGTTGTCACAGTGATAGTCTTTTCGTCAGTGATTGAAGAATAGATGATAAACATGCTTTGATCAGTAGCATAACGAAGCATTACTGTGGTATGTGGTTTTCATTTATAACAAATCGCAGGCTTAGAATGAGAAATTCGTAACTAATATTATAATCAATATTTTAAGAAAATAAGCAAAAACTGTCTGAAAATTGCTTTTTACTCATGGTAAAACAAGCTGTTTCAACTTCAGTTTTGTCAACATGACAATTTCCGATTTTCATGAAAGATGTATATTTCAAATATGCATTAGTCTTATAAGATCGTAAGTAGTAGTTACGACCTTCTAATTCTTAGCCAGCGAAATGTTCGGAACAATGGGATTAAAATATGCTTGTCCCTTCATTTCTTGAATTCTATTCAGTATGATTAAAAATACTGGATGCAACCTATAAACATCAATTCGTTGAAAGATAATAGCTTAATTTAACTTTTACCTTGTGGGTGTTTAGGGTTTTAATCATTTCTTTGGAATGTATGTAGTTAGGCATTGCGACGCGTGGTTGTGTCGTACTGTGTTGTCAATGTTCTCTATGCTCGGCAGATTAAGGTGAGTGCTACCTTCCCTGCCAAATTCCCTCATTTCTTTTTAACTATAAAAAAACTCGATGTTTGTATTGTGGAACAAACATACATTATTATGCGACTTAGTTTGGCAATCCCACACAGTGGGCTATAACAAAGAACGTTTATGTTCATGGAAAATAAAACCAAAAACATTTGATGAGAAAAACCTATATCATCATCTCATCTGTTGGCCAGGATTAAAAAGTGACGTTTAGCAATCATTTCTTGACGAGGACAGTTCAATTTCAACGTAAAGGGTGTTTCTAAAATATTGATTTGCTGGCTTGAAACAGATTTTAGATATTCGTGTAACTATATATTAACTTCTTTAATCTAAACTTGGCTAGGAGGATGCTTGGGTTAAGTCAATCCATTTATAGTTAATGGCAAACACTGATACTATACTTTCTGGCTTTGGTAAGAAGATGATTCAAGATACCCGAATAAAAGATTGGCGACCTTTTAATTTTTTTAGAACCGACCAATGTCAGTCCGTTTATTTTTTAATTACAACAAACTTTTTAAGTATCATTGGTAATGATTATTCTCGGCTTTCAGTCTGGAACATATCTCGCTAAAATCAGTCAAAGAATAAAACAATTAACTTTAAGGTTATTTTTGACTTTTTTACGCGCAGTCTTAGTCAACAAGTCATGTTACTTGTTGTATTTACACGATACCTCAACATGCAGCTACATGTACCACCAAAACGATGAATGTGGTCATTAACGAACCTAATTGAACATTATCCCTCATACACCTTACAAAATAACAATCAAATTTCATTTCAATATAAAATACGTAGGAAACTGACGTGGTGTCAATTATTATACCCCATGCTGGCCATCGTTATACTGTATTTATAACATTTTTAATTACAACATTACTTCAATGTCAAGCCCATAGACTCGTTATATGTTATTCACAGCGTTTTTAATTATGTTTTAAACAGTGTTTGTTCCTTTGAGACGCAGAATAGTAATGCAATAAGAGGCTATAGAATATAAGGACATGATAAATATTATAAAAGTACAGTAATCCTGACACTAATATATCGCGGAACTTATAATGACAATAAAATTGTTGGAGAGTAGTGCAAATACAAAGTAAGTAAATGTAAGAAATAAATGTATATGTACAAGTGGTTAATTAAAAAAGTAAGGCAATGAAATGGTCTTAATGATATAATTTTAGAAAAATAAGAATGTAAACAAATTTAGTGAACTTCTGAAATTTGAACGTTGTAAAATACATCGTTTGTGTTTGAAACTAATCTCATATAAAGCGTCTGGTTTACATCTTACAAAAAATGTATTCCTAGCGTAGTTTAATACAAAATGACCTTTGAAATACAAAGCTAATTTAAAATTACAAGGGCGCATGTCCTTGTAACTTGCTAGATTGATATTAACATCTTGGAAATGTATTATAGAGTCTAGCCGTACCATGCTCCTCCAATTACCAATAACAACAGATGGTGCATATGAAGTATGATACTTTTGTACTGGTATTGGTTAGATCAAATATCAGACATTCTCCCTTCACTGTACTACAAGGAAGTAAGTGACAGTTTCATGTACTTGTACGTCATGGTGTTTTTTAGATTATACCTTTTGTACGTAAGTAATTTGCCTATTTATGTATAGTTCGTGATGGTTACCGATGTATTAGGAACATTTATGTTCCTTTTCGAAGAGCATTCTTTTATGAAACAAAATACATGTTCTTACACTACATTCATTTCATATCAAATTGTTCACAAATATTCCAAACAGGGTCTTAACGTTTATAGCACGTCCTTAAAATATCCATTTTCGTTAAATAGTACATTTTTATGTACATTGGTTCCAAATACGGCGTGTCTTCACGTGATCGAACATAATTCTGCATGTATCATTGGTAGTGATTGGATTTCGCATCACAACCTTGATTTTCGTTCTTTTGAAAAATACACCAAGGATTATGTGATTATGTGATTATTTACAAACTTAATCGGATTAGTCTACTCTTGTAATGTGGGTTATATCAAATGGTCCCGCCTTCATCAGTATCCTGGTCCAAGATTACCATGTTCTATGGTATTACCATCATACTAAAGTGATTGGGAAGTATTCTGATGAACTTGAATGGTTCGACAACTGCTCGTTGTGGGTTATTATTAAATTAACTTTGTACATTGTAATAGGAAAAAACGAGATAAATTGGTCATTATATTAGGCATAGGTGAAACCGTTGATGCTAATATTTTTTTAACGACCGGAACATCTCCAGTGTTATATCGTATATAAAGAAACATCAGCGAATGTCTGAGAGGATAAATAACCGTGTTTTACTTTAGGTATATAATCAGTACGTAGCAGCCTTAGATGTTTTGTTGCAATCTGCTCAGTATAATACGAGTATAGTATAATATAAGTTCAGCGCAATATCATAGTCAGTCATTTTAAAAACAACATTAATATGTACTTATTTTGCTCTTTTCGAATGCACTCGATCGTAGTGTTTTCAAACATATGGGTTACATAATAATTTTATCAATGTAATGTCACGGATGCTATAAAGATTTACACCATGTGAAACAAAATACATGTGTTCCAAATATCAGCACCATATTGAATAGCGTATATCTTTAAGAGTATGTCGTATGTCGTAGGTGTAGAATGAGTTGTTGGCTTGACACTAACTTGTCTGTTTGTTTAACCCTTTACCTAATGAATTCACGTTCATCCCAATGAACTTTCTCTGTACTCAGTGGTAATAAGAATTTGCTCTTGACCATTGTTACTCAGTTTGGACACTTGGTTGTTAAATATGTCACACTTGTAGTAAAATGTGCCTCGTGCAGTTGGCTGATCAAATTTGCTTACGGTCATTGGCAAGCAGCTTGTGAAAGGAGTTTCAGACCCCTATCATGTGCCTAGTACCTCCACGTGGCGACTCTCGGAACCGGTTACAAACTCAGTTATAAAATCTTGGGACTGCAAGGGCTTCAAATATGACTTGATTAGGTCGACTGGCAATTGCATATACAGGAAGTGACTATGATTGTTAATTATAGCCAAAACCATTAACATTGTTATACAGGGTGTCTCAAAATACATGTCCGCTTGTTGAGGACATATCACGCCGTTATGTATTGCTTTACATATCTGATTTATATGTATGACCACAGGGCATTCAAATCAATGTAGAAATTACGAAAAAAATATCCAAATAAATGCATACGAAACCTATAGAATGTATTTTGAGTAGCTACCCCTAATTCGGTAAAAACCTATGTTTTACGTCGTTTGACGATTTTAATGACGTTCACATAACTTTTAGTCGGATGTGATGTTTCCATTTTCTCCACACATTGATATTTTGAGTTTCGATGTAGTTATATATATTGAACTGTATAATCTAACTTTCAAATAGTATAAGAAGAAATAAATATTTTGGATATTTTGGTTACTTTTTCCTGATTTCAATAAAAGTAGCATAACCAAAATCATTCTCCTACCAAGGCAGCTTCTGGTGATTGATACTTCATTAAGTCCTATTTTTTACTTTCAAGTTACATCATACGGCTGTGTTGGACCATTGGATATAAGCTAGACATTCCGCTATACATTCAACCAAGTATGTTCATTCGAGGCGTTTGGTGCATCTTTTTATGAATATGATATGTCTAGAAATGTGTGAATATCAAATTTTCAGTCCTAATTGTTTTTAAAATGTGCTCCTCCCTTAAACAAGTCTGATTTTCCGATTCATTTCCAATGACCCCTGATCAGTTTCTCAGTCAGTGTGTGTATAGTAGGGTACGACTGTCTATTGCTATGTCCACATATGATAAAAAGTTTACCCATGTTACCGTACAAACTATGCTATCTGCCTCTTCGGACATTTTAGAACGTCCGTTGCTAATGACGTTAGTATAACGTATATGACGTCATCAACTGTTCGAGTATGCACACATGCTATAATTCAACCCACAACTTTTAAATTCAATTTTCATATGAGACTATGATTATCAATTTACTAACATATTTGGCAAAGTTATGACCCTTCAACAAGCGGACATGTATTTTGAGACACCCTGTACATCATGAAACAAAACACGCTGTGAGGATTCCTACTGAATACAAGAAATTATAATTATAGCACCAATGACACACGATGAGATACAATGTTCTGAAAATTATTAGTTTTCACAAAAGCTGTTAGCTGTACAATTTGTTTTGTTATTCAATATATTTTCTTCTCTGTGTATCGCGCGTTTCTAGGAAAAGTGAAGGAAATTCAACATTAATTTTCATTACAGTGCGTGAGGTAATTTGCGCACCTAATGGGTGTTAGTTTTCTACACTAGAGATTATTGTATTTATACGTGTATAATAAATTATGGTGCATTCTGACAAGAAACAATCTTCCTCGGGAAATGTTAACACTCTTGAAAGACATACGTATGCTAAATTAGGCCAAGTGTGTTCATTAATCAAGATAGCTACCTGCGTACTTGACGCAATTTATTTCGGCTAATTCTGTTCATGTAGAATTGTGATGCGTATAGTCTGCATCAAAGATTGAATTGGCGAGATTTTGAGCGTAGCATAGAAAGAATACCTCTTACGACAACATTGAAAAAAGGACAAATCATTACACATTAAACACGTGTATATATCAATTTATGTGTCACGTGTGGAACATAAAATTAACAAAAATCACCATCGATGCTCATTTTGGTAAATTAAATGTTTTTGTAGCCCGTTGCCGTTAATTATATGATTTTCAAGTTGTTTATCTAACGTGTATGTTCTAAAACACTTGGGAACCGAAGGAACATGATAACAAAATTCCAAATCTCAGCGTAACAATTTCAATGTGTAAGATTTACGTATCGTGATAGTTGCTACAATGCAGCACAGCGTAAATATATGTGCATTATAGTGACATGTCAAGATAGTAATCTGATTTACTACGCTTTTTGTACAAGCTAAAATGGAATTAGGATATAATACGGGGTTTTCACTTACACAGACGGTAATGGAAATCTGCATACAAATGTACATGTTCCATAAAGTACAGGATCACTCTAAACACATTTAAGATTAGATATGACCTTGCTACTGTATACATGAATGAGTCGACTAGTGAATACCAGCTAACCAGGTCTTTAAGATGCTATTTAACATTCCCAGAATACCAACCAAGAATTACGGTGAAAGGCGGTTTGACAAATGTGCTGCTACCTTATGTTACATTCTTACTGTCGATATGAGGCTCATTGACTCTCAGACAGTTTTTAAAAAAACATTGAAAACACATCTTTTCAAAATTGCATACCAGTGAAAATCAAGTGAATTTTTAGACTATAAATGAACTTTCAATAAGCTGACGTTCGCGTGTGAAGCGCTTAATAGACTTGTCATATAAAACGCAATATAAATATTGTCAATCAATCAATGTACACTTACGCACACTCACAATGTTACACCTATATTTCTTCAGGGTTTTCGTGCAGCCTTCTCCAATTAGCTATTGTCGTTGTGATTTCTTTTCTCAGAACAACACGAGAATACTCGTATGTTAATATGAAAATACCCAGACCGGTAACAGGCGAACGTACATATCTTCGTTGAGTTTCTGCAGGTACTAATGCTTTCAAAAAACGTTATTTCCGGTCGATCATTTCAGGCAGTTTTCCGAGGTGAATAGTCCTTGGAATATAGAAAAAATAGTAAGCTGTAAACGGTTGAGCCTATCGTTCTTTTTCGATTAAATATCATTTTTAAAAAATGTGTAATAAATAAAAACAAACTGTTTATTAGAAAAACAAAGGGAAGTATGACATACGCTCTACTCCGCTTTACATGTCACTAGCCAATTGATTGCAAGCGTTTGCGAGATTTTCATGCGCCCATTGCACATGAAAGATGTTTTAAGAATCATCAAAAATAAAGGTGAAATTTTCATTTAAAAAGCCGATTTATCATGACAGTACTCGGTGTCCGAGGAAATTGGTCTTTGATAGACATATTTACGTAGTTTTACAATGATATCAACACTCAGATCATACCAGATGATTGAACGTAATTAGGCTACAATTCGTTCCATGTCAACAATGCAAATCAACAATTCTATGTCTCAATGTATAGCTTGTCAAAGCAATGTTTATGAGATTATTTTGTTACTGTCAGTGTGTATAAGACTTATATACCAGTTAGTTTAATCCACAGCACCCCAGCCCCGGGTGAAGGGGCGTCCAGCCCCGTGTGAAGGGGCGCTCCGGGATTTTGAGTGGTCAAAATCAACAGCCCTTCAAAGGCCTGCGGGGGAAGCTGATGGTAAAATCTCCCGCATTTCCCCTGGCATCTACCGGTAAACATTGTCTCTAGGCTATTGGTTTTCGCAGAAAAAAATCCTAAATTTCCCCTGCCTTGCGGGGGAAGCTGGATGGTAAAACATGGCCGTCTCCCTGGCTATCCGCCATGGATCCCTGTGGTCGGAGGGAACTTTGGATGCAACTGACTGGTGCATTAGTTATTTGTGGTGGACAAACTTGTGTACTAGGAGGGTCCATACGTTGCCACTTATGTAATATCTTCGATTTTCCAAGCGGATAAGGACGAAAGACAAACATGAGAGGCTGTAAATCATCTATATTCGGAATATCAATAAACCATCTTATAGTACAAGGTACGTCTTTGATTTTATTGAATTGGAATCAAATTATGACAATTTGATTGATTGACTTGAAGCACTTGTATAAAGATTACAATTTACAATGATTGCGTGCATTCGTTATCTCCCTTGGATAATGCATAGCAACTGTGGCCCGTGTCTATATCTACAAATATAGCCTAGCGGTTATCTAATATTTATTAAATACCCATTACAGGCAATGCCTTAGTTCATATTAAAATATGAAATCTAACGCAGCCTTCATTTGGTCACTTGGGATCACCGTTTGTGGCATATCTTCGTGAACCCAGGTAATCCTGATTTTTTACATGTGACTTGGTCATTTTAATTTGTTATAAAATGCATTATGGTGCCTTCTGAATAGACACAGTCTTCCTCGGGAAATGTAAACACTCTTGACAGACACACGTTTGCTAAACTAAGCCAAATGTGTTCATTAAACAAGATGGCTACCGGTTTACATGACGCATTTATTTTCTCAGAACAACAAGAGTACATGTATACTCGTAAGTTACTAACATATTAAATCAAACGCCGCATTTGTGGTCACTTGGGATCACCGTTTGTGGCATATCTTTATGAAACCAGGTAATCCTACTTTTCAAAGCTGGGACTTTTTAATTTCATTTTGTCGTTAGTTTTTTTAGACATTGTGTCGTGCATTTGTGTTATGTATTGATGTGTATGTTTTCTGTGCTCGGCTGGTTAGGTTGAGTTCGACCTTCCCCTTCCGATTTCCTCATATATTTTTCATATAATAAAATACGAATATCTTATCCAGGCGAGACAGTAACATGCTGAAAGCTAAAAGCATATTCCCTTACAGTTATAATATGCGTCATTGGTAAATAGTAGGACACAAACCAATCTGGACCAATCTTTAGATAGATGTTATACATAATTGTCTCAATTACGTCAATTAGAATATTATACGCTTTGGTATGATCAGCTATAGTTTGCTTTAACGTCCATATTTCAATTTGAGTTTGCTGAATTGGCAATTTACGTATATACATGTAAGAGATCAGAATAATATTCGTCTTGACACGTAAGTGATTTATTCATTTAAAGTTTGCAATATATTTATGAGTTAAGCTTGCGTGTGATTGGTAAGTCTCTTCCCGTCTATTGGCAATACATAACTGTCTCAATTTAGACTGTTAGAACAATATACGTTTTGGCATGAGCTATTGTTTGTTTAATTTTCCTACATGTATCTCAATTTCAGGTAGCTGAATATGCCATTTATAAACGAGTACAGATTAATATTCGTGTTGACATGAAAGTGATTTGTTCAAGAAAAATATGTGTTCTCGGATATAGCCAATTAGTCCTAAACAAACAATGGTGTATAATGGTGTTATTTTATACCTCCTATCGTATCCTTACTGTTCCATAACGTAACAATCAATATTCACAGGAATTTCAAACGGACGGACGCCACTTAGTCAACCTTGCTTTGTTCACCTTCTGGTCAACATATAAAACTACGTGTGCGACATTGTTTTGCTTCGTCCCTTTTTGTGTAACTATGAAAATTTATAGACGCCCTTCTGTAATTTCGTTGACCAGCACAAGATTGCTTCGAACCTTTCATGAATTGGATGACATGGTGAGCTGTGGCGTCCGTTTGTTTATTCTAGAAATCTGGTTCTTGCTCTCGTGTAGTTCGATTAACTGAAGCGGTAGGATTACGGGGTGGAATATCGTGTTTTTGTTGTTGTAACTTGTAGTTTGTAGCTTTTTAATTTTGCGTTGGATATGAGTTATGCCTTGTTGCCATAAACTTGTGGTTCGTGCTATTTTGTTTTTGTTGGGCGTTGTCTGTGCCCTTTTAGGTACGTTTAACTTATTATATGTTGTTTGTGGCTTTGTGTTTTATGTGTCCTTTCACATCCTGCTGTATCTGTTGGATGTTGACTCTGACATTATATTTATTTTTATGCATTCTGTATAATACTTGTGTTGGCTTTAGTTTCGTGCCTTCAATTCTGTTTTAAGTGGATTTTTGAAAATATCATATTTTCAACTAAATGCATAATTTCTCAGAATTCGTCAATTTGACTGGAGCCGATGAAAGAAAGGTTTGTTTGCTCTACGCATTCATCAGAATCGCCCATATCATATTAATCGTGACCTTTCATATTCGTTCATGAGTTAATGTACAAGCGAAGAGTAACAAATGTAGTTTTTTGTTACTAGTTATTTTCATATTTGCGTATGACATTTCATTGTGTTTTTGATTATTTATATTTCGCTGGGAATTACAATTTGTGTTACCAGATGTCACTATGTTGGCATAATGATATTTATGGAAAACAATCGAAGAAAAGCCTTGCTTACTTATTGTAAATCAACAGTTGTTGACATAGTCAGTATTGTTAGTTCATAGGAAGGTCTCGTTCTGTGGCTAGAAACCGCGATTTTCGAGTTGTCTATTGATTCACGAAGGGTCAAAAACAGGGACATGGATAATAGGACGTCCTTGATTTGTTATATTGATGAGTGCACTGACTATCAATGCTTTATATCAACAATTAAGCCAATTGTCCTGCACCTAGTACGATGCTGTCACTATCATGTTGTTTGTTTTACTAACATCAATGATGAAAGTTTTCGAATCGTTGACATTTTATATGGGATGATATGAAGCACGTATTTCCAAATTTGCCATTCTCCATAGAGTACGTTAATGTTAACATCTAAATACAAGCAATCTCATAAATGTCAAACTCCAATCAAATACCAAATATAGCTTTAGGTTAAATACCGATAATCTCATTTTGTAACAACATAATGCTAAGTTTCTGGGAATGTTCAGTAGAAAATAAAGTAATTTAATTTAATCTACTGCTGTTTAGTTTCTGTTTATTTGATTTTCAGGGTAATATAATCCGAACTATGCGCAATTTACCACATCAAATCTATGTAGTACAACACAATATCCTCTTTTTAGCAACTTGCCATTAGCACATTTGGCAACCGTCATGCAGATGATACCTTGTCACGCAAATGAATATGTTATGCGAGTTGAATCACAACAAAACCTCGAAACTGCATATATCCTGTTTCGCCAATTGTAGAAATATTTTTGTTAAGTATACACATTTGTAGTGCTAGCTGTAGCAGCGTTTTGTACAAAAATGCGATAAAGTGGCGATCGAATAATGTAAGTAAACAAGCACATTGTATAGATTGTACACAATAACACGCAGTGACTAGATGTGATATAATTACTTGGTTAGCACATAATGGTCTTTTACTGTGTATTGTATGTATACTGTGAAAAAGATGTAGACCTTTTGACGCTCAGAATACATTGTATCTCACATACTTCTTGTGTTAAAAGTTACATATATAATTAACATCTGTCATATATGTCATCCTTATGAAGCCTTAATACAATCTGGTCAATACATAGTTATTTGACGAGTGTCTACTTGGCTACGTTATGTGTTGACGCCGAATCCAATTAGTTTCGTCGTCTAATTTATTATCGCCGTTCATTATCAATGAGCGGATATTCTTACTTATTCATAAGTATTTGGTGCTTTTTGATTATGTTGAAATATACTAGTTGCTGATTGACAAATATCGGATGATTGGGTAATACGTATGTGCTCTGTTACATTCCCTTACCTATTCGCATACAAGAGTATCTCTAATAATGACCATTCCAATGGCCATAATGCCAGTGATAATGCCGTTAGCATAAGTAGATATCTAATATTCATGAAATCATTTCAATATTTCAGGATTTTACACAAGGAATTGTACGTATATCTAGTTGTCTACACAGAGTCTGGAAATAGAACTAACATGTAGGCGGTGCTATAGAAGGAGAAACAAACATGGAGGTGAAAATGGTAGGGCACATAATTGTTCTCAAAACATTTTAGCGCCTTGCCCAATGGAAAACGTGTGAATAAGTTATTTATGCTACAGCAATGGCCTTAAGGGAACGAAATGACTACCGCTAGTTTTCTTATTACACGCTGCTTTATAGATCAACTGATGGAGTACATCGGAGATACATTTATTTGTACGATTACAGTTATTCTGACAACTTACTCATTATTAATCCAGTCTCTACATATATTTCAAGTATATTCGCAACACCTGCCAAGAGCGAAATAGACATTAACGTCGTGGACACTGACACAAAGCGGAAGTCGTGCATGAAACACTCATATTTATTCAGTAACTCTCATTCTATCAATCAACATAAACAGTACCATTTTATCTCACTTGATGCCAATAATTTTGAGGGTTTGTTTTCAACGTTGTTTGTAATACATGTAAACATAACAAAGGAACTAATCAAAGGCAAACATGCAACGCAACATTTATTATTTCGATTACAGTTATTTTGACAACTTATTCATTATTGATTTTATCTTTGCAGTTCCTACGTACATGTATTGACGCCGAAGTCAGTTTATATATGACAAAGTGCCAAAATTAACAAGTATCAACAATATCTATTCAGTACCTTACACTCTATTTTCAAAAAACATTAGCAAAACCATGTTACCGTCATTGTATGCCAAGGAGTATGATGTATCCCTCCTATGTTGTTTGTATAAAAATAACAAAGAAACCAAACTAAGGCAATCGCGCAAACCACCGTTTAAAAGTCACAGCTGCGAACAGGACAAGAAACAAGAAAATCTTGGTATTTGTGCAAAAACACCATCTGGTCCATAAACAAATGCGTCATAACATATTATCGGACTGAATGTCTTTGGTAAAATATTTGACATAAAAACTCCTCTACATCGAAAAATGCATACTTTGTAGTAAATAAATCAAAATGTCAAACTATACCAATCAATTACTTTCAATGATATTAGGGAACGACAGAAGTTACTTGAAATACAAAAAAGTTTTATACGTAGTTGACTTAGTGACAGTCTTTTCGTCAGTGACTGAAGAATCGACGATTAACATGCTTTGATCAGTAACATCACGAAGCCTGACTATGGTATGTGGATTTTATTGATTACAGATATAAAGAACTATGGCATTAAAATATACTAGTCGCTTCATTTCTTGAATTCTGATCAGTATGTTTAAAGTACTAGATGCAATATGTAAACATCAAATCGTTGAAAGATAATAGCTTAATTCAACTTTTACCTGGTGGGAATTTGGGTTTTTAATAATTTCTTTGGAATGTGTGTAGGCATTGAGCCGTGTAGTTGTGTTGTTATATGTTGTCACTGTTTTCTATGCTCGGCAGATTATGTTGAGTGCTACCTTCCCTGCCTGATTCCCTCATTTCGTTTTAACTATAAAAGACTCGATTTTCGTAATGAGGTCACACTGATAAATTATTATGGCGACTAAGTTTGGCAATCCCACACAGTGGGCCATAACAAAGAACGTTTATTTTAATGGAAAACGATAAAAGAACATTTGTTGAAAAAAACTATATTATCCTCTCATCTGTTGGCCAAGGTTAAAAAATGACGTTTTGCAATCATTTCCTGACGAAGACAGTTCAATTTCCACGTAAATAGTGTTTCTTAAATATTGAATTGCTGGCTTGAAACATATTTCAGATATTCGTGTTAAAAGATATGATTACATCGGACAGAGAATGCCGCAGCATTCAACTTTACCAATCTTGCACAGAAGCCATAAACGACACCATATGACAAAAATAAACTACACAATGCCCATCACATAACATAATGAAAAATGAGTAATTAAAATTGACTCTAGCTCTAGTAATATCGACTACAAGATGTACAATTTAAACAATTGTGTACGCCATTGTAGTTATTGGTCCTTGATCCGATTGTAAGCCCTAAAATCATGTCAAACATCTCAACTCTGTATCATTATTTGTTCTTTTTACTGGAACCACATTCATGCAAAAAATGGTTAGTAATACGTGTATGATGAAAAACGTATACATTGTTTTGAAATGGCAACTATGTTGTTTATGTTGTAGTTTGGTTAAGGGATGTTGTCTTTGTGATTAAGGGAAGGTCTTCCTTGAGCTTCAATGTTGTTTGATAACTTCTACTTGTCAAGTGATATGTTCGCCATTGTTGCCACATCGTAAATCTTGTTGTTTTCAATAACAATTTCGGAAGTGTCTTACATTTAACACATTTCGTGAGCAGCTGTTTCAGATGAGTTCTGTATTTCCCAGTCCCATTTGTCATTGTCGTTCAGAAAATGCTTTTGGGAATATACGTACATCAGAGTGTAATAACCTACCGATAGTTCAGCAGGAATGGTTGCATCTACTTGACACCATTACATCTTGACTGATATTTTACAAATCTATTACCGGGATTCAGGACGTAAGGCAATCATTAGAGAATGTAACAGTCGCATTACGCCTCTTGGTGATACAGACGATATGACATTGTGACAGGCATGTATATAGCACACAAATTATCGCGAGAGTTATATAGCTGATCAAGTTTTCAGTCCCGTCAACTCATCATAGAGTCATATTTCATCATTTATCAAGACCATACCGGACATGAAAACAAGAACCACTCAACAGAACCAGTCTTGCACGTAAATATGTATAAAAAAATCGACAAAATGTTAGGATTAGAGCTGAAAATAGGTCATTCGACTCTCTTACAGTTGGAACTAAGATTATTTCGGTTAAGTTTCATTTTTCATGATATGCTGTTTCTGTTGAGATCTGCATTCACTGATTGGCTTTTTATCATACTTTTTTATTTGTAGTACATAACATTTTGAAGGTATTCCTTTAGAACATGTGTACTGTATTTGATACACATGATCGATCGTACTTGGTTTCAAAATATACACATGTCATTTATTTCACACCACTGATCAAATATTCTTACATTTCAATACTGTTTTCATTTCCTTCTGAAATATTTGGTTTAGAAAGGCGTATATAAATGGATTTGCAACGTTGTACATGAAATACATATAAAATACAATCATATTTGGCGGGGATAACAAACGAACAGCCATGAGCCAAGCTGGCAAAAAAGCAATCATAAAAACTAGTGTGACAGTGAACAATATCCCTGCAGTTTTGATATTAGCCAATCGAAGGCGCTCACGAATCGACTTCCGTGTATCATGTCGACATATATTGTTTGGTATAATGCGGAAAATTTCTATATCTGAGCACTGGTCACCGTTAGCACCAATCAATTTGTTATTTTCAAGTTTTTCATTAGAAAATCGTTTCTTCTTGTGTAACCTACGTATGTCATTTGTAATTGAATCTGTCGCATGCTCTGTACCGGAAGTTCCATTTCTACCATCATCTGTTGAGGTCGTAGTCTTACACTCGTCATCCTGAATCGCTTCATTTGATATTTGAACGGATTTAAATTTACTGTACTGCACGTATGTGAATCTAGTGATGTTGATATTAGCGGACGTATTTTCACTATTTGTAATCTCGATATTGCTCCGATATTTAAGAACGACTGCATTCCCTGCCGCTGATTGGTCGTTTTGTTTGTCGCCCAGATGATTTGGAACTTCCGGTATTTTCCTTCGTCTTTGACCGCTGTGATAATAGCGCGAATTTTTACTTCTGTAAGCAATGGATGCTTTTAGTCGCTTACTTCTCCTTACCAATATCGATCGTAAAATTAAAGCATAGAGCGTGAATACAAGTAAGAACACGAGCAGGAACAATGATGCGTAAAACTTTTGGTATGCTTTTCTAAATTGGCGACTTAGAATCTTTTCATTTGGGTAACAATATCCTGTAAAATAAAACTTCACTTCGTTTGTTAAACTGCTTTCATTAGTCAATACTCCATTGGTGGTTCTCTGATATAATTGTACGTGCACATCACTGGTTTGGTAATCTCTTGTGGAATGGGTATCACTTATATTCCGAGCGTAATTGAGTTGAAATTTCGACTTCTGAAGAAGGTTAATGTTCGATGTATTGTAGAGAAAGGACTCATTACTTACGTTGTCTAGTGGATATAATACTACGTGTCGTTGGTGATGAACCCCATACGCCAAACTAGTAATCAATCCCAACATTAAGGAAATAATGAGCAAAGCGAATATCGTCTTCTTGGCAAAGTTAATATTGAGAAACTTTAACCAAGGTCGACAAATACACACATATCTGTCAAACGCTATCGCCGTCATAATAAATGCACTCAGTGGTACGTTTGATGTCATGAAGAATTGATATATTTTACATAGAGCATCATTGTCGATCTTTTTGTAACGGTATTCAACAACAATCGTAAAAGGGATCAAGAACAGACACGTGACGAAATCAATCAGGGCCAATGCTAATATAAACACAGTCGATGTTGTTTTATCCTTCTTCTTAGAGAACACATATAACACGAAAGCGTTTTCTAATGCTCCTACAATACTGAACACTGATAACATACACGTCACAACAATGATAGCCGGGAAGTCACTGGTGTTGGCGTATAAAAGTTCTCCGTTCTTGGTTTGATTTGTCATAATGACCTCTTCAAACATTGCTGAAATAAACGAAGAAAATTATTAATGACGTGTCTAAAACTCTAAACACCGTTCATCATTACCTAAGTTAAGGGGGAAGTAGCCACTTACTAATATTGGTGCACATTTTGTCTTTACAATGTAGAGCATTTCGTTAGTTCATGCTGAGAAAACTACTACTTGTTAAAATGGCAAACATGTAGTTATATGGATGTTTATAAGTTCAGAACACCTAATATCGAACTTATATCGTGGTCAGATAATTGTTATTGCGGTAATATTTGCCTCAGTAAATAAGGCTGTCGGATCCGGGTGTATTTGTTTTGAATAACTATTACTAGGGTCATTGTGACTTGTGCTTGGTGTCTGCAATTATTCCATTAGTGTTTCCGTATTCGATATTTGCGTTAAGTTAACATATAAATATCTAGATATAAACAGTTCATGTGATGACAAATGACGGAACAATGTTCTCAAACACGTGTGGTAAACATGACGCTATCACCTTTCGGCGCGAAATCGTTACGTCGTAATGTGATAAACAGAATCCGTCATTTGTTGTTTTTGTGATCCACATTTCTTAAACTCGTCACAAAATCAAATTATTAAGCTCGCCAAAGGCTTATTAAATCACCTTTGTGTTTCTAGACTCGTTTAAGAAATGTGAATATTCAAAGACAATTCATGACGGAACCTATATGTCTTTGTCTATTCAAAATAAGTACATTTGATTGTTACAACCAACAGAACATTCAGCAGGAATTGTTGCAGCCACTTAATTACAAAACAACGCATTCATGGTTTACAGTTACAATTAGGGAATGCAGATGCACTTGCAATATATCTCAGTAGAGTACAAGACGAGAACCATCAATTAAGTAGAAACAAATCGTGTTTGATTATGTCACAAACGTTAAATCGTTTTAAAGCGTCATATGATATTTTCAATTGCAATTATTAGTTTTGTAATAACGTTTCTTATTTCCAGAGTTTTTACCTTAGTTTAACCTTAGTAAGTGTTCAGAGTTAAAATCCCGTTTTATTGCAATGCCATTGTAGCATACATACTCCCTGAACTTCGACTATCTCCGGCGCGAAATTGCTTTATTAAATTTATGGTTCCGTCAAACCACCAAATGGCAATCATTAATACTCAACAAAATTGAAAGTCCTATGCAAACACGCGTGCTATCCAATTATTGCAAGCGGGAAATGAACATCCAACTGAACCAGCTTCATTATCCTTCCAGTTATAAATAAAGTGTATAATATCAGCATATGCCACCGAAGTCGCTTAGAATATCGGTAACGTTAAGTGAACAAAGATGCCTATTTTACAGATAATGTGATTTACAGATTATGTGATGCTTGAATGCATTTTTTTGGAAACGAATATTGCAAACTTTCTGATATATGTGACATACGATAAATGGATGTCTGTAGTGGCAATGACCAAAGTGTCAGACATTTTTGTCTCTATAGATATTTGAGGTAGTCAGTTGGAAAAGATTAGGTAATAACTGGGTTTCACTAGGTGCTGATTCTGGTTTTATCGTCTTGGACCATATTGTGTAGTCGTTGTCCAAAGGTCATAACAAATCAGACAGAAGTTTCAAAACTCTCATGAATCAGAAGCAAACGGAAGGCGCGAAACCGAGCGCTCAACAACAAAAGCAACAGGTTACAAATACAATAAACATATCACCGAAATGGCAATGAAAAACTAAAACCTTATAAATAAATTCAAAATATCTACTCATGTCTTTCAAAGAAGCAAATGTTTTCGTTACCGTTTAAACAAAGTTGCAGATGCCTTATAACCCCATTTTTTATGCAAACGCCAAAATATCCGATGATCTGATACACATGCATGTCGGATATGGCCAACAATAATTGGTCGTAAATCTGGATGTTCGATACACCGTCGAATGTTTGATCGAAAACATAACGCATAGACTAGGGCCCGGTGTCCTAATTAATCAACACACTGGAAACATAAAATTGTGAACAATTTTGGTGGATGTCCACCAAAGAAATATTCTTATAAACTTCTTTTCAAATTTGGTCAAGTGGTTAAGTACCGTGCGACGGATGGACGATGGATAGAAAGTGACCACTGACAGGTGAGCCAACAGAAAAGTAAGGAAGACTTTGACAATGTTTAATAAAAAACAACATGTTTGTTCCCGAAATACAACCAGTAGGCGAAGTCAACAAGAATATTTCAAATTCATATATTCGGTATTTCAGAAACAGATCACCTTTGGAAAATTACTGCGAAGTCGCTTTCCATGCAACCTACAAAACAACACTTTCTCCATATATTCCGATTAATCACCCTCTCATAATTTATTATAAACTTTTTTCTGTCACCAGGAAAATGTGTAGTTAAGGAAGGACTGCAAGTTGCACCACGTGTCCAATTACTAGTAATTGATTTTCCCTTTACAAATTGATAATAGCAATTAATGCGTAATACCAGTAACTTATTTATGCACATGCCGAACACTATCAAGCGCATTTAAAATATCTTTAAATACGCCAATACACAACTGAATTCCTAGCAGATAAAGCACTTAGAATACTAGACTAGTAAGTGTCTGATGTATGCCGTACGGAATAAAATGTTTTAAGATACTACTGTAATCAAGATTATTTTAGAGAAATGTCTACCACATCACAGGTTTATTTGCATATTTATTATCCTGATGTATTGGATATTTAGTAGTAAATAAAACACAAAAGAAGTCACAAACATTACAGGATTGCACCATTTATTGTAAAACCTGAAACCTAAGCACAATAATTTATGGCACCATACGGCTAGTTACATATACTTGATAGCATTGTATCATTAATGTACACTATAGCCAACGTTGCATTTAGATGTATCAACAACTACATGTATAAAAAATACTAGTAGTCGAACTTAATAAATAACTAAATATAGTACTATAAACAATACACCTTTTTGAATTGGTAATCGGTGTAATGTTAATTCAAATGTGGTGTGTTAGTTGTTTGTTATCAAGAGACTGGAGATCAGTACAGAACAATACCCTTGTAGTGATGAGATGCATATATTGGCTGTTCCTTATTGTTGAACAGAGCCAAAAATGCATTTTGAATATTTGCTGAATGGCAATCTCATTAAAAGCATATCCTAACATGTGCTCCATTTCTTTGCGCTGTTATGGACCTGACAACATTCTGTAATAGGTAACGTTCAAATGATCTCTTCAGTGCATGTTAACAGTGTATGTATAAAGAATGTGCATTGAAGTCAGTCTAGCTTATATATCCAGGTACTGTACAACTGTAGTAAAACACTCTTCAAGGAGCGTCACATAATTTTTGTGCAAGCTGCGATCTGATTGGATGATGTAACGTTCATATGAACATTAGCCATACAGGTTGTAGTCAGATCCGATATCAGTGTATCAGTGTATCAGTGTATCAGTGTCAAATGTTACCGATGTTGTCGCTGTTATATCGATGGCTTAGAACCAGAAGGGCGTAACTACCTCTTACGACCTTATAAGACTCATACATATTTGAAATCTGCTTCACAAGGCGCTTCTTATGAGCATATTTTCATGAAAATCTGAAATTGTCATGTTGACCAAAATGAAGTTTTAAAAACGTGTTTTACATAGGTAAAGAGAAAATTACAGACAGTTTTCTTTTGTTTTCTCAATATATCGATTAGGAAGTTACGACCTTCTTTTTCTAAGCCAGCGATATCTGGTCTGCTTTACTAAAACCAACCAGGAAAGTTTTCGAATCGTTGACATGAAGAACGTTTTTCATTTTTTGCCATTCTCCATTGAGTACGTTAATGTTAACATCTAAATACAAGCAATCCCACAAATGTCAAACACCAATCAAATACGGAATATAGCTTCAGGTGAAATACTAGTAGTCTCATTCTGTAACAACATAATGCTCAGTTTTCTGGGAATGTTCAGTAGAAAATAAAATAATACAATTTAATCTATTGCTGTTTAGATGTTTTTGTTTATTTGATTCTGAGAGTAACTTAATCCGAACTATGCGCAATTTACACACATCAAATCTATGTTTTCCTGTTTTCAGCAACTTGCCATTAGCAGGTTGGGCAAAACATCATAAACTTAATACTTAGACATGCGATTGAAAATGTAATGTAAGTTGAATTACAACAAAACTTGGAAGATACATACACTCAACCGCTTTAAAAAAGCACCATATATGAAATATCGGTTTTCGTGATGAAAACGTCAATCTATGGTTATTTATTTTCGGATTAATAATCTTTAGTCTATACACAACGAGTTGTGTGATTTTCATGCCATTATTACGAGTTTAAAATAAATTATGATATAGATAACACAGTGACCCATGAGAGTGAAAGTCACAATTTCAAAAGCCGTTATAAGAGCCCACTACATTGATGCATGTACGTGGTTTCCCCTCCAAAAGAATAACATTAATTACGTTTTAGGATAGAATTATGTTCGACGTGATGTTTCTAACCATCCAAGCAAAGCTTTACTTGAATTATAAATGCTATGTGGCTTTGGCTGTCTGGCTAATACCATACGACCGAGTACTGTCCAGATATGCGCATTATGTGAACCTAAGATGGATTCAAGCCTTATTTAAACTTGAAATCCCGGTTATGAGCATCAGACTGTCAGCATATTTCCCGAGGTGCTTATATGGCACCTCAAATCAACACTATGAAGGAGCTTGAAGACAAAAAGTTGGGACATTCGGCTCTAAACGGGAGAAAACTCGTTAAAAAGTGTACTAAAAGGATTTTCCTTTTTATTGACAATTATGAAAAGAATAGTTATGAAAATGCAATAATGTACTTTTGGCTTGTTTATTGACACCCGAAATTCTTTTGACACTGTGTGCAGCCATGTGGAACTAATTACAGTGGCACAACCTGTGTCATGTTTCCTCATAGCTCGGGTTCAATACCTTTAGCTTGTTTCACCCAGGTCGGTCTTTGGCAGCGTCATTTGCTAGGAATCGATGTTTTAAGCCCACAATCGTTGTGTGGATGCAGCTGAACCGCCATGCTAAGGCACCTATGCTCTTTTCAGTTGGAAGCGAAGGCACAACCATCCGAACAAATATTCGAGATATTCGAAGCATAAAAATACCATTTGCAAATACTGTTTCTGTTGTTGTTTCATTGTGTAAACCAACAGCGTACAGTTTAAAGTCAATATTGACCACGTAGGTCTACGCGATCGAGCTGCACGCGCAACACATGCAAAATCAAAAAAGTTCGTCGGGCGGGTTATGCCAAATGAAAACAGAATCTTTTTCTTTAATTAGGTCAAGCTTACGAAATGAACTAACCCTGTATACTATTAATTTTAGCAAAATATGATTTTTGACAAATTTTGATTATTTTCAAAAGTGGTGCGTTTTTAAAGCGGTTGAGTGTATATCGTTTTTCGCCAATTTCTGTCATTGTGTCATCCAATAGAAACGTTTTTTTACCTTTTGTGCAGTGTTGAATGTACATGTAGCTGCATATTGACAATGAGTGCCATACAGTTGCAATCGAATAATGTTTGTAAACAAGCACATGGTATAGATTGTAAACAGCATACATGTGTCCCAAATATCAGTAACATATTATAAATATGCCTCATCAGGCGCTTCTTATTGGCCTATTGTCATGAATAGCAGAACATGTCATGTCACCTTGTCTCTCATAGGCAAAATATAGTTTTAGACAGGTTTTTCTTGTTTTTCAAAAATAGCGCTTTTGTACCTAGTACATGTGCGACGTTCTCATTGTAGTCCAGCGATGTGTCGTTTGGTTTTGATTCAAGTAACCGTTATTTAGTCATTGTAACTTGATCGTTGTTGCCTACGTGCCTGTTTGGTAAGCCCATTTACCATTAACATCACGCACACCCCAACGAACTTCCATTGCACCCTTTTACAAGGATTATAAGAAATTGATCTAGCCCAGTGCTACTCATATTGGACGATTAGTTGTTGGATATCTCACAATTCTATCGAAATGCGCCTAGTGCAGTTGGCTGATCAAATTTGCTTACTGCCGCTGGCTAGCAACTAGTGAAAGGAGATCCAAATCAGTCTCTTAATCCAATGCATAGGCTCTACGCAACTTACACTTGCATGGCGACTAACGGCACCGGTTACACACATTTCAAGGCTCAGGTGTTGCAAAATCTCGGGACTGCAAGGTTAACACATTTGTATTGAATTGACCGATTGACAAGTGCATATACAAGAAGTAACTTTGATTATTGAGGATACTAGTATTCTAAATCGTACATAGTATCAACAACCATGAAAGAAAACACAATGAGATGATTCCAACTGAATACAAGAAATTATAATTATAGCACACATGGCAAACGATGAGATACAATGTTCGGTAAATTAATAATTTTCACAAAAACTGTTAGCTGTAAACTTTGTTTTGTTATTCAATATATTTTCTTCTCTGTGTATCTCGCGTTTCTAGGAACAATGAAGAAAATTTTCATGAATTTTCATCACATTGCTGTCGGGTAATTATGCACACCTAACGTGTATTTGTCTTCTACATTAAAGATTATTGTATTTGTATAATAAATTACGTAGGCTAAACTAGATGAAAATTCGTCATTAAACAAAGCTGGCTGCCGGTTTACATGACGAAATTTATTTCTGTTAATTCTGCGCATGTGAAACGTACGTATATTAGTAATCTGCTTCATAGATTGGATTGACGAGACATTTAGCGTAGTATAGAAAGAATATGTCTTAAGACAACATTGACATAAAAGGACAAATTGTCATTGATACTCAATCTGGTAATGTTCCGTTGCCGTTATTTATATGACTGTAAAAATGTTTATGTAACGTGTATGTACACAACACTCGGGGACCGAGGTAGGAACATGATAGCACATTTCTATTTCTCTGCGTGTCTAACAATTTAAATATATACCATTTACATATCTTGATAGTTGCAGGATTGCGTAAATCTGTGTTCATTACAGTGACATGTCAAGATAGTAATCTGATTTACTTCACTTTATGTACAAGCTAATATTGGATTCGGATATAATACGAATTTTAGCATTAACACATGAGATCGTAATGCAATCTACATCAGGACACAAATACTAAATCATTCAGACATGGCACGTTTTCCCTCAAGCATGTGTTGTTTATTACTTCTTTTTGCATCTTGACATGTGAGTATCCTATTTGTGTTTTCTGAATTGTGTGCTCTGCTGTTTCAAACGAGTGTCCTAGTCAATTTAGTTAGAATCGTTTTTTTTTCAAAAAGTTACTAGCATAACATACGAATGTACTTGAGGTTACTTCAGGTTACCGTTTTGGTATATCCTAATAAAACTAGGTCATCCTGCATTTGGGACGCTGGACTCATATTGTTTCACTGGCTCAAGTCAAAGCTACGCCTTGTTTGGTCATTTTAGGCAAAGGCTTAAATACTGTATGTTCGAAAGGTCTTTGATTGAGGTCACCGTATTGGCATAATTATCTTTATCAAACCAGGTTATCCTGCATTTTACAGCGGGGACTAGGGCTTTCGATTTGTCGTTTGGAAATGTGTGGGCATTGTGCCGTGTATTTGTGTTATGTAATTGTGTTTATGTTTTCTGCTCTCTGCTGGTTAGGTTAAGTTCCGTGTCCGATTTCCTCTTATCAATTTCATATAATAAAATGCACATATTATTATTTCGGCAAGACAGCTACATACACATAGCTCTTTGTATATTCCCTTACCATTCTAATTAACATTATTGGCAAGACTGTACCAATCAGTAGACAATACACAACTGTCTCCATTACGTCTGATAGCTGAATATGCAATTTAATGTAGGGCGTTTCAAAAGTTCCAGGAAAGTGCTCTAAAATATTTATATTATGGCCAAATTACTTCAAACCTTGCATTTAAATAAAACAATTCATAATACGTGGTGTGCGATTAATCGAGCGCACGAGGGTGCGTCATACAAAATGGCACGACTACCATAGTAACGTCAATAATGGTTACCCGGGGTAATGTTATATCTGGCCGTACCTTATTTATATGTTCTGACTAAAGCTCACTCAGTCAGTCAAATGGCACATACAATTCACCTGTTACAACAACAACAATGCTTTAAATTCTCAAAAAGTGCCTCGCTTAAAGGTATTCTCTTCCAGGGTCCCTAGGCAAAGCATGCGAAAGTGTCATAAAATCAAGCAGAAACATCAAACGCAACGTCTAGTGTTTGATTCAAAACTGGCCGTACCTTCCATTGGTTATCGACAGCAGTACCACTGACAGTCTGGATGCGCCCATATTATTCATATGTATCCTCCCCAGTGACATGCAACGCTCTCGACAGGCAGTGGTTATAAAATCTACGGTTTCTAGTCTTCATTTTCCTGTCAAAGATAAAAACTGGTCCAATTCCAATGATATTCTGACTTTGACGTGTGATTCTAATACGGCGAGAAATAAACCTGAACACAACAGTGCGACTACTTAAACGATGTTATAAATTGACCAAAATGATGTTATACCGCCCTTCGCATATGTTCCATGCAGTAATTTTAGTTCGTAGTTTATTGGTAGCGGTTGGAACCAATGTGTTGGTTAGTTTGACGATTTCTGAGACGTGACGTCAAATTTGCCCCGGGTAGTCATTACTGACGTTACTATGATAGCAGTGTCATTTTGTACGACATATCCGTAAGCGTTTGATTCATAGTACAACGAGTATAATGAAATTGTTCTATAAAGATGCAAAGTTCAGAGGAATTTGGCCATAAGATAACTATTATAGAGCACTCTTCCTCGAACTTTTGAAACAACCCTCGTATATACGAGTACAGATTAATATTCATGTTGACGTGTAAGTGATTTGTTCAAGACCAATGTCTGTTCTCAGATATTTCTAATTCGTCTTATACACACAATGATAAATGATAATGTTTCGTTACATCTCCTGTAGTGTTCTCACATCCCCATTATGAAACCGTCAATATTTACAGAAATCTCAAATTTACCAAGTCGGAAGAAGCCCCTTAGTCAACATTGCGTTGTTCACATTATAATGAACACATAAAACTACAAACAATATTTGACCGTTGTTTTGTCATGTTCTTGGTGTTTTCACGGGTTCAGAAACAGGATCATTATATCGAATGAAAGAAAACCCATATTTGGTTATATGGATGAGCGACACTAGCTATCATTGCTGATTCCTACCAATGCAGGCAGGTGCCATGAAACTAGTACGATATTGACAGTACCGTATGGTTGAACACCATTTTATTACTATGAAACTATGTCATCCCGCTCTTTTGCAGCGGGGACATATGCGTTTGGTTGCTTCGACAGATTGTTTGAAGGCATTGTTCGATTTTTTTTTCATTACTAAAATTAATCAAAATTTTTTTCGAATCGTTGAAATGTTATATGAGATGATATGAAGCACGTTTTTCCGAATGTGCCATCCTCGAGAGTACGCTAATGTTAACATCTAAATAGAAGCAAATGTCAAACACCAATCATATACTGAATATAGCTTCAGGTGAAATATTCTCATTCTGTTACAACATAATGCTTGGTCTTCTGTAAATGTTCAGTGTGAAATAAAATAATACAATTTAATCTGCTGTAGCTAAATTTCTGTTTATTTGATTTTGAGGGTAACATAATGCGAACTATGTTCAATTTACCCACATCTAGTATATTTTGTTCTGTTTTCAGCAACTTGCCATCAGCACGTTGGGAAAAACATCATAAATATTTTACTTAGACATGCAATTGAATATGTAATGTGAGTTGAATTTCGACAAAGCTTGGTCATGCATATATCCCGTAACGCCAATTCTCTCATGGTTCCGTTTACTAGACGCGATTTATTATCTGTTTTGTAGGAAACTACATTTATACTGTTTCGCCAATTACAATCATCTTTTCGTTTAATAAACACTTTTTATTACCGGTTTTGTAGCGCTATCTGTAGCAGCGTACAGTCAATGAGTGCAATACAGTAGCGATCGAATAATGTTAGAAAATAAGCACATGATTATATGATTGTATCCAATGACGCGCAGTGACAAAAAGTGCTCTAATAAATGAGTAAGCACAAAAATGCATTGTGAAAGGGGAGAAGAGATGTCCAATGCTCGGATATTTCAAACGACCTGTATCTTGCTTGTTCGACCTGGCCCCAATCTCCAGAAACATCTCAATCTGAGTTAATAGACTATAAATCATATCTAAAATATTGGCATGTGTCGTTTAGATAATTTGAATGGGAGGATGGACCCACAATTATCACCAAACACTGCAAACACTATTTTTAGTTCATTGTAGTAAATTTTAAAGAGTTTTAACTTCAGATATATCTAAAATTTCAACTTATATATAGGCCAAATCTCAATTTCAGATGAGATTTCTACTTGAGATGCTTCGGGAGATCGGGGCCTGGCTTCGAATATTACACGGCAGTGATGTTTGATTAATAGTAATAAGTCTCTATCTGCATGAAAATATTGGCATTATATTTGGAATATGCTTTTTAAAGCGCATTGAATTGATTGCATTAATTACAGAAGGAGAAACATAATGTCATCTTATTTTTTCTGATGGATTTGAAATTAAATCTTAATTCAATAATAAACCAAACGTCCGATTGAATATGCTAACATTAAAGTTAATAATGCCAAGATTATTTTTATCGCTGGTCCTATTAAGTCCCGCATTAATTTTCCGCAACCTCTAACAGAAAGCTATTGTTATCATTTAATGTGAATAGTTCTTACACAAACGCACTTTCGAGGAAAATATTTCTAGAAACATCAAGGAAACGAATGGATTTTATCATAACAAATGCAAAGATTGCATTCAATGTCTGCTGCCAAGACAATTGCTCGTAATCTTCGAGTCACGAACATACGTTCATAGCAGTTGGTAATAGAAACCACATCATTAATTATTTAACTTTAACAATTTGGCAGTTATTCATTCAGATTCTGTAGCATTGTTACTATTCATCTACTAACACTACATATGCTTCTCCGAAAGTGGTAGTCATTTTTGTTAAGTAAGTCCACTTCGGTGTAGATTGATTGTATTTAATAGATTGGAACGAAAGCAATTGCTTAGAATACTAGTACATTACTTTTCGAAGTCCCTATTGCCGCATTCTATCGGATAACAATACTACAAAATGATGCTAGAATAGTTTTTAATCTCAAACCTATCAACAGGAATATTAAGTTGAATTTACGTCACATTCGTTGGTAGCAGGTGGATTAGTGACTTTTAGAAATAACACCATAGTTAATCATGTAGATATGTGTAATGCCACCATTAATAATCCATTATGTTCTTATTAGGTAAACATAACTTACTAGGAAATACATTCTAACCACATAATATAGATCATGACTACATCAATGCTAGTATTCCCATTTGATGTAATTACATTATAGCTCTGACGTTTGCAGCAGTGATGTTGCCTAAATGTGGATATAAATTTACTATTTACCTAGTGGTACGGATTAAAAAGGTTCATCATTATATATTTTTTTATGTACCATCTACATTATACGTTATTTGGAAACTTATCAGCCACGATCATTTAAACGGTGTAATAAACGTGTTGTCATTGCGATAGTCTTATAGTGTTACAGAAGCACAACCAAGAGAGTAAATAATTCATACACCTCATATGTATTGGTACTGGCGTTTGCATTACTTGCACATTGGGTGTGTTCCTAAGAACTGTGCAGAACACTGTCCAAACTGTTCCTGTTCCAAGTACTTACGAATAGAATAGAACTGTTCCGAACAGTGTTCCACTCCAAACGATTTACGAACAAAACGGAACAGGGACAGAACAGGAAGTAACAATAATAAAAATAATGTTAAAGAAATAATACTAAGAAATAAAACTTTTAAGTTGGCCGATATTGTTAGTTTCAGCCGTTACATTGGTGGAAGCAAAATGCCACCAGAAAGTTTCCCATTGTAAAAGTTCGGTCATTTCCGTTTTATCCCGTTGACATACTATTGCCAAGGTGATCAGAATAACACATTTCGTGAAGTTTCCGGTTGTCTTGTTGTTGTTGTAATCACGTGACCTGTTCTGCCTGCACCACCTCGTTCATGGGAACAGATGGAACATGTCCTGCACACTGTTCCGAAGTGTTCGTAACGCTGTTCTGTGTTCTGGAACACAGAACAGTGCGTTACGAACACACCCATTGTCAGCACATTTGTTTGTATATGATAGTACTCTTCGCATAATACCAAAATCAATAATGTTTACAGATCGGATGTAAACTGAGAGAACAACACTATCTGTACATATAATTTCCGGTCTATAGTGCACTTGTATTGAACCTTGAGAAAAGTGCATATATAAGACTGAACAACACTATTGTGCTAATGGATTCGGACGAGAAAAGATCGAAAAAATCATGAATAGTTTATGGAGACAGACTCTATGCAGAGGTTAATTGACAGACAGAAGGTTTTTGAGCAGATATATTGTTGATATCACCTAGTACGTACTATAGTACTATACTGAGCGTCAAACGTTTCGCAAACGAATTAAAAATTCAAACTTTTTAAATTGTTAACTCGAAAGAACTTTTTACTAACACTGTCCATATATGTACCCATAGCGTTTCATGTTGAACCCATTTCCCTTTGCATCCGTTACGCTTGAAGTATCACACCATAACAAATGGTAAAACGTCCAATCAAGCGCGCAAAATTAGGGCTTTTCGTTTTGCTACTAATTGTTAACTTCCAATTTAATTGCAACATGTCTGTGATACGAAATATAAAAATTGTTGGTCAAATTAGTTGGCAATATACGCATATTTTGATGACAAACATTTATTATTGTACACATAATGATGTATATAAGAGTCTAGAGACGGGCGTGTCACTAAAATAATTGTGTCGGATAAATTTGACAGGTCTTGATCATTATAAGACTGTTGTATCATATCCAACAGACGGACCGTGTATATGACGTATCACTTGACAACAAGTCAATGATCAATGCCGCTGACATAGACAGTAATGCTGCTATCATTTAGCATCAAACGCAGTAGCATTGTACTAGCTTAATCGTAATCCAACTGACAATATCATTTATGGGACACTTCCTTTCATTTGGCGTTTTATGACCAGTGCGCTGTTTCCTTAAATCTCGCATTTCGTACAGTGTATATTACAACATCCACACTTGTCTGTGTTCAAGGGGAGATTATTTTGGTACACTTATCGATTAAATTACTTCTTGTTTATTGCAATATTCTAAGAATTACATCTATAATTAACATCTGTCATATGTGTCACCCTTATCAAGCCTTAATACAATCTGGTCAATACATAGTTATTTGACGAGTGTCTACTTTGCTACGTAATGACCGGGTCAAATGCTACGTCTTTATGTCGAATTAAAGAATGTAACTCTTTGTAACTGTTCTAAGCGTATTTTGATTTTGGTACAACTTGAATGGTTTAATATTAAACAATTTATGCGTTGCCAATGTTTCTCCAGTGTGTCTCTCATTTAAAAACACACGTTTCACTAAGTCTTGACTGTGAATATGTTGTTGGACGTTCACCCTCGAAGACAAATATAAGATTAATATTTTTATGTACATGTATGTTTATGGTTTCTAGGACGTTTCGCTAAAGGCCAAATGTTTTAATATGAAGTATGATATACATCTAAATACTTTTATATGTTGACGCCAAATCTAATTAATTTCGTCATCTAATTAATTAGCGCCGTTCATTATCAACGAGCGAATATTCTTACGTATTTATAAGTATTTAGTGCTTTTGGTGTATAGTGAAATATACTAGTTGATGATAGACAAATACCGGATGATTGGGTAATGCGTATGTGCTCTGTTACATTCCCTTGCCTATTCGCATACAAGAATATCTCAAATAATGATCATTCCAATGGCCATAATGAAAGTGATCATGTCGTAAGCATAAGAAGATATTAAATATTCATGAAATCATTTCAATATTTCAGGATTTTACAAAAGGAATTGTGCGTATATTTAGTCGTCTACACGAAGTCTGGAAATAGAACTAACCTGTAGGCGGTGCTATAGAAGCAGCAACAAGGAGGTGAAAATGGAACGTCACATTATTGTTCTCAAAAGATTTTAGCGACTTGCCTAATGGAAAACGTGTGGAATAAGTTATTTATACTGCAGCAATGGCCTTAAGGGAACGAAATGACTACCGCTAGTTTTCTTATGACACACTGCCTTATAGATCAACTGATAAAGTACATCGAAGTTATATTTATTCGTACGATTACAGTTATTCTGACCACATATTCGTTATTGATTCCAGTCTCTACATATTTTCAAGTATATTCGAAACACCTTCCAAGAGCGGAATAGACATAAACGTCGTGGACACTCACATGAAACGGAAGTCCTGCATGAACCACTCATATTTATTCAGTAACTCTCATTCTATTAATCAACATAAACAGTACCATGTTATCTCACTTTATTCCAATAATTTTGAGGGTTAGCATACAAGGTTGTTTGTAATACATGTAAACATAACAAAGGAACTAATCAAAGGCAAACACGCAACGCAACATTTATTCTTTCGATTACAGTTTTTTGACAACTTATTCATTATTGATTTCATCTTTGCAGTTCCTACATACATGTAGTGACACCGAAGTCAGCTTATATTTGACAAAGTGCCAAAATTAACAAGTATCAACAATATTTATTCAGTACCTCACACGCTAATTTCAAAAAAAAACATTAGCAAAACCATGTTACCGTCATTTTCTGCCAAGGAGTATGATGTATCCCTCCTACATTGTTTGTATAAAAATAACAAAGAAACTAAACAAAGGCAATCACGCAAACCACCGTTTAAAAGTCACAGCTGCGAACAGGACAATAAACTAGAAAATCTTGGTATTTGTGCAAAAACACCATCTGGTCCATAAACAAATGCATCCTAAGATATTATCAGACAGAATGTCTTTGGTAAAATATTTGACATAAAAATTCCTCTACATCGAAAAATGCATACTTTGTAGTAAATAAATCAAAATGTCAAACTATACCAATCAATTAATTTCAATGATATTAGGGAACGGCAGAAGTTACTTGAAATACAGAAAAACATTTATACGTAGTTGTCATAGTGACAGTCATTTCGTCAGTGATTGAAGAATCGACAATAAACATGCTTTGATCAGTAACATAACGAAGCCTGACTATAGTATATGGATTCCATTAATTACAAATATAAAGAACTATGGCATTAAAATATAGTAGTCACTTCATTTCTTGAATTCTGATTAGTATGTTTAGAGTACTAGATGCAATATATAAACATCAAATCGTTGAAAGATAATAGCTTAATTCAACTTTTACCTGGTGAGGACTTGGGTTTTTAATAACTTCTTTGGAATGTGTGTATGCATTAAGCCGTGTAGTTGTGTTGTGATATGTAGTCAATGTTTTCTATGCTCGGCAGATTATGGTGAGGGCTACCTTCCCTGCCTGATTCCCTCTTTTCTTTTTAACTATAAAAGACTCGATTTTCGTAATGAGGTCACACTGATAAATTATTACGGCGACTAAGTTTGGCAATCCCACACAGTGGGCCATAACAAAGAACGTTTATGTTCAAGGCAAATGATAAAAAAAACATTTGTTGAAACAAAACTATATTATCCTCTCATCTGTTGGCCAAGGTTAAATAGTGACGTTTTGCAATAATTTCCTGACGAAGACGTAAATGGTGTTTCGTGTTCAAAGATATGATTACGTCGGACAGAGAATGCAGCAGTATTCAACTTTACCAATCTTGCACTGAAGTCATAAACGACACCACATGACACAAATAAACTACACAATGCCCATCACATAACCTAATGAAAAATGGGTAATTAAACTTAACTGTAGCTCTAGCAATATCGACTACAAGGTGTACACATTAAACAATTGTGTACGCAATTGTAGTTATTGGTCCTTGATCCGATTGTAAGCTCTAAAACTCAGGTCAAACATCTAAACTCTGTATCATTATTTGTCCTTTTTACTGGAACTACATTCATGCAAAAATAGTTAGTAATACGCGTATGATGAAAAACGTATACATTGTTTTGAAATGTTGTAGCTTGGTTAAGGGATGTTGTCTCTTTGTGATTAAGAGAAGGTCGTCATTGAGCTTCAATGTTATTTTATAACTTCTACTTGTCAAGTGATATGTTCGCCATTGTTGCCACATCGTTAATCTTGTTGTTTTCAATAACAATTCCGGAAATGTCTTACATTTAACACCTCTCATGAGCAGCTGTTTCAGATGAGTTCCGTATTTCCCAGTCCCATTTGTCATTGTCGTTCAGAAAATGCTTTTGGGAATATATGTGCATCAGAGTGTAACAACCTACCGATAGTTCAGCAGGAATGGTTGCGTCTACTTAACACCATTACATCGTGACTGATATTTTACAAATCTATTACCGGAATTCAGGATATAAGGCAACCATTAGAGACTGTAACAGTCGCAATACGCCTCTTGGTGATACAGACGATATGACATTGTGACAGACAGGTATATAGCACACCAATTATCGCGAGAGTTATATAGTTGATCAAGTGTTAAGTCCCGTCAACTCATCATAGTGTCATATTTCATCATTTATCAAGACCATACCGGACATGAAAACAAGAAACACTCAACAGAACCAGGCATGCACGTAAGGAACATCCAAATATGTATAAAAAATGTACAAAATGTTACGATTAGAGCTGAAAATAGGTCTTTCGACTCTCTTACAGTTGGAACTAAGATTATTTCGTTTAAGTTTCATTTTCCGTGATATGCTGTTTCTGTTGAGATCTGCATTCACTGATTGACTTTTTATCATACTTTTTTATTTGTAGTACATAATATTTTGAAGGTATTCCTTTAGAACATGTGTACTGTATTTGATATGATTATGTGATACATGTACATGGATCTTATGAACACATAGATATAACCTTTTTATCTAAAAATACACAAGATCGATCGTACTTGGTTTCAAAATATACACATGTCATTTATTTCACACCACTGATCAAATATTCTTACATTTCAATACTGTTTTCATTTCCTTCTGAAATGTTTGGTTTAGAAAGGCGTATATAAATGGATTTGCAACGTTGTACATGAAATACATATAAAATACAATCATATTTGGCGGGGTTAACAAACGAACAGCCATGAGCCAAGCTGGCAAAAAAGCAATCATAAAAACTAGTGTCACAGTGAACAATATCCCTGCAGTTTTTATATTAGCCAAACGAAGGCGCTCACGAATCGACTTCCGTGTATCATGTCGACATATATTGTTTGGTATAATGCGGAAAATTTCTATATCTGAGCACTGGTCACCGTTAGCACCAATCAATTTGTTATTTTCAAGTTTTCCATTAGAAAATCGTTTCTTCTTGTGGAACCTACGTCTCTCATTTGTAATTGAATCTGTCGCATGCTCTGTACCGGAAGTTCCATTTCTACCATCATCTGTTGAGGTCGTAGTCTTACACTCGTCATCCTGAATCGCTTCATTTGATATTTGAACGGATTTAAATTTACTGTACTGCACGTCTGTGAATCTAGTGATGTTGATATTAGCGGACGTATTTTCACTATTTGTAATCTCGATATTGCTTCGATATTTAAGAACGACTGCATTCCCTGCCGCTGATTGGTCGTTTTGTTTGTCGCCCAGATGATTTGGAACTTCCGGTATTTTCCTTCGTCTTGGACCGCTGTGATAATAGCGCGAATTTTTACTTCTGTAAGCAATGGATGCTTTTAGTCGCTTACTTCTCCTTACCAATATTGATCGTAAAATTAAAGCATAGAGCGTGAATACTAGTAAGAACACGAGTAGAAACAATGATGCGTAAAACTTTTGGTATGCTTTTCTAAATTGGCGACTTAGAATCTTTTCATTTGGGTAACAATATCCGGTAAAATAAAACTTCACTTCGTTTGTTGAACTGCTTTCATTAGTCAATACTCCATTGGTGGTTCTCTGATATAATTGTACGGGCACATCACTGGTTTGGTAATCGCCTGCGGAATGGGTATCACTTATATTCCGAGCGTAATTGAGTTGAAATTTCGACTTCTGAAGAAGGTTAATGTTCGATGTTTTGTAGAGAAAGGACTCATTACTTACGTTGTCTAGTGGATATAATACTACGTGTCGTTGGTGATGAACCCCATACGCCAAACTAGTAATCAATCCCAACATTAAGGAAATAATGAGCAAAGCGAATATCGTCTTCTTGGCAAAGTTGATATTGAGAAACTTTAACCAAGGTCGACAAATACACACATATCTGTCAAACGCTATCGCTGTCATAATAAATGCACTCAGTGGTACGTTTGATGTCATGAAGAATTGATATATTTTACACAGAGCATCATTGTCGATCTTCTTGTAACGGTATTCAACAACAATCGTAAAAGGGATCAAGAACAGACACGTGACGAAATCAATCAGGGCCAATGCTAATATAAATACAGTCGACGTTGTTTTATCCTTCTTCTTAGAGAACACATATAACACAAAAGCGTTTCCTGTTGCTCCGACAATACTGAACACTGATAACATACACGTCACAACAATGATAGCAGGGAAGTCACTGGTGTTGGCGTATAAAAGTTCTCCGTTTTTGGTTTGATTTGTCATGATTACCTCTTCAAACATTGCTGGAATAAATGAAAAAAAATATTAATGACGTGTATAAAACTCTAAACACCAATAAACGAGCAATCATTTTAACCTACGTTAAGGGAAAGTTGCAAACCGACTAACATGAGTGCACATTTTGTCTTTACAATGTAGAGCATTTCGTTATTTCATGCTGAGAACATTTCTTCTTATTAAAATGGCAAGAATTGACAAAAATTCAATACTGAGACGTGGAAATACAAAGAAAGAGATTCATATGTTTAGACGAATGATTCTATTGGGTGTTTTGTGTTGTTCCAGGGATATTTTGTCCTTGAGAATCGTCGTGGTCAGATAATTTTTATTACGGTAATGATTGACTCAGTAACGAAGGCTGTCGGAGCCGGTGTATTTGTTTTGATTAACTATTACGTGGGTCATTGTGAGTTAGTGCCTGGTGTCTGCAATTATTCTTTTCGTGTTTCCGTATTCGATAGTTGTGCTAAGTGCTGCATTTCACAGTCCGAGTATTAAACATATAAATACCTAGATATAAGCATTCATGTAATAACAAATGACGAAACAATGTTCTCAAACACGTGTGATAACAAAACATGACGCTACCAGCTTTTGGCGCGAAATCGTCACGTCGTGATATGATAAAACGAATCCGCCATTCGTTCTTTTTGTGATCCACATTTCTTTAACTCGCCACGAAAACAAATTATTAAGCTCGCCAAAGGCTCACTTAATAATCATTGTTTTTTCTCTACTCTGTTGATACTATGTTGATTTTCAATGAAAATTCATGACGGATCCTATATGACTTTGTCTATTCAAATTAAATACACCCGTTTGTTACAAGCAACACAAAATTCGGATGTAATTGTTGCAAAATTTTAATACCAAAACAACGTATACGTGGTATAAAGTTACTATTGGGGAATGCAGCTGCACTCGCAATATCTCTCAGTGAAATACAAGACGAGGACCACCATTTAAGATTTGGGTGATCATGAATATATGGAAACATAAATAACTTTAATAACTTTGTCAGTTTTTAAGATATATTTGTTGTTATAATATTATGCCATAATTTATCATAAGCATGCCAGTTTTATTCAGGACATAAATCATTTTCAAATGTTACTTATTATTTTCTCAGTAGATATTTGAAGCATTTTCCTTAATTATGAAAAACAGCCTAAATCAGCAGCAAATGACGTCGTAAATTACCAATTAATTCCTTGCATTTTACCCATTGATGCTTCCAATTTGACATTGTATTATAGTCTTCAAATCAATTAAATATACTGGTTTTGTTTTATATAATCCTTCCTTCGGCTATTCCCATGATCAGAAAGCCAAGGGGTTAAAGTCCGTTTAGTGTAGGGGTCAAATTTAAATGTACTCTTCATCGACATTATTCCAGATCGCAATATTTCCTGGAATCACTGAAAATGTTTGGTAGCATCGATGACGTTTTGACTTCATACTAACATATTATGCATTTATTATCCATATCTTACAAAAACTTGGAGACTTAGGGTCAAACCACTACGTTATCATTAAATCTGACAAAGTTATTAATGTTACTCATGTTACCATATATTAATGATCACCCTGTAGAAGTACATCGTGTTTGATTAGGTCACCATAGTTAAGTCCGGTTAAGGCGTCATACGATATTTTCACTACAACGTTTCTTATGTCCAGAGTAAGATAACCCGAGTTAGTGTTCAGAGTTAAAACACGTGCTTTGTAATGAAATTATAACATACTGGTACATACTCCCTGAACATTGTCTATCGCCGGCACGAAATTGCCTTTTTGAATTTATAGTTCCGTCAAACCACAATATTGCAATCATTAATACTCAACAAAATTGAAAGTCTTATGCAAACACGCGTGCTATCGAATTATTACAAGCGGGAAATTAACATCAAATCGAACCAGCTAAATTATCCTTCCAGATATAAATAAAGTGTATAATATCAGCATATGTCACCGAAGTCGCTTAGATTATCGGTAACGTTAAGTGAACAAAGATGTCTATTGTACAGATGATGTGATTTACAGATTATGTGATGCTAGAATGCATTATTTTGGAAACGAATATTGCAAACTTCCTGATATATGTGACATACGATAAATGGATGTCTGTAGTGGCAATGACCAAAGTGTCAGACATTTTTGTCTCTATAGATATTTGAGGTAGTCAGTTGGAAAAGATTAGGTAATAACTAGGTTTCCCTAGCTGCTGATTCTGGTTTTATCGTATTGGACTATATTGTGCAGTCGTTGTACAAAGGTCATAACAAATCAGACATAAGTTACAAAACTTTCATGAATCAGAAGCAAACGGAAGGCGCGAAACTGAGCGCTCAACAACAAAAGCAACAGATTACAAATACAATAAAAAATCACCGAAATGGCAATGAAAAACTAAAACCTCATAAATAAATTCAAAATATCTACTAATGTCTTTCAAAGAAGCAAATGTTTTTTCGTTACCGTTCAAACAAAGTTGCAGATGACTTATAACCCCATTTTTTATACAAACGCCAAAATATCCGATGATCTGATACACATGCCTGTCGGATATTACTGCGAAGTCGCTTTCCATGCAACCTACAAAACAACACTTTCTCCATATATTCCGATTAATCACCCTCTCATAATTTATTATAAACTTTTTTCTGTCACCAGGAAAATGTGCAGTTAAGGAAGGGCTGCAAGTTGCACCACGTGTCCAATTACCAGTAATTGATTTTCCCTTTACAAATTGATAATAGCAATTAATGCGTAATACCAATAACTTATTTATGCATATGCCGAACACTATCAGGCGCATAAGTATCTGTAAATACGCCAATACACGACTGAATTCCGACTAGATAATGCACTTTGACTACTCGACTACTAAGTGTCTGAATTATCCCGTACGGAATAAAATGTTTTAAGATTCTACTGTAACCAAGATAAGGTAAGGTTAAAATTATCTCTACAGTGCATGTTTACTGTGTATGTATAGAGAATGTACCTTGAAGTCAGTCTAGCTTAAATCTCTAGGTACAACTGAAGTGAAACACTGTTCAAGAACCTTCACATATTTTTGGTGAAAACTACGATTGGATGAAGTAAAGTTCATATGAACATTACCCATACAGGGTGTGGTCAGATCCTGTATCAGTGTAAAGTAGTGGAATGTAGTATATGTCTGTTTTAAATGAGATTGGCTTAATGAAATTTTGAGTATGTTGTTTTAGATAGGCTGTTGCTCTTCATGGGACTATTCTGAATTGGTCGTACTGTAAATATCGTATAGCTGACAAACTAATAGACATGTACTGCTATACGATCGCCATATAGATACACTCAAAACATTTAGACAGTAAAAACGCCTCACCTGATACAAAGTCAGTTATCGCTTATAGTATTTGTTTTATTGAAAAATGGTTTATATGTGCGTGTTCATTGAGATGTCCTGCAAATAATTCAATTTAGAGTGTAAGAAAGATATACACGTACTTCATTATTATCGAGGATTTAGCTAGCGTCATCACAAAAGGCAAAATTGTGGGATTTTCAATACCGGCTATGTGCACCATTAATCCTAATATGCGGTATAACATTAATCTACATAGTATTTAAACTTTCCGTCACTTGTAAGAAGTTCACAATGTATGTACTTATGTTGAAACACAACAATCCCCTGACAAAAGTAGATATAATCATAACCAAAGTCGATAAAAGACGAATATTCATGCATTTAGACTGGCATTGAAAATCATCTTGTTTCAAGTTTTATTTGTAAATTCGCACGATTCAAAACCATCTTCTTTTTTTGAACAAGTTGAAATCTGGTTGGTCAGTTTTTGCGTAATAATACCTAAACTCATTATTACATGCATGTATACTTTTAGATGCTTTAAAAATATTATGACACGATTTACAAGTGTTTTTGACAAATTAAATTGGTCACATCATCTTTGACATATATGCACAGTAAGAGTAATGTCACGCACAGCCGGCATTGAAAATCCCACATTTCTGGCTGTAGTCAGTGCGCTTGCAGGATTCTCAGTAAATAACAAGATAGCATGAGGTAAAATGAGGCGTTTTTTATGTCTGTTAACAATGCCAAACGTTAGATAAAGTGCAACTTTTCGTAACATACATATGTATGTACGTTATTGTTAGCAATAATGACTGGTTGCATTATTTAGTACATTTCGCGGGTTTAGTGCAAAACTAAGGTACGTTCCTCTATAAATTTATGTACATTTTGTGTACCAGGTAGTTACCATAGTTTTGCACCAAACCCTCGATTAACAATCATACCATTGGTTCAATTAAGTAACTATGTCAATTTCTACTTTTTCAACTACGATACAAAAATGCTGCTTCCCTTGAATGTGCTATAACGGTGTTTTTAGTAAATGCACCAACCGCACGAATGACTTTTGTTGTGCCTTTCGTGTGCTGCTGTTTCTAATAGAAGCCAATCTTATTAAAAGTTGGGTTTCGGTCAAACAAGAAATAACGTCATAAAACATGGCATTTTATGAAGGTACTCGTTCAATATAGGAAATAGGAAATAACCAGAGAAACAAAATGAACAGAGGAAGTGATAATTTGTGAATACATACTTTAAGAAAGTGTGTTTCTAGAAAGGTCACATCATACATTTTGTAGATCTAGAGCAGGTAAAGATTGCTCTTCATTGAAAATCAAAAAACAAAAAAATGCACTGGTGTTTAACACCTAAACAAAGTTTAAGATTCAGACACATTACAAGATTTGATAATATGTGCCAAATACAAACAAACATAACTGTGAAATATGCATACTTAGGGTAGACTAAAAACATGGTACTGTTTCCCTGTACACACATACTAACCTAAATATTGTATATTATCAAGTTAAGAATAAAACATGTAGCCAGATTATTTGGATTAATTGATTATTAAGTCTATTTTCACTGATCTTAAGTTAACTAAAGAAAGTGTATACATTTATTGAAAACTTAAAAACATGCTTAAGCGGGCTCGATTTCAAGATTATGGGTTTTAAATGACCGGCCATTGTTTTTGGTTCATTCTGTCATTTTCTTGCATATATGACACTAACATATTATTTTAAGATTCTTATTACATAGCATCATGATTAAGCAATCAATGATGTACATCATGTATATGTATTGATATATCCTATTTATATAAACAACATGTTTAGCTTCCTGGTGTACAAATTCCGTATTCGTATATGGTAACTAATTACCCCACCCACTTCCAAAAATTTAGAAAATGTGATTTTTAATCTAGTGTGAAAACAATTCGAAGATCGAATATTTTGAGTTAAAAGTCGATAAGACCATCAATTTAATAAAAGAAAAAATATGGGTAACCAGACTTCTTTTTTGGCTATTAACCAAAAAGTACTAATTAAGCTTACATGTGCATAAATTAACCCAATTTGCATATTGGAATGAAATAATTTTTTGGAAAATGCTTTAAAATGTTCTTACTTTTTATTACTAAATCGTGTTCTACATAGTTAATATAAACAGATGAATTTGAACAATTGTATACTTTTTGTTGTGACTTATTGTACACCTATATATTCCACAAATGTGCCATTCACAACCCATTGTTCTTGCATTCAACAATAAAAGGTAAAACATGTGTACACTACTATAATGTTAATTGTCAGTAATAACATTTATATAATTATAGCAATTGGAACCAAATTTCATTTGTATTCGTATCTATTCTCATTTTGAATGTTCGCGCATGGGCACAAGGTAGCTCAAACCTCCTTAATTTAGTATCGGTGAAATTGAATTAAGTGTAAATAGATACATGTATAATTTTACTTATGCTAATTTTTAAAATTGTAGTATCGAAACTGTTGCCATTGTCATTTAAATGTGTACTTATGTATCGTTTACTACTACGTTGCAATTGTATTTGTATTGAAAACCACTGTTTATTATGTATAACATTATAATAAATAAAATATTACCTTATATATCCTTTAATATCTAGAACGCTCTGTAAAATACAAAATAAATATGAACTATACACGCATTATCACTACACCGTATCCCTGGCTAAATGCAATGACGCTAGCTATCAGAGAAAACAGAGTCTTACACTCCCCAAGTACTAATAGCATCGACAATATCAGAAACAACCAATCACTAGGCACTGAGACGCTCTTAGTTTGTCATTAACAAAACACTGGCTAGAGTAATAGGTACACGTATTGGGTCTAGTTATTTAGCCTGAATTATACAAAAACATGCTAAATGTAGCGTTGGCTTTGGTGTCACACAAAGTTGAGCATCTAGCTAAATTGAAACACCACGAACATTAAGCTGCTGTAATAACAATAACCTCCTTCATCGTAGTGGACTTATTCCTATATTGACAGACATAATGATGCTTTAAACGAGTGTAAAAATATACTCCCATTAATGATCAAGATTCTGGCATTATGTGCGGATATAGTGTGCATGCTTGTTTGTAAGATACAAAAAAAGCTTTATGATCGACAGCGAAATTACAAAAGGGTCCTATCCTGGGACTGGACGAAAGCTTGTCCCTTTGCTTGAGATGGATAGTTTCTCTTGTATGGGTCGCTAGGCTCTGCTGTAGTTGATGCTTGGCTTTGGTTTTTCTCGCGCTAAGGTTTTTTCAGTGGATTCTATGCCTGGTGGATCCGTTACCTGACTATATATGTAAATATAATCGAAGTTAGTGCTCATTAGATCATAGATTTGATTATTGGCAATGAGTTTATATTATATTAGAATTTTTCCAAGACACCAGTGGAGTAAACGGTGATAATTTTGATTATTATTTGCTTCGGTATAATTAATACAGATTCCTTTACCTCGTGATATTTCTATTCATTTTTTAAGGACAAAAAGTTCACTTTAATATTCATTTTGTTGTTCTTACTTATTTTCTAAGGTAAACGAATCTAATCTTACATAAGCAGTGGAATTACTTTTAGACACACATAGCTTTCGCTTTCCATAAATTCAGTATTTTGGGTATGATGAATACGTGTAGGTACCCCAACGTACTTGCACATCCGTTGTAGCAATGTATTGTGTGCTTGTGTTTCTTGTTGTGCCTTTCGTGTGCTGTTGTTTCTAATGAGTGGTGTCTTCCCTGTCCGATTGCTGACTCTCTTTTAAGACTACACAAATGTCCATGGTGATATAACAAGAATGAACACTTAATGGAACCTTAGCATCGCACTATCGTTTCTAACTGACTACCCCTGAAACTCTTTTGAGAAGAATCAGTCGGTGGTATTGGTAATTGCCAATACAGACACCCATGTACCGCCTTGTACATTTACCAGGAATATTGCAATTTTCGTTCCCAAAATGATGCATTCTATCATCCCATATTCTGTGAATCACATATTTTGGAAAATATGTTTTTTAATTCTGTCAACGTTATCATCGAACACAAATTCGATTAGTTATACTATTCAGACGATAGTTAAAGCAGACGCAAGCTCGTGGTACATACAACTAATACTACGATCTGTCGTAGCCGTACGAGAAAGTGTGACATTGTATCCTTATAAATAAGTTTAGGTGCCTCCGTAGCTCAGTGCTTAGTGTGCTTGCCGTCTAATCTGGCGACCTGGGTTCAAATCCGGGTGGAGGTACATATATATACCTGCCATGTTTCAGTAGAAATAAAGCAAATAAAGGCTATGTTTGTCATAAGTTTTATACAGACTGATGTATTTTTTGTTTATTGTGTAAGTAATTCTTTCTCCTTCTATTAATAATTTTCGACACCTCACTACGTTACCTTCTTTCTTCTTCTATTAATAATTTTCGACACCTCACTACGTTACCAAACGTCACGCGGATAAAACGATATATTGGACCATTTTGCTGGTTGTAAGTATAAAATTATAACTTGAGAAAACACGAAACTTTCGAAAAGTATTCTCTACTTATGGTAAAACAAACTGTCAATTTTTGTCTGGTTAGCGTGAAAAGTCCCTATTTTCATAAAAATAGGCTCATAATAATCGTATTGTGATGGCGATTTTAAGTACGTAACAATTTGTTAAAGAGACGTTCCCTATAACTTTGACCATTTAAATTTATTCAGGAATATTACGCATTAAATGAGAATCATTATTGCTTAAACTGTTCAAATTTTCAAATAAAAACTCCCTCTAATTACCGATAAAACTATGAAAACATATTTTCGTAACGAGCCAAAATAGGCATGATTTGTTTCCCTTTGACCATATAATAATGAATCGCTGAAAGCTATAAATTATTATTGGTGATTTAAATGAATTTTTGACATTATATGGACATATTTGCGCACACTTTCTTCTGACAACTTATGATAATTGATAGTGCTTTGTACATTTAGCTCATTTAATGTTATGGCAGAGAAAATATGCTAGTTATATGCCTCTTTAAGGAAGCGTATACACCAAGGTAGGTCGTATGAAAATTCTAGTATGATCATATAATATGCTTGTATCAATACAGTGATAAAACTCAACATATCATGATAATAACATGCTAGTTACCATTGTGTTAAAAATCACAATGAATACAGATCAAGTACATTATTTTTGTACTCCTGTAGAATAATATAGCATATGCCTTCATCGTATAAATATTACTTAATATGTCGTAAACACAAATACAATTGGTTTCTGCTTAAATGTTTCTCGTCTTGAATTCCCATGAGAGGGTATTACCAGTGTTAAATTCCCTAAATTTAACCTATTATCCTGAATACTGATTATAGGTTTGTGAGATATCATTCAAATTGATAATTAATGGGTATTAAGTGGATGCCAGAATTCTTGCTGAATTATCAGTATATTGTAACAAACTGAAGTACTTGTATTCCCATTAGCAATATATTTCTGAAGACAAAGTGTAATTGGAAATGCATAACTATATTGAAACAGCAGTCTACGAAATGCATGTAACATGGAAATACCTTGATAAAACCTTGTATAACAAAAACTTCGCAGAAGCATATATTGTCTGTTTCGAATTGTTAAAACAACTTACCCGTATCTAAGATAACATTCTGACGTAACATGATGACTGTATCACGGTCTGTATCCGAATAATGACTGCTAGGTCGGATAATAGCTGGCTGGATGATAATGGTGGCTAGGGCCCTGAATATCGACAATATAGACGCATGTTTATATGAAATTACTGTTTTACTATGATCCAAGGCGTACATTTTTCTGTCACTTTTGATATAGCAATGATTTATCAATACAACAGTACCTTTACCCTCAGAAATATCCATGGGAAAGGGTAGAAAATGACAAAACATCACCCAAAGTAAGCGATATTAACAGAAAACTGTTATATTTTTGCTTCGTACTTGATAATTCAACATTTGTTGTATACACTATATCGATGAAAAATAAAGACAAAGTATTGACAATTAATATGCCACCTCTCTTACCTCTCTAACATAAGCAATAAAGCCAAAAATCATGTTTTTGTGCAAGGTGTCTGTGATGAAGTGGATAATAGCGGCTACTTGGTATTAATAATTGGATAAGTATCTGGCTGTTGACGGATAATAGGCAGGCTTACTGTATTTTATATTAATGTGATAGCAATAATGGAAAATATTTATAAATATAGCGCTTTATATAACAAGCATCTAAAGCGCTTAGCACGCGAAAGTCAGCTAATTGAAAGTTCATTAAAAGTCTAAAATACAAATTCACTTGATTATCACTGATATGTAATTTTGAACAGATGTATTTTCAATGTTTTATGAAAGACTGTCAGAGAGTCAATGTGTTTCATATCCACAGAAATACCGTTCCATAAGGTGGCACACATTTGTCGAACCGCATTTCACCGTAATTATTGGTTCTTATTCTAGGAATGTTTAGCATAGCAGTGTCTGATCTTAAATACCTTATTGGCTGGTATTTACTAGTCATCTCATTCATACATATCTTTGCTTTTTCTGAGCTACTGACTTCTTTATAAACTGTATAAAAACCAATAGTATATGCATTTATATTGTATATATGCTCCACTTTAATACACTGGGTACACCCTCTATTTTTAAAACTGGATAAACCGTTACTTGGGAATGGTGACTTTCGGTTTGGACGGTGTAAATATCTGATTTTCTATCCAACAACTTTATTTCCAAAAGACCTCAACTAGCGCACCGTATGCCTTAAGAGTTGCTACGTATAGATTGGCATCATTTTCTTTTAAACGATTCCCCAATTAAACAAAATAGCCGATACCATTTTTTTATTTGAGAATTTGAATTTTGTAATGGCTTTTTTATTTAATCCGGGAATCTTTTCAAAGAAATTGATGACAACCTGAACGTGGCAACACTTAAGGCATACGGTGCACTAGTTGAGGTTTATGGATCACAAGTTAGTAGATAGAAAATCATTATTTACCTGATAACCACCCGTTTCCCAGCTCTAAAAATAGACGGTGTACCCAGTGTAATATAATAAGATAAAAATTATAATAATCTGATAGATATAATTATAATTATTATATACAGAATATAATTTATATACGATATGCTTAGCCCTAAATAGCACGACTGTGTTCGCTGACTACTGCAGTGGTACACTTAGCCTGAACACATTCATTTATGCATAACACAATTTATACTATATTATAGTGACTCTCCTTTATGTCAAATCAGAAATCGACATAAATATGGACTCGATACAGTGTAAAACATAATCAAACATAATTGCTTACGTTCCTCATATGCAGCATAAAGTAGGTCACTGACATTACCAGAAGAAATTCGTTTGCAATACTTAAGTAAATTACATATAGATCTAACATCTACATAAATGGGACATTCTAAAATCTCACCACACACAGCTTCATTGGTTGCTTTTTTGTGAACACAAAGAATCCTTTTCTTTAAAATTTAAATGCAACTTATCACTGTTCATATTTTCAAAATATTTTAATATTGTGTAATCTGGTTTTCTCAAAATAGCATTACTAGTATTAGGGCTTCCCCTGATCTCACTCTCATATAACAAGAATTAGTTTAAATATATATTAATATGTAATAAAAAAGATGTCAAATACAATCAACATTATAGAGTTGCGGACAAAACAAATTTTAGCTTTCAAATCCCTTTTTATCAAGACCTTCTTGACAATAACTTAAAGTACCAGAATATGCAAAAACTATACCATTAAAATGGTATTGTACATTTGAATTATTTCCACTTTTACAAAATTTCATACATGTATTAGTCTTAAGATTTACAGAAAGATGTAATTATTTTCATAATATACAGATAAGTTGTCCAAACAGTTTTATAAGCCTTTTGGTGGTGTATATGAAAGAAAATTAAATTTCAAAGAATATTCACTTGGTCATCATTTCTATCAAGAATAGAAGGCAATTCAGTTAAAAACAATTATAAAGGGTTGGAACTAAGATTTTCCCCTTGACGTAAGTGTCTCACATGTATTGGCACAAAAGACACATGTATTTGGGCCGTGGAGGAAGCGTTATAATTTTAGTTGGAGTCACATGTCTTTTATTTCTAACACTTATGCTGTTCTTGTGCTGACCTTCCATTTCCGATGGAATGATATCCAAGTAAGTTTTAGTCATTAAGCCATATTTGCCGCTTACATCGTTTAGTATTAATTCCTTATATTTAAGGCATGTGTTCTTATGTTGAAATTTCAGATGGCGAGTAATTTCCAGCAATTGTACTGAAATATATTTTCTAAGCCATAAGTTATATGACATTGTATAATTCGTAGTTTTGAACACTATCCAAGTAAACGAATAGTAGCCAGCTCATTATTTATTAAAATGTTGAAAGCATCCTGCCATTATCCGTCACGTAGCCACCATTATCCACTTCATCACAGACACCTTGCACAAAAACATGATTTTTGGCTTTATTGCTTATGTTAGAGAGGTAAGTGAGGTGGCATATTAATTGTCAATACTTTGTCTTTATTTTTCATCGATTTAGTGTATACAACAACTGTTGAATTATCAAGTACGAAGCAAAAGTATAACAGTTTTCAGTTAATATAGCTTACTTTGGGTGATGTTTTGTCATTTTTCTACCCTTTCCCATGGATATTTCTGAGGGTAAAAGTACTGTTGTATTGATAAATCATTGCTATATCAATAGTGACAGAAAAATGTACGCCTTGGATCATAGTAAAACAGTAATTTCATATAAACATGCGTCTCTATTGTCGATATTTAGGGCCCTAGCCAATCATTATCATCCAGCCAGCTATTATCCGACCTAGCAGTCATTATTCGGATACAGACCGTGTGTATATGATGACTGTATATGATGGCTGTATATGATGACTATGTGAATGATATGCATTTTGTTATTTTCTGTTTTCAATGTCATTGTTAGATCCTTACATGTCTAGAGTGACTCTGTGAATGATAAACTACATGTTCCCGTACATAACTTCCTAAGCAGAATAATGTGATAGCTTTGTTTATGTTCCATGTGGTATTTTCACGAAAGTCAATCTTTCTTTATTTCATATCTTGAACGCAGCTGTGACATTTAAACTGTACTCTTTGTGTTTTGCTTTAAGATTGGTCTCTTTATTAGTTCTTAGGAGAAACAAAACCACAATCATTGGCATCTAGTGACAATAACATGGTACTGTTTCTGACATTAAATAGGGTGTAGTGTCACGGACTTGAATATGTCGGCTAACATTCAAAAGTAATACGGACCGTTTGTACTTTATAATCTGTCAAGTGCATGTTTTGTTTTAGCTACTTGATATTTGACTGAACTTTTCTTGCGTAATGGTCATTGACCACCAGGTCTATAATATTACTATATTGAATTGACTGATATAAGGATAGGCAAGGGAATGTGTCAGTCTACCGGTGTTCCACTCAATAATCCGATATTTGACAATCAGCTGTATTTCATTCAAATAAGAAGGAAGTGTATACCTGTAAATACGTAAGCATATCCGTTAGATGCTATAGATAAACCATGTTTTTTTAGCCGTGACGGAAGGTTTCACTTTTTAGTCATGGTATGAGAATATACCTGGTTAAAATCTCTTTGCGCCATGGATTGGTTACTGTCATTGATCACATATATTGCATAAGCCTTATTACATAACCTATTTCTATCCTTTGAGGGCAAATCAACCTTCCTACATAAATAAGTCACGGCTAAAAAAACATGGTTTATCTATAATGACCTGCAAACATTTATAAGATGACTAACATTATTGGATAAGTCGTCAAAACATTAAGATTGCATCAATTCTTATCATTAAAAAAGGATCACATGTCCACAGTACAGGATTATAAAAACCCATATACGTACATAAACGTTAGTGAACAATCCTTCAACACATTCACAGTTTGTACATTTGTACTCCTGCAGCAGAATATAGAATGTGCCTTCATCGTATCTATCTTACTTAGGTCGTAAACACAAATATCATTGGTTTCTACTTAAACGTTTCTCGTCTTGTATTCCCATGAACTGTATTGCTAGTGTTATGTAACCTAATTGTTACGTATCATTATGAATACCGTTAACCGGTTTGTGAAATATCAGCCACATTGTATCGCTTTAAAGTATCTGAAATACTTCCTGGTACATTATCTGTATAGTTTAACATACTGAAGTACTTTTATTCCCATAAGCAATATATTTCAGGAGACAAAGTTGACTGGGAAATGCAGCACTCATCTTTAACAGCAGGATTATGAGAGGAGCAACAAGGAAACACCAACATAATATCCCAAGACAACAATGACAAGCATAAATATGGACACTTAAATATTACACCATGTAACTTAGCCGATACCATAACAAGATAACCTACACAGACATAATGCCAACTAAATCAGTCAAACAAAACTAGAAAAGGGGTCGTTTGATACATTTTTGTAAGTCCGTGTAACGCACCAGTCTCCTACACTCAGGTCTCCACAGCCCGGTGAGTCGCGGGGATATAGCAATATATACAATATACAATAACTACTATTTTTTTCCTTTCTGGTAGCACGGGCTGCACTGCCCGTTGCTTGTGTGGATTGTGTTCAGTGCTAACATAGCGGGATGTTAATTATTTCAGGGAATTTATTTATGTTTGCATATCCAGGGCTTTGCAGTTCATTTATGGCAACATGAAAACAAACAACCATGTTGGATGAAAGTGTCCAGCCCCAAAAGGATGCTGGACGTTTATTGTGTTTACATTAACTGAATCCATAAATGGAAAGTATCCAGCCCAAAATCGATGCTGGACGTTTATTTTGTATACATTAACTAAATCCATAAAAGGATATAACAAACAAGTTGGACACCACTATCTAACCAGGGGACCAGCTGGTGGGTATTTTTCCGGGTGTATGGCACCGATGGCAGGGATTGACCCTGGGATGGAAAAAGAAAAGTAAAAATGATAAACTAAACTATTGCCCGCCCTCCATTCTTTAAATTAGTGACTGCTATTAAAATGACTGATGCTGAGATTTGATGACATTTGACTATTTGTGTCGGGAATTTATTGTTATTGATTGGTCGTACCTTTTTCAACAGCATTATTTTGTTAAATGAAATACATGTACTTGAACAAAAAACATTGTATGATAGGCACACAGAAACACCTAGTATAATTATATTTGGAATGATTGAAATAAATTTAATGTCTAAGGTAACATTCTGACGTTTCATTATGTCACTATACGCACTTTATTCAGTTCTGCTCTTTATGGCATTGTAAGACCCGCACCTGTCTTAAATGACTTTGTTAGGGATACACTACGTGATTAATATGTTTCCGTGAGGATGAATACCAAAGCTAAATAACGTATGTACATGTAAAACTAAGTGATGTTTTTTACGAAACCCAATATTTGCTGGTTTCATAACGTTAACGCAGCTGTGATATTTAAATTGTTTGTTCGCTTTGCAACAAGCTTGGTCTCTTTATTAGTTCTTTATAAACAACGAGGGAGAAATAAAACCACAATCATTGGCATAAAAAGACCATAACATTGCACTGTTTCAGACATTGAATAGCGTGTAGGGTGATGGACTTGATTTCATTTTGTATTTTGCTAACATTCAAACGTTATACGGACATTATGGACTTGATTAAGCTGTCAGCTGCATGGATTGTTTTTGAACTATTTGATATTTGACTGAACAAAATGTAAAGGTTATCAATCACATATTAGTCAACATCCGGGAGTAAATAGCACAGCTTCACTTCGTGTATCCGGTAATTTGCATGATGATAAGTCAGGGATTGTCACTTGCAATACCTGCATGCCAAATTTTGTACTAGATAATTATAATTATATTCTGTTACATGTATTCGATTTACATAATATGTGTGTTTGTATTCGTATATCGCGACATAACTATAAGTTTTGCTTTGATTTTCACTATTATGTTTAAACGACTAGACAATCAAATCTTCAGTACTACTGAAGTGAATGAGTGAAAATATCCACAGTACGCTTTTTTGCGTAATGGCCATTGACATCGTGTGCTATGGCATTACTACATGTACGTGTATAAGTTGCCAAGCAACCAAAGAACATCACTAAAGGGTATGCCTTCGCGCCTGCGACTGGGAGACTGATTATGTTGTCAGTTCGAACGTTAGTTTCAACTTTATATAGCGTAATTTTGTACAACTAACATGTGTATCTTGTATAATCGTATATATCAAACAATAATGGGTGTTTTTAACAGAATAGTCACTAATGCTGTATTGTTTAGTTTCCTAGCAACAATTTTACCCGTATTTTATCAATTTGCTCGGCATATGTTCTTTGCGTTGTCATGGTATTCTAAAACCAATCTCTGAATTCACAATTTCTGCTCAGGAGGATTATGAATGTACAATATATCTAACGGAGTCCAGTGACCGTAATAGAAATACAAAAAATAACTTCGCTTATGAAAAACACAATGCGTTCTTTTGGGTGGGGTACAATTGTGGTCTCAATACCAACAAATAAAGTGACAATTTATAGTTCCATCAAGTATATTTCCTGTATTGGAGGAACAAATCAACCATAATTTAGTCTATCTGATAGATTAATGTATTACAAAATAAAAAATAATTTCGAAAATGTTCGATAAAACTTTATGTTTCCATAGCAACGCACAATTATGTTCCATAGACAGCGCGAACGCATGCCTTCGAGTTGTCTTCTTCGGTTGCCTGGCAACAAGAATCAAGTTTTCATAGCCAAAATTGGTATTCGTCATAACATCGATGAGATACCATATTTTACGATGATGTATAGACAATATATGAACACTTACTCTCCTCATCATTATTCACCAGCTCTCAGTTTTTCTTGACTGACCCTCGTATAATTATCCTCTTTTCTGAAAGGTTCATAAAGGTGCATTATGGACCGGAAATTATATGTTTGGTGAGTATTTGTTTCTTCAGTAAACAGTATTGATTTGGTATAGTGCGGTACTCGACAGCACTATATTACTTCGAATGCCAATGTGCATGTATTGCACTCACCAGTGTCAATACGTCGTTGGTAAAATATGACACGTGTATGTCGATCAAATTATGTTGAATGTCCTTAAATTCCATGTGTTTGTTTGATACGAGTTAAAGCAACCATGTGGCAGAAAAAAGAATTATTATAATAATTGTTATTTGGTATATTGAAGTTTTATACAACAATATGTCATGGTTTATTCAACCTTCGAGATCTAACCTATAATAACGTGTCTATTGCGCTGGTGACTGGATATTGATCTCCAATCCATTATTTGATAATCAATCATGCTAGTTAGAATATAGTGTTCATTTAGAAGGACGACCGTAATTCTACATAATATAAGAACATATGTTTGCAACCGTAAATACAACAGGATAGCCTTTCTTGAAAGCAATCGGTCAATACGTTGGTCACGCGGATCATTGATAATAATTAATCGAGATTAAATATATCTAATAATGTACATTCTATAAAACATAGCTTTCATATATAATTATTGATGTCACGTAGGCGAAACTACTGAAGAAAACGTTGACAAAGACTTAATTTTGCTAGCATTGACGTAGCTTTGGTATTTAAGATGTGACTTGCAGGCTTTCTATGAAATTTCTGTATTTTAATAAAAGACATACGAAAACACTTTGATAGATATTAATCTATAAATAATGTAGTGCACAGACAACCTTGAGCAACACAGTATCGGCGATATCTTATAGACATATGTTGCTTTCATAATACTATATAACAAAATAAGTCCATTAAATTTGTTTGGAACTGAAATTGAGACTGGCAAACACATTTCACTTTTAACTTAGTTAAAACAAACCAATAAAATCCTCATTTTTGTGTTAGTCCTCTCCGCGGACAAGTTACATCGACTGCCATTGCCGAGTGTTAGTGTAAAACGGTTTTTGAGATGGTTCAGATGGTAATAACGTTAACCACTGTCAGTGAAGCCTTCACTTAAAATTAAGGAGTAATCGTAACTTGAACTATCTAGGGTATACATTACTAAGACAGCGTTTTATGTATAGCTATGAACGTTATAGTATATGAGTGACAGCGGTTGTTGTGAGTGCGCGTGACAAAATGCTAAAATACGTGCGCATTCATTGGACTATGACAGTATATTGCGCAGGTTTTAATCTGATCTAGTCATGACCTTGGATTTGAACAATGTGCATGACAGAATGTGTAATATGGCAAGAATGTTCACATTAAATGATAACACTAACCATTGAAGGGATGTTGGAAATAATGACTGCAGGGACTTAATGGGATCAGCCATTAACTAAAATCTGAAGTTTGATTTATTATTATCGTAAGGTTTAATTTCAAATTCCTCACAAAAACGTTGAGAGCATGGCTTTCCTTCCTAGTAATTGCATTGCTTTAAAACTAATATTTCAATTTCAGCGTCAATACATCCTAGCAGATAGTGATATTTTGAAAGCTTATCAAAATCACTGCCGTGTTATATCCCCAGTCGGAATTGTCATGAGGCCGACACAAACAAGCATTATGACAGTCGTTTAAATGTACGAAACTTGGTAATCTTTATGATAACCTTTGCAATTAATACTATTGATTATTCAGTGAGTTGATGAGGTCATACATGCTAAGATTATTTGTTAGATACATTTCCAGACATAGTACATGTGTCTAGCACAATTTACCAACATATAAAAAACGATACTCGTATAAGCGGGAAACACAATGATAACGTTTCACCCGTGCAAACTACTGCTCACATGCACATTTGTTCCGTTCTTAAAGCACCATTATTTATCCATTTTATTGACAGTGTGCATCATAAATCACCAATGCTTCGATGCTAATTAAGGAGGTGATGTTACCAATTAGAATCATGGAGTAAATTTGAGCTCCCTGCAAATATTGACAGTTGTGTTAGGGAGATGTTAGGATACATTGCATTTAACACAACGGAATATAGATGTGTGGGAGCACAAGAACACCATTATTCATAATAAACATAATTAATAAAGACGATTTGGTAATATCAGAGAACAGACACTTGTCTTGACAAAAACGCCTTCATGTCAAGCTGAACATAGAACTGCACTCATATTTAAAATGTTGTATGTTCAGCAACATCATATTGAAACGCTACACTTACCCTAGAGTTAATACCAATACATATAGCGTTCTAACCGGCGTTATAGAGACTGATATGTGTTGGCTATATATTGGTACAGACTTACCAATCACACATAATAGAATCAAATTTGATCTAAAATAGTTATCAATCTTATAAGGTCGTGAGTAGTATACATTGTACTTGCGACCTTCTTATTATAAGCCAGTGGTATGCAAGTTGTAGTACGAACGAGTTATATACACGTATCAGTATAGTAATTTATATCACGACCTCACAATGAGAACATACTAGTAGCATTAGTAGTACAAATCAAGTACATTTGTACTAGTTCAGAATAAACTAAAGTATACATGTGTCATCATCGTATCTTTTATACCTATGTCGTTAACATAAACACAATTGGTTTCTACTAAAATGTTTCTCGTCTTGTATTCCCATGAGTGAGAGGTATTGTCGGTGTTCTATTTCTTAATTTTAACCTTTTATCCTGAATACCGGCAATATGTTTGTAAAATAGCAGCCAAATGTGTAATTGTTATTAAGTGGATGCAACAATTCCTGCTGAATTATCAGTACAGCGAAACAAGCTGAAGTAATTGTATTCCCATTAGCAATTAAGATGTGGCTTGTTGGCTTTCTGCGATATATCTGTAGCTCTATCATAAACATACGAAAACACTTTGTTAGATATTAATATATAAATAATGTAGTACACACAGACAACCCAAAGCTACACAGTTACGACATGTGTTGCTTTTATAATTGAATACAATAAGATAAATACATTAAATGGGTTTTTAACCGGAATTGCCACCCACAAACATATTTTACGGTAAGTTGAAATCAATTTATTCGACATGGTTTCGTTTCGTCTCCGCGGACAGGTCAAATGGACTGTCATTGCCGAACCCATAAGGTAAGTGACAACCATTATCTAACGGTTCTTAAAATAATTCAGATAGTGATAACACTACCCACTGTCAGAGATGTATGATTTCAAAAAGCAATAAGTAATTGTAACATTTTATCTAGGGTATGGATTGCTACAAAAGCGTTTAAGGTGTAGCCATTAATTTTAGGGTATAGTAGTGTCACTGGCTGAGGTGAGTGCACGTGACAAAATGCTCATAGACATATGTCTTGGAGTATGACTGTAATATGCGCTGGTTTAATTCGGATATAGTTGAGTCCTAAGATGTCGAGAATGTGCATGTACGAATTTATAACTGTACAAGAATTATTTTCATCAAATCATCGCAGAAGCCTCTGGTGAGATGTTGGGATAAATGACTCCAGGGACTAAATAGGACCAGCAAGACTATTAATCTTGGCTGTATGGACTTAAATCTGAGTTTGATTTATAATTAACTTTAGGTTAAATTTCAAATTCTTGAGAAAAATGAAAATAACCTTGATATCCTTCCTGATTATTAATTTGCTTTAAGACTGATATTTCAATTTCAGTGCACATACATCCTAACAGATAGACGGCAGTGATTTTGATATCACTAGTGATATTTTTAAAACTAATCAAAATCACCGCCGTGTAATATCTCCAGTGGGTTTAGTTCGGAGGCCGAAACAACCAAGTAACATGGCGATCATCTTTCTGCTGTATAGAACAGCTGTGCAATTAATATTAACGAGTATTCAGTATGTTGATCCAGGGTTATGAACACGAAGTCCATCTGTTACCAATGCCATAACCGTTTCCAAATGTACACACACATTAAATTGTTTCTTTCCTTGTAATGATGGTTTTCGTACATACCGGGTAGGTGTCCAATATCTATCTTATTTCGCGTAGAATAAGAATAGCTAATCACTACGCCTGTTACTGACCAATAGGTCAAAACGATATGATTTGATTGATTGTTATTACTCTTAAGTCAGATAATTCAATTTTGAATACCACCCTAAGGCTTTGTACGGACGAAGGGCAATTATATAGTGCAGTACATCTGTTGATGGATAAGCAACGGCACTCTAACATAAGGCACTGCTTTAAGTGGTACATAGTTCATAACATAATCCTTAAAACTGAACTTAGAAATAAAGCTTTATAATTATTATGTGAATCTTGTAAAGCCTTGAAGTGAAATTGTATTGCAAATGATTGCATGTAACTGTAAACAATTCAATTGCAAATAATGTCCAAACACGGTTCATTGTGGTATTAAATTCGCCGGCGATTTCTGTCTGACGATTGTACCAAGCCCAAATTACCAAAGTATTAAATATGACACTCGTTTCAGCTATGATCTGTCTACGAAAAACCGCATGTGAACATTTAACCTAAACCCAACAACTTCTAACATGCACACAAGTTTCGTTCTTCAAGCACCATTAGTTATCAACATTATTGATATTTTGCATCATAAATTGCCAAAAGGTCGTGGCCAATATAGGGGGAAATGTAACCAATTAAAATCATGGTGTAAAGTTTAGCTTTCAGTGAATATTAACAGTTACGTTAGGGAGATGTTAGGATACTGTAGTGGGCGCACACGAACACCATTATTCATCATTCTTTGTTTAGGACGAATTGGAAATATCTGAGAACAAACATGTGTCTTGAAAAACACACATTTCATGTCAAGATGAATACGACGCCGAACTTGTATATGAAATGCATATTTAGCAAACTCATACTGAACAACGACAATTATCATAGAGCTCATGCCAAAACGTATAATGTTCTTACAGACGTAATTGAGACAGTTGTATATTGTCTATAGATTGGTACAGACTTACAAATCACACTTTATGGAAGTTTTAAGTGAGAATACTTTAAGCCCTGAATATGTCGCGTCTTTATTGCACTATGTATTATATTTAATTATATCTTAGGACAGTGCCGTGCACAGTTCACAGCAAAAGACAGAGGGAAATGGAGGAAACTAGTTGCGGCCTTATGTCCCAAAGGGGACGAAGAGAATAGGTAGGTAGATACAATGCCATTGTAGTATCGGGTAAACGACACTAACTCATCACAAGCATTCTACAGACGCTACACAACACAAAGATGCACAAGACACAGTCAAAAACAACTTAAACCAATAACTCAAACAAATCTGCAACAAATGCCAGTCGACATAAACAAATCAAGTGCATGAACGCGCATGTGGAACGATCACAAGGACCACTCACAAACCAACATTAGCAGAAACAAAAACAGTGTACATGTGTATCCTTGTGTAGATTGCTTTTGCATTCTGAAAGTGAAGTATTGACATTGAAACATAACAACATATACGTCCTCGACATTGTGTAATGACAAATATGACATTAATTTTGACAAAGATATTGGTCTCCCTGTCGTCTTTGTGAGAGGGAAAAAAAGAAATCAGGAATCAAATATATTTTTTCCGAACAGCGAAAAATATTATCTAGTTTCAAGATTGCGTGTTTGAAATACTTAAATCACGAGCACATGGTATTTATTGCAGGACGCTGAAGTTATATTAAGTGTTCATTCCATTTCATACGAGATGATATCAACCTGATTGATGGTGTTGATCAATGTTATGATTATGTTTCTAAGGAAATCCTTTTTTATTGGTGAGCATCAATGAATTACTATTGCTTCACTTACATTACTAGGTAACCTTAATCGCTCATCTTAGTATTCATTATAAAGTATGTGTCCAGTGATAATTGCATACACAGTGTTGTGTGATCACATAATTTAACATGTAGACCATGTTTTGGTCTAAGATGGTGTACCGGTTGTCTTTTTGACCAAACCTCATAAATAGTATGTGAAACATGTGGTCTCTTATAAATACATATGTGTTCACAAGTAATTATTGATGGCTACAATGCGATTTGTACACTCTTTACTTCTTAAAGACTCTTAGTGTACTCACGATCCCGAAGAGCGAACCCTACCTCTAGGCCACCGCTACCCACAAGTTGACACGCCTTAGGAGGTTTAGGCGTTGTTCATCTAATGATCGATATTTTGATTTTGAATCAAATTAAAGCTTCTAAAATGGTTTTACATGGTAAAGTAATAAAAATGATACACGTAACGGAGCTCATGCTTGATATAAATGTTTTCAAATTGACGTACTCGTGTTAGTTCTTTCCATTGTTTGCATTTAAGGCAAAAGTTTACTTTAATATGTGTTGTGTTTTTTTACCTGCGGTGTGGTCCTACATTTAAGTACAACCAACTTTCGCTATCTCTCAATTTAGTATTTTGGGAATGATAAATCGGTACCCCAACAATTTTCACAGCTAGATGTATTAGAAAAATGTAGTGTGTGTATGAATGTTTGTTTTTGTGTATTTCGTGCGCTGTCGTTTCTAATGAGCAGTGTCTTCCCTGTCTGATGTCTTACTATCTTTTAGACTACATGTACCAATTGTGATGGAAAGGGAATCCACACTTAATGAAACCTCAGCATAAAACTATCATTTCCAACTGACTACCGCCATTATGTTAAGACGAATCATTCTGTGACATTGGTAATAATTACCATTATAGACACCCATTTACCGCCTTGTACATTTATCAGGAATATTGCAACGTATGCAATCTAGCATCGCATATTCTTTGAATTACATCACTTGAACAATTCGTTTTTTTATTCTCTCAACGTTACCATCGACCACACATTTAATCAGCTATACCATCCATATGTTTAAACAGTGGAACTAAACACTACGCTCTCTTTTAACCGCACTAGTATGTGTGACATTGTATTCCTATATTTAAGTTGTATACATATTTACTCGTTTTTTTGTTGATTATGCTCGTAATGCTTACTTTTTCTATTATTAATATTCGACACCTCACTGCATCTGCGGTTGAAAACGTCAAGAGGAAAATACGTTAATTCGCTGGTTGTTTGTACGAAATCGATGACTTGAGAAAACTGGAAAAGAAACTTCCGAAAAGTATTATCTACGTATGGTAAAGATAGCTGTTTCAATTTGGTATGTAACACTCTGAAAAGGTAGTAAGTACTACATGGCATGAAAGTTCTGGTTCTATGTACTTAATATGTCATAAAGAAAAGTACAATTGGTTTCTACTTGAATTTTTCTCGTCTTGTATTCTCATGAGAGGATATTGCCAGTGTTATGTTCCCTATGTTTAGCTTTATATCATGAATACCGGTAATAGGTTTGTGAGATATCATTCAAATTGAATATTAATTGGTATTAAGTGGATGCAAGAATTCCGGCTGAATTATCAGTATATTGTTACAAACTAAAGTACTTGTATTCCCAGTAGCTATACATTTCTGAAGACAAAGCGGACTTGTAAATGCTGCACTCAACCAAAATAGTAGGGTGCACGAGGCATAACACAATCATGATAATCATAATAGTACCCCCATTGCCGGTTGTTCGTGGGGTTTTGTTCAGCACCAAATTAGCAGGGCCATGGTTATTTCTTATTATTTCACTTGCTTAATGCAGGGGACCATTTTACGGGGATGTTAGCCGGGGTTTGCAAAAAAATCCCCTACCTGGTTCATAACCAATGTGACCACAAATCAATGGGACAATGCAAAATCAAGAGCAAACAATGTGCATCCTCCATCCATAATGAATTAGTGATCGCGGTTGAAATGACTGATGCTGAGATTAGATGACATTTGACTGGTTTTTGTGTCTGATAATTATTGTTATTGGTGGGTCTTACTGTATCACCAGACCTAACACTATTTAAAATATGTAATGCTGTACAGCGTGTATGTTAAATTGAAGGAAATATGGAATTACTTAAGCCAAAGCAACCACAATTATACCAGGTACTTTGTTTAATTACGTATGTTTCAATTTTATGAATATCTTCATATACTGGACCCAAAATGTATAAATTATGTATTGCTTATAATACTATTCAAGGCAGCAATATTGGCTTGGACATATTATTTAGCAACAGCATGATAAATGAAACACCTGTCCTTGACAAAATTTTGTATAGACAAAAAATTCATCAGAACATATATTTCTGTTTAGAATGGTTAAAATAAATTACCCGTATCCAAGATAACATTCTGACGTTTCATAATGGTACTATACGTGATTCTTTACTTTATGTATGTGATGGCTTTGTGAATGATATGCATTCCGTTATGTTCTAAATGTCATTGTAAGACCCTTACATGTCTAGAATAACTTTATGAATGATACACTTCATGATTTACATGTTTCCGTGTGTATAAATACCAATGTTAAATAAGGTATCGAGCATTATGAACAATACGATATGATAGTTTTGTTTATGTGCCATGTGGTGTCTTTCATGAAACACAATCTTTCCTGGTTTCATATCTTGAAAAAAAAGGTATGAGAAACTCCGACAGCTGTGATTTTTCAACAGTAAGTTGTGTGTTTTGCTACAAGATCTTACTCTTTATTTTGTCTGTATAAACTACTATGGAGAAAAAAACCAACTCAAGCTCAATGGCAAATAATGACATAAACATGGCTCTGTTTTGACATTGAATTGTGTGTAGGATTATTGCCATCATGTGCTATGGCATTACTATATTTGAGGATAGGCAAGGGGATGTGTCTCTTCAATACTCCGTTATTCGACAATCAGCTTCATTGCATTGAAATTGGAAGGAAGTGAATACCTAAAAAACCGTAAGAATATCAGTTAGATGCTAATGACCTGCGAAAATTAATTAGATGACGAACATAATTGAATAAGTTGTCAAAACATAGAAATGTTTAGATTTAATTTATTCTCCACAATAAAAAAGGCATTATGCCATCAGCGTGGTATGATTATTGACCACATATACAGTAGACGTACGTTTTAAACGTTGGTTTACAGATGTGAACATTTTAACAACACACACATTCCAGTAACACTAATTTAACTAGGAGACACTCGGGGAGTCTATTCATACCGCATATACAGTTCTTAGATGTGTTCTCCTTATTTCACGTTTGACGTGTCTCAGAGGCCTAGGATTTGTCCCAAATCATTCCCAGTTAAGAACATGACGTAGGTCAACACTGGCCTCATATATTGAATATTTGATTATTGCAATGTGCTAGAACAGTTGCGAGTTATTACTGAAAACGTTTTTATATCTATACTCGTGACAATTAACCTCTTTCAAGTTATATTCTACAATATATCATGGTTTATTCAACGTTCAAGAACTAAGCTATAATGACGTGTCTATTGTGCTGATGACTGGATGTTGATCTCAAATCCATTATTTGATAATCAATCATGCTAGTTAGAATATAGTGTTCATTTAGAAGGACGACCGTAATTCTACCACGAAAATAAGCAAATATGTTTGCAACCGTAAATACAACAGGATAGCCTTTGTTGAAAGCAATCGGTCAATACGTTGGCCACGCCGATCATTGATAATAATTTATCGAGATTAAATATATATAATAATGTACATTCTATAATACATAGCTTTCATATATAATTATTGATGTCACGTAGGCGAAACTACTGAAGAAAACGTTGACAGAGACTTAACATAAATGCTAGCATTGACGTAGCTTTGGTATTTAAGATGTGGCTTACAGGCTTTCTGTTAAATTTCTGTATCTCAATCAAAAAGATACAAAAACGATATTAATATATAAATACTGTAGTGCACAGACAACCTAGAGCGACACAGTATCGGCGGCATCTTATAGACATATGTTGCTTTCATAATACTATTTAACAAAATAAATCCATTAAATTTGTTTGGAACTGAAATTGCCACTGGTAAACACATTTCACTTTTAACTTAGTTAAAACAAACCAATGAATTCCTCATTTTTGTGTAAGTCCTCTCCTCGGACAAGTTACATCGACTACCATTGCCGAGTGTTAGTGTCAAACGGTTCTTGAGATGGTTCAGATGTTAATAACGTTAACCACTGGCAGTGAAGCCTTCACTTAAAATTAAGGAGTAATCGTAACTTGAACTATCTAGGGTATAAAGTACTAGAACAGCGTTTTAGGTATAGCTATAACCGTTATAGTACATGAGTGTCAGCGGTTGTTGTGAGTGCATGTAACAAAATGCTAAAATACGTGCGCATTCATTGGACTATGACAGTAATTTGTGCTGGTTTTATTCTGATCTAGTTGAGTCCTAAGATGTCGAGAATGTGCATGCACGAATGTGTAATTGTACACGGAGTATTCACATTAAACGAGAACACTAGCCTTCGGTGAGATGATGAAAAATAAATGTCTTCATGGACTTGATAGGACCAACGAAAACATTAATCTTGGCATTATTAACTTAAATCTGAAGACTGGTTTATTTTTATCGTTAGGTTAAATTTCAAATTCTTTACAAAAACATTGAGAGCATGGTTTTCCTTCCTAGTAATTGCATTGCTTAAAAACTGATATTTCAATTTCAGTGCTCATACATCCTTGCAGATAGTGATATTTAGAAAGCTTATCAATATCACTGCCGTGTAATATCCCCAGTCGGAATTGTCAGGAGGCCGACACAAACAAGCATTATGACGGTCATTTAAATGTACAATATTTGGTCATCTTTCTGATGTATATAACCTTTGCAATTAATACTATTGATTAGTCATTGAGTTGATGAGGTCATGCATGCTCAGATTATTTTTAATCAATGAAGATACATTTCCAGACATGGTACATGTGTCTAGCACAAATTACCAACATATAAAATAGGGGATACTCGTATAAGCTGGAAACCCAAAGATAACGTTTCACTCGTGCTAACCACTGCTTACATGCACACATGTTCCGTTCTTAAAGTACCATTATTTATCCATATTATTGTTTTTTTGCATCTTACATCGCTAATGCTTCGTGGCTATTTAAGTAAGTTATGTTACCAATTAGAATCATGGTGTAAATTTGAGCTCCCTGTGAATATTGACAGTTGCGTTAGGAGATGTTGGGATACTCTAGTGGGAGCACAAGAACACCATTATTCATTATTTTTGTTTAAGACGAATTGGTAATATCAGAAAACAGACATTTGTCTTGACAAAAACGCCTTCATGTCAAGCTGAATCTGGAACTACCCTCGTATATCAAACGTTGTAAATTCATCAACCTCATATTGAAACGACACAATTACCCTAGAGTTAATATTAATACATATAATGTTCTAACCGGCGTTATAGAGACTGATGTGTGTTGGCTATATAAGGGTACAGACTTACCAATCGCACTTTATGGAAGTTGTAAGGGTAAATATTATATGAAACGTTCTCCGGGAAAACCGGGCTTATTGACATATTAACAGTAGTAATTATGTAATAATATTTACAAATAGGTGTAAACTGAGAAAAAAACCATGTTCATTGATTTAATCGTAAGAAGTTGGAGAACTATCTTAAAATTTAAAATTTACTGAAAAATTATGAAAATAATACTTTTTAATACCAATTTTCGAAAACTACTCGAATTGAGAAAAACAAGGTGTTAGTGGTTAAAAACAGCATCTACTTACCACTTAAGCAAGCACTCACAATTTTGTCGTGTTTTATTAAAAGTAGAATATTTTTCTGAAATGTGACAAAAATATTAAAAAGTTTACGTCAAAAATTCATCAAATACTGGGTTTATGAAATGATTGTTAACGTTACGTCAAATAACGTGCGAATGACGTTTGCGACTTCACTAAGAAACATTACAGGAGTGGTTAGTTGCAAAGGTCGGCAAATTTAAGTAAAAATGCGTTCTAATTTTGAGAAAGTGTTCATTAGAGTATCTTCCTCTTAACGATTTATTATCATGGTTTTCGTTATTTTGTCACTAAGTCCGGTTTTCCTGGAGAACGGCTCATATGTAAGTTTTGGGCATGTAACTGTCTGGTATAAATAATAAAATGTGATATATTTAATAATATATTTTACGGCATTAACACTGAAATATCGGGTAAACGACACTAGAACATCACACGAATTATACAGACACATCACAACACCACAATGCACAACACACTCTCATAAACTCACACGAATAACTCAAAACAATCTTCAACAAAAGCCATCAGACATCAGCAAATAAAGCGCATGAACAGGCAAGTGTATGGACAAGTCACAGATCAACAGTCTTCCGGGCCATTTTGCAACATTACAACATACATGTATACGTCCTTGACATTGTGGAAGATCAAGTATGTCGTTATTGTTTACAAACATATCGGTATCACTGCCTTCTGTATGTAAGGGACAAAAACAAACTAGGAACCAAACGTAATTTCCCTGAACAGCGCAAAATATTATCCAGTTTCAAGATTGTGTTTCTACTAAAATGATTGTCGTCGTATAATCCCATGTGTGAGAGGTATTGACAGTGCTATATTCCTTAATTTTAACCTTTTATAATGAATACCGGCAATGTGTTTGTGAAATAGTAGCCATAGGTGTAATTGTTATTAAGTGGATGCAACAATATCTGCCGAATTATCAATACAGTGTAACAAGCTGAAATTACTGGGTTTTTTTCCATAAGCAATTAACATGTGACCTGTAGGCTTTCTGCGATATATCAGTAGCTCTATCAAGAACATACGCATACGAAAACACTTTGATAGATATTAATATATAAATAATGTTGTACACAGACAACCCAAAACTATACAGTTACGACGGCATCGTATAGACATGTGTTGCTTTTATAATTGAATACAACAAGATAAATACATTAAATGTGTTTTAAACTGGAATTGCCGTCTGGAAACACATTTTACTGTAACAAGTTGAAACTTTGTATGTGAATAAAGGAATGATGTAAATGTATAAGTGTGCGTTTCATTAATATCCATCATATAGTTTATCAGCAATATCGATCGTCCGGGTATTAAATGATCAACCCTCGTATCGGTCGTTAAATAGTAAAAATAGAAAACTTCAAAAACAATTTTTGGCTTAGGGTCCTTCTTTCTGTTCCTGTCTAATTATTGCACATGTTATGTTGCAATTGCGATGTCCAACATAATGCTTCCTCGAACTCAGTATCTTTCAATAGAACATGTATATTGTGTTATCTCTTGTTCTAGTCTTTCACTCGGTTCTTGCCCCGTGTAATTTGACTGACTAATGCGACAAACGCTCGGGGTGGGATTTCGGGTTTCTGTTAATTGTATACCGGCTGTTTTCATGTTGTACTCTGTTGTAGTTGTATTTGATGAGCTTTGTCCACCCCCTCCCTTTACAACACTGTGCAGTGTCGGTGTTTTTTTTTAATAGTCCTTGGAAGTTTATTTCGTCTGTCCACCGCCCACGCCCCTTTTTCATCCGTTGTATATTGCGGAGATGCTGGATGAGATCCTTTTTAATTAGGTCACTTCGCTGTTTGGTCACTATGATAAACATTTGTGGCATTATTATATATTTCCGCACTCTTTTTAATGTCCACCGCCCACCCTTTGATCACTATGGTCACTATGATAAACGTTTTTGGCATATATCATTTCGTTCTACATGTAGCTAGGCTAATTCCCCTCTTGTATTGTTTCCGTTGCCCCTTTTGCTGGGACAGTAACTTTTTAAATTAGGTCACTTTGCGTTTATGCCTTGTTTGGTCGCTGGGGTCATATCGTTGGTATATTCTGGGGCTATATGCATCTAGAAATATGTAATGTTAATTCCCGCCCTATTCCAACCTTGCCGATGATTTTAAAATAGGTCAAGTCGTAGTAGTGCCTCTTTAGGTCGTCTCATAACGTTAGGTCACTGTTCTTAGTGTTTTAAACTAGGTCATGTCCCGGAGTTGTTGTGCCTCATTTTGTCGCTTTGTGCTGTTGTGTCACAGTGCAGCGGGGCCATGGGGAACGTGCTTGAGTTTTAGCTTCGTTTGATTCGGTCTCATGCAGAAACCGCTATTCTATCATTGCTTTGTTAAATTGAGTCATCCTGAATTTTTTCGGCGGGGATTTGGATTTTATTGTTTCTTTGGTATATGTGAGGGTATTGCTCAGGGTACTTGTGTTGTGGTGTTTCTAATTTCTGTGCTCGGCTGGTAAGGATTTTCTCAGACTTTTTTTAAATGACTGATGCTGAGATTAGATGACATTTGACTATTTGGGTCTGATAATGTTCGTTAATGGTGGGTCTTAAAACCAGACCAAACAATTTTTACAACGACGCTGTACAAAGTAATGTCTGTCCATGACAAAACGTTGTATTGTAAAATGAAACGTATCTCCTTACAAAAACACTGTTTAGGCAAAAACTTCACAGAAACACATATTGTCAGTTTGGAATGATTGATATAACTTACCCGTTTCTAAGGTAACATTCTGACGTATCATTATGTCACTATACGCACTTTATTCTGTTCTGTTCTATTCTAAATGGCATTGTTAGACCCTTACTTGTCTAGAATGACTTGTGAAGGATACACTACGTGATTTATATGCTTCCGTGAAGATGAATACCAAAGCTAAATAACGTATGTAGAACTATGTGGTGTTTTTACGAAACCCGATATTTCCTGGTTTCATAACGTTAACGCAGCTGTGATATTAAAACTGTTTCTGTGCTTTGCTACAAGATCGGTCTCTTTATAAGTTCTATATAAACAACGAGGGAGAAATAAAACCGCAATCATTGCAATAAAGTGACCATAACATTGCTCTGTTTCAGACATTGTATAGCGTGTAGGGTGGCGGACTTGATTATATTGCTAACATTCAAACGTAATACGGACATTATAGCCTTAGTTAAGCTGTCAGCTGCAATGATTGTTTTTGAACTATTTGATATTTGACTGAACAAAATTTAAGGTTGTCAATCACATAATTGTCACAATCCGGGGAAAAATAGCAATGTTACTCGTCATGTATCCGGCAATTTGCGTGATGAAAAGTCAGGGGTTGTCACATGCAATACCTGCATGTCAAGTTTTGTACTAGATAATTATAATTATGTTCTGTTACATGTACCAAATCTACATCTGTGTGTTTGTCTTCGTATATCGCTTCCTGACTATATGTTTTGCTTTGATTTTCACGAGCATGTTTAAACGACTAGACAATCAAAATATTCAGTGCTATCTTTATGAACTACTGAAGTAAATGAGTGAAAATATCCAAAGTACGCCTTTCTTGCGTAATGATCATTGACATCATGTGCTATAGTATTACTACGTGTATATAAAGCTGTCTGGTATGAGGATAGGCAAGGGAATGTATCTGTCAACCAGCGTTCTACTCAATACTCTGTTATTTGACTACCTGCTATATTGCATTGAAATTAGAAGGAAGTGAATACCTAAAAATACGAAAGAATATCCGTTAGATGATATTGACCTGTGAAAATAAATTGGATAAGTTGTCAAATCATAGAAATGTTTAAATTTAATTTATTCTCCACACTGAATAAGCATTATGTCCTAAGCGTGGTATGATTAGAGAACCCATATACAGTATATGTAGTTAGTATATAATTCACAGATGTATTTACTTTATTATATGTTTGGTGTGCCTCAGAGGCCTAGCATTGTCATAAATCATTCCCAGTTACGCACATGGCATAGACCAATACTGGAAAACACATAGTGAGTAGTTGACTGTTGCAATGTACCGGAAGTATTATAGTTATTACAGAAAACGACCTGATATCTGCTCTCCAAATCCTAAGTGTGTCAATTTACCTTTGACTTTGATTTGCCACCATAAATAATTCTCGATTGATTCGAACGTTTGTTATCCCAAACCATTAGCACAAAAAATGCTGACAGGTTTTATATTTACATTTTTCACAAGGTATGAACCGGAAATTATATTTGAGGACATTGTTGGTCTCTGTTTTCCTCCGTTCTTTAAACATTATTGAGTTGGTATTATGCTACACTAAACATCACAATATTATTTCGAAAATGTCAATGTGAAAATAATGTACCCACCAGCTTCAAAACGTCGTTGGTAGAAAATGACACCAGCTGTTGTATATATAACAATATGCTCAGTATGTTTAACAATATATGTAATATATTGAGTTATGGCCTATGCCATGGTTTATTAAACCTTTGAGATCTAAGCTATAATGACGTGTCTATTGTGCTGGTGGCTAGATTTTGATCTGCAATCCATTATTTGATCATTATTAATAATCCTAGTTATTATGTATTGTTCATTTGAAAGGACGACCGTAATTCTACACGAATATATGTTTGCAATCGTAAATACAATTGGATTGCCATTGTTGAAAGTAATAGTTTTATACGTTGTTCACGCGATCATTGGTAATAACTAATCGAGAATAAATATATCTAATTATGTACATTCTATAAAACATAGTATTTGATAAATAACTATCGTAGTCACGTAGGCGAAACTTCTGAAGAAAACGTTGAGAAATACTTCACTTGAAAGCTAGCAATGACGTATCTTTGGTATTTAAGATGTGGCTTACAGGCCTTTTGGAATTGATCTGTAGCTCAATCAAGAGCATACGATGACACTTCGTTAGATATTTATAAAATGTTTATAAGTAAGTGTTTTCATAATGGCTTTGTAATTGGGCTGAAGACTTTCATATTAGCCTGAGGTCTGAAGCCCTATAACAAGACTATTACGAAAACACTAAAGTCTTAATTATTGACAATTTTATTAATTTACTATACACTTAGTGTGATATTACACTAAACAGATAATAAAGAAGAAATAAAAACAAACAATTAAAGGTTAAGAAAATTAGCGAACCCAAGCTTTTGATTTGATTATAGCTAAAATACTGGTTCGAAACGTTGCATATCCGACATTCTCTGCATTTTATGATTGTCACTACATTATTCATCAACAAAATACATTTATTCACGGTAGACCTGATTGGTTGACGTTAGTGTTGTCTTAATGCAATACAGGGGCCAATCGTTCGCCTACTCCTTCGGAAAATGCTCCTCCTGTTTAATTTGATTTCATTGTGATTCGAGTCGTCCGTTGATGGCTGTTGTCGGATTGCACAAAATTACTGTACTGTTTATATGCCGTCAAACCCGTATTACATATCGCATTTACTTCCTTTTTTATAAGTAATCGCAAAATCAGCACATTTCTTAAAAAGAACGTTTATTAAATCAATTTACCGAGATTGCGGCGATTTTTTTCCCGTGAGAAATACGGGTTTCATAACGGCTGAGCTAGACAGCCAAACAGAATACTCGAATCTCATAATGGCCGCTATTTTTCATAATGGCCGAGTTTTGTCTCAATAATGTCGAGGTATCGTTCATATCCATTTAATTTCTTTTGAACTGTACTTGCCACCAGCAAACACGTTTGTACATCTTTTGAAATCAAAACATTCAACATGTTTTCGATGGTACATGTATATAAGTGTCACCGGTTGCTATGAGTCCACGTGAAAAATTCTCAAATACGTATGCGTTGGTTTATGATAGTATATTGAGCAGGTTTTAATCTGATCTTGTCATGACATTGGCTTTGGACAATGTGCGTTCACGAATGTGTAATATGGCAAGGATTACTCACATTAAATGATAACACTAACCATTTGATGGATGTTGGAAATAATGACGGCAGGGAAGTAATGGGATCAGCAACAACATTAATCTTGGCATTATTAACTAAAATCTGAAGTTTGATTTATTATTATAGTAAGGTGTAATTTCAAATTCTTCACAAAAACGTTTAGAGCATGGTAATCCTTCCTAGTAATTGCATTGCTTTAAATCTGATATGTCAATTTTTGCTTCAATACTTCCTAGCAGATGGTGTTATTTTGAAAACTAATCAAAAACAATTGCCGTGTACTATCTCCAGTGGGTTTAGTTCGGAGTCCGACACAAACAAGCATTATGACGGTCGTTTAAAATGAACGAAACTTGGTCATCTTTTTGCTGTACATGTAAAAAACCTTTGCAAATAATACTATTGATTATTCGGTGAGTTGATGAGGTCATGCATGTATAGTTTATTTGTTATTAATGAAGATAAATTTCCAGACATGGTATATGTGTCTAGCACAAATTACCAACATATAAAATACGATATTCGTATAAGCGGGAAACCCAATGATAACGTTTCACGTGTTAACCACTGCTAATATGCACAAATATTCCGTTCTTAAAGCACCATTTTATTTATCCATATTATTGATATTGTGCATCATAAATCGCCAATGCTTCGTTGCTAATTAAGGAGGTGATGTTACCAATTAGACTTATGGTGTAAATTTGAGCTTCCTGCGAATATTGACAGTTGTGTTAGGGGGGTGATAGGATACTCTAGAGGGAGCACAAGAACCCCGTTATGCATCATTTTTGTTTAAGACGAATTTGTAATATCAGAGAACAGACATTTGTCTTGACAAAAACGCCTTCATGTCAAGCTGAATATGGAACTGCACTCGCACTCGTATATTGTTGTAAATTCAGCAACCTCATATTGAAACGCCACAATTACCCTAGAGTTAATACCAATACATAATATTATAATGTTCTAACCGGAGTTATAGAAACAGATGTATGTTGGCTATATATTGGTACAGACTTAACAATCACACATAATGGAATCATTTTGATTTGAAATATGTATTAATCTTATAAGGTCGTGAGTATTAAAAGTTCTTACAGCCTTCTTATTCTTAGCCAGCGGTATGCAAGTTCTAGTATGAATGAGTTATATAAACATATCAGTATAGTAATTTATATCAACATCTCACAATAAGAACATACTAAAATTAGTAGTACAAAACAAGTACATTTGTAACCGAGCAGAATATACTATGCATGTGTTTTCATCGTATCGTATCTTTCTTACTTACTTACTTACTGACATAAACACGATTGGTTTCTACTTAAATGTTTCTCGTCTTGTATTCCCATGAGTGAGACGTATTATCGGTGCTATATTCCTTAATTTTAACCTTTTATCCTCAATACTGGCAATAGGTTTGTAAAATAGCAGCCAAATGTGTAATTGCTATTAAGTGGATGTAACAATTCCTGCTGAATTATCAGTACAGTGTAACAAGCTGAAGTAATTGTATTCCCATTAGCAATTAAGATGTGGCTTGTAGGCTTTCTGCGATATTTCTGTAGCTCTATCAACAACATACGAAAACACTTTGGTAGATATTTATATATAAATAATGAAGTGCACAGACAACCCAAAGCTTTACAGTTACGACGGCATCGTAAAGACATGTGATGCTTTTATAATTGAATACAACAAAATCAATACATTAAATGGGTTTTTTACTGGAATTGCCGTCTGAAAACACATTTTACTGTAAGTTGAGATCATTTCCATCGACATGGTTTCGTTTCGTCTCCGCGGACAAGTCAAATGGACTGTCAATGACGACCCAGAGTGTAAGTGACCACCATAATCAAATTATGGGGTATGGATTACTACAAAGGCTATAGCTATGAATTTTACGGTATAGTAGGGTCACTGGCTGTCGTGAGTGCACGTGACAAAATGCTCATAGACATGTGTTTTGGAATATGACAAAACTACACTAAGCGGCACTTCTAACGCTGCCATTTATATATTTCAGTTTTCTTTAAAAGTCCTCAATTAATTGTTATGAAATTTGGCATACTTGAACATCAATATTTGACACAGTTTTTGGCGAATTTTCTGCTCGATTCGACAATTGACTATTGCACGATACGTCTTCAACTGACTCTATACTTATATTGAAAGTCGCATTTTTATCCCTCAATATCGCCCATCTGATTGTTATGTATGCGTGTAGATGTCCCTATTTCCTATAACGGTTGTGCATATCAACACTTTATTCGCTCATGGTTTTTTTTAAAGTTATTAACAATATTTACCAAAATGCTAGAAAACGAAAATTGTTGGTTTGCTGCAAAATATAGTGTTTTCCGTACCCATAGCGGGTCTGTTGAGAAAATACGATTCTTACGAGTAACGCAAGTTGCGCTCAATTTGAAATTTAAATTTAGGGTGACTAATTATTATATCAAAATTAATGAATTTAACTCTACTGCGTACTATTAACATTCGTTATTCAAAAGAAATGTGAATTTTACCATTTAAGTAGCACTATTTGAGGTTAAACGTTTATTGTAAGCGCATCTGCTTAATATTCAGACTATGAGCTGATTTTGAGGCGGTCTAAGCTTACCAACTGCTATTTTGATTACCTATGAAATAGTAACGTAGAGGAAATTTATGAATACTTTTATTGTGTACACTCATAACATAACACGAAGCTACGAAAAATAAAATATTGAAAATACTCAATTGACCCCTAATAAATACACTGTTTAATTTTGTGACTTTGTAATTTCGGGTGACGTAAATTACGCCTTTACCACGCATTTTCGTACACTCCAATTTCTGAATTAACATGTGCAGCAATAGGCAGATGCCTTAATGTAAAACTGGTCAAAATTTGATAAAGTTATCCCAAACAGTTTTCGAGATATCAAGAATAATCAAGTGGCAGCGTAAGAAGTGCCGCCGAGTGTATGCGCTGGTTTTATTCTGATCAAGTTGAGTCCTGAGATTTCGAAAATGTGCATGCACGAATGTGTAACTGTACAAAGATTATTCTCACCAAATCATACCAGAAGCCTCCGGTGAGATGTTGCGATAAATGACTCAAGGGACTAAATAGTACCAGCAACATTATTAATCTTGGCAGTATTGACTTAAATCTGAAGTTTGATTTATAGTTAACGTTAGGTTTAATTTCACATGCTTGACAAAAATGTAAATAACCTAGTTATCCTTCCTGGCTATTGCATTGCTTTAAAACTGATATTTCAATTTCAGGGCTCATACTTCCTTGCATATAGTTATATTTTGAAAACTAATCAAAATCACTGCCGTGTAATATCTCCAGACGGAATTGCCAGAGGCCGATAACACAATCGATACAGTGGTTGTTTAAAAATGTACACAAATTGGTCATCATTCTGCTGTATATAACCTTTGCAGTTAATATTAACGATCATTCAGTGTGTTGGTGATCCAGGGGTCACGCCTGTGAAGTTTATTTGTTATCAATGCAGATACCGTTACACATATTGTCGATTCAAAGATGTCTGTCAAAACCACCAGAATGTTCCATTTCAGAATAGCTAAATGCAGTAAGTATAACCACTACGCTTTAGGACCATAAGAGTTTTAATTATAAGTGTATTTATGATGGTAGAATTTAATCATGAGAAACCTGTAATAATCGACCGGGCTGAATGTTTGTTTACGCGGTTGTGACAGAGATCTTTGAATCAACTATACATTAAATTGTTTCTTTCCAAGTTATGCTGTCATCCGTACATACCGGGGTAGGTGTCCAATATCTATCTTATTTCACTTAGAATAAGAATAGCCAACCATAATGCCTGTTTCCTGACCAATAGTTCAAAATGATTTGGTTTGATTGATTGTTATTCCTCTTAAGTCAGATAATTCAATTCTGAATTCCATCATAATGTTTTGTTTGGACGACGGACTATTATATACTCGTAGTACATCTTTCGATGGATAAGCAGCGATACTCTACTGTACCCTGAGGCATCGCTATTTAGTGGTACACTGTTTCATAACATATTCCGTCACATTGAGCATATAAAGGAAACATGCAAGATTCACCCCGAGGCTATGGATAGTATTCAGAATTCAAATAAAAAAACATGTTTCATAATTAAGTTTTACATACAGGTATTATTAGGAATAAAGCTACTGTAAAATCATTTAATTTCCATCGGACAGAATTTCGTGGATTTGGTAAACATGACAGTTTCGACGGGTCCTTAATTCGTGGATTTTGCATTTCATGTGACAAAAACTAGGGCCAAAAGTAGTGTTGGGTTAGATTTGATTTCGAGGTTAAAGGTGTACCACAAATCCACGAAGTTTAATCTCCAGCGAAAATTAATGATTTTACAGTATATAATTTGAATCATGCATTGCCTTGGAATGAACTCTGAAATATTATTGCAAATGGTTGCATGGAATTTTAAGCAATTCTACAAATGATGTCCAAACTTCGTCGGCTATGACGATAGTACTAAGCCCAAATTACCAAAGTATAAAATATGATACTCGTTTCAGCTATGTTCTTTCTACGAGAACCCGAATGTGAACATTTCACCTAAACCCAGCAATTTCTAACATGCACACAAGTTTCGTTCTTCAAGCACTATTAGTTATCAACATTATGGATATTTTGCATCATAAATCACCAATATTTAGTTGCCCATATAGGAGGTGATGTTACCAATTAACACCATGGTGTAAATGTGAGCTTCCTGTGAATATTGACAGTTCAATTAAGGAGATATGACAATGCAGTTGACGCACAAGAACACCATTATACATCATTTTTGTTTATCTGAGTCTGAAATATGGTCACAGTAATTCAGAAATAGGACCACAGTAATTTTATAAATACGGCCATATTAATTCAGAAATATGGCCGCAGTTAAGTCATGTGTCAGAACCCAGTAAAATCATATTACATTGCCCCAGTTAATCATGAAAATTCCATACGTACAGGTATTACAAAAGTTACCGATGGAAAATCAGATAGTTACAATTACTTGAAAAAGTAGGACCAAACATTCTGAACTATTTACAGCGATATATAATAATAGTGTACCGTCTTTTTAGACACATGACCGCAGGGAAGGTTTAGCAAATGGAACAAAAGTGTCACCCGAGGTTTATTCTCACATACTGTCGTCCCATAAATGATTCGTGTAATTATTTAGAACAGCATGTTGAAAAAGGAGATAGCCATACATAAAATAACAGAAAGCATTCAAAAAGAAATTTCTTTTTAGTTAAAAAATTTAATTTTGAATTATTTCTTCCATTAGTTAGCGCAGAAATACATAACAAAAATAGAATAATGATTGTTTATGACAGCCACACAGCTTTCATTAGTAAACGAACGATATGAAAGCATTGACAATTATTAATAAGCAATTTTATTTAACAGGTAGTTGCTTATTTTTTACACTGCCTTGATTATTGTGACATACGTTCTGCGCGGACGGATACATTTTCATGACGCGACGTTTGTTCTGGTCCCCAGCTCACATTTCTAAAGTCTGTTTGGTTCGCGTACTATGCCGGGAAACTATTTACGCCCCTAGTCCAAAAACAACATTGACCCTAAACCTTATTCCAATACATATGATGATCAAAAAGACGTAACTGAGCAATTGTATATTGTCTATAGATTGGTACAGACTTAAAAATCACACTTTATGGAAGTAGTAAGGGAGAATACTATATACATGTATAAGCTTTGGGCATTTAACTGTAACGTCTGAATAATAAAATGTGATATATTTTATTATCTCTTACGGCATTAACATTGTAATATCGGATGAACGAAACAAAAACATAACACGAATTCTACAAACACTGCGCAACACCAAGATGCACAACACACAGATAAAAACTTAAACGAATAACTCATACAAATCTGCAACAAAGCCAGCCGACATAAACAAATTGAGCGCATGAAGACACACGGGCATCACAATGACAACTCACAAACCAACATTGGGAAGAAACTATAACAGTGTACTTGTATAACGTTTTGTAGATTGATTTTGTAATCTTAGCGTCAAGTATTGAATAACAGTCTTTCGGGCTATTTTTTAACATTACAACATACATGGATACGTTTTTGCCATTGTACAATGACAAATATGTCGTTAATTTTGACAAACATATCGGTCTATCTGCCTTCTGTGTGTGATGGACAAAAACAAACCACGACCCAAATGTAATTTCCCCGAACAGCACAAAATATTATCCAGTTTCAACCTTGCATGTTTGAAATACTTAAATCACGAGCACGTGGTATTTATTGCAGGACGTTGAAGTTATATTAAGTGTAATTCCATTCCAAACGACATGATATCAACATGATTGATGATGTTGATGTTTCGATTATGTTTCAAAGGAAACGTTATGCATTGCTACACCTTGTTCCAGACCAAGATGCCATACCGGTTTTCATTTTCACTAAATGTTTCATAAATAGTATGCTGAACGTGTGCACTCTTTTATATTGGTAACAAAGCGACCACAAAAGCTCCAGGGCACTGTTTTATTAAGGTACTTACGGAAGTCGTAAACTTACGTTCAAACTCAAATTCTGTGTATTTCCTTAACTACTGCAAATTTGGGACGGATAAGATTACAGCTCCATTTATCTCACTTTATAGTTGTAAACGTATGATAAAGAATTAAAATTTGATCGTAAGTTTAAAGCCACAATAAGGCTCCGGAACGACATATTTTCTATAGATAGAAAACACAATTTTTTTTACTGATTTGATAAATAATTACCACATCAAGCTATTAAAACACGCTCTTACTGTCATATATGTGAAATAATCTTCCCTTGAAGATCGACATAACGAGCCCGGTTTGTTTATAAATACGACGTTTAACACCATCTCCGTCACTTTCCGGAGACTACCGATAAATTTTCGCCAGTTTCTGATAACCAATAGCAATGGATGGATAGCACACATATTGATAACGTAGGGCGCACACTTTAACCCGGTATATACCAGTACCTTCCGGTATCGTATATAGTAGCCCGCTATTGACACCTAATCATGTTGTATATTGCTTTGTATATTGCCTTGTATATTGACATTAATCATGTTGAATGTATATTTGAAACATGCCAGAGGCGGGGGATTTACTATGCGTATGCAATACAGACGGTGCGAATGGCTGTGTGCAGTTGTATTAATTTCTCCGATAATTATTAGCTTTATATTTTCATGTACAGTAGAATCTACAATAAAATAATAATTGTTTACTTGTAAGTATATAAATCTGCATGTTCAATATACACGAATGTTGTGAGTTATTTAATTTTCATAAACACCTGTCAATCATTATGAAGATCAAAGAAACGCACAAACATGATCATATGAATGGAAAATTAAAATATATGTTATATCCACATGCCCTCAAATCTTTCTATGCATATGTATTTAATTGTAGCTAGCTACATTTTGTTTATTGTCTGATAAAACATAATCTGTAATAAAATATAAAAGCTAGATGTTTTTGTTTGTCCTTATAATTTTGTATCGCCGGCTTAGAATAAGAAGGTCGTAAGTGCCATATTTGAAATATATATCACAAGGCGCTTCTTATGAGTCTATTTTCATGAAAGCTTGTTAACCATAAGTACAGAGTAATTTGTCTGACAGATTTTCTTATTTTCTCAAAATATGATTTTGTTGATACTATCTTTTCATTCTAAGCCAGCGATATGTTATATATCATGGAGTTAATGTGCTTGTCTATATAATTCCATGATTATATTAAAAGATATATATTCATTCACACTTCTACACTTATCCGTTAATTGGATTATACCTAGCCATTTAATCAGGTTTCAGTCGTGATTAGACTACAATATGCCACGCAATATACAAAACAATATAGGCCTACAACAGGGTACCGGCAGATACCGGTGTACCGGGTTTTGTGCGTATACTGCCGATCATTGAAGAAATCTTCGGAATCGTTCGTAAAATGTAAACGTAAACACTATTTAGTATTTTGTACGGAGGACAAAATACTAAATAGCGTTTTCAGTTGATTTTTTCTCATAGAAGGAACAGCGACCAGAGGTCAGATATGGGCCCCTTCTTCACCATTTTAGTATAATTTAATATCTCAATATTTCAATATTCTTTGTAGATAGAAAAATAGTTGGTGTTCTACTCGCACATCACAGTACATCGGGACACTGTGTTGCAACCTATACTCTTAATTACACAAATGGACATACGCAGAGGTGTTACTGGGGTCTTAGGTTTGTCCATGTGCCTTGCAATTTAAAGCTTACGTGGAAATTGATACATAAACATATTTAAAAACAACAACAATTATTTCGGAAATTATGGCCCCAAACTGTCCATTTTTATAAGAAAGTGTTCTAGAACGCCCTATGAAACTATAAGAACTGCCTTTTTTTCGACGATTGAATCAAAGTATGCGGAATCAATCCAAAGTTTTAATTTGCAATTAAGGTTGTCTAGTATCATACTAAAAACAATGAGAGTAATTATTTTGACATTGAATGACTGTTAGAATATAGAATAGAATAGAATAGATTTTATTTGCATATTTAGTCCTGAAAAGGACTTTTTACAAAACAACAATAATACAACTGATTAAAAAGCATGGTGACAAATGGCGAGAAAGTATTCATATTATATGATATCAAACATAGAGAAAACGTTTATGTGTGTAACACGTCAGACAAATTTTGGCCCGGGTTCGGGAGAGACAATTTTATTATAAAATATAACACAACATTATAACATAACATTTAGTTATGTCACTCAGTTATGTTATTATAACTTTACGGATGAGGTATATATGCTCTTCAATTCCACCCTCACGGCGATATACAATGTATATCACCATGGAAGTGGAATTGAAGAGCACACGTACCATACATATACATTTATAACAGAAATAGTGCGAAAATTCAATGTAAGAAGAACAAACAAGTATACGTGCATAACAAAGACATACGTACAAAGACATGACATACATATACACTTAAACGAATTTCTAATTGGCCACCCTAAAAAATATCATATCATCTGATAAATTGTATCAATAAATCTTAGGCTGTGTTATTTGTTCATTCCACGCACTTACTTATCTATTTCTGGAAAGAAATGGCGTATTCATATACAAAATCATCCATGCGTAACGGTTGGTGCGAAAGTGCTTTTTGCACGTTGGCCTCGTGCGCAGCTTGGAAGAGTATCGTTTGTGGTATAAATTTGTTCCCTGTAGATCGACTTTTCTTTAAACACTATAATTTGTGAAAATGAGCCATGTGAAACGCGCGCATGACGTCAGATGCATGCATACATTGAACGAATTTCTGATTGGCCACGTGTTTTTATAAATTAGTTTTAAAAAATGCTTTTAGAAGAATGTAAATAATCGAAACCCCGATACTGTCCAATTGTATTGATGGAAAATATGTTTCTCGCGGTAGTTCGAGCTAAACCCCACGTTATTATAAATATCGCTTTTTACAAAAAGACGTTTTGACGTACATGTCTGGATTTTGGTGCTGGTACTCGTCATTCTAACGGCCTCAGCGCGCCCCGTATTACTTATTCTCGCCAGTATTAACATCTTTCATTAAGTCAATCGACAGAGAATACATTTTGGCTGATTTCAAAAATCAAACATGTCGGGCACGTGAACCACGTGCACGTAAGCTATTTTGCACTAACTGTTCCGCATGGATGATTTTATAAATGCATGCGTAATTTATTCCTTGAAATCGATAGATAAGTGCATGGAATGAAAACAACCACAATTTTAGAAACATTGACTGTATATATCGCATAATATAATATTTCTTTGGGTGGCCAATTAGAAATTCGTTTAAGTGTATATATAAATGTTCAACAGGGACTATGAAATGGGGCAGTGTAGTACCACAATAAACAAACATTTTTTTTTAATATAGCTCTATACACTTTAACCACTATTTCTAATTGATAACTTAGTGATATTCGTGTGCCACATTCATCAATCTATTCTATGACAAAATTTCGCAAATGCTTAAATACGTATTAAATGCTACACTATGTAAGTGGTGTGTTTTCATTGCCGCTCAGTGTACAATGTATTCGGCACATGGAAACACAAGCAAAATGAATAAGTTCTTTTGGTACAAATAGTTGTGGCAACGAATTAACTTATGTTCGTTGAAATTTCAACAACATGGTATCGGAGGCTGTCGTCGTCATTTTTCATGTGTTTTAGCTTAGTTTCGTTGGATCTAACAAGCAGTAAATAGCATATGTTGAATTTCCCTGATCTTGCCAATAAGCAATTCGTCTCGTATTTGCTAAACGATGTTTTATGGGATTTTTTCAAACCATGACAATTACAATTTCAATTCGACGTTATTTTCCTGTGCTAAGTTGTCGCTGGTTTATTGCGTTCGTTGTCTATGACTAAGCAAAAGTCGTTTATTAACTGAGAATCCAAATAAAGTAATCGGACCGAGGTAAAAAAGTGGCGGCTATTTATGTTGTCACTTGCTAGATATAGAAGATTGGTTGCTAAGAAACCAAGGATGGACTTAAAGATTTGTGATCTGTTTTTCAGTTTCAAAATGTGTCTACCGGAAGTTAAAGGTGAGAGTCAGGTCTGAAATGTACACACAAAACCGGAAATACCAGAAAAAGTCATTGACATTTAATGCTGAATCCGTATTAAAAATAGTACGTACAGGTAATCTTAAATGCGGATTTCCCGACGATGTGCCGCGGAGAAAACCCGCTATAAAGCCAGTGTTTGAGAAGTCAATATTACATTGTTCTGAAAGGGAAATAAATCAATATACAATATTAGCATGTAATTGCAATTCAATCTAGTCTTACGATATATACAGGGTGTCCCAAAACACGGGGACCTACCTTAAACCCTTATGACTCATTTATATTTTGATGAATTAAGCTGAAATTTTGTGAAAGTGTATATAAGAAATCCATTCTTCTAAAAAGAGCACTTGTTTAAATATGGTGCTTCAAATCAGGAGATGACGTCATCATTTTCACTATGGCAACATTTCACGTTATTTTTGCTTAATCACCTGAAAAGGGGCATTATAAGACAAGGGCATTTGTGTCAGGAAATTAAGTTTTAGAAAACAACATTTAAAGCCAAACGGGTGATCAAAATCTTGTTAAAATAAAACAAATATGACAAGAAAGAGCAAAACAGAGGAAAACGTGGCACGTTTACTGACCAAAGGGGGCGTGGAAAACCTTCCAAAATAGCATCAACAATCATTCAATGATTAAAAACATAAATATATTGTCAAGGACTATTACCGAACAAGCTTAGACTATAGAAAGGAGCAAAAGGTATAAAGTTTTATCCAAACAAACAGTTCATAGATATATTTTGGAGTAATTGTGTATGTCAGAAATTATAAAATTGTACCGTATGCTAGCAGAAAACTCTTCTTGCAATAAATCCGCAGCAAAACCAGGATATGTTTGCGAAATAGTACTGACATCTTACATCATAATTTTATTATCACAAGCCATATGACCTAAACATTACTCAAACTTGATCCCAATAGTGAACTTCTTTGCTGTACACAATGAACTAATGTATCACGAACCATAAACAATGATTTGGAGCATATAAGAAGATGTTTGAGGTCAGCAGGGAAATATATCTCATTGAATTCTGAAATCACTGCTTCAGTTTATGGTATTTTACTGAAACATGCGAATGTAAACATGGGAGGTAATTCTGGGTATTGAACAATATAATCACAACAGTGATGCTAGTATTCTGAACAGTGTTCTTCCCTATTTGTTTTGACATATAAATAGTGTGATATCTATAATTGAGAAAAAAGTTACAATTGTTTTTCCTAGGTCCCCGTTTTTTGGGACACCCTGTATTCTGCTGGTTTACAAATATCACGGCATGTAAAAGATACATAAGACACTTATTTAAATTATTGGAATTAGAGACGTTTGCGATTTTTATATTATCATACTGGTACCGCTTATATGTTTTCTTGGATTTAAGTAATGCTGTTTGTTTAATATCACGTTTCTTTCGATTTTCGCAGAAACGGGAAATACATGAAGGATGCAATGATTATATTTAATACTTAAACTGATTGCATACCTCACAGCATGCTGAAATAACTAAAATAATTTGCAGTAACTATTTGTTTTGACATTTGGGCTGTTTAATACTTCCTAGAAATTTGTTTGAAATCATTTTGGTGATTTTGCATCACAAGCAATGCGATTGTCTGTAGTCGAGTTATCGTTCTATGATGAAAGTTGAAGTCCCGTACGTGCAACTGTCAACTGCTTTCGGAAGAACCGTCAGGTTCTAAGAGAGTTATCAAGAACGAAATGTAATACTAGTATATAACTTAACATTGCCGTTTATAGTACGTATCTGTTAGCGTTTATGGTTGTATGTATGAGTAATTATTTAATCCCTTCGGTCAATGATAACCCATAAAAGTACAAGCGTTTAATTCGAAAAGGGTCCTGTGTTTTACTGAAGGGACAGTAAAGGGTCAGCAATAGAAGAGACAGTGTTGTGATACAAGGTATCAAGGTGCGCTGCCCTAGTTCTTTCTGAAGAGACACTTTAAGTCTTTAACATGCCCGGTCTATAGCACCGATACACCAGAGACCACTAGTACCTCTTGGTTGCCGATCAGTTCATCTCTAATTTAGTGGGTAACATTGAGAGGCGTTTCAGAAGTGACCAAATTCCCCATCTGAGGATCGAACCCGGAAGCTTTCAATTAGAATGCTATCCGCTCGACCACCTTGCCACCCGTTATGGTTAAAGCCTTTTCAATATCTATATGATGTTATAAATCGTACGTTCAGTCTGTTATCACTGATCAAAATGTTAATGATAAACACTAAAGTTCAAATAAACATTCCAAATCAAATAAACACTATTAGCATTAATCACATTCGCCAGTAAAACCATAATGTTTTTAATGTAAGGCACTCTTGTCCATCATAGCATCGTGTTGGGCTCAACCTTTTTGATGAGTTGTGGCCGTAGCCAAATAGTCTATTGCTTTCGTACTTGACATTGTCGGACGTAGTACCCCATGCACTATTAAGTATGGGTTTGAATCCAACTATGATATCAACGTTGGCTGTACAAAGGTTGGGGTAGTGGATTGCTGATGCTCTCCTTCAAGTTATGTTACAGATAAGCTGCGTATTGGGGTAATTACCCAATTAATGTTCTTAAAACCCAACTTGATTTTGAGAGGAGGGAGTAAGAAAAACAATAACAATTTGAAATACCCAAAACTAAAAGGATGATATAGTGAAAAATAGTACACAAAAGATCATTTACCCTATGAATTTAATGGAGTACTCAAATAAAATTTGTCAAAACCCAATCAAAATTGAAACAGGGGGGGGGGGGAGGGGGTAAAATACCCAATGGACTAAAATCTTATCTGTAGCTCTGAACAACTCTGAAATATACTTGTTCAACTTTAACAATATTATAAACATCATTTTAATTCTGCTTCAGACTTTCCCAGGTGACTGCTCTTTCTGCAATTTCCTATTCCATGAAATATAACACATATTTTTGTGATAATTGCGCGATTAAAATATTTCTATGGATTGATCGTGTTGGTATTAATTTCCGTTGATTCTAGACATTTAAAACAAACTTCACCACTCTTAGTATGTCCTACTGTTTATGATTTGGTGAAATGTTTCTATCATTTGCTGACTCGAAAAGAAAATCAGACAGGAAAGGCACCACTCTAAATATTCAGTCGAACACAGAACCCCCAAAAAATTACATTTCAAAGTTTCAGCGTATCAAGGACAAAAACTGACTTTCGATATCATTATAACATAGCGTTTTTAAAACAACTTCCTGTATTCAATAAAAGTTTAAATTCATAAGCTCGACAAATTGTTCACCCGATCAAGTGTGACATCTCGATCTACAGTCAAAGATCAAAGTTTGAACTTGAATTATCGCATGAAACAAAAGGAGTAATAAAAAGGCATTGACAGATAATGTATGTATCAATTCATGGTGTATATATTCTATGCAAAACTTTTGTTTCAGTCTAACTGGTGATTTTCGTTGTTTGACCCATTACAAACTGAAGACCCATCGTGTTGCACTGATATTGAACTGAGTAGTCGGTATCGTGTTGTTGTGTTTGTGAAATTCTCTAAAGTTTATACAGTGCTCGGCTTGCTTATCATTGTGGTGTCAGCATAATACGGATAGTTAAAGGGACTGCGTCACGTTTTGGCTTGTGCAAAAATAAAATGTCAAATATTTACTTTATTTTGGTATAGATGGTTGTATATCCCATAAACAAGCACGCTGGTATTAAATATGACTTGCGAAACATCAGTAATTGATAATTATTTAGTACGTTTACCTCCAAAATTGTATACCGTATTAATACGGTATAGAATTTAGACTAACCTCACTTCAGTTGTCTAACATTTTATTCACAAGTGGAAAAAAAAGAATTAAAAACGCAGCAACAACATTCGTTAACCTTCTATTATATAAATACATGATGTCGGCAAGAAAATATATAATGTTAAAAAAAAATTGCTCCATCTGTGACGCAGGCACTTTAATTAACATAGAAAATAGTCACATTGTACTAAAATGGCACGGTCGTACTATCATTAAAATCAAATTTGGCTTCAACAGGATGTTACAAATTCCCCTAACATCCGATACTTGCGTCGAGCGTAATGACGTCATCACATCCTGTTGATAAGAAGATATTCATGTACTACAGATAAGGCCATACCAAATCATTTCTTCGTTTAGCGTCCGTGAACGGATAGTTTGTGAAACATTGTGCTATTGCTTTCAATACTTATCATACGTTTTTACTATCATGTCCCAAATCACTAAACAGCAGTAGGTTTCACACTCACGGATTTTCAGAGTTTTTGCAGTTAGTTATTATGATTGACAAATAGTTATTATGATTGACAAATCTAGAAAGCCACATTTATTATGAGGAAGACATACGTCGAAAAAATAAACGTTATGTCTTGTTTCTTGAGGGCTTTGTTTTTGGTCACATGATAGCTTGATATGTTTTAGGATTACGAACTTAGGGGGTGCACTCAACGAAAATGACATTTGGTATGGCCTTACTTCGAATACTATAGTATAAAACAATAATTCCATAAGCAAAGTGAAATAGAATACGAAACAACATGTTGCGAATAGGCCTACGTTTAATATGTTTGTGGTGCCTCTATTGGAGTGACAATTCTGTTCAGGCTGTCAAAGATGGTGAAATAAATATCGGTTTATCAAGTGAATTAAAAGCTGAAATAGATAGGCAGGTTGCTAGTGTTGTATCAACACTCACTGAAAAATATGAAAATAGAATAAGTGAGATGGAAAACGAACTGAGAATACAGAAACTGTGGATTGATGAGTTGAAATCTAACGAAAGTTTAAATAAATACGCTTATGCTAAATGTCTCACTAACTGTGAAACTAATGCTGAAAAACTCAAGGAGGACACGGATAACTCCAGGGAGCCTTTTGCCGAGGACCTCACCACCGGGGAAAGATCAACACAGGGTCGGTCCACTCAACATGGAGTAGCTAAATCCCGTAATGGTATGTTTTGTTTTCTCAATCTCGATTTGTAGTTCACCAGTCCTGTTTTCTTTTATAGTTAATTCGAAGTAACTCATACATTAGATTTAGTAAATAAAGTGCCTTGTTTGTCCGTCCTTGTTGTAGATACAAGGTTTTCAGCACTTGTAAAGTAGACATAGGTCAGAAGTCAAATACAAACATGTTGACGAATTTATTTATACGAGATGGTCTATAACGTGCAGCTGTTTCCATAAAAGAGTATAAAGAATATTTAAATTCATTATGGCTTAAAAGATGAAATTAATAGTATCGGGGTTTTAGTAAGCAAGTACCAACTTAAAGTAAGTTAATACTTAGTTTATGGGGCCGCACATAAGGATTCTCAATATTCCTTGTCGGACTTAATAGAAAACACCGCGAACATGAGCCTAGTCAGGATAAAAGAGTACTTGATTTAGTATTTGTTTGTTTCAGGTGCAGGTCGCATCCAGCGTAATATTGATCAACGCCAAGTAGCATTTTCGGTTACAGGACACAGTGGAACTCATAACTGGGGACCACATGACGGTCTTCACTTCAACCAAGACGTGTTCCACCAAGGAGACCTGTTTACCGGTTACCGTCATTTGCCTGGAGGTTTCACGGCACCCGTTGCGGGAGTATACGTGTTTATGGTGACCTTACTAGCAGAACCAGAACCTGGAACATGGTGCTACATACAGGTCAACAATCGTTCTGTAGCTAGACTTTACACCCAGGGCAACACGTCGTCACAAACTGTCATTGTAGCGTTAAAGCTTTGGGACTGGGTAGCCATCCGTAGTACCGCCAACAGCAGACGTGTGTTTGGTGGCAATTATAGTTCATTTTCTGGCTTTTTGCTGTACGAAGACACCTCACCTAGTGCTGTTGTTGGATAAAAATGTCAGCCTTACAAATAGTCTTTGTCGTTTATCTTTTGTTTAGTTTGCATTCTTATACTTAAAGCCACATTTTGTTCCCACAATGTTTTGCCAATCAACCATTAAATATACTGAGCGTCAACAGTTTTGCGAGCAAATTCAAAAAAATTAAATTGTAAACTCGAAAGAACTTTTTACTAACATTGTCCATTTGTGCACGCGTAGTGTTCATGTAGAACCCATTTCCGTTGACGTCTGTTACGCTTGAATGATCACACCATCACGATATATCTATAAAAATTGTCTATAAAACATCTATCCAAGCGTAAAAAATTAGGGCTTTTTATTTTCGGCTATACTTTCACTTCCAATTTACTTGTTACATGTCTGAGATACAAATTCACAAATGGTTAGTCATATTAGATAGCAATGTTCGCCTAATGTGATGACAAAATGATAATAATGAACATTATCGTGTATATAAGAGTCTAGAGGCTGACGTTCACAAAAAATACTTTTAGGCTAGTGGCAGAGGGGTGCTTTTTGGTCGGATAGCCCTCCCCATGGTAGAGCATTTCACAACCTGCTTTTTTATTGTAGAGGGGGGTATTGTGCGTTGGAAAATGATGGTTGTGAATCTTGGATCAATGAAGGTCATTATGAAAATCGACATTTTATGTTTGTTTTTCAGTGTTTTTTGAGGCAATTTTACGACATATTTTGTCCATGTACAGAACAAGACAGATACCATTTTACTCAGGAAAAACAATACACATGCATACATTGGCGAGAAGTTGGGACAAATGACTGCAGGGATTTATTATAAATGTTAGGTTTAATTTCACATTCTTGAAAAAATAATTTCATTCCTAGTAATTGCATTGCATTTAAACTGATATGTCAATATAGTGATATTTTGAAAACTAAACCAAATCCCTGCCGTGTAATATCCCCACGTATTAATCTTCACGATTCAGTGGTTAGTCATTTCTCTATTTCACATTAAAAATACGCTGTTTGAACGAGAGTGCGTGTATTTTAATAATTGCACAATCTCTTTTGCAATAGAAACAAATCCACCGCACTGCCATCGAACCATTCTGGTTCACCGGAGTATTAACCAAGGACCACTTGTGTATGAAGATGTTACAGAACATGGTGTGTACGTAAAACATTACTTGTCATCGTGATCACTGGGTACACCGTCTATTTTTAGAACTGAAAAATCCGTTACTTGGGATGGCTTTTTAGTAAAATAATTATAAAGTAAATACTTGATTTCCTATCCATCACATTGTGGTCGTCAAAAAAACTGGAACCATTTTTCAGAGATGTTGTGTTCCGAATAAACCGCTTTCAACTGCTATCAACAAATTCCGAACACATGTCATCTAACCCCAGTATACGTATTAGACATCAGTACTTAAACTATTCATTCATTCGTTCGTTCGTTCGTTCGTTCGTTCGTTCGTTCGTTCGTTCGTTCGTTCGTTCGTTCGTTCGTTCGTTCGTTCGTACGTTCGTTCGTTGGTTCGTTCGTTCGCTCGCTCACTAACGCACTCACGCACTCACTCATGCACGCACTCACTAACGCACTCACGCACTCACGCACTCACGCACTCACGCACTCACGCACTCACTCACCTGCCGAAGCTCACTTAGTTGAATTTGGAGTACAGTGCAAAGGCAAAAACATTGCACAGTGGGACATAGGCTTACCGGAAATGAAATTCTGAAAGTAGTTAAAAAGTGAATTCTTTAAGTAATCTTAGTCTTTGCATTGATGTGACTTGGGGAACTTAGTCGGGTCTTGGCTGCGTTCCATTCGGTCTCTACAGATTACCGCTATGTTGTAATTTCTTTGTAAAATTGGGTCATCCTGCATTTGTGCGGCGGCGGGGACTTATTAATTTAATTGTTTCTTTGGCATATGTATGGGTATTGCTTCTTGAAGTTGTGTTGTGGTGTTACTGATTCCTGTGCTCGGTTGGTTAAGTTGAATGCCGCCTTCCCTGTCCGATTTCATCATTTCTGTTTTTAAATTGTACTTAATAAGCTAAGCCGCTGCCAAATCGTAATAATTATGAATATGATATATACTAACCTCAATATTCGCATATCAATTTTTCAACCCTGTCCAATATTCGGCAACGAAAAATATGCAAGTGAATTTGTGCCTCAAACTAGATTGTAAGAAAATGTCGCATTTGTTTGCAGTTTCTGACCTTACACTGATTGTAATTGACAGCCTGTCAGAACATATATCTCAATACTGATTGCAAATATAGTGTTATCATTTACAGAACAAGTCTCCACAAATTGCTCTCAACGAGGCGGAAAAGTTAGTTGTCAATGTTGCTTGTTTGATGATGGACTGAATTCACAAATATAGCTGGGTATCAATAGGCGATGTTTAAAGTGGCAGTACTAATGTTAGTCAGATTTAAATGAACTTGCATTATTCCAAGTCCATATTTGAGCACATAATCGCATTCTGTTTCAACGTATATTGTATTGATATTTTATAATGATACAGAGTGTTTCAAAACAGTTGTTGGACTGTCGTGAGTTAATTTAAATATCGCTGGCTTAGAGTGATAAGGTCGTAACTACAAAATCAATATTATATTTTTAGAAAACAAGCAAAAACTGTCTGAAAACTATCTTTAAGTATGGAAAACCAACTCTTTGGACTTCAGTAAGGTCAACATTGCAAGTTCCGATTTTTATGAAAATAGGCTCATAAGGAAACCTTAAAATGCAGATGTCAAATATGTATCAGTCTTATAAGTTCATAAGTAGAACTAACGACCTTCTCATTCTAAGCAAGCGATATATATAAAGTTCTTGTTGGGTGAAATATTTAACATAAAACACAGTTGAACGAGAAAATTTCAAAATTGTATTCCTTATAAAACAGTACAGCATGGCTTTACAAATCTGTCTTTCATGTGCATTTTCATAAATGTCTTATTTATATATGACGTCTATTTTGATTATTGTAATAATGGCGTCGTCATGTTTTCTGAAATTATCTTATTTAGCTAATGAGTGCCATTATAAATCCTCATTTTGTTGACCATTTAAATGCTAACATACATGTCAGTTTATACCTTTGACAATATGCGTCGATACCCTAAATAACAAACGTATAATTAATTTAATTTAGGTTGTGGTGACATCAGAAAACGTGACGATGTCGCTAGTTACAATGTCTGTATTAAATTTTGTATCATTCTTTGTCAATGATACAGTTATATCCGATTTGGGACTATTATTATTGTCTTAAAGTCCAATTAAGTCTTAAACTGCTATATTAGTAAGCTATAACTGTGTAAACTCTCTGCAAAATGATGAAAGTTGAGCACTTTAATTGATTCCCAAATGTGAAAAAACACCATAAGATGGAAGAAAGTGTAATAAATTATCCAGATAGTAAGTTGACAAAATGACAATTTGTAAACAATAAAATGCGTGATTTAAAGTCTAAGGTCAGCCTTTCTAAATTGAGTATTTTGTTTACCATACAATTTGCTAAATACGATATATGGTTTACTATTTCGACAGCTACAGTTAACATTCTATCATCGAGTATTGGTCATTTGTTAAGATACAGACTAATGGTTCCATAATTCAATGTATGTTATGGATGACCGGACAAAAGTTGTGGGAGCATTAATGTGACTTTAACAAGTTATGTTAACAACAACGAGTTTTATAACAGAGTGTTTATTAGGCAACAAAGTACAACAAACTAGCAGGTATTTGAAAACACAGAAAGACACGACAGCATTATACCCATGCCATTTAACATGCTTCGAAATAAAACTGCATTTATTAAGGTAAAATATAATAGAATTACACTTAAACACCGCCTTAATTATACTCAACGTTCTGGTCCAGTCGGTCTTTAAATTCAACCAGAGACATCGGATAACAGATATAAAAAGTGGCTTCTATAACCTACATATTATCACCCGTGTGGGTGACATATTCCTCTTTATAGACCACTTAGTTACAAATCAACTTACATAGTTTTATTCCTATCATTGCTTTTTATTCATCTTTTCAGGGTAAAATATATTCAATATGAAAAGTCTTCAACGACAGGATGACACAACATGTGTCCACAAGTATATTGTTTAGAATATTAAGGCTTTCCTAAATGAAATGTACGTATAGTCTTTCTGCCAGTAATTGTCGAGGTAAAGTTGATATAAGTTTTCACATGCGTGTTATTTCGAGGGCTTGTTCACCAACGCTATAGGTTAAAACTCAGACTTGGACTTAATATTGCCAATTGTTCTACTTACTCTCATGTTCTTATAAATGCACCGATTTTGGTGTAAATGGATATGCATATTCAATTGATAACATGGCTAAATGTTTTTGAAAACAAATGGTAATTTTGTCAATTTTAAGTCTAAGTCTGAGTTTCAGTCTTATAACTTTGGATTATTAGGCCCCTGAAATAACACCAAATTAGCTGTCTGTCGGTGTCATCTTTAGTCTCTAAATCAACATCAATAGTATCAGGAAACTTTAATAGACGCATAGGTTTCCATTGTCTACGTTAGTGGTTTTCCAGTTTACTCTTCATTAGTATTGTCATGCTGGCATTAGATGGTCGTATGTCGTTTATGGTCTGTTAGGTGATACTGAATTGTTCTTTGGAAGGCCGGCAGTGGTTTTCTGCAGAAGTTTCTTCAACGTACCCACTGCAAATAAATAATTACATCGTTTAAATACCATGCTCAACGTAATTAGTACGCTGTTTTCACTCCACGTGGATCTGACAAATAGAAACATATTTCAAGTACGAATATCATGAAATGTAATGTTCTATGGTAGATATAAGTATCCGTTATGAATTTTATTTGGAGATTGACACTTCTTAAACGAGTCTTTAGGAAACCTACATACTATGTAAGGGTCTGCCTCACAGATGGGGCTAATTTATTAAGTATTTATATAATAGAACATCGTTGACTGTTGCTTTAAGAAATATTTATTGCAAATAATCGATTTTAACCACTTTCAACATCGCGCACACCAGTGTGTTTTTCCTTATAAACACAGCGTAATTTTTCCTTTCAACATGATTTTTGAGTAACATTCTTCACTAGATCGGCAATTTAAATAAGAGTAGTTTAAAATTCTATACCCAAAAAATGTACCGTATTAATACGGTATATAAATTTGGAGGTAAAATACTTAAATAATTACAAAATTCTGATGCTTCACAAGTTATATTTTATATCAGTGTGCTTGTTTATTGGATATACAGGCATCTATGCCAAAATACAGTGAATACTTAACAATTTTATTTGATTTTTGCTATACGCTTAAACGTGACACAGTCCCTTTAAGTGAACCTGTGGTGTTTAATATGTTGATCCCAAAGATAGAATCATCAAATCCGAATTCAAATTTACAGACAAATATCAACACAAGTTATGGGTAGGCTAGCCTATCAATACTGGACGAAAGGACTAACACGGAGATGCATATTAAGACATGTACCAGAGGGAACATTACATAGCGTATATTATTCACTTAATATTTGGTCTATTTTAGCAAGATCTTTTAAAAATCTCTTTAATCTTATTTTCGACTGTACAGGTACACTTACTTAGTTTGCGCATTTTATCTGCCAAATTAGCTGCTTTACTAGCGATGCCTGATTTCACAGGTTTGCTGTTGTTATTGTTGTTATTATTATTGTTGTTGTTGTTATTGTTGTTGATTTGAGAATACTGATTCCTACTACTTCGTGGCCCCACCGGTTTCGTCTGTGGGCGATTTTGCGTTGGCATTGAGGAAAACCTTCGTGTTGACTGCTTAGTATTTTGTGGTTGCATTTTCTGTTCAGGTTGCACTATGGTGCTGTAACTTGGTGGTGACCTTTGCTGGTTCGTATTTTTCTGGACTATTGTGGGATTTTGTTGATTCTTCCACGCCGGTGGTGACCTTTGCTGGTTTGTATTTTTCTGGACTGTTGTGGGATTTTGTTGATTCTTCCACGCCGGTGGTGACCTTTGCTGGTTTGTATTTTTCTGGACTGTTGTGGCATTTTGTTGATTCTTCCACGCCGGTGGTGACCTTTGCTGGTTTGTATTTTTCTGGACTGTTGTGGGATTTTGTTGATTCTTCCACGCCGGTGGTGACCTTTGTTGGTTTGTATTTTTCTGGACTGGTGTGGGATTTTGTTGATTCTTCCACGCCGGCTGAGAGCTTTGTTGATTTGTTTCTTTCTGAGCTACAGTGTTGTACTGTTGTGTTTCCCATGCCGGTTGTGTTCTTTGTTGGTTAGGTTTTTGCAGTTCCATCGTGGGATATCGTTGTTTCTCCCATGGCGGTGGCGATCTCTGCTGCTGTGTATCCTTCTGAACTACAGTAGAGTATTGTGTTTTCTCCCACGCCGGAGGAGGCGCTGACTGAGGATTCGTTTCATACACCGGGAATGCCTGTCGCATTGATGGCTCTTGTTTCATTGGACTATTATTTGGTTTTGTATTGTAAATAACATTTTGGTTATGATACCTGCCCTGTGGTACCATAGGTTGACCAAAGGTCTGGTATTGAGGTAAAGCTGGCGCTGGTGTGGTGGTTGTAGTGGTTGTTGTTTGCGCAGCACGAAGTTTTTTATAATGTTGCCAAAACGAGACTTGATCTGAAAAAAATGAAATCAAAAATAATTATTATTGAGTATTACTAAGTAGTGTTTTATATTTACCGCATGTCGACACCAAAGTAAAATGGTGTACTGCCCAGTTAGAAGATGAATAGAGTGATACAGTGGAATAATCTACTGCTTCGGTGTAAAACAAGTATAAAGGCTGATATATGTACAAGCATTTCATTTGTAAACCAAACTCTACATACAGGGTGATTCATAATATCTGTTACACTTTCAACAGAATGCTATAAGAAAACGCTTCATGTCATTTGACATTTTTATATACCAATAGAAAGCTAACATTTCAAAGTTTTATCTGGTATATAACATTGCTATGTTACTGTCAAGGAAACTCAGGAAATACGATTCTACATAACAGCCATTTTTTCGATAAATGTTAAATGACGTCAATATTGATCTAGATTCCCGAGTTCAGTTCAAAATCTCGTAAAGTATTGCTAGATATAATCTGTTTTAGAGTGTTAAGAAACAATATTTTATATCAATTTTAAAGTTTCATTCATTTGTTATAACTGAAAAAATACAAGTGGTACGGTTGCTCTGGTTACCAGTAGCTAAGCGACAAATTAACCAAACCTTGACTAAACAATACTCTATCGCTATTAACCAAGTAAATGGATAGCTGTGTTTTATTGTTTTTATTTCTCTCTAAATGGTTCTTTTAAATTCATCAATTGCTTTTGTTGGTTAAGTGTATACTCTATATACTGGCAAAAGTGAATTGAAATTAATCATTAAAAAACAATATAAGTCGAATTTACTTTGGCTATATGCGAGAATGTATTTGTGTGTCAGGTTCTTTCGTTGCCTAGTGACTGGTAACCAAAGTAACTGTAACATTAACTTACATTTTAGTTGTTGTATAGAAACGAAAGTTTTAAATCAATATATTATTTCATTAAATTAAATAAACATTATTAAACTGGTTAATTTTTGCAATTATTTTTAACCTATATTGTTACATTGTAATTTGGGGACTCAATTTGGACTGAATCTTAATTCCTGGGTTGCATTGATAGAAACATAGCCATGTTATATACTAAATAAAACTTTGCAATGTTAGCTTTCCATTGGCATATACAAATATCATATAGTACCAAGCGTTTTCTTATAGCATTCCGTTGAAAGTGTAACAGATATTATGAATCACCCTGTATTAAGCAATGATTTTAATATTTCTGGTACCCATAATCGGCAATGTCACTCTCAAAATATCCTAACTGAACTGTATCTAAACTAATGCACGTATATATGTGCAATATTTTTATATATTTTACTGATAATAAGGAAACTCTTAATTGCATTAAAGAAATGATCAAGCGCCCCATTTTATAATCCTAGATTCGTCACCAGCAGTATTATTCACTCACTCACTCATGTAACTTTCCGAGTATCCTGGTAAGTACATGATATACGTAACATGTGCAGTATGAAGTTATACAATGTGGGAGTGTTTTTGCAATAAAACAGTGCGTATTTTGCGTTTATGGTATAAAGAAACAATCACTCATTGTCAATTGATATATTTATATTAAACTCGTTCAGGAAATATAAATATAAACTCGTTTCATATAAATTGATAACAATTGACAACTTTATATTTATGACTGGCATTGAATTGACGAGAGAATCACTTACAAAAGTCTTTTAAAACTTGGTTAAAGTCGTTCGTTCGGGCTCCCTGGCTTGCTGCTAGTAAGGTCCCTGCCCCTGCAGTCGGTGTCGGTACTGGTAAATTTCCAAAGGTCCCAAGTGCGGGCGCATGTGTCGGTGCTTGTGCGTTTCCGAATAAGTCGAGTGGCTTAAACTGCGTATTGATCTGTGGAACTGGCGCATGTGCATTGGATTGTGGGACGTGCGTGTTGAACTGGGGAAATTGTGCATTGAGCGGAGAGAACTGTGAGGCGGGAGAGTTTGGCATCGCCCCTGCTGCACCACCACCGGCTCCGTTCATTCCCATCAAATGTCCCCATACAGGCATCCTGTCTAAATGTACAATCAAAATAATTAAAATACTGATAAAATATACAAAAAGGCATGTACCTATTAAAAAGATAATAAAAGGTTTGACAGGGAAGGCATGCAGGATTAAACTAAAATAGCTGAGTAAAGACATCAGAAATAACACAAATAACCACTGAAAGCCCACCCGCTATAAAAAGTGGAAATTTAAAGCTTCAGTTGCCAAAAGTACAGTGTACTGATTATGTAAGCATATTTCCATCAAATTGACAAAGGTAGTGTATTCCCATTACTTTACATCAGAAATAACTTATCCATGTTTTGTATTACTGTCTTTTTAGTTCTATTGCAATATAGCTAGTTTGCGATAGAAAAAAAATCGTGTTTTTTGTAACATTTCTGAAAATCTTTTCATCAGATTTTGGTAAAAAATTGCACAGAACTACAATAACTTCCAACCTACTCCCATTCCGAATTCCATAACTTTTAGTCACCTATTAAAAGACATTTGTTCTTTATTATATTTTGCAATTACACGCTTTTTCCTATCGCAACTTACCAATATGCCACATCAATTAATATTAGTGATTATTGCTATTTTTATGAGCAATGTTGGGAGAAGTTACCGTTGGCAAAACTATTACTAGCATTTTTATTGCCCTACAAAATACGAGTAGATAATTGATAGACAAAGTGTCGTTTTCCAAGCTTTGATAGACAAAATGTTATGTTACGAGCATTGTTAGAGAAAGTGTAGTCTGTCTAACATACACTATGTTTAGAAAGACAACTCCTCAATCTACTCTTTTCTCAAGACAATATTTCCCTTTTCACCCTAGATAATATATTTTATCAATCAAATAGCATAAATAAATCATATATATTGAGGAGTTGTCTTTCTAAACATAGGTTATGTTAGACAGACTACCTTCTACCGAAAATTGAAAAAAAAGTTATGCTATTTGATTGATAAAATATATTATCTAGTCGGGTGGCCAGACTAGAGAAAATGTTGTATTGCAATATTTGATAGACACAGTCAGTGAATTTCGTGTTTACAAACTTTGACGGACAAAGTGTCATGTTACAAGCTTTGATGGACACAGTGTCATGTTACAAACTCTGATAGACACAGTGTCATGTTACAATCTCTGATAGACTCACTGTCTTGTTACAAGCCTTGACAGACACAGCGTCATGATACAAGGCATGATGGACACATTGTCATGATACAAGCCTTGAAAGACACAGTGTCATGTTACAACCTCTGATAGACACAGTGTCGCGTAACAAGCCTTGATGGACACACAGTTTCATGTTACAAGCCTTGGCAGACACAGTGTCATGTTACAAACTCTGATAGACACAGTGTAATGTTACAAGCCTTGATAGACTCACTGTCATGTTACAAACTTTGACAGACAAAGTGTCATGTTACCAGCATTGATGGACACAGTGGCATGTTACAAGCCTTGATAGACTCACTGTCATGTTACAAACTTTGACAGACAAAGTGTCATGTTACCAGCATTGATGGACACAGTGTTATGTTACAAGCCTTGATAGACTCACTGTCATGTTACAAACTTTGACAGACAAAGTGTCATGTTACCAGCATTGATGGACACAGTGTCATGTTACAAGCATTGAAAGACACAGTGTCATGTTACAAACTCTGATAGACACAGTTTCGCGTAACAAGCCTTGATGGACACACAGTTTCATGTTACAAGCCTTGGCAGACACAGTGTCATGTTACAAGCTTTAATGGACACAGTGTCATGTTACCAGCATTGATAGACACAGTGTCATGTTACAAGCCTTGATGTACACAGTGTTATGTTACAAGCCTTGATAGACACAGCGTCACGTAACAAGCCTTGATAGACACAGTGTCACGTAACAAGCCTTGACAGACACAGTGTCATGTAACAAGCCTTTATAGACACAGTGTAATGTTACAAGCTCTGATAGACTCACTGTCATGCTACAAACCTTGACAGACACAGCGTCATGATACAAGCCTTGATGGACACCGCGTAATGTTACAAGCCTTGACAGACACAGTTTCATGATACAAGCCTTGATGGACACCGCGTAATGTTACAAGCCTTGACAGACACAGTGTCATGATACAAGCCTTGATGGACACCGCGTAATGTTACAAGCCTTGACAGACACAGTGTCATGTTACAAGCCTTGACAGACACAGTGTCATGTTACAAGCCTTGATGGACACACAGTGTCATGTTACAAACCTTGATGGACACACGGTGTCACGTTACAAGCCTTGATGGACACACAGTGTCATGTTACAAGCCTTGATGGACACACAGTGTCATGTTAGAAGCCTTGATGGACACACAGTGTCATGTTACAAGCCTTGACAGACACAGTGTCATGTTACAAGCCTTGATGAACACAGTGTCATGTTACAAGCCATGCTGGATACAGTATCGTGTTACAAGCCTTAATGGACACCGTGTCATGTTACAAGCCTTGATAGACACAGTATCATGTTACAAGCCGTGATATGAACCGTTTCATGTTACAAGCCTTGATAGACAGTGTCATGTTAGAAGCCTTGATAGACACATTTCCATGTTACAAGCCTTAATTGACAAAATGTCATGTTACTAGCCTTGATAGACACAGTGTCATGTAAAAAGCCTTGATAGACACAGTGTCATGTTACAAGCTTTGACAGACAAAGTGTCGTGTTACACGCTTCGACACACAAAGTGTCGTGCTACAAACTTTGATATTCAAAGTGTAAGTTTACCTGCTTTATGCGGGTCATCTAATAGCCATTCTGGGTCCACTGGAGCAAACTGTGACTGGATCTGTCCGACCATACATATACATAGTATCTGTCGAAACATTTTCACGTACTGATAAGTCTAAGTGTAAATATATAATCCTGAAAAATAAGAAAACATGAAAATATATTCTACCCTCGTTATAAAGAGTAACCATTCAGCTGGTCTCACCATAAACAGCAGAGCACGACATGTACGTCACGATAACCTGCCAAGTACTCCTATTAAAGTAGAGTTACTCCTATTTTCATGTCTAACTTTGGAACTAAATTACTGTAGTTTCAACAAAAGGTCACAGTTTTGGTCCAACAAAGTTCAATGTCTATTCGTGCAGATGAGTCGATTTCGGGCCTAAACGGTGACCTTTTTCATATAACTATAAGTTGATTGGGTTGTGCGTCTTCTCGACTTGAGCGTCGAAAACAATACTATATTTGCGTCAATACATCAATACATGATCGCCGGGAGAGACATTTGTAGTGATACTTGTATAATTATATTATCATAGTTTCATGTCTTAAAGAAATATATTTTAGACGAATATCGATCTTTATTAAATATTTCTCTGGCTTCAAGATACTTTTCATATTTTTCAGTATACTAGTTTCTTTATTGATTTTTCGTGATATTTTGTGCATTAGCTCATACAGTATTTTAAAACGACACAGCGGATTAGTCCGACAGAACATGCAAGGGACCATGCAATGTCTTCTATACAAAATATTTTTGCATGTTCTTGGTCCCTTGACCATACAATAATGGAATCCGAATGATGCCGCCTTGTCATCATTGAACAATTCTCAGAAAATTCATAAACCCCTTTTTGCATCATTCTGAGAATTGCTCATTATGACAAGGTGGCATCACTCGGATTCTGTTATGGTATGGTCCCGAGAGACAAAAATAAATACAAAAACATTTTGTATAGAAGACATTGCACGGTTACCCCAAAATATGAAGTTTATCTGCCGGACTAGCTAGATCATCAATGTGAACAACAGGCAAAATACGTTACATTGTACGTGTAACTATGATAATGTACCTCTTCGCTTTTTCAAAATTGTTATGATATTATTACCAATATGCCTCGTTTTATCATTTGTTTTATTAAAATGGCTACAGGCAATAACTGTTGCTGAGTACCATTTTCATTTCTAGTAGCATATTCTTTTTCCTCGGGTGTCATCGATCAGTCGCTGAACTAACTTCTTAGAAATGTGAAATATGAGCAAACAGAAACTATAGTTCTGTTTCCTCAGTCAGATCACAACGTGGTTGATTACCTCGCGGTCAAATATCTCGAGAATATTATATTTGGACATGAACTTTGGTCAGTAATCTGTCAATAGTTCACTCACTGTCATTCACATGGCGACTGTGTCAATCGCAAGTGCCAATACAATCGTATGTACGTATAGAATGATCTGTTTAAACTTATTTCTGATTAGCTTCTTACTCAATCATTGATTTGCATAAAAAATGTATGTTTATCATGTTACGAATGAAATATTGCTTAAGCTATCATGATTGCATTTCGTAGGATAGAGATTTTGCATTAGGGGAACTCGGTATTTTTTTCGATTGATGCAATGTTTTAAACAACAAGCCTCGTTACATTATCAACGCCTTGTTAATACCATGTATCAGTTTGGTTTTAGTTTAGTATGTTTGCGCTATTTAAAAGCAACTCAACAACATTGCATAATTGATCAGTTTGATGCGTATTTTATAAGAACATTGGTATGGTTGTTACAAATGCACAAAAACGACCAATTAGTGTGCAATAGTTTGTGTGTGCACGAGTGGTGACGTCAGTCAAAACCTTAATTTTTTTCGCCTTGAAATAAAAACAATTATGCCTTGTCACTATGAAAGGAACATGATGACTGTCATACAATGCAGTAAACAGAAGTTTGATATGCTTATGATGTATTCTATAGGTTCGAATCCCACGGCCAGGAGGGCTGTACAGCAGTGAAAGGCTTGTATATTTTCTTCATGGCACGTACATATAAAAGTACAGCTTAAACCATAACTAGAAACATGTAATATAAGTATATATACGCATTTTAGCATATGTGAATCAGTACCAGTAAAGGAAAACTCGTATCGATGGCTGAAGCAAAATGGTTTCGCTTGCAGTAATACGGAATTGCACATCTTACTTAATATGCTGTCTTGAACTCCGACCGATTTTCATGGTAGTCATGTTAGGAGCCTACGGACATTATACTGGCATGTGTATCAGGGTCATTTAGAATCATGAGAAGACTTCCAAGAATCAAGCAGTATTGGATCAATACTCTTCAGAGAAACAAGCTGATTAAAAACGGCAGTTAAATACGTTTAGGAGCAATGCCTTAGGCGTTCTAGGAAGAGAGAAACAAGTCCAGCCAATTTGAGGCTATTCGAAAAATTGCGGTCAGTAAACTGTTTCACGAGTGGTATTTGGTTGTAAACAGCCACATCATCATCATCATCAGCGTCTGGCACGTCATTACTACGGACATGTTTCCTGGTTCCAAATGCTAATGTTCGGTTTAATTAACTAAATTATTATAGTAACAATTTTTTTACATCTATGCTGGCTTATTATAATGTTAGAGTCTAGTTAACTAAGTGCAATGTATGATAGGGTGATATGTTGATTTATAACGAATATAAAAATACTGTATTTTCGCTAATAAACGTATGGCGACGACACAGTTTCCTGTTTTTAAAGGGACTGTGTCACGTTTCAGCGTATATCAAAAACCAAATACAATTGTTAAATATTCACTATATTTTGGCATAGATGCCTGTATATCCCATAAACAAGCACATTGATATAAATATAACTTGTGAAACATCAGGATTTTGTAATTATTTAAGTATTTTACCTCCAAAATTCTATACCTTATTAATACGGTATAAAATTTTAAACTACTCTATTTAAATTGCCTGAAATTTACTCGCATGTGATGAAAACGAATTTAAAAACAAACCAAATACTTCAAATATGTTTAGACTGAAGTTTGTTTATGTTACAGACCGATCTAGTGAATAATATTACTCAAAAATCATGCTGAAAGGAAAATTGACTCAGTGTTTAAAAGGAAAAACACCTTGGTGTGCGCCATGTTGAAAGTGTTAAAAATCGATTATTTGTCAATGCAACAGTCAACAATGTTCTATATTATTAATACCTAATTTGGTAAGAAAGGTATACTTTTTTTTAAAAAATCGCTCCATCTGTGAGGCAGGCCCTTTAAGTCTCCTGCGTTGTCCGCACTAACGTGTTGAACGCGTTCACAACTACATGTACTTAATTTCGCGAACTTTAGCCCATGATAAACACGTTCGTATTGCTAATTAAATTGATCAACATTTCGTTAGTTTCTCATATTATACAGCAAATATATTATATTTATGTGATGGTTAACAAAAAATGGTTCACTAATAAATTTCCAAAACTGACAATGCGCTTACAAAAAGTGCTTCAAACTGGTATAAAAGTCGATACGTTTATGAGCAATACTAAGTTAAATTTTTATGAAAAGGTTATTCCAGCTGTTTTTTTATAGACATTTAATTTTTATCAAAGGTAGCTTGTCGTATGTGTCGACCTTGATGCATTAGCGGAGACATTCTGGCTATTGAATAAAAAATCTTTAAACATAATTGTCACACAATATTGAAAAATACTTGCATTTCCGTCGACATTTATTGTTAATTTTTTAGATTTATGCAAATATTTTACTTAAACACAATAATTGTTTTGGCGTTTTGCGGATAAATTGTGACAAACTGACTCGTTGCATTTGTAATTAGCATTATGATACAAAACACCGCGGCTGAAAATACCAAACGAACTATCTACAAACACAACCGAAAGTTTTTGTTTATTATGTTCAACTCACATATATTATTTTTTTATAAAAGACTCGTAACGATCGACATATGCTACTACGAGAACGATAATAACAGCGCTGCACTATGCGCCGTTACAAAGGATCCGCCATTACAACAACTAACCTTCAATTTGATTTATCGACATACATGTAATGTGATAGACATACATACAGACAGGCAGACTGGCGACGTACAGAACATATATGTATATCATATTCAAGCGATACCACGGGACGTGGGATACACATGTACACGTGGGTTGATGAAACATTTACATATTTGTAAAAACAATGTACAAGGTGCTGTGATCATACTGGACAACTGCGGGAAGAAACTTAGCCCTGTGTTCAATTTAGGAAGAAACGTTACGAACGTTTCATAACGTGATTCCAACTAAATTGAACTTGCGTTCAGACCAGAAGGTCGTAACTACAAAATCGATAAAATGAGAAAACAATAGAAAACTGTCTGTAATTTAGTCTTTACCTATGGGAAAACACGTTTTTGAAACTTCATATCTTGGTCAACGTGACAATTTCAGATTTTATGAAAATAGGCTCATAAGAAGCGCCTAATTTGTGAAGCAAATATGTATGAGTCTTATAAAGTCGTAAGTAGTAGTTACGACCTTCTGGTTCTAAGCCATCGACTGATATATTCATATACCAAGGAAAAGATCGTAGATGATGCCGAGCCTACATCTGTCACAAAAAACGTTTATTATCAACACTTTTGGCCACGGCCATATTCTATTATTAAATTGTTGTTCTTGTTGTTTGTATTAATGTCAAAACACAGTTTCCAAATCAGTGTCTCGCACTGACCTTAACAGCCAAGTGAGCATACGCCAGCATTGTCACCAAAACAGTTGTACCAGTCATCATAGTGTAATATATACCTCAAAATACAATCGCTCCTTCAGCACAAAGAATCTCTGGCGTCTAGCCATTTAATACTTGGTTCATTGTCCAGCGTCGTGCTATATTTCTTTTGGAAGGTTCAAATGCAGTTTTAGAACACATTAATCGACTTAAAAATGTAGTTCACTTTATAAGAACAACTATTTATCGACTTATCACCAGGTGATAACCTCGCTTGAACATCTCTAAGATCGTCTGTGCATTCCACTAAGTCACACTAATGCCTTGGTCCCATTGAGCATTATTTGCCCCGGCGATGTACTCCCGATTTAAATTAATGCGCTTCGGAGTCATTGGGAACAGGGATATCACGAATTTTGTTAATGGCTAACCCGAAGCTTCCCCTAGATAACGAGGACCCTTTGCCGATGCCATCTGATGCCATTCTTTTTAATGAATGCAAAAAGTATATGTGTGACCAAGATATTATTAATAGTTTCCTTCCCTCGCAGTTATCTCACCTCATTAAGGGGGAGTGTAAGAACGCTGCAACCAGAGTGATCAATCGCGTACACAAATACAGTCACGTCTATACGTCTTGTCATATGAAAACGCCAATACACTGTAGGAATAAAAAAAACAAGAGCACCGCCTACTGGTGGTGGACGCTCGACATTTTCGTTTTTTAAAATCAACAAGGACAGACAATGCAATAAATATAGGTCACAGAGTTAGCAGCTTTGTCAGTACAGACACATCCAGTGTTTGTTAATAACTTTGCTTAAAATGGATACCTTTGATAGTCTCCGAGAACACTACTCTGGCACACGCAGACGCATACACGGAAGATCCAGTCTCAGCGACACTAGCTCGATTTTTTTCTGTGAAAAGTTGGTGTACATGTAACTAGCTTGCTTGAGTAAGCCCTGAGCTGAACCAATGCCCTTTTTGGTTTGGTACATTTTAATAAACTGTCATTTCCATCCAAACACAAATAAGAAGGCAATTGACATTTAAAAAACAATATTTTCAGAGTGAACTCTAAAATATCAACCTACAATTATTTCGACATCATATGTGTAAACCTTACTTGATACTAGTTTAATTTATAGCAAATATCTACATCTTAAAAAAAGATCTACATACGAGTCTCCTCATGCGACCTAATATTAATACGAGTTTAGATCACAACATAATTGCATAGATTAATTATTGAAGAATAATGGGATACAAGACAAACTCCGATTAATTCTCAAACGTTTCAACTTTTATTATTCTTCGTCAGGGATACAGATTGTTAATATAGATAAGTATACAGCATTCAAAGGACAGACAAATATAGTATATATTTCAGATATTCATTAAAAAAGCCTACGCATATCATGTTTTATATTAAATTGTATTCATAATAATCAGAACCATAGAAATATACAAATGTAATATCTTAAGCCTACATTCTTTTTCCATTGGTTGTCATAGCAACGTTTGTTGTCTTCATTTCATCACCCCTTGATATTTATGAACTGCGTAGTTTTTTACATGTATGAATAAAAACTAATTATTATCGTATGTTACTGTTTTACTTACTTAAAGCATATACGTATTGTCTGTCTGGGTGCATTATTTTTTTTAGTATATCAAGGGTCACAGAAAGTTAATTTTTTTGTCTATTTAGTTATTAACAGAATTACTATTTGATGTTTTTTCTTTCAGAAATCAACTAGTCCAGCACTGCTGTGGGCTTTTTTATCTACGTAGCTATTAACAACATGACTATTTGATGTATTTTCATTCAGACATCAACCAGTTTAACATTATGTATTTCATAAAGAATGGCAACGAGTTTTAAAAGCTCGTACGAGCATGATTCCATACAAAAATTAAATCTGCTCCATTCTCGCTTGTCGATGACTGCTTAAAGACCCTTTCACACAGTGGCGAGTTGGGGCTATAAGTTATGTACGAGTTGTAGCGAGTTATAACTCGCCTAAGTATGCACGAATGGGTCCTAGACTTCCTTCAAAACGCCAATTGCCCGAGTTCTTTTCGACATTGAAGCAAGACGAGTAGAATAGTTGTCTATTTAACACGAGTTTTACCGAGATGTATACGATATTTGTATAGCTTGGCTATTTTGTCCTGAGCCTGACCTTTATGCAAGAATATATTAAAAGGTTCTTGCTTTGAATATATCAATTTCCTCAAGCAAATCGTGCACGATTGGTATTTCATCTCGAGCGAATTCGTGATTTTCCTCGATTATGATAACATGCAATCGGTGTTATAAACGTAGACAATATATCGACTGTTAAATTACGCTAATCAATAGGTCAGGCTTGTGTCAATGTGGCCAAACTATACCACATCTGTTCAACGATCGTTGTCATAATTTTTTCGTATGGTATTGCAAATCAGTCTGTAACTCGATGGAGTTTCAACAGTGTTGCTTAAGCCACCAACAACTCGTTGCAATGTCGTAACTAACTGGTTTTCTGAACATGTCACTTCTTGTTAGTTTTTACTAATGTGATTTGTTTTAGGGATAGTGTTAGACAAGTTCTTAAACACATGTATAAATCACTCTCGACATATCATGCCTAGTAGCACGCACCATATCGATGGCTTAGAAACAGAAGGTCGTAACTTCTACCTACAATCTTATAAGACTTATACATATTTGAAATCTGCTTCACAAGGTGCTTCTTATGAGCCTATTTTCATGAAAATCTGAAATTGTCATGTTGACCAAAATGAAGTTTTAAAAGTTTACCGTAAAGAGTAAATTACAGACAGTTTTCTCTTGTTTTCTCAATATATCGATTCGGTAGTTACGACCTTCTGGTTCGAAGCCAGCGATATAGACTAATAGCCAAACGATATGCTAGAATAGAAGCAAGCCAGCTGTTCTGTTTGTCAAATCCATGCCTAGGTAGCATCCATATTGGATAAGAACAGGGTTCATGTCGTCACTTAGTTGTGCGGCATTTACGACCAGACACATTCACCTTCATCTAGGTGAACTTTCTTATAGTATTGAACTTTATTCTAGTTTTTAACTTCTTTTAACTATTGAGCATTATTCGACCATTCAACTGTATTCGAGTATTGAACTTTCTTCGACTATTGAACTTGGAATATGTTTAATCTAATATAATCATGCTTTATAATCTTATACAACTATGCTTTATCTAATTAATTTGTCAAAAACTATTTCTAGAATATTCAGTAGAGACCATTCCAACAGAAAATAAATCAATCCTAATTTAAGATTGAATTATTAAGTATTGAGTCTGGTAACTCATTGAGCCAGGAGTGTCATGGTGCCTGCATTTTGTGTTTGTACCATGTCCGCGTAATACTTTATACCATGTTAAAAGGGCACCAGTATTTCTATAATTGTTGTTATACTAGACGCATTTAAAGTGGAATTTGTCTTCTAGTCTCTCCCGTACACACGTGACATGGTGGCAATATTGTTCAGACAAGGAATGAGATGTCGAGAATAATTAATATAAATTGTTGAACTGGTGGCTTAATCAATCTAAAATAAATTTGTAAAACATATTAAGAGAGCAAAAACTCACAGGGTGATTTATAGTCCATATGACAAACGATTCCAGATGTATTTTATTGTTGCCATGGAACAGTTTATCTTTATTTGGTTTCCCAGGAATTTGTCTAAAATATGAACCGATTACCGTTCGGATTGCAATAACGCCAAATGAGGTTTCACATAAAAGTATATAAACTACATCATACAAATAGAAAATACTTGAACATTCCTTACGAGTTCTTATAAAGTGCTAGTGTGGAATTTGTCAACAAATTGTGTCATAGTGATGCTATTTTAAGAATTGACCATAAAATGGTACGAAAACCTGAATCAAGCGTCCAGAAATTCTCCACAAATTGTGGTCATAGAATTGACCACAAAATGGTAAAACTGTGTACAGTTGTATACAATTATTCACGTAAACGTGTTTATTACCATGTAAATGATTGATTATTAATTACAACAGATATATGCTGACATATTCTATATAACGCCTGTCTCTTCATGTCCATAAAAACCCCAATACACATCATTAAGAATAAGTAAGATCACTTTTGCAGATCACTTTGGCTTAGGAAAACATACAATTAATACATTCTATATTTAAGCATGTTAATATAATAATAGTTATTATATTCAACGACGAAAGAAACGAGATACATTTCATATTTTTATAGATGTATTGCACGTTACAACTTTGTGTTCGTTAATATTTGAACTGTGTGAAGAAAAGGGATCGCGTTTTCAGTTGATATACTTTCGATTTAATAGGTAATACTAATGAGGGAACCATCTCATTCGAAAGAATAGCGGGGACTCAGATATACCCAGTTAAACATAGATAAAAATAATTTACCAAACGGACGAGCTGATGTTTACAACCGTTATCATTTAAATTTGTACGGACTGCAAAGTTACAGTTTAGTTGTTTATCCATTTAGACATCATGGCAATGCTCCTGTTTATTTAACGAACGTCGCTCGAAAATTGGTTTGTAGTGAAACGCTACTAAAGAATAAAGGCACGATTTTCAGTATAATTGAATTCACGAGATGAAGTGAAATCAAATTGTATTTATTTTTGTTTTTTAATTGAACAAGCAATCTTACTAAAATCAGATCCTAACAATTGTTCCATTCCTTTGCACTGTTAGTTAGATCTGACAACTCTACATAAGCGCAGAGATCTTAGCACTTTCAGATTTGTGAAAGTAGCGATTTGATTGAATGATGTAACTATTCTAATAAAAAGATCAAATTGATAGTCTCTCTCAACAGTCACGTTTCTTTCGTCACTAACTATACAAAGTTATGTACATTATTGCACACCGCAGCACCAGAATGTATCTGCAGCATACAGATGGTCAATTTTTGATCATGAAAATGCACGTATGCATACATATATTAGCATATAATGTACATTGACACTGACATTTATATACAATAAATCAAGGTGTACTTTATATTATCAATTATGACATAAATCGATCGTTTAAATATACTGCCCACTCTTTACTTTCGAGGTTATTGTGAAACATGCATCGTCCTTTTGCTATCAAAACGTATGAGATATACATTTATGTTATGTAGATAATTTTCATTTTGCTAAAATAACACGAAGAGAAAAAACAAATACAGTTTTCAGATCTAATTTTAATTATTGTAAAAAGATAACTTTTTTTAAAGGAAATCTTTTGAATTTATAATAAATTTGATCGATGGCTCACAGTGTCATCTATATTGCAAGTTCTTTGGACTCGATAAATAACATGGGTTTTGCCAATTAAAGTCCCTTTTGATAATGTATTACACATGTCTTACGTGTTTGTATATAGTCCAGTCATTGAAGCTAAAAAATATGGTCAACCTCAAACAAATTGCAAAACAGAGTTTCTTTGCATTTTCATCATCTACAGACTATTATCAACTACAGACAAAACGTCAAATATGCGAGTTCAGTGAGGAAAATACAAAAAAATCGACATGTTTAAGGTCACTTTTGGTAGCAATGTCAGCATTTTCCTTATTTCATACTACATGGGGAATTTTAAGTTCTAATAATTCCCGTGTAAGTCTTTAAATGTTTACTAATTGCACCTTAAAGCTTATATTTTCTGAAAGATACAACCTTCTTCTATCGAATACAAATATTGATTTTATCATCAGACAATTTACTTTTCATATATATGCCAGTCTACGTGTTGGTATACTACCTATTCAAATGTCGACAAAATGACTCAAAATAGCACTTGGAAGGGGAAACAAAAGTTTTATTCATTTCTTTAATATTAATCCAATTTGTTTAAAATTTACACATATCATGCGTTGTATACATGTGTGTCAAATGGAAAAAGGATATTTGTGTTTGGACAGTATACAATAATGACAATATACAAAATGTACACGAATCTATCGATTCGGGAGAAATAGGGATTGTTCTCTTTGTCTGTTCGTCCGCAATTGCATTTGTATTCACAATTTTGACCTTATGATTATGAAACTTGGTCAGAGTGATCATCTGAACAAAATTTAGGCCAAGGTAAAAAATGGATGATCAAGGGTAAAAAACTCGGTCACTAGGTCAAATTGTAGCAAAAACTTGTGTAGTCGCTAGAGGTCATAATGTTGACCTTATATTTATGAAACTTGGTCACAATAATAATATCAACAAAATCTATGTCAAAGTTATAAATTGGGTCATCCGGGGTCAAAAAGTCGGTCGCTAGTTACAATTAAAGGAAAACGTTGTGTAGGTACAAAATTCACAATTTTGGTCTGATATTTATGCAACTTGGTCACAATGCTCATTTCAAAACATCAAAGACAAGTATGTTATTGAATAATTTGGGTCAAAATTAGGTCAATAGGCGAAAATAATTGATGCGACTTTTTGTCCCATGAAGGTTTGTCTATTATTTGACCTAGTGACCTAGTTGTAACTCATGATAAGTAAATATTTAATTTGACCTACATTTTGTCTTCATGATCCATGTGACATGGTCTCATAAAGATTAGGTAAAAAGGGCCCGTTCTAAAGATTTGTTCTATAATTTGGCCTAGTGACCTAGTTTTTTACTCAGATGTATCCAATTTCATACATGACCTTGACATTTGTAAGGTGATCATTGTGACTAAACTTCACAAGTGTAAGGTCGAAATTGCAACCCCTGGTGACTATATCTTGTTTTTTCTGTGTTTTGACCTAGTGACCTAGATTTTGGCTCCGGTTAACTCAAAATTTTAATTTGCCTAGATTAGCTTCCGATGATCATTGCTGCCAAGTTTCATAAAAATCAGACTAAAATTCCGACCTCTAAGCTCGATGTAAAAAACGTTACTGGTACAAGTCAAGATTTATTTACATCAAAAGTGACAAATATCGCGAAAACATGTGACACTTCAATATATTTGTAAATATCTCAAAAAGTCCCACGAATATTCAATTAGGACATTTTGTACATTGCTAAGGATAGCTTTACGCACCATATAAACACAAAACTGTTTGTTTTGCAATTAGTTTGAGGTTAAAAGTTAAAATGACTGGACTAATAGTCATTTATGCTGACAGTTATTACGATTATCAGCGGTTTATATGATATACCTTACTTTCAAATGTCTAATACCCTAGTCACATTTGCCCTACGAGCTCCGTCAGAGCTCCGTAAGAGTTGATTTTTCTGAACTCGCACGACGTCCGCACGGAGCCCGTACGGATATCGAGACTCGTACGAACATCGTACGGATTTTCACAACTCGTAGAGGACTCGGTGATCTGGTGAAAACTTTACATTCTGAACAACTCGTACGAGATCCGTACGAGCTGTGGCCAGATGCAAATGCCGTTATTATTAAAATATTTCAGACTCGTACGAGTTGGTAAATCCGTACGGACATCGTACGAGCATTGTAATTGCGAGCGACCCGGTGTTCGATTATATACTGCGTCATGCTAAAAAAAATACAGTCACAATGCCAAGCAGAAAAGGGAACGACTAACTCTTCATCTTACACATTCTCATGGCGAACGAATGAGGCACTTAGAGATTCTATGTTCAGTAACAACTCTGCATTAGGTGTAAAAAATAGTAAAATCCAGTAAATTGTTTCACTGGCTATACCAAATACATGTATTTTTTTTTTCATTTTCTCTTATTATCAAGATAACATGATACCATAGTACCCCAGAAAGGAAAGACAGAACAGAAAAAGCAGAACACGAAACAGGAATCTCACAAGTCAAAAGGACAGATACAAAAATGAGATTTGTAAACCAAGTATAGCATCAACGGAATTAACATAACATTTGGTCCCTTATCCATCTGAATATACACCTACAGTCTTGTAGCAGGCCGTGAGTAATCAATTCGTAAGATTCGTTTGAATTTGCTTGAATATTCAACCTAACATAAATTAGTGAAAATGCATATTTAAAAAATTAATAACCGTACTTGGTTTTTCTTCGAATTTGATTCAATGCCATTCTCTCAAACCATTGTGGTAATCAATAACATCAACATTAGGTGTGAAAAGTTAGTAAAATGTATTATCAAAATTGGAAGAATTTTTTCACAATCAACGTTGCTATTGAATTGAATGGTAAAGTATTATAAAAAGGCTGTCTTTATTAACGCAAAAATATAACTATTAAAATAAATAGCCTTGTATAAATATAATAAAATCAGAAATGCATGCTCTGAATCTTATTATAAATTCTTAGCAAATGTTGTTGTTTTTTTAATAAAAGAAATATGCGTACCTGATATCAGTTAGAATAAGCAGTCCGAGCAGAGTATGTCACGCAGAGTGGGCCGGAGCGCATCACATGTTTACCGTGTCGTCGTATAATGAGAACAAGGCTCGTGAAGGCGAGGTAAATAACATAAAAACCGCAATCAGTAATTGCCAACCTTGACTATAATTAGTACGGCAGAATACACAGCACAACATGTTAATTACGTCACAGTAATTAGTGGCCGTGGTGGTGGTTAAAGATGACTGTGTTACTATGCCTCCCCCCCCCATTCCTTGATGAGGGATACATTGCTTTCACAGTCATGTCGGTCGGTCTGTCAGACTGCCAGAAGACCAAAATGGTTTCCGTTTCATAACACAAGAAGGTTTAAGCACTTAGATCTCCAAACTTTTATGGACGTTTTCAAGCAACAATGAATTACCCCTATTGATTTTGAGGTTATAGGTCAAAGGAGAATGTCAATGTGACCTTTGTCATTTTCGGCCGTAAGACTGTCATGGAGGCATACGCGTTTTAAAAACATATCTTGTTAAAATTGACAATTTACGGTTCCCAGTTTGCCTGTTTATTCCTCCTATAACGGTTTGAGCCAAAGTCGATTTTTTAAGAGCAGCTATATACTAAGATCAAGCTCTTCCATTACATTGTGCATTCCATCTCTCTCAACCAGATTCAATCATAGAAGCATTCCAGGAATATTGAACATAAGCTTCAAGTCTCACAAACAATTACCTTCGTCAAATATCTTGGAAATTATCTCTTACGACCTGATAAGACTCATACATATTTGAAATCTGCTTCACAAGGCGCTTTTTCATGAAAATCTGAAATTGTCATGTTGACCAAAATGAAGTTTTAAAAACGTGTTTTCCCATAGGTTAAGAGTAAATTACAGACAGTTTTCTCCTGTTTTCTCAATATATTGATTTTTGTAGTTATATTACGACCTTCTTGTTCTAAGCCAGCGATATGACCAGAAAGGATTTCGAACGTCGATCTTTTCTGAGGAAATGCGAAACAGAAGCAAGCAATAGTAACCATTAAAGAAAGAAGGAGGCGATTGATTGGACAGAATATACGAAGATATGACATTACCCACCAAACTCTCGACTGAAATCCTCGAAGCAAACGAAAGCGAAGTCGATCATTGCTGATCCAGAGAAGAACTCTGGATGATTGAGACAGCCATGCTATCGTGGGGCGAGGATTTAAAAGTCACTGTAAAAGACCCAAGACAGAGACAACTGTCGGACAGTGGCGACGGCCCCACTTTGCCTATTTATTGTCATATTAAGTACATATAATCCAAAAATGATTTTACTACGTTCGTGTTTGATAATTGGTCGAATATACGATAGTTTTTATAGGGGAGATTTGTTAATCTATAAATGGCACAGGCGCTGTTTCTGTTGGCTCTGTGTTTATAGCTTTGCCTTTGTGGTATGTGGTGTTTTAGGATTCGGTTTTTTTGTTGGTCCTTTAATTTCTCTGGTTATGTATGATGGGCGTCTCAGTAGCTGGAGTATAAACTTAATGCATGTGTACAATTGTTTGCTCTAGGAGACTTGCGTTTGTTTTTCGTGGTTATGGATTAGTTATTGGAAACAAGGCTTAAAGTGTATATATTAGTAGCTATATTTTAACAATCAGTTAATGTCAAAATAATTACTTGCATCCATTTTACTATGATACTATGTGCCTCCGTAGCTCAGTGGTTAGTGCCCTTGCCGTCTAATCTGACGACCCGGGTTCGGATCCGGGTGGAGGTACATATATATGCCTGCCATGTTTCAGTAGAAATAAAGCAAGTAAAGGCTATGCTCGGCATACATTTAGTATACCTTAATAGCAAATTAAACTTTTGATAGGTTCCGTGTACTTTGATTATAATTTCATAGGGTGTTCTAGAACACTTTCGTATGAAAATGGACAGTTTGCATGTCAAATAAATCACGGAGAGATTCTGTTAAAACTGAAGCGAAAAACGATCTAATGGATATGAAAACATAAATGTTTTTGAAACTTTAAAAAAAATATCGTCCAATATAGCTCTATACACTTTAAATATGGTCCGGTATTTCGTATAGTAGAATAAAGGTTGGAAAAGTAATGAATGATTTATTATTGTAATAAGTTGACGGTAATAACATTGATGTATTGATATATAGACCTATAAAACACATTAAGGTCAGTTTGCATGTTGTTGTGTTCAGGGTCGAATACTATCATCATTGACAACCAAAACATCCGTTCGTAGATGAGGTTGGATAACTCTTCATACAAAACTTCATACAAAACCAATCTATTCAAAGAAACCTTACGAATGGAATAAGTTTGCGATGTCTAGCGAATTCTGGCCGAACAAAATTAAACCCTCACAGACGAAACCATATGATCAACATCAACGATAGACAGCGTACACATATCGCTGGCTTAAAAAAAGAAAGTAGTTAGTACTACATGCAACATTATAAGACGCATACATAATATTATTTAAAAGCAACACCACACGGTGCTTCTCGTGAACCTATTTGCATGTTAATCGGAATATGTCATGTTGACCAAACTGAAGATGAAACAGTTCGTTTTTCTTGTTTTCTCAACATATCGATTTTGTCCTTCCGACCTTCTCACTCTAAACCAGCGAAATAAACTAACAAGCACAAATTCAGTGGCAGTCTTATTCGCCAGCATTCATCGGGTGATATGTCCATTGAACTGTATTTATTGAAATGAAAAATCTGGGGTCATTTTCTTCTTCTTCTTCTTCTTCTTCTTCTTCTTCTTCTTCTTCTTCTTCTTCTTCTTCTTCTTCTTCTTCTTCTTCTTCTTCTTCTTCTTCTTCTTCTTCTTCTTCTTCTTCTTCTTCTTCTTCTTCTTCTTCTTCTTCTTCTTCTTCTTCTTCTTCTTCTTCTTCTTCTTCTTCTTCTTCTTCTTCTTCTTCTTCTTCTTCTTCTTCTTCTTCTTCTTCTTCTATGCCTTAAGTGTGACGAGGCCTTCGGCGTATAAGTGATCATGACATTGCTTGTTAGTTTTCTAAATCCGGATTTATAGATATGGAACGACTTCTGACAAGAAACTATGTCAAGTGTTCCTAATAACCTAACACATTCTTATGAACTGAATGCAAAAAAGCTGCTGACAGTTCCGATGAGATTATATGAAGGACATGATCCTTCCTGATTATACACAAGAAATAATAATGGTGAGTAATTACGATAAATGATCAAATAGCACAGAAGAACCAACTTCAATATATTTGATGAAGACCTACTAGCTACGTATGATAATTTAAATAATCCTGTGCCATCGGGTTCTCTTTCACTTCCACCACGTGGCATGACTTTCTTGACCTTGACCGACTTCCTATAAGCATCTTCACGTACATCTTCGCCCCACCTAGGAACCATTACGTTTTGAGCTTTGTTCCGTATTATTTGAGATACGATACTTTCAAGTCAAGTTTAAATGTGCAGTTACCGAAATTAATTGTACATGATAAAACTATTTAACTATTTTGACAACCATTGTTATAGTGTTTTTTTTCTCCGGATACTTCAGTAGTGAAGTGGTTTTTTTTAACTATATATAAGACTAAGTCTGTCAAAGATAACAACACTACAGTTTCATGTTTCGTCAATTGTAGGCAATCAGTGACATTTATGACGTATAATAACGTAATAAATGAAACAAAATAGGTTGCATGAACGGTAAACTGTCCGTTATACGAAGAATGTCCGCATATTAATAGGAACGCTAACATCAGAGTAAACAGGAATTGACATAAAAACAAAATATCGTCATTTTTACTAGTTGGAAAAAAAACGACCCACCCTACACGTTTTCCTTCAACTATTGAACGCATTCTAACAACCGTAAAGGTTGCTTTAATATCTCTCCTACCTACACCCATCCCTACAGTTGCATTTTTCACCTTTGTCATTTGTATGTTTTATTATGTTAAAATTGACTTTTGTTATCAAATTAAGTGGTTGTAGATAGGTTTAATGTAAAACATACATTGTGAGACCCTATAACAGTGACTGAACATTAGCTGATATATTTCCGTCCTTGTTCCCAAAATCATCTTATTTGAGATCGAATTGATGACTCAGTATCATGACGAGTCTGATTAATATTTGATAAGTTCACGTGGCGTTGTACGACGACCAGACTGTTTGTTTAAAGTGCATTTGTCCGTATTCTGATTTCAAATTTCGATTTAATCTTGCAGTAAGCGTCTGAACCAAACTGTATCCTTCAGTTCAGTTCAGTTCTTGTAAATGCCGCCGCTAGGTATCGGCGCACTTCTCTTTGCAGAGAATATTATAACATATATAATAAATGAATTAATATAAAAGTCACAGTATGATTATAAACAGTTAAAGCCGCCACCGTGGCCTAGTGGTTAGGGCGTCCACCTCCGGAGCGGAAGGTCGAAGGTTCAAATCCCGACGGAAGCTGGGTTAGAACTGATGCGACCGGTTGGTGAGCCACCAGCTAGTTAAAGAATGGTTACCGTAGGCCCATCTCTGCCAGGCGCCCGGCAATATGAGGAGAGATTCGGGAGGTTCTGTGCGCAAGAAAAATAGGTGTCTCATAAGTCAAATTGGCTGGCCCTTTCAATAGGGGTGACACTATAATAAACAAACACTTTACTTTACTTTTAAAGCAGTTCAAAACGGTTGATTTAACAGACAAAATGTTAACACGAACAATAACAATTTGATCCGGTGGTAGGACTAGTTGCTTTTACTCTTTAGTAAGACACATTCAAGTTTGTGCATTGCCCAATCCTTCCTCTGGCACTCAACACTGCAATATTTGAATTGCTTACAATCAGAACAGGTTTCGAGTTTCACTATGTCAATGTCGATATAAAAACTATAATTAAGTATAGAGTTAGATGTAAGCAAAAACACAAATATTTATCGATAATTTTCAGACCTTTTAACAACATGCAATCATACTTATTTATGTTAGTAGCAGATAAGTGTTTTAATGACATACAAGGACCAATCTAAGTTATTATTATCGAAATCAGGACATTCGTGTAGAACATGTCTATCAGCAAATATCATTACAGTGGCAATAGAACGACATTCTGACATTAATTGTAGAATATCACGACAGTACTCATCGTAAAACCTTCTATTCCACAACAACTCATGCGTTTATACACGAAGTTAAGAACTGTTCAAATACTGGTTATATTCCTTACAGAGGTACATTACTGTACGTAACACAGAATTAAGTAGAAATGAATTCAGCGTTGGTAGTGCTCGGCTTGAGCGTCGAACATATCTCGTGAAAATCGGTCAAATAATAAGTTACTTAATATGTTTTTTTTGCATTTTCGTTTACATATTTGTACTGGTAGACTTAGCCAAATCTCACATGGAATGTCCACCCTGGAACAGTAGACTACAATACAAAGCGGTGGATTTTTCTCGTTTGTACAGTCAAGGTAGCCTATTGCAGTGATACATCTTTGTCGCCTTGGATCGAATCTTAAACATCTCGCGGTGAATACGGACACTCTACAACTATACTAGGCAACGTTGTTAGTCTGAAACTGTCTGAAACTCAGACATCGTCTTTATATTGCCAAATCTTCTATTCACTCTCATTTGGTTATAAATGTACCGATTTTGATATTAATCGGTATACATGTTCAGTGGGTAACAAACAATAATCATACAAAATTTGACATGACTAAATTTAATTGCAAACAAATGGTAGTGATTATAAATGTTGTCAATTTTAAGTCGATAAAGTCTGAATTTTAGTCTAAAAATGTTGGTGAATATATAATGCCCTATACTATCGAGACGAAAATTATAAGTGACAATCACGTTAGTCATTCAGCACGATAATAAATAAACCGTTGATATGCGAGTATAATAAATAACTGACATAAAACGTGAAAATAAAACATTATATTAATTACGTCAATCGATTAATTAACGCTGTTTATTTATATTTTATATAGTATTATACCAAAGTATACAGCAACCTTGTTTTGGTGTAAAGGGACAATAAACGATTGATGGCATAGTTTCGGACAATGTGTCTCGTTTACACTGAATATTTTAGTCTATTGATACCTGTCCGTTATGAAGGAACCAACTTTCGCGCTATTGATTTCGCTGGTTTTGAATGAGAAGGTCGTCAGTACAAAATCAAAGAAATTTTTTTTACTAATTCAACTTCCGATTTTCATGAAAATAGGCTGATAAGAGGCGCCTTTTAATGCAGATTTTAAATACGTATCAGTGTTATAAGGTAGTAATTAGTAATAACTACCTTATGCGACATTCTCATTCTATTCCAAGTAACCATGTTGAATGCCGAGAATAGCTTTTATTTGCCAGTCAGTTTTCTGCTGATCTTTAATGCAGTCATATAATTATGCATTTGAACGGATTTGAACCGGGGTCGCTAGGATAAGACGCCAAGCGTACTATCAACTGAGCTAGGATCACACAGTCAATAGAACTTCATTTAGGAACCACATCCATCATTAAACCGCCATTATTGGCTGTATCCATTGAATGGATACATTACGCCGGTTAGACTATATCCCGTATGTTCTGATAATGCTAGCAAATGTGTTACTTCATCACTGCTTCCAATGTCCCCATTACTGTAAATAATCTATTCCGACAATCTGCTAATTTAATTCACGCTTAGAGAGTCCCTGACTTGTCTTAATCACGTAATAATTTCCCCCCATAACCTTGAGCTTTCAATGAGGAAATGTTAAGGTTCGTTTTTTGTGTAAATCATTATTGTAATTTACTAAATATAGATGCTGGTGATGTTTTTGTGTAAATGTCATCGCGACACAGCTTCTCATTTCCGGCGGATAGTCGCGTAGTTTGAATTAGCTTTACTCTCGGACAAATACTTTTTCATTGCAATATATACTGGCTTAGAATGACAAGGTCGTATTAAATTACTACTTACGACCTTATAATACTCATTAAATATTTTCAATCCGCATCACAAGGCGCTTCTTATGAGCCTATTTTTTTAAAATTGGAACTTGTCATGTTGACCAATCTGAAGTCTAATCGGTTGGGTTTTACAATAAGTAAAGAGTAAATTTCAGGCAGTGTTTTCTTGTCTTCTCAAAATATTTATTTTGTACTTACGACTTTCTCATTCTAAGCCAGCAATTTATCAAGTGTATTTTTATTTGCTAGAACATGTTTATAAACTGTAACAGGTTTAGTAGAATCTATGTGTTTTTAGCTCACCTGAGCACGAATGTGCTCAAGGTGAGCTTTTGTCATACCGAGATGTCAGTCGTCCGTCGTCGTCCGTCGTCGTCGTCCGTCGTCAACAATTTCTTCAAACGACATCTCCTCCTAAACCGCTTGGCCAATTTCAACCAAACTTCACAGTAATGATCCTTGTGTGACCCTCATTAAAAATAGCTAAAATCGTTCCGCTCCGATAAACAAGATGGCCGCCAGAGCTATAAATAGAAAAATCTTTAAACGACTTCTTCTCCTTAACCACTTGGCCGATTTAAATAAAACTGTACAGGAATGATGTTTGGGTGACCCTTTACCAAAATAGCTAAAATCGTTCCGGTCTCCTAAACAAGATGGCCGCCAGAGCTAAAAATAGAAATATCCTTCAAAACGACTTCTTCTCCTTAACCGCTAGGCAAATTTAATAAAACTTTACAGTAATGATCCTTGGGTGACCCTCAATAAAAATAGCTAAAATCGTGGCCACCAGAGCTATTAATAGAAAAATCTTTAAATGATTTCTTCTACTTAACCACTTGGCCAATTTCGATAAAACTTTACAGGAATGATCTTTGGGTGACCCTTAACCACATTAGCTAAAATTGTTCCGCTCCGCTTAACAAGATGGCCGCCAGAGCTAAAAATAGAAATATCCTTTAAATGACTTTTTCTCCTTAACCGCTTTGCGAAATTTAATAAAACTTTACAATAATGATCCTTGGGTGACCCTCAATAAAAATAGCTAAAATAGTTCCACTCCGTTAAACGAGATGGCCGTCAGAGCTAAAAATAGAGAAAAAAACTTTAAACAACTTCTTCTCTTTAACCACTTGGCCAATTTTGATAAAACCTTACAGGAATGATCTTTGGGTGACCCTTAACCAAAATAGCTAAAATTGTTCCAGTTCATTAAAGAAGATGGCTGTCATAGCTAAAAATAGAAATATCCTTTTAACGGCTTCTTCTCCTGAACCACTTGATGGATTTTTATAAAACTTTACAGGAATGATCTTTGGGTGACCTGTAACCAAAATAGCTGAAATTGTTCCGGTCTCCTAAACAAGATGGCCACCAGAGCTAAAAATTGAAATTTCCCTCATGACTCAGGTGAGCGTTACTGTGACCTCTTGTTTGTTTTAGTTTCAAAACATTATTTCATCACAAAGGGATCATCGTTGGGCAATTGTAAAACTTCGAGTCAACTCCCTTAATTGAAATGTTTTCATTTTTGTCAAATTATGAAATACAATTACGTTAATAAAACTGCTACCTAATGTAAATTGTGTATGCTGGTAGTCACAATGTCAACCTCCTAACACCAGAAATCCGTTATTCAAGGACAAAAATAGCCCCCTAATTGTGTTCTTCAGTGGTTGTACGGCGACATTGATTGTGCCTTGTCCCTTGTTTTGCGTTGTTATGTCCTATGTAATTTGTCAGTTTAGCGTTAAGTGTATCACCCTTTTCGTAGGTCAAATCGCATTTAACGATGTCCCGGTGTAAAAACTTTATTTTAAATGTTAAGGAATGCGTTTTAAATATTTTTATTCTATTGTATACCCATTAAGACAACTGCATGTGAATTTTAAAACACTTTTATTGTCATTTAAGAGAGTTATTGCTATTTTTATTTCCCTTCACACAGCGTAAGAACGCACTGCACAAACAAATGTAGACAACTGCATTGTAAATAAAACAAGTCTACAACAAATGACACAATAAAAACAAAAGCGTGTTTAAATCTAATGATAATGATTATTTCTTCAATCAAAAGTGTAAAAATTATGTTTGGTCTAATAATGAAGTAGATAAAAATAAAAATGTAACCCTACCCTCCTTCAAATTAAGGCATTTTTTTGCATATTGCCAATTGTTACCCTATAGATAAATGGCAATAAAATATTATCTAAACAATTGGCACCATTGAATTTATTTTCAAAAATAACTTCCAAGTGTGTGTAATGTTTTATCAAAATTTTAAAAGGTTTTACCGAGCGGTTTTGAAAATATACATTTCAGAAATCCATAGTAACCCGATTTTCATCTGTTTACCACTTATTGATTCCTATGAAATTAAATAAAAAAAAAAAAAAATGTTTTCTCCAAATTACACTATAAAGTGATCTCACGAAGCCAAGACATTTTCTTATAACTAAAAATTAAAGAAAAAAAGAATAAAAATATTTTGGCTCTAGTGGGGGTTGAACCCACGACCTATATGAAATCAGCCAATTTGTCATAAAATTACTGAACTTGAGAACTCTTCAAGGGGAGATTCTTTATTAGACCCGGATATCCTTAATTCAGTTTGGAGTGTATGGTAAAACAATATACATGAATCATTTTAACACAATACGGAATCCGGTTAGTGACACAGTGAGGGAGAAAATAGAAATTGCGGGCTTAGAATGAGAATGTCGTAAGCACAAAACCGTTATCTGAACAAACAAAAACAAACTTACTCTCAAAATACTTTTTTCTGATATCAGCCTGATAATGTCTAAAGTAGTACTTACGCCCTTCGATCTCATTCTAAGCCAGCGAAATAGCGTCCTTTGAAGGGTCGGTATCCTATCACTCCGTGTGATTGGCTTAATTAGTTCTATAGGTTGCCTAGTAGTATCTGGAGGGTCGATGATAGCCATTGCAACATTAATATAGCATCCAGTAGAAACAATACAGTAAGGAAGACACGCTAGTAATAGAATAAAAGACTTAATGCTGGATTAAAATTTGCCAAATCTCACTAAAATCAGACCCTTATATATATACGCTCCATTACTCTACGCTTTACATAGGCGAAAAGGAATGGAGCGGAGTCTAAGATATGATTTTAATGAGATTGGAAATTGTCCCGATTAAACTTTCAAGAAAACCTGAGCGTAAATGATTTTAGAGTGATGGTAAACTGTTTCATTATCTTTCATGATACGCAAAACAGAACAGAATGGCTCGAGCGTGTGCAAAATAATATGTTGCTATATTCACTATGTTTGTAAACATTTCAATCTCATTTACGCACCAATCAGTTGCATACAGGGCTCAACGTTTACTTTTGGGTTGTCAATGCCCACCCTTCCACGGCCCTTCGGGGGACAGCTGATGGTAAAATATCTGGCCCTTGACAACTAAATATTGTCCCATGGGTATTGGTTCAGAGAAAAAAATCCATAATTTCCCCGGCAGTGCGGAGGAGCTGTCCAGAAGGTAAAACACAACTGTTTCACCGGCTATCCACCGTCCAACCAGCGGGGGCATGGATCCAACTTACTGGTGCATAAAGTCAGATCCTAAAATTGGAGACGTTGATAATGTACATTGTACGATGTTATGATGACCTATATAGTAGTTTATTTATACGACTCCATAGTGTGTGTATGTTTTATCCATAACCAATGTGTGTTGATACTTAAGTGGTGCTCAATCTATATTTAAACATTGTACGCATATCGGTATCGCCATGTATATTCTCATGTATACATGTAGAAAGAACAAATTGACCTAATGTCCATGTGTCACTGTAAAATGTGTCACTGTTAAATGATTGATTGTAATTAATACCCCACTGTACGCACAAAAACTAACGCATCTTATCGAGTATTTTGACGAAGTCACTGTTTATAGACGAGTCAATTTCCAGCAATTGCAATAAGGCATACTCGTTGAATTATATATAACGGCAATAAGTCATACAGTGATCGGATTTTACATGATTGTGCTTTCAATTGCAATACAAGTTGAAGTTTATAGCTAACCGATAAGTCATACAGTGATTTGGCCTATATACGATGTGGAAGTCGCATGCATTATGTGTAATGTTTCTTAGGAATGTAGACTAGTTGAGCTTTTTTAAAGTGACATGGCTGTGTCCGAATCCAATGTGTAGAATCACGTGATCAAATGAATGCCGTTTTACACTCAAAACTATTGCGATTTCGTCTGCTAACGTTGAGTTTTTTCTTGATTATAACGATCGTGGATTTAATGTTTATATTATATATATCCTAAAGTACATTCCGTATATGTATAGTTCGATTTCGAGCATTGAGCCGTGACTGCACTTTTAAAGTTTAATCAATTCGCCGATAAAGCTTGTTACGGCATTGACTAACTATATTAAATTGCCAATTGATAAATTACACATATTAGTAACTATCATATCTTTAAACCATGACTATTGAAATCAATAAATCACGGGTTACCCGCCCAAATAGAATTGTCTTTAGAAAAGGTCATGGCTCAGGGTTCAAAATAGACCTACTCCGGATCTCCACTAATCTGTAGGTACAAATAAAGTTTTACCGTTATAATCCTTGAGCCTATTGAATATTCATATCGGGACAATAGAGTTGGGGACTGTTGTTTTTGCATATGAATGCAAAACCAGTATAACTAGGCCAGATTTGTTTGTACCTACATGTAAATTATGGGGAAAACCACCTTGCACAGAGTTCCGGATATCAACTATTGAACTATACCGAGTTCGCTATCTTTAGCTGTTTTTAATTGATGCTCGACCAAATTCAGTTTCCAACCGAGTGTAATAATTTGGTCGAGTATCAATTAAAAACACCTAAAGATAGAGCGAACTCGGTACTTGTCGGGTATTCATACATATACGGAATGTACTTCTAGAAGCTCATTCATTTCCGTTAGGACTACAAAATACAAAACAATACTTATAGAGCATGGGAACTATCACCAGAGCATAGTTGAACCTTGCTTCCGTCCCTGTCCGATTTCCCCATATATTTTAGTGGGCCTTACGCTTTACGTATGTTGCTACCGATATTATAAAACAAAATATTTTTTTTTTCAAAAATAAGTTTGACAAAAACGTTTAATGTTTAACACAGATATCACTTTTATTTATTCAGTGAGTAAATCGTTTGTAAAACAAATATCAATTAAAAATCAAACATCGATTCTTCGTTGTGTTGGAAAAGGTTATTGTATGGCATGTATTGTTGTGACGTCATAGTTCGAGATCTACCGGAGGTACTACGTTGTGACGTAGTTCGTGCTTGGGCGCCTCCGTTACCACGGCGACCAAACAATTGGCTCCAGAACGGCATTCGGTCTGAAAGGAAAACATAATTATGTATGTGTTTGTAGACATGCATGGATAAAACATATTTATTGAGTACTATTGGCTCAGAATCACATGTAGCTCTACGTTTATTTTCTTTGTGGCATCGGTTCGTGTCTTTTATTACATCTTTCTTAGTTCTAGAAACAACGCACATGTCTATAATTTCATGATATGATATAGATATTTCTTTATAATGGAACATTATTTGTCGTAAAAACGACATGTTTTTTTGGCCATATGACTGGATACTCCTAGCATTATTCAGTTATTACGATACAAATGTCAACAACCGTCACACGGTCATGTCCTTTCTTGTCACAGATTAATAAAAATTAGTAACTGTTATTCCTCCATTTCTGAATAGCATGATAAATGATCTTAATATACATTTATGTACATAAATATAATAACTTACTTATATATGAGCCGTTCTCCAGGAAAACTGGGCTTATTGACAAAAATACGAAAATCATGTTAATAAATCGTTAGAAAGACGAGACTCTTATGAACACTATCTGAAATTTTGAACGAATTATTGCATAAATTAACGAAGTTATAGACTTTTGAAACTTATCAACCCGCCAAGTTTTTTAGTGACGTCGCTGGCGTCATTCGCACGTTATTTGACGCAACGTTAAGAACAATTTCAAAAACCCAGTATCTGATGAATTATTAACTTTTCAAATTTTTGTCACATTTTAGAATAATTTTTAATAATAAACACGAAAAAATTGTGAGTGTTTGCTTAAAGGGAAAAGTAGCTGCAAATTTTAACCGCTAACCCCTTGTTTTTCTCAATTCGGGTAGTTTTTGGAAATTGGTCACCAGAGCAACGACGGAAGTAATTTTATCATAATTTATCAAAAAACTTAAATCTTAAAGATAGTACTATATATATGTTATCCAACTACCTACGATTTCGTCGGTGAAAATGACTTTTTTCTCATTTCAGACCTATTTCTAAATATCATTACATTACTACTAGTGTTATGTCAATACGCAAGTTTTCCTGGAGAACGGCTCATATACTACTTTTTTGTATTTATATGCTATTTTGGATGTATTTATGTTTTGCCATACAACAGGTTTTTCACAGGACAAAAAGGGAAATAACGCTGCATTTAATGTCAAAGTTTAGGTTCTTGCAGGGTATTATCTTTCCATAGAGAACAGATGTTTCCTCGATGTCTTTGTTGAAGCGTATGTGCCATAATAAAACCACCGAATTGATGCTGTATTGAAGGATAGATGAACTGGCTCGTAACCCAGAGGTGATATCACGAGTATCGATGCTACACACCGGGTCTAACAAAACTACCGAAGCTGTTTAGAAACAGCTAAGGTAGCTCACCCGGCTTCCTTGTTCATAACGCTGTCTCTTCACCATTGTGTATGTCACAGTCCTGTCAGACATCTGACAAAATACTCGAAATGAGACGCTGTGCAGTATACATTCTTAAACTAGGTAGGAAAGACTCACCCATTTTCTGTGGATCATCCATCAACCATTCCATCATTCCACCATATTGTGATGCATACTGTGTATGAGAGACGGCAATGGCACAGGTTGTGATCAGTAGGACAGCGAGATATCGGCACATCTTTAATGTCTGTAACATAAAACTCTGTTTGTTAAGCATATAGGTCCCACTGAGCTTTTTTGCATCGGCGATGTTCTCCCGATTTGGACAAATTAGCTTCGTGGGGCATCGGGAACAGGGGTTTCACAAATGTTCTAATGACTTCATCAAAGCTTCACTAGGCCACGAGGACCCTTTTCTCGATGTATTCTGATGCCCATTTACTACATCGGGAGTACTTCGCCGAGGCAAAATGATCTGTAAGACCTAATGTAAGCATAAATATATGAACAGCATCGATAGTGAAGTGGAAGTTCGTCCGCTATGAGTATGAGTAGTACCGCCACGACAACACTGTATCAGAGCATGGATCCACTGAGAATACAAGAGGAGTGCCCTCTTCGACAGGTACACTAGCGATAGTCAAGGTGTTAGAGCGTCGGAACCAGGGGTCAAGAGTAATTATATCACGTTTAAAACAATCGGCCTAGTCATCGTGTGCCTATCAGATAACTTTATACTGATATCGTCCAGCGTCCGGGGATTTGTAAAGTATTCATAAAAAAGAGTTTGACCGATGTATTTATCTGAATGTATTTGCTTATTTGTTTAGATAATATTAACTGATATACATCGCTAGTATTAAAGAGGCACTTTGAACATACACCGAGCATATTATCAACCTCTCTAGCGCATTTAATGAAATAAATGTACAAAACAAACTAGCAATAAATCGTTTAAATATAAAAAGATCATGTGCCGAAATATGTCGGTATAATGACAAAATATGTATTCAATATTTGTATAAGAATAAATCGCCGACACGATTTTATTCAGCAACAACAAGTCAACTACACGGAAAGCGCCAGAACGGCATGACCGAAGCACGATAGCGTTGCCCCGGGTAGCCATTACTGATGATAATTGTGACGCCAGTGGCATTTAGTCAGTGCTTAATCAATTAAAATGCAAAAGTTTAAGTAGTTTGAACACACGGTAAAATAATAGCTAGCATTTTCTTGGAACTTATTAAACGGCCTTCTATGAGGTGTATGCAAGTGTTCGTTGCTTTTTAATGTATTACGTAAAAATGTGCCAAAGCAATTTATCGAAATACACAAACCTTGAATTTTGGTGTGGTCAGGCGCAATCCAAACAGTACGTTCTGTAAGACAAACGTTTATTTTCTCCGAATCTCGCCGTCAACATCAAAGAAGCTACCAAGACACCGATCTAAGGACCTCTGACCATGATTCTCTAAAACCATTTCTTTTTGTAGTTTATGGAAAGCATTCAATGTTGGATATTTGTCATGTGTTTCGACAATTAATAAGCGCGTAAATAATTAAGCGCGCTCGTGTACATGTTTTTGGAGAGTTCATAACAACAAAAATTGACTATAACTGATTCTTTGACGCCTCCAGTTGTCAACACAAACCATACTTGACCATATAGACGTATCAATCATACACTTTACAGACACATATAGAAAGTTTTTGTTTTATATTTAGTCGTACCTGGACAGGTCTTTTTGTATTGACAATATATTGAACCATGTAAATGGTTTATTTTTGACAAGTATGAACAAATGTTTGATACGTTAATTGAGAAATGAAAGTATTGGAGGTGACGCGTGTAGTCGTGTTTTTATCCACTCCTCAGTTATTTCGGGACGGACCGTATAGTGTTGACTTTTACTGTGTCGCTGTCCTTAGTGTCCTAGGTTCACACCCTTTGCACGATTTTTTTCAACGTATAATTTCTTATTCCCGCACATAACAATAAATCACAGCCAGGTCGCTGACCTAATCTTCGGGGAATAACTGCCTGTCTTGTACATGGTGCAGTTATTTCTTTTTTCACCCCTGTCTGATTTTTCTTTTTTTTAAATTTCATATTCGAAAATCGTAACAGAAAAGTCTGGTTTACAACATAGAGTTCATGTTGCAGTGTATGGTTTTTGCATGAACTTCTGTCGGCAAATCCATGATAAACAAGCGATTACCTGATAAAGCCACAGGTAACTGTATCGTTGAAAAAGAAAACAAAAACGGAAAAAAAATTGTTTTTTGAAAATTTATATTTTTCTATCAAGGTCAATTTCTACAGAAATTCACAAGCCGGTTCGAGAGGTGCAGTTTGTTTTTGATAAAAAAACTGCTTTATGCATGTCAATTATCTATAAAAGGATGTGTGTTTGCACAAACAATGTTATGGGATGAATGTAAGCCAAAAATTAACTTCATATCATAAAATCCATTGCTTAAAGGTATACTTTAACTGTCGCTGGTGTAACACATTGTGAGGGACGGCCATATGGATTTGTGTTGATTGCACCATATGAATCGGCTGTGAAACCGCATCTATATTTTATAGTATAAGTTTTTAACTAGTTGATCAATTCTGATAAGATTTGGCATATAAGTACTTTAAACATTGCTGTATATGAATATTATTAGTTAATAAAGATATTGATAGTCAAATTTTGTTTTTGATTGATTGAAATTCTGGTTCATCTAGAACAAATAAACCTTTATAGAAAAATATAAATTTTCAAAACAAAAATTGTTTCGTTTTTTTTTCGTTTTCAACGATACTGTTACCTGTGGATAAAGCTACTTCAAAGGTAAGCATGTGTACACGACAGTCACGAGACTAAATCGGCTATTGGTGCACGAGATAAATGGTGTCCCAGTACCTAGCAGATACCCATCTTGCTGGTTCCTGATGCAACTCATGTTACTGAGGATTTTAAAGGGATTCTAAGGCCTACTATACGTGTGTCATGGCACCGATATGTTACAGTACTGTGCTACTAAAAAAAAATACGTGAGGTTATTTCATAGTTGAACTATAATCAAAGTTGATTTGAAAACTATCGATGGCATGTTGTGTATTTACTTCATAATCAATTCTTGGATCAAACATAATTCCAGGATAAATAGTAAACGAACAAATCAATTATAGAATATTGTATTCGTAAATATGTCAATGTGTCAAATATACAAAATATGATGAATTGTCTTAGTTATTTATTTACAGTAATTGTGCACAGGAGTCGAATAGACTACATTTTTCTATACGGCCAAATAAAAAAGATGCCTGATTCAGGCAGCATTATGCAAAATGTAAGACACGATTGGCTTTATTGTTTTTTTTCACAGGAACTTCATATTTGTATATAAATGGCACCATACCACTAGTGTACCCAATACCATGTTACTGACGAGCACCCTTAGAGAAATCTTGTCAGTTACAGGACTTGGATAATGTTTTGGTGCCATTTAATACATAAAATATCAGGGTTCTGGTCGTTTTGTGTTGAAATTTTGGATATGACGTTTCTAAAAGTTATGCCCATCGCAACTGTTTGATAATTATATTACTGGCAAAAACATAAAACTAGACTACAAGTATTCCAGTATTTCAAACATGAAATGATACATATACCTCTGTCGCACAAATGTGTGTCTTCTCCTGAATCCCAACTTGGTCGGATTCAGCTGTAATATACAAGTATGTAACACCATTTGCCAAAATATTAATTTCAGTGATCACTAGGTGAAATAAAATTCGACCTTACACCAAAATCAACAAATAGCCTCTATATAATCAGACGCGGCCTAAATATGAAGGACGGGTCAGTTAAACATGGACTATTATGTGATTTTTATTTTAGCGTTATTACAGGATATTATTATACTGTCACACTAAAATAGTCATCAATATAATGATGGATTGTACTAGTTGGGTTATGTTGGTCGCGACAGCAAGAAAGTGTCATTGAGTATGCATGCAACACAAACTACTGTCAAAGGTTGAAACATAACTTGCAAAATCATCGACTATTGATATTTTTTTTATAAAGGACTTATTGAGTCAATTAATTTTGTAGATATTGTTGGCGTAAAAAGAGGTCGTAAGTTCAAAAAGTTGGTCCGAAAATGTACATTGTTTGTAGGTTTAACTAGAGTATGGATATCAGACAAACAAAGCCAACAAGTTATACAAAATACTTTTATTATCTTTATTGCAATAACCCAATAACACCCAGTGATTATGTATAATTTTAATACATGGTATATCAAATATATATTACATCCCCTTGCGGTTGGCACGGAGGTCTCTCTAATTACATGCAGTTGGTGAAAGACCAGTTTGACAATACAGGTATGTCCTAAGGACAACAGAACATTGTCACAATATCGCTGGCTTAGAATGAGAAGATCATAAGTACAAAATCAATATTTTGAGAAAAGAAGGAAAAAATGTCTGAAAACTACTCTTTATGTAAAAATTTATCTTTACTGATGGAAAAACAAGTTTTTCAACTTCATTTTGGTCAACATGTCAACTTCCCATTTTCATGTAAAAAGGCTCATAAGAAGCGCCTTATAATGCAGATTTCAAATATGCATTAGTCTAGAATAAGGTCGTATGTATTAGTTACGTTCTTCTCGTTCTAAGCCAGCGATATGTAGGCTCAATTAATGATTTAATTAAATAAGTGAATAAATAAAGCCGCCCCAAGTAACAGATTTTCCAGTTCTAAAAATAGATGCCCATTGCAGGTTATATGTATGGGACAGAAGAGTATAAAATGAATCAAATGTTCTTTTGTTCAAAGTTAGGTGAACTTGGAAAACCAGAAATTAACAACGGAAATAGGAGTTACTCCACTTTAATAGGAGTACTTTAGTCACATATCACAATGTTATAGAAGCCAGTCTGCTACCATAGATCTGGTAAACCACTGTTTGTATGTATGTATAAACTCTCTTCAAGGAATATAACCATTCTGCACTGTTCACAGCATGAATGTTTCTGAAACATAGAAGTGTATAAGTGATAACAAGAAGAATCATGGAAATTAAGCTTTCAGAACAATGGCTAAAGGGCAATCTTCAAAGCTAAGTGTAATTAGTTGTTCTTTCACATGTATGCTGTTTTATTTAAAATTATGTATGTATAATGATAAGAGAAAATCTGACAAGGAAGCAGCAAACAAATCAAACAACCAAAAACATAAAACATCACATATATCACTCATAGAAAATGTTCTGATCATGTTTTAGTCATACCCAATAAAATCTAAGCTATTGGTGACTCAGACGGCTCATTACAGACATATTTATATATTTTTTTTTTCAATATAAACTGTTTTTTGCTAAACTGTTGTGTGCTATTTTTGTAGCATTCATATATAGAACTCTTATCAATGTCTATTTTAAAAAAAAATCAATTTAAATTATCAAAATAATAGGTAGTGCCTCTTTAATTAAACAAGAAATTCAAAATGAACTTTACCACTGAAAGACCAAATTTCAAGTGTCAGAAAATTGCGAGCCCAAGTACCAGCCATGCTTACCTTAACATAAATTTGAGCAATCGATCAACAAGTTCCAGGTTTTTAGATATGACGAGATTATGCAAATAGTTCATCAATACTTCCTCATCCTCCTGTTGTGGTACTGTAACATAACAAGAGATGTTTGTAATACATGTATGCCCCCTAGCCGCCTAATTGTTGAAAAAGGTAATGGTCACAGTGACCTTGACCTCTGACCAATTGACCACAAAATTAATCTACTGATGATGACCAACCTCCATGTAAAGTTTTGAAGATCCCTGGGGAAAGGGGTTCTTGAGTTATTGAACAGAAACCATTTTGGTCTACCGCCAGACATGTGCGAAGCAAAAGTACCCCCTCATCAAACATGGGGGCATAATTAAACAGATTACATAGTTTGTTACCATGACAGCACGGTTTTTTGTAAAATTAATATCAAAATATCAAGCTCACAGTCACATGACTAAAAGTACAAGATTTTCTTACTTAGGTAATATTTTTTATAAAATAATGTACTCAAAGTCATAGTTAACTATTAAACCACCACAATGTTCGTGTGGTTTTGCGCTGAGCTTCATACAGTCCTATACGACTATAAGCCTCTTGCTCTGTATTAGACCTGCCGTCCACTAGACCCTGATGCTATGCAGAAGGGATGCCGATTACAATCTGCTCAATTCGGGAACCCTTCCGGATCATTTATCAATAAAAATTGGCAGAGCTTTGTCTAGGTGCTTTTTCGGGAAGCATTCGGGGATAGGTATACTTGCTGAAGCCTATCCTAAGTAGCTGTATGCTTCCCGACTACATGCCGACAGTTCAGGAGTTAGTCCCGAATGTTTCCTGATCGTGCGGAAAGGACGCGGCAACGTTGCGGAGAATGCGGAAGGGTTTACGAATGGATGCCGATAGATTGCCGAAAGGTTACCAATGTATATATGCGATGCCAAACTACTATCTCAACTTGTCGGCAAACTGACTACATCGCTTCCGCTGTCATTCGGGATATAAGGCGACAACTCGGGATCCTTTCGGCGATCAACTGGTGCTTTCGGCATCTGTTCGGCATTAACATCATCGGCATAGCTTCCATGAGTAGAACTCATCCCTTCGGCGTTATCGGGGAGCTTTCGGAATCGATACGGCTTTCCTTCGGGAACCGTTCGGGATAGCTTGCAGAAGGCGTCCCGATGATGGGGAGTGGATGCTGATGGGTTCCCGAACAACCCAAACGGTTGCCGATGGTTTCCCGATTACCCCGAAGCTCTCCCGAAGCACTTTCGAACAAGACCTTCGGCGTCCAAATTTTAAAACTTTTAAAATTTCGATGCCAAAGATTTTTTTGGTCCCGAAGGCTTTCCAAAGCGTTGCGGAAGGGTTTCAGATTACCCCGAAGACATGCTGAACCGTCCCGATCCTCCCAGATAAGGTGAATTTCAGCTTTGGGAACCCTTTGTCTTAGGAAGAAGAAGAAACACTAACCAGGAGTAGAGGAAATCCATTCTTTGACTAGTAACTTGACATCATACAATGTAACGGCACCACACAGACTGACAACATCCTCCTCATTATCACAGTTATCTTTACCACTGTCTATATCAATACTACCAGATACATGTTCAGGTTGACCTTCGATAGTGTCAGATATCCAATGTTCCTGATAATTATCTGGCTTATTATAATTATCCGACTCAATGTTTCTATGTAAACCTCTCCTACAGTGACCTGTATCATCAATATCATCTGAACATAGGTTAATCACATCCTCCGATCTACGATTCACGTCTCCATGAGTAGACAGCAAGGCACTATGATTCACATTATCACATTTAGATGACAAGACAGAGTCAAGAGAATGTTTGGAAGGCTTGGGTACAGTTGATGAAGTTGTATCTCTAGTGTTCTGTAACAGAGAGGAATCATCTCATTGAATACAAACAAAAGACCTTATACGAGGAGTTATCCAAATCTATCTAAAAAAAATTCTTTTAAGCCAAGCCCTTAACACACAGGTATTTAAAGTCTTTGTGATAGTCATATTGGTAAGAAAATGGCCATACATTGACAATAATCGATTACCCACAATAATGTCACAATAGCTTTATAAAGTACCCTTTGTGTCAGCAGTAATATGTTATCATAGCAACACACAAATGCGTAAGCCGCACACTGCAGATTTTTACCAGTAATACTTTTTATGGTTTTGCTGATAAATGTGCAAAATTTCATTCACAGACACACAGTAATTTGATTATGCGAACAGCTAGGTGAACCTGTGACACAGACAAGACAAGTTTTGCAAATTAAGAATCCTCCTGTATTGCTGTCAATTGTTATAAATGCCATAAACAGTTTAAAGGAAGTCAGGATGATGTGACACAGTGACAGACGATGAAGGTAGTTATAACAAAGATATTTAAAATACAACCTGTGCAGTTGATCCTTGCTGATCCTTAAACAGGGTTTTCTTTGAACTTGTATTCTTCCTACCCCTTCCACTAGGCCGGCCCCTTGGAACTTTAAAATTTGGACTGTTTTTACCAGGAGACCTAAGAATAAACATCAAAATAATGATTTATGATACTCATAAATTTTTTTATTTGGTTAAGGAGGTGTTCCCTATAACTTTGATAGTTTAAATCAATTCAGGAATATTATACATTAAATGAGAATCATTATTGCTCAAACTCCTCAAATCTTCAACAAAAAGCTCCCACTAATTACCGAGAAAAAATGAAAATATATTTCGTTAACATGCCAAAAAAAGTCACGAGTTGTTTCCCTTTGACCGCTGGAAGCGATAAATGATAATGGTTATTTGAATATATTTTTGACATTATAGAGACATATTTGCGTCACTTTCTTCTGACAAATTATGATAATTGATAGCGCTTTGTACATTTAGCTCATTTAATGTGATAGTAGAGAAAAATATGCTAGTTAATATAGGGAATGCCTCTTTAAGTAAATTCATTTATTTATTTTAAGAGTGATGTTATTATTATAATAAAAGGTAATGTATGATAGATGGCAACTTCTTCACATGTGTATGACATATCTGTGACCAATGAAACACAGTCACATAATCTATAAACCCTGAATCCAATCTCCTGAAGCATCGCAAACGCAAATTGAGATTTTACTTACTAGTAAACAAACTCTTGTTTGGAGGCAAATAAGAAAGATCTTGAAGGTTGAATTGATTTCTGTTATTAACTCAGAAAGATGTTTCTACTTTGTAACAAACATTTTGAGTCTAGTCTTACGACTAATTACTTCGGAGATAATTGTCAAGTATTCAGCAGAAATGTCACTAAAATCGAGATGATTTTTGATAATCACAATTGAACCCAGGTATAGCTTGGCACATTTAACATGATCCTGACCTTTTAATTAACATAAAAAATTAAACAGCAAATATCATGTCTATTTTTATAACCTTGGTTGTATGTTTTCATAATCGGGGAGCATCACTATGACGCTCAGATGTAATACAAACACAAATTTGAAATACCGATATTTTGCCTGTGGGTATTTATATATTCTAAGCAAGAACTTTGTAATGTGTTCATGCATAAAGGTTAAGATCTAGTCAAATCTGCCAAGTTATAACACCTTACAATTGAACTAGCCAGATTATGTGTAGAGAATGAAACATGAGGTTTACTCATTCTGTTAAAGACATTCAATATTTCTTGACAGTTACAATATTTTTCAATACCTCCTGTTTTTTCCTGGAGATTTCACAGGTGATTTTGCTTGTTTCAGTTGAAGTGTGTTAGCTCCCTTTACATTGACTCTCCGATTGGAGTCTTGTTTAGCATAAGCTTGTCTAATTTCTGCCTGCATTGACTCAGGAAGTGCTTCCAAACAGCTAGGATCAATCTGAAGTAATGGATACACAAAATCATTAGTTTTCATTTTATGGTGCACCTGCAACCACTAAATCAAATCCCATCAAACAATAATTCTTACCCGTGCATTCAATACATGAAATTCAAAATCCACAAACTACCATGTCCTTTTTTAAAAAAAAAAAAAAAATTCCGTCCCATTGAAATTAAATGATTTTACTTGCAATTCTGAAGATTTTGAAGGTAAATGTACAGTCAGTTGAATGTGCGCATTATCTGAAAGTAGACTCAAATTGGTTGTTTTTTAACATAAAATATATATTAAGGTTTACAATTGATTCATATAATCTAGCGAGGAGTGACAATAAAAGGCTAAAAAAAAAAATAAAAAAAAAAAGGCTAAATACTGGTCAACAAATGAGGTCTGTTGTCTAAGCAAATCGATAGCTAGAGCCTTTATTAGGCATGGATAACATACCATGGAAAGCGTTACATAGTGCTTTGCTTAGGCAATGGACACCTAGTTTCAGTCCATTACCCATACTTATAAATTGTCCTGTGCAACAAAAGTGACAAACATGCAAAAGAATATAAAAATTCACATGATCAAGTTTTTATTACCTGAGATGGCGATGGTAAAGCAACAATTTTATCTTCTGACTTGTTACCTCCCTTTGTTTGATTTTCAGAATCAGAGTTCTCTCCCCTGTCTGGTTGCCAATGGGAACAACCGGCATCAGATGTAGTTTCTACAACAACAACTTCCGGTGCTTTTGATGCTTTCTTCCTCTTTCTTCTATCACCTATCTCCTTTTCAATTTGTTTACGTATTTCAATGGGAAGTTCCCTCAAAACATCAGGGTCAACCTAAAAAACCAACATAACAAACTTCAGGAGTTTTACTAAGAATGGAATTTATAGGACAATTTTGATCATTTTGTAGATGAACAGAACTCTATATTTTTTTTAAATAAAGAAGAACCGTGAAAGGATAATTACATGTTAAAGGTGCATGAGATCTTTTAACAGCTCATGGGTCAAACCGTTAATAAAAAAAAAATTCAAGGGACAAATGTAACCCTGCAAAGTAAAAGTTTATACCCCGGTCACAAACCCCTCATACATCGGACATTGTCTGTAACCTTGAAATTATGTCACAACAAAATGGTATTTTTCACCCAAACCACAGAATATTGTCCCATTGATATTAACTGATGAATATACAATTAATTAAACTAGTACTTCCTCCTACAAACATCTACCTGTGAAGGTGAGGGAAAATAGTCCACATCCTGTGGAGCTTGTTGTACTTCGGGAGTTTTGGAATGGACAACTTTCAAAGTCTTCGCACTCTCCGGAGTTTTGATATCAGGAAAACTTGGCAAGGGAGGTAACTGAGATTGTGCTTCCAGTCTCCTGAAAAAAAAAATATAATTTGTAAACATCAGATGTAAGAACATTACATCATACAATTACTGCAAACCAAGAAACTATTTTGTGCTATTTAATTTTCAGTGTGGTAGAAACTCGCCAAATTAAGTAGCTGTGAAAATGTTCAAAACATGTATACGAGGGGGTATCAAAAAGTTCCTGGACTGGGCCTGCCATTTGTGTAGTTTTTGAACAAGGTAAGTAAAAATCGCACATTCTTTAAAATAACGTATTTCGAATTGATTTAGAATTTTCCAGCTAATATAACCTCCTAACGAGCATGTGACGGTTACTTTGGTAAGTTAAATAATGCTCTGCAGCGCACTTTAAAAAGATCACTCACTTGACCTCCCACATATGTCTATAATTCTGTGAATCGTCATCCGATTTGAAATATTAAACCATCGGCATAATCATTAAGATCGTGGCATCATCCTGGTATACATATTATTGCGCTATTGTCACGCATACTGATGTGACATAAAAAACATGCCGTTTTTTGCTGTGCAACTGTCGTCACATTTTATGACGTCGGCGCACTTTTTTGCAATGACATTACACTCGGACTATCGAATCGCCTTTTTACTAAATGATACACCAATAGTGATCTCAGATTAGAACATACCACCTAAGTATATGAAAGTAAAGTTTTCTTGCGAAAATCACACTGTTTAAATGGTAAAAAAGATACAGCGATGAGAGTTGTATGATGATGATATCGGTAGGGTGGATCTCATAAAAATGTGGTGTTGGACTGATTGGTGCTCAAATAAACGAATTGGCCAACAAGGTCATTTACTGACCGACGCTTGTTCATGAATAAAAGAAAATTCAGCCAAAACTGCGTATTTTGGTAGGCTACATGACATTCAAACCAGGTTTGTGAGTTTTGGATCCCTTAGACAATGGAACAGTGACAAGTCCTTTGACGTTGGATGATGTCCTAACGTCATAAAAGAGCGTCGGGTGGCTGTCGGTCATGTCTTAAATTGTAAAAATGTTTTATTGATATTACCATTAATCTAATGTTAATGTGTTTCTCAGTACAGAATTGAATGTAGTTTAAGATGATTAAACAAATTATTCAATCACATTACGCATATTAAAACGAACGGGTCAGTCCAAGAACTTTTTGATACCCCTTCGTATGGACATTATGGGAGACTCAATAACATGAAAATTTGTAGTCACAAACATGCGCATGATTGCCATAACCTGAAAGCTAGCATTCACAAAAGCAATCAGTTTACAGTATAGATACTGACCTGGACAGACACAGTAAGCATTCAAAATCTAATACATGTTGAGTTAGTGTAGAATCAAAGGGAGACAATTCAATTTCACAAAAATACAAGGACAAATTACCAAAGGAGATCATTCTTCATATTTGTCCCAAACAGGCTGTACTGAACACATTATTGCTTTTCTGTCACTTATTATACCAGTGATAAATTAAAGGATACTTAATATATGGTTTTACAAAGCTCCTTCAAATACTGTAAAATCATTTAATTTCGATGGGACCAAATTTTTTGGTTTTGGTAAAAAAGATCATTTCGATGGGACGTTATTTCGTGGATTTTGCATTTCGGGTAATAAATACAAGCGTAAAAGATGTTGTTCGATGGGATTTGATTTCATGGTTGAAGGTGAACACAAAATCCACCAAATTTAACCCCGACGAAAATTAATGATTTACAGTAATTGGAATAATGCACGAGAATATCCAAACTTCAATCTTTTGACTTCCAACTATTCTGACAGATTACAGTATTGAACAGATTCAACAACATTCAAGGCAAACATGTCAGTATGTACTGCTAGTAAAATTTGCTGATAGTTAAGCATGATATTGTTTAAAATGTGTAACTAACCTCCCTAAATCTTCTACGAAATCTTGACCTCCAGATCTAGATGTCACGTCAGGCGACCTAACAGACGTATCAGTAACATTATCAAATAATCCACTATTATGACTAGGATCATTACTGTAAGTAAACTTGTTTTGATTCAAAATCTTTTGAGGTGTCACATGTTCGGTTGCATCTATACTTCTGTTTCCTGGTAAGTCGTACACACTGGTTCCTGGTAAGTCAGACACACTGGTTCCTAATCTTCCTTGTAAATGCTTTGTTTTAGTGCAATCTTCAATACTGGTCTCCAGTCTATATTTCTTAGAAGCGCCATCACACTTACTGGTTCCTTGCTTAGTTCTATCATTTTCTGATATTTCACTATTATGAACACTGGTATTTTGAACACAGTTCTCAGTGCTTTGATTATCTTTATTCCTGTCTGAAGATGTATGTTTTGTATTAACGGTAAAGTTTAGAATGCTGGGTAATTTTTTACTGGTTCCCATTCTGCCTGCTTCTGCTGGTTCCAGTTTCTGTATTTGTATTCCAATCTAAAACAACAAACGTGATTCATATTTGACTTTTTAAAGATTGTTTTAAATGAACAATAGCAAGATATTAACATATGTAAAGCCTGTATTAATAAGTAGGTAAGTAAAACATTATTTTACGAGGCTAAACATTTGGTTTTCGAATCATCAATGCGGCCCTAAATCAAATTGAAATGACATTTGGTGAGCTTGATTTGTTTTTGTGACGAGAAATTTAAGCAACAGTGTCCCTAAAATGCGCCTTCTAACAAACAACATATACAGCAAGTTTCAATCCAACATCTCATTTCTAACATAAATTATTGAGCAGATTGATTTTCTACATTTAGCAACAATGACTTTGTCCAACTAAAAAAATTTTGTCTCAGCATTGGAAGGCATTTGAAAAAGGGTCCTCATGGTCTAGGGGGATCTTCGGAGGCATTACACAACTTGTGATGTCCCTGTTCCCTATATCTCACAAAGCTAATTTACTTAAATCGGGAGTACATCTTTGAGGCCAAACAATGCTCCCTGGGACCAAGACATAACCAGTAATGTATTCTCAATCCTTACCCCTCGTAGATCGGCAGGTTCCACTTTATGTTGTCTGAATATACCTACAGTTTCCTTAGCAACAATTCTTGTTTCATCCGTCGCTAGGGGAAGTGTGACCGACTTTGAAAAATTATTACATATTCCATGACCTACAAAATGAATATCTTTCAATAAAACACAAAATAATATGTAAACATGGGAACAATCACATTTAATGCACTTTCAAATTAGAATGATATGAAAACATTTGCAGGGTGGATGTCTGCATGCAAGAAGACGGAAACACAATTCCAACAAATTTTCTGTTAAGGCAAAATTGCCTGATTTTTAGGGGAAAAAAGAATTAGTGGTCCATTGGTACTGACAAGTGAATTTGTGGGCTGAAAAAAGACTTTTAAGTATATTTCAGACCGCTGATACTTGAAGAAATTTGAAGGCTGACACGAATTGATCAGTTAACTTGTAAGTTCAATTAATAAGTAAATTGCGTTATTTTTATAGCAGATTCACTTTTTTCAATAGAAATTTGTGTTTTCACATAATTAGTGTCATCAGAGACTTGCTTAAATTTACTACAAGTTTGTATTAAATGACAACTTGAAATAGATCCTCTATAATAGTTACCCATGAATTTTGACGTCTCCTTCGGTGCGTCTTTTCTTCTAACCATCAGTTTCAGCGTGATTGTTTTTCCCTTCATTTTGATATTCTTCAGTCGAGTACAAACCTCCGCAGATAACTCTTCCAGAAATGTGGCAGCATCAGAATCCTGAAACAGTCAATATACTTGATTATTTCTTGGTTTTTGGAAAAAATACAATTTCGATGGGACGTTAATTCATGAATTTTGCATTCCAGGTAATAAATATTAGGGTAAAAATTATTGTTTGATGGGACTAGATTGCATGATTAAATGTGAGCCATGAAATCCACAAAATTAAATCCCCTATGAAAATTAATTATTTTATACTACAATTTGTACCATCAGATGGCAAAAGCTAGACAAGGAGGAAGGCCAAAATAGAGGTGGAGATGGTCAATGACAAAGTGAAATAAAAAGTATGGAAACTAATAACGTCTTTATTTTCAGTGGACTCAAGTAAGTATGTAAGTAAGTCAAGCTACAAACTCCAAACTTACTGTGGTAAATCTAATCCCATAGTTAACTTCGGCCGAGACAGACTTTCTTTGATGCTCAATTTTGATTGGTCGTTCATCAAGTCCACGGCAATATCTGTACAATGATTGGCCAGTTTTTGGCCCAAATTCTTTCTGTAGGGATTCTAGACTGATCCTCTGTAAATCTCCACAAGTGATCACTTTTAATGCTTCAAATCTCTTAGTGAGGGACCAGCCCACACCTAGAAAATACATCTACTATAAGAAACAACTCAGCCATTAACAGAACCATGTCAGATTTATCAGAATGCTTATGCTTCATAACTAGGGATGACAATGAGTACTAAAATTAATACTCAAGAACTTGGTCATTCTTCCAGTACTCGAGTACTCGTTGCCATCCCTTCTGATAACATACATTCTAAGCTTCAAGTCTAACTCTACAGTTTATTTTACGAAGTGTTCCCTTATAATTGCCATGACAAGAAGAGTTTTGTATTATTATGGAATAGAATTATTGAAATTACATACTTTTCACAAGTTAGGCTACAGAAAAGTAATGATGAAAATGGCCAAATGGTTCAGTAGATAATTAAAGAAATTTTGGACAACAAACTTTGAATGACTCATGATACAGGTCCATTCTAAAAACTCACCTCTGCACTAAGTATCATAGGTACTGTTTAGTAATGTACTTACAGAAATCGTAAACAATTTTCTAATTTAAATTCTGTGCGATTCTATACCAACTGTAAATTGGGAACAGATATTGTTTGTAGGAGTTCATTAATTGAATCTTGATTTAATTTAGTATACAGCCACGTATTTACCACATCTTTATATTTGTTAAAGTATTATTAAGAATTTAAATTTGATAGTAAATTTAAGATTTCTTTAAATGCTTTCATAAAACATAACCCAGGACTATTATAATAATAAGACGATGGCAGTTTTTGGAATAAAGGGCGATATCCACAGAAAGTGAAACTATTATACAACAAAAACAAGAATAAATTGCTGGCTTCGAATGAGAAGGTCGTAAGTACAAAATCGATATAATGAGAAAACAAGATGCAATTTACTCTTCGCTTATGGTAAAACAAGCTTTTATCATTTTGGTCAACATGACAAGTTCCGATTTTCATAAAAATAGGCTCATTTGAAGCGCCTGGTACTTGGGATTTCAAAAATGTATGAGTCTTAAAAGTTTGTAAGTAGTAGTTACGACCTTCTCATTCTAAGCCATCGAAATATTACCTGGGAGATCTTTGACTGGTTGATGTTTGATATAATCACTAACCAAAGTTTCTGTTAGATAGAACTCTCCATTAGGTTTGGCTTTCCTTGTTGCCATACGTGCTAGCAGTATACTAGAACCTAGATAAATAGTGTTACAAATCATGAGTTTATTTACAAGATACTGTAAAATCATTTAATTTCGATGGGACGAAATTTCAGGATAAAGGTAAAAAAGGCCATTTCGATGGGATGTTTATTTGTGGATTTTGCATTTCAGGTAAAAAATACAAGGGTCAAAATTATTCTTTGATGGGATTTGATTGATTCTTTGGTAGAAGGTGAACCACGAAATCCATGAAATTTAATCCCTCACTAAAATTTATAATTTTACAGTATAGTGTTTTTTTTATAGCTTTCACTGACTGAAACAGTCCGAAGTGCTATGAATTTTTTTATCTGTCAGTTTGGTTAATAACCTCTGATGTTAAGGAAATAGACAATAGCGTGATTCTAGAAATCCATGCATGATGCCTTATCCTTTTTCAAATAAGAAACATTGGTTCTTGAATATGCCCTGTGTACAGCACCAATACATGTAACACCACTTCTTGGTTAGCAACCACTTCAAAAACTCCTGCCAGTTTGTTGGGCTATTTATCAGAAAACCGTTTGCATTTCACAGACACATTGACTCACAGACTGACTGACAGCTAAATGCAAAGCAAAATATCTCTGCATCAAAGATAGGGTAGATAATAACTATCTAAAGTACATGATCCTGTTTCAATCCCTAATGCCTAGGTCCAGCTGATCATATTTTGGCCTAGGCAATGTACTCCTGATTTAAATAAGTAAGCTTCAGCAGGCATCGGGAACATGGACATCACAAATTTCTTAATGATTACTGCAAAGCTTCCCTTAGACCACAAGGACCCTTTTTCCGATGCTTTCTTATGCCCATTTATTAAATCCAGAGAACATCGCCGAAGCAAACAAAATCTCAAGGGACCAAGGCATAACTTAGATTGTAAAGGAAGGGGATACGAACCAATACCAGCTGAAGCGGTACATCCGGTCTGTTGATATATCTCAGATCGTAACAGCGTGGAGAACTCTAGAGGTGTAGCACCGGTGTTCCGTAGTAGATCTGTACAATCTATCAGCATCTCATCACAACTCACTGCCTCTATATCATGGGTGTAACTGTAATATAGAAAAGTGCCTACATAGTAAGTAATGTAAGATCATTAATTTTCCCCTTCAACCACGAAATAAAATAATAAACAAAAATGCGTAACCCACAAATTAACATCCCATCAAAATAGTTGTCTTTACCAAAACCACAAAACTGTATCCCATCGAAATTAAATGATTTTACAGTTACTCCTTTATCAAATGAGACAGACATATTCTGACATTTTGTTTCCTGATCTTCCATGTGCGCCTTAAAAAGTGAGGAATCAGTGGTTAGCATGCTTGGCATCATAGCTCATGACTGAAGAGATAAGCCGGCCCCTTTTTTTCCCCAGCATAAAACTGACTGGGAAAAAAAAAGACCATAACACCAGGTACAAATACAGGTGGGGGGCTCTCATATGCCTGCCATTTTAAAGCAGAATGCTGACTGGCAAATATAGGATATGCTTGGCATTTAAATTATTATTATTAAAAATTGACTTTAGAAAATTCCTCATATTTTGAAATCATGGAGAATTTTGCAATTTTAAAGAACCAAAGCCAAAATGTTTGAGTAAATAATACCTTACAGGCAACAAAGACAAGCTTTTTAAGTGCTTTTATTATTGGACTGCAATATTCAGCAAAATCTTCAAACGATACCTAACTTGCAAGAATACTACCGAAAAAAACCAGAAAACAGACCAATCACAATGGTGTATCATAAAAAGAGAACTTCAGATTCAGGTAACATGAGCTATAAAATAACAAAATACAAAAAATAATATTTCAAAGTCATACCTTGCAACTGTATCATACAGTATTCTTGATACAGCCTTATAACCATCAAAATCATATGGTATTGTAACAAGTTCTGGGCATATACCTTTAGCTCGACCCATAAACATTCCATTTCTAACACCAGCCTGCAAAACATGCAAGTAGATTTCTTACTCAAAATATAAATTCAATGATTATTAAAAAAACATGACAAAACTGTTGTGCTGCTTTTATCACCACATCCTAAATTAAACTATGGAACAAAACAGATATAAGACAAACACTAGGTAGTCTTATTTCATCTCAGACTACACTCTCATGAAAATAAGTTTATCTCATAGTAAAGTTTTCTAACTACATTTACATGTTAAAACTCTCAACATATCATTTCTGATATTATCCATTGCCACAAGGGTACAATAATAACAATAGATTGCATGGTTACTAGGGCTGTAACGATATACCGCGGTACACGAAAGACCGCGGACTTCAGTCCCACACGGTTCGTGGTACAAGAATTGAAAATTTCAGTACGGTTTGGTATAAGCTATTTTATGAGCAAAATAATGTTCAGAGAACGAAATGTCTGAAAGCCCTCTGATTATGTTAAATTACAACGCATCATTCGTTTTCATTGTATTAAGATATGCCTCATATTGTCGAAAATCATTTAAAATAGTTGATAACCACATAATAATTGCTATTACAGAATCATAAAAATCCATTGTCACTTTAAAATTGTAGTATTTAAGCTGTGGTTAGAGAATATTGTATCATACCGAAATATACCGAACCGTCAGAAAAATTGACGGTACGTATCATATCGTGAGGTGAGCGTACCGTTACAGCCCTAATGGTTACTGCTAAAACACATGTTTAACAGCTGACAGAACAACATCTTGTTTCATAACACTTGTTAGCAACACAACTTTCATACCAGCTAAGCGAAAAAAAACTGAAAATTATATGGAGTCAAATAATCAAGCCTAAAGTCTTGAAGTCACAACTTGCAAGATAATATACCTTTCTGGCTTCGTAACTACACGAGGCAATCTCAGCCATAGAATGAAATGATTCTGCTGTTTCCGTGGCAACATCAGTGACATCATCAATGACATCATCATCACTGTCCTCCGAGTCAGAAATATCAGGAAAACTTGTATCACCTGAAAAATAGAGTAAAAAGCTAAATACAAATGTATACATGTGCTATTTTATTTTATGTTATTTTTAACATGCACTTATTGTTTACTTGGACAAACAAGATTCCATATGTATTTGTTCACAAGTACAAATGAGAAGTTCACAGGGCTTTATTAACATATAGAAGCATTAATTAATATGAATTTAAAATTCACATACCTTCCGTGCTTTCAGACATTAAAACTGGCTTCCCCTTATGTCGGCCCTTTTTTCCTCCTTGCAGCAGTTTAAGTTCCCGCTGTCGTCTCTCATAGATTATATCAGAATTAGGGTCTGGCTTGGCCCCTTTACCCCTAGAATGAGTAACAGCTACAGGTTTGCCTTTCAAATCTGGTCTTTTCCTTAGTCCGACAGAAACAAAGAAGCAGTCCATGTCAATATGCATGATATATTTATTTTTGACAGAATGTTCCGCTAATTCATCCGGAGTTGTGGCCCTTTGTGATACAATATTTCGGAGTTTATCTCTGCCAGGGAAATTATCCCCTTTGTTCTGTAATTCATTCACATAACTTTTCCATTCAGCTTTCCAAGTAGATAAGAAATGTAATCTAGAATTACTGTAGAACTCATTTAAAAACTTGGGATCTCCTGCTTTAGCTAAAGAAACATGACTTGATACAGCTCTACTGGAGGTGCCAACACCCAGTGATATTCCGACAGCATTCGGCGATATTCCGGTAGCATTTGGCAATATTCCACCAACACCCGGTGATTTTCCGCCAGCATTTGGTGATATTCCGTTAGCATTCGGCACTATTCCGCCAGCACCCGGTGATATTCCACCAGCATTCGACAATATTTCGGTAGCAATCGGCGGTATTCTGTGATCAACAATTCTCTCATTTACTTCAATGCCGCTGACACTGCCATTGTAAATACGACCTTGGTCTGATGTTACGGCTATTACATGATTATTGTCATCAAAATTCACCTGTTTTTTATCACCGTTAGAAGTTGAAAATGATTCCACCCTAGAAGAGTCACTTTCATTATCACATACTGTCACAGACTGTGTTTCAGTTTTACTAGACTGTGCAGTCACCACAGACTGGTCACTGTTTGGTTCTGTGGTTGTGTAAGTTTGTAAACCCTTCTGGATGCCTCCAGACTGTGCGGTGTACAACAAATACTTGGAGTAAGATAAAAGTTTACCTGCTGCAATACTAAAAATAAAATAAACAGAGACAAATGGTTTGAAATTTACAATGGATAATAAACAATTTTAAGAAAAATTCAATTTATAAATGAACATAGCGACAAGAATAGAATTCTCTGCGTGTGTCCAAAAGTTCATCATGATAGAAATAAATTCTCTGTGTGTAGTGTTATCAGCATTTTCGGAATATTGGACACATTGAAACTTTTTAACGAGCCCTCTTAAAACTAAGAAATCAAATCTACTGGTATATCTTTCACAGAGCAGTTTATTAGTAATATCACAGACAGAATCAAACACTGGTGTGGACTGATAAATTATGGTATGAGACCAAGACCAATCTATCGTCGAGTGCGATGGATCACCATCTTAATAAATCCATATGAAGTAATAAATAAATATTGGTTAAACAAAGTATAGTCAATTCGATAAGTAGTACTAAGGAGGGATGTTAAACTATCCCATTCGAAAGAATAGTGGGGATCACCGGTCCGCTAACTCAGGTATACCCAGTTACACAATACACCTAGATAAACATAGTTTACTCGATGGACTAGCTATTGTTTACAAACCGTTCTCATTTTAATTTAGACTGTAATATCACATAAGTATTACCTTTCAGTAATCCATTCAGGTCTTACAACTTTCAATCCTTTTAATCCCTTCACTTTACTGTTAGTCAAATTAGTCGCAATAACGTGGGTGACTCGGGTACGATATAAATAAGTTTCATAGTTCCCACCATGCAGCATCATCAAACGTTTTAATTCATCAGACGAAGGCTCTACAATAGAAAATATAACACATACTGTAAAATTATTTAATTTTGTTGGGGAAATTTCGTGGTTTTGGCAAAAAAGACAATTTCGTTGGGACTTGCATTCGTGGATTTTGCATTGCAACGTAACGTCATGGGTCTATTTGGCGTACTTTTGTTATGACGTCACTTCCTGTTTATTTGTGACGTCATGACGTCACTTCCTGTTTTGGGTCATTATTTTAAAATGGCCAACAACAATGCCAGCAAATATGTAAAATAAGTTTTTAAAATGTGTTTTTTGATAAAGGCTGCATGCCGAAACGTTATTAAATATGAGTATGAACAATACTAGTGTGTTATATAACTATTCCCTATGGAATTAAATCAGAGATCTAGAGTGTAAACAAGGTTTTTCTAAGATTTGACCTAGTGACCTGGTTTTTGACCCCACATGACCCAGTTTTGAACTTGGCCTAGAGTCCATAGAGAAATACATTCTGACCAAGTTTCATGAAGATACAACCAAAATTGTGACCTCTGGTGTGAACACTAGCTTTTCTAAGATTTGACCTAGTGACCTAGTTTTTGACCCCACATGACCCAGTTTCAAACTTGGCCTAGATTTCATGGAGAACAACATTCTGACCAAGTTTCATGAAGATTTGATAAAATTGATGACATCTAGAGTATACAAAAGGATTTTTTAGATTTGACCTATTGACCTAGTTTTTGACCCCACATGACCCAGTTTCAAACTTGGTCTAGATTTCATGAAGAACAACATTCTGACCAAGTGTCTTGAAGATTGGATCAAAACGGTGACCTCTAGGGTGTACACAAGGTTTTTATCAGATTTGACCTAGTGACCTAGTTTTTGACCCCGCATGACCCAGTTTCGAACTTGGCCAAGATTTCATGGAGAACAACATCCTGACCAAGTTTCATGAAGATTGGAACAAATTAGTGACATCTGGAGTGTACACAAGATTTTTCTAAGATTTGACCTAGTGACCTAGTTTTTGACCCCACATGACCCAGTTTCGAACTTGGTCTAGATTTCATGAAGAACAACATTCTGACCAAGTGTCTTGAAGATTGGATCAAAACGGTGACCTCTAGGGTGCACACAAGGTTTTTATCAGATTTGACCTAGTGACCTAGTTTTTGACCCGGCATGACCCAGTTTCGAACTTGGCCTAGATTTCATGGAGAACAACATCCTGACCAAGTTTCATGAAGATTGGAACAAATTAGTGACATCTGGAGTGTACACAAGATTTTTCTAAGATTTGACCTAGTTTTTGACCCCACATGACCCAGTTTCGAACTTGGCCTAGATTTCATAGAGAAGAACATTCTGACCAAGTTTCATGAAGATTGGATCAAAACTGTGACCTCTAGGGTGCACACAAGGTTTTTATCAGATTTGACCTAGTGACCTAGTTTTTGACCCGGCATGACCCAGTTTCGAACTTGGCCTAGATTTCATGGAGAACAACATCCTGACCAAGTTTCATGAAGATTGGAACAAATTAGTGACATCTGGAGTGTACACAAGATTTTTCTAAGATTTGACCTAGTGACCTAGTTTTTGACCCCACAAGACCCAGTTTCGAACTTGGCCTAGATTTCATAGAGAAGAACATTCTGACCAAGTTTCATGACGATTGGATCAAAACTGTGACCTCTACAGTGCTTACAAGTCAAAATGTTGACGACGTACGACGTACGACGGACGACGGACATTTTGCGATCACAATAGCTCACCTTGAGCACTTCGTGCTCAGGTGAGCTAAAAAGGTCCGCTAATTAATAAGACCGATTCGCTATTAAGACAACCTTTTTGACTGGTCTTATTAGCGGAACTTCACTGTACAATAAGAATGCAATACATGTATTTACTGGTATATCCGTTGACATGGATACTAATGCCGGAGAATATCCTGGATCCGCTTCCTTCTTTCTTCAACTGTACCGGAGCATCCTGATCAAACTGTTCCTGAAGCTTCTGTCGTTTAGCATTCATATAACCACCCTAAAAGGTATCAAGATTACAATTGTATTTTCTTAAATCAAAATGTGAACAAAACAACAAAATTTGTACTAGTAACTGTTAGTCTAGGAGCTGGTGCAAGAAATTCAAAATCTATTTACCCCATCTGGTAGAAAAAGTCCATTGGTATTTTCAAATAATACATACATTCAGGCTTCAGAAAAAGGTGGATGCCAGATCTGAAAGTGGTGCAGATTTTTTAACAGGGGCAACAACTCATGCTTCCGAGCTAATTTACGAATACACATGACATTCTTAATTCTGGTATGAATTTTTTGTTTATGTATATATTGCCATATATGTGGGTGGATATTATTCAATTAATGTTATGCATCAAATGGACATACAAAACTGACCAGTTTGGAGTCAAGGTCAAGGTCATTTCAAGGTCAAAGTGAGAAAAATAGCTAAAAATTGATATTTCACCTCAGTTCTTTCTTCATATAGCTTATATTTGGAATCAAATTTCGTTATTTAAACGATAGCCGTGTTGGTAAGTACATATTATTTCATTATAAGCCATTTGTTTAAATGAAAATAATCATTTCTTTGTCAAAATAGCCATTTCATACATATGCATGCTGGCCGAGAAGGCATTCTTTCGACCACACCTGGTATTCTATGTTCTAATATGATTGAATTGTTCATGTATATATTGCTACATATTTGCATGGATATTATTCATTTGATTATTGACATTAAATGGACAAACATAATTGACCTTTATTGGGTCAAGGTCAAAGTCAGTTCCAGGTCAAATCGAGAAATAAGCAAAAAATGGACATTTCTACTCTGTTTTTCTTCGTATAGCATTTGATATGAATGTAAGTTGCTTATTAAAATGATAACTGTGTTAGTTAGTTCATATTCTTTCATTATAAGCCATTTGTTTAAAGAAACAATCATTTCTTTGTCAAAATAGCCATTTAATACATAAGCATGCTGGCCGAGAAGGCATTCTTTCGACCACCCCTTGTATTCTATGATCTAATATAATTTAAATGTTCAAGTATATATTACTACACATTTGCACGGATATTAATCATTTGATTATGGACATCAAATGGACAAACATAATTGACCTTCTGGGGTCAAGGTCAGTTCAAGGTCAAATCGAGAAAAATAGCAAAAATGAACATTTCCACTCGTTTTTTCTTTCGTATATCATATGTTATGAATTTAATTTGATTATTGAAATGATAGCTGCATTGGTTTGTTCATATACCTTCATTATAACTCATTTGCTTCATGAAAATGTTCATTTTCATTCTTCAAATATCCATTTTGTGCATGCGACAGTTTACGAAAACGTTTACGACAGCCCCTGGGATTCTATGATCTAATGTGATTTATGTGTTTATTTATGATATGAGTCATATGTTCATTAATACTATTCATTATATTATGGACATCAAATGGACAAGCATCTAAACCACTTTGGCATTAAAGTCGTTTCAGGATCAAAAAGAGAAAATAGGTAAAAATTGATTTGTCCACTCTATATTTGTAATTCTCACGTATGCTTGAATTCAACTTTATTAGGAAACTGAAAATTTGATTTGTCTCACTTTTTATTAAATGGACTGTACACAATATTGCATAAACGACCATTAATTTTGTTTAAGTTCAAGCAAGTATGCAAGATTACTTATAAATGCTTGCAAAATCACTATGCCTGTCTGTTTTTATGCCAGTCTCGGACTATTTATATACCCCGTTGTTTCACAGGGGCACTGCTTGGAAGTGTTCTCATGTATATGCATATCATCAAATCCATCAGGATTTCCAGTCTCTTTGGAGACCCATTATGAGCTACTTTTTGTAACTCTCTAGGGCACAATAACCGTTGTTCACATTCACAAGGACAATACGTACGGCCTATGACAGGTGTATCCAGTGGTAGTTAAATATCAGGCATGGTATGACTGAATAACATGGTGATGAGCACAGCATCAGAATAGGATGGCAGTTGTTTCGCGTAATAATGCACCAGTCAATGTTCTACCCACCCGGGGATACAGGGGGATTAGACAGAAGCATCCTGCTGGTGGGAATTTGACAACATCATCGACTCCTAGTCAAAATATTGACTTGTGCATAACACATAACTTAGCATTCGATGCCTGTATACAGCAATAAGATATGGTGCTATTGAGTATCATTACGGTCTGTGATGAGATATTTCATTTGTGGAAGCTAGTACTAAATTGGTTATGATATGTATATTCCTTACAGTGGTTTGTACCAACATAGACATCTGATACCCGTACTTAGTAGTAATGTGTACGTCATAGATCCTGTGAAAGCTGTAACTGGCAGTGTTTTGAACCACACTAGATTCTTATGTGGTACTCATAACCATTAAGGACAGACAGTCCTGGTCCTATGGAAAATACTAGTACAACATAACTCCTATAGTGTAGTCACCACTGCAATGACCAAAGTGATTTAGCACTGCAATAAGTAAATAATGCCACAGAAACGTGCATTTAACACAACGAAATATAGGCACCCCAGACAAAGTAGTACCAGCACTGTGTATAACCATCTCAGGCCTAATAGCGTACATGTATCCCACGACATAATATTTTAGAAGCCTTACGGCATCATACGCTGTACGCACCACCACATAATTCAGCCATACCTGGTTCTACAGGATACCCATTAATACAAAGTAGAACCCTTCCAATTCCTTATAGATAGACATGGCTACAGAATACAGATACCCCGACCCTTGGGAATAGATACCTCAACATTGCATGTCCATACCAGGACATAAGGTTTGGTCCACTCTGCGATGTACTGCCATTTTCAGGTTATACTATATGCGGTACCCCTCATTGCCAAGTACATGTATAGCTATCCAATGTCACACATCATCACGTCTTGAGCCAGCTATCATTTGATACTGTATGATACTTAACACACAACACATCCTGGGACACTCAGGGGTTCCAAAATAGTACTTTAACAGTTACTTTGCTTATTTACCAAATGTCTTCGTTCTCCTTTCACAGAGCAAACTTCACTTAGTGGGGTACAAACGAGTATCTATCATTGGTTTAGCCATTCTGGATTTCAAATTATTTTATTGAATTCCAAATGGATACTCAACTAGTACAGTCATATCTGGCGTTATCTGATATGCTTCACTGCAAAATACAGGCCCTACTAGTATGGCCTATGAGTGTACCCACTATCACTGAGTACAGCTACCTCATACCACATTTGGTAATCACTACTGTATTGTACAGTTATTCAAAGCTCACCACCAAGTAAACCATTATAGACTTGACCATAGCGGGTTACCAATCGCTACATTGTGCAGCTATCCTTATCCTAGGAGGTAAGCATTACCATGTGCCAGATCGGTCAGCCAATGCTCCATCGATAATACATCACAATCAAGTACCGCCATATCCATATCCGACTTTAAGGGGTTCTCACTACCATGCAGTTTACTTATCCTAGTCCATATAGGTTGACTAACATATTTGGTACATCCATTACATTCCTTATTCTTGGTACAAAGAAATTTGTAATCAATGGGGCATCTAATGATGGTGACCAAACTCTACTTAATATCCAAAGTCCAATCGTTTTGGATCTATTGGCCGGAAATCACTTGGTGTGTTCATTCATTTAAAGACAATCGTGGTCCTTACATGCTGATATCGGGATCATTGCTTTCTGCTGTTTCATACCAACCAACTTACCAAAGGACTAAGGATAGTAGGATCAATCATTGGGAAGGCGTTTGCTCGGAAACCGTTTCATCTTCCGACAGGCCGACACACAGATTAACGTGTGTTTTAAGCATACTTTCTCATTAAAGATTTGCATAATGTGTGGAGCGGTTGCCTAGAGGTAGGGCCCGCGCTTCGGCATCGAGAGGTCCCGGGTTCAATCCCCCTCTGGACCACTGGTTAATCTATCTGAGCAAGACCCACATGCTCAACTCCACCATGGTGTAAAATGGTACCTGCGAGGGCAGTGTCTATTCATGGGCGCCGCAGATCGACGTTGGCTGCCAAACCATAGGAAAGAAATAGTCTTCCCAGGGAGACACGAGTGTAGGTTTCCATAGGTAGCCCAAGGGAAAGTTGAAATGTCAAAGGGTGCTTGAGCGGCCTAACAGCTGAAAAGAGCCCTAGACAATTGGTAACTTAACTTATAACACTCGCAGCTAATAGAATGAATTTCAATACATTATTACACACCCAGCCAAATTATTACGTCTACAAGTAAACAAAGGTACAAAATGTTCCGTGTTGCTTGTAAAAAGAACAAATGCGCAAACACATAAATTTTTACTGGATCATTACAAAACACAGTTTTACCTTGAAAGGACATTGATACTGACCTTGTTATGGTCAGTATTTTAAACAACTTTCAATACGATATTGATATTACAATGTTCATACATATATCCAATAACACTAAAACATACATGCGAAAAAGAACTACAGATCTGAGACAAAAAATATCATTTTTGAAGCTATTCTTCTAAATTTGACCTTGAAATGACCTTGACCACAAACTTATTTAAGATGATTGTACATTTGATGTTCATAATCAACGAATACTGGTAGCATCCCTGAATATACATGTATGTCTCACTACATACACAAACACATACATCACATTATATCATAGAATGTCAGGGGTTGTCGTGCAAGGTTTTCGTAAGCTGTCATATGCAAAATAGCTAGAGCGGGGTCGGCCTTTGCCGAACGGAGTCTAATTCCGAACAGTACCAATTTTAGCACGTTTTTATACCTAATAACGTATTTTTATATTTTATTTCATCAAACATTCATATTTATGACCTATCCAACCATAACCACCTTAGTTGACACCGAATATAGGGATATTTGACATCAGAATCAAAAGTATGTGTGAAGTGGTCTATTTTTAGCAATTTCTATAACATACTACGTAGTGGTGCTAAGATATGGGAACATTTTCATAGCCATAATTCTATAAAATAATGGTGCCGAGGGATAAACTATGACTATACAAACCGAATTTGATGCACCTAGATGTCCTGATTCATTGTGCCTTCAGAATAGTCCCTGTTCGACAATACCCGACACAAATTGCAATCCAGCGGCTTATTCCGAACAGTTTTAAAATTGCAATACACACCTACATCAAACAGGTAAATCTACTTCAGATGAAGAGGATATCATATTGGATTTGTCATTCTGATTATCGGTGGGTCTAATTAGTTCCATATCAAGCTATTCTAGAATATATTTTTTTCATTTTTTTTTAAATTTTGAAATATTGATAATTCATAGTTTTTCAACTGAAAATGGTTCCAATGGATCATTGCAACATGAAATAACTGAAATAACACCGACTGCATAGATAATTTAAAATCGTGATGATGCTATCTACATATATGAGTTTTGGAATAAAGAAAACATAATGAGGGTACAGCATTATTACAAATCATTCACCTGTTTACTATGGTGAATTTAAGTTGTGGATTTAGTTGTTCTTATCAATGGCGACGTTTAATCTAATGTTAGGATCACACTCAGGACTGAGAACCAAGTTGGTACATACTCTACTCACACACAATTATATACCTGACGATTTACCATATCAAACATTTAACATAATGCTGATACAGCTCCGAATTGTGTTTATCGTTTCAATCTAAGTAGGAACAGTAAATATAACATCTAACTTCACATTAAATGACAGTTCCGCGTATGTACTTCATGTTTACACCAAGTTGAAGCATTGCTATCATTGTGGGGAGTCTTAGATTGGTCGACACTGGAACCTAGATACCAGTCCACAGGTGCTGTGCATACTACTATTTGCAATTATATGTGTAATTATATCAATATATTGTGTGTTCGGAATTACCCGACATTCTGTTCGGCTGACCCTTCATGTTCGGAATTAGACTCCATTGGTCGTAATGAAAAATACGTTCATTCTGGGTAAACGGAAAACTTACGGGAAATGTGTAGTATTGTACGGAACGAGCGGGCTTTTTTTGTCAACTCCAAATCGAAAGTGTTCGGAATATAATTACCCGATATAAATCGATGGAGGAAAATTTTTGCTTAAGTGTTCGGAAATTGCCGACCCCGCTCTAATTGTTTATTGAACAAATGGCTTAAAATGAACAAATATGACTAACCAACACAGCTATCATTTTAATAAGCAACTTACATTCATATCAAATGTTATACGAAGAAACACAGAATGACAATGTCCATTTTTTGCTTTTTTCTCGATTTGACCTTGAACTGACCTTGACCTTGACACAAGAAAGGTCAATTATATTTGTCCATTTGGTGAACATAATCAAATGAATAATATCCATGCAAATATGTAGCGATATATACATGAACAATTTAATAATATTAGTAAAAAGAATACCAGGGGTCGCCGCAAGAATGCCTTCTCGGCCAGCATGCATATGTATTAAATGGCCATTTTGACAAAGAAATGACTATTTTCATTAGACAAATGGCTTATAATGAAAGAATATGCACTTACCAACACGTCTATCATTTAAATAACGAAATTTGATTCCAAACATATGCTATACGAAGAAAGAACTGAAGTGAAATATCAATTTTTAGCTATTTTTCTCACTTTGACCTTGAAATGACCTTGACCTTGACATCAAACTGGTCAGGTATGTATGTCTATTTGATGCATAACATTAATTGAATAATACCCACCCACATATATGGCAATATATACATAAACAAAAAATTCTCACCAGAATTAAGAATGCCATGTGTATTTGTAAATTAGCTCGGAAGCAAGAGTTGTTGCCCCTGTTAAAAAAATCTGCACCACTTTCAGATCTGGCATCCACCTTTTTCTGAAGCCCGAATGTATCTATTATTCGAAAATACTAATGGACTTTTTCTACCAGATGGGGTAAATAAAAATCCATTTTAAGGCCTTTTTGAAACCTGGCTCCTGGACTATGTGTATGAACACAAAAACAAACAGGATAGCATCCTTTGTCTTAACATGAACAAATCAATAAACGCTGATGCTATCAGTCAGTTATTTGCAGAGTTTCTGTTAATCCCTTTAGTGCAATAACTTTGTATTTTACCATAATTTTATACTAGTAAACAGTATGATACCACTTTGTTGCACCAAGGTAACAAATTGGGCTGTTTCATGATCTAGAGAGCAGCTTCATGTACAAGAAATACGTCAAACTTTGTTGTTTGTCCCTCGACTCACTCAGCATTGAAAGTTGGTTGTTTCTCGGCCTTCTGTTAATGTAGCTGTAATATCTAAACAGGTACATGTATATTTGCATTAGTGCCCCAATCATAAAGCTAAACCTGAATGAATGCTGCAATAATATGACATGATACTTCCCAGCCATCTACCTGTAACTTACCCATACTTCCCAGCCATCTCCCTCTGACTTATCCATACTTACCAGCCATCTCCCTGTGACTTACCCATAATTCGCAGCCATCTCCCTGTGACTTACCCATACTTCCCGGCCATCTCCCTGTAACTTACCCATACTTCCCAGCCATCTCCCTGTGACTTACCCATACTTCCCAGCCATCTCCCTGTGACTTACCCATACTTCCCAGCCATCTCCCTGTGACTTACCCATACTTCCCAGCCATCTCCCTGTGACTTACCCATACTTCCCAGCCATCTCCCTGTGACTTACCCATACTTCCCAGTCATCTCCCTGTGACTTACCCATACTTCCCAACCATCTCCCTGTGACTTACTCATACTTACCAGCCATCTCCCTGTGACTTACCCATACTTCCCAGCCATCTCCCTGTGTTTTCTTATCTTTACCTCGACCTCTCCGGCTCATTATTGACTATCCAATCAGTTCATTTAAACAAACCCTGGAACAAAAAGACATTTCAAAACTTAAGATCGTAAAATTCCCCAGATACCATACTGATCATAATGACAAAATATCCCTGTCCTTAACCAAAGAGGTCCCAGTAAAATGTCACGCTGAATGGTTCCAGGTCCCCCCGGTTACTGCTTCATCGTACCCCAGGTAGTCTGCAGTACTAAATTAACCGATCCATGATTCTCAAAATATACTTTTGAGTACCTAGATATGCTCAACCGTACCCAGGTTGTCTGTGCCAAAAATAATTAGATATGTACGTAACCCAAACCATCCATTTAAGTACGGCATTTAGACAACCCTTAAACGACCCGAGTATTCAGAAAACATTGCTCCGCCTATAAAGAATAATATGCAAAAACCGGGTGATATCTGGTAAACTTAGAAACTTAAAAAAGATCACAATTCGTCTTGTTTGATGATTAAATAAGAACTATTAAATTTGTTCACAACAAGTTAATTGGTCAAGCGAGATTAAATTGCAAAAAAATTGTCCGTGTTTTGATTTCGTTTAAAGTGAATTCGTGTGACAGTCGCAATGTGATTGGCTTTTCGACAAAGAAATCTTTTTATTATATAATGAGTAAAGACAGAGTAATGTAAGCTACCATGGTACCCAAAAGTATCATGACATAGGTTCGAAAATGAATGTCAAAATACCAAACGAAAGTTTTATTTGTAGGACTTCAGACAAGCACCCTAGTTCCGAACACTTAGGGCATAGTTTTAAAGAATTCTCGGAAAATATGTAAATTTAGATCTTGAAATTTCACCTGAACCAAGCTAGGTTCGTCTCTGAACTGTAGAGCTAATTTGTTTATTTCTAAAACGAAGTCAATTGGATCTTGTGAGGCCTATCAAGGGGGTCATTTCATAATAAATTCATTGCCTGTTTTTTAAGCCTTACAGGTCCTATAACCCAGACAGCATGGTGTAACGTTTTTTAATAAACATTTTATTTCAAATATTTTTAAAGGTCAAGTACTCATTAATTCAATACACATAACTTGAAGGGGAAATCTCCCTTGAATCTTGAAAAATAAATATCAACTTAGTCACAGCAATATAAAAACACCTAGCTTTAGCAGGCACTTCGCATACAAACTAAAGTTGTACGAGATTTTGAATCTCGGCAAGTAAAATTGAAGAATTTATTAATTAAAGCAAAATTTTTGTAGTTAAACTGATTACAAACAACTCGTCAGCTTCCCTCTTAATTAACGCAATGGCCGCAGATTACAATTCAGGGCAGTGCAGTAATTTTGGGCATGCGCAGTTCAGAGATTTTGACTTCCCAAGAATTGAACAAGCTAAAAGTTGCGAGTGCAGAGGAAAATAAACACGGATGTTATTGTTAAACAGTTAAATATGTAAGTTAAACAAGTGTTACTTTGTAATATTGTAATAACCAACCGTCTGAATGATTGACAACGGCTGATTAAAAGTATAGGCCGCAATAAAGCATTTAAGACCATCCGGATTTAAACAGTTAAAGGGCGTCCAGAATTTAAAGGATCAATTGATGCCAGTACTCCTAGTCCTAGTCTAGGACTTTACCCAACAAAAGCCAAAATCACCACCCTTACTTACGGTTGGGGCGGGTTATTTGACTGGTCAATAAATATTTTACAGAAAGTTGCGTCAACATTTATATTTATATTATAAACACTGAGTCTGAGATACTGGGTCGAAAAATATCGAGTCCGAATTATTTGGTCATCATCTATGACAAACCGCCAGCGAATCTTATAGTTGGAAATATTGACACATCTGAAGAGATAAGATAAGATAAGATAAAGTTTATTTTCCAATCATGGGTCATATTATGTGACATGTTAATTACAGATAAAACAGAATGTATTGAAATAATAACAATTATAATAATGAAGATGAAGGATAATATAAATACGTTGTATTTAAATATGTGTATTAATTAATGTGTGTATAAAAACTACAATCTTACAAAATATTTATGGACGTTTCGCTTTTGATGAGAGCTCCCGCCAATCTCCAAACTGAAGAGCAAGTACACAAGGGGAGATCACTGATTTAATATTTGACAATCGGAGGACCTCGGATGTTATAAACAAAACCAAAAACGAAAGTAGAAATTTTTATCATTTCTTATAATATTGTCCCGATTTATCAATAAATATCGAAGTGAAATCAACGAAAGTAGGTAAGTACAGTACCTGATTAATACTTATTGTTATAAAATAACAGAACAATAACAAAATGTAATAAATGTGGCCAAAAGTACATTTAGCAGGACACACTGCTGACACTGTCAGTGTCAGTGACAGTATTTGCCATTCAGTTATTTGCGACTTCTTATTCCGCTTATGCACCAGTTCGTTGCATACCCGGCCCAACCCCCGGTGATGGACAAGTATTTTTACTTGAGGCTGACAATAAGCCCGCACTTCCACAGCCTTTCTGGGGACAGCTGATGGTAAAATCTTTCCCGACCCCTTGTCTGTGCCCCGACACCTTGTCCGCGCCCCGACAAGGGGTATTGATTCAGAGAAAAATTGTCAACATTTCCTTGGCAGTGCAGGGAAGCTGAGAGGTAGAAACATGGCCATTTTTCCGGCTATCCACTGCCCATCCCATAACATCAAATATATCAAGTAATTTTGCGTTTTACTGCTTTCTTCCTGTTAATAGAAATGTGTGCGTTTGATAGATTCGACTGGGGCATTGTCAATCTATATTGAACAGAACACAGTAAACAAACAGGACTCATCGAAAGGTAAATTAGGTCATCATGAAACTAATGTGACTGGGTAACGTCTACTAGACTAAAGTCTACATGTACACTAATTGGAGACAAATTAAATTTGGGCATAAAATTTAGAAGTAATATAAACCACCATGGATTGATCAAGAAATTCCTTGGTAACAAGTGGATACTCCATCCTCACAGGCTGCCATATTGAATTATGTAATGGCCTTGCAGCCTGCTATGACATCGGTTTTTTATGTTTCACATGGACGTCAATAATACTTTCTCCTTTTTTCAGAATGGATGAAAAGCACCGGTCAGCATTGCGAACTAATCGTACCGATCTTATCAGAGATTTGGCAGATTTGGAGGGGATCTGTGACATTCTTCAAGAAACTGGTGTTTTAACAAATAATATGGTCCAAGAGATTATGGTAAAATTAATAAAATATCTGTTAAATAATTTTCGTCAATTTATGATCAACCCTTCTATCCTGTTTTCTTTGTATTCAAAGACTCGATTTTTGATAAATTGGTTTGAACAGTCCTTTCAAAGTAAAATGATAATGGTTATATACATTAGCTCGTTCATCAATTAAACTTTGATTATCTAAGTATAACTTGGTGGACTGAGTTAACGGTTGTCTCTGCTATTCTTTCGAATGGAATAGCTCCCTCATGACTATTACTTATTGAATCGACAGTTGTTCAGTTCTTTCAAAGGAAAGGAAACAAGTCTAACAAATAAGTAATTTATTCAGTTTTTGACATCAAGGCTTACTCAGCATATAGAATGGACCAATTTTTTTATTTTGAAAGAGCTGGATGTATCCTCTCTATATTTTAACAATGAAAACAGTTATTGTTTGTAATAATTAGTATCTTTGTTGATTTTATCTTTACAGGCAGAGAGAACACCAAGTGGAAGAGCACGTAAACTGTTGGATACTCTTCCTAAGAGAGGCCCAAAAGCATTTGGTCTGTTCTGTAAATCTCTAGTCGACACAAATCAAGTACACATTGCTCAGGTATTAGATCCAAACAGAAAAGTGTCTGGAGTTACTCCAGTCCCTGCTGAGAGTGTACCCGGTAAGAAAAGTCATGTTGAATTACCAACGAAACCTGGGAACAAGAACCCGGTACCTGTAGCAGTGGCTATCCCGGTACCGTCATCAAAGGTGTCTGAGTCTACTGTAACATCTAGTTCGTCCTCAACAAAACCTGGCAACAAGGGGAATTTCTCAGCTGGTACTCAGCCTATTGGATCACCTACATCTCTAGAAAGGGAACCAGATAGCAAGGGTAAAGCGAAAACACCTTTGTTTGATGATGAACGAATCTACAAAATGATTTACCCACAGTCTGGTATGTATATAATAATCACACGAGGGATGATCAACATATTATAATGAGATAATGCTTATTATTGTGCCTATGCTATGCAGATTGGTTGCCAATAACATTTTGCTACTCTCTGGAACCACAGGTAACAGTATTGTTGAAAAAGAAATAAAAAAATTGAAATTGAAAAAAAAAATTCCTGAAATTTAGATATTATATAATACCTAAATTTCAAGAATGTTGTTTTTCAATTTCAATTTTTTTTTTTCAATGATACTGTTACCTGCATCTGGAACCTTGGGGGTCATTTTTCAACACAATGGGCTGCACTTAAATAATATCAGATCATAACAAAGTTATTAGCATTTTCTTGTTATTTATTGATCATCCCTTATTGAGTCAGTCGCTATTCATTACTGTAGCAGGTTATTAAAGAGGCATCTCTCCATCTAGCTTATTTATCTCTACTTTCACAATAAATGAGCTAAATGTACAAAAACTATCAATTGTTATAATTTGTTAGAAGAAAGTGTGTTCAAATATGTCTCTATGACCACAAAAATATATTCAAATTACCAATAATAATTTATCGCTGCCAATCATTTATTATTATATGTGGTCAAGCGGAAACAACTCATGACTATTTTGGCTTGTTGCGGAAATATGTTTTTATTCTTTTCTCAGTAATTATTGGGAGTATTTTGCTGAACATTTTAGGAGTTTTAGTAATAAAAATTCTCATTTAATTTCTGATGTTTTTTAATTAATTTGACCAATCGAAATTATAGAGAATGTCCCTTTTATTCTAGCTTCAATATCCTATAGTGGTAGAGTGTCCAACTTAGATTGACTTGCGATTGATGTTAAGATTATCTCCATTTTTGCTTGATGGAAGCTTGGCATTAATAGCTGAGACTTGCAAAATAAAAGAAAGGATTATTATCATCATATACAAATACTGTAAAATCATTAATTATCATGGGGGATTAAATTTTGTGGATTTCGTGTTCCACCTTCAACCACGAACCCAAATCCCATCGAACAATAATTTTGACCAGTGTATTTATTAACTGAAATGCAAACTCCACAAAATTAATTAAAATTCCATTGATTAGAAATGGTCTTTTTTACCAGAACCACAACATTTTGTGCCTTTGAAATTAAATGATTTTACAGTATATAACATTAAACATGTGTTTAATTTTGAACATTTTATACATAATAAACAACATGGTATGACTAAATTCAAGCTTAAGTCTTGTTAAATGAAAACTGCAGGTCCTGATCCCATCCATATTCTTTATTTTAAGATGGAAATTATATTTGCAATGTGTAATACATTTGTCTGTATGGTTTGAGTTTATTACAGGTTGGCCAGTACGGATGGACTTAAGTTTGACAAGTAAGGAATTTAAAGTCGAACCAAGTGGAGAAGAGGATGTTGATGTTCAACTAGAACAAGACGTATGTAATAGTGTTTTCCGGATCATGTTGACCTATAACCATAGATAAATCAATGAAATAGTATCACTGCTTGTATATTTATCCATACTTAACAAATAACCAAATCTAAATGTCCAATATATCGCTGGCTTAGAATAATTAGGTTGTAGGCTAAGTACTACATTCTAAGCTTGCAATATAGTAACTGTACAGCTCACCAAAAGTTGCATACCATTCTAGGTATTCAAAAATTGGCATCTTTGACTCGGCCCATCATTGAGCAGGTTCATGTCTGGTTCTGGTAACCAAGTTACAGTTGTCACTGTAGTACCGTAAATACTCAGTCATAAGTCACATGCAGCCATAAGTCGCATTGAATTAAAAATAAAGGTTTTCGTCTAGACCCTTTCATAGGTCGCATGTATAGTTTTCCATTTTTGTGAAAGCTGAAATCATGTGCTCAGTGTCAGTTGTCGAAGGAAATGTGGTAATTTTAAGTTAAAGTTGGGAGTAATGTGGTGATTTTCAGACAGAATATGGAGGACTGTAGTAATTTTCAGACAATGTTGGTGGGAATGTGGTCATTTTCAGATAAAGTCAGGGGATGTGGTCATTTTCAGATAAAGGCAGGAGGAATGTTATGATTTTCTGACAAAATGGGGAGGAGTGTAGTAAACTCGTCCATAAGTCGCAGGGTGACTTTTTAATATTTTTCAGGACCCTTTTCGCCCGACTTATGGCTGAGTATTTACAGTATATGGGAGTAGTGCTGTGAGATGCGAACCACACGACAACCTGCTCCATGAAAAAGCCGAAGTCAAAAAGTCCTAATATAATTGAACGTCTGTTGAACTTAATGTATATGTCGTAGGTTTATAAAAACCATATATACCCTGGGCGGGGCTTGAACCAGTGACCTCCCGCTTGCAAGTTAGGACTAGTTCACGGTAGCTGTGTCAGTCAAATACTGGACCTGTGATGTATACAAGCGTTTTTGTCGTAACACACACATTAAAAAATTCTAGTCTTGCACTGTAAATAAGTTACGACTGTGGTCAAAATTCTGTCTGTCAAAACTTCTACACTTTAAATTTATTAATTTTCATGGGGATTAAATTTTGATGATTTCTTGGTTCCCATTCACACACAAAATCAAATCCAATCAAGAACTTATTTTGTCCCGTGTATTTATTACTTGGAATGTAAAATCCATGAACTGATGTCCCATCGAAACGGTCTATTTTCCCGAAACAATTAAATTTTGTCCCATCAAAATGATTTTACAGAAATATGTTTGATATTTGTAGATATATCCGATGTCAAAAGACCTAACAAAACGTGCACTGATAATATGTAACAGAGATTATGACAATGAGAACTTCGAGGATAGGAAGATCGCTGATATGGACAGTTATAGGTTGTACCAAGTTCTCATACAGTTTGGCTTTAATGTGAATTCTTGTACAAGTCTAACAAAAAAGGTAATTATCTATTGGTTCTGCATATAACCACCTGTATTTATGGTGCTTGTGCCGAGCCAAGGAAAGCCTTTAATAAGTTATTTGCCAGTCAGCTTTCTGTTGAAATATGGCAGGCATATTATGAGGCTCGTTTCTTATCATTTAAATTCAGCTTGTTCTATGAATCCAAAAACAAAACAACACTCATTCAATATCCCCTATGTTGTGACCTGGGATCATCTTGTACACAAGACAGAATCTCCTCCACTACCCTTTTGAGGTTTTAAACGCCTGACATGGGATAAATGTGCCAATACTTGCTCAATATTTTATCGCCTTCCAGGAGTTAATTGCACAGTTAGATGAAGAGAAGACCCAGGATGATGCTACAGGGAAGTTTTCTTTATTCATGTTGGTCATATTGTCTTACGGCGGGAAAGGTACGATTGTATGCAAGGACGGTAAAGAAGTTCATATACAAGTCATCATTGACATGTTCTCAGCTAAAAATTGTCCATTAATGGCTGGTGTTCCAAAACTCTTCCTAATACAGGCTTGTGGAGTCAAAATAAAAGGTATGTTTATTGTTTTTGTTACAGCTTCTTGTAAAGAAATAATTCTTATTGTGTCCTCTCACTTATAAGTGGGGGCATATTGCATTGTTGCTGTCTGTCCTTCAGAAATATGTAACACAAACCTTGCGTGTTGAACTCCCCACAAACCGTTTGGAGGAATTTCTTCAAACTGAATTGTGCTAAACTATCGTAACTTGATTCAAAATTGGCAATGAAGTTTAAAAAATGTATTCAAAATTGGCTAAAAAGGTGTTAATATAAACACTATGTTTTTGATAACCTCTCTGTTTGAAACCAGTGATTTATTGATTCAAATTTGACTGATCTCAGCTTTCTAAAAAAAAAATCTCAGCATATTTATTAAATCACAATATTTCTTTGAATATAAGACTGTGATTATGTTGTTGACATGATATTGTAGAACTTCCACAAGGTGGCGATGCCCCGGAGAGTAATGAGGGAGAACAGATGCAGTCTATTAAATCATCGCTCTCTGACCTACAGCTAGAAGACCCAGCGTTGACCGGCAACACTACAGATACACATGCTAGCATGCATACAAGTAGCTCCGAACAATCACTATCTGACCCACTGATACTTGAAAACAATAATGACATTCTTGTTGCCCTGGCAACTACTGCAGGTAAGTGAATTGCTATGTTAGGCAGTGACACAATTTACAAATTATACACAATGGTCAGCTAACTGCAAATGCTCCCCGATAGCATACAATTTGTTCACTTAGTCTGCTGGGTTGCGTTTCTTGAGAAAGCGGTTTCAAAGTGTAGCGCTACCAAGGGCTCGATGGTGTCATGCTCCAGATGTGAATACAAACATGCTTATTATTTCGGATGTGAATACAAACATGTTTATTATTTCGGATGTGAATACAAACATGTTTATTATTTCAGATGTGAATACAAACATGTTTATTACATTATATGTGAATACAAACATGTTTATTACATTATATGTGAATACAAACATGTTCATTATTCCAGATGTGAGTACAAACATGTTCATTATTTCAGATGTGAATACAAACATGTTCATTATTTCAGAGAGGAATACAAACATGTTCATTATTTCAGATATGATTACAAACATGTTCATTATTTCAGATGTGATTACAAACATGTTCATCATTTCAGATGTGAATACAAACATGTTCATCATTTCAGATATGAATACAAACAAGTTTATAACATCAGATGTGAATATAAACATGTTTATTAATTCAGATGTGAATACAAACATGTTTATTATTTCAGATGTGAATCATGACCAGAAACAATACAGTTCACAGTTCCTGCTTGGTTTATCACATATGTTGTGTAATTATGCTAAATCTGAGCATTTTATTAACCTTCTCAATGGGGTAAGTTTATAGCTTCATAAATGTCAGCCATCGAGACCTTGTCTTTAAGGTTTCTGTTTAACTTCATAAAGATGTGTATAGCTATTGTCCACACTTAAATGACATCATTATATCTTGGAACTGTCATTATTTTGGCATATGATATAAAGAATCTAACAATCGTCAATGCTATATAAAATTTCCAGAACTTGTTTAGTATAAGTTTATAGCAATAATTATTGACAACTCATAATAGCTGATCCTCTATGTCTTTAATATTAAAATTGATTCTTTGATTACATAAGGCAGATGACTGTTTAATTGATTTTATCAAATGAATGTATACTTTACATATTACTGCTCAGTTTAGTAATAATATATTTATCTTCCTTTGACCTGTACCAAAACACTATTTTGTACTGTGTAACCCCCCTTTGACTTATACATAAACACTATTTTTTTCTTTGTTATCTCCCTTTGATCAAAGCGTAAAACTTAAAGAGCTCACAAGAGTAGTTACCTTTTTAGCCTTTACCTGTGTCCCGGGGGGGGGGGGGGGGGGAATGAAGTTTAACACAATTTTTTGCATATGATTGGTCAAAAACAATATCAGAGGTATAGCCAGGCTTGAATTGATGTTATGCACACATGCCTTAAAATTGCTGGTCCCAATGATTGTGGAAATTTGCGACTTGAATGGCGTTTTTGTCATATTTATATTAATTTTTTACTTTTCAAGATAGTGTTACACACAAAGTCATTCCTTTGTCAGTATAGGTGGTTATGCCCCTGTTGAGATTTATAGAATATTAAATATGTTATTTTTTATGCCCCAGCATCTACTGATCCTTGAGGCGTATAATTATGTATCTTTTCCAAGATACATGCAACAAAAATTCACAAAACTAAACCAAGTTCATTTACCTAATCTCAGATCCGTAACCAATAAAGAACTATATAATTATACCATCACAAAATTTTGAATTCTCCAGAAAATCACTCAGGACCAAAACGATGGAATGAAATACCAAAAGCAGTATGAGAATCAGACTCAAGAAATAAATTCCAAAATGCATACATTAAATGGCAATACCCATAAACAAAAACTGACATAAAAGACGACTCATCCTGTTAATACATCTTACCTTTGTTGCTATTACTTTGTTAATTATATTTGTATACTTATTTTTCATGTAATGTACCCTTTATATTTAATGTATCTATGGAAGATTGCATTATTGAAAATACGTTAGCCTCGTAAAATAAAGACTTTACTTACTTACTCACTTACTTACTTTTTGTCCATTCGTTAGTTTGTCCGTTATAAAATGTTGAAATGTTTTTGGCATACATATTTATCATCAAAACCCACATTACATTATCAAAGCCATGTAAAATTATCCAACATTTCAACAGAATTATGGCCCCTGAATGACTTAGCTATTTGTTATGGACAACCCTTCCACTGGCGCATATAGACCTTCTATAGTCTACTAAACACAGTCTTGTTTCATTTTCAGATAAACAGATTGAAAAAGAGGGAAAATTCTACAGAACCAATGAAATTGTGTGAATATAAACATTCCTTAACCAAGAAGTTGTATTTAATGCCAGGCTACCTGAAACAGTGTTGAACAATGAACACTATGAAATTTGTAATCCTTACTATGCAACCCTACCAAGAGTAGTTACCATTCAACATCTGTCCAGAGTGACTCCTTTGGGTATCTATCCAGAGTGCTCTGTCTTTAATATCTTCACTGAGTGACCCCCCTTTATTGTCTACTCACAGTGGCCTCCCTTAGGTATCTATCAAGAGTGCTCTGTCTTTAATATCTTCACAGAGTGGCCTCCCTTTATTGTCTATTCAGAGTGCCCCCCCCCTTTGGGTATCTATCAAGAGTGCTCTGCCTTTAATATCTACACAGAGTGATGCCCCTTGGTTATCTACCTAGAGTGCTCGCCTTTAATATCTACACAGAGTGATGCCCCTTGGTTATCTACCTAGAGTGCTCTGCCTTTAATATCTACACAGAGTGATGCCCCTTGGTTATCTACCTTGAGTGCTCTGCCTTTAATATCTACACAGAGAGATGCCCCTTGGTTATCTACCTAGAGTGCTCTGCCTTTAATATCTACACAGAGTGATGCCCCTTGGTTATCTACCTAGAGTGCTCTGCCTTTAATATCTACACAGAGTGATGCCCCTTGGTTATCTACCTAGAGTGCTCTGCCTTTAATATCTACACAGAGTGATGCCCCTTGGGTCTCTACCTAGAGTGCTCTGCCTTTAATATCTTCACTGAGTGACCCCCCTTTATTGTCTACTCAGAGTGCCCCCCCCCCTTTGGGTATCTACCTAGAGTCCTCTGCCTTTAATATCTACAAAGAGTGATGCCCCTTGGGTATCTACCTAGAGTGCTCTGCCTTTGATATCTACTCAGAGTGGCCTCCCTTGGGTATCGTTCTGGAGTGACCTCCCTTTAGCCTCTACTCAGAGTGACCTCCCTTGTGTTTCTATCCAGAGTGCTCTCCTTTTAACATCTATTCAGAGTGGCCTCCTTCTTTTGTCTACCTTATTTGGCCTTCCATGACAGTGTTCCTAAGAGTTACTTCCCTTGATTTCTCTTCCAAAGCTACCTCAAATGATATCAGTATAGATTTGACATCAAGGAGAATCTTCATAGTGTAGTGTGATCTCCCTTTTGCTTGTTAGTATCTTTTCATAGTAGCTCCCTTAAGTGTTTATTCAGAATTGCCTCCTTCTCATATTTCTTTCCTAGTCTGCATAATAATGTCTTAATATATCAATTTACCCCTTGTAAATAGTTTATAATGTACTAATGTCAAATCGTGGTTTATGAATTAGTCAGAAATGTTTTATAATGTCATTTGTGATCACTGAATAAGTCAACATGTTTTCACTTATTATCAATTTTATTAGCATTAAAGTGTATAGAGCTATATCAGACGATAATTTTTAAAACAAAATCAAAAACTGAAAAACAATTATGCTTTCATATCCATTATATCCATAAGATCGTTTTTGCTTCAGTTTTAACAAAAACTCTCTCCGTGATTTATTCGGCATGCTAACTGTCCATTTTCATACAAAAGTGTTCTGGAAATCCCTATGAAGTAATAAGAATTGTCTATTTTTCAACGATTGAATCAAAGCACATGGAACCCATTAAAAGTTTTAATTTGCAATTAAGGTAGTCTAGTAGCATACTAAAAACGATGCAAGTAATTTTTTTGACATTAAATGACTGTTAGAATATAGCTGTATACACTTAAAAAGTTAAAAAAGTTACCAATTTTCTAGGGCTCTTTTCAGCTGTTAGGCTGCTCAAGCACCCTTTGACATTTCAACTTCCCCAGGTCATTGGGCTACATATGGAAACTTACACTAGTGTCTCCCTGGGTTTACTATTTCTCTCCTGTGGTGTGGCAGCCAACATCGATCTGCGGCACCCAGGAATAGACACTGCCCTCACAGGTACCATTTTACACCATGATGGAGTGGAGCTGTGGGTCTTGCTCTGAGAAATTAACCAGTGGTCCAGAGGGGGATCGACCCGGGACCTCTTGATCCTGAAGCACCCGCCCTACCTCTAGGCCACCGCTCCCCACTTTAACAATACTAAATCTTCAGTATATCCACTGGTGTTCCTTCAAAATTCTGAATCAGGTAATCAGCATTATGTTACAAAATGATATGAACCAGTATTTTTCATAGCATTGTCGATATATTAGAAGATGTATTTATAAAATTTGCATATGATGTATTAATTTTGTAGGAAAATGTTTAAGCAGAGTTAGTGCCATTGTTTGCAATGTCCACATTTGTTGGTTACACTCCATCGTCGGATACCCACGGTACACATTACGTACAACTTCATTTGGTACCGTGGGTTTTTTGACTACCGAATTCTCGTTTCTCAGCTCAAAGGGAAATAACTCTTCAACCCTGTGTCCAATGAAATCGCTCCTCACAAACAGAATACTCTACAATCGGAGATTTAACCTTGCGTCATTAGGGGGGTTTTGTTACTTTAAATAGATTTTTCTTTCAGTCGAAATCAAAATGGCCGCCATTTTGGAGAATGAACCGAAGGCCGAATGTAACATGTAATTTCATTGGCTGAGCTTCCAAAGTGGAAATCCTTTGGAAACCAATGAAATCGCACCATTTATCTATAACGTTTACGATATTTTGCTAGCCAAATAACCCACGGTCCATGTATGATTATAACGTAATGCAATCGAACGTGGGTATCCGACGATGGTTACACTCTAGCATCTACTGACGCAGAGGCATAGAGTGATTGTCCTGTCTGTAGGGACATTTGTCTGTCTGTTCGAGTTTTGGAAACTAAAAAATATTTTTGAAGTCCATCAAGGCATTGCTTTCAAACTTTGTTTACCTGTTAACCATCATACACACATTACATTGTGAAAGTCGCGTAACACTTACCAACATTTCAACAGAATTATGGCCCCTGATTGACTTAGTAAATTTTTATGGACATGGCTTCCGCCAGGACAATCCGACATAAGAGTTTACTGAACACAGTATTGTTGTTGTTGCTGCTGCTGTTAAATGTTAGAGAGAGAACATGATTGTTGTACATAATGGGTTAATAATGATTAACTGTGATACAACTTATTAGATACTGTAAAATCATTAATTTTCGTGGGGGATTAAATTTCATGGATTTCGTTGTTCACTTCAACCACAAACTTTAATCTCAACGAACATTAATTTTGACCCATGTTTTATTACCTGAAATGTAAAATCCACAAATTCAAGTCCCAACGAAATTGTCTTTTTTACCAAAACCATGAAATTTCGTACCAAAGAAATTAAATGATTTTACAGTATTCACTAAATGTGTATGTTCCATGATAGAAACACCCTTCCTCTAGTAAATTATTATATCACCATCTGATAATTTTATATTCACCTTCATGACATTATACATGTAAGTATAGTACCCCATTGAATTGTTATTAAAATGAGTTGTATTAAAGTGTATAGAGCTATATCCGACAATATTTTTTAAAAATGTTTCAAAAACTGAAAAACAATTATGCTTTCATATCCATTAGATCATGTTTCGCTTCAGTTTTAACAGAAATCCTCTCTGTGATTTATTGGACATGAGAACTGCTCATTTTCATACGAAAGTGTTCTAGAATGCCCTATGTGAGTATAAGAGTTTCTATTTTTCGATGATTGAAGTAAAGTACACGGAACCCATCCAAAGTTTTAATTTGCAATTAAGTTAGTCTAGTAACATACTAAAAACAAGTAGTTATTTTGAAATTAAATGACAGTAAGAATATAGCTCTATACACTTAGGAGTAACATAAATATTAATCTTGTTTCTACATAGGTTATTTAATGGTACATTGTTTGTCAGTATGCTGTTGTTGTTTATGTTGTTGTTTACGGTTAGAAAGAGAACATGCTTGTTGTACATGATGTAATTGACATCTGTGATACAAGGATTATGTATATAAAGGATCTTACATGAGTGACTTTCCATATTGAATTTATTAAACATTTGGATAAAAGTGATAAAATACGAGGCTCTGATAAAATCACGTTCGGCCATGTTTGTTTATTTTTTTGACAGCGCATATGAATACATAAAAATAGTGATTAGCCACTTTATTTGTATAGTTATTATATTAGGGAGTAGTGTAATATTATTTTTATGTAATGGTCTTTATTACACTCCCACAACGTGACTTATGTGATAAATACATTTACTGAACAAACATTTATTTATCTTTGATAGTTTTAATTACTAATTTGCCTCACGATTCCCAATTAGGTGTTGTTTATTGAATAAATATTACAGGCAGTTGATCAACATGCAACTATATACTGTGAAATCATTAATTTTCATGGGGATTTAATTTTGTGGATTCTAGTAAAATGGGACTTTTGAAGGATCTTCGATTCAGTATTTTAAGTAAAACTGTTACAGTAATTTCATGGGATTGGAAATTCTTTGATTTATGCATATTACATAATTTGAAAATTTATTAATTAAGATTATGGATTTTGTTTTTGTAGTTGATCAAGTTCATCCAAAAACTCAAGGAAAACTAAGGGCTGCGAATATTGATGATTTAACAGTAGTCTTTGTTAAGTGTTACCTGATTTAGATATAATTATGTTATGATAAATCAATTTTAAACAATAAATGATATACCATCCTACACCATGTGTTGTCGTCTATGTTATCTCATGTTATTGTCTACGGTATGTTTTTGTTTGGCCCTGACTGAACTGAAAACCAATGTAATTGCTTGAATATAACTTAGATGTCATATATATATATATATATATATGCAAAGGGAGATAATTGACTATCCAATGATTGTTTGAAAGGTATTGTCACTACTAATCATAGTTCTTAAAGTACTTAACACCTTCAAATCAAAGCACTTGACACTATCGAAGAACCAATGGTAATAGACACCATCATATCAAAGTACTAAATGTACTTGACACTATCAACTCAAAATTTCAAAAATACTTGACATTATCACATCAAAGTTCTAGAAGTTAGTTAAGTCCCAAAGATACTTAAGGTTTCCAAATCAATGTACTAGGTACCACGCGCTATCAAGTAAAAGTAATTTACTCTTTATGAACCACTGTCATTGAATGTTAGGAAACCACATATAACATTCAATGAACTGTCCTTTGTACAATGCATGTTAATTTTAAATTCAAGAGTGAAGTCTTGTTTTGACGTCTGCAGCAGGTACTGTGCAGACTGTACTTATGTACTGCAATACGGCTGCACCGTGACATATATTTTATAATTTTCTGAAAACGTAGCTCTTAACAATGATATTTTAGTCTATGAGCTTGAAACTAGTCTGATAAGAAACGACTAAAGAATGGATTTGGGGATCAAGCATAGTCATGTTCATTTCACTCAAACACTACAGTAGATGCCCTAAATATAGACGCTCACCTGTAGAGAAACCCGAACATCATTCATCTCGATGCTACTGAGAACACACACTTTTTATAGTCACATTTTGTTTTGACTGACCCTCACAGATACCAGTTTTCGCACATTGCCATTAATGAAGAGCCTGCTGACCCACTAATTTTTTTTCCTGGTAAACCAAAGTCCCCCTTTAAACTGTTATTTTTATAAGGTATGACTTGGTTACCTCTCTGTAGAATGGTGCAATTTGAGCCATTTAGTTGATTCCAAAATATGGAAAACACCATACTTGATGTAAAACTGTAAAAAAAAAACATCCAGATGGTTTGTTGACAAAATGACAATTTGTAAACAATAAGCATGATTGAAAGTCTCAGGGAAGCAACTTATCCAAAACTAGTATTTTGTTTACCATACATTTTACTAAATACTATAGCTGGCATACTATTTCGACAGAGATAGTTAATATTCTATCGTCGAGTATTGGTTGTTGAAAATAGCATAATGGTTCCATAATTAATTGTACCTAGTGGATGATCGAAAAATAGCAATCTGGGATTGGGAAAAAAGTTGTGGGAGCAATAATATGGCTTTAAAGTTGATATTGCCTTGAATCTCAATTTAAACAACCACGGTCGCATGTGGAACTGTCACATCTGTGTCAAGCCATAATCTGCAAAAGCCTGGAATAATCAGGTTAATGACGTCATTAGAAACCCAGCACATTGAACTAACTTTAACAAGTGAACCATACATTTCGGCTGCACATTAATTCGAAAATTTAAATCGGCCAAAGTTGAGGTGAACGGGTGCTTAAAAAATGAGGACTTTCAACTGCATAATTACACCCAGGATTACCAGTGATATGGAAATGTTCACAGAAATCTCTGACGTCATTCGTTTGTAACTCAAAACGGCTCTGTGTTCAACGTCGGTATATTTACACACATGACTACCCTAGCTTGAAAAATTTAAGTACGCCATTTTCAGACCACACAAGTTTTCTATGCGATTTAAAAAATTATTCTGGTTGATATTTAATAAACTAGGTTCTATACGCGAGGAGTTCGTCTAGAACGCATTGTGACCAATGATAATCCGTTTACGATCATTCTTTTAGAACAAAAGCGCGAAATATGAAATTATATAGAATCTATTCACGTGACTTGCTGTAAGCAGACGATACATTCGGGTCCGATGAATTGTGGGATTGATTTTTCGGCTGCTGTGCGAGGGACTTTCAGAAGCGACGGCGCCAGCTAACTGAATGGTTTGAAAAAGATTAAAATGAAGGCAAGTTGAGCGATAAACGCTGATGAATAGCAAATTATTATAAGTTTTCCGCATTGAGAAGAATCATTTTCCGGTTTCTCTACAGGCGTGCGTCTTTTGATGGTTCTTAGTATGAAATGCTTGCACCAAAGGCACTCGAACGGACATGGAAAGTAAATTGGTAATAACGAAGCAAGAGGTATATTAACGGGTGTTTTATTTCATTTACCGGATATTTAAAATTATGGACTTGCCCTGAAAGGTTATAGACAATTAACGAAACCCATGTCATTGGATTACATTCTGGTAAAAATTCATTAATTGACGCATGCAGGCAATATGGTACACGCGCTTACATGTCTCCCCAGGGATAGCATGTTGACAGAACTAGTGTAGCCGGTAGTCCCTGTCGATTTGCACTCAATGTGCGCCCTCAATCATTAGGAAAACGTCCGAGTGAATGGACGCTTACCAATTCAGATTGAATCCAAACATCCGGTGACATGGATAAATTGCACAAATGAAGTGTTTTTCATTAACGCCATATCCGATGTGATAATAGTATACATTCAAATGCATTTTGTAGATTAAAAAATGATGTTCAGTAGAGATGCATGTTTTTATCCTAATAGACTGTTCCGTGTTTAACACCAACGCTTTCCAGTAAGAAATGCTTGTAGATTCCCAGTATGCAATACTGCTTGAGAGAGCATACATTCTCTTTGCAATACAAACTTGCGCATTGGTATAGTACCGGTTTCCTTATAAAATTAAAAAGATGGGTATTAGGTTCAAATCGCCGTATTGAAAATCTCTTGACTCGATATCATACATAGTCAACAAAATTATCTCGTAGCAGGATTCGAACCTGTACTATGCGGCGTCATTGCCTATGGGGTAAAAGTACCATTGATTGAACGACTCGGAATCACTCCACGTCAGCAATGAAATCAAAACATGTACCTATAATATGATTCGAATCCACTCTGTACGACATTTCCCAGCAATTTGAAGTACGAACTCTATGGTCTGTAAATTAAAACTTTTTTTCATCGAGTATCACTGGACTGGTTTGATATTGTATTACAAGAAAACACTATACATTTGTATGCTGTTGAAAACAATTAAGATGCATAAAAATAAAGTACTATTTCTGAAAAAGTTTTCGCACTTTTGGCAAGGTACTGTAGCTAGTTTATACTCGCTCTATTCACATATCGTTATCATTCAACTTTGTATTAGTTTCAACTATAACAAATAGCAAAATAAAGCAAATAAACGTTGCTTTTCTTTCATGCTGTAAGAAAAGCATCAGAAGTTTTTGCTTTATTTTGTTGTTTACTATTGTTGAAATACATTATTTTGAATAAGTACGACATTGGTAAATAGGATGTGTATTAAAGAAGTCAGGATGGAAGTTTTGTCTTAGAATCTGTACAACAAGCATCTTTACAAAAATGTTTCCATCTATGTTGCACCACAGGAACCCGATATTTATATAAATGGCCCCAAAACAATACCCCGTTACTAACAAGCACCCATATTAAATAAGATGGGTGCTTGTCAGTAACGGGGTATTGTATAGTGTTTTGGGGTCATTTGTATAAATATCGGGTTCCTGTGGTTGCACAATTATAAATTATTCACGCGAGATGCGGCACCAGCCGGTGTAATCAACTGATGAACGAAATGTGTTGTCATATCAAACAACAGAACAGAAAAACAGAACAGAACTTGTACAACAATTGGTGTTCTTGGTTTATTGTTGTTACATGGACGGATTGTTTATAACAATTATAACAATGTAACTTGATTCCCACCATTAATACTGTATGTATGCTCGAACAAAATATTATTTAAACAAGACAGGGTGTTCTATCACAAAAATATGCAAAAAAGTACCAGAACAAATAAAAAACTTCAAGAAACGAAAACGAATTATAGTAATTATATTTAAAGCAATAAAATGATATTTAAATTAATTTTAAGTATTAATGAGACAGGACAGTATTGTTTCTCGAAAGATGGTCGCAATCTGTTGACGATGTATTATCCATTTTATTGAAATAACATCGATCCTTCCTAAGTTTCACTGATTTGTATAAGGCACACGCTTGCACCGCCCCGGAATATCATCGTTCGTATACATAATGAATACAGCTTAATATCACCGAGTGTAAAACTCATTGAAACAGTTATTTAAAGTTTAATTGCTTTGTGTACTATTCCATAGAACCTTAAAGACATGAATTAACAGTGCAATCTCGCAGCTGATGCAACTTGCAAATTATTTGACCTATGTTTTCAAACATCCGCTTGACTTTCGTATGCCACATGCCCGAAATGTAAAGATAGAAGTTCTTAAATGTTTACATTTCGATTATTCATAAATTGATCATTCAACGCTGCTACGGAAGGTGAAACGATTATTAAAGCCTGGCTGATCAAAATTGTAAATTTTACTTGAACGTTTTAACTTAATCGAGATTTATTTTGTTTGTTTTTCGTCACATTTTACCCACAGCTAGGTAACGCTACAGGTAACTATCATTGATAACGAAAAACATATTTTTGGAAAATGTATAGTTTTCTTACTCGGCTTGCGTGTATTTTTAACAATCCTTTGTGCGAATATTGATGTTAATTAGTTGATGAAGATATCCATAGTCAATTCTTGTTTTTGATGCGCTGAAAGTTTGGCTACTTCAGTACAAATATACCTTTATAGAAAAAGATAAACTTTGCAATTTTTTTTCGTTTTAGTCTGTATCAATATGACAGTTACCTGTATAATGATATAATTTAATATGGGTTTGTGCTCAAATTTTTAAGTAGCACCCAGCCTCACAAGAGGTGGTCGTTCCTATTTCGGTGCCCGTTTGTTCGTTCCTCTCTCGTAGGAAACTCATACATGAGTACGTTTAACTTTGTAATTTCATACACTTGGTGTAAAATAGTTGTTGGTCAACACTACTTTCAATTTCATTAATTTCAGTACATAACATATCATATACCAAGTTATTCGTTATGAAATTGCCTACATTGTTATTTTAATTTGGTGTTATATATATTAATTTTTAGTTACGGATTCCCATAAAATCGCTACTTTATAAAATCATACGGTATGCCATCGCACGAGTTTGCTAAATTTTGACAGACAAACTACTGGCACGAAGATCGCATCATTAATGTAACCACTACTACACCAAGCTCTCAAACCGGCAGGTTCGTTTCCGGACAGTCGCCTTCTCTGCCAGACGCACTATTGGCATTCCTGTGAAATTCTAATTATTCACACCAAGAAACCAAAACTCAAATGACATAATATCTATTCACAATGTTGTATGTTTCGTTATTTTGGCAACATCAGTCACAGACACACGGTTTCGTTGATTTCAACAACTTGTATGCATTATGTGCGACTACATTCTTGAATACATAATGGCAAAGATTCATACAAGTTGTCAAAATCGACGAAACCGTGAGCCTATTGATCCAAAAATGTACTCTTCGAACACTCAATCTGAAGGGTAGACTTCAGTATAGTGGACGTTCCAGTGATTGATTCTGTTTCTCTATCCAATTTTTTTAGATTATAATTAAGAAAATAAACATTGTGCGTTTTACAATATATTACATGGTTGCATCCGCGACCCACATCCCTGGTAATACCTTCGAAGTGACGGAGTACAGTATCAATCCGTTTCCCCCGAATTTTCACAGAGTGTTGGATAAAATGATTCATAGGCATCCTTGTTTTATTGCAAGCTATGTTTCTTAGAAATCAGTATTGAAATAAATGCTTACGACTATGTTTATTTCGAAGTGAAGCAAATTTCGTCTTGTGTATGTAGCCTAAATCCACTGATGGAGTATTTACACGTTTATATGCTTATCAGAAATCGTACGCCCAGAAGATCGTACAAAGTTAGAACAATGCAAATACTAACATTAAAAATGCGCGTTTTCTGTTAATAACGTTATCATTTTTAAAGAATTTGAAATAAAAAAGTGTGCTTCTTTAGGAAGGCTCTTCTGTATTTTTCAAAAGACTATAAACATGCAAACAAGTTACTATGTTGCCACGAATCGCAAAACGTGTAGAAATTTTATACCACACTGTTTTGAAACTAAAATTAATTTGGATGCATGGCGCATGTCTTGGGGAAGAAGGTGGGAACAATTTCCCAATTTCAAGGATTAACAAGAACAAACTCAAATGAAACAGAATATCGCAAGATATAAGTTCATTTGTACAAGAAGTTTCAAGAACAGCCTGTTCCTTATGTTGTTAAATAACATAATGTGATAAGAATATCTCGACTGGACTCACATGTATTGTAAACATCACAACACCTTTTGCCCGTTATGCCCTTTGGCAAGTAGGGTAATTATCTTAATTATTGTAAAACTTATCCATTTGTCAATATGTCGGCTACAAAGCCTTTTTCAATATTTGAAATTTGCAACTTAATCTATTACTTATGTTCTCTTCTATTAGTTACGTGTTTCAGTTATTTGCATTTTAATTACTTTCGTCATATTGTCCCCTAGAATTTATTTAAAATGAGCCTATAATGATGTTATTTTAAATTTTATTATAGCCTATGCAAGACTTGTAAATTGTGGCAATATGTAAATATATATCACACACTATCTTCCAACACTGGAACAATTATTTTTATTCAAACAAATTAATACCTGAACAGAAAGAATTACATTATATGCTCTGTTCTGTAATGTTATTTTCTGTTCAGGTAAAGTCGTTTTTATCCAAACAATTAAATACCCACACAAAGTAGTTTATTTTTATTAAAGCCGTACGCAGAAGCGAAACACGAAAACTACATCACATGTGGCAGTAGAAATGCTAAACAATTTCTCGATTTGTTACCCTTATCGGCAATATATTTTTCATTAGCCTTTTCATAAGCATTAAATTATAATTTGTTATAGCTTTTTTATGCATAGATGACCACTTTTTATTTTCATTCTTTGAACAAACCCGAATAACTTAGCGCATCTTTATTTATAAGATAGCTTTGCAAATTTATAGCACGGCAGCGGACTACGCATTAAACACGATTAATGTATAAATCATTTAAATGCCGAGCTTCGTGCGCCAAAAATGATTCCGAAATTTTGACCATTACTAAGATCAAAGGCTTACTAAATATCGACATCTACATAATTGTCTTCTATCCCCCTTTTACTGTTGGTTTACGAGGCTCCATAGATGATATTACAACCATACGGTACACGTTTTAAAGCCATGCAAATCTCGCCGACAAGTTTTCCTAATATGACATTTAACTGTTTCTCCTAGTTTACCAATATTCACCTGAATGTATTTCATTATTCGTCCTCTTCACTATAATTCGCGTTTCCCCGCCTTATTTCACGCGGATTGCTTCGCTAAGATTTCAAATTAGATGCGATTATGGATCAGAAATGTTAATAACATTAGACTGACAGCTTAAAGCCCCGCCCCTACATTGTTCAAATTCTAACTCATCAAGTTGAAACTGTCACGCGCGATGTGTCCTCTATCTACCCATCGGCGTTTCTCAAAAGCAAAACTGTCCCGACGAAAACATCAATTCAAGTCACGTGACTCAAATTTTAACCAACCGCTTTAACGAATTTTCCACGTATTAAAGAAAATTTAATGGTAACCTAAGCCCATTTATAGCTTATTATAATCATGTGAGTTGACATACGGGGTGCAAGAAATTGGAGGAGATTTTGGTTTAAGGTGTCGAGCGTGATATCACGTATATTATCTCTGCTAATTTACTGTTAATGTTGACGTTATCAGGTGTTCTAGATAAACAAATGATTATCTATCGTATTAATTAGAACTAATTATTTGCTCGTTAATTTATCAGGAAGAACGTGTTAAGATTCTTGATACCACGTGTAGTAACTTTGCACGATCGTGCGACGATAAAAATTGAAGGTGAATGTGACAAATTGGTGATAATTGACCACCGTTGATTGTACCGGTAAAAACAACGGTATAAACTTGAAAGGGACTTTACCTGTTTGCCGACGACGATTCACCGACTGTGATGTTGAATCCAGTGTTTCCGTACCACCTTGCCGGTCTCGGCTTGATGTCCAGCTTCCCTTTGGAAGGTAATTACGTCAACACCAGAAACTGATGCAGGGACCTTATTCACCAACGTTCTATGCTAAAACTCAGACTTAGACTTTACATGCCAAATGTTCTATTCGCTCTCATTTTATTATAAATGTACCGATTTTGATATAAATAAGAATACATGTGCAGTGGGTAACAACAAATAATCATAATAAAATATTATAGTATACATGGTTTATTTAATTACAAAGAAATGACAGTGATTATTAATGTTGTCCAGTTTAAGTATAACTCTGAGTTTTAGTCTTACAATGTTGGTGAATAAGGTCTCTGATTAAGAATTTGCTTGTGTTTGCTTAAAAAATATTATATTTACTAGCATAAAAGTTTTTTAAGTTGCAGCATTCAACACATAAAGATAAATGTATTTTTTCTAAATGATTTCATGCTTGGTCGATTACATGAAGCTTCTTCCGCAACTAGTAGGTAAATCAATTCTCTGTAGTCTCGTTGCGGTTTATCAGAGGGGTGTTGCCTATCCTACACGCAAACACTTTGCTTAGTATACCCTTGTATATTTTCAAACCGCATTTTCATTAAATTATTACACTCTTTGCTCTTCTATAGGGGGAATTAAAGCGTTGAAGACAAAACATCAAGTATCATTTATTTATCTATCATAAAATTTGATAAATTAGGATCACAAGTTTGGTTTCAGCAAAGACCTAAATTAGGTCTTTGGTTTCAGGAATATATAAAATTGTCTATGGTGGTGATGTCAGATTGTCGATTGCAAACTCCAATGTTACATTGCATGAACAATAACGTTAGAATGCACAGCTTGAATGATATAGTTATTGATAAATTTAGTATTTCACTTTATTCTTATTCGTCTTCCGTAAATGGTAGATTTCCTTCCAGGTAGTATAAATATAAGTTTACTTAAAGCTGAAAAATTAAAGGCGATACCAAAATCAAGAAACAATCCGATTATACAGTAATGGAAAAATGGTACATTTAATTTTAGTTAGAGATATATATTCTATTTCGCTCTTTTTGCTAAACTTCGCATTTGTTATACGAAATTCTTAATGTGGAATACTGATATTGTGTTTTGTATTTCTACGTCAAATAGGTTTCCCTTCGTGCAATGAATCTTTATTTCACATATTTCTAGTTTGGTTTATGTGTGTATGAAGCAGTTCTTGTCGATTTTGATGCAAACAAAAGTTCTAAGATGAATAATCAATTTCCTAGTAAAATAAAGTCTGTATATAGGTAAATCCAGCATTTATATACTAATACATACGTGCATTAAGTATAATACCATACTTACAACAATGCAAAATTCTTTATTGTCTTTTTTGGTCCGATTAGAACAAATACATTTTTTTGTATATTCAAATTAAAGACATAGAAGACATAATATTCAATCTCACAATCTCTGTGTTATGAAGTTGCTGTCCTGAATCTAAGATTATGAAGTCCAGCGTTTTCTTTATAAACTATAAACTATATAATTATATTTCTATCTTAAGTATAATAAAATACAAGCCCAACTCCACGTTTGTAATTGTTTCCTTATTGAAAGAGTTCCAAATACTATCAGCATATATGCCAAAGTATGCAAAGTTAGGTATATAAAAAGGGTCTTCTTCTTTACTGTTTAATGTCGGAATTTCGAAAGATTTACAATCACTAAAACCCATGCGCACCTTCATGTCTTAAAGTATATAGTACTGCAATTGGACTGATAGTGTTCTTTGCTTGAATAAATAAATAAATAAAATCATTTTCAATTCCAATTTATGTCCCTCTTATTCCTCCACACTGGTTTCACCCGTCACCGGCAATACTAGGATTTAGTTTGTAAATTAGTATTTTGGTGACATGTTTTTTTTATATTTTAGATGTGTGTTGTTTTTGTGTTTCCGTACTCTTCTGTTTCTATGAGCATTGCATACCTTGTCCGATAGATATAATTATTATGTTCTTCGTATCCCTTTTTACGTACATATTGTAACGATGTGATGCTGCTTCAAAAAATTTACATATTTTGATTATATTGTCCTTGGGACAACACCTTTAATGTCAAAGACATGACTACTTCTGTTGCTGTTCCGATAAATAAAACAATTTTATTTTGGGCCGATGGTCACTTTGTCAAATACATTTCATGTATTGTCATTGTCGCACATAAAAATAAATAACATGCAGTTTTTTACAGAGCAAACCAACGTGTCTACAAGTCTTTTAAAAGCTTCAATATTTCACAAACATCTTAATTAAGTCCTGCAAGCCTATAACTATTGGTTAGACTGGAGTACCGACCCTGCCTCATGAAACCTCTCACATCAAGATTTTCTGAAATCGAGTTTGAGAAATATCAATAAGTGACAACCTGTTTGGGTTGAACAAATTCTTGCATTGAAATATTTCTCAAAAATTAGCCACATCTTATTGCTCGAGATTATATAATAAAATAAAATTATTTTAAAGAATAATAATGAATGTCGACTTAGTGGTAGAGTGTCCGCTTCGGGGAGGTGTGATCACTGGTTTGTTCGAGCCAACAGCAAAGTCGCTAAATGAAATTGATATATCATCTCCTTAGCTTGATGCTCAGTCTCATCCTTACAACGAAAAGCTGCTTTACCCGGTATCCCACACGCAAATACCAACCGAATATTTATACTGAAATGACTGAGATCCCTAGGAAAAGGGCCAACGTGTATCTTTACCCCATGTTATAACAATTTTAATGAGCATTGCAATCTTTTTCCAACATGTTCTATAAGAGCACACGACAGATGGATAATATTATATTAAAGTGATGCAAATACTCTAAAAACAATTTCCCTATGTCTAGGAGTAAACCTTCTATTCTAATACATTCAACCGACACGGTCGTAATTTAAAGTAAATACCATTACAAACTTTCTCCGCCTATTTACGGTACTCTAGATTGAAGCGTTTGAATTTTGATCGCCGCGTTATCTAACACATCAGAGTACCATTGAAATAAAACAAATGCATTAGCATGCTTGTGAATTCAATTTTCTGCTACAAATATGCATGAAATTGACCTCGCAATCTAACCTAAACAATCCGTTCAATGGTAATAGACAGTCTATTTCCGTTTTGTACATACAGAATGTAAGCGAATGCATTGTACATAGTACAGTATCTCATTGCAATAAGACAGGAATCATACATATACATGTTACATGTACTGCGATATTTTGGAAATTACGGTAGTGCACAGACTACCCAAAGTCACACAGCTACGGCGGCAGCACCTAGCCAACCACGCAAGAGTCCGGCATAGAACCAACCATCCACATCCCCAAACATAGATGTTTAAATCAAGCCTATGATTATACTCACTCCGCAATGAATGACACACTGAAGACTTCGAATTTTGTGCAAGGGACCGCGCTTCATTGCTGCAAGTCGTTAGTTCGGTCGTTGGTTCGCGCCCATTGTCGATCGTCCATTTTGCTTTTTACTGATTTTATTTCCGAGAGGGGACCTTTCAAAATGTTGGAATTTAATAACAAAACTAATTGAGTATGTACTTCTTAGACGCTCCGAGCTTTGAGAAGTCCACACTCTAGTTTTGTGCAGTTTCCCGACAAGGTTCTTAGAGAGTTTGGCTCAATCATTGGGCTATATGACTAGACCAATTTCTACGAGTCATACGGGTTATGCCATTTATGAGAAACTTGGCAAATTATGTAAAACACAGAAAAAAAAGTTTCTTTTTACTATAGAAATTAAATATTTATTGACATTATAATACTATATAACTGATCTACAGACTGGTTTTCTATTCTATACGGCTAATAAAACGCCTTTCATTATATCGATTACATGCTAAATGAGAATCAATTTCCCGCCAATTTGAACTGTTAATTCCACTTTCACTTTAAACCCTGAGAATTTAGAAATTAATTAAGAAAACTTTCTCACAAAATCCTTACTGTATAGACATAAATCACACTCTCATAGTTATCGCTTGTTATGTTGTGTCATTACCAATTAAGCCCTTATTTGATCTTATGATATGGCCTTATCATAAAAGAGGCAAGGGGCTATCACGGCCCTTTCATCTACCCTCCCACCGTTTAAGGGAAAAGGCGGGGTCAATAGGACTCACATTAAAACTGGGAGGAACCTATTTGATAAATGTATTTGTCCATTTTCGTCGCTTTCATTTTTTGTAAAAACTTTTCAAAATGGTTATTTCATGGAAATTCATTTCGTCACACTAGAACTCTCAATTTTAGGGAATCATCAAGGGTCGTTTCATAACATTGTCCGTAACTGGCCCTTGAATTAAACGGTTAAAAGTAATATATCACAAAAGTGGACGTCTTTGAATAATTTATTTGAAAAGAGGTCCGTAGTTCAATCAATGTTAGAGAACACTGGACATTGTCGATGTACATTTAGATTATAAATTAAGGTGTGTTGTTAAAATGAATGATCATTGTCGCACTCTGAACATACATGCAATGACTGTTTAAAAAGTATAACAAACAACAGTTTACTATTTCCTTATTATATTAGTGCATACAAAATAGTACGTATGTATATTAGTAGCAAACTGAAATACCTTATTTGGCGAGCACCCCAATAAGAATATTTCAAGTGACGTTTGCGGGTTTTTATTCTAGTTTGAAACACTGAGTTATTTATGTACATTTTTAGTAGCTTTATTTGTCCGAAACGTAAACTGCTCTGGATAGGCCTTTGTCCGAGTACGTGTTGGCGTAGTGTTGTTTATAATGCACACGTAACAACAATGCTTTACTTTGTCCAGTTTTAGTTACGGACATTGAAAAACGCCACACATATTCATAATACATGAACTAGTATAATGTGCATAATACCTACCGTTGTGCGATGATGTAGGTCTATTGTTACATTAATAAGTTGAGTTTTTGTACACTATTGTCGGGGTTTGTTGATATAGTCGAGATTTCTTTTGCTAATGACACTTCGCATTGCACATTTCAGTGCGGTGGCTGCGTAGTGCGTACAGTTAAAGTTCGACGCACGAGCAAACTACAAATGTACTTGAATCCAGAATGTGATTGAATTATATCAGGATGCTGTCCGAATAAATACCGGTAAATAAACACTGAACTAATCACTGGTATGCAATACATGACGTTAGAATCATAAACCACGTGTAAGCACTAGTCAATCACGAGTAATGGGGCCATAAATTAGGGGATCACTCATTTAACGGACAATCAAATCACCATCTAGTGTCTGAATAGGAGGCGGTGTTTGCCGAAAAATCAAAGGGAATTAGGGGTTATCAAAATAACCCGTTAGGGAGTCTGAGCCTCTTTGATGACGTAACTTATTAGGGGATTTACTAATTATGAATGAGACTCCCAGGTTGTCTACAACCTGTTGGATTGCTGGAATCAAACGGTTAAGCACACGGACCTTAGCATGGTCATACAGGGACCATACTGGCCAATGACGGTACTATAGCCTAATTAATATTAATTAGGAAGTGACCGGTAAACATATTTGATACACATGTTCTACAAGTTTTGTCTGAACTAATAGATAACTGTTTTCATTCATGTTGTAATGTTAAGTACCCACATCTTGAAGTAAAACAGTAAACATTTATGGAACCGTTTTCTTATTGCCCTTGGCTTGTCTTGTCTTTAAATGAATGTCGTTAAACGAAGCGCGAAACAGTTTGACTACAAAACTTCGTTCTTAATTTTCGTGTGTTCTTCTTTTGTGAACTTTCACGGTGCGTTTATAAATATTATTAGCTAGTCATACAGACTGTCGATGCGTTTTGTAAATAATAGTTTGTTCGATTTTATGCGATTTAGCGTAATGTATTCAATGTTTTTTTTATTTATTTTTGTTATAATCGTAGAAATAAATGAAATATTTGGTTATTCTTCTAAAGTTTTAAATTGTACATGCAGACCCAATAATGGCTAATATAATTGACGTGATTGTAGATTTGTGATTTGTCTATTATAACAACAGTCTGAATACCCATGGCATAAATTCAAATACGCACAATATAAAAATTAATGCATTTCCCATAACTTTCGGAACGTTACCATTGGTCAATTTGTTTGCGAAATAAACCTGTAAAACAACACATAGTACAATTTATTTATTTCTACCGTTTATGTTCAAATGACTACTTATGTTTGGGTTTAACTACTTCAAAAATGCACCAAAAATGGCATCCACGAATTAAACTAGTTAATTATATTACAAAATATATACATTTTACATGAAAAAAAAATCAATTGTTTATTTTCTAATTATAAAAATATGACATAAAATACATCAAACATGTTTCAGCATCAACGTTTCTTTATAGTGCTTTATTATGTTCTGTTCTGTTAAGTTCTATATTACCAAGCTCACAGAGTACACCAATCATCATGTTGCGGTTTGTGTTCCCTATCTCCCATCCAGCCTGGCATCCAAATTGACTCAAGTGATTATGTAACAACCTAGGACCACATCCGGCGTGATTGCTTCTTTTGTTTCAAGGCTATGCATAATTCATGAGCTCATTTGCATATTAATCAGGTAGAATTGTATTCTAAGCACACCCGAACATTTCTTATACCATTTAAAACCTTAACCCTTGTCACCACACGTCTTGTTAATTGTGGAAATTAATTTGTGCCGCAGAATTGACGTATAATTCAAATTATCATGGAATATTCTTATATGGAGAACGAAGCCTTTCTCAAAGGTATAAATGATCCGTTTACGCTTGGTAAGATACTACTTTTCTTTATTTTATTATGAACGCAACTTAATGTTTTTATTATAATAATTGCGAGCGCGATTCCATGTTGGATTTTAATTAAATTAATTGAAATAAGTACTTGAGCACAAAGGAACAGTACCAGTTTGTAGGAAGCGCGTGTCATAGCTTGAGCTGTATGTTAATTATAATTTTCCATTCATATGAATATACATCATATACATCACACCATTGTCAATTATGAGAAATTCTACTGGTAGAATGATATAAGCAGAGTATGCCATTTTCTTGAAATAAACTTCTAGACAAAAGACGCAGTTTTTATTAATATTGTTTTTCTTGCTCACTGCTCTACGGTTAGTGCATTTGTAAACTATATAAAATAATTTTAATGCCAATTTCTCTGATAAATCTTAGAAATATTTTAACATTTTTTATATTTAAATTATTCGACTAACAGTAATTTCAGTTAATACAAGAATGCTAACCACTACAAACACTACTGATGTAACCGGTTAAATTTTATAAAACATAGCTTATGAAGAAGTGGTTATCATATTTTAAGAAACCCTTCAAATAATTCCTTGCAAACATTTTATAATAGAATCTAGTTACGTAGGAATATAAAGCGCATGCTAGGGTCACAGTCTAATTTGAAGTTAACCTGTAGACAATGGTAAAAAATATAGTAAAAACAGAAACTGTATCTTTTAGACGGACCAAAACAACATATTATTAGGCTGCATTCGGTCGACACAATTCTCATTAAAATTTTCCGCAAAGTCTTTGAAATTTTAAAATTGTTGTGCTGTGATCTAATTTCTTGGTCAACTGATATATAAGCTATAGTTTTCAAACTATTTGTTTGATAAATTTTCGGGTATACGATATGAGCTTTTCCCAATATGGACGTACATAAGTAATTATATCAATTAACAATTTAGTTAACACAAAATTTCTCAGAATAGACAATTTATTTGTAAAATATACTTAATCATAATTACAATGACAAGTTCATTGGTCTACAAAGTGGCACTGAATCATGGTAAAATGAAACAAAATGCTTCAAATTCAAAATTTATTTTCAACGCCATGCATTTTCAGAACTATTTTAATAATGTGATTGTAGACAAATAATAGTGTGTTTGAGTGCTGAGAGTAAGTAATGGTTACATAAATTATGTTTCAGTCACGGCCTGTATTGATATACGGCGTGAGTGCGAAATTAGGTTGCAAGTAATTCATTTATAACAAGTTAATTTTACTTTTTTAAAATTCTCTATTATGTCCATGAGGACGATTTGTCTTAAAACTACTTTTAAATGAAACAAACATTAATAATACGACTTCACTCAAAGACTTACCCTACTACAAGACCATCTCGCAATGATTGCGGTCACAATTTTGAACATTATTATAATGTATGTTTGATCATCTTTATATACGAAGTACCGTGTTTATAGGCACTGTTTTATCAAAGCAGTTGCGGAATTCATAAACTTTCGGTCAAATTTAAATTCTTCATCATTATGTAACATATCCAAACTAGGGAAAGATTTCTTTCGTAGGGAACTATTTACTGAATCTCTATTAGTTTTGCGGGTCCATTTTCCATTCTTAATAAAAAAAATTAATGTAAACGTATTACCAATAATTAAAAGTTTATCGTAAGTTTAAGATTTCCGTAAATGCTTTGATAAAACAGTACCAGGGTCATTCAAAATTATTGTCATGTATAATTATGCAAATGTCATATTTTGCCTTTTACATTTTATTTAGCGATTGCTTCAACTTTAGACTGAAAATGTCGTTTGACTTATAAAATTCAGTTATTCTAGGTATAACAGCACTATCCACAATATAATAATGTATTTGGACAGTCAATATTATAGAATCTTAATTTCTTATTATAACTTCAACTAATATTTGATATTTCAGGTCAAGGGCGAGTGAACCAACTTGGTGGTGTTTTCATAAATGGTCGGCCTCTTCCTAACCATATCCGGTTGAAGATCGTCGAACTCGCCGCCCAGGGAGTCCGCCCATGTGTCATCAGTCGACAGCTCCGTGTATCACATGGCTGCGTCTCGAAAATCCTTCAGAGATACCAAGAAACCGGAAGTATACGACCCGGTGTTATTGGAGGTTCGAAACCACGTGTCGCCACACCGGAAGTTGAACGAAAGATTGAACAATACAAGAGAGACAACCCTGGAATATTTAGTTGGGAAATACGTGACAGATTATTGAAAGAAGGACTATGTGACCGGACGACGGTACCTAGCGTGAGCTCCATCAGCCGTGTCCTGAGGGCTAAATTTAACATTAAAGGATCTGACGGTGATTCTAGTGAAGGACATGAGAGTGACACAGAGAGAACAGAGATACGAATGAACCATAACATTGACGGTATACTTGGTGATTCTAAAACTGACATAGATGACAAAACAGACGGGGAAGATGGTAAGTCAAAAATTTAAAACTTTTTATTTTATTTTATAGATCTACTAGATTTCTAATTTATTTTAGGTCGATTGTGAAACAAGTTCTCTAACTTAATCACTCTCGACACCTCGTCCCTGATGGTATCCATCGCAACGAGAGTATACGAGAATAGAAGTCAGGTTCCCTAATATGCTGAGCGTCAAGCAAGGGAGTTACTGGTGCCATTTTTATTTCAACTTTGGTATGACGTGGCCTGGGATCGAGCCCGGGATCTAACGCACACAATGTGAACGCTCTACCACTAAACAAATGTTTAGAAACATTCCTTTGACATTATACTGTAAAATCATAGCTTTTCGTGGGCAATAGAGCCGTGGCCTTTGATTAACTCGTATTCTTACATGTTTACAAAAGTCATGAATAATGTGGGGGTTCTGAGCATTCAATTCAGGCCTGGTATTTTTCAGGTCTGAGACTGATTTCAGGTTTTCGGATCATGATTTCCACTTTGTTTATAGTATTGAAATATACTTAGTTTTTGGTTTTGAAACTGGGATTTTCGGGCCTGAGATGAATATAATTATATTACAATTCCTACAGTAAATGTTTAATGGTAACTTCGTACTGTGTTTTATTCGGATATGTCGATGAATGGGGGAGGGGTCGGGTTTATCCATAGAACCAGCAAGTATTGGTCCATAACTTATAGTGATGATTTTACTGTTTAGATGCTGGTGCGGTATTTTTACTGTTTAGATACTGGCACGGTACGGTAGTTGGTATACAACATACTAGTTGGTAACACTATTATAGATACAGAATCAGATCTATAACAATGGCAAATATTCACAGATTTTGTTATACAAGTTTTTCACCAATGTCACAATTACCTGGGGTTTACACTATGAAACATTATACAATAAAACTCGATTCGGTTATAACAGAAATGGAAATGGCTTTTAAATTGGTTACGAATACGAATTATAATAATTCTTAATTAAAATAAATAAATATCCGACGTAAATCAATTGATATAGTAAAGTTCTGCTTCGCTTGTTATATGCATTATTCGATGCATTGATACAACGAATCTCCCTCGTTACAGTTCTTTATAAGCATCATTCGAAGTATCTTTAAAATGAAGGTCGTATTCAATTGATATGATACGATGTGGTGTGATTGCATATTATTTCAGTAGTTGTTGATGTTTATCATCACTCTAGATAAGGAATGTCAAACATGCCAACATTATACGACGATACATGTATATATTTATTTATTTACATCTCATCAACACATACATATTACAACACAATACATATACACTTTGTTAATTATACATGTGTTGCCACTCATAAGTTTGAGTTATAGGAGATGGCAAGATTGCTAAAACACACTAGGTGTCATTTAGACACTAGTATCATAAGAATATATGCTAAAATACATATATACAAGTACCAGACTAGGATTCACACATAATATATCATAGGCTTACTATCTCGTTATCCCCGACTGTGCTATATTGGTTGTGTCAATATAGTAGCCAAAAGCAGTGTAAAACAACTGGCATAGAAAGCACTCTAAAGTGGAATTTCTAGATATCATATATTTATGACTTAAAATGAAATAAAAGCAACCATGTATCATAATGAGATTGACATTATTATGCATAACTGGCACATGAGAAGGCCAGAGAATAGATCATCACACAACCATTATATTACTGTTCTTGGGATCTGGATATAGTCTTATCAAAGAACATGTATGTACATGTATACCAAATGGTAACAAAGACATATTCTGTTAAAATTGGTCCTTATTAAGAGGTCTGACTAAAAAAAAAAAAGCACAAACGTCCTAAACAAATTCTTACATTTTATAGATTCATATATAAAACATATACATGATTATATTAAGATGTTAAATCAAAACTTATAATACGCATGCCCTTTGGTAAGACTAAGCCTGGTTTCAATATACATAATCTGCCGATCATAAAATGAAACAATGTAATTAAGAGACTCTATTTACATAATAAAACATTTCTATGTTGAAGTATATCATAGCAGGTTTTGGCAGTTACTCGAATCAAAGTTTTATGGGTAAATACCGTTGCAAATTTCTCATTGTCTGTCATAGCTGAGAACCCATTATTAACATCATTAACTACTTCGATCATCTCCTGTCTTAACTCATCATACACAGGACAGTGAAACATGACATGTATCTCATCCTCAACACAAACTTTACAAAATGGACATTTCCTGTCCTGCACAGAGAGACCTTCGTATCGGCCTAATTCTATTCTAATAGGAGCAACACCTGCTCTAAACTTAGCAAAAGCTGAACGATGATTCTTTGACATAATCAATTTACAATATTCCTTAACATCATATTCGTCAGAAAGTAGAGCATACATTCTAAGTTTATTACCACCGGTACCATGCAAACTGCCTAATCTATTGACATTTGCTATCCATTTATTTTTATGCAATACCATGAGTCGTTCTGTAAGTTTAGTCTTTATGACAGGCATCAATATAGACTCATTATCAACAATATCTTGACATCCATTATCATGCATAAACTTTCTAATTCTATACATATAGTTCTTACATTTAGGGGAACCGTTATTAAGACAATACAAAAGGATTCTTTTATTTGTCCTAGAGACATTTAAAGATTTAAATCTGGCCCAGAAACTGCCTATGTTTTTCCATTGCCGTATGAGGGGAGGAACCCAGCCCAAATCACCGGCAACTGCATCAGTCGGTGTATACTTTCCAACACCCAAGAAAAATTTCATGGCGCGGTTATGTACAGCATCAATACATGAGTAAGATTTTTCTCCCCAAATGGCAGAGCCATAAGCAATCACTGGCCAAACTATAGTGTCATATAACTTTGTAAAAACTGTGTAAGGTATACCACCAAGCTTTTTAGACTTGGCAATGAGCAGACCCAAAGCCCTACTTGCAGACTGCGATACGACCTTAGCAGCAATGCTGTAATCCAGGTGTTCAGTGAGCAGAAGACCCAGATACACATAGCGGTCAACGGTCTGGAGGATGTGCTGGCCACACCTAAATTGCATATTCGATACAGGGATGCTCTTAGGTCTAAAATGAACTACCTGGCTTTTAGATGCATTCACAAACATACCATTATCCCTACACCAAATATCCAGAGTATCCAGCATCATCTGCAGTTCATGTGCGCTGTCTGCAATTAGGACTATGTCGTCTGCGTACAGCAGAATACAGAGTTTCTCACCATCACCAATATCAACTCCAGCTCCAACAGATTTAACCAATGTAACAAAATCATTCAGGTAAAAGTTAAATAATATCGGAGAAAGCGTACAGCCTTGTCTTAGACCGGAAGTAACATCAAACCATTCAGATGTCATCCCATTAATGCGGACACATGATTGGACCGACTTGTACAAAGCCTTTAAAGACTGAAACATACGCCCATTGATACCATACCCTACCAATTTTTCCCAGAGTTTACTTCGGTCTATAAGGTCGTACGCCTTTCTGAAATCAATAAAACTACAGAAAGTAGATTGTTTCATTTTCATTCTATGATCTATGATATTTGTTAACGACGACAATTGATCTATTGTATTTCTATTTTTCCGAAAACCATTCTGTTCATCATTGAACACATTATTGGCCTCAGCCCAAGTTTTAAGCCTATTATTTAATACACTGCAATAGAGCTTATACATACAAGATGACAATGTTATCCCTCTATAGCTAAGGGGGTCCCTTGGATCTGTGGTACTTGACTTTGGTATGGGGTTTACAATGCCTTTACCCCATTCAGACGGGATACAGCCAGATGAGAAGCAAGAATTGAAAAATAAATGCAGAAAAGATACAGCAACATCATTCTTTAGAACATCTACTGGAATCGCATCTATGCCACTAGCCTTGTTACGTTTAGCATCGCTTACAGCTTTATGGATTTCCAAAATAGAAAACGTATCCTGAAACATAGGCTCAGGACTGTCAGATACATTGACTGGATTTGTTACAGTAATATTGTAAACATTATTATGAGTTTGATACAACTCGCTGAAGCACTGCTTCCATTTATCGAGAACTTGTTTGGGATTGCGAGTGACAGATCCATCGTCAAGTACCACTTCCATCGGAATATCCCTCTTGTTGGCTATTCCAACTTTACCAACAGACTTCCAAAACTCGGTATGATTGGAAGTAGCCTCTTTCAACAGTTCTGATTGCAGGTTAAACCAATATGAGCGTTTAGCTTTTGTAATTTTGCTATCAAACAGTTTCCTTTGCTGTACAAACAATTGTTTCAACACCTGTCTACGGACAGGGCTATTACATTTTAGCCAACTTTTCTCACATTTACACATATCATTCCATGCTACAGTTAAGGATTCATTCCACCATGGTTTAGACAATTTCCTTCTCTTATTATTACTACTTGACAAACATGGGACATGTTTAAAAGGCAAATTGTCATGCATACATTGTTTTATCTGACAACAGAGTGCTTGGTAAGCATTATCAATATTAACTTGGCTATTTATACTATTATCTAGCTGAGTCACAGTGTTATGCAGGGCTTGTATAACATCATCATCCATCATAAAAGATTCTGGTATTTGTTTGACATCATATTTAATACGGGACGGGGTGGAGTCCTTAAAAACTCCATTATTGACAGAATTCATAGGACTGCCCATAAAGCTGCTAATATCCCATTTCCAGCTCAGAACCGAATGGTCTGGATATGATGTTGAAAACAAAACCTGACTGTGTCCAGCATTATTGATCAAATCAGTGACTTTATGCACCTGAAAGTCTGAGAACAAGTGTAGGTCTTCATGATTAACAATACAGTAATCTACAACTGAAGTTCCAAGTGTCGAAATACATGTAAAATCATTTTTAGTAAAATTTCGTCCATTCAAAATACACATATTGCAGTTTAACAACAGATCTATAAGCATTTTGCCGTAGGTATTAATATTACAATCAATAACATCTCGATCACACACATGATCTACACCCTCAATATAATCTAAGAGGGATCCACACCGACTATTAAAGTCTCCACATATCAATATTTTGCCAATATTTTGATATTCACATACATTTGCAAGCAAATTATCCATGAACATTTGACCATCAACATGGCGAGATGAATTCAGAGGTGGCAAATAACAAACACAAATACATAGTTTGACATTATTTTGAAATCTGTGTTTAAGTTCTAACCACAAAATACCCTCATTTTCTGCATCTAAAATAGTGACATTAAAAATATCTAAAATGCTATTTCGAATTAAAAATCCCACTCCTCCACTGCCATTTCTGGCATTAATATGTAAGTTCTTTCGGTTATGACCAAACCATGTATAGTTAGAAACTACAATACCATCAAAATCCTTCATGTATATCATATAAGAGCATTTCTGATTTGTTCTTTATTGTTCCTGGTAATTATTCAGTGAACGCCTTTTCTGATATTTTACTTCACTTTCCACTGTAAGGTTTCCTGATGATTCTACTCAAAATTATTTTAGAGTTTTTATATAAAATCAAATTGTAACAACATTTTCAAAATCCGTAAAAATAAATGCTGTTATTATCTTGCACCAAATGGCAAAACAATATTGTTGTCAATACACGTCACACCAACAAATACAGCTGTTGACAGTGAGTTGAATAAACGTTTTTATATCAACGTGATAAAATGTTATATAATTTAAATTAGTTACAATAATTATAATAAACATGTTTATTCTCCTGACTGTCGATTACTTCGTACATTGTATATTCAGAATTCAGACCTAGTATTTATTTTATGCATTAATAATATATAACTTGTTTATTTCTATTACATCCACATTTGCAATTATGCAAACACCATCAGATGAAACAAATAAAATATGTGGTTATTCTGACTATAATTATAAGAGACCAGTAACATCATGCAACTAATAAAAAGGACTATTTTACAACAATGCTTAAAAAATATGTTCAAACGACACGTTTAAATGAACTTGATTCAAAGACAACGCTTAATTTCTTTAGCTGGCCTGTTTATATATATAATTGGACTCTACTTCCCTTTTAGATGTTAATATCTTGATATTTGCACGGTCGCTTTTTGAATAAAATCTCAAACTGGACGTAAAACATTTACAGACTTTGGAAGAACAGGTCAATAAAACAATGTACCATAACTCAGCTTGAACACTAAATTAGAAAGAAAATCTTATTCTTTCTTGTTGTCCTAATTGCCAATTAGCTCATTATGTGCACCCCCAGACCATATGGGCTGTACAGCATCCGGACCGGTAGGTACTGGTGTCCCGCCGTGTACACCAAGTGTAAATTAGTTAGCACCTTGATATAAATTACTTGGACTTTGATGCTATGTCGGGTTTCTCTTAGAAGCGTTTAATGAACAGTTTGTTTTTATTGCAGTTTACCATTAAATTATATCGCAAGTTTGTTCCTAATTGGAGTTGATATATGGCCCACCATGATTAATTTAGCTGCAGAGCCAAGATGGTTGGAGGAGGGGAAAGGGTCATTTTCAACGGAATGAAAACAAACGTTATTTCATATAATTAAATATAATACTTTTAGACAATAGTCAATAAAGGTTCAAAGAAACAATTAAATGAAAAAAATGCAAGTAAACAAAATAAATTTGAATTAAAATAACAAAAGCATGTTCGCTTTCAGATGCGTGAATTCAAAGACCTAAGGTAATTTAGGTCTTTGGTGAATTCAAGTTTACACAATTGCCAAAATATACTCATTTATTTTTGGTCGATTGTGAAACAAGTTTTTCCAACTTATGTTAATTACTCTCGACATCTCAAGCGCGGTGTTATAAATCGCCATGAGGGTATGAGAGAAGAGAAATAAGTTTCCCTTATATGCTGAGCTTCTAAAAAGGTAATTTCTGGTAACGTAACCTTTTTTATTTCGTCTTTGGTATGACGCTGATGAATCATTAATAAAATATATCTTAATTTAATTATTATCATTATTTCTACGAACAACCGATAATTATCATATGTTCAGAGCTTCACCGTAAACATATTTTGCAAACTTTTAAGACTTTGGTTCGTTGACCACAACCATTATCATCAAACTTGTATTGCATTTCTTTCCGAAGAGCCTGTGTACCTTATGACACATTTATTGTTATTTATTACAAATGCATTGGCGTTTCTAAATAAAAAAGCAACAACAAAAATTGGTTGGAATCAATATTTAGGATTTGAAACTGTTTTCCGGGCTAAGGTATTCACTCTGTTCTCATATAAGACATGTTTTATTTACCGTGCAAGTTTTGTTGTAGAAGTAGAAGACGAATCAGTCGTATTAGTACTTGGTGATAAAACGAAGCGAATTTATTATCTGATACACTGCGTGATCCAATTTTGTACGAAATTAACTTTTTCATCGAATTCTGTTAAATAAATGACATAGAACTGAGTTTCATGTTCGCTTTAGGCTATTCTATTTGTACAGTTTTGTCTGACGTTCCTTTCACGGCAAGGGACGGATTTTATCGTGACCGATGTGTCAGGTTAATTGACACATCGCGTGTTTCTTACGTCATCGCAATCCGTGTACTACGTAATCGAATTATGCGCTAGATTGAAATCAATTTCATCCGCCATTTTATTGTCAACTTTGACGAGATGAATTTCTTGTAATTAAATCGACTGGAAAATGGTTTGAAAACATCATAAAACTACTCTGTAGCGAACAAGACAAATATTTGACTGATCGGTCGAGTGTCCGTTGACCTAAGAACACAATAAGTGGGCCCAATGAGGGCTGGATCAAATTGACGTTGTCCAGTATTCTGCTCTTGCGTGCAAACGTGGCTTTGCTCTTTGTCGCTTGTTGTATAGCTCTTGTAGATAATATTAAATAAAACACTAGATATACAGTTAATTTTAATCATTATTAATAACATATAGTTTTCTTATTGATAATACAGTGATTAGGCCTATTTTACCTGCGAGTCCCGAGTGCTGGACTCACAACAGTCAGTGAGGAATCAAAGTATAAAATCATGTACAATCATTATTCAGTCCCAGGACTCGTTCATTGCAATTTGTCAAAAGTCCCTGTAATAAAACAATATGTTTGTTGGCAAAGAGGTCCAAAGAGGTTGATGTTGGACATAATATCATTGACGACCGTGTTTGGTGTACCGAAATACCTTGTCATTTTTCGGCATGTGCTACAGAGGCGAATATTCTTTACTTCTTTATTTTATTGCATTTGGTATTTATAACAAAAAAACCACATTACTATTATCATCATGCAATGCGTCTAATGACCTTACGGCTTACGGTACAATAAAACAATTTTTTAAGCAATCAATTAGGATAGATATTGCGACAAATTATTCTAATAACTCGATGGTACAATAAAAATATTGCTTCATGTCACAGATATGTATTTCTAAATACATATCTGTGTTCATGTTAAACAACCAATTAGGATAGATATTGCGACAAATTATTCTAATAACTCGATGGTACAATAAAAACATTGTTTCATGTTAAACAACCAATTAGGATAGATATTGCGACAAATTATTCTAATAACTGGATGGTACAATAAAAATATTGTTTCATGTTAAACAACCAATTAGGATAGATATTGCGACAAATTGATGATCATGTTATAGATAATGATACATTGACCAGCCCAGTGTCCATTGGTAATATGAGCTGTCAATCATCGTCGTGCGGTCAGTATTTTATCTGATGCTCATATTTACATACTTATCTCACACATTTCTGTCAAATACCCAAATTACTTAAATTGTTATTTTGATCAAATATTCTGATATACTGATGCTGGGAAGGGCTAACATAAGATTGTTGTCACTGATATGTTAACTTACATAATGAGTTAAGTGGTTATCTCCCCATCATGCAAGGGGTTATCTACATGTATCATATTGTCAGAACCGTGAAGTCGGTACATGATAGGTTTGACCAGGGAGACATTCTGACAATGCACACCGTGTTTTGAGCGAGAACTGTATTGATTGATTGACCACATATAACTTTCCTATTTGTTTTAGGTTCCGTTGACATCCCAGAAATATATAATCGTCAGACATATCTAAAGATGACAGTGTCAAACATAATAAGTTTCGCATATAATTGTTGTTTTCTTATTTATTTGAAAGCGTGTGCATATACTACTATAATAAAATATGTGTGACGTCAACTTGGAAACTACTTGATTATAAGCATACTATTCTAATAATGCATTCAAAGGTATATCCCCCTTCCGCAACACATATATCGTAAACGAAACGCATTTAAGTTGATTTAAAAAACCAAAGGGGTTCGACACGGCTAAAATCAACCACTATGCACTATGTATACGATAGGTCACAATCCCTTTGGCACAAACCTGGCTAGTACTAGTTTTGCACTGTAACACACACCGACAAAGCATATGACACACTTAGCACGTAAGCAAACGACTTCAAAGCTATTACAGACAATGCTCAAATAATTGACGTGGTTTCCAACAGTGTACTAGGTATAAATTAATGTGCTCCATGTGAGTAATGATGAAATTGTGCGGATAATCTTTATTTGTTGTTTCATTTTTCAATTGACCATCTGGGTCTTGTTCATATCACACATATATACGCATCATTCTAGATACTAGATAGTAGATTGGTTGCTGTATTCTATTGCCACATGTTACTGGTTCGTCTGATAAACCGAATCATTTAAAACTAGCGAGCCGGAAGTATCCTACATACAAGATCATTTCTGCTTCAATCCACTACTCAATGTCCGTGATTAGATTTCACAGTTCACTGCTAACCCGTCTTTACTTGTGTAAATGCATTTGAATTTGAATGACATTGACATAAAATATATTGTTTGGTTCTTGACTTTTGAAGAGATGTCACGATTGGTCAGAATATATGGCTAGAAAGAACAGAATACTGCCCTCTTCACATCAAGTGTTTTCGATTGTATGTGTGGTGTACAACTAGTGTGCTAGCTACAACGTATTAACCCGATCTCCATTTGTTAGTTCTGTCATTTTTCTGCTCTTCTATATTACACTAACCATCATCTCGGTCAGTATGTTGTTTCGAATAATCGGCCTATTTTCATATCAATGTGCATATGTTTTGACTTCCGACCATAACTTATAACCGGGGCTTAATTCAAGAACATTGCAAGTCTAAAACTCAGACTTGGACTTTACCTATTTTGACATTGATATGTATATAAAATACTGTATAATTACATGTATGTTCAATGGGTAACAACAAATAATCAGATAACATTTCACTTGGTTAAATACGATTGCTAAGAAATGGCAGTACTTTGTAAATGTTGTCAATTTTAAGTCTTGGTCTGAGTGTCAGTCTTTCAATATTAATCATTAAGGCACCCGGTGTCGCTCAATTTGATATACATTCGATTCATTTGGTCAGAAAGCGCACAAAGGATGTTCCTTAATGGACAGTTAGCATTAGGCTCAAATTATAATGTCAAAATGAATGCTTACTTACATGGTTATAGATATGCAGACGTTTTATCTGAGTAAAGAAAAAGAATGCCAATATATACAGTAACATTGAAACATTAAATGACTGTATACATGATTCAAATAGGGACAAATGTATAAAACAAATCATACATTCTAACCGAAATGAGGACGATGTCTGTAAATAATGTAAAATGTAAATTGAAATGCATCATTTAAATGTGTTCGTGATCGACTTACTTTATTCCATATTACTGCGCACACGTTTTCCGTGGTCGTCTCATTATTTGATCAGAAGTGTACTTTGGGAAGCAATTTAGAATGATAGAATTAACAATGTCGTTCAGTTATTTCTTGATCTTGGGCTAAATGTCTTGTGGACCTTGACATTAAGACGTGGATGTCACAATAAGTCGGGAATTGATCATATGCGCGTATGAATACAAAATGGTCTCCAAAATATTAAAATTATCTGATGAAAATTGAAAATTATACAAACTGGGATTATGTACGCTGTAAGCGGTCCGCTAGTCCTCTTTGAGTAACAGATTTGTCAAAAACCTAATTTAGTTCACTTTCGATGTATCACAATTTTATATTCTTAGTTTTAAAAGGTTCGGTATAAATGTCGTCGGTGCACCCGCTGCGATATAGTTCCGTGAGGTTGGAGGTCAGCGCTAATGTCATGAATAGAGGTCCCATGGTCGTCTTAGATGTGACAGAAAGGTGTGGAAGAATTAATTGATATGATTGGTTGGGAGGAACAGATCACTAGCAGTATTTGAAGCTTTGAGTCGACCTAAAGTTTGTTAGAACCACGGCGGTCTGCTATTAATGTAACAGCTGAACCTGCGAACACACGTTTAGACATTTACAATTTGGTCAAACTATTGCCTAAACTTGCAGACATTTGTACAATACGTTTTTACAGTATCAAATGTATTCCTGTGTTCTATTCTCTATTCTTCAAATAGTATACAAGTATGTTGTATAAAACAACTTATCAAATTTACGGGTATAAAACGTATATCTTCATGCATTGCAAATGAATCGCTCTTTGGTTAGATTGCTAACAATATGGACATATAAGAAGTGCCTCTATGTTGATGTCTTCTTTGCTTATGCTACGGTCACAATGCTCGTACGATGTCCGTACGGAATTACCAACACGTACGAGTCTGAAATATTTTAATCCTAGTGGTATTTGTACGTTCTTAGCATCTGGTCACAGCTAGTACGGATCTCGTACGAGTTGTACAGAATGTTTAGTTTTCACCAGTTCACCGAGTCCTCCACGAGTTGGGAAAATTCGTACGATGCTCGTACGAGTCTCGATATCCGTGCGGGCTCCCTAGGGCAAATGTGACTCGGGTATAACGACTGCCACAGTCGTATGTGCATGGTCATTCTTATAATATCCCTTGTCAGATTGGCAAATATAGTTTACTCGTATTCGCGAGTTGAGTTGCAACATACTCGTACTGTGAGAATACTTTCAATAAAACATACACATGGTAGTCGCCATAAAAAGGACAAAAGTTTTGCCCTACAGCCAAACATCACGAATATATTCATTCGATGACAAGCAAATATACTATAAGACTTACTCTTGTAAATACAATAATTGCAAACATATAATAGTATACTTAGTATAATGCTAGAATTGTTTAATCAGATTCAGTTATTACAGTTACTTCCTACTTATGCTACGGTCACAAAGCTCGTATGATGTCTGTACGGATTTACCAACTCGTATGAGTCTAAAATATTTGCATCCTAACGATATTTGTACGTTCTTAGAATCTGGTCACAGCTCGTACGGACCTCGTACGAGTTGTACAGAATGTATATTACGCTATCCGTTTTCATCAGATCGTCGAGTCCTCTACGAGTTGTGAAAATCCGTACGATGCTCGTACGAGCCTAGATATCCATACGGGCTCCGTACGGACGTCGTGCTAGCTCAGAAATATCAACTCGCACGGAGCTCGTAGGGCAAATGTGACTAGCGTTTTAGTATTACTCGTACACTTTGTTTCCCTAAAGAAGTCTAATGCAAGTAAAAACGTTGGAACATTTATCGGAGTTCGCCTTGTTCTTCACAATTCTTGAATACTTACACGTAGGTAATTATAACTCGTTCTAAGTTCTGCAATATTTCAATTATCGTGAAGGATGCATGACATATGGGAAGCCAACGTTCAATCTTTGGTATTTTGCATATTTCTTTTCACCATATGATCACACGGAACGCCTCGGATTTAGAAAATGTATCTTAACAAATTCATACCTGCTGGCTTTTAAATCATGAAAAATTATTATGAGACCATTTCGCTTAATTTATTATTATGAATTTGTCATTCCTGCTAGCGTTTAAAATATTTCATGTGATGGTATATTTGGAAGTATTCAACGCGGTGGGTGACGCTGCTACACGAACAAGAACGCTTCTGATTGGTCGGACGGTGAAATAATGATTGATAATGACCTATCCATGACAGCTTCCTGGCCCGCAGAAACTTTGATCCTTCAATTTGATTGGTTCCCGCTGTGCTTTGATATGCGGACTACCCTGGGCGTGATGGATGAGATTATAAAATCCTTAACGTGTTCCGAAATTAAAATTGAATTCAAAATTGAATAGTGTGTATTTTACAAACCTTGGTTTTTATCCCTTCTGAAGATTAACGAAAGTCAACATGTGTATGGAAGACGTAAACTCATCATTTACGATGTTGTTACCGCACTCAATCATGGCAAGTTTGCAGGTTGTTATGATAAATCTTACACCAACCACCAGAGGCTGACTGTAAAATAAGCATACAGTATAACACGTGTAAATGGCCACCTGAAAATACAGACCAATTAGAGAATGTCTGCACACTTCCCCAAATCGTTTCGATCCAACATGACGATGTTCAAGACATACATTGAGACCTGCACGTGTCAAATTAGTATTTGGTTCTCTCAGGCTAAATTGGTAGGTCCTATAAATAAGGGTTGGGACAGGCTACCAATGGACGGATATCAAGCAGTGAACGACCTTCTATTTGAATATCGAGCATAATTCGAAGTAAATCTAGATTCATGCTCTTGTTCGTTGTTTAGGACAAACGAACAGAATGAAATTTCTTTTTATAAGACCCACTGTATTTTCTCCACTGTATCCTAAATGAAGATGACTTTCTCCATCGCCATTGTGTCCCTTACTCTTTATGTCAACATAACCTTTGTAGTACAATTTGTATTTGACAATAGTGCTTTTACAAAAATATAATACATTATTAATCTCTAAATTAATTATTAATAGTCAATAATTGTTGTGTGAATTACCGAGCGACATTTTTATCAGTTCAAATGGTGCACTAGTTTTTCAGTGTGCATAAAATTAATTCAAATTTTCCTAATTTTATGCTCGGTGATTATTATTCAGGCCATTTCTGCCTCTCGGATACCAGGTCACGTGCTTTAATAAAAATGCGCCTCGTCGCCATTATAAAGTTATTGGTGATCATAGAGTAATTTGTCGCAACATTTTAACGTCATATCAATCATCAAGCAAACAGTATATTCCATAAAGTAATAAACTATTGCATGAATAATGCATCAATTGCCTTTCGTCTGCGCGAATAAATCCGATTACGGTACGGGAAATACTGGTTTTATGCCGCACCAAGGCGTTTTAAAGCCGATGTTATTGCAAGCTCTCTTAATATGCTGATTTTACATGACGACTGTTGTCATATTTGAACATTTAAAGTAAATATGTGAGGCAGGGAGGAAATCAAGTGCAAAATCACATGTTAAAGAAACTGTCTGCTCGGTGCAAGAACTCGGTACATCTCACAGCCGAACTCGGACATATACAGCATTATTGAATTATGATCATGAGCGCTAATCCCTATTTTACAGCGTACATCCCTTTTTGAATTTTACTCACAAGTGTCGCCGCTATGTCTAGGTAAAATCAACGAAATCTTATGAAATAAACTTTTAAGCCAGATTTAATGTTAAATTCGATTATGTCCGCGTAACTAGCCATCCGAATATTGCTACACTTAGCGTGTAAGACGTTGCACCGAATGTGTTCCTCGAAGGTCATGATGATAAACTATAAGGTGCTTTAATTAATGTAATACCACGCAAATTGATGTCATTGAATTTCTGAAGAAAACTCACGTCAACGAAAAACATTGATGAATGCATTTAATTATTCTGACAAAAAATGTTGCGGTTTTACGGGATTTCAATCCAGATTGACTGACATTCTGATGAAACAAACTGAACATTGATTTGGTAAGCGGGTCCTTCTGGGACAATTATTATGCCCCAAATGCATTATTTTAGACATGCATTGGTATACAAGTACGGTATGAAGTAATAAGTGTACAGTCAAAAATACTTTAATTTAGGTAAACCGTCCATGGCACCTGATTCAGATTGTCAGTTAAAAGTGATTGTGAATACGGTTCCCGTGTTTTATCAACTGCGCGAATTTGGCGGTCAGAAGCATGCACTATTGCTTACGGATGTAGAGATTATATGTTTACCAGTTCAAAATTATTGTTTTCTTTAATTTCAGAACTATCAGACTGCGACTCGGAACCTGGACTACAACTGAAAAGAAAACAGAGACGTAGTCGAACTACTTTTACTGCGGAACAATTAGAAGAATTAGAACGAGCCTTTGAACGCACTCATTATCCTGATATTTATACGCGTGAAGAACTAGCACAGAGAACCAAACTAACAGAAGCCAGGGTCCAGGTATTATTTGTATAAATTTTTATCTAAAGGGCGTTAAAAATGCGTTTTCAACATGTAAAATGCATACGAAGAAAGTTTTTATTTGAGCTATGAACACAGTAGACAATTTTATTTTCTTACTCTATATTGATTTAATGCCAAGTGTATTAGAAAACTGGTAGAATTCTGTACTTTTGGACCTAAAACGTTTACATTCTTCTGACGTCTGAAAAAACATTGGAATTTAAACATTGAGACCGAACATTTCTAACACTCTTTACTTGAGAGTTGCTTGGTAGCTGAGAATAACGTCAGTAAGAAAATATATTTGGATCTTATAAATTTGCCAATTCTGCCAATATCCACTGAATGAAACATCTAATTAATGCAGAATATAAAAGACTGGAACTCAATCTAAACCCTTCATACCATATTTCTTTATAAAATCCCTTTTTTAAACAGGATTTATTTTTTATTCACGACGAGTATAACCCCCTAATTATGTTATAGGTATGGTTCAGTAATAGACGTGCAAGATGGAGGAAACAGATGGGTAGTAATCAGATATCAGCACTGAATAGTCTACTACAAGTCCCACAAGGTGTACCTACAAGCCCCTATATGCTTCATGAAGGACCTGGTTATACATTCCCAGCAGCTCAAGGTATTGTATATTTTGTACAACGAAAGAAAAGGCAAAACTACATAATTTTATATTACTAATATCACAGCCATTATTGGTGGAAGATTTATTTAAGGGCTGTACCCCATTTCAAAAGATTCATAATTTATAAAGTAAGATACTTATACTGAAATCTGTGTGAATGTACGTTACTTCTTTCTACGAGTGATACATGTATTTGTCTTCTGGACCTCTTCAAATCGTTGGAACGAGCTCCTTTCGTCGCAGATAATAAAAAAACTAAAAATGATGGCGATTCCATTTTGCATACCATCATTTATTTAGGTAATGCGTGCTAAATAGCAACCTGAATTCTTACTCCTACGTAATTGTTCAGCAATCAAATTTTCTTTTTGAAGGCGCTTTTATAAAAGGTTTGAACTGCTTTAGGAGGAGAGCAATAACTTTACATGACATCTGTTTGTAGGAGTTTATTTGCACTCTCTAGATCATGTACTTAAATGTGTCAGTTGTAACATTGTTATATGATATATGTTTATTCTGCTACAGATGCTATATGGCACCGTACATCGATGTCCGCATCAGGAATGTCACATTCTATGCCTTCATCAAGTCTCAAACAAGAACATACACCATACCATGGTATTATGGACAACTATTTGAACCACGCAAGTCAGGTAAGTGGTCTTGTTTTCGTCTACCCACCATACAGTAGTTACATATCAGCAACACCGAACAGAATAGAACAGAACAGAACAGTTTATTAAGCTTAAGCATATACAACTCATATACGAGTTCGCTCTATGTTTAGCTGTTTTTAATTGATGCTCGACCAGATGCAGTTTCCAACCGAGTGTAATAATTTGGTCGAGCATCAGTTTACAACAGCTAAAGATAGAGCGAACTCGGTACTTGCCGGGTATTCTTACATATACGGAATGTAATTGAGGCTTTATAATATAACCATATTAAATGCATAATCGTTATAATCAAGAAAAAAACTCAACGTTACCAGGCGAAATTGCAATAGTTTTGAGTGTAAAACCGCATTCATTTGATCTCGTGATTCTACACACTGCTTATTGCTATTGCCGGAAATCGACTTATAATAATAATACCTTGTGATGACCGGGTCTTGTTTATTACATTTCAGATGCATAATCTAGCGAGTCTACAGTCAAGTTTGCATTCCAGTCTACATTCTAACTTACCAAGCACGGATAACTTTTCGTCATTAACCACGTGGTCAGGAAACACCACTGGTTCCGCTACATCACAAACACTTCCTGGATACCAAGGAACCAGCCATCTGTCTCATATGAATGACGTCACTAAGAATGGAATACATTATAACCCACATATTTCAGCCGGTAAGTGAGAACGTGTAGTTACTTTTTCCAAAGAAATCCAAATGAAGCCCATTTCTTTAAATAGCCGTGATTTTTCTTTGTTTATATTAAGCACTCGGAAGTGGTCTGATTCTTTTGGGGGAAAATCAAATCCAAAATTGCTTAGTTTTTCAACTAATATTTCAAAAACTCGATAAAAGTTGGAACTTATAATGTACGTTTATTTCACTTTCGGAAAACGGAAACTTTTTTACATAGAACAATACAAAATATTATAATTATTAAATATTGGATATTCTGATAATGAACTAGAAAAGCCATGGCTAGCCGTACCGATGTACGCGTTTATTATACAAGTACGCGTGTTTATGTTTCTAAATGTTAGCATTGCATTGACACGGCCATAATCTGAAAATGTTTTAATTGTTTAAAACTATAAGCATACTAAAAGATATGACAGCAGTGCCATTTTACACGACATATCCTGATGCGATACACATTATAGAGCAAATTTCCTGGAATTTTTTAACATATCTCGTACATCACCTAAATGTTGTTGAAAGGGGTGTTTGTTTGTGGAACATGACTCAAAAATGGTGTAATGTACCACAAAACAAACCCACAGTACTGAATTTAGTACAAAAACTTCAAACTCTGATCGGAGAAAACTTTTTATTTTGAGCTGAAATTTCTATATTGACTTATTTGAGGACATTGGGATGTTCAGTAATTTTTCTGTAATGATAATTATACCTATGTTTTACTTTCAGTGCCTGCAATAGAACGATATGCTGCTGATGAGAGTCTGGCTGCACTTAGAATGAAATCACGTGAACATGCAGTGGCACTTGGATTGATGCATAACGCTGACAGTGGAAGAATCTCGGCTGGATTTTGAAGTCACCGTCCGACATCTTGATTTATTATGTCACGTGATGTATCATGTGATTCATGTCATGTGATTATTACAATGGTACTAACAGTGCTTTGATAAACCATTGAAAAACTACGACAGTTTTATACGATATTGATAATGTCGGACTAACTGTTGAATGATGCACTTGACCTTCCATCTTAGAACGTGACTGCCATTCCATGAACGAATCACTAGTATAATGTTATGTTGTACCGTAAATTGAACAGACTGAAAACGAATGTTCAAATGTTCAAGACCTTCGTCGGGTACTTGAGAAGGAGAAAAATGGTTGTGCAAGCAATTGCAACACTTGTGGGTTTTAACAAGACTAGGTGTGAGGTTTGTCCACGGACCCTCCATTGTAACATGACGATAGAAAACCAGGAGTGGATTTTCTTATGCCTAGGTTCCAGTGAGTGTAGGTGAAGCTTAAGGGAAGTCATAAGAACATTTGTTAAATAACTGTTCCCGATGTCTACCAAAGTTTATTAATTTGAATCTGGAGTACATTGCCGAGGCATAAATGATCAGTGGGACCTAGGATTTACATGAAGCAAATAAACATTGACGTATGAGTTATATAAATGCATCATTTGTTAACGATTGTCTCACATTAACTTACATCTGTATTACCCTTTATAATGTCTCATAATTTTGTTCCATGACCATCTATATTGTTAAACATGTATTTTATAAAGCATACGCATTACGGTACAATTATCAGGTCAGTCAGTGTCAAAGATCATTCTAGACAGTTTTTAGCCAATACAAAACTTACAAAAAGGTGACGGTTATAAATATAAGCTCGTCCGTCAGGAAAACTATGTCAAACATCTAGGTTAGCTTTGAGGTGGTCTGGAATTGATCGAGGATTTGCTGGACTTACATGATTGTGTGCTCGTATTATATCGACATGTCATTTTATCGTGTACGTACAAAGTTATGGATCTAGGATTTTGTATTACATGTATTGAAGTATGCCTCCAAGCTGTCGTTATTTTATAGCCGTCTTTGTATATAATTATTACGCATTGGTTAGCAACTTTATATGCATTAAATATCTGTGCTGATATAAAAATCTGGTTGGCTTTTTTATTCAGTCATTTCATGTGTGACGCCTTTGTCGTATTTGTTGAAAACCATTATCATTATCAAGTCCAACAGTATTTCAGTCATATCTAGATTACTGGTACACAATCTCATAATACTGTCATCAGACTCAGTGAATATAAACATTAGAGAACATGCTTCATTCTCATAATCCGTACTCCAATTGGAGCATGTTCGTACAAGTAGTTACAAAAACGTCTTTACTTCTGAATGGAGAACATGATATTATGTTTTCTTTTTCTTAATTAGATCATTTGCTAAATGTTGCTGATGGTTTTGATGCAAAATTCTAAAACAAGCTGTTTTCACCGAGTTTGTGCATGAAGTATGGACTGTGTGTATGAGAATGTGAACATCTTAATATCCTCCGGACCAGGCCCCGATCTCCCGAAGCAGCTCAATCCGACCAAGATCTCATCTCAAATATTGGCATGCGTTTTAATGTTAATTTCCATGCGAGACTGGGATCAAAATAAGCATCACTAAACAGAAATAGTAAAATAAGTTCATTACAGTGAAATTTAAGAACTGAAATTTCAGATTTATCTCTAATTGCGACTATGATTTTAGCAAAATCTCAATTTGAGTTGAGATTTCTATTTGAGATGTTTCGGGACACCAGGGCCTGATCAACTAGAAGATACATATAAGATATATAACTATACTGAGCATAGAACAAGGCAACTACACCAGTATCGTAATACCTGTGGCATGGTCTGATATTGAGTCCAAGACATCTAGCACTCGAAGCGCTATTGAGCCGTTGATTTACGCCGCCAACACCGTTGACAAACATGTACCAGTCGTTAATCGATGGAGATGGTGTCACACCGGTGAATTTTCTGCCATTGAAATTAATGCAAAATGACCCAAATTCGCATCTCTCCCTCCATTTCACTGACATTCCGGGTGATTTTCTGTGGCCGTTTCCATAAAAAGCAGTCCCTATCATCCAAAACAAGCTGGAGAAAATGGCATGTCGATAGTTTCGTTTTTTTGTGCTACTGCATGACTTCTGGAATGACAACGCTATTTGCCATGCCCCAAAAGCTGACTTGACCGAAGCACAGATACATTGTCAGAAAGATAATTCAGAAAAATATCAATTAAACACTCTTAAAAGTTAGCATGCAGGTCATATTTGAGTAACATTCATGTAATTTGGTCAACAGTTAGCAGTTTCCTCATATAAACAGTGCTGCAACAGACATATATCAAACTTTTGAAAGGGACTATTTTAGCAAGCACTTTCCACCGGTGTGACACCAGATTCGACCAATCGATCAGTTTTCAGGAATTAATTAAACAGTACGAAACAGTATTTGATTCGATCCTGCTCCTTTGCAAATATCTTACAAAACTTTATACACATGTGAGGAAATGACTGGCTTAGAATGAGAAGATCGTAAGTACAAAATCAATATTGTGAGAAAACAAGAACAAAGCTGTTTCATACATACTCTATGGAAAAACACACTTTTCGGACTTCAGTTTGTTCAACATGATAAGTTCAGATGTTCATGAAAATAGGCTCATAAGAAGCGCATTGTAAAGCAGATTTCAAAAACGTGTATGTATGAATCTTATAAAGTCGTAAGTACGACCTTCTTATAAGTCAGCGAATTGTATGACATAACCAAAAAAGCGCAGGAGTCTGAAGAACTACTGTAATGAATTGCATCTGGACCGTTTTACATATTGTCACACCAAACGCATTAACTGGAAAACACAATGTGTCCGTATGTTCCCTCGAATTTAGGGATGATCGGCAAATTAGGCAGGTACGGAGGGAACTGGGTAAGCACGCTGTTGGCTTAACAATTGTCAGTGGAACGCAAACAAACCAGCGCCGCCATCTTGAATTCTGATATTTAATGGGACGCTGTAACTATCTTGTCATTATCATACTTATACGATGAACGTATTAAACATCATGTCGAGTGAACAAAAAACACGACCGTGTCATTTTGAAGCATTCTAAGACCACCCAATCTTAGCTGAATCAACTTCTAAAACTAGAATTGAAAGAACCGATCATTTTTACGGAAAGCGATTAAAGTCTTTACGTCCGCCACTGGCCATGTTGATCGTTCATACAATTTGGATGTTTCCCGCATCTGAATTTCTATAACACTTATTAATAAGCATATCATACGCGACTACGGGAAGATTGTCCCTGCATGGGGCCGGGCTATCTAGTGCTCTCTTATACTTCGCCTCTATGGGGATTAGGGAATTTTGTTGCACCTTCGCTATAATGCTATTCATGCGATGCCGTTGAAAGAATTTTCAAGTGAAAATAGCCATATAATTTCAATTAATGCTATATAAAAACGAACAAAGATTATCAAAAGCCTCCCAATTTGAATTTCCGCGAGCCGCTCAGGCACAATGCCGAGGTCGGGCGATGAGATTTACCCGCATTAGAAGTCAGTCGATGCTGTATTTTGAACGTTTTAATGAACTTAGGCGCCATACGGCTTAAGTCAGTCGTTTTTCTTCCAATTTAATTCAGAGTTAAAGCTTAAAATTAATTTGGTAAGGCATAAATTGTAACAAGTAAAGAGTCAACAACCATACAATATATCTACCTGAAAGTAATTCATATGTACGCCATCTTTCTATCTTGTTATTTATAAGGACTTATATTGATATTTGTATTTGTGTACCACGAATACTGGCGCTTATATTAATCTTACTAGGTGGCATTAATTAAATACAGACGACGGTGCACGGATGGGGTTCAACTTACTTACAATTGTAAAAGCTTCAACCACAACACTATTTGCATCATTCTTATCCGTAATAAACGATACAAAACTTCCAACAAATCGACATCAATCAGAAGTTATAACAAAATAAACAACAAAGTTATCACCCATCAAAGGACATCACCATCAAGAACCAAAACATCCGTAGCAATAACAAAATACTTACAGCCCTGGGTAAAAGCTTTCAGTCTAAATAGCGATTTCAGTATTTATTTTTAGAAATAATTCCCCTATGTAATTTATATGAAAATTATTTAGTTCAGTATATTGACAAGCAGATTTCACTATTTTGAAAATTTTGAACTTTTACCCATGTACTTAGTAAGCACATATTTATCAGCAATATTGCGGCATCAATAACGCCAACATCAACAAGAACAAATACTTAAGGGAAAAGGTGGTTTGACAAATGTACAGCCACCTTGTTGAAGAGCCTGTCAGAAGACATGAGACACACTGACTCTCTTGTCGTCTTTAGAAATGCATTGCAAACTCACCTGTTCCAAATGGCATATTAGTGATTTCCAAGTGAACTGATTTAGACTCGTACTGAACTTTCAATGGATTGACTTTGTCGTGTACAGTGCTTTCAAAACTTGATATATAAGGCGCTATATAAATACTTTTATCACTTATTATTATCAATTATTTAGTCTGTCTAACATACCCTATGTTTAGAAAGACAACTGCTCAATCTACTCTTTTCTCTTGAAAGAATTTCCCTTTGCACCCTCAAACAAAACCAAGCCCAAAACAAAATCTAGCGAAAATTGAAAAATGTTATGCTATTTGATTGATGAAATATATTATCTAGTCGGGTAGCCAGACTATCAATTATTATAAGTCCAAACACCATGATCCAGGCATTTCTTTTTGCCATGAGTTTTCAATTGTGCAGAATGTGTCCTTAACCATTGTATCGTCCCTCTTTACATTTGGAGTTCATGTATTGAATGAATCGTACACTAAATTGGAATTATTTACATATTATATTAATTCGATTAATTTGTTTCTGCTTGAAGACTCGCTTACCATACAAAACCAACCACCGAATTAACTGTTACTAATTAAGTTTTAGTAATAATTAATGAATTAATTAATTATGTACCATACTCTCAAAGCATAATTATGGCTGCTCATATGTGGCATTTTTTCAATTGGTTTCGTTAAAACGACTTATTCACACGGTATAACCGGATGCGTGGTCGGCCGAGTGATGCGTTACGGCCGAGGTAAATACTGATGACGGGTAAGTAGTGGGGTTATATTTCTTACCAGAACTTATCGATTTCGATATTTCTGATAAATCTAGCGATTTGTGAATGACCACGAAGGTTTAAATGTACTATTCACACAGTCTTGCATGCTATCTTTGCGGAACAAATCTGATAGAGCCTGTTTATATACGACACACAGAAAATAATGCTCAATTCTCACATAAATTGCCCGAAATTAAACAGTTTGCGCTAGTATTGAACTATTTAACCTCACAGATCTAACGAAAATTCATCTATGAACAATTCTGTAAAGTTACAACTCTGTCCGTGCCCTGAAACCAACGATTGACCCTTTCAAAGAGACCCTAGTATGCGCTAAAATGATGACGATTACAGCCGAGGAGATTTTGTGATAATGACGTTTACGGCCGAGGACGAAAAATATGGATGACGTTATCGGCCGAGGAAATACTTACTAAAAACTGTCATTTTTCGCAGTTCCAATGGTTTTCTCACAGGCAAAGTATGGATTATTCGCCAGAGTACATTCCAATGAACATTTTTTTACCAGAAAATGTTGGATAGGATTGCCTTACACTTATTTTGTTTCTATATATTTGATATAAAACGTCATTTTAGATATCTATGACTTTACAAAGCAGGTATTTGTTTGTTTGAAAAAGCATTTAACAGTCTACATGATCTCATCAAAGAACGCCAGTCAGTATACAGAAAATGGTTTTCTCACCGGCAAAGTATGGATCATTCGCAAGTGTACAACTGAACGAACACTTCTTTGCCATTTGGCCTAAAAATGTGGAAAAGAACTGACTTGCACTTATATTATTCTTATATCTTCAATATCAAATGTCATTTTGGAGAGCTATGTTATTTACAAGACAGATTTTTGTTTATTACACTACGATTGTGAAATATGGTCATACGGAACTCTGACTAGCTCTATGGAACGCCACAGCTGCCTTAAGATAAGCAGAACTGTTGCATTATGTTGTTATACCGTGATATAAAAAATATCATGTCCATTTGTCATAATATGACAATGTTTTGTCATTTTATGATGTCCGTTTGCCATATTATGATTATCATTTGATGTGCATTTGTCATTATATGATGAACATGTGTCATTATTATGATGCCCGTTTGTCATTTAAATGTATGATGTATTTTGTCCTTAACATTTTTCATAAAATAATTAATTTCAAAGGTAATCGAATTTCCTATAGATCGTGGGTTCAAACACCACTGGAGCCGATATTTTTTTTAATTTTTAATTCAAGACATGTTTTGGCTTCAAATCATGACTTCATAGCGTAATTTGGAGAAAAATATATATTTTTTAAATTATCTTTTATATTATTGGAATTTACACGTGAGAAATCGAGTAGTACTTTAGCCCCGTTCTCACTGTCCCGGTGCAGGTCCCGGTACCGCCGACGAGAGTACAGGGAGAATTAGACCGACAAATCTTCACAAGGCGTGGCAAAAAGACAACATAATCGACTCCTAGTTCCAGTGAATATATTTTAGTTCGGTTCCAAGACCCGCGATTTATGTGATTATGTGTACCGACCCGGAGACTCTGGCTGTAGGGCGGGGATTTAGACATGAAACAACTGTGCGTTAACAGCAAAAGCGGTCCTAGACCTACGGCATGGCCACTGTAACAGCAGAAGCGGTCCTAGCCCGTGATAGGAAGAGTCGATGACGGTATTTAAAGCGTTTCCTTCTGTATACCCATTAAGCTATGTACAGGGTTAAAAAACGTTTATCATTAGTTCAGAATGAACATTTTTCTTTCCCTACTCCAACCATAAAAAACATACCGCCAAAACAAATAAAGGAAAATACGAACATTAAAATAATGCATCAGTCAGTTACATCCACGGTCTACACCCTTGTGCATTGGTGTGGAATTTTACTTTCGGGTTGTGAAACCCACCACAATTCCCCCACCCTGCAGGGGATAGCTGATGGTAAAATCTCCAGTATTCACCGACCTCTGACAACTAAACATTGTCCCCGGGATATTGGGACGGACATTTAATCCTCCACATTTCTCCGGCGAGGAAAGCTGGAGGGTAAAACACGGCTTTGTTTCGCCTATCCAATGCCCAACCCCGGGGATATGGGTCGAGGTTGCAACTGACTGGTGCACAACTCTGTAAAATATGAAAAACACAAGAATGTGTGCAAGACACGTCCCGGTGAAGACAGGGAGCACAACGGTATGGACTGGTTCAATAGAGTGTCATTTTCTATTTTCTGTATACACCCTTTCAATTAAGACCGTAATTAAATTGTCTCCCTTTGATGACGTCAAACGAGGGCTCAAAGCGAATACACGAGCCGATTACCGTTAGCGTGTAAAGGAAATAAAAAAAGGTGTCGACTTTAAACCGCTGTAAATCACGTTTTACTCTGTCGATTTTTAAAAGATGAACACTTACGAAAACAAGATCGTATAGACTTTTTAATAATGTAACTTTTGTTAATGTATTTTCAATAATAAAACATAAAAAGCCATGTTTTCGGAACAAAAATTTCAAGGGCAAGAAAATGTAAAAATAAAGAACTGAATTCAATACTCAACAATTGGCATTTAACTTGCTCAAAATATTTATTATTTGCAGTTTTAAGAACTGTGTAGACTAAGCTTTCCAACAATTATATTATTAAAAGATATTATTAAAGTTTTAAAAGGAGAGCCATGCTTTTCGAACCTAAATACCATGCATCACGCGCGCACAATCCACTCATTGAAACCTGACTTACATTTTATACTAGCATAAAGAAATTGTGTATTTTAATAATTCATCACACATCATAAAAGTATAGAATATTAGCTATATCATTTCAAAAGTACGACTATCCAGCCAGAAATTAAAACGTTAATTTACACAGGAGGAAATTTCTTTCTAGATATAGTTTGTACTAAAATCCGGGCGGCATGATTTTACATGTCCGCATATATGTGCTTACTTGTTTAGTGTTAACACGAGTACATTGATGTGTTGTTTACTACAATCAAAGAAAGTAAGGAATCACCGGAAAAGTTCACACGACGAATAACTTAAAATCAGAATCAATTCTATGTAAAATTTTGTTGTATGTAGGTAAAACTAAATTGTTTGGCAATGCAATGTACATAGTCTGTTTCAAATCTTACTCTTCCATCATGAAACTTTTGTTCATTTGAAATTCATATACAAGTAAATGAGAAAAGTGCTTTATTTATTTTAAATGGTGTCTACGTGTAAAAATATTGCAATAAATTATATTTAAAACATCAAAATGAGCATTGTAGCACAAGTCATACAGGTGCATGTCCATTAATTTACACTTTTTGTTCGGACACGGAATTAGAGAGACCTCCGTGGTTTGGATAAACAAAATTTATACTTTTTTATAAAAGTAACCCAAACGTTGATTTAAAAGTGTCAATCAATGTCAATCATTTAAGGTAAAACACTGATCAATATAATGTACATGTATATTAAGATGACAGATGGTGACAACATAGTACTGATTGGTTGTATATTAGTACCCTGCTGTGAAACTGATTTAGTGTATGGTCTTGGTGGCTTATCTTGATATTAGGGGATCTATGCTGTTTATTGTAAATCTTTATATAATTATAGAGCACCTAGATTTATTTATGCGTTAGGGTTTTAGCACCTCATCATCTGACAAGATTTTATTTATGCATTAGGGTTTTAGCACCTTAACTTCTTAAGTATCTGTCTCACTTTAATTTGTTATGTTTTCCCATCACTCGAATTGCAGTTCAGGTCACTTTTTGTGAATTAAGATTTACAATTCTTATATTAAAAACAAAATATTGTTAATTGTGATGTTAGTTTGAAGAGCAGTTGTATATAAATAATGTATTTTTTAAATTAATTTATAACAATCAACTGCTATCATAATCGTCATTTATACACCTTTTTAAGCCGAATTTGCCCGAAATGGCACGTATGTAACCAGATAGGACATTCCAATAAATCGTTGTGGCTCTAATATACGTGTATTCAAAGGCCTAAATAATTATGTCCTTGTTTTATTACAATCCATAATAAACAACACATAACTTGTGAATTGTATTGGTAAAAAGAAATGAGACATTGCAATGATCCAGAGTTAACTAGGTCTAATGGCGGTAATGATGTAGTATTGAAAGAACCAGGTGAAAATACTTGCGCTTTATATTCCCGGCAAAATATACATTTATCAAAGTACAAATATACACTGTATCTTGGCACTAACGCTCAATTTAATGTACGAAATGTGCATGACAATCAACCGAATTACAAAACAAAATTAATACAACTACAGATCTTTTTGGAAATTAACGCCCGATAATTGACCATTGTTGATAGAAAAAAATCCGAGAAATCACACGTTTCCTCCACATCCATAACATGATCCATACTATACATACATTGTTAGTACATTATAAACATCTTGTTTGAAAAAAACAACAGCTACAAAACATGCAATTAACGAAAAAAGCGATTAAATAATCTCTTCGCTACTGCGTTTATAGTGTCGTTAATTTGTAGAGCCCTCGTTTGACGTCACATCCGGTTACGGGAGGTAACTCTGTACATACGATTATCGCTTAATTGAAAGGGTCTATACTGACTGGCGTTCATTGTTGAGATCATGTAGACTGTTAAATGCTTTTTTAAACAAACAAATACCTGCTTTGTAAAGTCATAGATATCTAAAATGACGTTTTATATCAAATATATAGAAACAAAATAAGTGTAAGGCAATCCTATCCAACATTTTCTGGTAAAAAAATGTTCATTGGAATGTACTCTGGCGAATAATCCATACTTTGCCTGTGAGAAAACCATTGGAACTGCGAAAAATGACAGTTTTTAGTAAGTATTTCCTCGGCCGATAACGTCATCCATATTTTTCGTCCTCGGCCGTAAACGTCATCATCACAAAATCTCCTCGGCTGTAATCGTCATCATTTTAGCGCATACTAGGGTCTCTTTGAAAGGGTCAATCGTTGGTTTCAGGGCACGGACAGAGTTGTAACTTTACAGAATTGTTCATAGATGAATTTTCGTTAGATCTGTGAGGTTAGATAGTTCAATACTAGCGCAAACTGTTTAATTTCGGGCAATTTATGTGAGAATTGAGCATTATTTTCTGTGTGTCGTATATAAACAGGCTCTATCAGATTTGTTCCGCAAAGATAGCATGCAAGACTGTGTGAATAGTACATTTAAACCTTCGTGGTCATTCACAAATCGCTAGATTCATCAGAAATATCGAAATCGATAAGTTCTGGTAAGAAATATAACCCCACTACTTACCCGTCATCAGTATTTACCTCGGCCGTAACGCATCACTCGGCCGACCACGCATCCGGTTATACCGTGTGTTATTAGTAATACTAATTATGAGGCCAAATATTAAATACACTGAGCGGCAATGAAAACGCAACACTTTTTAAAATTGAATATTTCCGTAATCTGTTAACTTATAAACTTGAAATTTTGTATGCTCACTTCGATATATATTATCTACAGAATTCAGCTTTTTACGTGAACATACTTAAAACGTCACTCGTCCATAGCGGAATTGCATTAAACCGTATTTTCCCGCGTGCTGATAGGTGGCTAGAGATTTGCTCGCATATTGTGCAAGCATTTTGAAGAATATGGATGGATTAGTCGGAAAAACAAAATTACTTGTAGAAAACATGGTGAATATGTCAAAGGAAGACTCCGAAAGATCGGTTGTCATGCTAAATTGTGGGGTATCCGTACTAAAAATCAAAGTTTCGTTGATTTAAATTACCGAAGTCATTATTTCATTTATTTCACACAAGTTTGAATACATATACAGCTGTTAAGAAAGCTAAAAGTGCATTAGAAATCATAAGATGTAAGAAAAATGTTTAAGTCAAGTACGATAACTTTTGGATAATTATCCTCACGTTTTTTTATTAATCACCAACCTTTTACACTAAATTGTATTACTGTATGTTACTGAACTAGTCTACATGCTCAAAATATAATGTTCATGAATATTTAGACGTAAATTGTGTTTGAAAATTAAGCACGCAATTCAAAAGCGTATTTTTTCTCCATTGAGTGCAATAATCAGTTTTAGAAGAATACCTAATTACGCAATTATTTCCAGATAAAAATGGTTATACTTTCACCATCCATGGGACAAATAAAATACAATTTTATTAATCTCAAAACGAGCAGTTTCGAATATACGTTTAGAGGCGCAAGATTCGAAGCAGTGTTATAAAGAAACTGGCAAGTTAATTATTTAATCAATTTATTACTCCACGATTATCTCCCTTTGACCATAGAAAATAGAACATGGCTATAATTGACCATGTTTTCATTATTTTAGTGGTTGTGCGCGAAATAGTGTTCTGGCCCCTTAAAGTACATGAAGTTCACATAACCCTTCTGCAACAACGGAACAGCATCACACAAGCATTAAATGAACGTTTCATACGATTAATACGTTGTAGATGCACACGATGGATCGCTCCTGGTGGTTGTTTTAAAAGATTAAAAAATGCGACTTTCTGTTTTATACTGACCCCAAAACAACTGTTAAAAACTATGTTGCTAAACAACTTTGTCTGATTCGAAGTGATATTCATGTGTCACTTGCATATATCTATTCTATGACAACATTTCGCGATGCTTACATACTTATCAAATATGTTATGCTGCACTATGTAAGTGTTGCGTTTTCATTGCCGCTCAGTGTACATTGGTATACGTATTTTGTACTTGATTATTAAAGAAACCTACTATGCGAGGCTATTTAGGCTGTCTGACATACCGAGTTTACACTGTACATGTGATAGTATGTTAGAGAGCCAATTCCATGCACATTCATCTGGACTCAACATTTCAAAACGTCATACTCAAAGACTTCAACTCCTATCAAATACTTATCTAATTTGCATTTTTTCTGACCTAATGAAACGTCACCACGCAGGAACAAGTTTCTAGCAAACTTGTAAAAAAGCAGAGTGAAAAAATATTGGTTGAAATTTAAATTAATTATGTATGTTAACACTTAACACCATCTGAAATGCAGTGACATTAGCAAAGCAGAATTAAATGTATTGTTTCGATCGATGGTACGGACTCTTTATAGGCTTAATTCGAATTTACCCGAGGTGAGGTCATAAACATTTTAACAATCACGGCACCGGTTCAAAATATATATTAATTAATCTGCCGGATTATCAAATTAATCTACAAAATCAAATGTAAATGTATTATTTTGAATACAGGAAAGTACTTGTTTAAATGCCAATATGCTATTGTTTATGTATTAACACAGTTTAAGTAAAATTAAATAATGTTTAAAAATCAGTCCGTTAGAAAATAATGTAGGACAGGGCTAGGGATTTAAGGAATAGGACACAAGGTTTTGTTAATTTTCAGAATTTATCTAGGTTAGACAGTTTTCTAACTAACGTTGAATTCTAGAGGACTTGATATTTTGTGTATTTACGGATAGCTACCTCAGAATGGAACGCACTAGTCTCTTGCTGTTCGTGTGCCTGACGTACCTAGCCGGGGCTCGGGCTCAGACCATGCCAACCGGATGTAGCTACAATTCGGGCTTGTATGAGTGTGATTATGCAACACTGAGTGGTAACAGTTTGATCCCTCTACAAGCCGCTGGCTTCAGCCCTATAGCCCAACGGCTGCGGTTGATCGGACTACCTGGATCGTTGAACAGTGCCGTGTTCGATACCGACTTCGCTAGCTTGTCTTCTGGTAAGTAACAATGGTAGCACACCTATGTGTTTCGTCAAAACTATTTATTTGCTTTCCAAATTCAATTTCTAGTTATTTGATATAGAATTTTGTTATAGTGTTTTATTAGTTGTAAAATTCCTCATTTCGAAAATTAAATGGCATATTCACTCATACTCTGTTTTGTGTTTTTATTTTATTTGGTAAATGACACATTAACTCACATCATAAATGACAGCTTACTACGTAGGTGTATGGTTTGGGGAGAGAAAGGAAAGATTCATTAATTAGTATTCCCAATGAAATGGTTGTATATGTTGATCTACTCATTCGTCTAAATCATAGCTACCGACACATTTCTCATGTATTACTTTTGAACACTTCGTCATTAACTTTTGTAGTTTCTATACGGTGAGTGCGTTTTCAAACCTAATGAAATAGATCAAGCAGTTTGTGTGTACCTCGTATATGCGCAGGAAAGAAATTCTTCGAATGTTATTCATAATAATTAATTAATTTCCTGTCCTGGTCCAGTACAAACAGTCGTCAGCTTCGTTGCGCAACCTCCTTCATAAATACAACCAGCGATGCATCAAACATGCACTGGTACATTTTCTGTTTACAGCAAGTTATGACACGAACTATCCAGCCTCCTTAGAGTTAGAATGTGAAGATGGTGCGTCTCTCTCCGTAGCTTCCGGCTTCCTCGCTAACATGGGACATCTACAGGACTTCAAAATCACTAACTGTGCGCTAGGCAATATACCTGCTAACGCTTTCAGGTACAATATGATTATTATTGCATAGTCTTAGTTTATTTTCCGAAAATAAGGCATTATGCCCATGGTTCATATTACATTTACATGTATATGATATACATGTACTGTTTTGATGTATCTGTAGGGGTCTACTATTTATCTGAAGGGGAAATGCGGCCCAGCTGACGAAAAGTGATTATATTTTTGCATGTGTAATGTTTCATTAAGACTTGAGTATATTTCATTGTAGTCGATACTATGCTTGTTTTTGAAGCGAAGCATATTTCGTCATGTTCCTTTGGTGAAGCACTGCATTACATTGTGACTTAATGGTGCAAACAACCATTATGATATGATAGAATAATAAATTATTGCAACTTGGATCTATCAGAAGTAATATACTCACCAAAGTAAGTGCTTTTTGTAGGATATATGATGAAGTATAATATTTTAATATACCTAAATGATGCTCAATGTTTCATGGTGCATAATATATAAAATACAATGATAATTATTTTTCCATTTACAGCGAGCTTGGTACCATTGATCAGTTTATGATAGAGAATGGGACTGTAACTTCCTTCGATCCTGACATATTATCTGGTGTCACAATCGTCCGCAACACCTCCGCCTCTCCTTCATTCCCCAAACATAATGGTGCATTTATTGTGAAGAACACGAAGTTAGCCAGTAACAGTATACCGACTGGTTTGTTCACTGGACAGACCGGCTTGTATCAAGTTGTCCTCCGTGTAAGTATGATGTCATTATAAGTATCATTGTCGTTGGAAACATGTTTGTTGTGACTTTTGAACACTCTCCTAGCACGTGTACTGTACTAGTTTTGTCAATACAATGTCCAATCACATTCTTGTCAGTTTGGTATAGTCGATTCAATAAGTAATATTAATGAGGGAGCTATCCCATTCGTTAGAACAGCGGTGAATACCGTTAATTCATTTATACCCAGTTAAACCTAGATAAACAGTTTACCTGTCGAACGATAGTATATTTACAACCGTTCTATTTTGACTTGGAAAGTACTGCAGTACCAATATGATCATATACTGACATTGCTGATTCTGTTGGGTTTTTTTTGCTAAAAAACTAATCTTTGCTTTGGTCTTGGACAAGCACGATGGCAGAAATATTCTTTGTACCCATATGTCTCCAGTCATTGTACTCGGCACGTTTGTACGCACACGATTCATTATTGTCAAACATTTGCTTGATAACTCATACAGGGAACTATGTCATATTATACTTTTCAATTTTAATTCACAGAACATGAACTTGACGTCTATCGATGCCGCACTGTTTGGATCAGGTACATGTACGAACATCCGGTATCTAGACATCAGTGATAACGATATATCATCCTATCCTAGCAGCCTGTTCTCCAAGTTGTCCAACCTGGGTGTGATCACCATGTATGGACAGAATATTGCATGTAGCTGTACCAGTCTCTGGTTCATGGGCCATGCACACACCAACTATCTGACACTGGAGGGTGATATCATCTGTACCAGTCCATCAAGCAATGCAGGTCAGTTCACTGAAAACATAGACTAGTTTTACACTTGAACGACGGTATGTACATTCTGCTAACACAGGCGACAGGTTTCATACGGCAGCATCGACTTGAGACCATTTCCCTTGTTTTGATATTATGAGTATATCCATTCTTGTCAATGTCGTTGTGCTTGACAATGAATTTAAATTGTTTTAGAAACAAATGTAATAAAATATAAAATCATAAAACTTGAAGTGACTAAAGGGGAAAACTTATTATCAAATATATTTACGTACATGTCTACGCACTTTGCTCGACATAGGCCGGGTGCTCGCAATATCGATGCTCGTCATAGCAGAATTTGAATGTATTTGTTGTAGTCAGATAGTAAAAGTTGCAAACGGGGAACTACTGATATGTTTAAAACCCCTCTTAGTATGGTTTAATGTGCTCATTTATTTGTTGTTTCCAGGAAAGTTGGCATGGGAATACTATCATACAAGCTGTGTAGAGGAAGTGACGTCATGTACAAGTGGTTAGTATTATAGTTCTCGTATCTCGTATAACTTTGTAGTGTACTGGGTATAACTGGGCCAGCACTCAAGGAGACCTGGTCCCGATCTCCCGAAGCAACTCAAGTAGAAATCTTAACTCAAATTGAAATTTTGCTCAAATCGGAGTCAGAATTAGAGATAAATCTGACGTTTCAGCTCTTGAAATTTTACTGTAATAATATTGTAACATTGTTTCTGTTCAGTGATGCTAATTTTGAGTCCAGCCGCAAATGGAATTTCACATAGAGATACATGCCAATATTTGAGATGAGATTTTGCGCTGATTGAGATGCTTCCGGAGATCGGGGACTGGGTTCGATAACTTTCGGATGTGGTTAATTGTTCGCTGTTAATTTTCCATACAGTAAGTATCAGAAGTGTTCTCGGGGACTGATAATGTATGAAACATTCCAAGAAATAAGACAAACACAAACAGTATACATGAATCCATACATGGAGCTCCGAAAGCGATATCACGCGAATACATGTTTTAAATGCAATGAACAAGTTAAGCATACTTTCTACGGTGCGGCAACAGCATACTAGGTACACTAAATGTTATAATTATATTCGATGGTTTAGAATGAGAAGGTCGTAACGACTATTTTCGACCTTATAAGACTCATACATATTTGAAATCTGCTTCACAAGGCGCTGCATATGGGTCTATTTTCATGAAAATCTGAAATTGTCATGTTGACAAAATGAAGTTTTAAAACTTGTTTTCGCATAGGTAAAGAGTAAATTACAGGCAGTTTTCTCTTGTTTTCTCAATATATCGGTTTTGTAGTTACGACCTTCTCATTTTAAGCCAGCTAGCGTATTGTTTACATTTGTGTTCATTATTTATGCATATTCCATTTCTATATATTTTTTAGGTGTGGCTCTAATGGATGCTTGTTTGACTCCTATTGATCTGACTGGATTCTCACTGGGGTTCATAGCATTCGTTCTCGGCTGGGTAGTACTCGGTATCACCATCCACACCAAGCGACAAATGAACCCAGCTAAAGGTAATGCTAAGAAGAAACCGGGAGCCGGGGGTAAAAAGCCCGCAGCAAAAAAGGCACCAAACAATGGCTGGGCTTAAGCATCAAGACTCAATACGTTCATACATTGTTCTTACTATTTCGTTATTATAATACTTTATTCACGGGGTTACAAATGCCGTTCACCAGTGTGTTAGTTTTAAACCAGTATAATGAAATCGAACCAATCGTCATAACTTGTGACTTGTGTAATACAATAAACCAAACTAAGCATCGTCGCCGCAGCAGTGTGTACACTCAATTTCATCAAACTCAGATTCTAACATTTGCTCCATTCACTTAAGCTGTTAGTAGGCGTATTATGGGTTTTACTTAAATAAAAATGAACAAAACTAAAGTACAAACTCTTTTTATTGCGTGCAACTGTATTCAGGAGGATAATTTTTGTTTTCTCGAATTAGCATTCGTTTTTGGCCTGGGGCGAAGCCCCAAGGCCAAAGTTATTATACCAATTTCTCTGCCTACTAGAATTGACCTTCCAAAATCCCCAAACCCCCAATCACCACTTTCATGCGCAATATAAAAGTAGTTCTTCGCGGATCTCACTTACCCGCCTTTAAAAATGCAGAACATCACTATTTAACATTACAGTTTCATTAAAAAGTGTAAAAGAAATATTATTGAAGCAAAATTGCTAAGCATTGACTAGGACATGGTTTCTATTGTTTACATATTCATGCGAGAATAAGTTCCTCACTTGACGGTCTTATGCCGAAAAGATACGAGTGTTTACGGAAACAGAAAGAAGAAACTTTTTTTCTGAGACATCTTTTGAAGACATTATATTTGGTTTTTATATAAACATATTTTAAATATTGTTATTTCATTTTGCGTTAACAAGACATTCCAGAAAAAATAAAATGATTTTTTGTATTTTTTTGGATACCGTAATGCCCCATACACAAGTCGAAATTCTTGAAACAAATTACCAAAATACCGCGATTGCCCGTACATGAGTCAATACTCTGTATAAATCGCACACATCAAATTTTTTTAATCTCTTTAATTTATCATACTTCAGTATAAGAAAGTCGATTTCAGCCATAAGTTTCAAAATCTTTAAGAAATTGTTTGCCAAAACATTAGCAAGGTAATACTACATGTTGTTCAATTGTCACAGTCTATGTGACTGTGCATGTATGTGGGTAGTGGGAGGCATAAATGTCATTCTGACATCTCTTGTTTACTAGTACTTAAACTAGATAGGCAAGTTAAGCATGACCAATAGAATAAACCTTCAACTTTGTACGGTCAACATAACTGTACACTGCATCTGGCACTTAAAGAGCGTGGATTCGTTTACATATACTTCAGTTTAGTCACTAAACTTCTTCCCAAGCACACAAAGTTTAGCCCCATGCCTTCAGCGTTTACAGCGCTTTGATTTGTTATTCTTCGAATGGCGACGATAATTAATGGGAAGTTACTCACTCGTATATCGCATTGATATCATACTCGATTGTATCCCTTGAACAGCACGAATAAACTATTTATAGGAATAAACAGTGCTTTGTGTTTAATTAAATACAATAAATTATTTATTATTATACATGTATTGATAGTCGACTATATAGTGAGACAATATTGACATGGAGCTCATCATTATTATGCACGTGTTTTACTTTTATTACCAAACAATGTTTTACTTGTTTAAATGATAATCTTAATAAGAGACAGTTAACACGGAATGTTGATGATGGGGTTCGAACTGACACGAGTACCAGTTCAATGCTGCCACATAATATTCACACTAAGATGGATGTTTGATTACATTTGTTTTGTGTAATTTATATTCTTGTTACATTCTATGAACAATAGAATAGTTCATTAGACTGGTGTGGTCTAGAGAAAATGAATGTTAAATGACGTCATCACCTCAAAACACAATTAATGCCAATCTTTAGATTCTTATCTATATATGCAATATATTGTCAAAATAGATCTGTGAATGCAGACTACAAATTAATCAGGCATCCATGAGTGTGATTATGTCACAAAATGCATACATCAAGATGACGTCATTTCCGTTCATTTTCTCGTTTCAGATTTACGATATATTTAAGAAGATTTATTTTCTGAAGTTTATGCACAGACTTACACGAGTCCTTTTATGATTCTTTGTTGTTTGGAGATGTCATTATTAAAGTTGTGTACTAAATCTACCTTCCTTTTTCTTTTGTTGGTGTTTTTGGTCAATGTTAGGGCTACTTTTCGATCTCAACAGGCTTCTATTAGTCCATGTCCCGGGCCTTGAAAATTGAAAGTCCATTACCAAAATGGTGAACGGATACAACAATGAGTAATGGTAAGCTTGATATATAAGAAGTCCGAAATAAGTTGATGGACTTGCAGGTCATTTTGCGAAATGGCATTTGGTGTCACACCGGTGAATTTTCTGCCATTGAAATTAATGCAAAATGACCCAAATTCGCATCTCTCCCTCCGTTTCACTGACATTCCGGGTGATTTTCTGTGACCGTTTCCATAAAAAGCAATCCCTGTTATCCAAAATAAGCTGGAGAAAATGGCATGTCGATAGTTTCGTTTTCAAGCTACTGCAGGGATTCTGGAAGGACAACGCTATTTTCCATGCCTCAAAAGCTGACTTGACCGAAGCACACATACATTGTCAGTCTTCAGCCAGGGAAAGATAATTCAGAAAAATATCAATTAAACACTCTTAAAAGTTAGCATGCAGGTCATATTTGATCTACATTCATGTAATTTGGTCATCAATCAGCATTTTCCACATTAAAACAGTGCTTCCACAGACATATATCAAATTTCTGAAAGGGACTATTTTAGCTACGACCCGGAAGTACTTTCCACCGGTGTGACACCATTTGGCGGCCAATTACGTAATGGAATTCGGTCTGTCATATGGACTATATTATTAAAATAAAAACCTGCTTAGGACTGTTGAACACAATCACAGGCATTGCACTTAATACATAAGACACACTTCTATTTGGTCGTTCGATACATTGTCATATCTCAAATTCTTTACATAATATCATCGCGGCACAGAATCAGAAAATACTTTGTTTATTTTCCTGGTAAATTGAATCTGTTAAGGTCACAAACCACTAAATAAATTTGTTCTTTAGCTCAATGTAAAGTTACAATAGTCAGTCCCAGGTTGATACATGTTAAAGTCTATGGCCAGGTGGCAGACATATATCAATGAAAAGAAGGGGCTACCAGCTTTAAGAAAATACAAAAAAACAGGGGGTCACGTATCATATAAGAAAAATTTTGTCCGTCCAACGCGGTGAACATATTTTTACAGGCGCGCGGACCGACCAAATCCGGGTTTTACCCTACCCTACTTTCGCTTTGGTATTTTGGCCAAAATCTAAAAAAATGTAAAATAAAACAGTTTCAATACATCACATACATGTATACAAAGACTGTAAACCCAATTAGATGATTCCACTTCCACCTTGTCAAAGCATACAACCATTTAAACACAATCACAAGTTTATTTAGGGACTATTTGAGTGTATCCTATTTTGGTTCGCGGAGGCATTTAGTGATTTGTAACCTTTATGTGTACAGTGTTTTAAAACAGGCAAATAACGTTGAACACAAAAGATACGAAAGTAAATCATCTGGCTGCAATCTGCAAACACATTTCAAATGAAAAGTTTAAAACAGAACTTGATTTTCACATCTCGACACAAGGTTTATGTTTTGTACTTTCCTTTATTCCCATGATTATAAACCATTGTTCCAGCACACTTCAATGTCGTGCTCAATCTGTTGTTTTTTTGTTAGATGGCTAGTATAAAAAAGCAATGTACATATTATCTAATAAGTGTACTCTAAATGAGCTACTGTAGTCCATGCCCAAAGTGGAAACCAATCGACTTTGCACGATATAGTTTCTCTTATAAAAAGCTAATTAACTATTGTTGCAGTTTAAGCCCATTGGGGAGTAGCCAAAGACACAGATACAATGTATTTTATGACAAAATTCTAGAGGAAATAGTATGAAACTTTCGATACCCCATGATGTTAACAATCGCAACGAGGGTATGAAAAGAGAAGCCAGTTTCCCTTTATTGCTATCAGCAGATTTCTAGTACCATTTTGTTTTCGTCGTTGGTATGAAACGCCATGGAATCGAACACGGGACTTCCAACACATACCACTAGGCTGTCGAGGAGGCGATTATAGACACTGTGATTGATAAAATGCAACGAAATGATGAAAATCGGGAACGGTGAGTGGGGAGCGGTGGTCTAGAGGAAGGGCTTGTGCTTCGAGTTAGAGAAGTCCCGGGTTCAACCCTCATCTAGATGACTGGTTAATTTCTCTGAGCAAGAATAGCCCACGTACGTGCTCCACTCCACAAAGATGTAAATTGTAACCTGTGGGGGCAGTGTCTATTCCCGGGCACCACAGATCGATGCTGGCTGCCACACACACAGGAGAGAAGTAGTCTCCACCGGGAGACTCGAATGTAGGTATCATTAGGTACCCAGTAGCCCAATGACCAGGGGAAGTTAAAATGACAAATGGTAGTTGAACGGCTGAACAACTGAAAATAGCCCTCGAAAGTCGATTAGTTTTTTGTTTAACTTTAGTTGAAGAGCAGATGACTCATACACTTCTGAATATCAATACGGTGATTATCTAATGCCGTAAGATTCCATGTGCAGTAGAATCCTGTCGGTTTGTGTTGGTCCAGCATGGTCGGCATAGGATGAAAACGTACGATATCGCAGACAAAATGTTTCCAAATCGGTAAATAAAGAGTCTTTACATACACTTTCGGAGATGTGACCTTAAGATGTCATCATCTGCAGATCGTACGGGGTTCGTGGCGCTAAGATCGAAAAAAAGCCACCATGACTCTACAATATGTTTGCTCGGACATCGTAAAAAACCCCGGACATAAAGCCACAAAACGAATAAGGTTATGGTACATTTCTCTCCCTTTAAGATTTTGAATTGCGTTTCTTATCGGTTATTCTGTTCGCGCTCATATGTCTTGGTATAGTTAAATCTTAGTAAAGTTAAATCTTGGTAAAGTTAAATCTTGGAATAGTTAAATCTTAGTTAGCATGCACTCTGATCAAGCAAACAACTGTTCAAAGCCGTCAAAATTATTTAAAATAATTGATAATACAATTAAATTTTAATATAATTCACTAGACCTATAATAAACAGCCATATCCCATAGTTGGCTGATTATGAAAGGTTAGTATGCAATACACATGCACATATTAAATGAAATTGGCAATACATTTTTTATAAAGTTGCCGAACCACGTAGACCAGTCGCCTTTATGACACTTTATCCGGAGGACTTTTATTGTTGTGCAACCGTTCTTAAAGACCATCTGTGAATAAAAACCACTATAAAAAAGTTGTCTGCAACAATCACATACTTTATCTCCGATTTTCAATTACAGCCAACCTGCCAAGATAGAACACTTGTCAATACAGACCACTATATCGTGTTGTTTCTAGGATTGGTATTTAGGTCGATTGTGAAATAATTGATCATACTCACATAAGTCACTCCCCACACCTCATTCATGATGTTATCCATTGTCACGAGGGTATGAGAGATGCGATATCGCTGGCACAATCGATGTTTTGAGAAAAAAGAATAAGAAGCGCCCGTGATGCTGAATTTAGATATGCATCGGTCTTTTAAGGTCGTAAGTAGTACATTCTCATTCTAAGTCTTCAATATACATGTATATATCATATGCCGAGCATCAAGCAAGGGAGGGCGGAACTAGTACACTGTAGTACCATTTGGATATCGTCTCTGCTATATCGCGGTCTGGGATCGAACCCTGGATAATAACATTACCAAACGATTAATTAATTTGGCAAGTGTGTCAATATGTGACTTATTTTTAACAATTCAGTTCAATTTACAAATGTATAAGGTAAGTACATTTAATAAGTGTACATTTATTGTGAACTCTCATAGAACTGTGTTATAATCACCCGCGACATGTTAACATAATCTACTTACTTACTTACCCGCTAAATCGGTTAATCAGGGTTTTATAAATGAATGTATTCCACATTTATCACAATTTTAATTAGATCTCCTCATTGTGAAAGTTTTTAACATTGTAATGGGAGGAAACATGTAGATTTGCCTAGTGAGGTATGTTTACCATTTTTTGCTTTTTTAATAATACATGTACTCATCGATGGCTTAGAATGAGAAGGTCGTAAGTACTTATGACCTTATAAGACTCATACATATTTATCAGTTCAAATTAAAATACGCTTCTTTTGAGCCTACTTTCATGAAAATTAGAAACTGTCATTTTGACCAAACTGAAGTAAAAAATATGTTTTTTTCTATCAGTGAAGAGTAATTTTCAGACAGGTTGTTTCTTGTTGTCTCAATATATTGATTTCGTACTTACAACCTTTTCATTCTAAGTCAGCGTCGTGTATGTGTACTACACACATTTCCATTGTTGTTATTTCATATTTCTTTTATTATTTGACTTGAATTTATTATTTCATCTTTAATTTAATCATATCTTTAATTTATAACAATTTATTATTTATAATAAGTGTTGTGAAGAATTTCAGTAATTAATTATCCAATAATCTTTAAGCATGTACTATTTGCTATTCTGCGAGACCGTGGCACCATTTTCTCGATGTGGTAGTCATAACCGTATGCAAATGTCAGGAAGGACCAAAGTAACAGGTCTATTACAAGAATTGAACCGGGACCTGGCAAAAAACAATATAATGTTCTAGATTCCGATTTTCTAGATACTGACACTGATTTCTCGTCTACATTCTGTGACCGAGGTTTTTAGGGTGTCCTCCTTGGAAGTAGAGTTTTGAAGGTTCAAACCAACCCCTGTTGAAGTTTTGTTTGAACAGATTCGGTTGGTTAGTGAGGTATCACTGTTTAGTCAAAGAATGGTTACTGTAGATTATTTTGAAAGTGAGAGAATTGAATCGGGGGGGGGGGGGGGGTTCTGCGCGCACTACTCGTAGGTGTCTCATTCATACGTCAAATTGGCTGACCCTTTCAATAAGGTTGGCACTATAATAACGAAAGTGTGTACCTTTCATTTCCCATATTGATCTAGTACATATATTATTCATTTATTTTTTTCATACCAGCTAGCTTACAGCCATGATGCTCAGGGACAGTGTGTTTGTGTTGATTGTCGCGCTATTTGTGCGTGACGTCACTTCCCAGACTGGTCCACCCGGATGTACATATTCAGACGGGGGTTACACATGCGACTACACAACAATGTCAGCAGGAAACAGACCTATAGATTTTACTCAGTTTTCTGATACACCACAACAATTGGTAGTGGAAAGTAGCGGCTTCTTCCCTGCCTTCGGTAAGTGGTATTTCAGTCCACAGGCAACTGTATGATTAAAACGAATTTTAAAAGAATAAACAAATAGAAATCTATATCTTTTTCAAGAATTTGTAAATCTTTACGAGAAAAACATAAATTTTCCATTTTTACTCCTTTTCAATCATAATGTTACAGTAAGATCTCGATATAACGACACTCGACATACTGATATATTCATTACTAGTATTTGGTGACAAATTATTTAAATTATTCTTGTAAAACCACATTTTATAAACGTTGTCGTTGTAACGAGACCTGCCTCTAATATTCGGTGTTCATGAATTGGTAAAGTGCCAATCGAAAGTCAACTTTTAGACATGGGTCCATTTATTAGACTGTTCATTTATAACACCGATTGTTGAGTTACAAGTCGGCTATCAGATATTTTCAACGCCTGTGGCAGCCACAACCTGTTGTTTTACTTTCTGATGTACCCATTAGAAATACACAACCGCACATGATCGATCGATTCTCGTTTGTGATGTTTTGCGCTTTACTTGCTATTTCATTCTCCAGCACTCGTCCGTCCTTCTTTATTGGAGTTTATGGTTTAGTTCTTCACCTTTTCTTTGTTGTTACTTGACAGGTGATAGTAGAGCATTCAGTGCTGAGTTTTCAACTAGTTCCGGTATAACCCTGGCCAACCTGAACGAGAACTATCCTGCAAGTCTTACCATGGACTGTGGATGGGGTGGATCTATATATGTAGCAGCAGGGGCTTTCTATGACATGGAGTACATAGAACATCTAACGGTAATTATCAATCTAAATAAAATCAGATCCTTACATTTACTCCATTTCTTTACACTGTTAAAGATCTGACAACGTTCTATAAGAGGTCAAGTTCAAATGCTCTCTATAGTACATGTAGTATAATGGCTTTTGACCTGCATGTATGGAAAATGCACTAATGTCATCCTATGCTTGACTCTCTATAAATATTTCTGTCATTGTAAGCAAGGTAGATCAACAGAGACCCCTGAACGACATACAAGAATGAATAAATAATTAAAGCTTCCATTTGTTTACAGTTTAAGAATTGTGGAATCTTGTACATTGGAACTGACACATTTGACGCTTTTGTGGAATTAGACTACTTTGGTTTAGATGGCGGGACAATTGATCAACTAGAAGTGTTGGCATTCTCCGGGCTTTCTGTAGAAAAAAGATCATCAGCGGTGAGGAACAGCACCCGGTCACATGGTAAGATAGATGTCCGGAACACAGAGTTTGTGAATGGTGTGGTTGATTCTGCCTTCCTTTCATACTTCGAGAACGTCGCAATCGTGAGCATTAGGGTACGTATATAACGGATAAACCACTTCTACTTAACAATAAGTTAAAGTTCATTTGTGAACTGTCAAAATTACTGTACACTTCTCATCATTGAGTTGCTTACCTGTCCAATGAAGAATAACAACTACCAATATTTTGCAAAGAGAAAGCCGGGTCAGGATAAAATTCATATACTGTATATAAGGACATATCCCAGAGTTTTCTGTTAAACGGTGAACTATATTCTCGAGATTGATTTTGAAATATTAGGTGAAAATAATGTAAACAAATCTGTATTATTGTTTACAGAATGCTGGACTGTTGGCTTTATCAAGAAGTATGTTCGGACTCAATAAAAAGGTGACGCTCATAGATCTAAGTGATAACGCGTTCACTGCTTTACCAGATGGGTTTTTGAAATCACTGAATGGATTAAGGTAAGGAGTCTTAACTTGATATCACACACAGTTTCATAACATTTTATTAAGTGTCTATCATAGCATTTAATTTGTCCGTCAGCTCTCTGCTGAAATATGACAGAGCAGAGACATGAGTGTCCCCACCCGAATTAGAATCCGGTTCGCCGATGTTTGTGGCAAGTGCGCACACCACTGAGCACGGTTTTGGAATTACATATAAAGGTGTAGATTATGCATAGAGCAAATTAGAAGCTTATTTTATAGGAAAATACAATACAACCACCCCAGAGCGGCTCTCCTGTCTTTAACCAACTTAATAATCTCCATGGATGCAGCAGTAACTATTTACTTTTCTTTTCCTCTCCAATAAAACAAGCACTGAACAACAAGTAAACCTTGTGTTTCCGAAAGGGTGTTATTCTAGGAAGGCTGTACTTAATATACCATGTAAAACTAAATTAAAAGTTGCTAATGTCCTGGTCACAATCTCACTAAGCATCTCAAATAGAAATCTCAACTCAAATTGAGATTTACTAACATCAGAGTCAGAATTAGATACATTGGGTCTGACGTTCCAGCACTTGAAATGTTACTGTAATCAACTTAGACTATTATTTCAGTACAATGATGCTAATTTTAGAAACCATGCTCATAATTATATAAAATAACATACAGACACGTACCAATGTTTGCGGTGACATCTTGCTCATATTCGGGAGTCCGGGGCCTGGTATTCTTTCACGTCATCCAACACATCAAGAATCTATATTTTTGTTCGATTAAATGCACCTACATGTACATGTACATGCATACTGAGTATAGTTAACTATGATGACTAACAAGTTACTGCATGTTATATTTTCAGTGAGATGGTATATTATAACATACCCTGGCAATGTTCTTGTACTAACTTATGGTGGGTAGGCACCGCGATATCTCAACATATACATGTAGAATTTGACGGCATGTGTAACAATGTTAACGGTACGTAAATATGTAATTTATATTTAATATAAAGATTTTATACTGAGCGACTTTCATCTTACATTTTTTCTGATTTGCCAATAAATGTCCAGTTGGGATAACTTTGGCTGAAATGCCTTACATAACACAATGCCCATACAAAGTATGAGAAAATCCGACAGGGAAGGAGCACTCAACCTAACCAGCCGAGCACAGAAATCAGAAACACCACGACGCTACTACCCTGAGCAATGCCCACACATAAGCAAAAGAAACAATCACAAAACCCAAGTCCCCGCCGAAATAATGCAGGATGACCCAATTTCACAAAGAAAATAATATAGTACAACGGCCATTGCATGAGACCGAATGAAACGCAGCCAAGACACAACTTCAGTCACTTGGGATCACCGTTTGTTTTGTTATTTTTTGTGAAATTAGGTTATCCTGCTCTTTTGCAACCACGACTTGGGCTTTTAATTATTTAGTTGGGTTATTTGTAAGCATTGTTCCGTGTTACTACTTTCTGTGGTCGGTTGGTTAGATTGAGTGTTGCCTTCCCTGTCCAAATTTTTATATATTTTTAAGACGCATATTGCGGGACATGCAAAGTGAAGGGACCGGGAGTTGCAGCTGTGCTTTAGGGCTTGCTTCAGCCATACAGAAGTTGAATGACTTTGTTCCTGCTTCAACATATTAAATTGCATATCTTACAGGAATGTCGGTGTTCAAATATTACCATGAGAATTGTATGACACCAGCTGTTTGTGAAGGTATCACTGGTAAGTATAACACCTCTATTAATTAAGACGTTATTTGTCCATTAACATTGTCATATCAATGATATCAATGACGTTCTGCGCAATGACGTTCTGCATAATGGTTTTCTGCGCAATGACGTTCTGCACAATGGTTTTCTGCGCAATGACGTTCTGCACAATGGTTTTCTGCGCAATGACGTTGTACACAATGACGTTCTGCACAATTATGTTCTGAACAATGACTTTCTGCGCAATTGCTTTCAGCACAATGACATTCTAAACAAGGACTTTCTGCACAATGACGTTCTGTACAATGCAGTTCTGCACAATGGCTTTCTCCGCCAAGATTTTCTGTACAATGGCTTTCGTTTACCTGCGTGAGTTATGCATTAGTCCGATTTTCCAAAGAAATATATCAAAAGTGCATAATAAAGTTTTTGAAAAAGTGTTTTGTCAATTACATCAGTTTGGTGATTAAACATAATACTTAGATATCCACACGTATTTGTAGTCAAATAGACGAAAGTCAGTGACAATGGAGGCATGTAATACTGTTTTAATTTTTAATAAATCAACTTGAATTAAACAATTAAACTATATTAATGCCATATCTCACACCGATGAAAGACGCATGCCCAGAGCATGTGACCAAGTCACGTGCTCTGGGACATGCATATTATGCATGCCTCCATTGTCTAGACCAACATGACGTAACCACTTCCCAAATAATAAGTTAAAGGATCGACATTCTATTTTACAATCCAACTTTGAACGTTAATGCATCTCTCAGAGATTAAACCAGTGATTATTATGTCAATCGAGCGATAAAGAAGGCACGATGCACTAGGGTGGGATTGCAACGCGTGTTCTGAACACTTGTTACGAATGGTCCACTCCAAACAAATTACGAATAAAACGGAACAGGGACAGAACAGCAAGTACCACCAACAACGATTAAATAATGGTACAAAATAAAACGTTTAAGGTACCGATATTGTTGTTGTAATCACGTGACTGTTCTTATTGTACCACATCTCCCTTGGAATTTGATAGGATATGTTCTGAACACGTTCCGGCTTGTTCGTAATTGTGTTTCTCGTTCTGCAACAGACGAAATAGCGTTTCAAACACTCCCCTAATTAAATGTCAAATGTCGTATGCTGTGCCAACTTCGCGCTGCATATTTGGAATAAAATAGTGAATAAAATATATATTTCTCCACCTACAGGTGTTGCTATGGGTGACAAATGTGTTATAGTGTTAAGTATACTGGTCATGTGTTTCTCCATTCTGGCTTGTCCCGCTACGATAGTTGCTCTTGTGTTGGCCATTATGAACTTCAAAGATTTACCTGAAGGTGATGAAGACGAAGTTACCGAAATGGACGAGAACGTTGGAGAACAGGCAAATACGGTAAGTTATTCCTAATGATGGACATTGGATAATTCGCTGGTTTAGAATGAGAAGGTCCTAAGTACACAATTGATATGTTGGAAAATCAACAAAAAAGAAATGTCCGAAATCTATTATTAAAATTTGACCATAACAAGCTGTTTCGACTTCAGTTTGATCAACATACAAGTCTCGATTTTCATGAAAATAAGTAGCACCTTGGTATGCATATTTCAAATATGTTTGAGTCTTATAATGTCACAAGCAGTACTTCTCCATCTAAGCCAGCAAATAACACTAGGTACAGTATTTTAGCATTATTTACCACCGAGATAAGTCAATTGAGCTTTAAAATAGGTGAAACTAGTTCTGTCAGCTTTTTAATAGTTTTGGCATGGATTTTCGACGTTTAGATATTTGAAACTTGAACTTTCAGTTTTTTAGTTAATTATTTCGTTGTGTAGTAGGCAATGTGCCGTGTAATTGTTGTATGTGTCTCTGCAGTTAAAGTTGAGTTTTGTCTTCCCTTTAGCTTGTAAACTGGCTCAGCCTACTGTATTGATCGTTTTACAAAACTGCCAAATATATTTTCCTGCAAATAGAGTATTGCCTACCGATTCATGTTTCTGCCAAAAAGTTTGAGCAAATTCTAGACACACATACAAAATGTATTGCTTACTTGGAAAATATCTAGTTACAATATAATAATGGTGAACTTTGACATGGTATACGATATCGTGCATTGTGTTACAGGCACAGAACAAAATCCAGAAGCCCGGAGTGGCTGGTCGACCAGCACAACAGAGAATACAGCAGCCTGCCAAAAGCAAGTTTGTACCAAGGAAGTTTTAACACCTCACCAAACCCGTCTTGCCAGTTCATCAAATATTCAAAATAGATCTACTTGGACCATCGCAGCAGTCATATACTAATGCACAAGTCATGTACATTAGACAAAAGAATGGCCACATGTGAATCGATCTGTGTTAGACTACTTGTCGTGTTTCGTACATGTGCACACTAAATGCTGAAAATGTTTCATTAAAAATATTTAAACAATAAAGACATGTATGGTAAATATTCAATGACATGTGGTATTAAATCACTAATATGATAATAATTATGCAATGACATTTTCTGTATTTTGTGTTTTTGTAAACTTCTTCAAGATGCTACGAATGTGGTCATGGTTTGGCAGGTGATACAGGCTCAGTTACAGCATCATAAAGAGAAATTATTCCAAAAAGGATATGAGAAACTCGGACAGGGAAGGCAGCACTCAACTTAACCAGCCTTGTACATAAACCAGTAACACCACAACACCACTACACTGAGCAATGCCCACGCACAACCCAAAGAAATAATCAAAAGTCCAAGTTCCCGCCGCGAAAATGCGATGACCCAGTTTTTACTAACTCATTACGTCTGGGCCACTACCATTAAGCCATCACCGTTTTTCCATGGACATGTAGCCAGTGCACGGACAACATCAGATTGGTGATTCTGTAAATAGCAGCTCGTTACAGAGCACGGGTACTGCAAATGGTTAAGTCAATGTAATAACAACAATAAGGGAGGGATGAAATATTTCCAAACTCCATTGTTCAGATACATGTTCGACACTTCGGAAAACTATACATGTAGATAACATCACGGTGTGAATGTAACAATTAGCTTGCTTAGAATGAGAAGTTCGTAAAAACAAAATCAACATTTTGAGAACATAAAACAATGTCCGAAGATTACTCTTTATTTATGGTAAAACAGCTGTTTGCCAACATGACAAGTCCCAGTTTTCATGAAAATAGGAACATAAGAAGCGTCTTATGTTCTGTGATTCTGATTTTAGATATCTACCAGTCTTACCTTAAAGAAGAGGCATTCCCTATAACTAGCATATTTTTCTCCTATCACATTATATGAGCTAAATGTACAAAGCACTATCAATTATCATAATTTGTCTGAAGAAAGTGTGCCCAATATATCTCTATTCTGTCTAAAGTATATTCAAATCACCAATAATAATTTATCGCTTCCAGCGATTTGTTATTACGTGGTCAAAGGGAAACAACTCGTGACTATTTTTGCTTGTTACGGAAATATATTTTCATTTTTTCTCGGTATTTAGTGGGAACATCTTTTTGAAAATTTAAGGAGTTTTAACAATAAAAAAACTGTCTCATTTAATGTATACTATTCCTGAATCGATTTAAACTATCAAAATTATAGGGAACGCCTCTTTAACACTCTAAACTAGCGAAACATTGATAGCAAAATGATGTGTCCAATTATACGCACTATTATATTTAATTCAAGAGTCGGATAACAGGTTGGCAAGACATTCCTTTGCACACCTGTTCGCATGCGTCTCCTCAGCTCAGTGGTTAGTGCTCTTGTCGCCTAATCCGGTGACCCGGTTTCAAATCCGGGTAGACGGCACTCATATTTACGCATAATTCTGACTGGCATATGAAGGCAATCCTTTGCCTTTCCCACACAATTCATTGCGTCGTAAACATTACCGTATTTTGCTAGTGCTTGTGATGACGTGCATGAATTTCACGATAGAGAGCAGGGTACGTTTGAAGACTTTGGTGTTGTTTACAAGACTTTGGATAGGCCATAGAATTATATATATATATATATGCAGACAAGCATCTACAACTCCATGTGTAGGCTATACGTTGTTGCTTGGCACGGGTAGTCGGAGAAAGAGTGCGTTATTACGTAGATTTTGTTGTACATTTAATGAATATATGCCACAAATGTGAGATGAGTCATTGGTGGATTTGCGATAGGTAATATGAAGGTTAGGAATTTACGTAACAATTCACGAGCCTAAAATACTAAACAACAGAAAGAAACCAAATACAGTTCAATTTACCAACTCTAAATCTAAATCCACTGAAGCATTAGACAACAGAAAAACAATATCAGAGGACGACAATGACACATAGCGAGACAACATCCTTGACAAAACCAATGACACGGAAAAAAAAAGAACAATACCCAAAAGCAATCAATTATATCGTTTTTATAACATATTGAAAAATATGGCGATCAGGCAAGATAATGAAGGGAGCCAAACTTGCACTACAGCAGAAAACTGTCTTCTCATTCTTAATATATGGGACAAATGCTGACGAGGAACACTAAATGACTGCACAAAACTATCAAGATGTTAAAAATGATGCTATAAATCTCCGTATGATAAGTAAATGACTAGGTCACAACAATTCCAAAAACAGTTCAAAACAAAGGAGCTGAACAAACAAACCTGATGCATTAATCATTACAACGCAGATAAAACAAGTCATAGTTTGTAATTACAAAAAGAACCAAAAAGAACACACAAAGGGAGAAATAGAAAATATTCAAGGGGTGAAAACCCTATTGATATTATGGATTATATGCTACGGTTATTTGTCTGAATAAGTGCCAGTGAAAGAGTAACCTAACGTTATGCGACCTAAAGAGGCACAACTACAACTTGACCTAGTTAACATAATGGGAAAGGTAGGAATGGGGTTGGAAATAATAAAACATTTTCCTAGCAACTACATTGAGCAATGCCCACACATAAGCCGAAGAAACAATTAAAGATCCAAGTCCCCGCCGATAAAATGCAGGATGACCTACACAAAGAAATTATATAATAGCATTTTTAAAATTTTGCCGAATGAAACGCAGCCAATACTCGACCAAGTTCCCTAAGTCCCAACTGCACGGCGAACCAACCACACAAAGCCGTGCCAAAACGGGGACTAAATGAGGCACAACCTCTCCCTGACCTAGTTTAAAACACCAAGGACAGTGACATCTTAAAGAGGCATTTTGGGACTTGACCTAGTTTACAACAATGGACAAAAAGAGGGCGAAAATATATATGCTAAAAACGTTAATCATAGTGACCAAACAGCACAGTGACCTAAGTAAAAAGTATCTCATCCAGCATCTCTGCAAGATACAAATGATGAAAGGGGTATGGGGGAGGTTGGGCATTGTTTGTTTTCAATTATGCGACCCTTGTTAATGTAGTCTTGAAAAGGTAAGTAAAGAAACTATAACACTGACAAAATCTAAACAGAATTTCGCAAGGTTTCTCCATTATAATTTCTCAATACACTTTTTGGCAGTGTCAATTGAAGCAGTGCCCTGTTTATTTAAGTTGTAGAACACAATTTTCTGGTTGATTTAATCTATTGACCATTCGGATTTCAAGACAAGGCATAAGCTGTACCAGATGTTCTAATAAAGAAAGTCGTAATAATTGCGACAACTTTTCGTATATTCCTTTCCTAGTACAACAATGAATACAACGTATAGTATTCCTTTCTCCTTCTTAACCTCTGGACAAAGTCAAGATGTGAAAATGAAAGTAGTCTTAACGTTTAGCTCACTGGAAATTATGATTAGGTGCTGGACTGTTTTGGCGACCCTACACTCAAACACCTATTGTAGAGAGAGTAGCAGTCCCATATAGTTGTGAAATACCTTGATCACGTGATGTCTTCTAATCCAGGATCGTTTGTATCTGTGGTAGTTGTGACATATCCGAACTTGGACATTTAGACTGTAACCTATTGAAGCATGATCGTTCTATTTCACTCCTTCACATTTCGCTGGCTTAGAATAAGAAGATCATAACTACAAAATCAATAGTATGAGAAAACAATAAAAAAAAAACTGTCTGGAAATCATTCTTTGCCTATAATAAAACAAACTTTTTCGACTTCAGTTGGTCAACATGACAAGTTCCAATTTTCATGAAATTAGGCTCACAAGAAGCACCTTATGATGCAGATAATATCGGCACTTACGACCTTCTCATTCTAAGCTAGCGATTTATATCTTTCGTATATGGATTCGTTTGATTAGTACATTATACAAGTCATGTTTTCTTTCTGTGAATAATGTATTTCATTATACATGTATATTTGTATCTAGATTATAATAAGATCCAAACTTTGTAGCCTAATGCGTTTGTAACTTTCATTACACCAAGTATATTACATGCGAATTTTATAACGTTTCAAGTACAAACGTCGGGTGGTTATATTACATTTACTATAAAGCTCGGGTCAAGGTTTCGATTACATACAAACCTGTGCTTAGTGGTCATTTTAATTAGTATTAAGCAGTCATTATTGTTTAAGCAATTAAAATTCGCGTGATGATTTCCAGATAGCTCTAAGTGAGTTCAAATCAATACGTTTTGCAGGGATCAACTTTCGTAGATTATGGAAAAAATGTTTATTTGGTTGTTTGTTTAATTGACTTTTCTTGGATAATGGAAGACATCGGGTCTCTGGTTACGTACATTACTAAGGTCAACTACTAGTATTTGTGTGTACAAATGTATAAGTATTTCCTCGACATACGTCCAAGTCTTGTTTCCGGGTTCTAGGTGTGAACCTCTGTCTAACTCACTTGCATGGTAACAAATGAGAGACAGTAACAATTGACGCTGAATGCAAAACGTTTGATTGGGCTTCAGTGTACGAAAACAGCAAAATTACAAATAAGCATTGAAATGGGACCGTGAATTGCTGTTTCCGTTGAGCGGCTTCGTAAGCCGTGTTTAACAGTACTTTAACACTCTTGGTGTGCTAGACAATTAAAAGAACTATGTACAAAAATACATGTTCTTTGTCTAATCGTTTAATAATTTAATTTGGACAGGGCACAAGAAACGAGGTTAATCTTGTAACGGATTATACTACTGACCGGTTATTCTACATGTAATGTAGAGTAATGGTTATTTTAATAGTCGACAAATGAAGTAAGTGCATTTTTTTCATTTATTTGATTAATGTGGTTTTTTTTAATTATAATTTTAAGACTGTTTCAGTTTATTTTGGTGGACGAAATACGCAGATGTATATATTCATTGTGAGAAAGGTTATGTTTTGTTAGATTTCTTAAATTTATCGGATGAAATATATCGATGGATATGATTGTTGTCTTAGTGGTTAGGGCGTCCGTGTTCGGTGTGGGTGTTCAAAGGTTCGAATCCCGGCGGAAGCTGGGTTAGAACCGATGCGGCCGGTAGGTGAGCCGCCAGCTAGTTAAGAATTACTACTATAGGTTCATCTCTTCCAGGCGCTCGACATTACGAGAAGGGATTTATAAGAACCATTGTGCGAAATAATCCAAGAATACAATATATAGAGAAAAAATACAATACGTATTTCACATTAGCTTTGAATACTTCAGCACAATACATAATTGTATATAACGCTATTATAATTAGAATACGATTTCGTTTATTATGAATGTTATCTTCATTTTAGATCTGTAGTAGAATGAAAGACACGTTATGTTTAGTGGTAGGGTTGCTCTGGTTGCTGGTACAGTACTCGGACTGTCAGACTGGACCTGGTCAGTGCTCGTACACAGATGATGTATACACGTGTGATTATACATTGATGTCCTCTAGTGAACGACCTGTCAACTTCTATGGTTTCTCAGTTCAACCACAACAACTTGTACTAGAAGTGAATGGATTGTTACCCTATTTTGGTAAGTCGTTACTTGTAAATGTATCTTACGAGGGAATGGGTTTATCAGGAAAGACTTAATTGGCATAGAATTGTCAACTTTGCATGTATTCACATTATATTAATTATCGTTCTTGAGATTGTATTGTATTGTTATTGTATATATGGTAAAGTAAGGAAGAAATACTAAAATATCATACTGTTTATATTTGCTATTTATTACAATAATTTCGGAATATTTAGATGCATGCTTGCTTTAGTACTGTATCCTTATGTGCCAGCAGGCACGAAGAGGATAAGGAAGTTGTTTTAGTACTAGTATACAAATGTTTTGTTGCATTGTCCGTATGCTTGAAATGCGGTCATGTATTTTAGTACTAGTAAACAGATGTTTTGTTGCATTGGCCGTGTGTTTGATATACTGTTGTGGGCTGATGGCGCAGTGGAGAGTTATCTCTCTTTTCCTTTCCTGTATGTCCGATTTCTTGATTCTCTTTGAACTGAATATGAACATTCTGACGTTTACGCCTTATTCAATTATGGTTTTATTAAATATATTGTAGGGGATTCTATTACATTTACGACCGGGTTTTCTACATCTATTGGTATGGACGTATCGAGCTTCGACGAGAACTATCCGGCAAGTTTAACATTAGACTGCGGTCGTCAAGGTTCTGTGTATATTTATTCAAGCGCCTTCTATTTTATGGAGTACGTCGAACATTTTAAAGTGAGTATTGAACTTACTAATAAAAAATATATATTTATAAATTAAACATTTACGTATAAAAATTAACATTTAAAATGTAAACCTGTCAGTATCACGCATGTAAATTTAAGTCTTTAAAGTAGGTTGCAGTTTCCTGCAGACATGCTTGTTATGAAACAGCCCTTGTGGACTGACAGAGATTAAGACTTCGCCATTTATAACTGAAGAAAGTTTGCATTTCTGAAAGTGTTTCTAATGTTTGCTGTTTAATGTGGACATATTACTTGATACGGGACGTAATGTTGGCTAAGAGTGCAAGTATTTTGTTGGTTTAGTTGGTTGCGGGCAAAACAATGTTACCTTTTTGTTCAAAACGTATGTTATTGCGTTGATATTGCTACCAAGTCCTCGGTTTGGTCATCGAGGAAGTTTCGTTGAAGAATAAGATAGGGTTTTTAACTTTGAAATGTCAAACATTTCAATTGCATATTTTCCCAAATTTACGTCACATAACACGTGCCATGATTATACTTTTGTAAAATTTCATTACAGATCCGAAATTGCGACACACTTTACATAGGAGCAGATGTGTTTGTTTGGTTTGATGAATTGGACTCATTTTCGTTTGAAGGCGGGTCCTTGGACCAGATAGAATTTACCACAATGTCTGGTTTAACACTTCGGAAGATGAATACCACTACGCACAAAGTTCCACGAACCCATGGGAAGATTGAGGTTATAAATACACAGTTCGTGTACGGTGTCATAACACCATGGTTACTGACGTTCTTAACTAGTGTGACGTCAATAATATTAAAGGTAAGTTTATTACAAACACAAGAGGACGCAATCTAAACCTCGAGAAGAAACAAATTGAATGTAAAACCAACAGAATTAAGGATGCCTAGAACCACAGGTCCGTGAAGAGTGTCCTAGGGCATCCTTATATACATGTATATAAGGGTGCCCTAGAACACTTTTGACGGACCTGTGCCTGGTACAGCACTCCACAAACGGTAGTGTCTGTGGAGAAACTGAAACAATTTGAAATCAGAATAGGTAAACGTTGGGGGAGGGGGAGAGAACTGAAATAGATAGAGTAGATACTAAATTCATGGATACAAGACGAGACATCCAAAATGCACAAAAATAGGTGGGTAGTTTTATAAACTGTGTATACAGAAGGTCCTAAGGTATCCTAAGGTCTTAAGGAATTATCTGAATTCTGAATGTTTAGCAACATAGCATTTATATAGTACAACATGGACGCAAAGTATGGACACTTCGGTTAAAGTAATCAACTGCTATGCTGAATAAAGCTACTCACATTAAGGATCAGGTGGGTTATTTTGACAGAAGTAAATGTATAAACCGAAAGCCTGAGATACTACCTTGATTTCGGTATGTTTGTCCGCAGGAACCGTAGGCTGGTATTTTCTTGTACGAATGACCCAATTTAACACTACCTTAGACCCCTTAACTGACATGTAGAAATTACCTTTGCGTTTTGAGCTTCTGTACCCATTGTATTCGTCCTTATCCTTTTCTTGTCAAGGGGTCAAAGATGGATGATTTTACGGCTCAGATATATTTGACAGAACTGATTTGATGAAACATTTTTCTTTCAGAATACCGGAATAGCATTTATTTCAGCTGGTCAGTTTACCACCAATATAATGGTTCATATTATGGATTTAAGTGACAATATATTCCCAACTTTACCCGAGGATGTGTTCGACAACCTCAATGGATTAAGGTAGCTACATTAATAATATAAGAAATTATGGTCACAAAGACCAGCTCGTACTTAGTTTATTCTAAATGTTTTGAATCTTAACAGTATTCGTACGTTCTGGGTGTCTGGTCACAGCTAGTATGGATTTTACAACATGTATCGTGCAAGATCTGTTTTTCGCCCAATCGCCGAGGCCAAAACGAGTTCCGAAATCCGTACTATGATCGTACGAGCCCCAATATCCGTACTGAGACCACAGGCCGTTAGAGTTTGGCAAAATCAACACGTACGGAGCTTATTAGGAGCTCGTATGGCAAAATAGGACAAGCGTAAAATTGAAAAAGATAAACAATTTGGGGCACATATGTTTTAGTATATGCTAATTTTAATTGCAACTGCTGTCTGTCAATGACCTTCTACTTGAGAGAGGAGTCAGTTGTGAGATACAAGGAGTCTTGATGCGCCATCTATCGCTGGCTAATATTAGAAGGTCGTGTTATAAGTACTACTTACGACCTTATAAGATTCAAACATAATTTAAACGCAGGATCACAAGGCGCTTCTTATGATCCTATTTTCATAATAAATCCGTTCTTGTCATACTGTCAACAGCTTGTTTTACCAAACGCCTTTTAACATGTTTTTCTTGTTTATTCAATATCGATTTTGCATTTACAACCTTTTTATTCTAAGCCAGCGATAAATTAAAATAAATACTATTGGAAAACATGCAATAATTTAATTATGATGTTATGTGTTGCATACTCAGATACATTCAATTCTTGTTACAGCGAAGTCAGCATGTACAATTTACCCTGGGCATGTAACTGTGATGACTTGAAATGGTTGAAACCTGTCATCAAGAACAATATCACGCTGATGGGTGATTTGATGTGCGAAGATAAAAACGGTACAGTCTTAATTAACCTATTCTTTGAACCCTTAATGAATTATTGCAACTGTACGTGTCTGCAAATGCACTCAATATTTTTGACACATGGTCACAGGACTGGCGACGGCACGGAAAGACGAGAATGTAGTAAAATTTATGTGGACCATATTGAAAATTGGTCTCGAACCAAATATGTAATCCACTATAAATAAAGTCGTTATTATTATTATTATTATTATAATGATTGGCAGAGTTCCATGAAAGATTGTTAGAAAAATCATCCCAATCTGGATAGATAATACATGGAGTATTCTTTCTGGTATATAAAGTCAAATGTGTGATTACAGAGACCGTACTTACAATAACTTTTTGAAATGACCAACACTTTTATCAGCAAACAACCATACCCTATTTGAACAGAAATAAAATTACATGCATAAGAGAATATGACGTGTATTGGAAAGACGAGATTGTAGTAAAATCGAAAATTGAACGTACAGGGACTTGGCAGACTGAGACAGTACATGTTTAGGTTCGAAACAACATCTTTCTCTTGTATGATTACCTTTAAATTTATATCGTACTTAGCGGAAACATTACGCAATTCGTAGATGTAATTCATAAAAAAACATCATCACTTAATCATAGTGATTTATAGCATACGTTCTGATTATTCGGAATCATCCCGTGAATGAATGAAATACACCAGTTTATGTTATATGAAGTATCCCAAATAGGGGTTATATTCATGATGTACATTTTTGAATACTGAAAAAATGTGTTTAAGAAAACTACCGTTTGATCTCTTGAAAAAGACATAATTGACCAAAGGATCAACATACTGATATATAATGTGTTTTTAATTGTACAAAAATCGTATACAGTCATGTATTTCAAAACAGTTTAGTTGCAGTGCATGGTAATGTTTGTATTTCAGGTATCTCTGTATTGAAGTTTTACTATGACAACTGTGCAACAGCTGACGTCTGTAAAGGAATCACAGGTATATAAGTTTCATTGTTAGTTTCAGTTGATACATTTACCCATTGCTTTCTATGTCAAGTCATGTGACCCATGATTGGAACAATTTATCGTATCTTATTTTATATTCGATAGCTTATTTCAACATTTGTCATTCATTTCTTAGCGATGTTCGAACTTAAAGACATAATAATAGAACATGCAATAAGATATAGAAGTTTATCGCAGCGTTAATTTGACGGACAGTATTGTTCATTGCCAAGTATTTTCTATTTTGTAACTAATACATTTGAATTGGATCACATCTTGTTAATTATTTGTACGTAACGGGTGATAAGATTAATGAAGCATAGTTGTTTGATGACCATACGATCCCGTATAATTGAATTCCCATTATAGGCAGTGCCTTATTTTATATAAGTCCTTCCATATATCTAGTTAGACAATAGTCTGATTCTTTCGCCATCTAAGATAAGTTACCAATTTTCGAGGGGCTGTTTTCAGCAGTTCAGTGGTCTATCCACCTTTGACATTTTTTAACTTCCCCTGGTCATTGGGCTACCTAGTGAAACCTACGTTCCAGCCTCCCTGACATCATTCAACAAATATCAAGCATTTTGAACTGTTTTCGTCGTGTTACCATAGTTACTTAGTTAACCGTCGTGATTTTAATTTCTGTTTCATGTTGCGTAAATTTGCAGACCTTCGTTTGAATTTTAAAAATAACAAGGTTTATATTTTTTTCAGGTGTAGCTTATGGAGATAAATGTATGTCCGTTTTTGGAATTGTGGCAGTAAGTTTCGGATGTTTGGCATTTCTTTGCGCATGCTCATCGCTGGTGTTAGCCATCATAAACTTCAAGGATGTTGCTGAGCCTGAGGAGTTTGATCCAGTTGTATTGGAACGAATGAAACGTAAAGCTAAACAAAGATGGTTAAAAGCCTGTCGTACGATAATATACGCCAAACGTACAGGGCGACAACTTACTGTGTTTGGTAAGGATGCTTTTATTACGTCATTATTACGTCATTATTACGTTATGTCATATATATTGGAAGTACAAAATCGAGGTGAAAAATGTTTATGTTATCTATGTTAATTATTTGTGTGTTAAGTATGTCCCCTTAATTTACTAGTTAACGCATTGTCGTCTAATAGAGCGACTCGGGTTCAAATCCCAGTGCAGGCGTTCATATAAAGCCATATTTCAGCAGGATATTAATTGGCATAAAAGGCTTTACTCGGTATTAGTCAATTCCTTACACACCGCTCTACATAACACTCACAGGCACATACAGACTTGAAAAATCATAATATAATTTCCGAATGGTTATGGAAGGCATTAAGCAGACAGTTGTAGAATTGCAACGCCTGAGTTTTCAGGTTTCGGCATGATAGGCGTCAGAAGAATGTCTGAAATTGTAGGTCATTACTAAAGACATGTGCGAACGTCTTGAAATAAAACTTATTTGCCAATGTAACCCAAAACTTGCCAATGGGAAACTGAAACTGTTCATAAAAAGTTCACACCACAACCCAGTGACGACTTTATGTGTATTTACTTTTATCAACAAGAAACGGATCACAACGGCAAGGGGAGGTCGAGTACTTTAGTCAGATTGTGCTTCACCCGGTTGAGGACAAGTCAAATAAATAAAAAAAAAGCTATGGGGAGCATAGACAAAAGTAATAGAATATTGTTAGACGCAAACTATATTAACCATACAATTCTCCAAATCGTGAGTGCTTGGACATTTCCGTTTATCTCAGGTAAATATTGCAATGCATACAGGATGATGTGATCAGAATGACAATTCTCCATTTCAGAATCTAAGAGCAGTATACAAACAATGAGTATACCAGATGAAACACGGACACCATGCGATAGGTATTCCAGAAATACGTTTGAAAGTTCCATACCAGATTTCAATTATTCTTTCAATGGTAGTATGTATAACCGTTCGAGCCCCGGAAACTCGGACTCACCGGATTCGTACGGACGTATGCATCGGATGCACAGTCTGAGTGACGCATCGTATGCGGACTTTCCTTCAGAAATGGATAACCCATACCAGTACCGGAGGTGAATAGAGTAAACAATTGTCGGACAAAAAGTTCGTTCGAATTCATCAGCTTCGATTTTTATTCGAAATTCACCATGTGTTCGAATCGTTAATTCGGATACTACCAGCTATTCGAAGGATGTCGGGCATATACATCTAGATGTTGGTCGCCAACAAGCTCTGTCAAAGAAACCGCTTTAAGTGTGACACTGTGTGCCGTTGCTCGGCGGAGTGGCTCATCCTTATTGAATCTGTTTATCCATGAAGCGGGGGAAACTGCATGCATGAGCCCACTGCTTTTATGGAAAAAAGGGCTATTTAAAATACACGACTATACACTACACATGTTCTTATACAGACGAAATAAGCATTACCACAAGCGTGATTCATTCGCGAAGTTAATCCTCTTTTATATGTTTTAGACATTGGTTTCAATTGAAACATGCGTCCGGAAGTGTTGCATTGTACTTACACTTACGGACTTTGAAAACGCACCACTTATTCAAACCACGAAATTTAATAGTAAACATTGTTTAATTGTATTAAAATTTTGTCTATAGATAGCTCAATTTATGTTTTAACATCTGTCAAACTTTCACTACGACAGTTAACAATGTTACTTAGTCACGTGACATCCACGTGCTTAAGTCTCAAAACCAAATTCACATTTGTTGAAAGTGCGTGTAAAGTTATGTTTTGGTGCGTTCACAACAGCGGGTACTCATTACAATTTCAATTCGCTTCTGGAGAATGTTCCTCTCTTCACCAACACAGGTTCGGACAATCGTGTGGGCAGATCGGGTCATTGAACTTATCCATGGACTCAGGTGTGAAAGAACATGTCAAATGTTTTCGGTGGAATCCAAATCTGGGACATTCCATCACACAGATATTGCTTTCTTCAAGAAAATTGACTGTTATTCGTTATTTATACGCATGGTTATATTCATACTGTCCAAGGTTAACACCCGTGTCATCCGGAAATAGTAATACAAGAAGGAAGTGACTGCATGTTGAAGCACGTGTTCAATGTTAGATGAAAATAAAATTGGCAGGGTACTAAGTGAAAATGTTATATTTCATAAATAAACGTGTTTGATATTTTTATTTGATGATTTAGCATATCTATCGACACCAAGCATTCTTTTGACAGGCACGTTTGTTGACCGGAAGTCCTTTTTATGGCGGAGCATGCGCATTAATTTATCCGAATTCGGTGGCTTTTTATGCCTTTAATCCCTATTTGAAGATAAACGGTGGTTTCAGTTGGCATAAAACGCTATTGTAGACGAATATTTATTGTATCACGACAACTTAATCGTGCAAAAACCACGCGGTGGCTACTTCCGGTTTGAAACATGTTTTTACCTCCAGGCACTTCAGTTTGATATAATAATCCTAAATAGTTCATACAAAAAATACCGACCCCTGAAAAGTGGTGCGTTTTCAAAGTCCGTAAGTGTATCATAATTATATTAAGTTATGTATAGCATAGTCATTAATTGTAAATTGTTCTAATATATATCTGTGTATATAGTACTTATACGAGTATCAGAATCAGCATTATATGTCAGTGTGTATTATCATGTACAGCAACGCTTTATTTAATAATATATAATATCTTTTTTTTATTTTTTATTTCTTTATTTATTTTCTCGCATGTTTGATTAATTTTTATTTTTGTACGTTTGTTATGGACATGTATTATATAAATGCCGAGAATTGATTTTTGTTCAAATTGTTAAATATACACTCAGTCTGGTCTGTATGATATTTTTTGCTAATTCCTGTTCATGTCTATTATATACATGCTTGTTAGGTTATAATAAACGCTATATTTGTACATGGTGTACCGGCCAGAGACCTATTTTATGTACTGTAATAAAACTTTGAAGCGTGTATCATTGTTAATTCACCCAAGTTCACTGTAAAATATCCACCTGTTTTGTAAGAGAAATATTATGCATAAAATATTATCATGTACGGTTTTCAACTATGCATGGAAAGGATTAAATAGGTACAGCTGTCTTTGCTTCGTTATTTCTTTACATAAGAGTAATTTGTTTCGTTAAATGAGGTTCGAGCTACCTTGTGCGCATGCGCAAAAATTCAAAATGGTATTAGATAAATATAAACATAAAATTTGACTCCAATGGTTATATATAAATGTTCATTAATGACAATATACATAATAATAGGGCAAGGACAGGATCTTTTTTAACTTTTTTGCATGCAAGAAAAGCGTACTGTGAGGACTTGCACATTTATGAAATATATGGGTGTACAATAAGTTATTACACATTAATTGTTCAAATTCATCTTTTGATATGAAATATGAAGTGCATGACGTAACACGAAGAAGTTACATTTTGAAATATTTTATAGAAATATTTTATTCCAATATGTAAATTTGGCTAATTTATGCAAATTTATGCAAAATTATAGTTTTTGGTGAATAGCTCCAAAAGAAGCCTGGTGACCCTTTTATTGTTTTCTTAAAATGATTGTCTAATCGCTTCTAAACTTACATGTATTTGTTTTGGAAAACGCGATCGTTGGGAAATAGGGAAATCAAGATTCGTAGGAAACAGTTTTCTGTATCAATTAATCAAAGTGGCATTTAAAGATAAGTACTAATTGACATTGACGGTTTAGTACGCTTTTTTGAAAGTACTATATACAGCAAAGTACTGTTTTTACATCGACGTTTTAGTACGCTTGTTTTAAGATGTCGTTCACATTTCATAACCATCGTCGCTCAAACTTTAAAGATCCAATAGTCCGAATTGTATAAAATAAATGACCAATATCATTTTACATTTTATCATACATGTAGTTGCCATAATAGCCAGCAAGAAACAGTAGGCTAACGTTCGTTACACACCATCTTCACATTCCAGCATTACAAACTTTAAGGTTACAGTGGGGGTTTTTAGAGAAAGAATGCGATATGGTCTACTTATTTGCTGTAAACATGGTATTTGTATCATAAAAAAATGAAATAGATCTATCTGGGTATTTAGTTTCAGCTTATTTTATGTAGTTCACTCAAGCATTTCTATTACATGTACTACATTATATGTCCCGGTTTACATTTAAATGACGGGAAGTTCAAATAGCCTGTAACATATAAAGGCATCATGACAAAATACAAATAAAAAGTTAAGTTAAGTTACCAATTTTCTAGGGCTCTTATCGGCTGTTAGGCCGCTTAAGCATCCTTTGACATTTCAACTTCCCCTGGTCATTGGGCTACCTATGGAAACATACAGTCGTGTCTCCTTAGGGAGACTATTTCCCTCCTGGGGTGTGGCAGCCAACATCGATCTGCGGCGCCCAGGAATAGACACTGCCCAAATGTAGAGTAGATAATATAGATTCAAACGTTCATGAAATACTATATTCTAAATTGTATGCATACGTCTAATGTGTATCATTAAGGATAAAAAAGAATCTAAGCACACACATGCCAACATTTGCCTAAACACTACAATAGACTCAAGACAATTATAACTAAATAAGGGCATTCGTTGCAGTTTGTGAGATTTGGAAACATAATACTAACAATATATGTGTTCCAACTTCGTAAGTAGACAGTGTGTCATATTAGAAACCGATTTATACAAAATAAAGCTGAAATAAAAGGTATGTTAGGTTCTTTTCTGTTCCGCAAAGATAAGCAAAACTAGGTCACCGGACTCTTTGAAACTGATTTTTTCTCCAGACTTGAGTATTGAAAGTTAACTAACTCATCCACTGTATAGCACCTATGATTATTATGTTATATCAGTTTATATATATAGCATTGGCAAAGTTTATATAGTATAGGAATATCACCAGAGGTTGCACCATTTTGGAGGTGACGCATTTCTTGTCACTCAGATTGTCCTCAATATACGCGCAGAGAAATAGGCCATCCACTCAAATATCACTACTCGATAGTCGCTATTATAAAGTACCAAAATATCCAATTATTGTCTACAGCTTTAAATTAGCATGTTCTATAAAGCATAAATCAAAGCATTGCACTATCAATTAGCAATCCGCCAACTATGGATAGAAACTCAATCTTTAGCAGGCGGCGTTCTTTGGAAGTCTACATCGAATACCGAATGCCGACTCTAAATTTGACAATTCATTTATCAAGACAGAAAGGCATGTACATTTTACTTTAGCCCATATCGAAAGAACCAAACAGGTGCAAGGAAATCTGACAGGGGAGGCAGAACTCAACTTAATCGGTGGAGCACAGAAATCAGTAACACCACAACGCAAATACACTCACAGTCTGATAAATGCCAACGCTTCAAAGTCATGAAGCTGAGTACATTCGTACTTTCAGTGCTTTGATTAGAAGTAAGTATTTGAGAGAAAATTCAACATTTAGACCATAATTGTGTGGCCTATTTCAGTTTAACCTCATTTTTTTTACTACCTATGGTATTGTAATGTTATAATTTTCATAGTTAGACCTACTATAAGTACCCGGTATATCAATTTCTGACAAGGTGAAAATGAAACATAATATGGAAGAAAAATTATATTTTGCATTTAGATTAGTTTACATTTTGTTACGGCTCATAAACATTGGGTATTCAACCGATTATTTTTAATAGGTATAATATAAACAGGGTGTAGCCGTTTTTTAGTGTGTCTTTCTGATCACTGTGTGGCATATTGCCGTACTATATAATTCAACTTGTATTCCTTATTGCGCGTGAATTGCAAGAAATTCACTCATTTATACGCAGTGACTTAGGTAACGTTATATTATAAAGTGAGTGTAGACGTCGTTCAGTGTGTCTTTGGTTTTTGACTTGGAATAGTCGACTAGGCTGATTCTGGCTATTACTAAGCACAATGTACACTACACATGTGATCGGCGTTGTGTTGTTGATATGCCTGGTCAGAGATGGGGCCGGTCAAACATGCGGAAGTCCAGCTGGAAAACATAGCGTGAAATTTCCGGAGAAAAATGGTATCCTATCCATGTACAACTTTAACCAGTTCGTAAGTAGAAACATAGCATTACTCACATTGCAGCTAAACCATGTATGAGCAAGTTTGTATTTTCTCAACTGTGTCATTACTGTCTTGCGTTCTCTAAAGTATTTTGCGAAATTATTTACAAGGGAATCCTGAACATTCAATTGATTTTCCATGTCGTGTCATGTCGTGAGCCTGTTTCCCAAAGAAAGCGCTTACCACATATTAATTGAAGGTAACTGAATCTGAATGAAGGTTGTCGGTAGCGTTTTGCTTAGGCAACCGATCCTGGATTTATTATTTTAGCGGCACAGAAACGAAAACGTACGAATAGCAATTGCGATCTCAGCAAATACAACCATACAGTGATCACTACCTTTGCAAGCTAGTCTGTGTTGCAATAGACAGAGCTGAACAAGTTGATAATTAAAAAAAGTCACACAAATCGGACATACCCGTATTACTTATAACTGACTATACCAACCATGGTTTGCTCCTTTATGTCTGCTAACAAGTTTACTTGCTTGTTTGTGTGTGCTTGACTGAGACGGTCGTTAAAGAGGCATTCCCTATAACAAGCATATTTTTCTCTGCTATCACATTAAATAGGCTAAATGTACATAGCACTATCAATTATTATAATCTGTCAGAAGAAAGTGTTAGCTAATATGTCTCTATAATTTCTAAAATATATTCAAATCACCAATAATAATTTATCGCTTCCAGCGATTTATTATTATTTGGTCAAAGAGAAACAACTCATGACTAATTTTGCTCGTTACGGAAAAATATTTTCATTTTTTCTCGGTAATTGGTAGGAGCTTTTTGTTGAACACATGAGGAGTTTAAGCAATAATGATTCGCATTTAATGTATAGTATGTCTGAATCGATTCAAACGATCAAAGTTATAGGGAACGCATCTTTAAGTCAAATCAAATTACATCAGCGTTCGAAGATAGAGACAAGCGTGTTACAGGACTTTCACGTAATCCTGATGCAATCTCTAGGTATATTCGAATAGACTATTTGAACTTTAATATGCCGCATCGTCCCTTTTACCATACTTTGTAATCGGTGGAATTTTTAAAGCTCATATATTAAAACGTGCAATGTCATTGAAATACGCGTTGGTAAATTCAATATTGAATTGTCAGGTAAATAGTGCAATACTTGTTTATCCAAATCGTCGAAATGCACGGATTTCTTATGTTTGCGACTTTAAAGTTTTAGTGTGCCTGATTACATTTTTGCATTGTGTGTAACACAATAAGCGAAACGTTACGAAATATTCAATGTAGCAATATCATGTGTCTTTGCGCTACAGTGCCAAGACAACTTGTTTGAATTCAAAAAAAAAAACCAGGACCGATATTCATGAAAATAGGCTCATAAAAACCGCCTTGTGAAGCTGATTTTAAATATGTACCAGTACTTACGACCTTCTCATTCTAAGTCAGTGATATATGTACATGTATTTACAGGTAGTGAATCGGACTCTTCACGAGATGTATTTTGCGACCCCTCGTCCCCGACCATTTGTACCTGACGTCAGTTACAAAGTGACATTAACACCGATGTCAGAGCCTGGAAACTTTTTACTCGTGAACGAAGGAGTGTAAGTTTTTGTATACTCTTAGCGGCACTTCTAACAATACCTTTTCGTTTTTCTTGATATCTCGAAGACATGCCCAGGTAACATCATCAAATCACCAGGTTTAGTTTAAAGCATCTGCCTGTTACTTCACGAGTCAATTTAGAAATTAGTGTGTAAAAAAAGCTCGTAGTGTAAGTGAAATTGACGTCATTCAGATTATCTAAGTCACAAACATTAAAGTGTATAGAGCTATATTCTAACAGTCATTTAATGTCAAAATAATTACTTTCATCGTTTTTAGTATGATACTAGACTACCTAAATTGCAAATTAAAACTTTGGATGGGTTCCGTGTACTTTCATTCAATTGTCGAAAAATAGACGATTCTTATAATTTCATAGGGTGTTCTAGAACACTTTCGCATGAAAATGGACAGTTCGCATGTCCAATAAATCAAAGAGAAAGTTTCTGTTAAAACTGAAGCTAAAACTGATCTAATGGATATGAAAGCATAATTGTTTTTGAAACTTTAAGAAAAACATATCGTCCGATATAGCTCTATACTTTTTAACAGCGGTATTTTTATCAGTAAAATCATAGTTTTTGTATATTATTTTTTTTAACTTTACTGCGTCAAATGTAAATAGTGAAAACCATTACGTTTTCTACGTTTCAAATTGCCAGGTAACACAAGGTAATGCCGAGCTTAGTTTTTAGTTAGTTGCAATGGCTTCGTTTCGGACCATAGCCAAGACTGCCCAGTCCGCAAATTTCCATACATTGACATCGAAGCCATGTTTAATTTCTTAAATAGAATCGCCAAAGTTGAAAATGGTTTTTTATTCTTGTAATTTAAGTGTTACAGAACAACCTGTTTACATTAAGCGATAAACCTGACGAACAGTGAGTTAAGCTGGCATGTAGTGTTAACAAAATACTAAGTAAATATACATTGAGGTGCATTTAGAAATCTAAATACGCACGTACATATTTTATTAGCAAGTTGAATTAACAGCCATCCAAAATGTTGAGCTTTGAACCTGGCTAAAAATACATGCGTTTCCATGAGATACAGTCGCTAAACCAACAGTTTAATATATTACAGAGCAACTCAGTACTATAACAGAGAGAAATTTTCAAAATCCTGCCCTTTATGCATGCATATATTACAAGGTTCATCTTTTGAATTCTGCAAGCAAATATCGGTTCATAAAAGTAGTGTCTGAATTACTTACTTACTTACTTACTTATTCATATAAATACATTATCCATTTATATTTTAATTTTAGGTCAAAAGGGGCTAGTCCACAATGTGTGACGTTCGATTCCGTTCTACAACCAGCAATGTTAATGGATCGAGCCATGTTTGTGTATCAAGGTGACATATAAATTATTTCTAAACAATTTGAAATAATAAACATGAAATAAGAATTCCCATTGTAACAATATTATATTGCATGTCAAAGTGAGTACGATACGACATACATAGTTCATAAACACGTCATTGTAGGTCCTTGATAAAAATAACATGAGGACATCAGGCTGGGAAGACGGCACTCGACTTAACCAGCCGCGCACATTGACAACATTGACAACATGTCGTTACACAAATACACGTAACATTGCCCATGTAGAAACTGAAGAAAAAAATAAAAAGCACCAGTCCACGCTGTAAAAGTGCTGCATAAAATAGTTTACCAACGATATGCTAAAAACGATGACCCAACGTGACCAAATGAGGCGTTACTGCGACTTGGCCTAGTTCACCAAGTCCCCGCTGTAAAAGTGCGGGATAACCTAGTTTCACAAGATAAGCTAAAAACGGTGACCCAAAGTGACCTAATGAGGCGTTACTCCGACTTGACCTAGTTCACAAAGTCCCGCTGTAAAAGTGCGGGATAACCTAGTTTCACAAGATAAGCTAAAAACGGTGACCCATAGTGACCAAATGAGGCGTTACTGCGACTTGACCTAGTTCACCAAGTCCCCGCTGTAAAAGTGCGGGATAACCTAGTTTCACAAGATAAGCTAAAAACGGTGACCCAAAGTGACCAAATAAGGCGTTACTGCGACTTGACCTAGTTCACCAAGTCCCCGCTGTAAAAGTGCGGGATAACCTAGTTTCACAAGATAAGCTAAAAACGGTGACACAAAGTGACCTAATGAGGCGTTACTGCGACTTGACCTAGTTCACGAAGTCCCCGCTGTAAAAGTGCGGGGTAACCTAGTTTCACAAGATAAGCTAAAAACGGTGACCCAAAGTGACCTAATGAGACGTTACTGCGACTTGACCTAGTTCACCAAGTCCCCGCTGTAAAAGTGCGGGATAACGTAGTTTCACAAGATAAGCTAAAAACGGTGACACAAAGTGACCTAATGAGGCCTTACTGCGACTTGACCTAGTTCACCAAGTCCCCGCTGTAAAAGTGCGGGATAACCTAGTTTCACAAGATAAGCTAAAAAACGATGACACAAAGTGACCTAATGAGGCCTTACTGCGACTTGACCTAGTTCACCAAGTCCCCGCTGTAAAAGTGCGGGATAACTTAGTTTCACAAGGATATGCTAAAACGATGGCATTAGGTAAATCCGAATGAGGCTTCACTGCGACTTGACCTAGATTATCAATTTGTCGAATTGCATTGACATTGTATGTATATATCGCTTGCTTAGAATAAGAAGGTCGTACATCTGTAAGTACAAAATAAATATTATGAGAAAACAAGAACAAAATTAATGTCTGAAATCTACTCTTTACTTGTAGCAAAACAACTTCATTTTGGTCCATAGTATACGTTTCGATTGTCAAACATAGGCGAATAAGAAGCGACTTAAGATGCAAAATTTAAATATGTATCAGTCTCATAAAGTCATAAGTAGTAGCACGGATCTTATAATATTATACTGTCATATTGAAGAGTTCCTGAAGAGCTTCTGGTAGTAGTTACGACCTTCTCATTCTAAGCCAGCGATATAATTATATTGTAGTAAAGACAAACGCATAAACTTAATATGAGTATTTGGATTCTCATCCCCAGGAACAAACACCGTACAAGCTTACATGTCCATCTACATATATTATAAGTGTACGATGTACCGAAGATTACGATCCTAAAAGAAGGAAATGTCCAATTGAGAATACGTTTATAGGCAAGTATACCACGTTTTCAAACATTTTAAGTCTAGGTCCCACTCAGCATTTTTGCTTAGGCGATGGACTCCCCATTTAAATAAATAAGCGTCGAAAGGCATATCGGGAACAGGATTTTTTACCATGTTTCGTATAAAAAAAGATTTTAAAATATTTACAATATACGTGTTATTGTTGAATTCTCAATTATTAATTACCATGTTTCGTATGAATTCTCCAGAAGCCTCTCCTACACAACGAGGACACTTCCCGGTATTTTCCTCTTCCAGCACTTACTGTGTCTTCGTCTGGCAGCACTCAACATACACGACTTGGAATGTTTTGTTAAAGCAGAGATATTGCTGAAACAACATATAATTATAATAATTATCTATAATAAAACTGTGATAAAAAGACCTATGATGGGAACCACAACTGTTTTATTGTATTGAGGTAACTATATTTGTAGGTGTTTATTTATTGCACGATGTGATGGATGACGTACCATTCAGTGATATTGTGGTAGAACTATGTAAGGTTACAGGTATCAAGTTTGGCAACAGAGATTTGGAATGGTTCTTCACGTTCGGTGACAATGGTATTTCTCGCTTACTCTAAATCACTCATATTATCGCTAGCTTAGAATAAGTAGGTCGTAGTTAAGTACAAAATCAATACTTTGAGAAAACTGTCTGAAAACTAATCATTACTTATGAAAAAACCCACATTTTGGACTTCAGTTTGGTCAACATGATAAGTTCAGATTTTAACCAAAATATGCTCGTGTGCTTTCTAATACAGAATTAAAATATTTGCGAGTCTTACAAGGTCGTATGCACCCATTACGACCTTCTCATTTTCATTCAGCGATATCATAATCTGTCTTGTGAAGGCTTTATTATAGCCTAATTTCTTTAAACCTACTGCAGGGTAATGGTTTATAGTCCAATAAACGTTTTATATAATATCTATACTGAATAGTAAAGATATCGCTAATGAGCATGGAAGGCCCACTTTTGATAAATTCGCTGGCTTAGAATGAGAATATCGTAATCGCCACTTACAACCTTATAAGACTTATATATATTTAAAATCTACATCATAAGGCGCTTCTTATGAGCATATTTTCATGAAAATCGGAACAAGTCATGTTGACCAAACTGAAGTTAATAAAGCTTGTTTTATCATAGTAAAGAGAGTAAAGTAAAGGGCGATTGTCAGACTGTTTTCATTATTTTCTTTAAATATTGAATTGTAGTTACGACCCAGCGAATTGATAGCGTAGATGGATTGATCCAAACGATTAAATGCGAAACTATTCAAATATCGTATTAAGATATAGAGGATCTTAAATGGGTGTTCATTCTTTACCATTTTTAACGCTAAATATCTTTGAAAATGATTATAAATGCTGCATAGGCTCATGAGGTTTAGTGGTACTTGCAGGGTGACGCACGGACTTCATAGGTCGGCCAAGTCATGGATTGGCTAACGTCGCATCAAGCTAATTTGCATATTTATGTAATGGGCTAGGAGTGCATTACGATATTTCCGACACGGATTTAATGCATTCCCACATCGCAGGTTATGCGAAAAGCCTAACTTTCAAAGAAAAATATTTATCATTTACATAATATTATTAACTTTTATGTGTTTTGTTCATTACATTGTAATTGATATATTGTTCCTTTTACTCTATCTATCAATGATACAGTTTACTGTGCTTTTGACACATTGTATTTTAATTTTCCTCACAAATCATTATTCAGTGGTTTATATAATAACTATAAAAGTATGTCGTATGTTTGTATGTTTCAGACCTGTGTTAACAGACGAATGCCAGCCAATTTTACACTACATGCGTGAAGGAAATAATTTCCTAAGAAAATCTGAGTTTCCTGTGTTGAATCAGGAGTTGTCTTTATAAACATGGGGCATATGTTAACAGACTACGCACGATCGTTAATTCATTTAATATGTACAATATATCTTATTTATCACATGACTTTGCTTGTATCCAGGTTAGTATAGCCAGTACGTATAAAGTTATACGTACCACGTGTAGTATAAGGTATGGAGTTTTTCCAATAAATCAATGCGTATTTAGCGTATTTAGCGTTTTTAGTGTCATATGATAAAAAGAATCTATCACTCGTTGTCAACTGATATATTAATATTAAACTCGTTCAGGAAATATTATTAAGCTCGCCAAAGGTTCGCTTAATAAAATTTCCAAAACTCGTTTAATATAAATTTATATCAATTGACAACTCTTGATAGATCCTCTATATCTATCCTGTTATTTATGTTTTTACATTATTCACTCAATGGATTTATGCTGACAAATGCATTCATGTAAACGTATTCATTCACTTATTACATTAATTATAATGTTGCTGTATTCAGCATTTACTTACTCATGATTAGGTTCATGTATCCAATAATTAGTGATTACATCATTTCCATACATTCATTCATTAGTGTTGCCATGTATTCATCCATGTATTTATTCATGTGATTCTTTATTTAATAATACATATTAGTTTAATTTATCAGAGTACACATGCAATAATTGTGTTGATTTTCTTGTTTACAAAACATCATAAATATTTTATATGTTTGTGATATCTTATGTCACTTAATCTTAACGTTATTATATACATAATAATTGTATAAACTTAACAATCGAACATGTATTTGTTGTCACCTGCCACGTGCTTCTAGCAGGCACGATAATGTCGTAAGCACGCACATGCCAACGCACCTTCAACTCAGTAATGGACATAATACTATCAACTCATATAGTGTATCTGTATCAATGTTCAATACCGATCTTACCTTATAAGGACAACAAATCAGATCACTTTGTCAGTATCAGGACATGTGATAGGCTATCGTTGTTCTACAATTCGATAAGATCATTATTGAATATCACCCATGGATTATGCAAAAACTGGTTGTATGTATAGCGTTCTGTTCTTGACATGTTCAAGGAACATGGGCCTGTCCTGTCACAACGACATTCTGATCACCTCGGCTTTTAGGGTTTGTATACTACCGGAAACAAACGGAAATAGCCGAGCTTTCTCGATTGCCACAGCGAGGGTGAGATGCAGCGGAAACTGAAAATTCGATGTTGTCAAATAAACATGACGCACGAAACCACGATCAACATTATAGGTAGACATTTAATCTTAGAAAACTCAAACCAAGTTTGGCATCATCACAACTGTTCGACGTTTATCTTGGAATAGATTAGTATAAAAAATATAAACCACTTAAGAACACATTGAACTTTCTACAATAGTTACAAGTACTATAAGTGGTGAAGGACATGAACGCATGTTAATCATACACGACCGACTTAAACTGTTAAAAGTGATGATACCTTTAAGGGGTGCTTTGGGTTTTTAAGATCATTCTAAGTTTTCTCCTAAAATGCTTAGTAAATATCAGCCCATGCATGTTAATCTGTTTGCACTATAACACCCACCAATACTACATGAACAATAACACCACTGACTTCGTTAGCGGATGCCTCAATAAGCTACTTTGGCTGTTCCGGTGTTGAGATGAGTCGTCTTTAAGTAGTCCTACTATAATCGCTATCTTAATCCCGAAGTTTGGACTTCCGCCTTCATAACGTGGACCGTATATAAATTTTAGTGAGTCAATGTGGATACATCTCTGTACAATAAGTTTGTGATGCTCATTAAGTCCACATTGACATAGTTAGGCATACCAATCGTACGGACATCGTTCGTATTTTCATAGAATTTTCGACACTTAGATATTTGATTTTTTATATGTCTGATAGTTTCATGAGATACAATATACGGACAGTGTTCTTATTGTGATAGAAATTTCGACACTTAGATCTAGTAATTATTGATTGTATTTCTGATAGTTTCGTCTGATACTAGTACATACAATATAGGGATATATTTACAACATGATGGTGTATATATTAGCGATGACGATGCCACTCATTCTGCGACTAGGTACGTTCCTGCATGTTTCTACATTTGTATTTTCATATCGCTGGTTTAGCATGAGAACGCATGACTCATACATGTGCAAAAGTTCTTTGCGATAGCAGAACATTAAGAATTGATAAAAAACCTCGAAACTGGATACTTCCTTTTTGGACACCCTTGTATAAAGAATTCAGCATAGCACAATTATAATTGCATGCCCTTCTTATGAGCCTATTGTCATAAAAATAGGAATCTTTCGTGCTGATTAAACTGACGTTCAAATACGTAGTTTGGTTTTCTATAAGAAAAGATCAACTTTCAGATCGTTTTACATATTTTCTTAAAATACGTCTCATTTTAGCCAGGCAATATATTACATGCACTATACGTATTTAACATTATAGTACCATTATATTTCTGCTTTATTTTAGAATCATACCTAAATTGTTCCACTGATTTAACACATTTTATTGCAATATTACAACTTTGTACACATATCGTTCGCAATATACTGTTTGTGTATTAAAGATTATATGAAAAATGTAAATACAAAATATCATAAGAATCAATACAAATACATTCCGCGAAAGACGGTTCCTGATATGTACATGTAAATGTCATGACCAGGTTATTTATACATTATCCAAAAAAGCACTGCTTTAATTTTGTTTTACATAATATGTATTTTTTTTAGAATTATATTAATTTTTATAATAATTCTTATAAAAGTATATTGTCTATAAATAAGGCCCTATAAATATTATTATTATTGTTGTTGTTGTTGTTGTTTATGATGATGATGATGATGATGATGTAGATGTTGTTATTGCTATTACCGATACGTCACTATTGTTGTAGCTACTGCGAGTTGTCCTACACAAAGCTATGCTGAAAATGAATGGCAATTTGAAATCGGCTCCAAGTGTTACCAGTACACCGAAGACCGGGCGGAACAAGTAAGTGGTCATCTAGTAAAATAAATGTTGACTTGAATGGTGACACTCGCGCAATGATTTATTCAAATTGTGCAATATCTACTCGCGTTTAGGTTTATTGCAAATACAAAACAATGTCGTAAAATAACAATTCACTTAATGCATGGTTTACCCCACAGGTAACGGTATCGTCGAAAACGAAAATATTAGAAAGAAAAATATAAATTTTCAACAAAAAAAATAATCTTTTTTTTTGTTTTCAACGATACAGTTACCTGTGGTTTTCCCTATAAACAAGCACTATGCTATTAAAGGATAAAGATACCGAGATACCCTCTTTAATAAGAGTCAATTTATCTTATATTAACTTTATATCTGCAGGTGAGTTTTGACGTTGCTTCATCAGATTGCAAGAACAGGGGAGGTAACTTGGTAACTATCAAAGACAATACAACACAGATAAAGTTGGTAACAAAACTGAGGGAAGTATCATCAAGCCATACCGTATTACTAGGATTGAGAAATTATGCAAATGGTGGTTGGAAATGGGTCACGGGTAAGTGTGTCTATTTATAGTTTTAATTTTTTAGTTTTGAGTTTATTTGTTGGTTAAGTTTGAATTGAATTGACACATGATATAAACATGATTGTTTCTAAAGTACTTACACGCACTAATGTTAAGTTTCATAGGATTCAAAAAATATTCTAATCAATAGTGCAAATTTTATAGTATGATCCACAAAGTCTAGTACAGGTTTCCATCTCAATGACTCGAGTCAATGTAGCAAGCATGGCTTGAGAGAAGTTAGATGTCCTTGCTCAGGAAAAGTTAACACTGGTAACCTAGAAGCACCAGCACTTCAATGTCACCAGATGGATGCATTGCGACTCGTCGAAAATCAAGATCCGACCCTGCTTAGTCAAGTTATAACATGACGACTATTCCATAATTTTATTGTTAATAATTATTATTGCATACTTTTTTATGCAATAATGAATAAGTAAACACATTGTTTCCCATGTCCTATGTGCCTCCGGTACAACAAGGACTATAACTATAACGCGGTATTGGGACCTGTGTCACCTAAAGTAAACAGGTTAATCAGGTATAACAACATAAGGATATTGGAAAAGGGATTATCTTTTCAATGTGTACTGTAATTTTAATTTACTTTGCGAATAAAAGATAGCAGGTAAAATAAACTTCTACTCTCCCTAAATTGATGTAATGGTCTATAGTGATTTCTGTTTATATTGACATTGCAGAATATCGCGTTAGAGTTATAGTTAACACATTTTTATAAATATAATCATATTAAACATGATGGGTTATTCACTATAGGAGAAGGACTGACATACAGTAACTGGGAGACCCAGATGAAGTGTACTTATGATTGTAATTGTGCAAAACTGAAACTAGAAATGGGAGGAAAGTGGGAAAAGACGAGTTGTACCGTACCTGACTGGTATACGGTATATATCTGTGAATATGAAGCCGGTACGTGTATCGCTTTTATTACAAATTTATTGATAATAAGTTCAACTGTGGACACATTTTTGACATTGCGTGGTTGCAGTTTTTTATGGTTGAAAACGTTCGATTAATAAACACGCTGTGTGTATACAATTTCGTGTATGCATTGTCAAAGGATAAAATGGACACTTTTCGGGGTGTTTTCAGCTGTTCAGACGCTCAACCAGCCTTTGATATTTTAACTTCCCTGGTAATTGGACTACCTAATGAATCCTACATTCGGGTCTCTTCACTGTGTGTGTGGCAGTTAGCAGCGCCCAGGAATAGACACTGCCCTCACATGCATAATGTACTTGTATATATTAAGTACATCTCAAATGGACCCTTGATATGTTGATATAGCCGAATGACTTTGAATACTTGATCTACATATATATGAAACTCATGAAACTAATTGATAGGCTGGTAGCTTCTTCTGTTGTCATAGTGTAATATTTTGATAATTACTACGTTAATATTTCCTTTTTTGATACTTACTCCAATAACTTCCACTACAACATATTAAATACATTGGATTCTCTTACAGGAAATGGAAGCCTACCATTACAAGCACTTCCGGGTTTTGGTAAGTACCCTTTGTCAGATCATTTGTGTATTATTGTTTGGCCACCTTAAACCAAGATATATGATTCATATAACTTATAATGATAATACATGTACTTCAATGTACATTACGTTCATATTTACTCGAGAAAACGATTTTAAGCAAATATGAAAACAGTCGGCTAGAAAACTCATGTTAAACAAAGGAACATGAATCAAAAGTGCATGCATCTAAATTCTAAAGACATATTTTGAATTTTTCACCTGCCCTAAAATAATATAGAAACAGTCAGTCAGTCAATGGAATCACGCTTTTAAAATATTTTTATTGAAATGCGAAGGCGGCTAAGCTAATCAAATGATGGTTTTAAACGAACTAGAAGGCATTCGGGCGATGCACTTATGTCCACAGGTGGCAGTATCAGTGTTTGATCCGCAAACGATAAAAACAAAATTAAAAAAATCCGTCACTGAGCTAATATACTATCAAGGTATAAAGCGTTCTATATCTATATATGGCAAAGATTGTGGAACATCGCATCTCGTTGTTTCAGCATAAAATTCGGGCGCTGATGAAAAATCGCTTCACAAGTCATTCGAATAAACTATAAGATATTAATTATTACCGAAAATCTCGCGCTGTATACCCGCTCCGCTCACAGTATCGTAATTATTGGTAGGTACCAAATCCATTTTTAGATGCGATGTTCCACAATCTTTGAACATGGACATATAGTATGCTGTATACCTTGATAGTGTATTAGCTCAGTGACGGTTTTTTTTCTCAAACAATGATACTGCCACCTAAGCTTATGCTATGCCACTGTATGTAAACAACCCTACTAATGAACGAATTCTGTGTCGAAAAAAGCGAGTTTGAGCGCGTATTGATTATATTTTATACCGTTATGACAATTTGTGGTCGATTATAAGTCATCACCAATTTCACTTCAGTAATTTACTATTCTTGTATAAATGTGTGTTTCTGTTTCAGTGATATTGATGATGTCATTGACTGTAGTTATATCAACATGGTTACCATGAAGTCATATGAAGGTGAAATTGAAATTGACTACATTTATTCACACTTGTAGATTTATACATTTGTACATTCATCTTAGATATAATAATGTACTGTAACTTTATCTTAAAATTTTATTTACTTGATTTAGTCAACTAGTACATGGAATAACATAAAATTTCCAAATACTTACTTGCTTAATAAAATATCCAGAACTCGTTAATATAAACTAATTGATAAACAGAAGTCTGTGCAAGGTTGTTTCCCCTTAACTTACGTAAATATATAAACAATTGTTTCATTTCAGATCTGGTAAATGGACAATTTGCAGATCAGAGTTCCTGTATGTACTGGCTTCTCTGAACATTAAAATATCTAGTGAATATCCATATACATGTATAGCGTTTCTTTAACATCGGAGTTTCTTACACTATTTGTGCATATACCCAGTTTACTGTCTACATGTACTTATTCACAAACATTGCAAGACTGAAACTCAGACTTAGCCTTAAACTTTGCAGCATTTATAATCACTGCCATTTAGTTCTATGCAATTAGATTAAACCATGTGAGATCTGATAATTTGTTGTTACCCATTGACCCTTCTCACCCACTTTATCAACATGAGAGCGAATAGAAAATTTGGCAATAACAAGTCTATGTAAGAGTCTTAGACTTACAACGATGGTGAATAAGGCCCCAGTTTTGACAAGTATAAGGTTCAAGAAACACAGTATTATTGCAGAACTCTTATTTGTCTTTTCCATGACGCTGAACAATTACCATACAATGTAATAAACTATTATTTTCATAATTGTGTTGGTTAAACTTGTTGGGACGAGATGCATTTGTTCAATTATAACTTTAGAAATGAGTGTAAAACATGCCCGACAGAACACACCCCATCAAAGGGAGGTAATTCGGAGTTTGTCGAATGCATTGCACTTGCTGGATTTCTCTTCCAATTCAAGAACATCTATCGACACGAACAAATTGTTTTTCTGCAACATACAGTACTTATTTCCACAAGCAACTGCCAAGTTATCAACGTATTGAGGGGGGGGGGGGGTATGTTGTCTAAAACAGAGGCAGTCGCTATGTTATAGCCCCTTTAGACCACAATATTATAACACACCTCTTACTGACCCAAACTCGTCGATCACTCATATAAATTTCTATTGTTTTATACATATCACGACACATAGCAATATTCTTAAGAAAAAGTGCTTAACAGAGTATCAGCTTTGGTAAGTACACAGTAAGGGTTGATATGAGGTGTTTTGTACAGTTTTGACTTCTAGAGTGGGGGATAATATGACGGACGCATGTGGTCAAAAATAACGCTGTCCTTTAAAGCGTGACACGTTTGGTTTAATAATATAATAGAAAACAAAATAACGCTGAACTGAAACTTAATTAATAACACTGATATAACTAATAGAAAACAAGGTAAACTGAACTGGCACTTGATAAAACATTTAAAATACACGATTAACCAACTATGTGCTACTGGGTTAAGTAGAGCCCCGCCTACTGGGTTAAGTAGAGCTCCGTCAATTGTCTTCAATAGATCCCTACTACTAGGTTTAGTAGGGCCCCGTCTGCTGGGTAAAGTTGAACATGTTGATGCAGTTACCCTCGACTTCTCAAAAGCATTTGACAAGGTGCCAAACAACCGTCTTCTACAAAAGCTTGAACACTACGGAGTCCGAGGCACTACTCTATCTTGGGTTAGAGATTTCCTCTCCTCCCGCACCCAGCAGGTCGTCCTAGACGGTTCGAGATCATGAACTGCGCCCGTTACATCTGGGGTACCCCAGGGTAGCGTCTTGGGCCCGTTGCTCTTCCTTGCATACATTAACGATCTACCAGGCAAGGTCACCTCCAAGGCAAGACTATTCGCCGATGACAGCCTCCTATACCGAACTGTGAAAACCCAAGCAGATTCAGAAGAACTTCAGAAAGACCAAGACAGTCTACTGGGTTAAGTAGAGCCCCCGCCTCCTGGGTCCAGTAGGTCGTACTTTTATATTTTATGTACATTATACACTGTGTAACCATGTATTAGTCGTGATTGTACAGCACTTTTGAACGTGTGTATACATGAAAAAAGGGCTATATAAATATGGTATAGTAATACTAAATAATAAAACCGAAGAACACGGTTTAATATTTTATTGCGGTAATCTATTTCCCAATCACAAAGATATGCAAGAAATTAATTAAGCAACAATTTATCCGGCAACGATAAAGACGCTGACCTTATTTCACTGGCTTAGAATGAGAAGGTTGTAAGTACAAAATCGATATGTTGAGAAAACAAGAAAAAACTGTCTGAAATTTAGTCCTTACTTATGGTAAAACTAGCTTTTACAGCTTCGGTTTCGTCAACATGACAATTTGCGATTTTCATACAAATAGGCTCATTAGAAGCGCATCGTACTTGAGATTTCAAATATGTATAAGTCTTATAAGGTCTTAAGTAGTAGTTACGACCTTCTCATTCTAAGCCATCGATTTGTATTGTATATGAGGTCAATGTACAGACAGTTAACTTAAAGGTAAAACATGGACAAAACATATCACACATAAGGGGTCACAATTAGACAAGAGTTGTTGCTAAGTCACCCTATTTATCGATATTTAGACTCTTCGTGGTATTTTTTGGAGAGACACAAACGACCAAGTAGAGTGCAAATATCGATATAAGAGGGGTTAAGATATCGATATAAGAGCGGTTAAGATATATATAAAAGATGGGTTAAGATATCGATATAAGAGGGGATAAGATGTCGATATAAGAGGGGTTAAGATGTCGATATAAGAGGGGTTAAGATATCGATATTAGAGCGGTTAAGATATATATAGTAGAGGGGTTAAGATATCGATATAAGAGGGGTTAAGATATCGATATAAGAGGGGTTAAGATATGGTATTGTAATTCAAGGCATTCAAGTAAGTGTACGTGTATTTCCTAGGCTTTTGTATTTTTGTTCGCCTGAAGATCCTCGGTGAATTCCTTCCTGAATTTAGTTTTATCCCCGAATATGTAGTGGTTGGCCATGTTTGGTGAATATCGGCTAGCAGGAGGGGTTCTTCCGTATTTCTCCGCCACAATACGCATCATATTGGAGGAGTTACCACAGCACAACCCAATGTACTGGATACCAAGCTCCTTAGCTTTAGTTGCGAATTCTTCTATTTGTTGTCGACTGCACTGTCTCGAACAAAGATCTAGTGGAAATGCCTTCGCGTCTGAAATCAAAATTTTCTATTTTATAACATCACTTGATTGGTATGACAGAAGTTAACTGTATGACTTATTCAATATAATTTGTCGCTATAACTACATGTATGTGATTGCTCCGTCGTTTTTGTCCGTGCGTATGACGTAAGGTGTTCAGAACGCCAGTATTAACTCAAAGGAAACACCTTATGGCCATAGACCTTAACCAGTGTACACATGCTCGTTCAAACAGTGTATTGAAATTACATATCCATATTATGGTTAGTTCGTTCAGGAGTTCCAAGACTAGCCGCTGATTCAATACTTCGGTTGTCCAGCGTAATCTAAAAATAGTTTGTTTCGTCTTTTTGTGGTGACTCCCTCATTCATCCAATCAGAATGCTCGTTACGACAGACGCTTGTAATGTAAAAAACAAATACGACTAACAACTGCTGTATGAAGATAAAGCATACGTGGATATTTAGAAAAATATTGTGTCATCATTGTGTGTTTGAATGCTTTCTAACAGAACACTTACCAGTGCGAGGGATCGTCAGTTGGAAGAAATTGGGCTGTTCCGGTGTTGTGTCGTAAACCACAGGAAGTGCTGCTATTGGACCCTACAATTACAACATACTTAGTGTGTTTCATATCTAAAGTAAAGTATTTGATCTATTAAACATATCACTAAAATGATGGGACTGATGATAAGAACTTGTTTGCGGTTGTCGCAAAATAGAAACACAAATGTAAGATATACATATTACATGTCAGCGTGCATGTTAAGTTATTATTTGCCCTTAAATTGTGTATTGTTTTTCTAAAATATGCATTTTCAAGAACCAATGACTTCTGAGCATACCTTATAATGCAAATGTAGTTCTGCCTCCAGGAACTACAGTACGTATATAATGCCCTAACGTACCTTGCATACGTGTTTGACTTTTTCCATCAGTGGCATTATTGTAGCGGGACCACGCCCACAATTGTAACCCACCACGGCAGCACCCGCCTCCTCTAACATTTGACACGCCTCTACTGTACCTACACCATCCAACAACACATCCCCACCAGGTGCTGACAACGTTATCACCGCTGGTAAACCTTGCAATAGATTCAACATATAAATGAATATGTAGTTTAGTATGGATTATCTTTCCTAGATCACTAAGTTAAGTTAACTAAAAAAACTATAGTTCGACAGGGAACCAGACTATTTGTAGTTGTACATCTTCAACATATTTGAGACATCCGGCAAAATATATGTATTGATCTATTGATAAAATAGAAAGTCAGACTTTCTGTCAATGCTTCCACCAGATTGGGACACATTTATACCGTATATACATGGTATTGTGTCTGCTCCTCTGGCTCACGTTTCTATCTGGAAATGTGTCATTAAATAACTAATCCATAAAAAGGAATAATCACAATTCTATACCTTGGCCATATTGCTGTATACAGCGCAGTGCCAACATTGCCTCAGCCAGACAACTGTATGTTTCTCCAACAATATAGTCGGCACCCATCTCTACAGCAAGTAATATCTGTTCCTGAAATAGGACTATATATATTTTATAACGTCATGACCCTTCCTGCAATATTGTAATAATCCGCGGCTACCCGTCTACCCTGTTCAGATTTGTGTTGGTAAGAAACCTCGAGCATTTTTTTGATACTCATTGCTTAGGAATTTATGCAAGCAAGGTTAATTAAGGTAATAAATATAGACAAGCTATCAACTCTTAAATTATGCTCATTGAGAAGGTTGGGGAGCAAGTGAATATTTCCGTACAGTAAACTGTCATGTCTTACCTTGAATATATCCTCAGTGGGTTTATATGTACTTTCGTCACTATGTACATATACAGCAGAGTTACAAATATTTCCCGCCATCAAACATCCGTGTTCGTCTGCTACGTCACGCGCCATCTTTAAAGCTGTTCTATTCATGGCTTCCAAATCGTTCTCTCTGCCAACAACTCGTAGTTTTTCTCGGTGAGCATAGTACTGAAAAAAGACGTCTGTTGCCTAAGCAAAGTGCTACATAGCGCTTTCCAGGGAAGGTAACACATGGCTTCTATATTTAATTAAATGGGAGGTAACTGAATGTAGGCGCTCGGTAGCGATTTGCTTAGGCAACGGACACGAGATGCATGCATATTAATAAACACTTATCACTACACAAACGTACCATTTTCAGACTTAGCATACCACATATATAATTATGACTTACAAAATTTATGTATCATAAGTATGCATATAATATGATGGGTCTGTATAAATATAAGGTTTTTTTTAATTAAGAATGCAGTTGTAAACATTCGCTTAGTATTGTCAATGATATAGTTGAGCAGTTCTTTAATGTTGGTATAGCTTGGCTGTTTTGACCTGAGCCTGACCTTTATGCAAGAATATATCACAAGGTTCTTGCTTTGAATGTATCAATTTCCGCAAGCCAATCGTGCAATATCAGCATTTAAGATGTGTGTTTGTATTGCATCTCAAACGCCATCGTGATACTACCCGATTATGAAAACATACAATCGGTGTTTTAAACGTAGACTATATATCGCCTGTTAAATTATGGTAATCAATAGGTCAGGCTCATTTCAATGTGGTCAAGCTATAAACTGTGCAAAAAGGCCGTGTCTTAGTTCATCAGTTTGTTTACTTGAACAAGTATAGATAAACCATGTTTTTTGAGCCGTGACTAATTCATAACATAACATAACATAACATAAGTTTATTTGGCATAATACATAATATATACATACATAGCCAGAACAGTACAATAATAGCAATAGCAATAGTGAGAAGAATGCAGTTCACAAAGTTTTCACAGTTTGAAGATTCAAAAACTTGATTGAATATACAAATAATATCAATTAATTTCTATTTAGAGTTGCGTAGTAAATGTATTTAGAAATTTGTAAAATGGTACGAGTTGAGGTTGTGGACATGAGACATGTGAATTTTTGTGTGGTAGGCCAGCTTAAATAATACGGTTTGAAATATATCGTTCTAAGATTCCTATGTTTTGGACAAACTAATAAAAAATGATATTCACTTTCAACAACATTCATGTTACATTGTAAACATATTCTATTGTTACGTTCTATATTAAAATATCTTCCAGTTTCTATAGCTAGATCGTGGCAAGATAATCTAAATCTTGTAAGAGCAATTCTGTACTTCTTTTGTTTTATGTAAGATAGGTATTTTTCAATATCAAAAGTATGTTTATAGAGACTATACGATATTAGTTTGCTAGAATTATTGATACTTGTATACCATGTTTGTTTATAAATGTCCAATATCCGTTGTTTAATACATCCGTAATTAATTTCAATTATATATTGATTGTTCCAAATATCAAGCATACCTATATTACTGAGTAATTTTTTAATCTGGAAAGCCCAGTTCATTTCGTTGTAAGTGTAGCCGTTGTCTGCGTCATTTGCTAAGACTTCGTATATTTTAATTAGCAGAGGGTTATTTGATTTAAGAATTTTTATCCAATATTTAATTATGATCAATTGCCTATATATTTTTAACGGAATTCGACCCAGTTCTCCATATAGCCCATCTAGGTTTGTAGATTTCTTAACCGAAAGGATTTTTCTAAGAAATTTACAATGTACTAGTTCTATATCTTTACTATCATGATGTCCCCAAACAGCAGCGTTATAATTAAAAATTGAGCCAACCATGCTATCAAACAGACTACATTTGTCATTGGGTAGAAGTTCCAGTTGGTTACATACTATGAAAAGGTTATGTAGCGCAAATGCTGAATGTTGGGCTAGTCTTTTTTGCGTTCTGTTCCATGAGCCATTTTTAAAGAAATATATTCCAAGATATTTGAATTCATGCAGGGAGGTTTATTTGCCCTCAAAGGGACGTGTAGGTATAGGGTATGCATTAAGACTTAAGGTGATTCACATGTGTTGGATTTTTCTGTACAAGCTATATAAACCTGTTATAATTATAAAAAAAAACGTTTACAACAATCATTCTGGAAATCCCAACAGTTTTGCTCGGCTAGTTTTTAAGGTATTCTTGGATTTTGGGGACAACCCCTAAAACGGAAAATTGGAATTACCAAAACAGTTTGGATTCAATCCTCATAAAATTTGGTATACATAAAATTTCTTATATAAGGAATCAAACAGTAAATTTCATGTTATACTGTGCAAGTTATATGATTTTTTAAAATAATATTGTAAACTTTCGTTTTTGAGTTTAACATGAAAAATCGTTGAACAACATACTGATTTGATGCATGCAAGAAGTAGGGTGACAAATATTGAAGTTGCATGCAAAACTTCATGACAATTGCTTGGCTAGTTTATTTTAATTGCACTTTAAGTGATTTCAGAAACGCTGAAAACAGGGGAGGTTACAACCTTAATCAAAGTTTTGCATCCGTTGTATTCATATTTCGCGATTATTCTATTTTCAAAAACTAGTGCACAATTCAACGTGCTTACAGTTTTAATTCGGGTACTTCTGCGTGTATTAGTTTATACTATTCAGGAATAAATGCAAAAGAACCGGGATACTGTTTAAAACTATTGAATAATTTTGATACGGGCGCATAGAACTACGTTGTAACCAATTCGATAGATAAGGTCTTTTATATCCTTTTGAATAAATCATCTGTAGGGATTGAGCTGTGATTCTGTATTTTCATTGAAAGTATATAATCGTAATAACTATTCCGTACAATCACGATTTTAAGACAAGGGAAGATGCTGAAAAATCAATTTTAAGCATTTTGTATTATTTGATCTCGGTTGTAAGACGCTCACAATACATCTAAGTTACTGTGATTGTTAAACTTCCACCAAACTCAAAAGCGGCGAAACACCTTAAGCATTATTATTATTATGTAATCAATGAGAGTAACCAATCCATGGCTATGGAACGCCTTAACTGTCTTATATTAGCAAACAGTTCGATAGTATGTCAATATCGCAGAACATAAATGCATTCGACCCCTATATAATCGCAAAATTTCTATGTATAAATATAAAAGATGAATATATAATGACAAAACATTAATAGTGTATGTTAATAAATGGGTGATTTGATATTAGCACTGCTATTTGTTCGAGTGCAGTCGTATTGGCCCGAGGCCGTAGGCTGAGGGACAATACGCCTGTCACGAAGAAAAATAACAGGGTTAATATCAAATAACCCATTTATTGACAATTTTATTAAATAAGTATCAATTATTTTAAAATTTTCTTCGCATGTAACGTTAGCACATCAAACTAGACCGCGAAAAAAGTTTGCATTCAAATAAGTCCAAATTGTAGCAAATGATCTAACTAAGAAAATGAATACCCATATGGCATGTTTCCGTACAGTAATAAAAAGTTATATACATTTTAGAGAGTAAAAATCGATTCTCCATAATTTCAGCTGAAAATCTATATCACTTTTTGGCCCTGTCTATTAACCAATCAGATTTTATAACACATTTCGGCCCGCGTCGATAACTGATATAGATGTTTTGCCCTGATATAGTGGAAGCATGTCTTATATTAGACTATGTCAATGATGCGTTAAAGGGCTAATAATTGAGAGTTGTTTAATAAATAAAGATATAACTTATTTATTTATATATAGAGACTTTGCCATTATATAGTAGTTGCATGCATTTATGTTCAGCGATATTGACATTATATCGAACTGTTTGCTAATATAAGACAGTTAAGGCGTTCCATACATGACCCAAAGGATAATGCGTTTAACCAGATATATTCACATACCATGACTGACAAATGTGATGTTCTGTCACGGCTCAAAAACATGGTTTATCTATACAATTGTTTGTTCTATGCAAAAGACTGTACATGTGAACGTCATTAGAACAATATCGTGAACGGAATGTTTATTTTAACCGGTATCTTATAATGTCACCCCTTGCTGCACTTTCTTCTAGTCGTGTCTTTATCGCCATGAAAGTGTTAACAATATACAAAAACAAGGTGTATAATCAGTTCAAATCGTGCTACAGCATAATACAAAACAAACTTTTGAGTGTGCCTTATCAAACATACACATAATCCAAATACATGTTCTTACAAACTACTGTTTAAATTTTATTATTGTCCAGAGCAGATTTATATAAATTGTTTGGCAATAAACCGTAGCTAAGAATGTACATAATAAAAGTCTTCCAAAGAAAATAAATCACCTAGAACATAAATACCAGTGGAACATTATTTGTATTAGTATATGCCAAATTCGCTGACTTAGAACCAGAAGGTCGTAACTACCAAATCAATATATTGAGAAAACAAGAGAAAACTGTCTGTAATTTACTCTTTACCTATGGGAAATCACGGTCGTAAGTAGGAGTTACGACCTTCTGGTTCTAAGCCATCGAATTGTCGTCTGTTTAAATAAATGTCACTGATTATTTAGCACATCATCTTATTCTAAACCAATTTGGCTACCCACCCTTCAAAGGCGTTAAGTATGATTTGACTATCCAACCAACTGAATCTTATTACGTATATGTATACACGTATTCTACAGCAAACACGTTAAAACTTACAAATTACTCAACCCGGATACAACTGTGAACGAACTTACCGTAAAAGCGAGAACCACGTCACTTCCGGCATGCACAAATTCTTCATAAAGTTGTCGTACCAGTTGTGGATGTTCTAACACGACTTCCGGTACAAATGAGCCAGCTTGCAGGTAACCGCGTCTCTCAAACTCAAATATATAACCCTCAGCAACTACCAACGATCCGCCATTTTGTAACCTTTCTAGGAACGCTGGGTAGAAAAAATAACAAACGCTACATATCGCTAGCTAAGAACGGGAAGGTCGTAAGAACAAATGCAGTATTCTAAGAATACAACAACAACTGTCCGAAAATTAACCTTTGCTTATGGTAAAACAAGCTGAAAATACAGTATGCTCATATGAAGCGCCTTGCGATGCTGATTTTAAATGTCGTCAGTTGTTACGACCTGCTCATTTTAAGCCAGCGATATATCTAATACGTTATTTTAATTATGTTCGTACATAGTATTACATTAATTTTGTATTTTACACTCATGGATATGCTCCTACATTAAAAATTTCCGTACATAAAAATGCACACAGGTGTTCAGACACATACTATTAACATGCCCATGTATGAACTTATGATTTAAACATTTAACAATAGTGAAATATTATTTCACATCGAAAAAAAATGATATGCGGATGATATTTAAATGATACTACAAATGAAAAAAAATGTGTATGTAGAAGTAATTTAAATATACTTACAATTCTTTCCCATCTTGCTTATGATATTGTCAGTGTCGATGTTTGGATATAAATACGAACTAGTATTATCTCTATGTCAGGTCAGATTACCATATGTTGTGTCATATACAGGGTGTGCAAAAAGAAAGTATACACTTTCGGGGTATTATTATCAATTCATAATGTTCTGCTATCGCAATGAAATTTAGTACATGGTTAGACAAAAGATGTTAGTTTTTTCTGGTACCAGTTTGAAAATTATAACTTGAATATTTTTTTACAAAATGTCAATTTTCAAAAAATACCATACTTTTACCGTGACGTCATTTTGACGTAATTTACGACGTTTTCACAATTTCTGTCTGTCTCATGTTTCCCGTTTGTACACATTCTTTAAAAGTGTTGATTACACGTACACATATTTCTACAAACTCGTCTTCTTAAATTAAATTTTGATGTTGATCGGAAGAAAATTTGTGAGTGTTAGCATTTGATTGTACATACAAGCGATTTCAGATAGCCCAAAAGAAAAAAAGCTACATGGATTAAGACCCGGGCTGTTTCACACTGCAGTGGAATTTGCAAGAAATTATTTTGACACCAAATGTTTCTTGTAATTCACCCAACACCATGCATTGCCATGCGTGACTCTGGCTCCACTCGCATGAACCATACAACATTCAAAACTAAGAACTCGCTGCGCAGTTCAGAAATAACTTGCTTCACAAAGGCAAGTAACAGAATGTGTTTACTTCTTTCTATTTGACTGTCTGAATCGCAAGTGAATAGCCTATCAAAAGCTTACACATCTTATATATAACATCAGTTTAGACATTTGTGAAATGCAATGAACATTTTCCAAGAATTCGTGCAAGATGCGAAATACCAGAAATACAGAAATTGTGAAAACGTCGTAAATAACGTCAAAATAACGCCACGGACAGAATACGGTAATTTAAGAAAATTTGCATCTTTAAAAATATATCCAAGTTATAAGTTTAAGCTGATGGTAGATAACAATTTCATCTTTTGACTAACCATATGCTAAATTTCTTTGCGATAGCAAAACGTTAAGATGTTATTAAATGCACTGAAACTGTGTAGTTTCTTTTTGGACACCATGTACTCCTACCTGGTGGTCACGTGCTGCAGTGTTTATTAAAGTCACATTATTATTCCCACAACTTTTTTCCGATCATCTATTACATACAATGAATAATCGAACCATTAGGCTGTTAACCAATACTCGACTATAAAATGCTAACTTTATTTGTCGAAACCGTAGGCTAAATATCGTACCTTGCAAATTGTATGGTGAATAAAATACTCACTTTGCAAGATTTGCTCCCCTTAGACTTTTAACCATGCATTACTTATTTTAACAAATTGTCATTCTGACAACAAACCATCTGGATGTTTTATTACATTTTCTTCGATCTTCTGTTGTTTTCACATTTGGGAATCAACTAAATTACTCACATTGCATGATTCTGCAGGGAGGTTACCGGGTTATAGCTTATTAATATTGCAATTTAAAGAGGCTTCCATCTAACTAGCATATTTTTCTCTTCTATCACATTACATAAGCATGATCAATTATCATAATTTGTCAGAAGAAATTGCGCGTAAATTTGTCTCTATAATTACGAAAATATTATCAAATCACCAATAATAAGTTATCGCTTCCAGTAATTTATCATTACGTGGTCAAAGGGAAATTACTCGTGACTATTTTGGCTCGTTACGGAAATATATTGTCTTTTTTTCTCGGTAATTGGTGGGAGCTTTTTGTTTTTAAGCAATAATGATTCTTTAATTCATTCAAACGATCAAAGTTATAGGGAACGACTCTTTAAGACTTAATGTGACTTTAACACGGTGTATACCCGTATCGACAACCTCTCTGTGCCAAGCGCTGTATCGGCACGCTTTCTGTGCAAAAAAGTGGTTTTCGAGGACACCAGTCGACAAGAGAGGTACGTAAATCATTGGTTCTGCAAAAAATACTGATTTGTGCTTAAAAAAAGATAACACCTGGAACAACCCAATGATTAACCACTGTTCCATTTGTTTTATCAGTCGCCACAGACTAAGATGGAAGGTTGACCGAGGTACTTGTTCGAACGAACACGGAGTCTTGATTTGGACACTTAAATTAAAAGTTCAAACTAAAATGGCATGTTGACAGGGGTATTTGTTAAAATGAACACGGAGTCAAATTTATGACACTAAAATGCGATTTTTCTTTCGTCCATAGAGGAAACATCTCGTACCCCAGATGGAAATTCCTTGAACCAATATGGCCTCTAAATGGTTTAAATATTGCAACTTTCATCATAGTACGCAAACTAAAGGCTACTTTCGGTTTAGTTGTGGCACCGACACCCTTTCTGTTCTGGCACCGTCATCCTCTCTGTGCTATGGTTATTGTGAGTTAATATGCCAGTCAGCTGCAACACACGGAGAGGGTGCCGGTGCCACAACGAAACCGCAAGTAGACTGTGTTTAGGTAATTTGATTAAAGTAAACATATTATACGCATTTTGGTTCAATGACTTTCCATCTGAGGTGCGAGATATTTGAACGAAAAATGTCATAAATTTGACTCTGTGTTCATTTGAACAAGTACCCCGTCAACATTTCATCTTAGTTCGAACTTATGACAAATAATATAACAAATTGAACAACATGAAGACAGTGGTTATTCATTGGGTTGTTCCGTGGGCCATCTGCATTTTTGACCAAATAAACCATTTTCTTCCCTCTCCTTCCTCAAAATTAATTGTTTTGCACAGAGACAGTGCCGGTGCCAGCACAGAGAGGGTACCGGATAGTGTTTTGTATAAAGAGGGTGATGTTAAGGATATACACCATAAACAATAAAATGCAAAAATATGTAATGCAAAAGATATTATTTATTTGCAACGAAGTAATACACAGATACTTCAGTACAGAGCTGTATGTTGTTCTTGTTTTATTTATTTGTTGATAGTAGCTCCTCCTTCTGGACCAGCATCACGAAATCCTGCAAGTACACAAATGTGTATACATATATTCAACATGATAAATATCGTACGTATCCTAACATGCAATACCCTACCAGGTAGGCATCGCAGCATTCAACAGAAACAGAAAAGCACGAAAGACACAAAACACACGGATCACAAGCACAAAAAGGTATGAACCTAACCAGCCGAGCACAGAAATCAGAAACACCGCAACACAACTACACTGAGCAATGCCCACACAAAAGCCAAAGAAACAATTCAGAATTACCCAATTTCTCATAAAAATCGAGACCATGCTGCGCGGCGACCAAACCGCACAAACCCAAGCCAAAACGGCTACCAAATGAGGTTTTACCAGTCATCAAACATAACAGAAGTGTAACCTTTGGTATTTCATTAAAACCATGTATTTTGTACATATAAAACGATATGAGACAATCGGTCAGGGAAGTCAGCTGATTGCTGAACAGATAAACAACATCACATGACACAAATACACGGAACAATGTCCACGCATAACCGAACCTAACACATTTCAATTTCATTTTAACTGTGTTTTTTTTTAAATTTGACATTGTTATTTATTTCAGTAGTGTACAATTTTTAAGTCCCTTGTAAGACAAATGCTAATGTAAACAACTAAATCCTGTTCTTTTTTATGTGAAATTTCTAATAAAATGTTCGAGCGTTGACAGATCACAGCAAGAGTAAAATCATGCAACAAACAAATAGTTTTCAAGGACAAACTTGATATGGTGATAACTTGCAAAAAGATATGAACAGGGAGGCGGCACTCAACTAAACAAGCCGTGTACAGAAAACAGTAACATAACTCATTTACACATACAACCTAACGAACGAAGTAAAAGCCTAAGTACCCGCTGTAAAAGAACAGGGTGACCTATTTCCCAAAGAAATACAAAAAACAAGTGACTGAATAAAGCGCACCTAAGACCCAACCTAGTTCCCCAAAGCTTCGTGTTAACAAGAAATTAAACAGCATAGGTAAACAGTAGATATTGATCGAATAAGAAATCCAACCTTTTCTATTTGATCGTTTCACGTAGTTTTAATTCAAAGCTATCATCAGACGTCAGGAGAGCATCCGATCAAACAATAGACTCTCATACTCTCGTAGCGATGGAGATCGATATAACGAGAGTGATTAATGCGAATGCGAATAATTAGGAAAACTTGTTTCACAATCGACCTTAATTAAATTAGTATAAACTAAATACACTAAAACTATATACTAACTGTAGACCGATTATAGGAGATAACAAAGTCAGGAAAGAGATAAATATAGAAAAATGCCAGTAGGTCATTTGAACTTCACTGTTATAATTGTCATTGACTTTATTTACGTCTGATACATGTAATTACACTCATTACACTCAGTCTGTAAGACAGGAAAACTGGTAAAGGAAGCACTCAACCCAACCAGCCTAGCACAGAAATCAGAAACACCACAACACAGATACACAGACCAATGCTCCATTTTTGACATCAAATAAAGTGTACTTTGCTAAATGATTTGACTAACTTATTATGTATTTCGTATCACAGACATATTGCAATTAAATGGAAAGTGAAAATTTAGTCGAAAATGAAACACCCTAATTCTGCGCGCTTGAATTGACGTTTCGCCTGCCATTTGTGCTGGTGTGATCATTTAAGCGTGACGGGCATCAACGAAAATGGGTTAAACATGAACGCTATTGGTACACAAATCGACAGTGTTAGTAAAAAGTTCTTTCGAGTGATCAATTTAAAAATATTTAATTTCTAATTCGTTTGCGAAACTTTTGACGCTCAGTATAGTTTCATAAACCTTGACAGGTCTTGTTGACCAAATTGAAGTTGGTAAAAGTTTGTTTTCATAAGTAAAGCAAAGTTGTATCTCGTTTTCCCAAAATAACGTTTTTGCACTTATGACCTTCTCATTCTATGTCAGCGACATATTACAAAAATGTACATTGTTATTTCAGAGAGAACAAAACAAGACAAATTTAGCCGTATGTTTTTGTTTTACGGACGGTCGGTTGAGTTACAATTCTACAACGCTGATTTCTCGGTACGATAATATGAAAGACGGAAAGAAACCAGGTTCACCCTTTTCGAATGCTGGCTGTGATGCGAGGACAATATTAGACAGGTATCATTTTTATAGAATTATGTCATGTTATATTCAATGATAGCACCACATCCAGTGAACCCAAAATGTCCAATGTTTAAGACGACCGATTTCTATTATACACCCATGGCCAAAAATCTTATCTACTTATCAGGGTCATTAACGGCTAGTGCAAGTTCATGAAATTACTATTTCTTCAGAATTCACTGGTCAAATATTGAACATTTTGTAGTGAAAGCTATTCCTGTCTTAGTCTTAACTCATTTTTATCAGCGTTGTCAAGTCAGTTTATATGTCAATTTATGAAGGCCAATTACACGTAATTAGTACACAGTTATTAACCTTGATTAGAACAAATTAAAATTGAGCTTACATTACAAAGGATAGTATTCATACATAATAAACAATAAAGCATCATTATGAAGGGTATGTGGTTTATTTATTGCAGGACGTATTAGTTCATGATAATTTATATTATAACATACGCTATGAAACAAGATGTAGGTCAACGCGTTTATAGGTTTGCAAAATGTTTTTCCGTGTATCATTTATCGAAGGAGCAGTAAGTACAATGAATTACATTTAAAAGAAGATAATGTATAATGTTTTAACATCATTGCGTCCTTGGATTGCCACTGTCAGAAATATCTTTTCTGTTCTTCTGTATACACGGCACGTGCTGTGTAATTCGGAAACACACACTAACATCGATTTGGCAGTGCAAAAAAGACATGTAACGTGAAAATAACTGTCAATTATTCATGTTTATTAAACAGTCTCATTTTTTGGGTTCACTGGTTGCGATGCCGTCATTCAAGATTTCGTAAAAGAATTATGTAGAAATAAAACCTAATATTGTCAACACATCACTGCCAGCATTCGAGAAGGGGGAAACTGGTTTCCCGGTATTGATTTAAAAATTGACTCGATGTGTAATGTATTTCATGCCGTTCCTATTTATTGATGCCATTAACGTGCTTTTTATTATGATAATAGTAGATAAATATATGATGTTAGCGTAACAATACACCGAGAATAAGATACTGGCATGAAAGCAATATTTAACAGACAGATGTGTTTTTGACGACGGATGAAATAAATGTATAGGGTGTCGAAAGAGAAAGTATACAGTTTCAGTTTCTATTTTTCAAATCTCAGTAGTACCAAATAATTCTTTTAAATGGTTAGACATTAAAAGATGTAATTTTTTCGTTCTTTGAAACTGCTGAACACCCTGTAGTTGTATACCAGTGAGATTTATCTAACGTAAAGGATTATTTTCATTATGCCTTTGTCTTCTTGGTGTTCTACATGTACAACTTTATTCATTTATTTGTGTTGTGTTTAGGCATTGCTAGAAGTACGACTTTATTCATTTATTTGTGTTGTGTGTGGGCATTGCTACGAGCGAAGTTATGTTGTATTGTTACTGTTTGCTGTCATCGGATGGTTAAGTTGAGTGTGGCCTTCTCTGTCCGATTTTCCATACCATTTTTTTTAAATAACCCAATATGCGTAATATTATTTTGAATTATTTTGCATCATGTGGATATCATTAACTGTACGTATTCTAACAGGAATGTGTCGGTATTCAAAAGTTTCAGAAATATTTTATTTTCATTTCAGACTACATACGCCTCTACCAACTGCTGTTTGTCGCAGCAATAGTGCACATGTCTATGTCTGACTACAATTGCTTATGTAACTATAATGTGGAATTATACGTCTATAAACTAGTAAGTAACATTGTCAAGTAATATTAAAAGACAGAAACTGGCTGAAATTAATGACCGAGAAATTATGCAGTGTCTCATTATGTCCAACACAGCTTATATTGTTTTGCTATTGTCGGTCGGTAGATCAAATGATTTCTGTTCAATTACTCAAGTACTCTTTGCCAAAGGGTCATCAAATTAATTTACATGGTGGTTGGTCAGCAACCGTTGATGAACTCTATTGATTTTGAGGTTAGTTAGTCAAAGGTCACTGTGACCATTACCAGTTTCGACTATTGGGCGGCCATGTGGCATACACGTTTTACAAACATCTTTTGTTTTACTGCAGCCTTCAACAAGCAGCACTGAAATCGGATACATGTATGAATTCGACTGCAAACCTCTCGTTCCCGATGCTAAAATATCTGGTTGGGTTGTTATAGCATTTGAGAAAAAGGTAGGCTCTTCAATTTGTGTTACTAACATGATAAATGTTGAATATACTAAAAGAGAGTTACTGACACGTCATTTAAAAGCTAGAAAATTTCTATTGGTGATGGTTTTGGAGCTTGTACCACTTTCTTATATTCTGTTGAGAAATTCGAAACTATGAGATTAGAAAGCTTACATATTTAAATGAAATGACCTGACGGAAAATGCTAGTAAATAGCACATACCAAAAGCAAAAATCATAATTTGCTAGGCATGGTGGTTAAACATTCATATTTCAAAATGATCCGAAATGTTCAACAATTGTGATTAGAATGAGTGTTAATGAGTCAATGAAAACAGTATGTTGACATTTTCTTAGACAACAGCTGGTCATAAAATGTTAAAGTCACATTATTGCTCCCACAACTTTTTTCCTATAATTCACTTCACACAATGCATTATGAAACCATTAGACCGTTTCCTTACAAATGACCAATACTCGACGACAAAATGCTAACTTTATCTGTCGAAATAGTAGACCAAATATCGTATTTAGCAAGTTGTATAGTGAACAAAGTACTCATTTTGCAAGAGTTGCTACGCTTAGACTTCGACTCATGCGTTCATTGTTTGCAAATTGTCATTTTGTCACCAAACCATCTGGGTGTTTTATTACATTTTCTTGCATCTTATGGTATTTTCCACTAAAGTGTTCATGCAGAGATATTACCGAGTTATAACTTATCAATATAGCAGTTTTAGACTTAATGTGACTTTAAGTAACTTTAGGAATACATCTCGTGTATCGTTCATGATGTAATCTGAACCACATAATTAATTAATATATGTGTATATTTATAGATGGGTTATATTGAAGACAATCCAAACGTTGATGTACAAATGTGCGTAGGTGGCATACCAAAGGAAGACAAAAGTAAGTGCGAGGTTCACATATTTAAATTACCAGTCGGATGTGTTCAATGTGGCACAGTCCTGTTTATGACTCTCAGTAACGGAATTTTTGTTAAATACACGTCACAAAGACAAACCACTGTTTAATTTTGTAATTTAGATAAAACAATAAATAACAACCATGCCACGTCCTCAAAAAGTACCTCTCCAGTATATATAATTAATCTCTTCGGACATGAACGATTTAAAAATCCGATTTTAAAAAATGACTTAGGATAATCACCCCTTGTCTTTCAATAAACGCTTATTTTGTATATTATCCATTATGTACCATTTTGGTTTGCATTGTTAGTGGAATTTCGAAAAGTTGCACAATATTTCCTACATAGTTCGGTATAGTTGGTTATATTAACCGTCTTATGTAGATTTTATATGAAATGTTTGATATTCTACAGTTGAAGTCCAATCAACTTTACCAACCACCACAGCAACTGAAGCGTCACCAGTAACGGATATTACACCAGAGCTTACATCTACAGTTTCTACCTCGACTCATCGGACTTCAACGACATCTGCAGCAACCACGGCAACTACTCTTCAAGTCAATACAACAACTATACCTAGCACAACTACAACAACCCCTCTAGCCACTACTACAGTTTCAACAACATTGCCAACATCCACAACAACGTCTTCAACTGTAACAATAACATCTTCAACAACAACCTCTCCCATGACATCACCAACGACTTCTAAGACAACAACCTCTCCTATAACATCACCAACATCTGCATCGACAACAACAACCGAACCTATCGAAACGTCATCATTACACACTTTGACGTCATCAACATCACGCATGACGTCACCAATCTCTATGACAACATTAACAACTTCTCCCATTACGTCACCTACCACTTCAACGACAACAACAACAAAATCGCATAAGACGACACCAACTTCTACAATAACAACACCAACAACTTCTCCCATTGCGTCACCTACCACTTCAACGACAACAACAACAAAACCGCTTAAGACGACACCAACTTCTACAATAACAACACCAACAACATCTCCCATGACGTCATCAAGTTCTGCTATGTCCACACTTACCTCATCAATGTCTCCGACAACAGAAAGTACTACAGTAACTATGAAAACAAGAACTTCAACAGCCCTTCCGTTATCTTCAAGTGTTGCCACTTCCACTGCACCAGTTAATGGTATAATATTTCATTTAAATTACGAAAGAGCGAGTTAAGATCTTGCAAATGCCCGATGCAACTTTTTGTTTAGGTAGAATATTATACTAGCCGTTTTCCAGAAAACCGGGCATAGCACATCATAGTTTGTTCACAGTCATTTTCAAGAATATAAGAGATCAATTTTTATGCATCGTATTTGTGCCAATATAACAAGCCACACTATTTATTATATGTTCTTTGTCATCTTGTGGCAGATACTAAAGTATGCCCTCCACGAGCGGTCCAATCCGCGAAGGAATCCGGTTCACAACTTACACAGTTCGAAAATAACTGCTACGAAGTATCGCAAGAGTGGACCTCTTGGCCAGATGCAGAATCGCATTGCAATCGTAATGGTGGACATTTGATACACATAGCAAATCAAGATGAACAAAATTTCATATACAATTTCCTCGTCACAATCAAGAGCCACACCGTCTGGATAGGGTTCCATGACCAACTGAACGAGTCGAATTTCGAATGGACATCAGGTATAGTTAAATGTTATAAATATAACCTTCTTACCTAAGTCTGCCTAAGTATGTTCCCCGTAAGCAGGAACGTCTTCTTCAGTAATTTAGTAGTTGATCCGGTGTAGCTCTCTTGATAGTTCATTGAATAATTATATAGCAATGGGTGAATTTCCAATATGAGACCAATCTGTTCTTGAATGCATTAACACTGCATTTAGTTGCACAATAATGTACACTGTAGTAGTTACATCACGCCACACGGGTATGAAATGCAAAATGTATACTGTACAATTAAGATAACAATAGCGTATTATTGGCTGTACATTGTTATAGTGGACACGACGTCCACTGAATACGGCGTCAAACAAATTAAAAAGACTTTTCCAGACAAGTTATGTGATATTATGTGTACGTCATTTTCACATTATACTAAGGTTTTTCAAAGCGCGTTTGTACAAGTATTTTATTACATGCACAATATGCATGGCCTAAGTGATGATTTATTTCCAGAAACATTTGGCACTAAGCCTATGAGTTAACACACAGTGTAACATATTTATACCAATACAATAATATACATGTTCAAGCACGACTCACATACACGCTGTGATTTTTACATGTCATTTTAGGGAGCCCAGTAACATACACCAATTGGTCACCGGATCGTACGACGTATTTGGCTAATGTAGAGGATTGCGGGTACATCACACTTACAGGAGAATGGAATGATGCCAGATGTGATACGACAGGCTATCACCATGGTTACATATGTCAGTATGGTAAGTTACACTTAGTATATAGCTTGTTTATTTTGACATGAGCCTGACCTTTATGCAAGAATATATTACAAGGTTCTTGCTTTGAAAATATCAATTTCCGCAAGCAAATCGTGCGATATCGGTATTTCAAATTTGTGTTCGTATTACATCTCTAGCGTCTTCGTGATACTCCCCGATTACGAAAACAAACAATCGGTGTTGTAAACGTAGACAATATATTCGACTGTTAAATTATGCTAATCAAAAGGTCAGGCTCGTGTCAAATAGGCCAAGCTATAAGGACATAAAGATAAAAGTAATCTAATATGGTTGTTGTGGTCCTTCGCACGATTTTACTAAATACGTTGTCTTTAATATCCTGCACTTGTTCGTGTATGCATGAAACTTGTGTCTAATAGAAAACTAAGTTGACGAATTCGTTTAAGAAAAAAGGTGTTACAAAATGTACTAAACATTCATAACTTTTATCTGAGGTGCTTTTTGTGTTTCCTTGAAACATATTTGTCACCTTAAAAGTTTTGTGAATGCTGGCCTCCGTCTCTGGTATATTTCAATGTCTTCTTTTAAATGTGTATGCGGGTGACATGCAATAAAATAATGCATGACTAATACTTAATTAAACTATCATAGCTGCTGTGGTCCTTAAAGCAAGTTAACTTAAGTAATAGATACACTGCTAGTTTTTTTATCAAAAGTGTCCTCTTACAATCGTTATAGGATAGTTTTGTAAGGACAACAAGAAATTGTCCGAGGCGAAGCCGAGGATAATTTGTTGTTCGTCCTTACAAAACTATACTATAACCCTTGTAAGAGGATACTTTTGATCAAAAACTTGTAATGAATCTGTCTTATACTCCGACCAAAAATAAAATGATCTCCAGAGAGACAATGGTTATAACAATCTTCTCCGGCACAATTCATGAACAAAACGTATTTAAATTTTAGAAAATATGACTCTAAGAAACATAATAACCTTGGCCTAACACACCCAACAGATTAACTGTCATATAGATTGAGTAAAAATCATGAAACTGTTAATACATCACATTAAAGCTAAGATTGCAAAAGCAATCATTTTCCACTTTCATGGATTAAAGCTTGATACTCAAACTTTAAGGTATATATGTGTTTATCATTTGTATCCATTTGGTTATTTAACACAATAGTCGATTGTCATTTATACAAAGAAAATATTTATAAATGTTCATTTCCAAACAAGATTGTTTAGGCGATTCTTATAATATATCTGAAACTGCTTTGGTGATGATAATTAAGACATAGTTAAGTGTATGTTATAGATATTAAAATGTATTATAATAGCATCATAATGAATTGACACATGTTCAAGTTTAACCATTCATTTTCATAGGGTTATATGTATTGATATATAAACTACAGCATTATGTTGTATTCGATTGATTCTAAGTGGCATCAACTGTGTTCAGGAAAACAAATAGAAAGTTATAACTGCTTTTCGAACTTTGTATAATAATAATTCAGATTTGTTAGTTGGTTGCACAATGTATGTTACAAACTGTCTATAATTTTTAATAGTATTGCCGTATTCCTGGTGATAAACAATAATGTAAAATAATTCAATTGTGATGGATTTTGCTCCCAACTTTGTGGACAGCAATGATGATTAGCATTTGCTCTGTAATATTCATTATTGTTAGGGTATAGATTAATTGTGATAATTTGGTTTTATCATTAAATTCAACCAAAGACTAATTAAAATCTAGTGCTGCATTTCTTTGGTTTTATTAATAAGTTTATCCATGACACTAATTAAAATTCAATACTGCAAATTTGATCAGTTTACAGTAGCACGGTCATATTAATCCATCTTAGTGTATGTTTCAAGCAATCAGCTGTGACGTTTATTTAACTGCTCATGAATGTAATCATGCAAATCTGAAATAGTTGAAGCTTAAATTGACCAATCATTTTCTGAGTAAAGGTCTCACCAAAGTGTACATTTACAGAAATAATGTACACTTTTTGAAAGGAGTCAGTGAGCGTGTCGGAGTATAAGCCGTTGTCATAGCCTGCAGCCCACATATATTCGTACATAAAACTAGTGTCTCACAGAAAACTAAGTTGACAAAGTCGTTTAAAGACGCGTTCCCTACAACTTTGATCGTTTAAATCGATTCAGGAATATTATGCCTTCAATATGTGTTTGACATTGTAGAGACATAATTTGCACACACTTTCTTGTGACTAAGTATAATAATTGATAGTGCTTTGTTCATTTAGCACATTTAATGTGATATTATAGAAAAATGTGCTAGTTATAGGGACTGCCTCTTTAATAAAAAGGGTTTAACTGAACATTCTTAATCTGAGGTGGTGTTTGTGATTTCTTGAAACATATCTGTCACCTCAAAAGTTTTGTTAATGCTGGCCCGATCCGTGCTATATATCAATGTCTTCTGTTTAATGTTTATGCGGGGTGGCATACAATGAAATAATGTTTGAGCTGGGAATGTGTTATCATACAAGAATCAGTAGTGTCTGAACCTTCAGTAGTGTTCATAGTTTATAACATACACAGTATAATTAAAAACGCACATTTAGAACATTTTGCTAGTATGATTTATATATGAATACATTATGTTGCAATTTGTCCTTTGCCACTGAATACTAGTATATATAAGCAAATAATAATAAGCAAGAATAACTAGATGAATTTAGGGATCAAAATTACCTGATAAAATGTTGAAGTTCCACATAACCGAAACAAGTAATGCTAAACGCAAAATGTGTTGTCACTTATAAATTGCTGTTCTTTTGTTATATTTTCAGAAACGGTTTCAAACATTACGGGTAAGACTTTAAGTACGTACATGTATTCCAAATTACCATGTATTTGCTTTATTCGATATTCATGCCAAATCTTGTTGTCCTAGTTATAATAACAGACACGTGTTATACAAAGAATGATTGCAAATTTGCGTTGTTGTACCAGGGCCTTGATTTATTCACCAGCATTGTAAGTCTGAGACTTAGACCTAGCATTGTCAAATGTTATATTGGCTCGCATATACACAGTTCACAATTCTAAGTCACCCATTGCATGTGGGAAAGTTTCGATAATGGATGTTCCTTCGTCTTCACACGCCTACCAAGATGCTTTGTGTTTCTGTGGAAATTCTGTGTCATCCGTCGCACTTGCTTTCTGCTTCGCTTTATGCGATACTCAATTCAAAGGACGCTGGGTCAAATACAGTACTTGAAGTGAAATGACAATTATTACATTAACAATGTCTAGTCTACAATTTCATCGTATGCATGTTTGTAGTTTTTTTGTTATAATGATTTCAGGAAACATAGACCTATGTCCAGATTATGTGATTCATTTCGCCAACAAGGAGAATGGAACAGCAGGTTATTTTAATGACAGTTGTTATGCACTTGTTACCGATCGGATGTCATGGCCACACGCTGATGGTCTGTGCCACAGTCGAGGTGGAGATCTAGCAACTATCACAAGTGCTGAAGAACAACAGTTTATACAGAGATTTCTGAGCACGTACTCTGTAACAGAACATCGTGTATGGATTGGGTTAAATGACATCCTAAATGAGGGCTATTTCCGGTGGTCATCAGGCAAGTAAATAAATGGAAAAGTAAACAATGTAAATTGTTTAGTCGCATAGATAGGTTTTGTACACCAGGTTGGTGTTTTATCAAAGCATTTATGTACGTAAATCTTAAACTTACGATCAAAGTTAAACTATTTACAATACTAAAAGTTAATGCAATTATAATATGGGGTAAATGGAGCTGCAATACTAATAACTAATCAGCTAATGAACTTCTTCAAACAATATATGTCCCAAACTTGCAGCTGTTAAAGAAATATACAGAATTTAAACTTGACCGTAAGTATACGATTTTCGTACGTTGATAAAACATTACCCGGGTACGTTATGGAATTCATGCGTATAGTCGGAAAAAGTTACTAGTACTGGTATCATACCCGGATTCCTTGCACACCAATATATCTTCCCTCAAAATCAGAAACTATTGGCTATTCTGACAGGGAAAGCGAATGAACATGCACTTGTGCGGTGGCTCTTTAAGCTAGGGGTCAGAAGCGAATTCATGGCCCTCTTATATACACTACTACTACTAGTATTTAAGACTGGTAATGGGATCATTTACATGCATGCTAAGAGCCACTTGCACAAAGCGCATAGCAACGTTTATGATACTGGAGGTAAATACACACTGTCAGTTATTGTATCCAACTTTAGCAGATTCGCGGACACTTTTATTTGTACATGTAGGCACTAAACCGAACATTTTTCGTTCAAAATGGCCGGACTAAAGTCAAGTCAAACTAGATCATGTGTTTTCATGTTTAGCTTAAATATTCTTTATGTTGTTCATTATTTTCTCTTTCATTATAACCAGGAAGTCATGAACAGTATACAAACTGGGCGCCAGACCACATAGACAACCAGAGAGGATATGTGTACGACGATTGCGGACTGATAGACATTTCTAATGGTGGATTGTGGGACGACTACCCATGTGGAAGATACAATTCGGCAATTGATTCTGATCATGGCTGGCAGTTTCCAAGTCTTTGCCAATACAGTATGTTATTTTAATGCTTAGTCTAGTAATAGAGTGAAATAATGTGTGGACATTACTCCGTGTAGATGTGTTGAGAGGTTATTGTTTTCTGTGTTCGACTGGTTAAGTTTAGTACTGGCTCCCTGTCCAATTTCCTCAGTTCTGTTATGTATACACTTCAACTGATGTGAGGTTCTATACTATCGGATAACAGATTCATAATTTATGTACTAGTGATCGATTTATCGGTATACTGCCATATTTGTATAAAAACACATACCAGGAAATGCCCCTGTTCTCTGCATGTATGAACAACATTGTGAAATGAACATTATTCAACTGCTTTATTTTATATCAAAATTACTTTGAGACAATCCCTCGGTTTTTCGCTTATCGTTTACATAAGTCCACATAGGTTGTTGCATAATTCACATCTCCAATATCAATAAAACGCAATAACATATCGAACAGGGTATTCAGAACTCAAGAGAAACAACAGACCACGAATGGCATAAAACTGACAGTGTCCTATATACACTGAGCGGCAATGAAAACGCAACACTTACAAAGTACAGCGTAACACATGTGCTAAGTATGTGAGCATCGCGAAATTTTGTCATAGAATAGAGATATGCAAGTGGCACAAGAATATCACTTCAAATAAGTACACTTTGTTTGGCAACATAGTTTTTTACCAGTTGTTTTGAGGTCAGTATAAAACAGAAAGTCGCATTTTTAATCTTTTAAAACCACTATCAGGAGCGATCCATCGTGTCCATCTACGACGTATTAATCGTATGAAACGTTCATTGAATGCTAGTGGGAAGATGTTCCGTTATTGCAGAAGGGCTATGTGAAGTTCAGGTACTTTAAAGTGACATATACACTATTTCGCGCGAAAAGCACTAAAATTAAAAAACATTATAGTCATGGTGTATTTTCTATGGACAAAGGGTGATAATCTTGAAGTAATAAAAAGATTGAATAATTCACTTGCCAGTTTCTTTATAACAATGCTTCGAATCTTGCGCCTATTCGAAACTGATCGTTTTGAGATTAATAAAATTGTATTATATTTGTCCCAAGGATGGTGAAAGTCTTACCATTTATATCTGGAAATATATTGCATGAACGCTATACGTATTCTTTTAAGACTGATTATTGCACTCAATGGAGAAAAATGCGCTTTTGAATTGCTTGCTTAATTTTCAAATCACAATGTACGTCCAAATATTAATGAACACCATAACTTGAGCATGTAGACTAGTTGAGTAATATCCAGTAATACAATTTAGTGTAAAAGTTTGGTGATTAATCTAAAAAAGTGAGGATAATTATCCAAGGGTAATCGCCCTTGACTTAAACATTTTTCTTACATCCTATGATTTCTTATGCATTTTTAGCTTTCTAAGCAGGTGTATATGTATTTAAACTTGTGTTAAATAAATGAAATAATGACTTCGGTAATTTAAATCAACAAAACTTTGATTTTTAGTACGGATACCCCACAATTGAGCATAACGACCGATCTTTCGGAGTCTTCCTTTGACATATGCACCATGTTTTCTACTAGTTATTTTGTTTTTCCGACTTATCCTTCCATATTCTATAAAATGTTTGCACACTATGCGAGCAAATCTCTAGCCACCAATCAGCACGCGGGAAAATGCGGTTTAATGCTATTGACGAGTGATTCTTAAAGTATTTTCACGGAAAATACTGAATTATGTAGATAATATATATATCGAAGTGAGCATACAAAATTTAAAGTTTATAAGTTGACAGATTACAGAAATATTCAATTTTAAAAAGTGTTGCGTTTTTATTGCCGCTCAGTGTATATTGATAACAAAACTGCCCAGTCAAAATAATTAATAATAACGTAATGAGCAATTAATAATATCACAATATGGTTTTGGTTAGGATTAAGCGACTGTATCAGGGCATACATCTAAAAACAGTATCATTAACTAGTATGTTATGTTTTACAATCTCAACACACTATTGCGCATAATTATGTGCTAAAATAATATTGATATTTATGATAACATAGATCTATCATTACGTCTTGTGTTTTTCAGAACTGGGTCACCTAATCGGCTGAAACACTATTAATGATCATGTGTCCTTTAAGTAAAATGTGAAAATATATCAGACAGAAATAATGTTGTTGTGTTTATTAAATAAGGCCACAGACTATTGTTGGGAGTGGTGACCTAGAGTAAGGACACGCGCTTCGGGATCGAGAGGTCCCGGGTTCAACCCCCGTATGGACAACTAGTTAATTTCTCTGGACAAGAATAACCAACACGCTACACTCTACCAATGTGTTAATTGCAACCCGTCAGGGCATTCTTTGAACGCAGGTTTTGGTAGGTAGCCCAATGACCAGGCAGGGCTCGACAAATCCACTCGTCAGCTCGTAATTACGAGTAGAAATTCACATCGGACGAGTCAACATCCACCAACGCTCGTCCTGCAGGACGAGTGCAATTTCTGGCAGAAAACAATCAAGTTTCAATAATTAATCGCGTATTAAACAGTATAGTTCGATAAAAAAAACATCTCGTATTCGATACGAACACCAGATCATCTGTCGGTCAAAAACGAAAGTTGTAAGAATCAAAACATGGGTGCGTTGTGACGTCACGGGAATTCCCCGGCCATGCTCTATTAATGAATGACGCTGTTCCTATTTCAATCGATCGAAACATAATAGTTTTAGCGTTATAGCGACGTTTTCGGTTCGTCACAGTGCGCAAAATGAATGAAATGTATGAATGTATGGACTAACAAACAAACTCCTTCCATTGGTTTACGTAATTAAGGACAAAATTTAATGACAACATAGTGGTCATCACGTGAATAATAAAGTTCGTATAGACACAGTGTATTTACCAATCAAACTAATCAAAAGATGTCTGCTTCAGAATGGAGAAATGAGCGGTAATACGAAACACATTTATATATTCACAATTTTATTGACTGTTTTAGACGAGAATCACATCGTTAAAAACAGATTAGCACATTTTCTGTGACTGAAATATACGGGCGAGTTGATTTTGCTGCAGGACGAGTGTTTTTTTGCGACCGCTCGTCCGGCAGGACGAGTGGCTCTGGAAAAATTTGTCGAGGCCTGCCAGGGGAAGTTAAAATCTCGAAAAGTTAGTTGGGGGCTTAACAGCTGAAAACAGCCCTCGGAAAGTGGTAACATTTTTAGCTCATAGTGACAAGGTGAGCTTTTGTGCTCACGCTGTGTCCGTCGTCCGTCCGTCAATAATGTCTTCAAATGACTACTCCTCCTAAACAACTAGGCCGCATTTTCTAAAACTTTGCTGGACCGTTCCTTGGGTGAACCTCTAACAAAGTTGTTCAAATGGTTTAGGTATGTTGATTCATTAAGTCATGAAGCCCTAAAAGGTTTTTTGAATACAATCTTCAAAAATCTTCTTGTCTAAAACCACTTGACCCATGGCTTTCATATTTGGTATGTAGCATCAACTAGTGGTACTCTACAACGATTGTTCATATTATTCCCACTGTGTCAACACTTGCCACACCAGGGGATCATTAGTGCTACATAGACATACTCGTACGTAGGGAAAACATATAAACATCTTCTTGTATAAAACTATAATGCCTAGAGCTTTGATACCTGATATATAGCATCATCTAGTGGTCTTCTACAAAGGTTGTTCAAAATGTTCCCCATGTGGTGAAAATTTGCCCAGCCAGGGGGTCGTCAATTTTACATAGACTTATATAGGGAACATATGAAAATCATCTTGTCTTAAACTAATATGCCTAGAGCTTTGATATTAGGTATGAAGCGTTATCTAATCTTACCTATTAGATGCTTTAAATGATTTCTAATGCCTCCATTTTTAGGTGCATTTAGACAAGTGAGCGACCTATGGGCATTTAATTGGGCCCTCTTGTTAGTTAACAACGGCACGTACCGGCATCGGCCTACCATAGAGCTACATGCGTGGGCCTACTCATATGACAATTAAGTCATGTTTTAGACCGGTATTTAATGTTTCTATTCGGGACACTTATTAACAAAATGGCAATTTGTGGTAACATGTATCGGTACCGAGACGTGGTCAATACCATGTAGCACATGTCGTGAATATGGTACAATAAACAGAGTTCATACCGGTCATTGTACAGTTGACAGGTCAACACGAGCTTTTATAACACCAATATCTGCCTTAGGTATTCATATGTCCTTAACAGCATACCCTTTGTAACAACACGCATTGAATAGTATAAGCATTTATCATTTCCACTCGATACTTGCAGATTAATACTAGTAACACAAATTCATAATTAGAACATTCAACGTCACATAGCAGACTGTCCTAAAATAAATAGTTCTTTGAAATACGAGATATTTGTCAATGCAATAATGAAAGCGAACCAGATCTCCAATTGTTCGAATTGGCCAGGAAACGATGAAATATTAAAAGCTTTTAAATTTATTTGTTCAGAATATGAAATAATTGTTAAGCAACATGCGATACGGATCAATACAACACTCCCAATGGATTCAAATACGAGCATAATTGGTAGTTTGGAGGCATAATATTGTATCTGTTCTTTGATTTTAGTGGTAGGTACAACACGGTTGCGCTAAAATGATTAATTATTAAGTCGGTAATGGATGTGAGAGTCACAAAGCGGACACATGCCATACTTATATGGCAATTACGTCTGACTGCCCATCAGTCGCCTCACACTTTTATTACTAAACAATATTTGATTAAAAGGAATTAGAATTAGAATTAGAATACTAAAATATTAGTGACAGATGACATTGAATGCCGGAAATATACGTAAAAAGGTCATTGAAGTGAAATGAATGGCAACAAAGTGAGTTGATTATCATTTTTTACAATTGTATTTAAAAAGAAATATTTGTTAAGTATTATTTCACAAATTGGCTAACTTGTTTTACAATCTAACATCGCATTGACTAAATGATGGCACTATCTATTCCCAGTTAAAACATATAATTTCCGTGTGTTTTTCTACCTTTTGTTTGCCGGTTATCTTGATTAACTCTTTAGGGTTAAGGGTCCGCTAACTTGGCTAGCGCGTTAAGTATAGGTTATCGATTACATATTAGATTTATTAACAAATTAGTGCAAGGGAGCGATAGCGACCGCAGGACCCATTTATGGAGTAATAAGAGTGAAATTAGACAAACGTGTATAGACAGAATAACAGTATATTTATGAGGGGTCTAGTTCTCTATATTTGAAAACAGCCAAATTGTCCTTATAAACAGATTTACTAAATAGTAATTATGCCCATTGCAAAAATAAATGAATAAGTGGTCCAAATTTTTTTAAATCCCTGGCTTTTGATTGGAAAAAGAAGTAGGGTAAACTATAAATAAAAAAATTGGGTGACTTTTGGAATCACTACATGTACGGATAAAATCGCCATACAGAAAGAACTGTACACGACCCTGTATGTTCTTCAACATAGTTTGAGAATGTGATAAAAAAAACTTTTTTATGAACTAAAATGTAGATCTATATCATTAATTGAATAATATTAGCATTGCGTTTTGTATATTCCAAAAAGATGTTTTACATGTATGACATAACGATATTTTTATACAATAGATGGCGTGTAAAAGTCGAGTTATCATCAACGCATCGGGCACAAAATATGATATACCTTATACATATCTGGAAAGGTTTGGTCTGTATAAGCTCCTAGAACATCGTCATGAAAGTGACATAGTTGGTGAAACCTTTAAGATAACCATCGATAGACCAGCGGAGAGTTTTGGATGTATTGTAGCGTACTTACAGACGGGGGAGCTGCACATGCCCACTGGTGTTTGCCCCGCAGCATTCCGCCGTGAGCTGGAATACTGGAACGTCAACCCACATGCAATGTCAAGCTGCTGTCTCTACAGGTGATTATGATAATGTTGTTTGCCATTTTTTCTGTAAGCAGTTTTACTGCGTAAAGACTCGCCTAGAATTGATTATACATAGTGTAAGGTTAAGCAGTTCATAAGACATCTAAACAAACGCCAATGCCAACGCAAATATTCTTAGTCGGTCGGGAATTAAGGTACTTGTGAGAAGACGAAGCAACAGCCCGGGCCTTAAATCTCAGTTATACGATGTCGTGAAACATTCGAGGGACATTGTTCATCTAGATCCAAAATTCTTACCGTACAATAGCAAAACTACACGATAGAAATGAGGTCCAGGGTTGGTATTTAATATTTCTCTTATTTAATTGAAGAATAAGGACAGAAAAGCATTGCATCTGTTTTTACCAAGAGTTTTGATATTGTAATCTGATAAGTTGTCCTTATAATATCAAATGTACATTTGAGACCAATATTGAATATTGAATACCACCCCGCACTTACATTGGAAACTTTATCTGAACAAATATAAAATATCAACGTATATAATTACGTAACCTAATTAAATCATATCCATTGCCTGCAAACTGATCGACAAATATCAAATGACCTAATCCCTCGTGTTACATCAATTACTAGTAGAAGCTATTGAATTTGAGCTGGCATCGAAAATGGCCGTGTAAAAAATCAATGACCCCTAATTCATAGATAACGTTACTAATTACATTCGATAAATAATATAATTGGGTTGCGTTGATATGGAACACGTGTGATGAATATTTAAAGAGACCTGTAACAATATAGGCGAAACAAGAAAAAAAAGTTCACTGCGTCCTGGATTTAAAATTGTTTAAAAAATTTAACACTCTATGATAGATCTACTGTTGGTATAATATTGTGTATAATATATATGTTTCATGTGTAACCTACTTATATCTCATGCGTTCTCGATAATGATGCTAGATTTGACCATGTGAGACAAGTTTTTTTCGTCACAGTCCGTAGGAAATATTTTATAATATAATTCATATTCACCCTTTTAGTGATAAGATTGGCATGGTCTACGTCTTGGATTTGGGCATTTTATGACGTCACAGTGACGTGGTTACATTGCATTAATTTACTCGTCATAATTAGTATTTGCCCTTTTGAATTCCATTTAGAACTCCTTGGCAATGTTCAAAATACGAGACATGATTCGAAAAGATAATGGTACGGGGTGTTCTGAATTATTGACTTAATGCTACAATCTTTGATGAAGAATGACATCCTGAAGTCTTAGAAAGTGTATGCGTTTTCAATTGAACTGAGTTTAACCTCACTATAAACACAACCTGGCTATATCGGAACCCGTTACAACCAAATTGTCCAGTCATAACTTTTATTATACAGATACCAGTCGTTTCTGGATGACGAAAACACAAGACACAAATTCCTAGATGAGGGTTTAACTGCGTCAACACTGGATTGCAAAAAGGAAATAAGCAGCTTTGAGAGATTTCGGTTAAAGCTGTGGAATTTGGTCAATAATGATGAAATTTCAATTCCATCCAGGGTGAATATGTTTTCGTTGTCAATCTCATTTTTGGGTAGTTTAGCCTCTGTTGTGATCCAGTTGTCAGTTTGCTGAATTTTTAACCCGGTGACTAGGATTCGATGCCAGGGTTCAGTAAGTCACACTCTTCCATGTAACTTTGAACAAAAGTTTGCTTTGAGTGGCTGTTTCCTTGTGGAATGGTTATTTAGTTCTGGCAATGGTATTCGTATATACCAGAAGATCTAGTTTGATCAATCTTCCACCGCAGGAACTGAGTTAAATCCAAAAATAAACTATTTGTTGGTACATGTTGATTGTGATTAATCGTTTCTCAAAGCATGTAAACGTTCACAGGTTTAAATGTTTATTCATTATTTGTTGTAGGTGTACTTCACTTCAATCTCTTTAATGGTGATGGTATCAATCCTGTCCCTGGCACTCAGTACCGAACCATCACTACAACGTGGAGTGTCTGAATGTGAGATGCTAGAATACTTGAGATATGAAAATGATCCAGATTTATATTTGGTAGGTAAACTAATGGAAGCGGTCGGTTTGTATGCATGTACCCCTTTGACAATTGACCAGGGCCGGCATTCACAAAGCATTTGACTTTAGTAAAAAACAAATGAACTGCGCACATTTTGCAAGAAATTTAAAGTAGCTCCTAGTTTCCTGATTACCGGTATAATTGCTGATCTGTTTGGAGTTCTTTGATAACGCTTCAAAACATTGTAAAAGGTTGATACTCTTATGTTCCTGTTTAGCTGATTCACTGTAAGCAATTTGTAAGATCTTAAGAACGCTCTCAGTTTTCCCTGAAGATGCTTTGTGAATGACGCCCCATGGTCGTATTTAATATATTAATTGAAAAATGTGAATAGCCATTCATACCGCCCTGGTATTGACCAAATGTTTAATATTCTCCACGCCGGCGTCCCTCGTGAATAATCAAGTAAACTACCGGTTATCGAAATAAGTCATATACGTTGAATAGAATTTAATGGAGTGTCCCCTAATAGTATCAATAATCAATACGATGATCGGAAATTACAGGTGTTATAGACCGTATTTCATATACATGAACGAGATACTAAGTACATGTACATATAGAATGCACATTTTGTAAATGGAAACGAATTCAAGAATCTCAACCAAACCTAACGCGTTTGGATCTACGTGAACTATCATTCTTATTTTCATTAAGTTATTGTTATTTATGTTTGCACCATTAAATTCAAACTCTTGCCACCCAGCCTCGGGGAAGAGTGGTGATAGCAGCGGAAAAGTACCATGCTTTAAAGTATCGAATTCCAAGCGCTTTTGTTTCGCGCCAAAGTAACGAGGAATCATAGTCGGTGCTATATTTCACTGGTTTCGGGCAGGGGCAATTTGTCGAAGATTTGTCTTCTGCTCCGACCGTGTTATTGGCAGGGATTTTATCCGGAGATTGAAAAAGTAAACGTAACAATTCCCTTCCTTGGGGTTTGTAGGCGGGGTTTCAATTGTCGGGTGCATAATGTATAAATGTTGAAAGTGCATTTTCTTTTACATTTAATGATTTACATGACGTTTAGTTTATTCTTTACTTTAATAGTTATGTTATTGGTTAACACGAATGTTACTGTAAAGTTTATAATTGTGAAAAAAATACTGATGTAATACATGACTTAAAGGTATTCTTGGGTACAAACATTACATAGAAAACAATACATTCTTTATTGTAACAATTCACTTGGGGCAAAATCGCCCCTTTAATGGGGTGCCTGCTAACCTTTGTGATACCACGTCAACTGACCATGTGACTACGGCTCACCCGATAAATTCCTCCGCCTTGCAAAATAAACTTACTCATCCAGGGTACTAACCTATTATTCTCTATATTTCAGTATAAGTTTGCTATGGATTATCCAGATTGCTCCGGGGCAGTGACTTTGTCGAGTGGTGAGGAAAGTATGGACATTGCAGAGTACAATTGGTTGATATATGAACTCTATAATGGAACATTAGTGCATGAACTTACTCCGACCGCCGGAACTCCAAATATCCCTAAAATGATACTAGGGGTGATTAGCGGAGCGAACCAAGGTAATCAACGACATAAAACATACCCAAAGAAACATGTACTTGTAGTGCCTGACCTGAGTGTACCGAAGTATGGATTCTACATCGTTGACATGACTCTCATCCTGTTTTTCACTATTGATCTGATTCTTAGAATGTTCTCATGCCCTCATCGCACTCGTTACTTTTGTTCTCCGGTCAATGTGTTTGATATTCTTGCTCTCATTGGTAGCTACTCCTGCCTGATCGTCATCTCGATTGAGAGACAATACCGCTACGTAGAAACACCTTGGCTGCGTATTCTCAACTTCCTGTTGGTATTTCGTGCCTTGCGTTTATTTCGTGTCGTCAAAAACGTCCGCGCCAGTAAGGTGCTTGCTTACTCGTTAACGCAGAATGTCAAGGATATGAGCCTTCTCATCCTTCTTTTGTTTATTGGCATCAGTGCGTTCGCCTGTCTCTTCTATTTCTCTGAAGAACGTGACACCGTGCCGTCCATTCCCATCGCGTGGTATTGGGCTATAATCACCATGACGACGGTAGGGTATGGCGATATATCCCCGGCTACTGGATTAGGTCGAGGGCTTGCGGCGATCTGTGCAATTTGTGGTGTGTTGCTGTTGGCGGTGACATTGCCTATGTTTGTCAACAATTTTCTGTGTTTATATCAATACTCATGTGTTAATGAGTCTATTGTAAAGAACAAAGAAAAACAAGAAAACGATAATCGAGTGTACCCTCTTCCCACACTTGATATCAGCATGATAGAAAATTCTGTACACCAACGAAACACCATGTTTGTTGGTGTGAAGTCCTTAGATGAAAAAGAGAAAAAAGCGCTGTATTGACAATAGAGAAATGGAAAACGTTGCTATAGCCACTGTTGCATGAGGATGGTAACAATATGTGGAAACCATTATTCTTGCATATGTGATGTGAGATCATGTTTATGAGAGACGGATATATGCGTCTTATAATGAGCATCATCTTTGTAACAAACACCCTCAGTGTTGCCGCATTCATCGCATTCTTCTCGTCAGTCACCACATCGCTTATACTGCCATCGCCGCAGCAATCATTGCGATCCTCTCTACTGCCTCTATACCAATCAAGGCTTATACTGTTGTTGCCAACATCACCATCGCTATGTCTGCCCGTGTAGCCACACCGATCAAGCCTTAACCGTTTCTACTGTTGTTGCCCACACCACCATCACCGCTATGTCCGCGGTAACCACACCAGTCAATGTCTCACCCGCTTCTTGTGTTTTTGCCACAGCCACCTTTGCAATCTTTACTGTTGCCACATCAATAAAGGCTTCACCACTTTTCTGCTGAAATCCCAATCATCGATATCACCACCGTAGCTACACCAAACAATACTTCATCGCTTCTTTTGCTGTCACAAACATCCCCATCGATATCACCACTGTAGCCACACCAAACAATACTTCATCGCTTCTTTTGCTGTCACAAACATCCCCATCGATATCACCACTGTAGCCACACCAGCCCATACTTCATCGCTTCTTTTGCTGTCACCAACATCCCCATCGATATCACCACTGTAGCCACACCAGCCCATACTTCATCGCTTCTTTTGCTGTCACCAACATCCCTATCGATATCACCACTGTAGCCACACCAGCCCATACTTCATCGCTTCTTTTGCTGTCACCAACATCCCCATCGATATCACCACTGTAGCCACACCAGCCCATACTTCATCGCTTCTTTTGCTGTCACCAACATCCCCATCGATATAACCACCGTAGCCACACCAACCAATACATTATCGCTTCTTTTGCTGTCACCAACACCAACAGCGATATCACCACCGTAGCCACACCAACCAAATCTTCATCACTTCTTTTGCTGTCAACAACATCACCATCGATATATCCGCTGTAGCCTTACCGAGCATGACTCCATCGCATGTAACACCGTGAAGTTCATCAACACCATTACATTCAACATTGTCGCCATTGCCTCTACTGTCACTGCTATCAATATGCCTCCACAAATACCCCCGTCATAGTCATCGTTACTATCATTTGTTGCATGATGTATTCTCTGAGGCATTTTTGTTATCTGTATCAAATTCATTCAATTTGAAGAATAAATTAATAAGTGTAATGTCCTTTTTTATTTTGTGATGTAAGTAAAGGAAAATGAGCTTAATTTAGTACCATCAATTAGCATCATGTCGACCGGTGTGTTAGATTTTTATTGTTATATTTCTACCTCCATCGTGTTGTTATATTGAGTTTATTGTTGATATTTGTGTACCGTTATAATTATTGTAGACTGCTGCAGTTATTGTCATTATTAATGTATTGTTATTTCATAAAGGAGCTAAAATAAAAAAAATAAACTATCACGAATCCATAGAAGGTAAAATACACGAACCCTCCAGAACATGATGTTGTTTCAACATCGTTTCAACTGATCTTCTTAAATTTCAAAGACGAGAACTGTTAATGTTTGCGTTTGTACACATACTGGAATCAAAATACACGTAGTGTGTTTAATATCGCGTTCAAAACTTAGAACAGCCTAAACGGCTCCTATAAGAACATTTATTTAGTTATTGACAAGGATTTTTACCTGCTACTAAAGACGTAAAGTTGCTTAAGGGGCTCTATACATGGTGGGGAAATATAGTTTAGTAACTTGACCAATACTTTTAGATGATATATGTGGAATATCAACAAAATTCACCCTAAGTTTGATCCTAAAAATTGATTATTTGTGAGCGCAGTCCTTGGGTTAAGTACCGATAAGTTTTTTCCTTGCTGATACTTTGTGATGACGATAGGAGACTTATTTTGTTGTTGTTGTTGTTGTTGTTATGTTATCTTTGACAATAAACTTTTTATCTCATTCAGTTTTCTTCTGTGTCATTTTTTCCTTTACTCAGTTGGCATTATGTTGACAATTTAGAATGTCCATACATGACATAACAGTCTCTCCTTAAACACAATTTGTGTGATGAGGGTTTAGACTGTCACTGTTCTTGTGTGTAATATTTTCTTCGATCGTGCTTACTGCAGGTGCCAAGTACAGTTGTTCAGAATTTGACCGTCAAATGGGAAAGTCGGTGATTGACTTCCTAAAATGAGTAACTCAGTATAGCACGGAGCATTCAACCTGAACCTGACTTAATTAAAGGGTATATCGCAAGGTTCTTGGTTTGAATTATGCAATGTCGGTATTTTTCATACCAACTCGAGAGTATTCGCGATACGCACAAACCTATCATTCTCATGAATCAGTGAAAAGTCAAGTCTCTATACTATATATGTGTATTACGGATGAAAAACACGCTGGTTGAACGAGAATGAAACTTATAAAAATATACAACCGGTGTAGAAATATAGACAGGATATGAACTGATGAATAGTGCTAGTGCTAAGGTCAGGATCGTGTCAATTTCTCTAGATGATAGTAAGTAAGCTACAAACAACTTCTTTCAATGTAAAGGCATGACTAACAACCACTTTCATGGAATATTATAGCCTGTACCAACCCATTATTTGAATCCTGGGCACTTAGGCGACAAACGAATGCCCAATCAGACGGGACAGGTATTACTGGTCAAGGAAGGATGCGTTATCGAAGAATTGTCAATAGGGACACAACATGTCTGGAATACTGGTTAGAGTTCTGTTACAATGTTCATGTAGTATCGCTTAGAACTTTGTCTTTATTATTTACACCATTTGCATGTTACGCGTAAAAAGGAAACACGGATCATTATCACGGCTAGCTCCGTTGTTAAAATGCTAGTAAGTCGATCAGCAGATTCAGGTTTGGTCGGTGATATATCTCAATTATACAGCATTAACAACGACCATAGTATCTATACACGACGGACCGTAATAAGCCGATAATTGAAGGAAGAACATACTAGTATCAAAAACGTACCCGTAACGTATCACAAAACAAGCTTTCGAGAAACGTGATATAAACCCACAAGCAAAACCCACCAGCAAACATACATCGCATTGACACTTCTTCAATTGACAATCACCAATCAAAGACCTAGTTAACATCAACTGTAGTTATATAAATCATAGTACACGGTTACATAACCAAATGGTGTTATATTTGTTTGAAAACCTTACACAAACAACATCCGGAAAATAAAGAATTGTTCGGTGCAATACCGGCACTCAATTGGGATCGTCAAGGAAGAAATGGTCCGATAAAATGTTGATCTATGCAAAACATTGAAACAAAACACACCAGAAAGTATAAACGTTGCACCTATGTGGATGTTGTGCCTTATTTGGTCGCCGTTTAGGCATGGGTTTCTGTGGGCACTGCTCAGGGTAGTTGTGTCGTGGTGATTCTGATTTCTGTGCTCGGCTGGTTGGGTTGAGTGCTACCTTCCCTGTCGGATTTTCTCATACCTTATTTAAATGTCAAAGGGTGCTTGAGTGGCCTAACAGCTGAAAAGAGCCCTAGAAAATTGGTAACTTTTAATTTATATTGGCTTCCTTATCTTACAATGTCATATACTAGGACATTACTTGTACACACCTTACAGTGAACAGCAGGACTTGACAAACGTTGTCTTATATAGAACGGTAAGTATATTCTATTAATTTCATAATTGTATCTCACATATATTTAAACTAAATCTCATCTTAAAGCAAGTATAGGTTTACGGTATAGTTAACGGGTCAGCTCTATGTTGACCTATTGCTGTAATAGAGGTCTGTGTCATCTTCCACTCCCTCTTTCACCTAAATGAATTTATATTCTTTATCAAGTGAATGAGGGAGTGAAATATGCCAGTAAAGGTCAAAATTAACCTATGCATTTTGAAATAATAGTACTGGTCCATTTGCCACTCTTCAAAGTTGTAAAAGAATTACAGAACATTTGAATTTGAACGTAAGTTTACAATTTTCGTGACTCTTTTGACAAAAACAACTGTTCTCTGGTACCTTCTGTACCTATATACCGATCTACTGTCTATAGTGGTCTTAAAAAACAGACATACGATAGATGCAGTAAGAATGTCGGCTTCAATCAGGCGGTTGTTTTTAACATATTTATTTTATGTAAGAATGGGTTTGAATAATATTGGCTGGTTTGACATAGTTTGAAGTTTAGGTAAGTCCTAACAGATAGTTTAACGTATACATATCTTATTACAGATGGGTTCAATGTTAAAAGATGTGTAATTCTGTATTGAAGAAATGGTGACCCAGTCTCTTAGAACATACTGCTGATTGTAACATTTCATTATACACCTGTGTTTATATAAGTGATTCAACGTTCAACATTACATTGTATCTTATCAATTGTGTTGCTTCTGTTATGAAACAGAGGGACAAATTCATTCTTATCGTGAACTACATTGGCTATACAAGAACATTAGGTGTCCGTTGCCTAAGCAAAGGGCTACGTAGCGCTTTCCTTGGGACATAATCCATGTCTTCTATATTTAATTGAACAGGAGGTAACTGAGTGAAAGCGCTCGTTTGCGCTTTGCTTTGACAACGCACACTAGATACTTATGTACCGACTAGTCACAGCACATGTACATAGTACAGAATAAAACTAAAAAAGGTCGATACGACCCATTGATAAGAGAAGATGAATCGAAAAAAGTAAAACGGCAGAAAATGGAAAGATAATTCTGAGAGAGAAGAGAACACGAAAATTGAGATAACAGTTACGTGTGCACAGATAGAAACTCGGTATCGTATAGCTGACATCTTTGGACCGCATGTATTTCTTTTTTTAAATCTATATAATTATGCAAAATGTAACTGTTATTTATTCTCTATTACTACCTCAGAGTAGTGAATTTGTTGTTTTTATTAGGCTGGCGATGTCGCCAGACCTATTACAATGCCAAAAAATGAATTTCACTAAGATGAATTTACTCCCGAAACAGACAACACAGAATCTATACACTCAATGCAAATAGTTCCTCCTCGTGAATCAGTTTTGCAAGATCAGAACATTAAACTTTCCTTGTTTCATTTAATCTGTTCGATTTGTAATATATTAGTTTCTTCTTGTAATGGAAGGAAATTGTATGAAATTAAAAGAAAAGGTGATTAAAGGCGTTGATAATTATTACTACGCGTTACGAACGCGATATAGCGCGTGCATCAATGATTTTATTATGTTATATTATTTAGTTGAATTTTCTCTAACGAGATCGTGGCCGAGTGGTTAAGCAACTCGCTTTGTAATTTTATGATGCTAAGGTCCAGCGATTGAATCACGGCGGCTCCAGATTTTTTATATTTTTTTTAAATTTTATTTTTGTCCAGCACTCTTAGAAAACCACTTGATGTTATATTACTTGAAAAGCTATCGTCCCTTTGCAGTTCGCAAGCCTGTCAGTAATTCAGTACTTTGATTTAATTTATAACTTTAGGTCACAATGTTTTGGTGGTTGACAATTTTTGTATTGTCTGTGATTGTTAATGAAGCACATGGGGACTACGTATGTGCTTGTGTAAACGATGCAGAGAAGAGTGTCTACATCACGGTATGTATTATGGAAAGAAGATTGTCTCCCTTCAAGTTTGCAATTGATTACCTCCCCTGGTTTATTTATATTTATCCTCTATAGACACATTTCATATTTACATACCGGGGCATTCATATGCAAATTGATATACAAAGAGTTATTGGTCAGTGACTAGTTTGTGTTGTTTGTGTTGTTTATTCTGTCGATATATTTCTGATGGAACATTGGTGGCGATTAACATATGAATAGTTTCGTCATACTGAAATATGTCTATGGACTAAATTAAGGGAGACAATTCGCACAAAATGTTTAAAGGGAAACAATTCCCGGCGGCATTCTACAAAGGACTATGATTATCTTAACGCGTGTTCTGTATAATGTAAATGGTAACCCTCACGTTTATATTGTTCTGAGAGTTATTAAGGTGGTATTGTATTTAATGGCAATACGAAATTACGTTTCTGTTTCCGAAGTAATTTGATAGAGGGCGAGCTTGAGCTGACAGCGCGCTTGCCACTAGCCTATTAAATCAACTTTTATATGTTCCGATTAACTCCCGGAAACGGACAAAGAAGTTATCCAAAGAATAGTCGGTCTTAAGTCATGCCAGCTAGAAAACAAGCTAGTGCGTTTAGAAAACATTTCCCAAGACTTAACTTTAAGCCAGTAATAACGACAGGTAACGGTATCATTGATAAACACTAAAACAAAAAAAAAGAGATTTGTTTGTTAATAAATTATATTCATTGTTAACATTTATTTTAAAAAAATGTTTTTTTTTTGTCATTAATGATACAGTTACATGTGGTATAGCTTGGCCAATTTGACATGATTCTGACCTTTCATTAGCATAATTTAACAGTTGGTATATTGCCTACGTTTACAACACCGAGTGTATTTGTTTTCATAATCGGGGAGTATCACGAAGACGCTCGAGATGTAATACAAACACAAATTTGAAATATAGATATCGCACGATTTTCTTGCAGAAATTGATATATTCAAAGCAAGAACCTTGTAATATATGCTTGCATAAAGGTCATGCTCAGGTCAAAATAGCCAAGCTATAATAACTTTCGCAAGCGAAAGCAACAGTTGGAGTCGAGGTATGGTAGGCACCTCTTGCTTTTATTAATTTAATTGTATTCAAATTGAGATAAGTTCAATAATTCCACATGTATTACATGAGTTATGTTCTCTTGTTCAGAACTCAACTAGTGACACTGTTCTGGGTATGATGTATGAGTTTGATTGTAAGCCACTTGCTAATCTTGACTATGGTGAGGGGTGGATCACCATACAGTACCAACATAAGGTAGGCAACTAATTCGCTGGCTTAGAATGAGAAAGTGGAAACTTTTAAAAAATAAACAGTTTGGACAATTTGAGTTTTAATACGATAAAGTTTCACAAAAAGTGTCACATTTTGGGAAACCCTAAAATTGTTATAAAGTTAAATACTTTTATGATTATTATATGTTGTACAATATTATTACCATGTGAACAATAAACGGTGTTACTCAAATGGGTCCTCAAATAGAAAAAAACAACAAATTCGTTGGCTTAGAATGAGAAAGTCGTAACTTCAAATTTGGTATTTTGAGAAAAAAAGAAATAACTGTCCTATAATTACTCTAAAACGTATTGTAAAACTAGCTGTTTAAACTTTATTTTGGTTAACATGACAAGTTCCGATTTTCATGAAAATAGGACCATAAGAAGCGCCTTGTGATGCTGATTTTAATTATGTATCCGTCTTATAAGGTCGTAAGTAGTAGTATTACGACCTTCTCATTCTAGAATGCATGTAGTCTTCTATTGTCCGTACAAAGTAAAATGATATTGGTCGAAAATATGTAATATTTTCCGTCAGGTAAACCAAGCTTATTCAGGTTTAACTAAGTGTAAGAGTTAACTGTCAATCCGCTATTCTTTCGAATGGGATAGTTCCCTCATTTGTATTACTCTATAAGTCTTATTGAATCGACAGTAAATGACTTTTTTTTATTAATATTGAAAAACACAATCTTTGGATTCTTGGAATGCAAAATCAACAAAATGAGGTCCAAAAGAAATCGTCCAATCAACTTCTACTAACGTAACTAATAACTATACTACTTGGTTTTGCTAACTGCATTCTTAAAGTGCATCTGTCATGTGCTTTTGTATACATGTGTATTAGTAGGTATTTCACGGTTAGAAATTGTGTTATAATTTTAGGTTGGATTTCTAGAGGCTGATGGATCTAACATACAGATCAGTAACTGTTCAGGTGCTTTCCCAGACGCCGATAGAGGTAATACAAGTGTTTGTAACTTTGTATAATATAAAGCATATTTGTTGATTGTGGTGTAAGATCGAATTTTATCGCACCGATTTATCACAGAAATAGATAGTATTTTAGGCTATGTGATCACGACATCAACACATTTCCTCTTTATTATTTACTAATTTTCTCGTAAATTAGCTAAATTGGAGACAAAAAACGTTTCAATTATAACGTAACGACGTGACAGTAAATGACCGCAATTTATAAAGCACGCTACTGTTGACGTGACGATTTTTCTGCACGATACTGGAACCAGCTCTAAAACAGTGAAAATAACAAAATGATAATTTCACGGTTATTGTTGTCACTATCAATTTCACTGAAAATCACCATAATCCATTTAAAGCAAATAATAAATAGAGGATATTAGTATTTTACCGTTTGTGATCGTTTGATAATTCACCGAGTGAGCAGCTTATATATAGTTTTCACGAGTGGCGTAGTCAGTTGCTCATAGATTCCTGTCTGGCGTACGACATGCATGCTTTACGTTAGAGTTTCTTTCATGTTTCTTTAAGTACCAGTACCAACATCAGCCGTTGTTACCATAGCAACACAAGCACCAACGTTCCATATTGTTCCACAGACTGTACCAACTAACGCCCCAGCAACCACGACACGTGCTAGCATTTCATTTGTACAAGGTATGTGAACACACACAAGTGTATAGAGCTATATCGGACGGTATACAATAATTACAAAACAATTACTTGCATCGTTTAAGTATGATACTAGACTGCCTTAATTGCAAATTGAAACTTTGGATGGGTTCCGTGTACTTTGATTCAATCGTCGAAAAAATAGACGATTCATATAATTTCAACCGTCCTCTTAGGGTGTTCTAGAACACTTTCGTATGAAAACGGACAATTTGAATGTCCAATAAATTACAGAGAGAGTTTCTGTTAAAGCTGAAGCGAAAAATGATTAAATGGATATGAAAGCATAATTGTTTTTTTCAGTTTTGATTTTTTAACAAATATCGTCAGATAAAGCTATATACACTTCAACGGTTATTTTAAAAGATTATTATATGAAAGTCTAAATTGGCATACAAAAGCAGCGTACATGTAACCACATGTATGTAAGATGATATTTAAAAAACATTAATGATAGAAAAAGGGCAGTGGGAAAAAAACAAATGAACCTCATTCATTTAGCTACGTATAAAAACTCACTTTAATATCTGTAAAAATAAGGCAAATTAAAGTGAAATTCCAATGTTTTTGTACAAAGTATAACTTTTATATAAACAAGTGAATGATCTGATACTTGGATTTATTACTCAGTATAATTCTACATATAATTCGCATAAATTCATGTAATCTTTCATATATTATTTCATACAATGTCATGTGTTTTATACAGGTCACGTTGATTTATGTCCTCCAAGGATACAACAGTTAGCGACGCGTCCCGGTGTCACATTGGGACAGTTTGGTCATAGTTGCTATGAAGTGGTTCAAGGAAGCGTTGCTTGGAAACACGCCGAATCAGTTTGTATTCAAAATGGCGGACATTTGGCGTACATTGAAAGTCAACCAGAGCAAGATTTTATTCACAACTTTCTTATCAAGGAGCACAGTAATATAGCCTGGATTGGGCTATATGACACCAATTCGGAAGAACATTTCACCTGGTCCTCAGGTGAATTTTAGTTTGTTATTTTGTAAATACATTATGTCATGATGTATACAGTGTATTGTCGGACCAGATTAAACTGAGACTATTAGCATAATGCTTTCAAATCCGGAAAATTCCGAAGTTATTAAAACACGTAAATTATAACTGGCCTTATACGGAGATAACGGTATAATAGTTAAATAAACATACGAATCGATTACAGTCCAATATAATCGGACGCGCTTACGGACTTTGGTGAGTCTCAGTTTCGTCTGATCAAGCTATATAAATCTGTATTTAAATTATAAAAAAAATACCATTATATGCCACTAGAACACTAGAACACTAATTTGGTAATTTGCATTTATGGTTTCATATTAAATACACGTGTTAAAGGGTGCAATGGTATAGACACATTTCAGTATGACGAAACCATTCACAAGTTAATCGCCATCCATGTTGCACCAGAAATCTATTGGCTGAACTAGTCACTGACCAATAACTCCTTGTATATCAATTTGCATATGAATGCCCCTGAATATAAACATGAAATGTGTCTATACATGTATAGATCTACAACAAGCACTCGGGCGTAACTGTACTTTTAAAATTGGAGTTAACCAGTTTATAGGGGTGTATTTACCTATAAAGCATGCATTAAGAATGGTCTTATCAAGTAGTGCGCATAGCGCAGTCGGCTAAGCTACTATGAATACGAATACATGTACTTTTTAACTGAACGAATGAGTTCGAATCGCATTCTGCTATATATATTTTTTATTAATTTTGCTCAGCAAATATGTTTCGTGCTTGTCTAATTATACTGAGATGCATAATTATAAAAGTTTCAGTGGGTAAAAAGCACATAAGATATATGTCATAGTTGGTACACAGATTTAGCGTCCACGCGAAAAATCTCATCGAGAAAGTTCAAAGTACATAGGTTTTGTATGGAGGAGATGGAAATATGACTGTTTTCGCTTGTCAGTGTGTGGGAGGGTTGCCCGACTGACAAGAGCTAGCATATAAGCACACAAGGTTGTCTCAGCGTCGTAACTTGTAACTCAATTGATACTCACACTGTTTTTGACACATTGTTTAATTGATATGAATTCATATAGCATACATTTAAGCATAAATTTATTAAATATAAAAAAACCTGTTCGTTAGTTGGTCCGAGCTCACACTAGAAAGAAAAAAATAAGCAATTGAAAGCGATGTACACCACACAAACCACTGACAAGATAAATCATTAGCTCATTCTGACGTTTCTACAGAACATTCTTAAAATGTTGATTGCAGCGAAGTCAATGACTCGAGTTATTTGTAATTGAATCCAATTATATATCACCAGAGCATGAAGATGAAAATGAGCTATAAATACAATATCCAGACTAAATCAAAGTAAAGGAAACAAATCATTTTTTATTAGTTATAAAACTTGAATTTATCAAAAATTAAGAATGAAAATATACACTATAGAAATTTAATTATTGAAAAAGAGTATAGCAGCGGACTCGAACCCACAGCCCATATAAAAAGTATGTTTCTGACAAGAGAACAGTTTATCCACTAAGCCACGTTGCCAACTAGAAGTAAAGTGAGTTTGTTTTCAACCGTATCCAAATTTTTTCATTAAATAACGGTAAATATCGTTTCAACCTTGGCATATGGACTAGTCCAGGGGTCATATTTCGAAGGTCGTTGTAGATCTATACTGTCAACTCAATTAAGTCAAACTTATGAGGGAGGTATCCCTTTCTATGAATAGCGGGACCTTCAGTTACACTCAGTTAAACGAAGTTAAACTTAGTACCTGACGAAAGAGCTCATCTTTATAACCGTTCTCCTTTAACTTTGAACGGACGGTACTGTGTAATTGATCGATATTGTTTGATTACAGGTGGTGCTGTAAACTATACAAACTGGGCACCTAACAGATACACTTCTCAACATGACAAGGAAGATTGTGTATATATGGCACCAGACACCGGCTTGTGGAACGATGCGGAATGTGGAGTAAATCTTCCACTTCTAGAAATACTTGGAAGCACACATTCATACATATGTGAATTCAGTAAGTACAAATATACTAACTCAAGTGAAATCAAACACATATACATTTAAGTAACATGCTTATCTCGAGCAAGTGGCTTGTCCCGTTGAGTCCTCGAGATAACAATGCTTAACTGTAGTTGTCTTCGAGGTGCGGCAAAGGGGGAACAAGCTTGTGTCAAGGGAGAAAATCGACGTAAAGAATGTGACTTTATAGTAATTTATTAAGGGTCAATATAACTATCTACTTTACCAAACACATGTCTGGGCAAGATGTTTGTGATGTTCATTTTAAGTAGCGACGATGTTCCAATTGGTGCGTTCAACTAAGTATTTTGAGCTGGTATCGAGTAGTGGTTCCCCGCAAATATAAAATGACGTACCATGCGTTGCCTAATGAAATAAGTCTATATAGCAAACAGGGATACACTGTGTTGCACATGTCGGTCCGTTTGTCTGTTTGTCGGTAGACCAAAACGGTTTCTGTACAATAACTCAAGACGTATTTGCCCTATGTCCTTCAAACTTAACCGTATATGGCCTAGAGGGATTTTGAGGTCAGTAGGTCAAATGTTTATGTCACTGTGACCTCTACAATTTTCTACAATAAGTCTGCCATGGAGACATACGTGTTTTACAAATATATTTCGATTATAATTGCAGATACAGTGGACAAAACACCTGATGGTAAGTTTCTTAGCTCAACGCCACGTTTACAAACACGTGTCAATATAACACAAAGCTCAATTTTCATATCATTTAAAAATAATATTATAAATAAGTCTGAAGTCTACACTGAACCGTGCAAAGAAAACATTAACAGTTAACGCACTCACACGAAGCATTGTCCATACATACTCGTAACCTAATGATAAAATTAAAAGCCCAAGTCCCTGCTGTAAAAAAGCTGGATGAAGAAATATGATAACTTGGTGACCCCAAGTGAAGCACAGCAGACACCCAATTTAGTTCCCCAAGTCCCCGCTGCAAAAGAGCAGGGTGACATAGTTTCCCAAATATATGCCAAAACCGTGATCTAAAGTGACTAAATGAGGCGTTACTGCGACTTGACCTACTTAACTTACACCGTGACAAAGACCGAAACATCCAGCGACAAAACGATGTCCCCGTCGACATAAACCTGACATTAAAGTTAGTTCAATTTTATCTAGAATGGGTTGTTTCAAGAATTTGTAGTTTATGCTGTCATGTGAAATTTGCTACCGGGGTTGTCCTTTGAAAACGCTTATTAAAGCTGGTCATTTAGTTGGTCAATTGCAATTTTGTAAAAATAATTAATCTAAAACCCAGTAGAGTAAGAGAAAAATGCGTCCATGATTTGGTTTCCTCAACGTAGGTGAGGTTGCTGCCTGTGTCAAAATGTAAAATATTTTAATATTCTATTAGGTGATGTATTGGTTTGCCACTATGAAGGTGAAATTTCTGGTAGTGTCAAAATGTTTAATGTTCCAGGTGATGTATCGCTATGTACAGACACTGTCAGACTTCATGTTGTACAAACGGGTGGTAGTTTAGGTCAGTATAAAAATAGCTGCTATGAGATCAATCCACATACATTCTCCTGGGCTACTGCTGAGGGATTCTGTTTATCACATGGTGGTCATTTAGCTCACATCTACAGCGCAGATGAACAAGCTTATATACAGTCATTTATGATGCGACATTCACCCAACAATGCTGCATGGATTGGTTTAACAGACACCGGATCTGAGGGAACCTTCAAATGGACTAATGGTAGGATACTTGTATTTCATTACGTCCGCTAATATAAACATCACTCAGCGTTTTTTCCTGTTATTTTCGGAAGTACCGGGTAACAGTCGACTGGGGATTGTTTACGCGTAAAATCTTGAAATTTATTTTATGGCGACAGCAGCTGTTTCACCTGGTGTTGTGTTTTGTCTTACTTTCATTTTTTGCGCTTTTGTCGGTTGCCTATAAAATTCTGCAAAAAAGAATTGTGTTAAATTTCATGAAACCCAAATGTACAGGGTGATCATTAATATATGGTAACATAAACAATACTGATAACTTTGTCAGATTTAATGAAAGAGCAGTGGTTGGATCCTTATTTCAAAGCTAATATGCCCAAGTTTTTATTTGATGTTGATAATAAATACATGTACATGCTTTGTGAATTTGATGTCAATAACGTCATAGATGAAGCGGTGCATTTTCCGACAATATTTAAATTTGCCCTCTACACTCACCAGACATAGGCCCTTTGCACTGTTGATCATGGGAATGTCTGAAGAAGGCGTGTATACTACAAAACGCGTATATTTAATTGATATGAAAGCTACAATACAATATGAAATTGGAAGCATCAATGTGTAACAAGCAAAGAATTATTGGTAATTTACGACGTCATTTGATGCTGATTTTTGTAGTTTTGCAGAAATCAGGAAAACGATTCTGACGTCTGCTGAGAAAAACGCATATAACATTCGAAAGTGATTTATATCCTGAATAAAACTTACATGCATATGTTAAACAATGGCATATAGCAAAAACTATTATCTTAAAATCTTAAAAGTTATTAAAGTTATTTATGTTACTATATATTAATGATCACCATGTACATATAGTATACTAGGAAGTAAGCATAGTATAACGTGTTGTATATTTTATGTTCTGTTGTGTACTACTTTAAAATCCCTGACCGATTTGTCTTCGTCTTTAATTCCAAGTCGTTCAATAATATATAATTCAGACATCTGGCTATGCACATATTTCAGGTCAGCCGCCTACACAATACACGAATTGGGCCATTGGTCAAGGTGGCAGTCATGCCGAGAAAGATTGTGTTATATTCTCACCCATACATAATGGACAATGGAATGATGAAGTCTGTGATCATACCGCAGGTGGCTTCCTGTTGGGTATATTTGGTGGAACCAGCTCTAAATACCCGTCGATCTGTCAATACGGTGAGTAAATAGTGTGTTTTATTTTCACAAATGTGAAAAATAGCCAACCATTTCTGATTTCGCCTGGTTTCAATACAGAATTACAATAAAAATTTAGCCGCAATCTTTCAAAACATTTTACCACACATTGAGACTTTGCTCAAATCAAACGCTAAAAAAGGCACGAGAAAATCCGACAGGGAAGGTATCACTCAACCAAACCAGCCGAGCACATAAATCAGAAACACCACGACGCAACTACCCTGAGCAATACCCACAGAAACCCATGCCAAAACGGTGACCAAATGATGCACAGCAATCCGGGGCGTGACCTAGATTAAAACACAAGGACAGTGAGCTAAAGTTATGCGACCTAAAGAGGCACAACTACGACGTGACCTAGTTAAAATAATTGGCAAGGTAGGAATGGGGTGGGAAATACTATTACATATTCCTAGCAACTACAAAGCCCACACATAAGCCGAAGAAACAATAAAAGATCCAATTCCCCACCAATAAAATGCAGGAAGACCCACGTTCACAAAGAAATTATAGTGGTATAGCCGAATGAAACGCAGCCAATACTCGACCAAGTTCCCAAAGGCCCTACTGCACGGCGAACCAGCCACACAAACCCGTGCCAAAACGGCGACTAAATGAGACACAACCACCCCCTGACCTTGTTTAAAACACCAAAGACAGTGACATAACGTTAATACGTCTTAAAGAGGCATTTTGGGACTTGACCTAATTTACATTAATGGGCAAAAAGGGGGCGAAAATATATATGCTAAAAACGATTATCATAGCGACCAAACAGTACAGTGACCTAATTAAAAATTATCGAATCCAGCAAATGATGAAAAGGGGGGTGTTCGGCGGTGGACTTTAAAACAAAGGGCGTTGGAAATAAACTTCCAATGACAAGTGGAAACAATAACACACCGACACTGCACAGAGTTGTAAAAGGGAGGGGGCGACTTGACCTAGTCTACAATAATGGGCAAAAGAGGGCGAAAATGTATATGCCAAAAACGTATATTACAGTGACCAAACAGCAAAGTCTAAGTCGAAGATAAATGTTTAGTCAGAACTTTCTTTAAATACTTGTGCATGTACTGCTGTAAGTCAACTAGTGTTTTGTTTCGCCTTATTCTGATGTTGTGTGTATTGGTAATATGACATACTACTGTTTTTCTCTCACGCGACAGAATGGCACTGATCCCTAAAATATGCTTACCATGCTTAAATGTTTGTTATTGTAAATATCATGAAATATGTTTGTCAAGCACTATCACCGAGTCTAATCGTTCCGTGTGAGTAGAGGCGGTTCATTACGTATTATTGGATAGACGGTGTGAACATGGTCCCAAGATGAGACGTACAGGCCCAGTGATTATAAACATTGGAGTATATACTCCATGCTCCAACTTATACTCCATACTCTAATAGGAGCATTTGTTAGTTACGAAAACTGCTGTAACTGCTTTATTACTGAATGGGAACATATGAAATGGGTGTTCATTATCTTCTTTAGATCGTTGGCTACAAGTTGGTGTTGGTTTTGATGAACATTTCTAAAAAAAGCTATTATTATGGGGCCAGGTCATTTTAAATTAACTTTTTTTATTCAATATGTTGGCAGTCGTTTTTTTAAAATGAAAATTAATTGTTTGTAGAAAATCACTCTTTAAAAGTGATTTGTGTGCAAACGTCATCGTGATCCCCTTTTATGGATTAAATTGACTTCTGTAAAATATACTGATAATACATAGTGTATCCATTCTCGTTCAACCAGCGTGTTTTTCATCCGTATGTTATACAAGCTGGAGACTTGACTATACACTGATTTATGAGGATGATTATATTTTGCAGGTACTAAAGTGGCAGCAAGCGTGCTTGGATAAATGACCCAGCATACACCATCGGTTGTAGGCTAAATCATGTACTTGGCTTTGTTATATTTTGGTAAAACTACCCCGGTGATGATAATAATGAAGCAATTACAATATCACATACTAGTTTGTTACTTTGTTTTTGCATACAAATCATAGATAACTGTATCGCTGAAAAAGAAAAAATCTTTTGAAAATTTATAATTTTTCGTTTCCAACGATACATCTACCTGTGATACAAGAGTATTCGCATACAAGTTTTTTCTATCTAACACGGTGACCACAGAATGCACCTTACAACTGGTAACTCTTGTGATGCAATATGAAACTTCTTCAATTGTTGCTATACTTCACGGTATATATCTTGATACGGCGCTTTTCAGTTCCGTCAGAGAATTATTGTTATGTTTTCATATAGCTCTGACGGAACTCAGGATACGCGACATTTAAGTGTCTTGGGGATGCGTTTTAAAATATTGACAAGTTTTTAATATATGAGTGCATAGTAATACGTTTTACAAACGTTGTAACCATTATAGAGATTTGGTGTTTAAACGCATTTGGAATAAATCATTCGCAAGGCTTCATCAATAGTTCCTTTGATATTTATATCAATAATGGTATTTAGTTTTTTTTAAATATTCAGAATTATCTCGATTGTAATACGTAATAAGGTATTGACACACCAATTTTAAGCTTTTGCATACGTTTTGATAATGGCAGTTAGATGCTTGATAAACGTCTACGGGACTGTGATGTCGACGTGTACGCAAGGTCTCGGGTAATACCGCATACTGTTCAAAGAGCATTTTCATTGATGTTTTAGTGTTAGCGCAAAACTTGATTAATTTGACATTCATCTATGTCTCTAATTGAACAAAAGGCCGTATGTCAGAACAACAAACCATTGTTCATGTTTATCTGTTGATATACTAACGATACGGCTTTTGAATACTAGTATTTCTTTTGATTCTAACATGATGTATAAAATTTATATAAAACAGTGTTATTTTGCGATTGTAGATTTGTGTGTTATTAGTTATTACGTTATTATAGCATAAAAACGGTGATTTTGCTCATACTTAAACGGGAAAAAAAGTACGTTTTTGTAAAGATTCTCGCGCACACGCGCTGTTGGTGTTCAGTTTTAAGTATGCTCATTTCAGGACCCACCCGACGAAAATAAATGACTTACAGCGTTATATGAACTGTAATTCACATTCTAATTGTAACTACTAATCAATTTTCTATAATAGTAAAATAATAAACGTAAACAAACCCCCATGGTCACTGTTTTCTTGGTATTTGCCGATACCGGAAGTCGACGCTCATAACAAAAACTTGTATGTGACGTAACGTTTGCTAAGCGACGTTGCGTTTGTTTTCCCGACGTCGCCCAAAATGTCCCGCCAAAAGATCATAATTTTGAAAAACATACTAACGGGCTTGGGCACCAACCGTCCCTTGGGACTCTGCAGATGTAATAGCACGAAAAAGTATGCGTTAACCCTACACTTATATACCTGCATGACGTAAAAACACAACTTGACGTCACTTTCATGGTAAATCGGCTGATATACAACGGTATGATTTGATATTTGTCTACATAAGTAAAATCACCGGCCATGCTAGAGTCATACATGTACATTAAACAACAAAAAGTAGTCTTCATGTTAATCTTCAATGTAGTCTCCCCCCAAAGCATATTCCTGTTCAAGAAATTCTAAACTAGCCACTGTTTCTACTTGCGGATAATCAACAAGAAATGCCTTTGCCTCTAGTTCAGTGCCACGACAGGTCATTGTCACTCTCATATATATCTGGTTTGCTTCGATTGAACTTGGTATCTTGACCATAAGTTGACCTATTTTCTTGCAGCCATTTTCATCACAAAATTCAGGTGTTTCTTTTGTGGATTGGTAGACGTTCCAATAGACTTCTCTACGGCTGATGTTGTACACTTTAAACATGCCACCTTTGGGTTCGGATCCAACGTACACCAAGGAATCTTTTGTAATATGCCTGGAAAACGCATTATTTACCATCTCAATTCCTCTGTATAATTTCCTTTTGTTTTGTGGGTGTATATTCTTGTTGAAACGCCGTCTTGTGTGAATGCCATACGTATAAGGACTTCGTCTTGCTGCGATAATTTTTCGGTTTAAGCCAAACATGACTGCCCCCTTTATAATTGCAGAACCTGCGGATTCAGGAGCGATTACTCTACTCTTGCGAAAGTGGCTTCGTATTGTTGCTTTGACAACCGGAGATTCCGAAAATCCCCCAACAAGTAGAATTGAAGAAACACCCTTTAACTCAGGTTGTTTTAATAAACTCTCGATATGCTCGGTAATTTTTTATGTTGCAGCCGAGAATAATTTTGACATTATACTCTTGTTAAGTCGGAGTGTTTCGTCTAGAATTTCGATGCCTTCTGGAATACGTTTGCTTTTTGCGGACTCTTTGCAAATATCTTCAAAATACTTCGTAAGTTCAATGTCACTGTTTTCAGTGTTGGACGAGAATTGCCTCTTGCATTTTTCAAAATGAGCTTGCAGTTTGATCCAGGCATTAGCGTGTTCAGATCGAAATGTAGAAAATATTTCCAATCCCACCTGTAAATGAAAAAAGTAAACGATGTCAATACAACAAATAAAGTTTATCAACACATTTGTCTAATTTGCAAAACGGTTTTTAATAAATCAAGGACGCTGTGGTAGCAATGATTTAATTGACTCCATATGCTAGTGCATTAGAAAGGCATACATGTAAGTTTATTTTTAAACAATTATCTACCATATAACGCTGGCTTAGAATGAGAAGGTCGTAAGTGCCACTAACGCCCTTTTATGACGATTGCATATTTGAGATTTTTACCATATGGCGTTTCTTAAGAGCCTATTTTCATGAAAATCGGAACTTGTCTTGTTGACTAAAATGAAGTTGAAAAGGCTTGTTTTACCATAAGTAAAGAGTTATTGTCAGACAGTTTTTCTTGTTTTCTCAAAATATTGATTTTGTAGTGACGACCTTCTCATTCTAAGACAGAGATGTGTTGCTTACCATATCGATTAGGAGTTGTTCAAACGCTTGGTTGACTTGTTGTCCACCCCAATCACCACCTGTTGCAGAATATAATTCCTCTAGCATTCCATCTGATTTCACTTCGTGAACTGTTGTATCAACAGTTCCACCTACAAGTGACAAACAAGATGAACATGTACTAGTAATGAATGTTGATCCATTTGAACCATTTGAACCATTTGTACTTCTTCGCGGTTTTCCAAAAACTTTAAAGTCACATTATTGCTCCCACAACTTTTTCCCGATCATCCATTACATACAATGAATTATGGAACCATTAGGATGTTTCTTAACAAATGACCAATACTCGATGATAGATGTTCACTATATCTGTCGAAATAATAGACCAAATATCGTATGTAGCAAATAGTATGGTGAACAAAATACTCATTTTGCAAGAGTTGCTCCCCTTGGACTTTAAATCATGCATGTATTGTTTACTACAAATTGTCATTTTGTCAACACACAATTTGGATGTTTAATTGCATTTTCTGCCATCTTATGGTGTTTTCCACATTTGGGAATCAACTAAAGTGGTCAGATTGCCCAATTCCAAAAAGAGGTTACCAAGTTATAGCTTACTAAAATAACAGTTTAATACTTAATGGGACTTTAATCTGTCATGTTGTAAAAATAGCATTTGTCAGTTATGTTGCAGTTCAATTGCGACTTATTAAATGTAGTACGGACATATTTAGATTCGATCGAAACCATATTCTGACCCGTTGATACGTTTAATATGAGATTCAGTGAGGGGACTGAAAGAGGCGTATCATACCTGTTGTGTTTTATAGTGAATGGCTGGAAAATTCGGGATGTCGAATACAAGCATGTTAAAATGTCTTATGTTAACCATAATCGACGTTAAATAACGTTTATTCTTATCTGTCCAAACTCCGTATTTTGTTATAAAACTTCTTAGGTCACTGCTCACACACACAATTGTCGGTACTTTGGTTAACAAGCAAAAATACACGTTTTGTTTCATCGAGGTATTAAGTATGAGCATAGTAAACATACCTCCAAGATCACAAACAAGATATTTCTGTTTAGGATTGAAGGCCGACAGAAACACACCATCCACACCACCTTTCTGTTTGACAGCCAATTCTTTACAGAAGATTGCGGCAGATTCGGGTTCTAAAGCCAGAACTAGGTCGTCAGTTGGTATACCAGCCTGTAAGATAATGGCATGATCAATGCGTATAAAACGACTCAAATATTATTTTAAACCATTTCTACTTCTTCACTAGTTTTCCAAAACATCAATGTCGTCCTGAAGAAAGTATCTAAAGTTATCAACGACTAAGAGCCTAATTGAAATGCAATTTATCACATAAATAACGTGGTATTCCATGTGATAACAAATAACAGAACAATGTTCTCCAAAACATGTTTAAGAAATGTTGATTTCCAAAGACAACTCATGACGAATCTTATATTTACTCTACATAGTTATCTACGTTTCTCACTATACTACAAGTCAACCTAGATATATTGATGTCAAAGGAGTCTAAATAATTTGTTTTGTGGCGTGTTTAAGAATGTTTACAACCTTTTCATTCTACGCCTTCGATATATCGCTGGCTTAGAATGAGAAAGCGTATGTACAAAAACGCTTTTTTGAGATAATAAGAAAAAACTACCCGAAAGTAATCTTTACTTATGGTAAAACAAGCTGTTTGAACTTCGGTGTAGCCAACATGGCATGTTCCCATCATCATCAGAATAAGCTCATAGGAAGCGCCACGTGGTGCTGGTTTGAAATATGTACCATTCTGATTAGGTCGTAAGTAGTAGTTACAACATTCTCATTCTATAAGCCAGCGATATTATACGTCTAATACTTATTAGGCCCCTATTTTTGTTGATTTGGACAAAACTTGTGGTTGTTATGGATACGGAAATGCTGAAAAATGGTGAAAATACTTCAAAATACAGTTTTCAAGCTAGAGATTACGCACGTCTATTTACCAAGGCAACCGAAACATTGACAACCTGGAAACCAGGTAAGGGACTTCTGCATTGCTTGCAATTCCTAATTACTTGTTTTATACAGTTTCTTGCTTTTTATACCTGAACTGACGCCTCTCTCATGAACTGCTTGGCTGAATCCCTCCAGATGGCGGGAACAGTCATTACCCAGGATAATTGATCCGGTCGAATCTCGTCAACCACGGCATCTCTCAGTTTCTTCAGTAAATGGTTCTATAATTTGACGAGAATAATTAGCCACGACTTTACAATATTTATCTACCCTTTGATCAGGTTTATACTAATTGTGAAACAAGTTTTCCAACTTATATAAACAAGGACAACTGTCTGACAATTACGTTTTACTTATGATAAAATAACTTCAGCTTCAGTTTGGTCAACACACGGATCTTATATACTGAAGAGCTCCTGTATATTGAAAAGCTCCTGGTCGACATGGCTAGTTCTGATTTTCATGAAAATAGGCTCATAAGAAGCGCCTTATGATGTAGATTTGAAACTTACGACCTTCTCATTCTAAGCCAGCGATATATTAAAACACCATTTAGGAAAGTAAAAATTTAACATACACGAACGTATTTTATCGCAAATGTAAACACAATGAGGGCTCTCATAGATTTCCCATCAGAATCTTCTAGTACCATGTCACGTGATAATTCCTGGAAAACAGAAATGAAAAAATCATTGAAATACCTCTTACTCTTTGACCGATATTCCATACTAACTACATTCAGTGCATATAGTGCAGCAGGTAAGCTATTTGGAGTAAGCCTACATATGGATGACATACGGTTTCAAATACTGTATCGTTAGTCCAGTCATTTTAACTTTTAACCTCAAACTAATTGCAAAACAAACAGTTTTGTGTTTATATGGTGCGTAAAGCTATCCTCAGCAATGTACACAATGTCATAATTGAATATTTGTGGGACTTTTTGAGATATTCACAAATATATTCAATTGTCACATGTTTTCGCGATATTTGTCACGTTTGATGTAAATAAATCTTGACTTGTACCAGTAGCTTATTTTATATCGTGCTTAGAGGTCGCAATTTTGGTCGGATTTTTATGAAACTTGGCAGCAATGATCATCGTAAGCTAATCTTAGTAAAATAAAATTTTGAGTTAACCGGAGCCAAAATCTAGGTCACTAGGTCAAAACATAAAAAAAACAACATATAGTCACCAGGGGTCGCAATTTCGACCTTACATTTGTGAAGTTTAGTCACAATGATCACCTTACAAAAATTAAGGTCATGTATGAAATTGGATTAACCTGAGCTAAAAACTAGGTCACTAGGCCAAATTATAGAACAAATCTTTAAAATGCACCCTTTTTACCTAATCTTTATGAAACTATGTCACATGGTACATAAAGACAAAATGTAGGTCAAATTCAATATTTACTTATCATGAGGTAAAACTAGGTCACTAGGTCAAATAATAGAAAAACCTTCATGCGCCAAAAAGTCGCATCAATTATTTTAACCTATTGACCTAATTTTGACCCAAATAACTCAATAACATACTTGTCTTAGATGTTTTGATATGAGCATTGTGACCAAGTTGCATAAATATTAGACCAAAATTGTGAATTTTGTACCTACACAACGTTTACCTTTGATTTTAACTAGCGACTTACTTTTTGACCCCGGATGACCCAATTTATAACTTTGACCTATATTATGTTGATATTATTATTGTGACCAAGTTTCATAAATATAAGGTCAACATTATGACCTCTAGCGACTACACAAGGTTTTGCAACAATTTGACCTGGTGACCTAGTTTTTTACCCTTGATCATCCATTTTCTACCTTGGCCTAAATTTTGTTCAGATGTTCACTCTGACCAAGTTTCATAATCATAGAGTCAAAAGTTTGAATACAAATGCAATTGTGGACGAACAGACAAAGAGAACAATCAATATTTCTCCAGAATCGATAGATTCGTGTACATTTTGTATATTGTCTGTATTGTATACTGTCCAAACACAAATATCTTTTTTCCATAAGACACACATGTATGCAACATATGATATGTGTAAATTTTAAACAAATTGGAATAATATTAAAGAAATGAATAAAACTTTTGTTTCCCCTTCCAGGTGCTATTTTGAGTCATTTTGTCGACATTTGAATGGGTAGTATACCAACACGTAGACTGGCATACATATGAAAAGTAAATTGTCTGAATATAAAATCAATATTTGTATTCGACAGAAGAAGGTTGTATCTTTCAGAAAATATAAGCTTTAAGGTGCAATTAGTAAATATTTAACGACTTACACGGGAATTATTAGAACTTAAAATTCCCCATATAGTATGAAATAAGGAAAATGCTGAAATTGCTACGAAAAGTGACCTTAAACATGTCGATTTTTTTGTATTTTCCCCACTGAACTCGCATATTTGACGTTTTGTCTGTAGTCGATAATAGTCTGTAGATGATGAAAATACAAAGAAACTCTGTTTTGCAATTTGTTTGAGGTTGACCATATTTTTTAGCTTCAATGACTGGACTACGTTCCTTGTGACTGTGCGAAGACCACAGTGTTTTATACTCACACCCAGCTTCAAGTCACCACACACAGCGCCAAATTTAAACATTCAGGCCCCAAGTTCACAAAGGATCAGTTTTCAAAATCAGGATCAATATCAAATATGTATCATTTGCAATTCAGTATATATGTTGAGGTTAAGCTTGATATTTTTTATACATGTGTGTATATAAAACATATTCTTCAATTTCAAAGACATTAAAATAATTGTTTTATGGTTAGTTATATTGAACACCTATCGTATTACACATCCCGTAATTATTGATTCGACAGTACAGTATATACACCTCTACTACTCTATAGCGTTTGTATACAATAACATTCAATCTGTTCAAAGTTAAATGATAACAGTTGTAAACATCAGCTTGCCCATTAGGTAAATTATCTAGGTTTAACGGGGTATAGTGCGTTAGCAACTGAGCTGGATCTCCATTAACCTTAAATATCTTAAAAAGTACAATGCCGATCAGGACAAAAATGGGTATGTCTTCGTAAAACACCCTTACCAACTCTCATAAAATAAAACGGAATTTTCGGTCCACAGAAAAGTGTACTTTGCATAGACGCCTAATGCAAAATTTTGAGTCTAAAACAGGGTAAATACGTATGGGTATTGGAAGTGACCGGAACAGCAAAGGTCAACAATTTGGTCCTGTATAACTGTACATTTAGTCACACACCAGTGACTGTTGAAAATATATAATGAGGCCCATAAACGAACGTTTTTCTTAGTTTGTATAACTGAAGCAACTTCGTAGCAATATTTGCAAGAAAAACATTTGTATTTTTTGTCTGTACAAATGATCCTTCCAATCAAAAGATGGGCCTCAACTATATAAACATTGGTGATCGGACTAATGTAAGTCAAAGTTATAAATTTATACCGTTATAGTTGTTACATAATACAATAGCATAATCTTAACTAGCTGACCGTAATAGCTTATTTAACTCCCTGTCTATTTGTTGATTAAAATACCAAAAATAATACATTAGACCCAATTGGAAAAACATTAATTAGACAGTAAAAAAATATGTAATTTGAACACAGAGTTGGTAAAGGTAATTAAGTTAAAACCGCCAAATTTCAATAAAATTGTACAATTACTTTTTAAGATATTTAAGGTTTATGGGGGTCCAGCTTAGTCGCTAACGCACTATACACATGAGTGAACGGTCGCCCCGCTATTCTTTAGAATGGGTTACATGTAGTTCCCTCATCAGTATTATATTTTGACTCGACATTGTAGTGCTCCCAGGATAATGTTATGTTTATAAACATTGATCGGATTGGTCTTTTGTTGCAAAATTGTTTACTTAAGTAAACACGTACGGTCAATTACTCAGGTACACGAAAATACCACTGATAAATCGTGCACACTTGATTCCCACCTATGAGGATTTTTCTAAAATTTCCCGCCTTCCTTGTTATCATGGGTGCACTATAGTTAGACTAAGTGTGTTTGAAATGGAAATATGTGTGGTATAACCTAATCTAGATGATCATATCGATCTACAATCAAGATAGAAAAGCTGTGCACACAGGTCACAGGCAATCGTAACTAATCGGGACTTTCCGTGATGAATCCGGAAGCTGATTCGTCATAGAATTGTCTGAGGTATGCCGATTGAGGACACAGGCATACCTTTTCATGATGAAGAGGCATTTTGAAATGTCGAAAATAGTACCATCCCTTATGATCATTCGTCAAAGTTAAACTTTTATATTTCGTTTCTGCTTCAAATCCGAAACTATGGAATCGCTGCTTGGAATCTATGAGTACCGTGGTTGGTGCCTGGAGTCCTATTTCCGCCCCTCCCTCCCATGATTGCTCGATGTTAATACTTGAGATGAGATTATGTTTGACATCTTTCTGTAAGTAGTACGCATATCCTGTACACGTTGTTCCAAAGTCAATGGCCACCACGGCTAGCTTGTTGTTGCCAATATTAACTGGCGAGTTACAGGTTGCCATCGTGAAACGATCACATAATATCTCACATTAATCCATATTACCCGATATTCTGTATGTAAAGTATGTAAAGTTGAATCGACAGTTTGAACGTTTGTGTTGATAATGTTTATATATTATTTAATTAATTAATCCAAATAACACAAAACTTGTCCATAGAGTAGTTGCGTTAGAATTAAACCGTCCAAGTTTCAGCGATCCTAATTTAATTATATTTAACATATACACGTATAACTGTATTTAAGTTTTTTATTAATGATGTTTATCCAATTCAATCGTGATTCTTTACTGGTTGAAAACTTTGTGCTTGGTAACATTTAAATGCGGTTTGTTTGAATGTAATGTACTTCCTAGTGACATGGGAATTACATTGATAGATAAAATTGATAAGAAAATATATTTGGACCTGTTTTCAAACTTTACTTTGTAGATTTGTATGAAATTTTGAAAACCCAGATCAATATTCGTTAAATGTTGTGTAAACAAAAGTTTAATATCGAGTGGCGTTTTATAACACATAAGTTTTCTAAAGTTAATATTATCGTCCATAATAAATCTATTGATGTAAACTCAATCGTAGCTTGATCGCATAATGCAACTATAGTGTTACTTGTATTGAGGGTGTTCTAGTTACAAGCTAAAGAAAAAGTATGCGATGTTTATCTGAAGTATTGGGATACCCTGTACAAATAAATAGCGTTTATTATTGAACATGCAATGTATTAAATTAATGCACGTTGGAGAATGTTTAATTAAAAAACACGCTAAAAGCAAGAGATACGCATTACAGACGACGCGTCCCGACGCAATAAGATTTATCACCAATCCACTTTTGAGACACGTATGTACGATGTCCCGTAAGGGCCATCGCGGCATATCTATAGCAGTCGATAGTTAAAAGTCGATAGAACGATCATGGTGAATACTCAAACATACGATGGTGAAAAGTCGATAGTACGATGATAAAAACTCGGAATGTCGATAGTACGATACTGAAAAGTCGATTTTATATCGTGTTTTACTATCGTATTATCGACGTTTCACCATAGTATTGTCGTTGCTTCGTACTATCGACTTTTCATTATCGTACTATCAAGTTTTCACAATGGTGTTATCGAGTTTTCACTATCGTACTACCGACTTTTCATTATTGAATTATCGAGTTTTCACAATGGTGTTATCGATTTTTCGCTATCGTACTATCGACTTTTCATTATTGTACTATCGAGTTTTCACAATGGTGTTATCGATTTTTCGCTATCGTACTATCGACTTTTCATTATTGTGCAATCGAGTTTTCACAATGGTGTTATCGATTTTTCGCTATCGTACTATCGACTTTTTATTATTGTACTATCGAGTTTTCACAATGGTGTTATCGATTTTTCGCTATCGTACTATCGACTTTTCATTGTCGTACTATCGAGTTTTCACAATGGTGTTATCGAGTTTTCACTATCGTACTATCGACTTTTCATTATTGTACTATCAAGTTTCGTGTTTGGAAAAGTCGATAGTACGATAGTGAAAACTCGATAGTACGGTAGTGAAAACTCGATAACACCATTGTGAAAACTCGATAGTACGGTAGTGAAAAGTCGATAGTATGGTAGTGAAAAGTCGAGAGTACGATAGTGAAAAGTCAAGAGTACGGTAGCGAAAAGTCGATAGTATGGAAGTGAAAAGTCGATAGTATGGTAGTGAAAAGTCGATTACACCATTGTGAAAGCTCGATAGTACGGTAGTGAAAAGTCCAGAGTACGATAGTGAAAGCTCGATGGTACGGTAGTGAATTGTCCAGAGTACGATAGTGAAAGCTCGACAGTACAGTAGTGAAAAGTCCAGAGTACGATAGTGAAAGCTCGACAGTACAGTAGTGAAAAGTCCAGAGTACGATAGTGAAAGCTCGACAGTACAGTAGTAAAAAGTCCAGAGTACGATAGTGAAAGCTCGACAGTACAGTAGTGAAAAGTCCAGAGTACGATAGTGAAAGCTCGACAGTACAGTAGTGAAAAGTCCAGAGTACGATAGTGAAAGCTCGACAGTACAGTAGTGAAAAGTCCAGAATACGATAGTGAAAGCTCGACAGTACAGTAGTGAAAAGTCCAGAGTACGATAGTGAAAGCTCGACAGTACAGTAGTGAAAAGTCCAGAGTACGATAGTGAAAGCTCGACAGTACAGTAGTGAAAAGTCCAGAGTACGATAGTGAAAGCTCGACAGTACAGTAGTGAAAAGTCCAGAGTACGATAGTGAAAGCTCGACAGTACAGTAGTGAAAAGTCCAGAGTACGATAGTGAAAGCTCGACAGTACAGTAGTGAAAAGTCCAGAGTACGATAGTGAAAGCTCGATAGTACGGTAGTGAAAAGTCCAGAGTACGATAGTGAAAGCTCGACAGTACAGTAGTGAAAAGTCCAGAGTACGATAGTGAAAGCTCGACAGTACAGTAGTGAAAAGTCCAGAGTACGATAGTGAAAGCTCGATAGAACGGTAGTGAAAAGTCCAGAGTACTATAGTGAAAACTCGATAGTACATGACGTAACGTCAAAAGGTGAGGCACACGCGAAAACGCCACCAACAGCGAACAATTTCCAACGATCATTATTGCTTTACTCGGCCTAGCAAACTGTAAATTATATCATTAAACGCAGAAATAAAATGTGCATTTAATAATGTATACAGATAAATGGAAATAATAAACGTAAAATGCATCAAGCGTTATTTTGTGAGATTATTTCGCGAAAAACGTAGCGAGACTTGTAACAAAAACACAGGGTCGATTAGGTAAAAGTTATAATAAAGTAATAACTACTGAACGGATTCACAGAGAAATACCGTCACCGGTTAAAGCATGCTTGCAACATGCTGTCATGTTAGTTTCGTGCGATTCCGTCAAAATATTTAAAAATTAAGTGAAAAAGGGCAACGGCAAAAAAGCGAGACTTTCGTATTTTTGTGACGTAATTTTAAAATGTCCATCTTTTAAGGTGAATAACTTAAATATGTGTGTGTGCACGTGCGTAATTTTATACTAAAAAAAATACTTTTTTTCCGTAGATGTGTTGGTTAAAAAATTGTTTTGATACCATAAAAAACGAAAGTTTTCTTGAAGATGAGGTTGCGTCTACAAAATGTCCAAAATAGGTTAAAAAGTGAATTTTTAAAAAAGTTCAATTTTTAAACGTTTGCAAATATGGTCGATTCATAGTTATTCCAATGACAAATAAACAAAAAAATACTTTTTTTCCGTAGAACAAGCAAAGCGATTTTCAAGTGGATTGAATTATAAATAAAAAAGATATAATTTTTTTCCTTGCGTCTACAAAATGTCCAACGACGTCAAATTAGTTCGAATTATGACGTCGACGGGAATTCCGACAAAAGATGCCTTTTACATTACTCGTAGTATGAAAAGAGATTCCGTTGAAAAGCCCATACGACCTTTTGTGTATGTAGTATCTAGATATTTGCAACTTAAAATTTAATAATTTAATTTTGTGCGGATTCTTAACCGTCGTACTTATTACTGACACTGACGTTTTTAACAAAAGGCTGTTCGACGTCAAAAACGTTACACTTGCGTGCCTCACCTTTTGACGTTACGTCACATGTATGTATATATATTTCTTTATTTCCGTCTCATTTATGTACATACTTATACAATACATCACATAACAAAACAAATAAAATAAATACACAACAATTCAAACTTGAATTATAAGAGACTCTTGGTGAAAACTTTTAAAACAATCTGAATATAATAAATTCATCATATCATTATATACTAGTAACAGAAAAAAGGGTATTGCTAGTCACAACTAATAGGTGATATATACGTGGGTGAATCAAAAAGTTCGCAGAATCCTGCCATAACTTTTTTATTTTCAGAGTTATTGTCGTCATATTTATGCTGAATGAATACATTGGTATTTTCTTTACATATACAGACTTGTAGCGACCTGATGATAACCCCTTTAAAAATATTTATATATTAAATAAGGGCGATTACGTATACCGGAGCACACGGATAATTTGAAATACATTTTATTAAATTTTCTAAAATATCTCAACTGTAGGACCTCCATAAACCGTCAAAATGTTATGTCAGATTGCATGATGTCATTTATAAAGTCTGTTAAACTTTCAGACGTCATCTCCGATAAATAATGCTTTAATCAACATTTACATAATCGCACTATATAGAAATACCCGCGTAAAACGGGTCTACGGGAATTTACCGAACCACGGACTGCTATCAAAATCTGCGTGAAACTGGAATGTACGTACGGCATCAGAGACAACACATGGTTTGAAACGTGCAGGTATATATCCTGAAATAAATAGATATCGATTTAAAATAGGAATTAGTGATTTCGTGTAGGCCTACGGATTTTGACAACCTAAACAATACTTCCGATATTGGTGACGTTGGTTTGCAACGTCATCGAAGAGGACCAGAGCTATATAGTAGCGGATATAGCAAAACACTCAGATTAGTCCGGACGAGGATTGCGGATTTTTCGCTTAACCTTGCTATACAGTATGAAGTTTATTTTATTGATTTTCTGTGTTGTCAAGGTATTGAAGGTCTCAAAACCGTTTGATGACACTCTGTCATCATTGGGGAACTTTTTTATTTCGGGTTAAAGATGGCCTCCAAAATGGCGATTTTAACCATTAAATACGGACTATAATTCCATTTAACACTTGTACTACCGTCAAAATATCAGCACATGTATGTTTAGTTGAAAAAAATAAACATGATTAATAAAGGAACTGTATACATTAGCTGAGTTTAGAAAAAAAAAAATTCACAGTTTATGTGTAATTTACGTGACAAAATGATAAGATACAAGAATAATCGGTACTAATAACTCTTTAATGTTATATCAAACATGAATATTACAATGAAGTAGGTTTAAATGAATGGTAAGTGATAAACAATGTACACAACATCGTTGCATGTAGAATAGTATGACTTTTGTGTAATATACGTTACCATTAAATTTTTTATTTGCAAAGTATGTTCTACTATTTTTTTCTATTAATTCTGGGTTATCAAACTGATATGATCAATGTTTTCTCTTGATAGGTATCCTTTAAAGATAATTAGACATGTAGTTGAACTTCGAGTACAGTATTGAATACAGGTGATTGCAATTCAATTTACACGCTGGAGAAAAAGCAAGGGAACTATACTATAACGGCCCATGTTTTGTTAAGGGACCGGGGATACAGGAGCGGTAGGACATTAAGGACAGTGATATGTTTCTGCCACAACGCACCCTATAGTTCAAGTTTAGTAACTAGCTATAGAGCATGGGCCTAATAGATTACATTGTACAGATATTATTTCCCTTGCATGACAATTTAAGTAAATATTTACGTTTATACAATGTCTTGGGTAATACCACGTACTGTTCAAAGAGCATTTTCATTGATGTTTTAGTGTTAATGCAAAACTGGGTTAATTTGACATTCATCTATCTCCTCTAATTGAACAAAAGGTCGTAGGTCATAACAACAAACCATTGTTCATGTTTATCTGTCGATATACTAACGATACGGCTTTTGAATACTAGTATTTATTTTGATTCTAACATGATGTATAAAAATTATATAAAACAGTGTTATTTTGCGATTGTAGATTTGTGTGTTATTAGTTATTAAGCTACATATATACCTGCATGACGTAAAAACACAACTTGACGCCACACATATCAGCTGATATACAACGATATGATGAGAGCTTTGTCTATATAGGCATGCTAGAGTCATACATGTATATTGAACACCACAAAAGTAGTCCTCATGTTAATCTTCTATGAAGTCTCCCCCCAAAGCATATTCCTGCTCCAGAAATTCTAAACTAGCCACTGTTTCTACTTGCGGATAATCAACAAGAAATGCCTTTGCCTCTAGTTCAGTTCCGCGACAGGTCATTGTAACTTTCATAGATATCTGGTTTGCTTCGATTGAACTTGGTATCTTCACCATTAGTTGACCTATTTTCGTGCAGTCTTCTTCATCACAAAATTCAGGTGTTTCTTTTGTTGATTGGTAGACGTTCCAATATACTTCTCTACGGCTGATGTTGGTCACTTTAAAGATGCTACCTTTGGGTTCGGATCCAACGTACACCAAGGAATATTTTGTAATATGCCTGGAAAACACATTATCTACCACCTCGATGCCTTTGTATAATTTCCTTTTGTTTGGTGGGTATATGTTCTTGTTGAACCGTCGTCTTGTGTGAATGCCATACGTATAAGGACTTCGTCTTGCTGCGATAATTTTTCGGTTTAATCCAAACATGACTGCCCCCTTTATAATTGAAGAACCTGCAGATTCAGGAGCGATTACTCTACTCTTGCGAAAGTGGTTTCGTATTCTTGCTTTGACAACCGGAGATTCCGAAAATCCCCCAACAAGTAGAATTGAAGAAACACCCTTTAACTCGGGCTGTTTCAATAATTCTTCGATATGCTCTGTAATTTTTGATGCTGCAGCCGCGAATAATTTGGACATTACTCTCTTGTTTAGTCGGAGTGTTTCGTCTAGAATTTCGATACCTTCAGGAATACGTTTGCTTTTTGCGGACTTTTTGCAAATATCCTCAAAATACTTCGTAAGTTCAATGTCACTGTTTTCAGTGTTGGAAGAGAATTGCCTCTTGCATTTTTCAAAATGAGCTTGAAGTTTGATCCAGGCATTAGCGTGTTCAGATCGAAATGTAGAAAATATTTCCGATCCCACCTGTAAATGAAAAAAGTAAACGATGTCTATACAATAAATAAAGTTTATTTAAAGGTTTTTAATAAATCAAGGACGCTGTTGTAGCAATGATTTAATTGACTGCATATGCTAGTGCATTAGAAAAGTCATACATGTAAGTACATTTTTAAACAATTATCTACCATATAACGTTGGCTTAGAATGAGAAGGCCGTAAGTGCCACTAACGCCCTTTTATAATGATTGCATATTTGAGATATTTACCATATGGCGTTTCTTAAGAGTCTATTTTCATGAAAATCGGAAGTTGTCTTGTTGACTAAAATGAAGTTGAAAAGGCTTGTTTTACCATAAGTAAAGAGTTGTTGTCAGACAGTTTTTCTTGTTTTCTCAAAATATTGGTTTTGTAGTGACGCCCTTGTCATTCTAAGCCAGCGATGTGTTGCTTACCATATCGATTAGGAGTTGTTCAAACGATTGGTTGACTTGTTGTCCACCCCAATCACCACCTGTTGCAAAATATAATTCCTCTAGCATTCCATCTGATTTCACTTCGTGAACCGTTGTATCTACAGTGCCACCTGCGAGTAACAAGCAATAGGAACATGTACTAGTAATGAATGTTGATCCATTTGAACCATTTGTACTTCTTCGCGGTTTTCCAAAAACTTTAAAGTCACATTATTTCTCCCACAACATTTTCCCGATCATCCATTACATACAATGAATTATGGAACCATTAGGCTGTTTCTTTACAAATGATCAATACTTGACGACAGAACGTTTACTTTATTATGTGAAAATAATAGACCAAATATCGTATGTACAAATAGTATGGAGGAAAAAATACTCAATTTGCAAGAGTTGCCCCCCCTTACACTTTAAATCTACAAATTGTCATTTTGTCAACACACCATCTGGATGCCGTATTACATTTTCTGCCATTTTATGGTGTTGTCCACATTTGGGAATCAACTAAAGTTGTCAAATTGCATAATTCTACAGAGAGGTTACCAAGTTAAATTATAGCTTATTAAAATGTCAGCTTTACGTGTATAGAGCTATATCGGACGATAGTTTTTAAGAAAGTTTCAAAAACTGAAAAACAAGTATGCTTTCATATCCATTAAATCATTTTTCGCTTCAGTTTTAACAGAAACTCTCTCAGTGATTTATTGGACATGCGAATTGTCAATTTTCATACGAAAGTGTTCTAGAACGCCCTATGAAACTATAAGAATCGTCTATTTTTCGACGATTGAATCAAATATTGTGACCCGTTGATACGTTTGATATGAGAATCAGTGAGGGGACTGAAAGATGCGTATCTTAAATGTTGTGTTTTATAGTGAATGGCTGAAAAAATTCGGGATGTCGAATACAAGCATGTTTATGCATTTTGCATGATGGAGTTAAGTTGTTAGCATTACTGTATCGGAACATATATTATATTGATGTAAATGTGCATGTAAACAGATGGGCAAAAGTGCCTAATGTTTTTCAAATTAACTCATTTATATTTCTTATGCCAACCATAATAGACGTTAAAGAAGTTTATTCGTATCTGTCCAAACTCCGGAGTTTGTGATAAAACTTCTTAGGTCTCTTCTGCTCACACACATATTTGTTGGTACTTTGGTTAACAAGCAAAATTGTAGTTAATGTCAAGGCTTATCTGGGCATTTTAAAAGTATGAGCATAGTAAATGTACCTCCAAGATCACAAACAAGATATTTCTGTTTAGGATTGAAGGCCGACAGAAACACACCATCCACACCACCTTTCTGTTTGACAGCCAATTCTTTACAGAAGATTGCGGCAGATTCGGGTTCTAAAGCCAGAACTAGGTCGTCAGATGGTATACCAGCCTGTAAGATAATGGCATGATCAATGCGTATAAAACGACTCAAATATTATTTTAAAACCATTTCTACTTCTTCACTGGTTTTCCATTGACCAAAACAACAATGTCGTCATGTAGAAAGTATCTAAAGTTATCAACGACTAAGAGCCTAATGGAAATGCAATTTATCACATAAATAACGTGGTATTCCATGTGATAACAAATAACAGAACAATGTTCTCCAAAACATGTGACGTGGTTTTGACTCTTAAACCATGGTAATGTGATAAAAAGAATCCGTCATTCGTTTTGTCTGAGATAAACATTCTTAATCTCGTTACAAAAACATCAACAAAAAATTATTATGACTCGTTTAAGAAATGTTGATTTCCAAAGACAACTCATGGCGGATCCTATATTTACTCTACATAGTTATCTACGTTACTCACTATACTACAAGTCAACCTAGATATATTGATGTCAAAGGAATCTAAATAATTTGTTTTGTGACGTGTTTAAGAATGTTTACAACCTTTTCATTCTACGCCTTCGATATATCGCTGGCTTAGAATGAGAAAGCGTATGTCCAAAAAGGTTTTTTTGAGATAATAAAAAAACTACCCGAAAGTAATCTTTACGTATGGTAAAACAAGCTGTTTGAACTTCGGTGTAGTCAACATGGCATGTTCCCATCATCATCAGAATAAGCTCAGGAAGCGCCATCTGATGCTGATTTGAAATAATATGATATACCAACCTTGTCAGGTCGGAAGTACCTATGACCTTCGCATTCTATAAGCCAGCGATACATACGCATATATTTATTAGGTCCCTATTTTTTGTTGATTTGGAAAAAACTTGTGGTTGTTATGGATACGGCAATGCTGAAAAATGGTGAAAATACTTCAAAATCTTAATCCTACCATAACTCATACAGTTTTCAAGCTAGATTTTATGCACGTCTAATTACCATGGCAACCGAAACATTGACAACCTGAACGCCAGGTAGGGGACTTCGGCAATTCTTGCAATTTATTATTACTTGTTTTATATAGTTTCTTGCTTTCTTTACCTGGACTGACGCCTCTCTCATGAACTGCTTGGCTGAATCTCTCCAGATGGCAGGAACAGTCATTACCCAGGATAATTGATCTGGTCGAATCTCGTCAACCACGGCATCTCTCAGTTTCTTCAGTAAATGGTTCTATAATTTGACGAGAATAATTAGCCACGACTTTACAATATTTATCTACCCTTTGATCAGGTTTATACTAATTGTGAAACAAGTTTTCCAACTTATATAAACAAGGACAACTGTCTGACAATTACGTTTTACTTATGATAAAATAACTTCAGCTTCAGTTTGGTCAACACACGGATCTTATATACTGAAGAGCTCCTGTATATTGAAAAGCTCCTGATCAACATGGCTAGTTCTGATTTTCATGAAAATAGGCTCATAAGAAGCGCCTTATGATGTAGATTTGAAACTTACGACCTTCTCATTCTAAGCCAGCGATATATTAAAACACCATTTAGGAAAGTGAATATTTAACGTACACGAACGTATTTTATCGCAAATGTAAACACAATGAGGGCTCTCATAGATTTCCCATCAGAATCTTCTAGTACCATGTCACGTGATAATTCCTGGAAAACAGAAATGAAAAAATCATTGAAATGCCTCTTACTCTTTGACCGATATTCCATACTAACTACATTCAGTGCATATAGTGCAGCAGGTAAGCTATTTGGAGTACGCCTACATATGGATGGCATACGGTTTCAAATACTGTATCGTTCCTTGTGACTGTGCGAAGACCACAGTGTTTATACCCACACCCAGCTTCAAGTCACCACACACAGCGCCAAATTTAAACATTCAGGCCCCAAGTTCACAAAGGATCAGTTTTCAAGATCAGGATCAATATCAAATATGTATCATTTGCAATTCAGTATATATGTTGAGGTTAAGCTTGATATTTTTTATACATGTGTGTATATAAAACATATTCTTCAATTTCAAAGACATTAGAATAATTGTTTTATGGTTAGTTATATTGAACACCTCTCGTATTACACATCCCGTACTTATTGAATCGACAGTACAGTATATACACCTCTACTACTCTATAGCGTTTGTATACAATAACATTCAATCTGTTCAAAGTTAAATGATAACAGTTGTAAACATCAGCTTGCCCATTAGGTAAATTATCTAGGTTTAACGGGGTATAGTGCGTTAGCGACTGAGCTGGATCCCCATAAACCTTAAATATCTTAAAAAGTACAATGCCGATTTGGACAAAAATGGGTATGTCTTTGTAAAACACCCTTACCAACTCTCATAAAATAAAACGGAATTTTCGGTCCACAGAAAAGTGTACTTTGCATAGACGCCTAATGCAAAATTTTGAGTCTAAAACAGGGTAAATACGTATGGGTATTGGAAGTGACCGGAACAGCAAAGGTCAATAATTTGGTCCTGTATAACTGTACATTTAGTCATACACCAGTGACTGTTGGAAATATATAATGAGGCCCATACACGAACGTTTTTCTTAGTTTGTATAACTGAAGCAACTTCGTAGCACACTTGATTCCCACCTATGAGGATTTTTCTTTTTCTAAAATTTCCCGCCTTTCTTGTTATCATGGGTGCACTATAGTTAGACTAAGTATGTTTGAAATGGAAATATGTGTGGTATAACCTAATCTAGATGATCATATCGATCTACTATCAAGATAGAAAAGCTGTGCACACAGGTCACAGGCAATCGTAACTAATCGGGACCCGGAAGCTGATTCGTCATAGAATTGTCCGAGGTATGCCGATTGAGGACACAGGCTTACCTTTTCATGATGAAGAGCCATTTTGAAATGTCGAAAATAGTACCATCCCTTATGATCATTTGTCAAAGTTAAACTTTTATATTTCGTTTCGGCTTCAAATCCGAAACTATGGAATCGCTGCTTTGAATCTACGAGTACGGTGGTTGGTGCCTGAAGGCCTATTTCTGCCCCTCCCTCCCATGCTTGCTCGATGTTAATACTTGTGATGAGATTATGTTTGACATCTTTCTGTAAGTAGTACGCATATCCTGTACAAGTTGTTCCAAAATCAATGGCCACCACGGCTAACTTGTTGTTGCCAAAATTAACTGGCGAGTTACAGTCTGGCGACGAGGTTGCCATCGTGAAACGATCACATACTATCTCACATTAATCCATATAACCCGATATTCTGTTCAGTCCTTTAAAAGTTAAATGAGAACGGTTGTAAAACTATGTTTATCTCGGTTGAACTGGACGTAACTGAGTTAACAGTAGTCCGTCCTATTCTTTCGCATGAGATGATCCCTCATTAGTGTTACTTAATGAATCGACAGTATGAACGTTTGTGTTGATAATTTTTATATATTATTTTATAAATAAATCCAAATAACACAAAACTTGTCGATAGAATATCTAATTGCGTTAGAATTAAACCGTCAAAAATTCAGCGATCCTAATTTAACTATATTTAACATATACATGTATAATTGTATTTAAGTTTTTTATTAATGATGTTTATCCAATTCAATCGTGGTTTCTTTCTAGTTGAAAACTTTGTGTTTGGTGACATTTAAATGCGGTTTGTTTACATGTAATTTACTTCCTGGAGACAGAGAAAGTACATTGATCGATAAAAGTGAATAGACAATATATTTGAACCTGTTTTCAAACTTGACTTTGTAGATTTGTATGAAATTTTGAAAACCCAGATCAATATTCGGTAAATATTGTGTAAACAAAATTGTAATATCGAGTTGCGTTTTATAACACATACGTTTTCTAAAGTTAATATTATCGACCATAATAAATCTATTGCTGTTAACTCAATCGTAGCTTGATCGCATAATGAAACTATCATATTACTTGTACGTATTTAGGGTGTTCTTAATAAATGGGAAAGTTAAAAGCTAAAGAAAAAATGAAATGTTTATCTGAAGTATTGGGATACCCTGTACATATAATTACTGCTTATTATTGAACATGAAATGTATTAAATTAAAGCACGTTGGAGAATGTTTAAGAGAAAACACGCTAAAAGTAAGAGATACGCATTACAGACGACGCGTCCCGACGCAATAAGAAATATCACCAATCCACTTTTGAGACAGCTGGTGTCCCGTTAAGGTCATCGCGGCATAGCTATGAAAAGTCGATAGTGAAAAGTCGATAATACAATGGTGAAAAGTCGATAGTACGATGATAGCAACTCTAAAAGTCGATAGTACGATAGTGAAAAGTCGATAATATATCGAGTTTTTACTATCGTAATATCGCCTTGTCACCATCGTACTATCGAGTTTCGTTTTTTTGAAAAGTACGATAGTGAAAATTCGATAACGCGATAGTGAAAACTCGATAGTACGATAATGAATAGTAATATTTACAATCATTGACCATAGCACAACTTATAGGCTGACATTCAAATGCACTGTGTAAATGGGTTTGTTTCAAAGGAGAGAAAATAGTATAGGACTATGTTGCGTGATCGTGAGTCTAATAGTTGGTTTACAACACTAGCGGGTCTGCACTGTCATGATTTATTATTAATTAATATTGTAAATTATGATAATAACTAAGTCACCATAATGTACAACACAGTTATGGATTATTTGCGTAACAATTGAGAAAATAATAATGTGTATAATATATACAATTTGTAAAATCAAGTACCCTTTTGGGACCTCATTCGTGCAAAACATGGGGTTTCACATACATGTTTATTGGTATTCATATAGGTGGTCGACTTGAAGACCAACTGTGCTATATTTAGTGATTTATATACATCATGTGAACATCCATGCTCTTATTTTATTTTGTCCCGAAATCTTGCCTCATTTTTGTTACAACCACCAATGGGGCCTCTATTCCAAGTATTATTATTACAAAAAGAAGATTTCAAACACTCACATTTATCACAGTGTAATATACTATGGTTAAATGTGTTTTGCTTCACAATCAGGCAAAAATCATATATTTATACTGACGGGTAAGTTGAAATTCACATACACTTTACGTAGCCTCATTTGTGCGGGAGACAGAGCCTCTCGTGATTGTCTGTTTTAATTGTTTTCATCAGATTGACTTATACAGCGATTGTCCCAAGTTTGTTGTTTATACACATTGTGAACACCCACGGCTCTAACAACCATAAGTACTCACATTGTGATGCATTGTGGCAGACACAGATCGCTGTCCAGTCGCTCCCGAGTCCCCGGTCCCACACCAAAACATGGACAATTATGGTTTAGTTCCCTTGCTTATTATCTGGCATGTTGAAATGTATTCATTCGCATTCAATAATTGCTAGGCCCAGTGTTAGGAAAGCTGTGAATGAATACATAGCACTAAAAGATCGTAACTAGGACTTTCTCATTATTCCGACAGGGTAATTTAGTCACACTCTTTCAGAATGAGGTTCCTTTGTCGCATCCTCGACACGCCTTCGACACTTGCACGAGACAAAATGTTTGGCAAGAATTCTCACCGCTGCTTGCTTGGAGAGTTATGGCGAGATATCACTGCGGCATAATACGACATATCAATGGCTTATAATCAGAAGGTCGTAACTACCTCTTACGACCTTATAAGACTCATACATATTTGAAATCTGCTTCACAAGGCGCTTCTTATGAGCATATTTTCATGAAAATCTGAAATTGTCATGTTGACCAAAATGCAGTTTTAAAAACGTGTTTTCCCATACATGCCATAGGTAAAGAGTAAATTACAGACAGTTTTCTCTTGTTTTCTCAATATATCGATTTGGTAGTTACGACCTTCTTGTTCTAAGCCAGCGATATGTACATATTTACACGACACCAGCCGAGGTGCGACGAGTTAAAACTCGTCACTGTGAGACAGGGTCTTTGAACGCGAATTTGGGAATTTTAATGAACCGCACGTAGGATGAAAACGTTGGAGATAGGATACTAGGAAGAATGATGAAACGCACCCAAGACCTCTAGAGTGATATCCACTTAATATAACGGACGGTAGATCGAGATTGAGTAACGGACAGGGGGAGGGGGCTGGGAAATACTGGAAACTATACCGGAAAATTCTGAGGAATACTGGTCTATTGGACAATATAAGTGGTCGATTAAGTGTTTCAATTGGACATAGGAAATTATGCTTCTATATACAGTGCTGTCGGGTAATTCTGCGCACCTAACGGTCATTGGCTTTCTACATTTGAGATTATTCTATTTTTAGAATAAATTATGGTGCTGTTTGGATAGACTGAACCTTTATTGACAAATGTAAACAATTATAAACATCGTACCTTCGCTAAACTAGGTCAAATGTCGTCACAAAACAAGATGACTGCCGGTTTCATGACGTAAATGTTTTCGGCTAATTCTGCGCAGGTGGAATTGTTTTTTGTATAGTCTGTTTCAAAGATTTGTTTCACTAGAAATTTATAACAGTATCGAAAACATAAATCATTAAGACAATGTTGACAAAAAAGGAAAAGTCATCATCCTTTACAAAAGTGCTTTTATTCAATTTATGTGTCGCGTGGTATGCCAAATTAACGAAAATCGCCATTGACACTCATTTTTATCATTTTTTCGTAGAAATACTTGTCCGATTTCGTTGATTTTATTATAAAACTTTACATAAACAACACACATGTTCAAAAACACTCGAGGACCGAAGGAAAACAACCCAGCCAAGCCTGTAAGAAATAGAAAGTTAAGGTGCGCAGAATTACCCGTTACGCAGAATTACCCGAAACGACTGTAATACATTGAGCGGCAATGAAAACGCAACACTTACATAGTATATCAAAACACATTTAATATTTGTTTAAGCATCGCGACATTTTATCAAAGAATAAATACACGCATGTGACACATGAATATCACTTTGAATCAGAAAAAGTTTCTTAACAACATGGCTTTGTACCAGTTGTATTTGGGTCAGAGTAAAACAGAGAGTCGCTCTTGTTATAATCTTGTAAAATCTTTAATAAGCTATAACTTGGTAACCTCTCAGCAGAATGATATAATATGAGCACTTTAGTTGATTCCCAAATGTGGAAAATACGATAAGATGGACGAAAATGTAATAAAACATCCAGATGGTGTGTTGCCAAAATGACAATTTGTAACCAATAATGCATGATTTAAAGTCTAAGGGGAACAACTCTTGCAAAATGAGTATTTTGTTCACCATGCTATTAGCTAAATACGATATTTGGTCTACTATTTCGACAGATATAGAGAACATTCTATCATCGAGTAGTGTTCATTTGTAAAGAAACAGCCTAATGATTCCATAATTCATTGTATGTAATGGATGCTCGGGAAAAAGTTGTGGGAGCAATAATGTGATTTTAAATACTTTTATTACAAATGATGCATAAGAGCACACGATTTGCTACATGGAGTATATAAAAATGCATATTTTATAGTACTACAATTCAAGCACCTGTCCAGCCCCTTCTCAAGGAAATGGCAAATATGAGAAATGGGACATCAAACTGTTTCACACAAATGTTGACTAAACTATCAGAGTATATTATTATTACTATTATTATTATTATTATTATTATTATTATTATTATTATTATTATTATTATTTTTATTATTATTTTTATTATTATTACAGTACTATACGCTCAACACACCTTAATTAAGACAAAGATATTCAGAATGTACTTCTATTCAAGCATTCATGCATCTGTATAATCAATTAACACAACCTTGGGTTAACTGAATATAAATGTAATTATATACGTTGTTTTGACAGTCTGTTTTTTATTTGTTGTGCAATGATCGTTTGGCACGCTATTCTACATTTTCCGCAATCGTTCAACCTATCCAATTACAGAAGTTGTTGACATCTCAATTATAAACAGTAAACAAGGAAACAGTAAACAAAAGAAAAACATATCAAGTCAAAAAATATTTACCAACAGTCTGCCGAACACATTAGTTTTAGTTACCGGGCTCACTTCTGTTTACATTCTATAGTTGTACCTAGGTATTAATATTGTTACTATCAGCAACTTCGCAGGCGCAGAAATTGTCACTAGTCTTGCTAATATGACAGCATATGAACGCTTGCTAAAAGTCGGGTTCATCTGGGGCTCCCTCGGCAGTATCGTCTTCCGTTTTGTTGCCTGCTGAACTTTCAGTTTTGATACCTGCTGAACTTTCAGTCGTGTTGCCTGCTGAACATTTAGTTTTGTTGCCTGCTGAACTTTCAGTTGTGTTGCCTGCTGAACTTTCAGTTGTGTTGCCTGCTGAACTTTCAGTTTTGTCTTCACCCAAGCATCCCGTTGTGTTGTCGTCGAAGCCCCCAGTCCTGTCATCTACGAAGCCTTCTGCTGAGTTTTCCACCAAGCCATCAGTTTCGATGTCTATTAAATCATCAGTTTTGTTGTCACCTATGCCTCCTTCTGCACAGTTGATTGCCGTGCCTGCTGCTAGATTGTCTACTGAGCATTCATTCACATAAGATGGTTCACCTGCAATACAAAATTGTTCATAACACATTGAACATTACATTAAAACATTTATCCTGTATCATTTCTAACTATTATAGATCTACTTGTACTAAACATAATAACTTGTTGTCATAAAAAATATACTGATCTACTCGTAACCATATATGTACTAAATATAGTACAAAAGGGAGGAGTGTAGTGGAACACACGACAACACAATCGGTATTTTAACAATGTACTAAATATGTTTATCTTGTAATTTATTGTTTTCAACAGTGATATTGATACCGGTATACAACATTACCATTTCCTATGAAATCGTCAGAGTGCGCTTGAAGTTCGACATTATGCATCAGTTCGTGTGATTCTATTGGAGTTGGTGTTCGTCGGCTGTAATAAAAGCAATGGGTGTTTTAAATGTAAAACGAGGGAATGAATTACGCAGAAAAGCAGTTTGTGATGTAACCCAATTACCACTTGGTCGGGTGGATATCATTATGATCACCTCGGTTTTTATCCATTGACAAATACTTACCCGAGACAAACAGAAATGGTTGGTTATAAGTACAAAACATGAACAACGTTATCACATCAATCGACTTCCCTCTTCCGGTTGTAATGACAAAGATTTCGACGTGAAAAGTATAAAAAAAACTAACCAAGAAAGAATTGTTTGAATGATTCAGTAAATGTCATACGGTAAAGTGACCTTGAATTGTCACTAAATGCCGCCGTAGCTCAGTGGATACTGGATAGTGTACTTTGGCGGCCCGGTTTCAACTCATGGTGGAGGCACTAACTTATTGCTGGTTACATCTGCGTGGTGAAAATTTCTGTCATTCTGCGGTCCAAGATCAATTCGCAGAATTAAATCTCCGCAGAATTTTATCCTCCGTAGTAAATGTTCATGTATGAAAATGGTAATATATATTCCTACCTTATTTCAGCATAACACTTACAGGTAAATAAGGGCTTTACTGGGCATGATAAGATCAATAAGTAATGGTCAAATTGTAAAAGTAAACAAGTAATGAACACCATCAGTTAATATGGAATAATGTACATACCGTTTCCAAACTTTCCACACAATGATAATAGCCAGGAGTATCAGTATGAACACACCAATCATGCCAGCAATAATACCCCCTACGGTTGATAATGGTACCTGCGCTTCTTTGTCGTCAACTGGAATGCATGCAAACCACAAATTATTTTAGTTATAAATGGTAAAAAATGAGTTTAATGAGTAAAATATATGTGTATAATGTTGTAAATATTGGGAATAAATTTGTTTAAACCAAAAGTGAGATATTGCCTCAGCGCGAAAGTCCACATGCTGGTATAGTTTGTCAAATTATAGAAAACAAAAAAATCACAAGTACTGGTTATGTACAGCGAACGAAAGGTGATATTATAAGGCAGTCGGTGTATTTTAGTCGTAGCTCATTTTTATGTACGTGTGTGTGTTTTACGAATGTATAAACTCACGCGTTACACTTTATTACACATCTTTAACATAAGGAATACGGATGCTACATTAATATGCTGCCATTACATTCAATGGGACGATTCGAGGGACAACAATTATCGTCATACTTACCATGTGTACTAGCACGTGTTTCACAAAAAGCCCCAACCACATTGGGTGACAAACAACCATTGGTGCATCTTCCGTTCTCCCTGTCACATTCATTGTTCAAGCATTCTGTTGAAGGGCAGCTAGTTTTGCATTTTTCACCGTATTTCCCTGGTATACAAAGTTCACATAGCATGTTCTTACCAACAGTAAAGTTGGCCTTACAACCGTTAAGGCATGTTCCAACGATCCGATCACACTCGTGGTTTAAACATGTTCGACTTAGGCAGTCGGTACTGCAGTCCTTGCCATACTTCCCTTGTTGGCAAACATTACATTTGCCGTCCGGACCAAGGTCAAAGTTGCCAATACAACCTTCAGCACAAGTCCCTTCATTCTGATAGCAAATATCGCCTTTGCACTCTGGTGGGCAATGTTTCTGGCATTGGATTCCGTACTTTCCTGCTATACAAATGTCGCATAAACCGTTAGGACCAAGATCAAAGTTGTCAACACAGCCGCTAGTACATGTCCCGTTAGTCGGACTACACATAACATCTTTGCACGTAGTTGGGCATTGATAATGGCAGTCTGTGCCGTATTTTCCTGGGTCGCAAACACTACATTTACCATCATCACCAAGGCTAACATTGTCAATACAACCGTTCGTGCAATTCCCGTTAGTCGGACTACAAACACCATCTTTGCATGTTGTTGGGCATTGAGTCTGGCAGTTTGTACCATATTTTCCTGGTTCGCAAACGCTACATTTATTGTCATCACCGAGCTCAAAGTTATCAATACAACCGTTAGTGCAAGTCCCGTTAGTGGGACTACACACACCATCCTTACAATTAAGCGGACATTTATTCGGACACTGCGCACCGTATGTTCCTGGTGAACAAACATCACATCTGCCATCTGGACCAATGTCAAAGTTGTCAATACAGCCGTTGGTACAATTCCCTTCAATCTGATCACATACACCGTCCTTACACCCTGGTGAACATTGATACTGACATTGTGGACCGTACTGCCCTAGTTCGCAAACACTACATTGTTCGTCCTCGCCGAGGTCAAAGTTATCAATACAACCGTTCGTGCAATTCCCATCTTTCTGATCACACACTGGCTCACCATCTCCACATGTTGTTGGACATTCGTTCTGACACCGAGTCCCGTACGTACCGTTGAGACATCCCAGGATACAGGAACCGTCAGTTTGGTTACATAGATTATCTTGACAAAGTACTGGGCACTGTGAGGCACAGGTAGGACCAAACCAACCATCGTTACACTCGGTACATTCTGTGGTTGATGTACAGTTCTGACAGTTGAGTGGTGCTTTGATAAAATAAGAACATGTTTAGGTATATTATTAACACCGCGATAGTAACACTTTCAGAGGCATAGTTCTGGGTCGGTATTTACAGAGCATATAAAGGGAAAACTTAAATAGTTTTACTTAAGTTAAACAAAATAAACAGCACATGTTTTGAAAGAATCTAAGAATAACCCATATTTTCTTGATGTTTATTTTTGTTCTTTATGTAACGTTTCAAACCACAAATGCAAGCAGTTGATAATCTTGATTTTCCTGTTTAGCTGAAAATGATGGGATTCAGGGTAAATTCTAAGTTTCCCCCTTTAGATTCTTTGTGATTACCACCCCTGCACCGTATGTGAAAACTACGATTGGTATTGACTGAACATTATATTGAGTCCAGTTACAAATGGTTCTGTTAAAATAATTGCGCCCTTAATTTGCTTGGTCTCGGGTCTTTCTTAATTGGATAAAGCAACCGTAAATCACATTCCAGAGTTTCAGAGTCCAATTCCTCGGTAATACATCGAAATATTAACGATTTGGATAATGCACTATTACTTAATTATGTCTTAAAAGTAAAACGGTACTTTACTTGTGACCGGGGAGGAGCTATAAGTTGCTCAAAGAATAGCATCCAGGATGGCGCACCCTTACATTAATAAATTTAAGATTTTTTTAACGCATAAAACCCAAACAAATGTCTTAGAAAGAAAGTTCCGACTATTTTATTACCTCTCATATAGCAATGTATGTATAAATGTCATACTTACATATATTCAGCACGACAAGCAAGATCAAAGTAAACAACATCCTTTCAGCAGTGCTGGAACAAACTCTGCAAATATTCATAACATATTGCTTTATTATTCTTCTTACAAGGGGTCATTCGGTTGAACGAATCGGTTTTTTCAACATAACTTAAAAGTTACATGCTCTATCGTAGACCTTTTGTCGTGGAAGACATGACCTGCCTCATCCGCACGCTCCAAAAAAGCTATTGCCATCCGTGCGTTGTTGGACCAAATATGACTCGCATACTTATATACAGAAAACATAAACTTGTAGCTGTCCACCAACAACCTATCCTAATTGGATTAATTAAAGCACAGAGGTAAGAATACATGTATATATTCTGTATTACTAGTATATATATGCATGTGATAAAACATCATCAAAGCAATTAAATACTCACAATGTTGTTTTAATGTTGATTAAAATGTCAGTAATACTCCACTGTTTGGTTAAAACTATTTGTGTTTTATGTTCTATACAGGACTATTGAATCTACCCTGGGTATCAACTGCATCTCCAGGTAGAACATTTCTAAATAGATGGCATCCAACCAGATACACAAGGCGGAAGTTTTCTTTGTTTCTTTTCTAGATCTATATCGGATTGTAACTTACGAAAGGTAAACATATAAATAAAGTTGTCGACAAATACGAAAATGTTGAACACGGCCTTGGCTGGTATTATATTGCAGCAGGTAATTCATACCAGGAAATAATGTGCTTTTGGCAAATGAACCGACTTCCCGAACTTAAAATTGCACAATACCCGGGCAAAAATGTTTGGTAAATTGATGAAATATTGAATACGTAACATTATTGGCGCTAACGTTACATGCTAGTTCTAACTTGTATCGCCAGGCTTTCTTCTGTCCCTTCAAAAATAGTAGGGCAAAAGTAGGGACTATTTTGTTGAAACGGTAGGGCGAAGTAGAAATTGCTGACATTAAAAAGTATGGCTTAATTGGATATCATCAGGGGCAGATATTAGAGGGCCCTAAAATATATAAAATAAAAAACCTTTTGTGAATGACAGAAAAAATTAGCGACCCGATAATATCTATCTTTGATGTAGGTTGTTTCGCGAGCGTAGCGTGCCCGAAAAATTAGCAAAATGTATATTTCCAATGAAATTACAACTCAATGCAACAAAATATTTTTGAAATAAAAAGTTAGGAATAATAGGACTGTTTTGAAAATTAGGGCAAAGTAGGGCTCAGATCAAAATAGTAGGGAAAAGAAGGAAAAGTAGGAATAGTACGGCCCAGAAGAAAGCCTGCATCGTCTGTTAGCCTAAAACATGTATCAAAGAAGGCTTGAATCAGAGGGAAACTGAAGAGGAATAATATCATAATCGGAACTCCTCGGTATTTCTCTAACAACAGTGCGTATTTCGCAGTTACGAAAATGCTCGTCGACGAGTTATTGTTACGCTTGATAATATCAACTATTTTTTTTATTTCATTACTTGCAATATTGCTGATGCGAAGTTTAATAAGTAATCAAGAGGCCTTGGATTTGTAAAAAAGTATTTCAAGGCAAAATTAGGACATTTCTTTCATTAATTTCCTTTTTAGTTTAATTACAACCCACATATTCAACTTGCACAATTTTAGCTTCATCACTCTTGGATTTGGTTACATCCCTTTACACATTCTGTCCTCTTTGTGAAACATATTGCTTTTTGAAAACTGCGTTACATGCATAACTTCTTAAACTTATGCTATATACCGAATAAGTATCCACTACTGTATCTAGTTCTGGGATCAGATGAGATTTACAAATTATTTTCCGGGTATATAGCAACAGTATGGTGGATAATTTTATAAAACATTATTAAGCGAGCTCTGGTTCTTCTAATTTCTAAGGATGGCCAGTCTAAGGTGTTAATCATGCTTGTAACTGAGCTGGTGCTATGAAAACGGTTGGTTGTAAACCTGGCGGCCCTTCCATGGACTTTTTCAATTTGGTTTATTTGGTATGTGGGTCCCAGACAGAAGAGGAATATTCTAATTCTGGTCTCACGACGACTTTATAAGCGTGTTCTTTGACATTTGATGAGTTTATTTTGTAGATTTCTACGCAAGAAACCTAGGGATTTATTAGCTTTGTTGGTGATAGAATTTATATGTTTGTCCCTTATTAGGTTGCTTTGTAATGTTTTGCCTTGATATTTAGCGGATTCATCTTTTTCGAGAATGTGGTTGTGTAGTTAGTATTGAAAATTTATTGGGGAATTTTTCTTTGTTACAGTGAAGATGTTATATTTATCGGGATGGAAGTGCATAAGCCAGTCCTGTTACCACCCGCCAGCAGCCTCCAGATCGGACTGAAGAAGTTGGGCATCATTAGTACTTTTGATTTCTTTGTATATAATGCTATCATCGGGGAAAAGTCTGAGTGTGCTGTGTTGAATGTAGTCTGAAAAGTCACTAATATAGATTAGACATGACTGTGCCCTGGGGTACACATGAAGTAACTGGTACTTTTTCTAACAGTATACCGTCCAGGGCAACAGTCTGAATCCTATCTCCTAAAAAGTCTGAAATCCAGTCAATAATATTGTTATTTATACCATAATAATTTAGTTTGTAGAGAAGATGTTGCACTTTATCAAGCGTTTTGGCAAAATCCATTATAACAATTTCAGTCGGTATCTTTTTATTAAATGATAGACAGATATTTTGTAAGAATGAAATGAGTTGGGTTTCGCATGAACGTGATGATCTATTTAACCATGTTGTAAATCATATAAGATATCATTTTGTTCGAGAATTGACATCATGTTGCTGGAAATTTAAGAGATTTGCTAAATATTGAATGTGAGAATAGGAATAGGGGGATGGTCTCGATATTATTAACAACTGAATGATAATTTGTTAAAAGTAAGCCTAAAGTTTTATCTTTCCTGGTTGATTGTTCGACTAATTGGGTAAGTGAATGATCTGCAATAATGTCTAGCAGTTCTTGATGTTGTTTGGTGTTTGGTTTACCAGGTATTGTGCTAGATGAACTCCAGTCAATATTCCCCAAGTTAAAGTCTCCTCCAACTAGGAGGATTGATTAAGAATTGGTGTTGATTCTGCTAATGGATTCGTTTAAGAGTTGTTGGGAAGTATTGTCGTCCGGGTGGGGCTTATAGAAGGAGCCAATTATCAACTTTCTACTACCATGCATTGTTGCATCAACCCAAGCAGATTCACAATCAGTCTGTAGCTCTTTATTTTTAACTGACTGGTAGTCATTTTTAATAGCTATCAGGACACCACCATGGCTTTGGTTCTTACTGTTAGGGGGTCTATCTTTTCGAAACACTGAATAAATATTTGTGTCGAAGTAGCCTACTCAGAGGATGCGACTGAAGGATCAAGCCAGGTTCCTGTACCAAGTATGATATCTGGGCATACAGAGTCTTAAAGAGCATCAAGTTCTGGGGTTTTTTTTCTTATAGATTGAAAATGGTCTTTAGAGGATGGCTGTCTTTTGTTTCCATATGTTTCCCAGTTCTAACTTGGGTTTGTTGGTTTGGTTTTGGAGACGTTGTGGCAAAAGGTCTGCTTGTGATATCCTGACCGCTAAGACTCTTAAGAGTTGAGAGTGAGTTTACTGAAATGAATGTGCTCTGGCTAACGAATGAGCTGGGAAAATTTGGTAAACCACATTTGAGACAGTTCCAAATGTCTATATCATTACTAGTTCCGTTTTTCTCAATCCGTTATGAGAACGGGTTATTTGTCTTTTAAACCAATCATCCAGTTACTTCCCTTTATAGAATTTACGCCATTTGTAAATTTTGCCAAACATGAGTTTGCTGTCAGGCGAAAAGAGTAATGTTTGCTGTAGTTTGAGAAATAGAGAAATAGGAAAAGGATGGAAACAAAAAAGAAAAGACTTTCATATACTTAAAACTTTAATTTGCAAGGTTTGTCATGTGTTAGAAAATGTTATAACTAAAAATATCCATTAACATGTTTGCACGAGTTGCTCGACTTTAAATCATGCACTTAATTTATTGTTTACAAATTGTCAACAAACCATCTGGATGATTTACTACATTTTCTTCTATCTTGAGGTGTTTTCCAGGCAATGTCCAGTCTTTTTCCCCTGTCAGGACTACGGACATGTTCAAATCAAACGCTCAATTAGGATGCCTGATGTCTAGCGGAACACTTGTAAACACTTGTAAATAAACCAAAGATTTGTACCTGACTACTTGTATCCTGTGCTTGTATACATTTGTTCTAGATTTTACGTTTCAGGGAAATAGGAGATATGATATTGTAAGTCGTAGAAAATCAAACAAAACCTTCAGTTATGAAGGGTAAGTTCATTATTTCATCTGTGTGTTTTATTATGCTACAGATTAATGATGAGTGGATCATTTCATGGTTGTCTGTGGTTATATATTGTGGTATAACAGTAATTTATTCTGTGGTATTTACACTGTTGATAGTTTCACTGACGATCTTACACTGAAAAATAGGAATATCTTCTATTTATTTTGCAATTACATGCAACCTTAGTTTATACTATTTTATTTTTAAAAGTTAAATTGTGAAACAAGTTTTACCAACTTACATTAATCACTCTCTACACCTTATCCCTGATGTTATCCAAGGAATCAGAGCCAGTTTCCCTTTTATGCAATGATCAAATTCAAGCAAGAGAATTTCTGGGCTTATTTTTATTTTGTCTTTGGTATGATGCGGCCTGGGACCGAACCCGGGACCTCCAGCACTTGTCATGCATTTATTCTGGTGTTTATTGAAGCTCTATGGATGCTGTTAGTTGTATAATATTTTACTTTATATTTCAGTGGACGTCTATTCTCGGACAATTATAGGGTGTGTGCTTATGGGTGAGTTTATCTTAGTTTTATACATCTTATTGAAATGTTCATACTTCTGCTGGATTTAGTTCTTCTTTGAAATAGGAGTAGTAACATATAATGTTAACGGTGCGAGTTTTTAATCCTATGTTTTCTGCAAACTGAATTCTGCACAATTAAACTATCATAGGAAATAATTAATCAACATGTAACTTCCATATTATTCATCAATACACATGTGCTATTAATATAGAAATGTTTAATCTATATCTCCCTGAGTTGTCGTTAGATGAATGCAATGTAACATATTTTTCAGGTATGCAACAAATGGCCCCATGAAGCCTGTATACAAAATACCCAAGACGCATCCCCATGACTCATCCAAACTTGAAGATGCGTTAATATATAGCTGTTATCATGTAAGTTTTAAACATTTGAATTTCATTGTTTGTAGCAAGATAATGAATATCCGGTAATATAAAACTTCTATGCAAGAAAACTAAAGCATTTAATGTTGAGTCAATCATCTGACAAGATGCATATTTTTACAAGTCTAATCCTTATAAGTCGGTCATTCAGTATTGAACTATGATAGAATGCCTTTTTGGACCGAAACACCTCTCTTTTATATCTCAAGTCCTTCACTTTGCTATCTTGAAATAGGCTTGGGACAGGAACTTAAATACAACATGTACAGTACAACAAAGTTTATGTGCACACAAAAAATATGTTATTGTTCATTTTTACAAATGATAATTTGTGTTTTTCATTTTAGGACAAGTTTCATGAGTTTGATAATACCCCCTGCCTACTGGCACTTAGAACCCGGGATCTTGGTGAGAGTATAGTATTATATAACCTCAATACTGGACAACATATCAGAGAAATATGTCTACCACAAGCTGTCAAATTTAAGTAAGTATACTGTACTGTATACCAATTTACTTTAGCAAATGCAAATGAATTAAATTTGGCATTTTGCCATTCATTGGCATATTCGCAAGTACAAATTTCTGCGTATTTAAGACTGATTCCCACTATGTCTATAATTTTAGCACCTACTTAGTTTCATGAATTCACATCACTTGCAAACTCTGCGAAATTAAATTGCGCAAAATAATTTCTTGGTTTATGCTATAATCTCTGTAGAGCGACATCCCGCTGAGACAGAAACAGCTGGCGTTCTGCAAAGGTGTCGCCTTGTGTAGGTGGGGCATTTAAACTGTTGCTCAGAGACACAGGACATAGGTTTTTACAGTCTCATCCAAAAGACTGTGAGTGAAGTAAGTGTTAGGTGGGAAACACTGAAAAGCATTTGTTTTCTGATCTGACTGGATGCAAGATCAAACCCACACCCATCAGATCCGCGTTAGTAGCTCATACCACTAGAGCACTTGTCCACCTTGTTATAGAAATATATGTGTAAGATTTATATTATTACAGGTACATTGGTTGGGCGGAGCCGAATGAAATGTTTTATGTGAAATCTGTCCATTCAATAGAGAGATCCAGGTTCCGATTGATAGTATGTATAATAGTGTTTAGTATGTACAGAACAACCTCTGTACAGCAACATCCTTTGGGAGCTGAACATATTGACCATAGTACAGAGGTTGTTGCTCTACAGAAGTTACATTTATAGTTCATATCAGCTTTAGGTTAATTTGAAGGTGTTGTTACAGAGAGGTTGTTGCTCTACAAATACACATACATGCATGGCTGCTCTGCAGAGGTTGTACTGTATAATCATGTTTTATTGCTATGTTATGAACTTATTATATGAACAATTTTATACCTGTGGGGAGTGGTGGCCTATAGTTAGGGTGCACACTTAGGGATTGAGAGGTCTGATCCAGATTTGCACCACTGGCAATTTCTATGAGCCATAAAATAACCTGAACATTGCTTAACTTAACCCAGGTATATGAAAGGTAAACTGAGAGGGTCAATAGTTGAATGTGCTGTGACTGCATGTAGTGCTGTGTTTACAGTCAAGTAATAACTCAATAATGAGGCATAGATTGAAATCGGTTGAACAGAACAGTTTTTAACTACATGAAGATACATTTTTACGTAAGTGAATAATCATTCGAATGCGCAGATCCAGAGGAAAGCCTATTAGGGCTAGAAACATATTGTTATGTCCCCATCTTTGATGAGGGGATATATTGCTTTGCACATGTCCACTGGTCAGTCTGCTTGGTAAACCAAAATGGTTTCTGTTTTAGTTATTAAATACTGTAAAGTCATTAATTTTCATGGGGGATTAAATTTTGTGGATTTCGTGGTTCACCTCAACCACAAACTTTAATCCCAACGAACATTAATTTTGACCCTTGTTTTATTACCTGAAATGCAAATCCACGAATTCAAGTACCAACGAAATTGGCTTTTTTACCAAAACCAGGAAATTTCCTCCCTACGAAATTAAATGATTTTACAGTAAATAGGTACCATAGGTCCATCTCTGCCTAGTGTTCGGCTAAACCTAAGGGATTCGGGAGGTACTGAATTGACTGGACGTTTCATTATGGGTGACGTTATAATATACCAAGTTTTATATTCTTGCAGACTGGTCATCCTATCAATGTAGCTGTCGTTGTTGCTGTCTTCTCTACCTTTCCTATGAAATTTGTCGGAATGTTTGAAGTTGATCGTCGGGTAACTATAATCTTCTATATAGAATTAACCTTGATTAGAGTTACTGTACTGTGAGTTTAAACATGGTAAGTTTCTAAGAACACAATGATAGGTTCTGCAACAAAATGTGGGATCGAATTTTCAACAAAATGCAGAAGATTTCAACAAAATGCAGAAGATTTTAGCAAAATTCAGAAGATTTCAGCAAAATGCAGAAGATTTCAACAAAATGTAGAAGATTTCAACAAAATGTGAATGTTCATCAACAATTAAAAAAAGTTTTGAAAGATTTTATTAGGTTACAATCACATTTTCAAGGGACATAATTGGTATTCAAGACTGTTAACATGTTGAAATATGTGATTACTGATGAGTGGTAAATATAATACTGTCAAATCATTGATTTTCGTCTTGGATAAAACTTTGTGGATTTGATTGTTCACCTAAGTTTGTACGAAAATTCCTCAAAATTTTGTCTCATGTAAATGAATTTCCAGAGTATTGGTCATTATGGTTTTCAGATATTTGGAGCTGGCATTGTTAATGCTATACTAACACATAGTATGCTGGTGGTGATGTACATCACTGGACATGTCAAGTTCTTTAGCTTCGAGTATATTCTACACAAGGTATGTTATACCTGCTTACCAGAATATTGTATATTGTTAAATAATTATAAGTCTATGTCTTCTACATAATTCACAGATTGTCTGCTTGACAAATTGGCCTTTTAACCAATACCTACCAACATTTACATTCTCTAAAGTACTTCAAACTTGCATTTGATTATTTAAAATCTTTGATAGCCTAGCATCATCTTAAGAGTGTGAAAGGTATGGGGTTTGATCCAGGGCTCTGATTTACCAAAATTGTTAAAAATTGTACTGGTATACCTTACTTGCTTACTTACATTCAACATTGATAGTTCCATATTGCTGCTAGTTTGACAGGTGGCAGGATAACAGACTGGGTAGACTGAAATACTGATGACCACAGGGACTTGAATTTACATTTTAGAAAAGCATTTTGTGTTTTTATCTATGTTTATTTTTATTTAACATGGAATGCTTTCAGTTCAAGCAATTTGATTGTGATCTAGACAGCTGTAGTGATTGTGTGTTCTCCAATCTGGGTGAACGTCCATGCGCACTTAAGATCAACATCAAAATTACAGGTAACATTTTCAGTAATTTCCTCGGTTTCTTCAGTCCATTTAGACATGTACCAAATAAAAAAGAATACAATACAGAAATAAAACCACATAAACAACCCTTAAATGTTATAAAATAATTTCCAAATGTATGGTTTGTTTGTTTGTTAACTTTGTAAATAATTATGAATTTCTGACATTTAGCCTGCTCTCTCAATGGGTAAGAATTCAGAGTATAATTACTGTAAAATCATTTGATTTCGTTGGGACATATTTCGGGGTTTTGGTAAAAAAGACAATTTCGTTGGGACTTGAATTCTTGGATTTTGCATTCCATGTAATAAAACAGGGGTCGAAATTAATGTTCGTTGGGATTAAAGTTTGTGGTTGAGGTGAACCACGAAATCCAAGAATTCCCCACGAAAATTAATGATTTTACAGTATTTGGCTAAAATCCGAAATCCGATATTTTATATTATTTAAAATAAAAGCGTACTTATAAGGTATGCATTAAGGTGTGTATTGTTATTTACAGAATGTCCACCAGTATTGTTGGATGTACGATGTTCGGACCATAACGTACAGATAGGTGGATTTCCATGGCATTATATGTACATACCCCGTGGTAAGATGGGACTGTATGAAGTGACCTCATTAACCAACCATCTTCAGGTAAACTCTAACACTAGTAAAATGCTCAAACATTTTTCAGATTTGATCAAGTACCGGTAGATTGTGAGGTTAAATGTTTGTGATTTTTAGCTTAACTTTTTTGTTGGTGTGTGCTTTGGTTAAGTTTATTGTCAGGGTCATTTTCTCAAAGACTATGAAAAGTAGGCACTTAAAACTTGGCATAGTCATTCACCATCACATGAAGAGTTCATACTGACAAGGCTGATAACCCTGTGACCTATATTTATTGAGTTTGAGTTATCTGCCATTGTAACTATCAAAAACGAGAAAGTCGAGCATCTAGCACTCGTAGGCGCTGCTCTTGTTTACTGTAAACCTAGAAATTATTTTGCGCGATTAAACATGTCCAGGACAAGAAAAACACGAAAGTTTCTCGTTTTGGAAGGAAATTCATCATTTTGGTATGACGTAACAAGACTGTTATTTTGTCATAATATGGAATGTTAGGCTGGTAGCCTTTTTCTGAATAAACGCCATTTATGATCACAGTACAATAATGAAATAATTAATTTATTTCTTGAAAAAGTGTTAAACAATACACTCAATATACAAGGTACATGCGTGTAAATAGCGTTGTTTAATATGTTATAATACTGAAGGACTGATAGTGTCAATAAAACTGTGAAAACATGACCAGCGTAGTTTGCAATTTTTGTAAACAATACAATAGGTAACTATCTAGACATTAAACAGAGTTTGAGAGGGTTTAACAAAGGTGAGAACTACAATTAAGAAGCAATTATATACGAAAAGAGCAATGTATGTGACAGGTTATAATATCAATACTTTTGTCACTTTGTGTCTTAGTTTTCGCGGAGTTCGCGGGAGACTTAAAAAAGCGAAAGTTTGTAGCTGCGAATATGCCGACAATAGGCAAAACGCGAAAGTTTGTATCCGCGAAAGTTTCTAGGTTTACAGTAACTTCGGAAAATTAATACTACTTTAATGCTTTTAGTGCGGATGTTGAAGGTCATGAGCAAATTTATACTGATAAAAGTCAATAGCTCCGTAGCTAAGTGGTTAGCATGCTAGCAACCTAATCCGGCAACCCGAAATCAAATCCCAGCAGAGCCACAGGTATGCCTGCCATTTTCAGCAGCAAGCTGACTGGCAAAAAAGGCTATGCTCCGCATTAAAAAAAAAGTCACTAGCCAAATGATTTTGTAGATTATATTATATAGACAGATATATATGTTGCATTCAAGGCAGAAGATGGACATTTGAAAGCCGAGTTTGTCCACCCTGATGGTGATACATGTAACTTCCATGCTGACGGCTCGGGTAGAATTATATTTGTCTCTAAGAATATTCTCAGGTAAGATCATAGGAGGAATTACACATAACCATAATAAGATCATAGATTCTGCCCAGTGTATAATAGCCAGTATTGTACATGTATTGATAATAAATGAAAATCCTTTCATTGAGGCAAGCAGCCTTAGTACATAAAAATGTATGCTGTCAAAATGACACATTTTCTGTCTAAAAAGTGAAATAGAAATTATATGGTTGTATGTATGTGACTGATACTTGTAGTTAAGGGCAGTAGATGTGGTGACTATAGAGGTCATGTTTATTCAGCACAAAGAGGCAAAATCATAAAACTTTACCTTGGTAAAGGTTTAGAAAATGCCTTGAAAATACAAAAAAATGTACCTTGAAAAAACCTTGAATTTAGGTGTGAGAACTGTATGAACCATGATTTACCTTATTTTTGTATACCAATTTTTCAGAGTATTTCAATTAGTGAAAGTAGACAATGGTGAGACTTGCCAGGTTGACAAAGTTGTCACCATTGATATAAACAACCAGAAACAACAGGTAGGAATCTGATTCTTGATATGTTATGTTTGTTATGTCCCTACCGGTTGAGGGGACTATTGATTTGCCCTCCATCCGACTTGTCAAGAATCCTTGATCCTGCCATAACTCAAACAGTTTTCCAGCTAGGTTTATGTAACTTGGTAATATACTATGTGGATAGGGACCATAAAGGAGATGATGCAGATGTATTTTTTTTTTTTATTAGGACAAAAATTGTGGTTGCCAAAGGCAACAGAAGCATTGTAAACCTGAAAATCAGGTAGGGGACATCTTTATTGCTTGCTAATTACTGGTTGATATGTGTATTGTTCCGTAAGTAAATGCTGAAATATAATGATTTAACAGTACTATGAATGAAAAAAAAGATATTCTTATTTAAAAAAAAAACATTATTCAGGGAAGACAGCTTTCAAACAAAAATGCACTATAAATCTACCATGACCCTTTTGACATAAAATACAAAATACTTACAAGTCACGCTTAGAAGCTTTATATTAGTTGATGTATACATCCTACTCTGAACGACTGGCTCAGTTATTAGTCATAGACGAACAAATTGGAAGCTAGAGCCAGTAGATGAGAACAAATCATAAGAACAATGACACATCACGCCGTATGAACCAAATCACTGTATGATATTTTCAGATTACTATATAATTCAACTTGTATCATTTATTGCTATTGAAAGCACATGTAAATTCTGATCAATGTATTACTTATTTCCATACTGTATAATTCAATGCCTTATTGTCAGACATCCACTTGTTTATACACAATGACAAGGCCAATTTACATGCAAAGCTCAAAAAAGCAATCTACTTTGCTATATTGTCCTGAGATAGCTTATACTTGTATGTATACATATATATTTCTCCTTTTGTTATGTTAAATGAAATTTAAACATGATTTTAGGCCGACAAAGTACAGATGACATCCTCTGGAAGATGTGTTTGGAAAAGGCAGTCAGTGGATGAAGTTTCTTGTGTTGATGATCTTGTAAGTATTCTACTCAGAGTGAGTATATTTTACCCATTTTATTTTGTACCCATTACATATTGTTTTAATCAGTATGAATGTTCCTGTTATTAGTTGCCATTTTCATGCTAAAGTGGGGGTTATTTGGTTTTGCAAATGTCAGCTAGAATGTATAATTAACACTCCATTGATAACTACAGAATGGTCCAACATCATACAATTATATATAACAAACCAGCATATCTAAATTGTAGCTTTTGAGCTTTAATTAAGTCTAACATCAAGGCCACAACCTTAAACACAACATCTTAAATGTGACATAATTATGGTTAATCAATGAATTATTTTTAGGAATATGGACATCACTGGATGCTTAATAACACACTTATGTGAAGTTGCTAATATGCCGGCAAAAGCAACATTAACTAGTTGGCTGACAGGAACAGACTTTCAAGATTAAATTGACCCATTACTACATATTTAAACTGTTTCTGATGTCATTTATTGCCAGACTATTGCTCAGTTTGAATATGAGGATGAAATGGATCTATCTTGGACGTTTATATCAGAGACAGGCATCCCGTATCGTGTGTGTTTCTATGACAACAAAAGCTTACAACAACTAAGGGAGATAACCCTGGAATCAAGTGAAAGTTGTAATGAGGTAGAGTATGGTATTATTATTTTGTGTTTATTTATCCTGGCCACCAGATAATCCATATAGGCGAGGCCCTAAGAAGAGTTAAGTCATTTTAGGTTTCGAGGGATAGTGCAAATACTGGTGTACTCGTTTCAGAGACACCACTGGTTCTTTTACATGCCAGGAGACTAATAATAAATTTAGTTGATCAGCCCTGGATTCGAACCAACAACCTTTGATCAAAAGTCTCATGCTCTACTGACTGTGGTAAGCGGGCTGACTGTAGAGTATGGTATTATAGGTTGGCTATTTTGACCTGAGCCTGACCTTTATGCAAGAATATAATTATTACAAGGTTATTGCTTTGAATATATCACTTTCTGCAAGCAAATCGTGCAATATTGGTATTTCAGATTTGTGTTTGTATTACATCTCCAGAGTCTTTGACTGTTAAATGATGCTAATCAATAGGTCAGACTTGTGTCAAATTGGTCAAGCTATACTTGTGTTACTTATGTATAACTTGGGAGAATTTGACATGGTCCTCAAACGTATTTTGAGCATGATTTAGTAGCTGATATATTGTCTGTATTTATAACTATGGTCGAATGTTTTCTTAAATGTGGGAAGAATCATGAAGACGCTCCAGGTGCAATACCATCACAAATTTCAAGGATTGATATTGCCCAATTTGTATGCAAAATTTAGATATTCAAAGCAAGAGCCTAGTTAAATATATTCATGCATAAAGGTCAGGCTCTTGTCAAATTCTTAGAGCTATACCTCTGAGGGACTATTCTTTTAATGGTGAAATCAGAAGAAAGTGACTTTGTGGAGTAGATGTTTGCATGGTTGCCTCCCAAGCAGTCGATCCTGGTGGGCATCCCAGCAGACACATCTATCTTTAGTGGACCATAGTGAAATTAATATCTACTGTCAAATATGTAATCCACAATGAAGAAATTACAACTATTATCTAGTATAATTATATTGCTAACAGGGGATCACAATATTGTTTGTAGCAAAACCACTCTGAACTCAATTTCTTTTGACCTGGCAGTCTTTTTCAAGAGCTATGATACACTTGTCTACATATTGCGTACAGCTTAAAACTTTGCATTGTAACGTATCATAGCTCTTGAAAAAGACCAGTCGTAAATTTGAGTTCAGAGTGGTTTTGCTACAAACAACTATTATATTTATATGATATTTGAAAGCTACAACATTGACTGTATCTGACAATAGTATGTTTGCATTATGGAAAATACTTTTTACATCAAATGCTTATTAAAGAAATCTGGAGAGGTAAAAGGCACTAGTTACTTCTGGAAAAAAATTATTTTGTTGCTTAAGTGTTTGCTGCTTTATGAAAGGGTGCTCTTCAACTAAGAAAGGTTGCTGGATTTGGAACTGGATTTTTATTTGAAACTTCCTAATTCTTACTTGCTTTGATTTGTTTCAGTGTTATGAGCAGCAGATCTCTGTCGACCTTGATACAATCGTGCTGGTGACCAAACCCAGACTGGGTCAGTTTATTTGTACAGTTTACAGACTTTCTGGTGATTTAAATCAGGAAAACAAGCCTGTTTCCAATCCAGTGAAAACTTCAAAAACAAAAACTGACTCTGGGTCCACTAGAAGGCGAGGAACCAGGACTAGGACCAGATGATAGTGTGTACTGTATAACATTGTTGGTGTATGAGATTTTATAAAGACGTTGATTTGCAATATAGACATGACATTCACAGCAAAATCTGTATCCAAACTCTGTTATAGTTGTTGATTGTGGTCATGGAAATATATAAATAAAGCAAGTTATCATAAATACATTTTTTATTCATTTTAAATTAATACTATTTACAACATAGAAAACTCCAGTACAATACAATCTCAGACAGTGCTATTGTACAATATTTCATTTCTCAGTAAAACTCCTGTAACAAAATCACCCTTTCCGACTCGTGAAAACTGGTTTAGCAAGATAGTGTTCTTATAGAACTGAGGTGGTACAAGGAGAATACGGCTAACAGAAATTTTATATACTGTAAAATCATTTAGTTTCATTGGGACAAAATTTTGTGATTTTAGTGAATAAGACCATTTCAAGGGGACGTAATTTCAAAAATATCTTATCCACTAAGTCATACTATAATACACTTAGCGTTCTTGGGGATTTAATTTTGTGGTTGAAATTATCCACAAAATTACCACCCACTTGAATATTAATGATTTTACAGTATACACTGTGATAGTAATACTACAGTGATCATCACCGATTATGTTTCAAGCACCCGTGATGATGTACAATGACTGGTCACCTATCTGGTCACTGCCGGTACTGGAAACTGAATCAGGAGTCCATGAGTGGATCATGATGGTTCTGAGTTCTGAAGCCCTCTGTTTCTTTAGGTTGGTTATATTACAATATAAAGTGAGAGCTTTTATGCAATGTTTTCCCATTCACTAATTCAGTAATGCAGCATGATTCATAATCAATGAGATCCTTAGTGCGTTTATGTCACACAGGGTGAGAGTATGTCAAGGCAAACTTTGGTGTATTTAAAGGACACCCTGGGGCTGTTTATGTCATCCGGAGTATGTTAAGGCCATCCTTGGTGAATATTAAAGAACCGGAGTGTTTATGTCAGCCAGAGTATGTTTATGTCACACAGTTTATGTGAGAGTGCACCATGACATCCAGCCTGGCTGTTGTGTATGCACACTACCACGTCGAGACCCTCTACTACCCGCATCCTCCTCGTCTGATTCACTGAATTCAACATCAGATTCTATATCGGAATCTTGAGCAAACTGTGCTAACTGCTGGATATATGTACTTGATATATGTCCTTCATTATTGCTGAAACAAAGAACACAAAGTATCATTTATTTGTATTCTATTTCATACTGTAAAATCATTAATTTTAGTGGGAGTGGATTTCGTGGTTCACCTTTAACCACGAATTAAAATCAAATCCCATCAAACAATAATTTTGACCCTCATATTTATTACCTGAAATGCAAATCCAGAAATAAACGGTCTTTTTTTACCAAAACCACGAAATTTCATCCCATCAAAATTAAATAATTTTACAGTAGTACATAGATAGTGTAGTTACATGGGCCATCACTTGGCAGCAGCAAAAGTTTCATGTACATGCATATAATAAGGGAGCGCTGACTGTGGCTGTGGAATTTCCAAAGGTAAACTGAACAATACTTTAACAAACTTGTTATCATTAAATGGATAAACTACATTTAAAAAAAATTGTTGACCATCTTTTACTTGTGTTTTAGCAAAAATTAGGTATCATACCATGTGGTTTATCGATGTATCCATACTGATAATATGAATATGTGTAATTTAATATCAAAATACTGAACAAGTAACTTGAATACCTATTTTTAGGTGCTTGTTTCCAAACTTGTAAATCCAATCCAGCAGTTGCTATGGTAACTGAACCGTTGTTGTTACTATAGCAACACATATCCAGAATTCTTCTAGTTTCTTCATCGTCAATTGTGGCTAGGTATACAGGTTCATGAGTTGAAGTATCAAATACTGAAAGGTCAGAATATATAGAATGAAGACTGAACATACTCAGGTACTGAAGTAAATAATGTTGTGTATAAATATAATTGCCAACTAATTTCGTTGATACAAATACTGTAGCGCACAGACAATCCAACCCCACACAGAAACGACGTCATCACCTAGCCACCAACCGAAGAGTCAGACACAGAACACAAACCATCTATATCCCCTAAAAAAAAGTTATTTTAAGCAAGCCTATTTACTCACTCCGCAATGAATGACACGCTGCATAATTATCCATAAATCGTTCAGACATCATGGAATTTTAAAACTTGATTGCTCAAGTTCTGTTGAATTAGCTATGAGTGATGACTGATGAGGCCTTAAAATGCAGGACAGCAACATGCATCTACACTAGAGCATTATTAGGTAACATAGTTTAAGATTATAAAACATCAAAATAAGATAGTCATTACCATTTATGTAACCTTGACCGTTGTCAAGGTCGTATGCTGATGTCATCATCAGATCACCATGGCAACATATTGCATCCGTCATTCCAAACTCTTCACGATGGTTGGCACATTTCTTCAACACTCCTAAATAAGTCATAGTTAACAATATGAATCAATGAATTGACAGGTTAACATACAGTTGTATGTGTCTGTTCGGTTAAATCAGAAAAAAAAATACCATGACATCCAATTTTTGCTAGATTAAATGTTTGTGATTTTTTAAGTTCAGTAACTCATTACCATGTAACTTATATGAACAAGAATGATCACGATCATACACTAGGGCTGTTGCCATTTGGCAGACTATTAAACCCCCTGCTGGAAAAAGAGCCATGATTCAGATTCAAAAATCATTGAAGCTCAATTTTTTCCTTCACGCAAATCTACATGTTGATGTTGTTTATGTGTGAACATTTAAGGAAATCCTGCAAAAACTGTAGGACGAATTGCGCATACAAGAATCTGTCTTGCGACAGATGGACAAGTATAACAGTATACTCCCAATCTTTAGCTGTAAGATTTGCCTATGAAATGGTTCCCCAGACTGTCTGGCTCAGTTGGTATTGTATACGAGAGATACTAATTAAACCTTTATTCACAAATATATCACAGGGTTCATGCATAGAATAGTTTGATGTACTTAATCCTATATTCCATAGCAGCCAAATAATCTGTATAATGTATATTAAAAACATCATGGCGACCTTCACCTACTGACCTCATAATCTTTAAAAGGTCATCTACAATTTGTGACTTAATTATCTAAATAAAATTACCTTGTTTCCAGGACAGAATTTTCAAGTTGACACCATCATCACCATAGAATATAGTTTCACCTTTGACGCCCAATGACCTTACATGTCTCAAGGTCACTGGCACACCAGTTGTATTATGTACACTTTCTGAGGCATATATACAATGAAGTTTGTTATCCCTAAGTTCAAATACTTTAATTTCTCCCTCAACAGCACAAGATGTGTAAAATCTCCCATTAGATACCTATGGTTAAAGATAAAAAGATTTAGATAAATATTAGTCTCTTTGCGTCTTAAATTTTTAATATCATTAATTTATTCTTAGATTGATAAGAAATCATTATTTATATAAGGTATTAAATTAATAACTAATAAGTCTCCCAAATCATCCATGAAATCTTCAACATTGCGACAATCATGAGATCTCTTCTGAATCAATAAAACAATAACGGTAAACCTATGCTTATTATTTAGAGTCTTAACACCATAACTTCCTAACAAAAAGAAAGTTGAAACATGCAACATAATGGTAGAATAGTGCTAGTATAGCTTAGTTGTTAGTGCGCTTGTTGTCTAGTCTGGCTACCTTGGTTAAAATCCAGGTCACCAGACAGGAGACATTTATATACACACCTGCCATAATTCATCAGAAAGCTGACAGGCAAATAAAGTATATGCTCAGCATCAAAGACAAAATGGAGTCACATTGTGACAAATATAACATTCAAAGATAAGTTTGAAAGGGCGACCACATAATATTACTGGATTTCCTAATTTAACTTCATCCAACTTTAATCCATAAATTTGAAATCAAGACATACTTACACATAATCCAGTGATAGAGTCACTATGAGCGGTCTTTGAACATACACAGTCTTTACTATCAATATTCCATAACTCCAGCTTACCACCATCTGAAACATTTAGTGTATTGATGTTTTCTTGTTCAAAATGAATAGGCTGTTAATGATTAATTTTCATAAATGTGCCGGATCTACATAATATCATCAAGACGTCAGTCATTGTTCATATGACCGCACTGAATTCAACGAGACAGTAAGCACAGGTTCATGAAAGAGTAAGAATTGAGTCCAAGTTTATTCCACTTACTAAGCAGATATAGGGATTGGATTATATAGACTAATAGGTTGTAATTTTAATTTAGTGGCGTGGATGTGGTATAAGTTTATCCTTTCGTTTACATGATAAATTCCCCCGCCTTGCCAAATAAACTTCCTCATTCATGTCACAAACACTTTATTCTCCATATCTTCATGATAAGTGTACTATAGATGTACAACAATCGTCGAGGCGTGACCTCTAACGAGATAGAATACTAAGTGTTCACTAGTCACGCCTCAAAGATTGTTGTAGATCTATACAGCAAAATTATTATTTTTTGTGCGAGATAAAATTTCCTGGATTTCATGGTTCATCTGCTACCAGGAAATTTAATCCCATCGAAACAACAATTTTGACCCTTGTATTTATTACCCTAAATGCAAAATCAACGAATAAACGAAAAATCGCAATTTTTTTCCCAAAGCACAAAATTTCGTCCCATCGAAATTATATGATTTTACAGTAGTACATGTATAATTATATAATTACCTGATGTTGTAGCCACAAGAGAGGCTTCTGGATAAAATGCTACCTTTGTTATAGGGTTGTAAGTATAAATAGATCTCAATAATTCACCTGAAAAATGAAGAAACAATATTATGTGTAAGATCAACAATTCAGCAGCCAAGGCTGGGTCATACCAAAGCTTAACAAGACTGTGTTCAATAAACGCTTATGCAATGGTGTAAGCCTTGTCCATAAAGCAAGTCAATCAGGGGCCATAATTCTGTTGAAATGTTGGTTAGTGTTTCATGGCTTTGACAAGTGTTTATGATGGTAATTATTTTTAACAAGACTGTATTCAGTAAGTCAATCTACTCAAAAGTTGAAACAACAAACAAATTAACAGACATACACATGCATCACTGAGTGCCTCCATATCGGTAGATGTGTAATTTACGAAGTTTGAAGGTAATACCTTGATAGACATAAAAAAACAATTGAATTGAAAGTTGTAGTTTATTTTAGTTATTATTTTCGGACAAACAGACTAAGAAACAAACAGAACAATCACTATATGCCTCCTGCATGAACAGAAAACTTTCACATACTTCTCACATACTGGATGGAATAAAATACTACCCGAGGAAATCAGTACATAGTAAGTCAAAACAAGTGGATAGTTTATAACCTTATAGGTCTTACCAGTCTTAGCTGACCAGACTTTGAGGGAGCAGTCATTGGATCCACTCAATACTAGATGATCCCCTTCACCAATCAAATCACCAGCACCTAAAAGAACAAGACTTAGTGTCAATATATTTATTATGCTCCATAAGATAGGAAAGCAGTAAGCAACCTGTCAAATTTCAAGGTACTAACAAAATTAATATTCTGAAACAAAATTCACTGACTTTCCTTTCATATTTCCCTGACTCTTGCTGAAAATGTTATTTAAAAATCTCACTTTGTAACAGGTGTAATAATAAAACTTGCCAATTCATATTCGATAAAGGTGACAAGTTGTTGCCTACATTGTAATTTAACTCACTACTAACAAAGCCATTCAATATCGTCAACCTAAGACACATTTACTGGTTATTTTGCCCAGATCTCAATTAAAAATCTGAACTCAAATTGAGATTATGCTCAATTCAAAATCTCAATTTGAGAAAAACCTGAAGTTGGAGCTCTTGAAATTTTATCATAATAAAGTTTAATAATATTTTTCATTTATCATCCTAATTTTGAGTTCAGTCTTGGATGGAAAGACACATGATAGTTTTTGATATGAGAATTTACAATTAGCTGCAATTGATATGTTTCTGGAGATCAGGGCCTGGGTACAGATGGTCTACATTTCCAACACCTACCTATTCCAGCAACTTGTTTAGAAGACAATATAACGACAGCTGTAACTGTACCAGTATGACCACCCAGACTTCTCAATTCACTTAATGTTTCTAAATCCCATACTTTTACTGTTGTGTCTCGGCTGAAAAAGTGATTGATAATAAGTGAATAAAGTGAAAAATGGAAGCTGTAAATATTGACCGGTGTTAAGATAAATTTGTGATAATGTGGAGTTAAAATGGAAATTTGACCAATGGTTAAGGAAAATAAGCATGTCTTTGTGAAACACCCATCTGGTTCAAAATGAGTATATCTTCCCACTAATCCACACAAGGCCTGTAGCCACCAAGATGCTTGTATCTGTGAAAATTGAAAAAATGACCAAAATAAGCTTGTTTTTGAAGGAAATATAAGACCAAAAAATATAACCAAAACAAAGAAAATTGTTTGTAAAATATGTACATGTATGCACCCATGGCAGCCTAATTGTCAAAATGGTAAATGTCACAGTGACCTAGCCTTTGACCTCAAAATTGATGGGAGTTATTTACTTTCAATGGCCAAACTTCATGTAAAGTTTGAAGATCCTAGGTAAAAGCGTTCTTGGGTTATTGAATGGTAACCATTTTGGTCTACAGACCGACCAACAGACATGCACATGTGCAAAGCAATACAAGGGACGACCCCTCATCAAAGATAGGGTGCATAAATATGTCTGCCTTGGTTATTATTGTCTCTGTAAACAGCCCTAGGCAATATACAGGAAACATAACTTTGAGCCAATATAATACCTGGCAGAAACAAGAAGACCATCACAGCAGTGGACGGAGGTGATGAGATCATTATGTGAGTCTAACTGTGATACAGTGAAAGATAAATTACACCACACATCACGTATACCAGATCCAGTACGTCCACTCCCACCTACAATTATCAAAGCACTCACTGTTAATAATTATTGATAAATAAAAAAAATAGTGATAAATAAAAATGAGGACTTACAAAAAGTTGTTAAGTATACAGTCATTGTATCATTGAGTAATACATTTTGTAGAACATGCAATTAATAAATTTCATCAATCATAATTTTCAAATAATCAACTTATCTTTTTATTCACAACAAAAGACCACTTGTCAGTTAAAGCAATCAAAAGTTAGGAAGCATGTTTAAACTTTTTTTAAAGAATCAAAATAAAATTCTTAATTCTAGAAAAAAGGTAGATAATCTACCAATTCATTGATCATCTAAAACTTTGATTACCTGGTTTTGTTTTTGCCTTCTTTGTTGGTGAAGGTGTCTGAGTCTTTGTTGTATTGCTGGTAGTAGGATTCTGTTTCACTGAGGAGCTTGGTTTCACTGTTGGAGGTGTCACAATACTGAAAGTGTAATGCTGGTACAATGTAAACTTGTACTCAATTACAAAATATAGCGAGATATAATAAATTCAGTACAAACTTTTTGTTAAGTTTTTCAACTTCATTACTTCAACTTCAACACTAAACTCTTCAACGCCACAAGGACATCTACTTTTCATATGATATATTGACCATTTTATTCACACTATTTTACATGGTGTTAGCGACAGTGACATTTAAATAATGAAAATAACAACACATTGGAGGGTCTTTATGACAAGATTGCCTTACCTTTTCATTTGTTCTTTGTCAACTTTAGAAGGATTAGAATTATTAATGTTTGAGTCAGTCACTAGTTTGCCGTCTACGCCATCCTCTCCAGGACAAGAATCATTAATTACTGGACTAATATCATCAGTGCTGAGGACTTGATCTGGTATGGGAGTAGACGTAGATATATCAGCAGTTGTTGCAATACTTGAGTCAAAGTCAGTATCTGATGGTTGTTGGGAGTTATACGCTACAAGCAGCTCGAGTAATTCATCACGAATATCTTGCTTTTTCATACACTGAAATAGAAGGCACAACATAAATACTTATTTTTATTTTATTTTCAAAAAATGTCATTACTTCAAGGCATCATTTATAACAATGATATTTTGCCAGTGTCCGAAATTATTATCCGAATTTATATTCACTTGTCACATAAATGTCATACAATTTGCAAACTGGCAAGTGTCATAAGTCAAAAAGCCTGTTACTCACTTTAGAAACTTCTTCATCTGTTAAATCACGATCTACAGCTTCTAAATGTTCAATCTGTCGAAGTTTTTTCCTCATTTTTCGTATTTTTGCGTACGTATCCATTTTCCGTTATAAGGTTGTGGGAAAATGACAGTATCCGGAAGGGAGCCAGTCGTTTCGTACACTAGTCGTTTCGTATACTGTAAAATTCGGTTGTTTCGTACACTATCTGTCGGTTGTTTCGTATACTATTGAAAAGTGTCGGTTGTTTCGTACACTCCTATTGTAGACAGTGTTAATTGGTCTATTTATTTGTAATTGATCTGTTATTCATGCCTTTGTGTGTGTAGATTCTACATGTTATTCGCACAAATTGTCACAATACAGAAAGTTTTTTATTGGCTGTATTTTATCATTTATTTCATTTTTAAATACATACTGTACACATAAAACAAACAATAACAATGAATACAGCACATAGTGTAACGTTACTAACGTTGATATCAATCAGCATATTATTATAATATCTGAAGCTGACAACATGAACATGCAACAAATAAGCACATTTTAGCGTGAAATCAGCACATTTACGAACATGAAACTGTTAAAATACGCACATTCAAAGTGTATAGAGCTATATATCGGAAGATACTTTTTCTAAAGTTTCAAAAACGGAAAAACAATTATGCTTTCATATCCATTACATCATTTTTCGCTCCAGTTTTAACAGAATTTCTCTCTGTGTGTGATTTATTGGACATGCAAACTGCCAGGGATTTATATAAAAAGAGTATATCCTGAAACTGCAGTGTCCATTTTCATACGAAAGTGTCCTAGCTAGAACACCCTATTAAACTATAAAAATCGTCTATTTTTCGACAATTGAATAGACTACACGGAACCCATCCAAAGTTTTAATTTGCAATTAAGGTAGTCTAGTATCATACTAAAACGATGCAAGTAATTATTTTTACATTTAATAAAGAATATGGACAATTTATACAGAACACTCAACAAGAAACATACATTTTATGTAGAACATGTAACACACAGTTCCAGGAAGCCTAATTTATTAATCGTTTATGCACACTTTATACAACATAAACCATTGATTTAGCGATTATATTATAAAATACCCAGCCCAATGGACCTAGTATATGTCACAGGCTTTTTGGCGTATTTTAAAACTCATGATAATAATATAGATCTGTAAATGTATATATACAAATTAATCTTACATTACATGGTTACTCATAATACATATAAAAATTTTTTATATATACTGTATACGCTTTTTGAATTATTTTCAGTTCACGTAATTATATCATTGTATGTACTCAATAATATTCTTTAATAACGGTATATTTGTAAAATTAATTTTATTTCTTTTCTATAATTATTTATACTTAAATTATTTGATATTAAATAGAAAACTATTAACCAATTCAGAGTCGCGAAAAACATCTTGTAACATCGTACCAAACACATATTAATTACGCTAATTATACCAATTATAAATACATATACAATAGGAGTGTACGAAACAACCGACACTTTTCAACAGTATACGAAACAACCGACCGATAGTGTACGAAACGACCGAATTTTACAGTATACGAAACGACTAGTGTACGAAACGACTGTAATCCATCCGGAATGTTTTACAAGAGTTACCTCCCTTTTATTAATTTACGCCATTTGTTTTCACAAAAATCTGCGTAATTAAATGCTTTGGTCAATCAATCTTCTAAATGACCCAGATTGAGGAAATCAGAAAATGTAAACAAATGACTCCCCTGTAGAACAAACGACGGATTATCAAGATGTTCAGAAAGAAAGGTCTGTCATTTTATTGGTTTTATTCATTGACAATATTTTTTTACAGATCATATGATTCACCAGTCAATTGAAACCACCACCCCCAACCCCAACGAAGGGGGGGGGGAGAGAATTGTCCCAGCTTTTTACCTTTCCAATGACCCTCACTTGCCCAATGCCAGTGAGAGTGGGGCTTTTGTTTCGCACTTCAATAGCTGGCAAATATAGTACTTTATAGTTCATCTAAAGGTTGAGGGCGGGGTAGTCGGGGGCAATGTTTGCGATTATTACACGTGTGTTGTCCTTAATTGGGTAGGAATTTTACTCCGATCTGAAAACAGAAGTCAAATTCCCCACCCTCTCCTGGTTAGGGGGCAGGGGTCTCAATTGATTGGTCCATTATGAAGAAAACAGCTTTACTTTCACTTTAATATATGTCTTGTTTTGATATTCTTCTTCTTGTTCCCTAGATGTGGGACAGTCTGCTTGGAGATTTTTAATTTCAGATTGTTTGACTAACTCTGGCTATAAGCCATGGATCACTGGTGTGAGTCAGGCTATAAGCATTGGACCACAGGTGTGAGTCATGCTATAAGCCAAGGATCCCGGGTGTGAGTCAGGCTATAAGCTAATGATCCTGAGTGAGAGTCAGACTATAAGCCAATGATCCTGAGTGAGAGTCAGGCTGTAAGCCAACTTTAGCCAAGGTTCCCAGGTGTGAGTCAGGCTATAAGCCAAGGATCCTAGGTGTGAGTAACGCTATAAGCTAATGATCCTGGTAGAGAGTCAGACTATAAGCCAAGGATCCCGGGTGTGAGTCAGGCTATAAGCCAAGGATGTCGGTAGAGAGTCCAGCTATAAGCCAAGGATAACGGTAGAAGGTCAGGCTTTAAGCCAAGGATCCTAGGTGTGAGTGGAATTTCTACAAATTTTCACAGATTTATAACTGAAATGTGTAGATGACTCTTAAGGAAGGAATTTTTGGTGTGTCAATTTTTATAGAGTCAGGGCCCTTTGTAACTTTTACTACATATTCTCATGAACACATTTCTAGTTAAATTGTATTTTTGTAGGCGTATCAGAAGTTGAAGCTGCGAGAGAAAATGAAGTCAAGATCTCAATTACTCAAAAGCTTTCCTTGGCATTGAAAGCCATTCAGATGGAAAAGGTGGATTCAGAAGAACAAGATGTATATAGGTAGGATGTTAACCCAGAAAGCTTTCAGATAAGACTTTTTATTATGGTACGCAGAAAGCAAACAATACTGACAGTAATCACACCCACATCACATATGTTGCAATGCCTAACCCGAATGAGCAAGAAAATAAAACTTAGTCGAGGAAAGAGTTTTTGCTTCTGTGTATTGGTTTAGTTTTTGTTGAAGTCATTTTCTCTAAGACTATCGGAAGTATCCGTCATCATTACAAGGGGAGTCAATACGGAAAAAAGTCTGGTAACCCTTCTTAAACCCTTGTCAGTGACTTGTAGGCCCTTGGGTAGTGTGCTTTAATTTTGTTATACAAGATGTGTATTCAATTTGTAATAATGCACATGTCCCTTAAATAAATACTTTAAACTTTTTACTTTATACTTACTTACACAATAATTACTTACATATACTACATGTAAGAACTTCAGATCACAGATGAGATAAGTGTACAATTCAAGTAAGAGAAAATTGAGCGTTCAGCACTTATTGGCTGTGCTCTTGTGTTCTTGTTTGAGATTGTTATTACCATAAACATCATGATTATATTCTCACTTATAGCCACTTTAGAAAACAATTGCTGGAAGGTACATGTTGAATCATGCATGAATAAATTCACTATCCAATTCAATTATGTGGCATGTTACAGAGTTTTAGTAAATATAACTAAATCTGCTGCCACAAAATACGTTGACTGTGGTACATGCGACCATCAGTATTTTGGCAATTATTGTAATATTTTGTTCATATATGGGAGCGTTATGATCATATAGCTGGCTTAGAATGAGAAGGTCGTAACTACAAAATCATTATATTGAGCAAACAAGAAAAAATTGTCTGTAATTTACTCTTTACTTATGGTAAAACAAGATTTTATAGCTTCATTTTGGTCAACATGACAAGTTTCGATTTTCATTAAAATAGGCTCATTAGAAGCGCTTGGTACTGGAGATTTCAAATCTGTATGAGTCTTATAAGGTCTTAAGTAGTAGTTACGACCTTCTCATTCTAAGCCATCAATATAGAATGCATTCGTTGACATAAACAGTAAATTCACAAAATAGGCAACGTCTTAGTTCATATCAGTATATTAATATTTGTATAATTATGTGTATTTTATGTTTCAGTACGGATACAGCTAATACTGTATGTAATTGTATAGAAGCCATATTTCTACATGGACTCAAATCAAAGGCTGTTGCAAAGGTATTACTTGTAGTATTTGTCAGATTGAATTGCATCTTAAAATGGCCAAAACAAACTATAATAACGAGAGATGTTTGTAATACACCATTGCTTCCCACCCCCCCCCCCCCAGCTCGAAAGTTGGAAATAGTAAAGGTCACAGTGACCGTGACTATTAACTAGACCTACTGACATCAAAGTCCAATAGTTCATCTGCTATTTGTAAAGTTTGAATCCTGCGGCAAATTGTTCTTGGGTTCTTGTGCAGGCAGACAGCCAGACTCGATAAATGGTTAAAACACGATGGTGCCATCAATATACCATCTCAAACATGGTGGGGGGCATAAAAAATAATTATGATATTGTTACCAAATATTCAAATTGAATGTTGTGGTTATTTATGTTTTACTTGGTGGTATAGTTAATGCTGATCTGATGGTTGTGTAAGCTTACTCAGATTGAACAGCGTTTCTCAACAATTTTCATTCAGTAACTTATCCACAGGTGGATTATGGTAGAATTTAATTGTTTAAATGTGTCTCCATACGGTAAAGGGTTAATGAATTATGTTGCTCATCTTAATGCAGTGCTGAATGATTGTAGATAGCCAGCTATGTTGGACTGAGGAACCAAGCTTCATCACAACCAAGTCTTGTAAGTAATATATCTATCATAGTTTTAATAGTTCATCCACTGAAGGAGGCTGTCCATCACATATACATAAATACTGCTGATCTTGTTGCTGGAGACTAGTATACTATCAGTTACATTACAAGCTTATTACAACATGAAATATACTCTTACTCATATTCAGCCACCTATCATGAGACTATGTGTGTATAAAATATATAAAACATGTACATTAAATAATGTAGTATTGCCTTAGCATACTCATACCATATCATGAACAATGACATATTTGATTTTCATATTATAAGTTCTGTGCAACATCTCCAGGATGGCTCTTCGTGCAGCAACAATCCCTCTTTATGAATATATATTCTTCATTTTATATTGAGTACTGATACCATGCATCATCTCCTGTGTCGCCCTCCATGTGACAACAACCTTTCTCAAGAAATTAATTTCAAAATTAATTTTGGTCAAAATAATCCATTTATTAAAAACATTTTACCTCTCCAATACAACAACCTCAGTAAAGCAACCAAATTTTATATTTCCAAATGAATGTAACACTCTAGAGAGGTTTTACTGTATATTCATACCATATGATAAACATTGTTATACTTGATGTTAATTTGAAGTATACTATTGATAGTTTGTCATCAAGTTGTGCATAAAACAAATACTATTGAAGTGTTTCATAAGTGGTGTTATGTTAATTGTGACTATTGTTTTGGCTACATGTTGATGACCAGTGGGACTTAGTATATCACCCACTACAATAAGCCTCATTTGAAGTAGGCCATGATTGACTGCTTGAAAAGTCAATATCAAATTAAAAAAAAAATATTTCCTTGAAAAAATATGATTTATTTAAGAAATAATGAATACGTAGCTGTGCTTTGTTGAACAACAATATATAGGCACAAGTTTGAATGCTTAGTAAATAAATAACAAGTGTGTATCACCAGTCCAGTGATTTTTTTTTGCATCCAAATGAGTACCTCTTTTTATTACGCAACATTGTCAATGCTCTGAAATTTATAGCACAACAAGATAGATTGATGTCGTACTACATTCTTTCCTAAGAACATTATGTTATTTGTCCTACGTTATGACGTCAAACATGCCATCATCGATGAGCTGTGTTTTATCGCCTAATATAAAATGTTAAAGTTTAATATACACAAAGAAGGTTAATTGCGCGTGCTATGTTAAAATATTATAAAACTATATAGAAGTATTTATGTTGTAGAATTTCTGGAATTTTGTGTCGAGATTTACACATGGTGAAGTTGTTGCACAATTAAAACATCTTGGACAGATCACTACTGAGATAGGACTGTGTAGGGTAAGGTTTATCTTTGGAAATATGCCACAACTAGAAGGAGTGGGCTAATGTAGCCCAATCCAATTTCTTTGCAAATAAAATATATATTAACCAGGCTATTTGACAATGTGTAAATTTACTTAATCGTATAGGCACTTTATGATCGTAACTTATATTAAGCTAGAATGTCTATTTCACTGTAAACCTAGAAACTTTCGCGGATACAAACTTTCGCGTTTTGCCGATCGTCAGCATATTCGTGGCTACAAACTTTCGCGTTTTTAAGTCTCCCTCGAACTCCGCGAAAACTAAGTCGCATAGTGACAAAATTATTGATGTTATAACCTGTCAAATACATTGTTCGATTTGTATATAATTGCTTCTTAATTATAGTTCTCGTCTTTGTTAAACCCTCTCAAATTCTTTTTGATGTCGATATTTACCTACTGTATTGTTTACAAAAATTGCGAACTACGCTGATCATGTTTTCACAGTTTTATTAACACTATCAGTCCTTCGGTATTATGACATAATAAACAACGCTATTTACACGCATTTACCTAGTATATTGAGTGTATTGTTAACACATTTAAAAAAAACAAATTAAAGCATTTTCATTATTGTACAGTGTTCATAAATTGCTTTTATTCAGAATTCATGTGTATACGGATGAGACAGAAATAAATAAATATATAGACAACTAACCTAACATTCCATATTTTGACAAATAGGGTCTTGTAAACATCTTACCAAAATGATGAATTCCTATCAAAAACGAGAAACTTTCGCGTTTTTCTTGTCCTGGATATGTTCGCGGCTATTTAATTTCGCGGATTTTAACGATCCGCGAACACCGCGAACTTAAATCGCGCGAAATAATTTCTAGGTTTACAGTATTATAAAACCATAAACCTTTAACATGAGGGATTTAATCTACACATCTGAATGGACATCCATACTTTATTGAATTAAAAGATAAACATGGGTGCATATTTATAATTTTGATTCTCACAATGAACATAGCCGATGTTCTGTACTGTAGTTGACATCACATCAAGACATGGTAACTGTTGCACTAGGTTAAATGATTTTACAGGACAATGTTTTTATTTCAGGCGTGGATCAGGGTGGCATTGAATGATGGAATATTGGAGAGTTATGTTGATGCTATGGTCGCTGATAAGAAAACGCTTGAGTATGGCATGCCTTATTTGATTACATTTAACAGATATTCAATATATCCACTATGAGTTTAAAAATGGCAAATGTTTTAAAAGCTAATAACATCAATGTGTGATCCAAACCATATAATGACCTTCCTTAAATGAACACAAGTCCAGGGCCGCTATTTATAAAGCATCTTAAGTGCAAACTTAAATATTGAGCTGCCAATATTTCATAACAAACAAAACATAGCCCATGTTTTCTATATGATTACTGTAGCTCTTTACATAATGCTTCTAAACAATGTAAATAATTGTTAATATTATGTTTTCCTGTTTAGCTGATACACTTGAGTAAAAGTTGATATTTTAAGAAAATTCTAAGTTTTCACTTAAGATGCTTTATAAATACCGGCCCTGCTAATTATATTGATAAACAATTGAGCACTGTGAGGGGCATACCTGATTAATAAAGTGCTCTAACCTGGTTTATAATTATTTAAAGATCTGTAGCTTGTGTTTCACTGTATGATGTAATATTTCAGGTATTTCTACAGCAGTATAGCATACCTGAGAGACTCTGAACAACCTGGAATAATGCAAACATATCTACATGGTAGGGAAATATAAAAGTCACAATAAGTCTTAAACTGTTTTTAATGAGCAATAACTTGGTAATCTCCCTGCAGAATGATGCAATATGAAAACTTTAGTTGATTCCCAAATGTGGAAAACACCATAAGATTGAAGAAAATGTAATAAAACATCCAGATGGTTTGTTGACTAAATGACAATTTGTAAACAATAAATGCATGATTTCAAGTCTAAGGGGAGCAACTCTGCAAAATGAGTATTTTGTTCAACATACAATTTGCTCAACACAAATTTTGGTCTACTATTTCATCAGATAAAGTTAACACTCTATCTTTGTGTATTGGTCATTTGGTAGGAAATAGCATCATGGTTCCATAATTCATCGTATGTACACTGTACACCTATATTCATTCCTAGTTTTTTTAATTTATCAGATAATGACATTTTTACTTTCAATGTCCCAATCCATATCTGTCAGTCAAGACTAAGTCAGCAAGTAAATTGTTTATTTACGTGACTTGTGCATAGATATTTACAAACAAACATAATAACAATACATAAATAAAGAGGCACCCGGCCCAATGGGCTTATAAGTCACATTAGTATAGGTGAGTGTTGAAGTTCCGACCAAGACTATTCTCATTTTGGCAAACAGAACAGGGTATACTTATGCCCCCCCCCATCTTTGATGTACCAAATGGTTCACGTTCAAGAACTCAAAAACGCTTTGCAATAGGATCTACAAACTTTACATAACAGTTTACCTGATTTTTAACTCAGAAGGTCAAAGTCACTGTGACCATTACCATTTTCAATAATTGGTCTGCCATGGTGCATTCATATTTTACAAACATCTCTTGATTTGAGTAAAATTTCATTTTTAGATGAGACTTGTGCTTTTGATGCTTTGGGGATTGCTATGGTGCATGGATGTCATATGATAAGCATATGTAACTAATGCTACATTTGGTAGCTTTATTACAACATTTAACTGCATATAATTAGGTTCTCAATAAAAGATAGCTCTGACATAGATTTTAAAGTATGAAAATGGATATGATTTGCTGTATAGAATTATTTATGTTTCAGGCTTAATGAGTTTTGAGTTCAAATTATCGTACAATGCAAGTGTATTGAATGATTGGACGTACGCGCCATTGAGATTAGCTGGTATTATAGACAAGCAGGATGCACCACCTCCTATCATTAGACCTGCAGGTTTGTCAACTTCTTTGTACATGTAATATATCTGTAGAGCTCAGTAATTGTGCAGAGGTTGTTGATCTGGCCGCACTTTCACATTCTGTATTCCTACTACAAATAAAAATCAAGTGGGCATTTACCCTTTTGTTCTACACGAGGTTTCCCTCCTCACTGAGTTCACCTTAATTAGGACACATGTTGCCGTTTGACATATGTACCGCCCCAGTCAAACTCTCAGCCTAACAGGGTCTTCAGAGTGAATCACAGGGGGCGTCGAGTGCCACCTGTTTAGTTAGTTGCAGAACCTATGCCAATTTGGGGCTTGTCCTCGCCTCACTGAATAAGTGAAGATCAAAGTAGTTTCACTGAGAGGAGAGAATTTGATGATTTGCTGTCTACAACATTTTAATGGCCTTCGTTATATGGGGATTTTTTTAAATTTGGAACGTCGGTTTAATAACTGGTTGCTTTTTTATATGCTTACATTATATTTGTTACAGGTAACTGCAATTATAAACTTTAAAATAAACCACTGACAAATGTCATGGCACTTATCCAGTTACATCAGTTTACAGATTCATCAGGGCCATATGAAAACAGTACAGTTATATGACCGAAGTGAGAAACGGTGTCATGGGATCGGTACTGTGAATGTATGCATTTTTATGCCCCCTATCTTTGATGAGGGTGTATTATTGCTTTGCACATGTCTTTCGGTCGGTAGGTAGGATCTTCAAACTTTATATGGAGATGACATGACCCCTATCGATTTTGAGGTCAGCAGGTCAAGGTCACTGTGATCTTTACCATTTTCAACAATTATGCTGCCATGGGGGCCTAGTTCCGCGTTTTACAAACGTCACTTGTTTATAATTAATATTCCAGTAAATGATTAATATTTCAGCAAAGAAGCCTCCAGAATCTTCAAAGACATCTAAAAGAAAGAAAGAAGGAAAGATCAATAATGATACAACTGTGGAGGTTACTAGAGTTAATCCAAGGTCAAAAGGTTGTAACCGTGGTGACAGTTTAGATGCTACACCTAATCCTATGGAACAGCCGAGTTTTGGCAATCCCCCTGATAATACATATTATGTCTCATCTTCACATTTTACAACTGAAGATGTACAAGCCTTTAAGAAATTAGGGAGAGCAGCCCCTAAATCTATGTCCAGATGTTCAAGCTCTAGTCACGTGTCTGCACCAGACCCTCCTCATATGAACACAAGTCCTGCTGATTATGTTGATAGATTTGAAAGAATGAAAGGGTCTCCTATGTCCATTGGGAGCAATAAACTTGATCTTAATAATGAAAGACTTGATTATGATAGTTACGATGGTTTGGAGTTTAATGATAAAGACAGAAGCATTCCTAATGCTGATGAAAGTGGAGTCCAAGATATGGAAAATGTTGCTCTGGAAATTAACCAAGAAGAGGACACAAATGTTAATGAAAAGGCTACAGATTTAGAAGAAAGTTGGGAAGAGTTCTATAAAAGTCCTTTGAAGGAATCTGACAATATAGAAAATCTGAGAAAGTTTAAAAGGTTAGATTCTGTGAACAGAGACGTTCGAGAGGAAGCTTTGTTAAGGAGTATACTCAACTCAGAAACTTCCGATCAGGCAGATAATGATGTGCTAGTGAATGCATCTAAGGATACTTTAGGTGATTTTGACGTTGTAAAAGCTCCTGAAGAGAAATATGTTAATGTGAATGAATCAAGTTTTGATGTTGGGCCCAGTTATGATGAACCTGGTAATTCAGCGAAGGAGGAGAAACTTCTAGATGAACACGCTAACAGAGACACTAGTGACTTATTAAGTATGTCAGAAAAACTGTTAAATGAAATTGGTATCAAAGATGATATAGGTGATGTAGCAGATGCCAAGTTTGTGGATGCTGAGGATGACGCTGTAGTTCAAGTTGAGCGTGTTAAATCATCTAGTCCTAAGAAAAGCAAAAGAAAGTCTATAGATAACCTCAAGCCTCAGCTAAATTTTAGTCCTCCTAGATCAGCAGAACCTGAACTATCGGATGCTGTTGCTGACACTGTAGTCCAAATACGAACCTTAGAGAATCCAGACTATCTGTCGAAGCATCGACTTTCTTTACCCGCTGTCAACAATGCAAGTACTGGTAAACAGAAACATTCTGCTCACAGAAAATCTTTACCAAATATAAAAGAGACATTAGATAGTTCAGTGAAAACAGTCCAGTCTGTTTATAGCCAGAATCCAGATGAGAGGACTGGATCTCCGTATGATGTTTTTGATGGCAAGGCAACATCACCATATGATACTGGTAGTCCATCATCCAGTAGCGGTAGACCGTATAATGTTGGTAGTCCAGCCACCAGTAGGGATAGAGGTGACATCTACAACCCTGAAGAAAATGACATGGAAGGGTATGTGTGGGCTCATTATTCTGGTCGATAAATCTCAATTGATTTGAATGGTTTTATATTATTAATTTATTATTAATTTCACAGATTTTTTATTCTGAATGGTTTTATATTCTTATTAATTTCACTGAAGCCAGGTGCAAAAACAGTTTCTACCAAATTAATTTTTGAGATTGTTCATGTCCTTAAATACTTTCAAAGTTCAATGACAAATAGCCTGATTCTCAGCATACTAAGTTCAACATCATATCCCGAAGTTCCAAACTGTAAAAGGCAACTCTAGCAAATGATTTTGTCCACATTAACTTCCCATTTCAGTTTTGAAATCTATTCAGTCTCAAATGTAGGTACCATATTTTCAAAGTCCTTAGATAATAATGTTGCTATGACAATTTGCAAATTGGTTTTTCAACATGAACCTAATTTCTTCTTTGGAAAAGGTAACTCTATCAAGCATATGCTTGAAACATTGCCCCTTTTCAACTTAGAAATCCGTGTTTAAATTATATAGGTACCACCCCAAATGGTCTCAACTCTATTGCTATACTACTTTGATATTATGCACACTTGTTCATCATCACTGAAGAATACAGTGCTAAGTTTCATTTTGAAAATTTATTGCCTTGGTAATACCATCCATTGGCATGACCCTGAAAGTGAAACATACATACAAGTGAAAAAGCAGAAAGTTTACGTTTACGTAAATAATCATATTTTATTTCAGTCAATTCAGCACAAAAAGTCAGAGTGGGAGTAACAATTTATTATGTACGGGGCGTGGTTGGTCGTCATCGTTTGATAGCGAGTTGGACGATACAGTTGATGCTTTATCTCCTCCTAGGTCAAATAGCGGCCTTCCAATCACTAGACCAAAAAGTAGGTTGTAATTAATGTCTTTATATATTTTTGAGATAATTATATAATCTATATATTTCAATTATTTTTTGATGCTTATCATTTGCTTGTATTGAGGACTAATTTAGTTTTTTTGTCACATTTGAATATCCTAGCATACAGGGTTTGTTACATACTAGTCATATAGTTTCTTCACATAAATGCAGAAAAAAACTAATAGTTTATTAAGCTTAAAACTAAGAAGCACTCAAGCTTATAATATGCAGTACATAATTCTACTTCTAAATTAACACTGACATAGAAAGTTCCATTTCATGCCAGTTCCATATTTTCAGTCTAGTTCAGACTTTAACCTCACTTAGTTAGTTTTGATGCTTGCGGTAGTTATGTATTGCCAATGGTTTGTTTCAGCTGAAAGTTTTGGAAGCCTGCTACAGAATTATACACCGGCAAGCTCACTATCAGCACGATCCGTTGATGACGTGTTGAGTAATCTACCACAGAGAACAGAATCAGTTCTCTCACCTGCTATATCACAGGCCAGTGAGGTATACACCTTTATCACATAACTAAAAAGATATGAAAACATCATTTGTGGCTCATGCATTCTGCTGGCTTAAAATGAGAAGGTCATAAACTTAATCAATATATTGAATAAACAAGAAAAAAATGTCCTACAATTACTCTCTACTTATTGTAAAAACAAGCTCTTCAACTTCACTTTGGTCAACATGACTAGGTCTGATTTTCATAACAATAGGGTCAAAAGAAGCGGGTGATGGTGATTTTAGATATGCACCGGTATCAGTCTTACGACCTTTTCATATTAAGCCAGCAAATTATTGACCAATAACAATGATGGAGTTCTCTGATAATAGTGTAAATCCAAATGTTTTTCACATGACTTTCCTGGACAACTTCTGATAGATCCTCTATGTCTTCCCCTGCTATATCACAGGCCAGTGAGGTATAACCTTATATCACATGACTTTACTTGACAACTTGTGATAAATCCTCTATGTCTCTCCCTGCTATATCACAGGCCAGTGAGGTATAACCTTATATCACATGACTTGACAACTTGTTATAGATCCTCTATGTCTTCCGCTGCTATATCACAGGACAGTGAGGTATAACCTTATATCACATGACTTTCCTTGACAACTTGTGATAGATCCTCTATGTCTCTCCCTGCTATATCACAGACCAGTGAGGTATAAACTTTTATCACATGACTTTACTTGACAACTTGTGATAGATCCTCTATGTCTCCCCCTGCTATATCACAGGCCAGTGAGGTATAACCTTATATCACATGACTTTCCTTGACAACTTGTGATAGATCCTCTATGTCTCCCCCTGCTATATCACAGGCCAGTGAGGTATAACCTTATATCACATGATTTTCCTTGACAACTTGTGATAGATCCTCTATGACTCTGCCTGCTATATCACAGGCCAGTGAGGTATAACCTTATATCACATGACTTTACTTGACAACTTGTGATAGATCCTCTATGTCTCCCCCTGCTATATCACAGACCAGTGAGGTATAACCTTATATCACATGACTTTACTTGACAAGTTGTGATAGATCCTCTATGTCTCTCCCTGCTATATCACAGGCCAGTGAGGTATAACCTTATATCACATGACTTTACTTGACAACTTGTGATAGATCCTCTATGTCTCCCCCTGCTATATCACAGACCAGTGAGGTATAACCTTATATCACATGACTTTACTTGACAATTTGTGATAGATCCTCTATGTCTCCCCCTGCTATATCACAGACCAGTGAGGTATAACCTTATATCACATGACATTACTTGACAACTTGTGATAGATCCTCTATGTCTCCCCCTGCTATATCACAGACCAGTGAGGTATAACCTTATATCACATGACTTTACTTGACAAGTTGTGATAGATCCTCTATGTCTCTCCCTGCTATATCACAGGCAAGTCAGTGAGGTATAACCTTATATCACATGATTTTCCTTGACAACTTGTGATAGATCCTCTATGACTCTGCCTGCTATATCACAGGCCAGTGAGGTATAACCTTATATCACATGACTTTCCTTGACAACTTGTGATAGATACCCTATGTCTCTCCCTGCTATATCACGGGCCAGTGAGGTATAACCTTATATCACATGATTTTCCTTGACAACTTGTGATAGATCCTCTATGACTCTGCCTGCTATATCACAGACCAGTGAGGTATAACCTTATATCACATGATTTTCCTTGACAACTTGTGATAGATCCTCTATGACTCTGCCTGCTATATCACAGACCAGTGAGGTATAACCTTATATCACATGATTTTCCTTGACAACTTGTGATAGATCCTCTATGACTCTGCCTGCTATATCACAGGCCAGTGAGGTATAACCTTATATCACATGACTTTCCTTGACAACTTGTGATAGATACCCTATGTCTCTCCCTGCTATATCACGGGCCAGTGAGGTATAACCTTATATCACATGATTTTCCTTGACAACTTGTGATAGATCCTCTATGACTCTGCCTGCTATATCACAGACCAGTGAGGTATAACCTTATATCACATGATTTTCCTTGACAACTTGTGATAGATCCTCTATGACTCTGCCTGCTATATCACAGACCAGTGAGGTATAACCTTATATCACATGATTTTCCTTGACAACTTGTGATAGATCCTCTATGTCTCTCCCTGCTATATCAAGGGCCAGTGAGGTATAAACTTTTATCACATGACTTTCCTTGACAACTTGTGATAGATCCTCTATGTCTCCCCCTGCTATATCACAGACCAGTGAGGTATAACCTTATATCACATGACTTTCCTTGACAACTTGTGATAGATACCCTATGTCTCTCCCTGCTATATCACGGGCCAGTGAGGTATAACCTTATATCACATGATTTTCCTTGACAACTTGTGATAGATCCTCTATGACTCTGCCTGCTTTATCACAGACCAGTGAGGTATAACCTTATATCACATGATTTTCCTTGACAACTTGTGATAGATCCTCTATGACTCTGCCTGCTATATCACAGGCCAGTGAGGTATAAACTTTTTTCACATGACTTTCCTTGACAACTTGTGATAGATCCTCTATGACTCTGCCTGCTATATCACAGGCCAGTGAGGTATAACCTTATATCACATGACTTTACTTGACAACTTGTGATAGATCCTCTATGTCTCCCCCTGCTATATCACAGGCCAGTGAGGTATAACCTTATATCACATGATTTTCCTTGACAACTTGTGATAGATCCTCTATGACTCTGCCTGCTATATCACAGGCCAGTGAGGTATAACCTTATATCACATGACTTTACTTGACAACTTGTGATAGATCCTCTATGTCTCCCCCTGCTATATCACGGGCCAGTGAGGTATAACCTTATATCACATGACTTTCCTTGACAACTTGTGATAGATCCTCTATGACTCCCTGCTATATCACAGGCCAGTGAGGTATAACCTTATATCACATGACTTTCCTTGACAATTTGTGATAGATCCTCTATGTCTCTCCCTGCTATATCACAGACCAGTGAGGTATAACCTTATATCACATGACTTTCCTTGACAATTTGTGATAGATCCTCTATGTCTTTCCATGCTATATCGCAGGTCAGTGAGGTATAACCTTATAGCACATGACCTTCCTTGGCAACTTGTGATAGATCCTCTCTCCCTGTTACATCACAAGCCAGTGAAGTACAAACTATTATCATGTGACTTTCCCTTGACAACTTGTGCTAGTGTCTCTTTGTCTCTCCCTGCTATATCACAGGACAGTGAGGTATAACCTTATATCACATGACTTTCCTTGACAATTTGTGATAGATCCTCTATGTCTTTCCATGCTATATCACAGGCCAGTGAGGTATAACCTTATATCACATGACTTTCCTTGACAACTTGTGATAGTGTCTCTATGTCTCTCCCTGCTATATCACAGGCCAGTGAGGTATAACCTTATATCACATGACTTTCCTTGACAACTTGTGCTAGTGTCTCTATGTCTCTCCCTGCTATATCACAGGCCAGTGAGGTATAACCTTATATCACATGACTTTCCTTGACAACTTGTGCTAGTGTCTCTATGTCTCTTCCCTTCTTGTGTTATTAGTGTCATATTGATAAATAGAGGATCTATCACGAGTTCTCAATTGATATAGACTTATATTAAACGAGTTTGGGAAATTTTATTGTGCGAGCCTTTGGCAAGCTTAATAATGTTTCCTTAACGAGTGTAATATAAGTTTATATCAATTGACAACGAGTATTAGATTCTTTATATCACAGGACACTAATAACATGGAAAAAAGCTGAAAAACAACTCCGCTATATAAACGACGCTAAATGCAACGTCATTTTCAGCACAAAATGATGTCATTAAAACGTTATACTACACTTGTTACGTATAAAGTTATCCATACTGGTTATACTATCCCGGATACAAGGAAATTCATGTGATATAAAAGAATCTATATTAGAGAGAATTTGATACTATCCGTGGCCTTCTTTTAGTATCATGTAACAGCTGATATCTTGTCTATATACTGATGTATACATTTAGCCTTAGTGTTAAGCGAACATACTTGATGTGTAATACAAACACAAATCTAAAAGACCAATATTTTTCATGTATATTATAAGAACCTTATAACATATTCATGCATGTAGGTTCAGGGTTATTCCATATTCTCTGAGCTATATTGTACACCCATTGTCAGTTTAAAATTGATACAAACTTATTAGTCCCCTACCATCTTTCAACTGGAGGGGGCTATAGGTTTGCCCTCTGTCTGCCCATCAATAATATCTGGATCCTGTCATTGCTACTCAAACAGTTTTCAAGCTAGGTTTCTGAAATTTCGTATGTGTATAGGTACTCATAAGAAAATTATGCATGTCTTTTTTTGATACATGTACTGTCAAAAATTGTGGTTGCCATGGCAACAGAAACACTGAAAACAAGGTACCGTAGGGGACTGATGTTATGTTTGCAATTTCTAATTCATTGTTGTTGTTTATTAGGATTTTGGAAGGTATTGGTTTAGAACTTGTTGGGTTTGATATTTATCACATTATATTAACAAGTAGAAAATCTTTCAATGTTTTTTAAACATTAAATTCACAGGACATTGAAAATCTAGAAGGTTTTGAAGTATTGAACAGTGATTCAACAGAAGCAGATTTTGTGAGTGATTGGTGCACCCTGTGTGTTTCTATTTGTACTAACATGCTTGCTACATTCAATTAACAATTTGTAGTTTTAGTTTTGTAGTGTTATATATATTGAGCTGACACCTGAGACAATGGCTTCACATACTATATGCATACCTGCCAAGTACTACTATTTCAGTTGAGTTTCTCCTATTTTCGTTGTTAATTTCTGCTTTTCTAAGTTCACCTACCATTGCACGAAAGGTACATTTTGTTAATTTTATGATCCTCTTGTCCATATTTATAACTATCAGAATCAAAACATTCCTTCTTTATGTATCTAAGTCCCTTTTAATGCATTGTGGCATGTTTTACTTGATCACTCCTATTTTGGATTTAACTAGCTTGGCAGGTATGTGCATAGCCCTGGGTACATGTTACTGTAACATTGATTAAGAGTAAAATGAAAGAAAAATATAAATTTTACGTACATTTTTTTAATCAATGATACAGTAACCTGTGGCCTAGGGTCTTGTTCACCAACATTTTTAGACTTATGGCCTATTCAGACTCACGCTTACTTAGACTTAAGTACTCAGACTTAGACTTTCAGATTCAAAACAGTTTTGTTTTGCTCTGAGACTCATGTTTTCATTTTGATATTGGAAAATTGTACATATGGTAATGCTATTTATTTTGACCAGTTAGATTTAAAGAACAAATACACATGTACAGTAAATGATAGCGAATTTCGGCCTTGCAAAAAATGCCTTGAACGTATCATGCAGAGTAAATTTGCTTTATAGATAATAGTTCACTCTCCGATTTAATAATTTGTGTTAAGAGTTTTAGTATTTACTAAGAGTTTCAGTATTTACGACTACTAATGAGTATCTGTGTCATCTGGGCATATTAAAAAAGCGGGCAAGTGTAACCAAATCTGTGGCCACAAAGTAGGCTGACAGAATTGATACTGATCAGCATGTTAAAATCAGAAAAATAGGCTGCACTTTAGTTCATTTTATTTTAACAATTTGAAGTCTTAATTTTGAGTTTTAGAGTCAAAATGTTGGTGAATATGACCCTGGTATTATTTGTTAGTATAACAATTTTTGTTTGTTTTCTTTTTTGTTCTGGGCATGCATCTTTTAAAGCAGCACTTTTTACATACATGCTTAATAAATTGTTTGTGTTGTACCACACTGTATTAGTTTCATTACGTGTATTAGCGAATGATAATAAAACACTTGAGCAATTAAAATGGCATCACTTTTGGGGGGGGGGGTGATCTTTTTTTAATTAATTATTATTTGAATTTTGTATTTTGTACGAAAACGTTTTTAATTTAGCCCATTACTCCAAATGAGGCATCATTTTATTTTCATGGTTCACATGTGACACCCGAACAAAACCACTTGGCATGGCAATTTGACTAACAAATTGAAGGCAATCAGTCGATGAAGACTGAACCTTTTTGTCTGTATACCAGGCATCTACTGTAACTTTATAATGTTTATCTGTTCGTTCATTACAAAGCTTTCAAGTTGATTGACTTATCTATTTATTATAGACAAGGCTTCCGCCGGCTAAAGCGTTTACTGAACACAGTCTTGTTTAAAGCCGGGTACTGGAATGACATAGTCATAAAGGCCCTTACTCATAGGCACTGCCTTAAGTCAATCTTAGTCTATAAGCAAAACATCTGCAAGGCAAATTTGTTGACCCTTATTCAATTTGATTAGTATATTTTGAATGCCAGCGAATATATTTTATTTTGCATGAAATTAAGATTGCTGTTGTTACAAACATATCTATAGTGCGCTCAGGATAATGCAATATTTACAAGCATTGACCAGATTAGTCTACTGTTTCAAAATTGGCTACTTAAATAAGCACAGGATGGTCAATTGTATACTAAAATAACACTTGATAAATCATGCATGCTTGATTTTTCCACCTATGTGGCTTATACTAAATTTTTCTGCCATTCTCATTATCCTGGGCTCACTATAAATGTATAGGCTAGAGTTTGTGAAATTATTTCTTCCACAATTTTGTTACTAAAGGATCGATTGGAAGTGATTGACTGTGTTTAATAATTATTCTTGAAGATAGATTTCACAAACTCTATAGCCAACTTAGTGTTCAATCCACCCAGAATTGTGTAGACAGTGGGCTCAAATTATTTGACCATGTATCTTGTTAAAGGTAAATTACTAATTGACACGAAATGATCTCAATCAATCTTCTAGCTTCCGATCAAATCTCATTTCTGTATAATATTGTTTGTAAATTGTATATTGAAATTTATGTGAAATAAAATATGTTTAAAACAAATTACTGTAAAATCAATAACTTTCGCGGGGGATTAAATTTCGTGGATTTCGTGGTTCACCTCAACCACGAACTTTAATTCCAGCGAACATTAATTTTGACCTTTGTTTATTACCTGAAATGCAAAATCCACGAATTCAAGACCCAACAAAATTGTCTTTTTTACCAAAAACACAAAATTTCGTCCCAACGAAATTAAATGATTTTACAGTACCTCTTAATGAAAAGGCATTATTTTGAAAAGAAAGAATGTTCTTCATAGATTTAAGGTACAGCAGAAATCAAGTCAAACTTGGCTGATGATTTATAAAGCAAACTTTAACCACATGTGTCCGTTGCCTAAGCAAAACACTACCTAAGTGCCTTCATTTTATTAAATATAGAAGGAATGGATTACTTCCCGCGGAATGCACCATATAGCACTTTGCTTATACAACGAACCCCTGAATGAGCCTCCTTTAGTACATATCGACGGTGCCGAACCAAAACCCTGTAACTCAATTTTGGCGTGAAAACTTCTTTTGCAGCATCCGCATCTGCTAGACGTCCTGCGCATTTCTGTCTTGTCGCCATCTAAGTAACGCAATTGGCTATTTAAATGGCGACAAGACAGAAATGCGGGGGATGTCTAGCAGATGCGGATGCTGCAAACAAAGTTTTCGCGCCAAAATTGAGTTACTGGGTTTTAGTTCGGCACTGTCGATATATAATGTCTATTTAGATAGCTTTTGGTTAAACTATTAGTACTTTAAGTATTTCAATGTTGACTATGGATATAAAAGTCTATTACACTTTTCATTGCACAATTTCATAAATAAATAGAGTGCCAAATAATTTATAAGCAAAACAACATGCAGTAGATTTTTTGTCAAATACCATTAATATTATTCTGCCCCATATCTTTGTACATGTTGATAACAGGCTTGCTACTCGTTTTCAGGATGACCATTATGTGTCTGTAGGACCCTGATAATAAGTACACTTGTATTGAACATGTACCTCTTTTCCATTCTCATGAATCAGTGTATAGTCAAGTCTCTATTACGGATGAAAAACACGCTGGTTGAACGAGAATGCTCTTTATAGGACATACATTTTATTTATCACATGGCTAGCTATCTATTTGAGACAGGTAATTCTGTATAACAGGGTCTTGTTGTATTTTCCCCTGACAATTTATGTTCGATTTTTGCAGGCGGATGCTGCACGTTTGGAAATGTTTACCATTATATCAAATGAGAAGGGGTTAGATTCACAGAACTTCCAGTGCAAGGGTTGCTCCAGAGCCATTGGATTGAGTAATTATTTGTCTTATATTATTTTAACTCAATGAGCAGTATTTATATATACCCGGTCCCAATCTCCCAAAGCATCTCAAGTAGAAATCTCATTTCAAATTGAGATTTTGCTAAAATCAGAGTCTGAATGTGAGCTAATCCTGAAGTCCAAGCTCTTAAAATTTCACTGTATCAAACTATCAATTATAGTGTTTTCAGTTTTGTGGTGCAAATTGTGAGCCAAGCTTGCTTAGTTCCTACGAAATTATCTAATTGACATATGGCTGCATATGGCAATATTTGAGTTGAGATTTAGCTCAAATTGAGATGCTTAGGGAGATTGGGGCTTACCATTATATTATATTGGACGGAGGACCTCGTGATGAGACGTTATGTACCTATTTCGTAACAGTTATTTGCTGAATGACATGTAAGCAAAAAGCAGGATTTTCATGTGAGCAAATTTCGGCTACCCATAGACTGACGTGGTTTGCCTAAATTGGTGTATCTTATCAAAACCGCAGACAGTGTCAAACAATGGTGTGTTAATAATAAACCCTGTGCATCTGAACATATTTCGAACGAAGACCAGAAAAGGGGAGATTTTTACACGCTCTAAATTGTGTGTGGTCTTCACAGAGTTCAACGAAGGATTATAGTGACAAAAACCTGTGATTTTTTAACATGTTTGTAAGTAGCTTTTGTTGAACGTAGGGTGCTAACTTTGTGTTTCAAGCAGTTGAAATTGATATACCAGTGCCTCTAGATTGCCTGCTTAAAATAGGTTACACAGCATTGCCAATTATTTTCAAAGTGGACTGGTGGTATAACTTTCTGGGTAACGTATCATAGAAAATGGTGGAATGGGAGATAAAATAGGTGGCCTTTGCAGGCAGGTTAAGAAATGATGATTTGCCGATGATTAAATCATCCTATTGTTTCAGTATTTGGTAAGCAACGTGTGTGTAGATTTGATGGAGGATATTACTGTTATGAATGCCATGAGAATGATGAATACTACATTCCTGCACTCATTGTACATAACTGGGACTTCAGAAAACATAAAGGTAAATATTAGATACAGATATTAGATGTGTAAACAGTGTTCACCTTGACTGAGTGTGTCTGTGTTTGTGTGCTTTTGATTGTGTTCACAAATCCTGCCTGTTCAGTATCTTTGTCATTTCTCTTTGGATATTCATCTAATTTGGTGCAATGTTCGCCACAGCCAGACAATGTGTAATGCACAAGACCCAGGTCACTAGTGCGAAGGTCAAGGTCTCAATTAGAGTTCATAGGTGAAATGCTCATGTATCCTTTGCACTTTGTAACTTTTCATTTCTCATTGGATATTCATATAACTTGGTACAAACCTCTAAACAACACTTTGAACTGTCTTCTAGGATATTGTCTGAAGAGGTTGTTAATAATATTAAGTTGTAAAAACTTACCTAATTTTAAGAAAAAAAGCTTAAATTTATTTTTATTGTTAAATTACTACTAAAATATGTTAATTTTCTTTTTTAGTGTCAAAAAAGAATTTAGAGTTTCTTACAAACAGAGAGGAGCAACCATATGTAAATATTGATGAATTAAATCCTCGAGTTTATGACCATGTACAAGAAATGCAGGATATTAAGGCAAGTATGACTTTGGGGTTTTTTGCCCAACTGCGTCCCCCTTTGGTTCCTTCAAAAAGTGGGAAAGTATTTTTTGTTTGTTCAATCATTTTTATTTTCTGACTAATGATTAGGTCACAAATCACCAAGACGTTTGACGGTGTGTATCCGGTGTCTTTGAGTCTAAGGAACTGTGGGGTCGCCTGCAGATGAGTAGCAATGCATACTTCAACACAGAGAGACTTAAATTACTTGGGCAACTGCCTGCTGACTTATTGCCTGTATGTCCCAGGTATTAAGTTGGTGTCTCTGAAAGAACTTTTATTAATCCAGTCTGAGTAAAGGAAGTTTAAAAGCCTTGTTAAAATGCCACTAATCAAGTTGTAACATTATTATAGCGCTCATGTGATGATAATTTTGGTTGACTGTTGACTTATATGCAAGTATGTAACAATTATTTTCTATTTACAGATATTAAGAACTCAGTTGATGATTTTAAAGTCATATCTCTTCACATGTAAACAGTCCATTGCTGAAGATTTCAGAAAATTACTTTGGCCACGAGATTATTTATTTGAATCAATAGAGCTGTACTCTCTTGCCGTAAGTTGTACAAGAAAACTACTCTTTATACTTATTGAAAAAAACCTTTTGGACTTCTCAGTTTAATCAACATGACAAGTTATGAATTTCAATAAAAAGGTACATAAGAAGCGCCTTGTATTGCAAATTTCAAATATGTATAAATCTTAATATATTGTCGTTCTAAGCCAACAATATATTTGATCACATTGTTTAAATTAAAAAAATCATGATGCAAGTGTTGAGGATGATAAAAATATTTCCCTGTCAAATGTTAACAGATGGTGGTATTTTTGTCACATACAGCTGTCAGTTCACCTAACCAAAAAAAATCCTTTAATTATTTATCGACCAGTACTAACAAACTGAAACTGCTTGTGAAAACAAACAAGGATTGGTATTCAGTATTGATTTTACCTGACTTTAGGATAAGGACAATCAATCAGATCACTCCGTATTAAACTCTTGGTCAGTAACAGGCAATATGATTGGCAAACCATATCACTTAATCTTTTGATGAAGTAATTTGAGCAAATATTTATTTATTTATGAATCACCAATTCCTTTACAATTTTCAGGACCTCTTGCAAGTTCCAACAGGAGCTTTAGCCAGTAGTATCAAAAAGGTGATAAAGTTTGCTACAAAACATGTGTATAGTTGTGGACTGTGTAGCCAGAAAGGTTTTATATGTGAGTTATGTCACAATGCCAAAGTTATATATCCGTTTGAGATGGAAATAACATACAGGGTAAGTAGAAACCAAGTCTCAGTTGCCAAAACAAAGTGATACTTGGCACTTTCCACTGGAGATATTCTATGCCTTTTATATTTAAATAAATGAAGTGTTGGGTTGTACTTTGTTTATGCAACAGACGTCATAGCTCCCAGATACTCTCTGTCTTACAGTCTCTCTCTCTCTCTCTCTCTCTCTCTCTCTCTCTCTCTCTCTCTCTCTCTCTCTCTCTCTCTCTCTCTCTCTCTCTCTCTCTCTCTCTCTCTCTCTCTCTCTCTCTCTCTCTCTCTCTCTCTCTCTCTCTCTCTCTCTCTTTCTCTCAGCAAAACAACACTAAGTCTTGTATTGAATACAAAAATTAAATCTTGGCTTAACGTCGATATGTGATAATGTCATGAGAGATCAAGCATTCTCTCCTGGCATTCAGTTGTAATGGGGACAAATATTATGAAACATTCTGTAAAAGTTGCAATGTCTTGTATTAAAGTGTTATTTTTAAAGGCCTATTATTTGTTGATAAGGTATTGGTTTTAATACCCTTTTTAAACTCCAGGTCTTCTGGTGAGTGCATAAGGGCCAATGGCGCTATTTTTGTTAAAAAATCTGGTTGACAATTTGAAATGTGTAGACCCGACACTAAACAGAAAAGCGATTTGGTATGGCTTAGTGTGCTTGCTGTCTAATCTGGCAATTCAGCTTCAAATACAGGTAAAGGCAATTGTATACCTGCCATATTTCAGCAGAAAGCTGACTGGCAAATGAAGGCTGTGCTAATTCAATGCTGTTATACCGTATTGTTTCAGTGTCCACAATGTAAGAGTGTATTCCACAAGGACTGTAAGACAGATAACAGACCGTGTCCTAAATGTTTGAGACGATCAACAAGACAATCACTACAAGGAACCAGCGAGATTGTTCTCACTCCAGACTATGATCAACACATGGAACAAGATTCTTGAGATTGTTCTCTCACCGGACTATGATCAACACATGGAACAAGATACATGAGATTTTTCTTATTACAATATTATAATACTGTAAAATCATTTAATTTCTATGGGACAAATTTTCATGGTTTTGGTAAAAAAGACCATTTTGATGAGACGTTAATTTGTTGATTTTGCGTTTGAGGTAATAAATACAATGGTATAAATTAATGTTTGATGGGATTTAATTTCGTGATTAATAAAAAGGCAAAGTACAAAATCACGAAATATAACCCCCCCCCACAAAAATTAATGATTTTACAGTAATTGGTGCAATATTGACTTATGCTGACAGTTGACAGTAATTTTGACTCCAAAATTTAATGAATGCTTGCTTGGGAAAAGTGTAAATCTACCTTTAAACTGTCCAAATAACCTGACTATTGTACTTAATTTAATAATATTAATTTTGATAATATTCTTACTGTGATAAACTTGTTAAATTATATAAAAAGAACATTATCTTCACTTGAATGTTATGTACAAGCTGTCTAGTAACTTATATGAGGTCAGTCTTTTATAACTTAATATGTACAAGCCAATGTCACTACATACCGGGTACTTGAGATCAGGTAATGATCTCATTATAAAAGCATAATCATATAGTAGCAATTTCAACTCAAATTGATATTGTGCTCAAATCTGTTAATCAGCGTGTGAATTTGAGACAAAATTTAAGTTGGAAGTATTGAACTACCGGTATTACTTTAATAAACTCTGAATATTTGTTCTGCCTTGTGATGCCAATTTTAAGTCCAACTTCCCATAGAAAGACACACTTATATATTTGAGATTGGATTTAGCTTACCTAAAGATGCTTCAGGAGACCAGGTGAGCCAGTTCCAAAACTTGTGTGAGATTACACATGGAAAAACATGTGATATTAATCTTAAAACTTTCTTTAGATCAGCGTTAAAAGTTTACTGTTATGGATCAATAAGGTACGATAAATGAGATTATTCTCCTCCAGTGATTGTCTTACAAGAGTGGTGCTATAATTTATTGTATGATACTTTGTGTTATATTGAATAGTAAAGTGTGGCGTGTAAATCTATGCACATCTAATGTTTATGTTAAAGGTGTATGCTTAACTATGCTATTTGTATGCTTATACAGGGTAGAAAGCTTTAGCCTTTTAGTTTCAGGGCAGAAAGCAATTATTTCCTCCATTATCATCTTATTCCAACACCATCGTTTTAATGCTGCCATACCTTAAATATGTGCTTGTAAATAAGTAATTTATATTCAATTATTTTAAAATAAAAACTTGGATGAAATGGGCATGCATGCAAGATCCTCTATACAATTTATATATTGCTTGTCTACATGTGGAGCATTCAAACCAGGCTTACATGTTTGTATATGATAATGACAGACCTTTTTGTGATCACTCCAACATCTGCTTGTGTTTGTTTCATGGCATATATTCAATCATTTTTGTCTTCGTTTTAATAGACATTCCACATTGCGGTATGGGCTGTATGGCATTGTTACATTTGTGATATGTGAATTATAATAATGAAGTTGTCTCTTATATTTGTGTTCAACTTGTTCATTGCTTTAAAGCTTGTCCTTACCTGGAAGGTGTATACCTATAGGTGTTTATGAATAGGTAAACATATACGCATAATGACAATACTGGCGTTTTCACAAGATGTTTCAGTACTCCTGGCTGCTTTCCCGAGACACAGAGGATCTTTACCGAGACATCAGGGAACCTAAATGGTTCTTATCTCCCTAATGAAGTGGGACTAATACATAATGTCAGGAATACATAAGAGTTTTTCCAATGCATCCAGATGCCCCTTGGTGTGATAGTTACCAGAACCTCAATTTCAAACATGTATTTCTATTGTCTTATCTTAGCCTATAGCAGAACGCACCTTGTACCATTGTTAATAGCCTAGTATGTGATTGTCTATTGGTTGAGTGTCAACTTCAAATGCAGGACCTTATGGTTCTGGTAAAACTGTACTAGAATAAAACAGTTTTGAAATAATGAACAATAGCTAGTCACTGTGGCAATAATATGTTGGAGCTTGGACAAATCATTCAAAGACAGAAAAGACAAAGACGTGAAATTCGATACAGTTTGAGAAATTTTAATCACAATATCATACAGGAAATGCATTCAGCATTAGTTGAGAGATTTGAGTTTAAATTATAACATACAATAATCACATCAAACACAGAATGGTAAGTTTGTGCAATGTCTACATCAACACTGTAAACTTGGAAATATTCACTCATTGCTTTTATTTATGCGAATATTAACAACTTGCATGGTTTCCAGCTCAAATTCAAGAATAATTGATTGGAATCTTTTTAGCAAATTAGCATAGCAAAAATTAATGAAAACTTTGCCATACGAAATTTCTAAATTTCAGTATTTTTCATTGTTTTGTGTGCTATATTACAAATGCATAACATACACAATGTTGGATAAGTAACAAGTACGTTTGTACTACAGTGTCATGCCAAAGTGATTGACTGTTTTTTCAAAAACTGTAAACTTCTCAGCAGATAGTGCATGCACTTTTGGCATGATGCTGTACAATATACAAGCTGAATTACGAGACAATCTCAATCAAAATGAATTAACACCTTTTTAAATTTGGACAAAAGAAGACAAGCTAATACAGCAAGTTGGTATACATACCACAACATTTAAACTTGTTGGGTACAAGCACATTAATCCAAGAATTTGATTTCTCAGTACAATTATCCTTTAACACATGATTATTCATTATAGAAGAATTTTCCGTAGCAAAAATAAATAATTACAAGACTTAAATGTACAAAACAAAAATACAGACCCTCATCTATACAGTAACATATCATATATATATACTGAGTTCCAAAAGTTCCGCATCCAATATTCGGTGTGTCTTTTTTACTAGAATCTCCAACTTATTTATGATAATTCAAATGCGCATGTGTAAGGCGATGTGTACTTAATATAAATCCAGGACAGTTATCGATTTGAAGATATGTATCGATCCATAATAAAACCACATGTGACACCACCCCACGATTCCAAAGTACACACAACGATAAACTAATATTTTGTAGTGGAAGGGAGGTAATAATTGTAAATAAATACCGAAAATGATCTCTCTTTGACCATAGACAATTATAGATGTTGCAATAGAGTCTGTACAACAGACCAGATTTTAAGAAATAATTTCCTTGACATAAAAGACGCAACATTAAAGCAAGTCTCCGATAATTTTAATGTTTGGTGGACTACAATTAAGCTACAAGAATGCCGTTGTTTTTGGTGCAAAAATATAGCAGCATTACCTGTCTAGATAAGCGGCATTGACCCTTGACCTGTTGTCACGTGGTACGTCATATACAGTTTTTTTCGGATGGAGATGAAACAACAGTCTAATTTTGATAGAGAAATGTCAATTTAATTCGACGCAATGTATTTTTAGTGAAACACCAGCCTCTAGCGTCTTATATACACGAGTCGTGGAACATTATTCATTTTTGAAATCAATTTAAGCGTCCATTTCTACTTTATTTGACTAACTTATTGTGTTTTTTCGTAACACAGACTCGATGCAAGTAAATTGGAAGTGAAAATAAAGTCGAAAATGAAGAACTTAAATTATGCGTGCTTGAATAGACGTTTTTACCATTTGCGATGGTGTGATCATTCAAGCGTGACGAAATCCAACGGAAATAGGTTCAACATAAACACTTAGGGTACGCAAATGGACAGTGCTCCTAAAAAGTTATTTTAAGTTAACTATTCCAGAAAAAAAGAATTTTTCATTAAGATGCAGAACTTTTGGAACTCAGTATATATATATCTAAACAAAATATAACACTAGGTACAACTAAATTACACAAAACACAGGTTTCATACGGCCTATATCTCTGCCGAAACTGGACATCAAAAATAAATGGCGTACAATATTCATTATAATTGCATGGTGATAAACATTCCCTTCAATTTTACTGCATATACTAGTTGGCTTAAATAACTTTTGAGTACACAAGGCATTTATAAGCCCTACAATCTACCCACCATACACCACCAAATGCATCCTTGCAATACCGAGAATTTTGCATTCAACAATCTGGTTAAAACATTATAGTAACTTAAACAGGGGTTCCACTTTGGCCTGCATCTCGAGGGCAATTTTGATATTTTTGTAATTAATTTTATTCTATTAAATACCAAAAATAAATGATGTACCCAAATCTATTATTTAAAGAAAATATGACGCTTCAATAAAAATCTCCAGTGTCAAAATGTGGCTTTTCAGAAATTTCGGAGGGCCGAGGGTCATTTCAAGGGCTAAATGGAACCCCTGATTAAATAAAGTGCATATTATATTACAATACATAGTTTATGCTACAAGTGTAGGTTGCAAGTCAATTAGAGTCAAACAAACAATTTAGGACTTTTTCAAGTTTGGGACAGGACAAAACCTGAACAACGGTACTATATAATACTATTAAATACAAACTAATAAATAGCACAACACACTGTGACAGGAACATTATTATTATACAGGGTGTTGAAAAATTGCTTTACACAATGTCACTTCAATATGATATACTAATGTTCCGGAAGCTTTATTGTAGTTTTTAATGCAATAGCATTTATATTTAGGCATAAACAATAGTGGGGTTTCGACACAAAGCATATGTCTCCCACTAAGAGCCATAACTCTTGCAGTATTAATCCGACCTGAAATTACTGACAAAATTATTTAGGAAGGCACTTAAATTAGCAATCATAACTTAAACAATATACATACATCTCAGATTTTTTAGCTTTTTAAATTAAGTACACACACTCAGCAGCTAGTCCTAAAACAGATCACAAAGAATGTGTATAAATGCATGAAACAATGTTTTAGGAGGAATTAAATTCGAATGGACCTCAAAACTGCCCCAAACTGGTGACAACATGACAAAAAGTTGGTTCCACAGAAATGTACTTCTAGACCAGATTGTGACGAGATGCAAGCAACCTATAGAAGATACTAGTGTCAGTTCATCACATTTAAAACTGGAAATCGGAAATAAAGTGGAACATTTGGGATTATTTGAGCAAGACCAACAAGAAAAACAAAAAAAATATCTCATAAATATGCTCAAATAACACACAGTATAAGTTAACAGATCATGCAACCTCACAAAAATACCACAAACTCAACACAGACCTGCACAAATACTGATGAATTCTCAATGTGAACATAATATCAAAACATGAAGAGAACAAAAGATAATTAATAGAACATCTTCGTGATTAGGTATTGCTAGTAAAAAGAGGATTTACCACGAGTTGTCAATTGATTGATACGAGTTCTGGGCATTTAATTTAGGGAGAATACTTTTAAAGCCAAAACATCCAATAAATTATAAACTAATACTTATAATAAGTTCTTGAAATATTATTTAGCTAGCCTCCTTTTAAAGTCGAATCAATTATTAAAAATATGACTAGATGCATTTTCCTTTACAATGAGAGTAGATATAGATAAATTGATACAAATTAGCAGTACTGTACATATCTTTTGGCTAATATCTCGTTTTCTTGGAAACTCAAGGGCCAAAATCCAGGAATGGGGATTTGACTGATAATTGAGCTTGGCCGAGATATTATGCCCACAAAAATTGTCACTTATTTCAGAGAGGATTTGTTGAAAATTGTTTGAAATAAAGAACAAAAAAGGTTAAAAGGTTACCATTTTTTTTTTTTAAATTCATATAATACAGATGTATGAATTTCATAAGAGAATGAAAAGTCAAAACACAGAATCATTCAACAGTATCACAGCAGAACAATAAATAAATATGGATTTCCGAAAACAAAAAACACAAGTAAAATTCACAGTTAAATGTATTGTTTAAAAACGAAAAAAAATGAAAAACAATATTTTTTTGAAATTTTATATTTTTCTATAAAGACAGAAAAATATAAATTTTCAAAAAAATATTGTTTTTCTTTTTTTTTTCGTTTTCAACGATACAGTTAACTGTGGTAAAATTTAGTTCTTAGTCAATTCACGCGTAGCTGATAGTCATACTATAATTATTCAATACAAAGAAAGTCCACATAATATTCCCGAATCAATAACTATAACTCTGCTAGAATTATGTTTTGACAAACAAATATGTTTTAAAAATTTATTTGTCATACTATAATCTTAATATGGCATATTGACTTTTTTTTAATTTTTCATTTTCTGGAAAAAAAATAATTCTTTCTTGTGCTCTCAATCCGGATTATATGGGAATTGTAGGATCTCCGATGACACTAACAGAACAGATGTAAGACCTGTAACAATCATGAACTGTACAGATTATAAGAACAGTAAGTGTACACATTGACCATACATGGAAGTAAAAAAAGAACAAAAATATACATATATTACTATACATAGTATGGATAGATCAACAATAAGATATTTAACTATAGCTTTTACACTTAACTGTTATGTTAATAATGGCACTCGCATATATATCTTCTAAGGCTGATTATCAAAAATGACTAAAAATCAAATGTGGCCAACCTTTTTAGCCAAACAAGAGTCCATCTATCTCATTTAGTATTGACAGTAAACTCAGTTTGTATTAATTAAATAAATTCTTCACAGCAGATTTAATTGACCAAAACTACCATTACTTGACAATCCAGAGAAGTGCATCTGTGCAATATAGATCTTAGTGGAGAGAGACGATTGCCGTATTATGTCTGACTGCATGGGGACGAGGAGGAATAAATAAGTAAGCAATTTGGATCCTTGCGTAGATCATTACAAAGTTGTCATGACATACAATACCACATCATAGTAGCAACCACAGATGATAATCATATACAGTTAAGAATTTTGTAAAATTCAGTACATGGTGTAGCAAATATTAATTTTTACAAGTGCATGTTTTTCACAAATTTAAACATGTAGCAAATATTAACTGTTAAGAATAAATGTAAAATTCAGTACATGGTGTAGTAAATATTAATTTTACAAGTGCATGTTTTTCACAAATTTAAACATGTAGCAAACATTAACTGTTGGGAGTAAATGTAAAATTCAGTACATGGTGTAGCAAATATCAATTTTACAAGCTCATCTTTTTCACAAATTTAAACCTGTGTACATACATTGTATTTTAAACAGGAAGAAATTGCCTTTCTGATGGTAGTAATGATTTTGACATAAGACAATGATTCATAGCCTACAATAGGAGTATCGGATTCATAGCCTACAAAAGGAGTATCCATTTTCAAGCACACAGATAGTATTACATTTTGTTGTAGGTAGAAAAGTGGTACAAATCAGCCATGTAGTACACACAGTCAGTGGTACAAATCAGCCATGTAGTACACACAGTCAGTGGTACAAATCAGCCATGTAGTACACACAGTCACGCAGTACTTGGAATGTCTTGGAAATCTCATTCATACCGGGCACCAGAGACTTCACAAACAATGTATACCACAAAGTAATCATGCATTCCATATAAACAGCAAGCAGTCAGACCCCTGATCCAAAGTGCATAAAGAGTAATCTGTTTGAGACCTTTCATGTTAACTTTTATATCATTAAAGACAAATTTAAGTACAAGCTTTTAATTCTACTTCCAGATATTTGCCTGCTTACTTGAATGTATATTATTATACAAGTTTCTTATAAAAAATGCATCTCACCAGAAAAAACAAACATCCTCAAAGTTATGAACATTGCTAATTTAAATATGATATGATTAATGTCTTGAAAAGACTAAACCGAGGGCTCAGCTCAAAACTATGGTACATTGTGTAAATACATCCAATTAATTAAATACATCCAATCATTTCCACAAGTCATTGCCACAAGTTATGAAGGATAGAACACTTAGATTAAGGATGACAAAAACTTGGTATATTGCCAACAAAAACTAAGCCCAGTGAGAGCAGACAGTTGTCACGGTTACATCACAGTTACGTGAGAAGTGTTGGTATATTATACAGTACACAAGACACTCAGAAGCACAGTCCATTCCTATCTCTATAATATCCAATACCAGACTGGTTAAATACCATCGAAGAGAGACTGGCGTAACTTTGGATCTCGATTGGTCCTTCAATGACGGTCACTTTCTCTCCTGGTCGACGACGATTATAAGCCTTGCTGATGGCTTGAATCAATGACTCGTAGAACTCGTCCACGTTAAAGGTGACTGTTTCGTTCTCCTTTGGATTATAGATCAACGGATGGTGAGCAAACGTGGCCCAGGGGATGGTAGTACACCATGGATTCCATCTCTGACCGAAGCTAGGCTGCTCTCCTTTGTTAAACAGGATCTTTACACCTCCATGTTCCCGATCATTTGACACCACCCTATAGAGATAAAATTAGATAATGATTACATAATAATTTCTACCTATAAATTGCCCAAAAACAGCAAAATGCTGAAAATTAGCCAAAAGTGGACTCCATTATAATTATGAACAATCCCAAATATAAACTCATTTTTAAAATGTAAGTGTGGTATAAAATGACATCCTTTTGGAGAGAAAGTGATTTCATTGGAACGTTATCAAAGTACTGTAAGAGCATTAATACTTCTCAATTGGAGCCTTTGAGGGGACAATAGCTTTTTTTGCCGTCTGTCTGAAAGTCTGGTTTTTTATTCAGACAAAAATTGCAATTACCATGGCAACAGAAACATTGACAACCTGCAAACCAGGTAGGGGACTTTTGTATTGCTTGAAATTCCAAATTCCTTTTTATACTTACCCTTTCACAAGGAAAGAAATGTGATAAAAGTATAATACTTACGGCATGACAGACCACTCTGGGTACTTGAAATCCCCAACCATCAATGTATCTATGACATGTAGACTGATACGACGGAACTCCATCATTTTATTGTTGATAAAATTGAAGCGATAAATGAGGACGGAATTCTCGGTAAGTATAACAATCTTCTCTCTCTCATTGTCCCAGTGGTCAATCCTGTAAAACAACATCAACAATGTCAAAAATCAACTATATTATAAACCAATTTACTATTGCTTATACTAACTTACCCTTACAAAAGGAACCAGCAAATAACATTGATGTCAAATTTTACTAATGACACACCTAACTTTCTTGCCCACAGTTCATGTACCTCCGGCCTCCCTTCTTGTATTACAACGCACCTGACAGAGATGGGACATTTATTTAATTAGCTGGCAGCTCACCAACTGATGACTTCCGTTCCACCCTAGTTTAAGCAGAGATTCGAACCTTCAACCCTCCCACTTTATATGCAGAGGGCCTGACCACAGGAAATAAAGGCTTTGCTCGGCTTGAAGGTAGCCAAAATTTTAAGGATAAAAATGTGGCTTATTGGAAATATCAAGCAAATAAAACCTTTTGCAGGCAGAGCAAAAAAACAAAAGCATTTCAAGAAGAGGAGCTCTAATAATGTCAACTTACTCAGTTAAGAGCCAGGTACCAAGAACGTTTCCATCTAGATCTGTCTTATAATGTTCCTTCTTACAATCTTCTATTGCCTTATCAAACGCATTCTCCTGAAACATGAAAGATCCAATAAAATTTCCAGAACTACAGTTTATACAATTTTAAAGAAAAATTCTGCACTCATTTCCAATTTTTATTATAATAAGTTATACTGTAACTGTTTAAAAAGTCTGTTATAATAAATTGTATTCAATTTGGTTATTAGATCAATAAACCAATGGAAGTGACAATACTTCTGATATAAATTTTAATGCAATCAGCATTATTTAAAAGACAAAATTCATAGTTTAAAGTTCCCATTTCCAAGCTACTTGTATTAATCTATGCTACTTCATGTATACATGTACATGTGTATTGCATTTCTAGCTAGCTATGTATTAAACTGTCAAACTATTGGAAAGCCAAACACTTCTCAGACAGTCTGCGAAAGAAGGCATTGTCACAGCCCCAGGCTATATAAATGAGACAGAGCTACAACAAATCTCATCATACTGTCTGACGGGCTAAACATGCAAAAAGTCAGCATTGTTTTACAAATTTCAATTTGTCTATCACAGGACCTTTTTAAAAAATATAGGGTCAACATTGTGCATGCCTTTTCACATCTCAAATTGAAAATAAGCCAACTACATTAGGGCTTTTTCTGTTCATTTTGGGAAGGGGCCTCAGCCTCTAAATTTTGGGGAAAATATCAATGTATTTCCTCTTTCGGGAAACAAAAAGAAATAGGTAAAACTTGGGAGTTTTGGAAAAACTGCATGATTTTAGAGAAATTTCCAATTGGGAAGGGTCTTAAATTACAGGCCTGTTATGTAAGGAGACACTACAAATACATGTATTTATTTACATGTCAAGAAAAAAAAGGTAAAAATGAAAGACCTGTTCTTAGGATGGATCATTTTTGAATACCTGAAAAATTAGGATTGAACATCTAATCGAAAGAAAAGACACAGGCTACTACTGAAGCCTGGAGAGGACAGTATAAACGGAATAGAATTTGAAAGACATACAACTGTAGGCCTTGATATATTGGCAACTGCAACTACAACATGCAGGCACCAACATGGATTGGCATTTAATATTGATCTTACGAAACTTAAGGATAAGCAGTCAACCATCGCACCATCTTAATTAAACTCTTAATACAGTAACTCAGTAACCCTTTGCTGAACACAGTAACAGGCTAGTAACAGGCAATGATATGATTCTTAAAATAAATTGATCAATACTGAATACCCCTCCAGAATAGAATCTGAAAATGGAGAGGGATCATTCTTAGCCCTATTAACTCCACATGGAGTGAAGAGATAATTACATAAGTCACATGCCAATCAAATGAAGTTTGTTAAGGAGAAACAATAGGTTAAATATTAAATACACATTTTTTCCAATATAAGGGTTTGATGTTGTATACTCAAGCTTAAATATGAAGTGATGAGATAAATGAGGGAGACAATATAATATTATATTTTTCATTGGAATATAAACTTGTACAGTCATATTTTGGGGAAAAACTGTTCACACATCATCATACTACATAGGAAGAAGAAGAACATACTACTAGGAAATATTCAATAAAATACACTACAATCTAGAAGGAAGTGGTTAATGGATTATAACTGTAACTTACTTGTGTAGTTCCTATAACCTGAGAATATTTTATTTAAAGAATACTTTACATAAATCCACAGCAGATAACTAACTGTAGTATCATTGATAAAACGGAGAAAAAAAATTCCAAAGATATAGTAAGTTGTAACCTGTGATTAAATCATGGTATGTTGTAAAATTCAATATTTTTTAGATTTTTATTTAACTAAACCCCCTACATCCTACAACCTGAACCAAGAACATGCACAATGTATGATATCCCCTAATTCCAAATTTATAGTAAAAAACAAATGACAAAAAATAAAATATAATGGGTATCAACTCAATTGCAATAACAAAAGCATCAGCTATGAGTACTGCTAGACGCTCAACTTTGATACAATGTACTTGCTCATCTGTGAGTAAAAATTGCAAGAGTAACAAGGGCAGATAACTCCTAAATGTAGGTCTGATCTGTCACCGGCCTAGTCATCAGTATAGACACCACATGTGATAGTGACTAACTGGGTTGAGTTTCAAGTGGATACCATTGATAGTCTTTTCAAAAATGTGACTCTCACAACAAACTTAATTCACAAGTCAACTAAAATCCAGGCCATCAACCCTGGGGAAGTGCTGAGATTTTTAAAATTGGGAAAAAATAACAGATATTTTTTTTGCAAAAGGGAAGAAAAAACTCAATGTAAATTGGAGTTTAGGGGAAAACTGAACGATCTAAGAGAATTTTCCTGTGGGGGAGGGGCCTGTAAATGGCCCCTGCTATAGATGGGAAAAAAGCCCTGGCTATCCATGGGGGACAGGGTTTCAATTGACTTGTGCTCCACAGTGCCTAACCAACACAGAGACTGAAGCACACCTTGTCATCACAAAAATTGCTCAACTTTTTTCTTCAAGAAGTTGAGCTAAAAAAGACCAAAAGTATATTTGTGAGACTCTAATGCAACATTCATCTGAGTAACATAATATGTAAAAAAAAAAAAAAAAAAAAAAATATATATATAATTATAATATATATTATATATTATATATATATTATATAAAAACTATAATAATAATAATTCTACAGAATACGTGTTGTTGTTGAAAAAATTCCCAATTAACATAATATGTGAAATATCCGAAAATTCCAATATCCGAACAGTGTTCTACTTCTAAAAATCAATACGACGCAATTGACACAAAAATGCATTTAGCAATATACCTTATAGCAGAAAAACGAATCACACGTCTTTGGTGACTTGTAACCACCAGGTTTCATCGAAGTTCTACTCGTGGTGCTTCGCACTGACTGCCGACCGATCGTCGATCCTGGACGGTTCCTGTTCAAAGTTGGACCAGCGAATTCCACCTCAGGTTCGGCGTGTCCGCTGTCATTATTGATCTCAAGAGTAGCTCCTTGGAACGTGTCTTCCTTCGGATGTTTGTCATCATCGAGATGCTGGTCAGTGGTGTGTGTGGTCATGTTTACGTTTGTCTCTGACGTTTCTTCCATTTTGGTATTTTGCAACACGGAAGTTCCTCCACGATTGCCCCCCTTAGTTCCGTAATGTACGTGTTGGTGCGTGTTTTTTGTACTGTCCTTAAAAAGTTTCAGTAGAACCCTTTTTTCAAGTTATTCCGTGGTGACTTCAGGTACCCTAGATAGACTATGTGGTGAACTTGAAAATATAATCTAATAGATCTATATTTATGTATTTTACAAACTATGCAGAAATCAACTTGTTTGTTATTTAAAGATTTGTTTTGTCTCTGACGCATCGTCACACGAGGACTCTAGGATAAAAAATATTTCGAAATACATACATGTATAAGATTTAGATCTAGCTAGCGTTGAACATATCAGACCATATAAGTCACAAACGTCTTGACAAGGTAATCCACGGCACCTGATTTACAGGTTCATTTTGTAATGATAAAATAAAAGCACGTGGTTAACTTATGAATCACGTATAACTTAGGCCTAGTTTATGAAAAAAATAGAAGTGAGTTGGAGCAAAGATCTAAATAAGTCTATGTCTACAGGATCATAATATAATTATGTATAAATTAGAAGAATCAATTAATCTACAGTATGGTAAGATTTACAGAAACAAAGACCTAAATTTATTTAAATTAATCAAGTTAGGTCTTTGGTAGAAAGTCAAACAACGTATCAGTTTAAGAAAATACGTGCTGAAACTTATGTATACATGTACAGTATTCAGGATCATTGTAGCCTAATGCCATATGAATACAATTAGAAGCTTTATGCTTCGTATGCTTCTAGTTAATTTTTGTCTCACAATTTTGTCGTTGATTATAAAGTCTAAAACTAGCCAGTAACGTTATCTAGAGTCCCAGGACGACATGTGTGACAAGGTCTTTAATAAACATCGAACATTCTATGCCATGTTTTAGTGACACATTGTCCCCAACCAAGCAGCTACCAAATTATCTACGACCATAGACTGAAATACCCAAATTTTCCCCTGTTCTTTATTTCGAGTCCAGAACTTTATAGAGGCAAGGAATTACATATACCTCCGTGATACCTCCGTGATAGAGGGAACAGCATGGTACCAACATTGTGCCAGCATGAGATCACTATCAGTGATCATCTAGAGTCATAAAAGTTTTAAACCCTGTAATGGGTCAATGTAATTAACATGGGACGTTCGTGAAGTCGGCATGATAGCATCATTTGGTCAATTCATGCCGCTAAGTGTACTTTATAATACTATTTCCTCCAGTATTGCGTTGAGATTTTATTATCGCCGTATTCGAATTGCCCGTCAAATCTCAGAGAAGATCTCTGGACAAAGTGACAATGATCAGTTTGTGTCTTGTTGCAAAACCGTTTCTCTAAAGACTTTAAACACTGCCTGTTGAGAACCCCGTACGACTGTCAGAACGATTCCAGACTGCCAGCGATACTACTGGACGACATGCTGTGAACCGGATGACATTTGATATTGTCATCAAATATTGCACCGTGCGTCAACGCTTGGTTTTCATCGCTTGGCAAGGCGACCATGGAGGTGCATACACTTGAAGCGAGGCATATTTTGAAAATATAAAACATTATAATTGTTGCGGTAGGTAATTTGTATCAGGGTGCGGAACTTACAAAACGCCCATTGTATACGTTATTGTTAATGATTTGAGTTAATAATGTTTGTATTTGTTAGTACCCATCTCATGTATCTAGGCCTAATCTTCCGCGTCAAAATGCTATTAACATGTGTCGTTTTTGCTCTTGTTGACAGAGTTCATGGTAGTATGGCTACGGTACCGATAGTCTGGCCACCGACTAGATAATATGTTTTTTCAATCAAATAGATCTAGCATAACATTTTTCTATTTTCGCTAGATTTTATTTTGGGCTTGATTATCTCCTATGTTTGAGGGTGCAAAGGGAAATAATTTCATGAGAAAAAAGTAGATTGAGGAGTTATCTTTCTAAATATAGGGTATGTTAGACAGACTAGGCTACCGAGAATATGCTACTTTGTACAATTTAGGTTATAAGGATTCTTCATAAGAAGTCTTTGGTGGAGACTAACATTTTGTTAACGAATCTAGAAATCACAGGTCATCCAGTCTTTTTTAAAAAGCGAGCATTTGGGGCTTGGCATTTTGTTTTACTGACGAGGTCAAGATTTATTTGTAAATTTCAAAGACAACGAGTTGGGGTTCTTTTTTATGGAACTTTATTATAGTAACCATGCCAAGTCAGAATTTAATTAATAAAAAATACACACACTTTTAAGCCAATTATAATGGTGTTTTTTTCGGGGATGTTTTCTAGTCTATCTGGAGACCAGATACAATGTTTTTTGTATCTCTGTCGCTCATTGTTTGACTGGACGATAAAATTAAATCATACAGTAAATATTCATTATTTATTAAACACCATGCAACACGCAATAATTATATAACATATAATAATATAATATGAACACTCGGCGTAGAGGTCGGCCAAGTAGGTAAACTAGAATTTAGTACCTGCATGCTTATACTGTACCGCCATATATCAAAACTCAATGCTTACGATGTATTTTTTTATTACTTTCATAAAGTTGAGGTAAAGTCCATTTTGGAATAAATGGAGTTTTTCCTTAGAACATGTTTTATAATAATATATAAGGTAAAAATGTTTGATTCATCGTTATTTGTATTGTTTCTTTACGAAACAGGTAGCCATCACTGATAGTCTGGCAATAATAAGAGACTCACAAATTCACACATTTAGATTTATTGCATGATTTTATCACACTGCATCTCTGACTCCCCCGTCTTAGAATAATTGATGTTCCCAGATGTACGCTATCAAATAACCCAAGAAACGAGGCACCGCACAGGGGTTACCAAAAAACCACCACCACCACCACCACCAACAACAACAACAGTACTCTTTTGAAGTGCTTGGAAAGTCCAAAACCGACGTGAATTATTTTCTGTTATTAACAATAAACTCGGAATTTAACAATGTTTCCCCATACACATGTATACATCATGTAAAATGTATAATATGGGGAAGAAGCGAAGCGATCTGAATACAATACTGGCGAGCTAAGCAGATAAGATATTGGAGTATCAGACAGTTCTAGCAGACTGATGTTGTGTGAGTTAACTCAGCCACGCCCCCTTTCTGGTGCCTCTGTATGAATCAGCCTCACAATCGATAGCCACTTCCGGATAATACACAAGAAACTATACCAGCTTTCTTTGAAGGGATTTATATGTTTTTATTTTCTTATATTTATGTTTAAAGATGGTTGTTAAATTATACACAACGTCTGTGACGACGAATAGAGAGGTTTGTGAAACAGTTTATATGCATGTAGAATCATTAATGCTTGTTTGCATGACAACGGTTTTATATATTTTTCATAATTTTCTTAGAAAGTTCATACTGAGTTACTACTTGTGTACCGTACCAGGCTTATCAGTGATATGTGTTCATTGTTTGTTTACTTGGCATATTTGATTCACTGCTATGATTCACCTCTTTCGTGTATATTTGCGTATGTTAAGATATATTTGAGTTTGCATAAAGTATATACGAACTAGTTATATTACGACATTAAACACAAACAATACCTTGTTGTATCGTAGCCTGACCGACCGGTTTGGTATATACTGGACACATTGGTCATGTCGGGAATTACTCTTGGAGTTTTGAGTTGAATCATCTTGTATAACAACCATGTTTGGTACCCTTTGGGAGCTACAAATATTGGCCGTTGTTCAGAGGTTATTGTTCTACTGAGGTTATCATATATACATGTACATGCTAGTACGAGTATACGCCAGATGGTGTCCTGTACTTTAATGGAAGAAGAATTATATATTAAATACTAATATAAATAAGCTTAGGTAAAATGTTAAGGTGATGTTATAGAGAGGTTGCATCGCTCTATGTGTACAGAGGGCCACTTTGGAGAGTTCGTATTGTATGTATGTATAGACAATAATTCCAACATACTCATACGTTGATTGATTGGCAAGGTGTCAGACTTTCTCCTCGTAGTCAAAATACGACAGAAATACATGTATTGTTGGTGCAATACAATTTTGATATAAAGAAAACGTTAGTTTAGTTAGTTGACAGTAATTCTATTTAACTTCTAGTAATAGATCAGTAAAGAAAATAGTTACAACGTTACGTTCATCAAAATACAGTAACTTGAAGTTTGAATTCACAGTTTATTTCAATTCTGTTTCATCAAATGTTACTATATGGGCGTTGAAAACTGATTGTGTTAAATTGGTCTTAATTATGATCGAGCTGGACTAAGAAAACAGTGAGAGTAAAAATGGCCATAGAAATTGTACAATTGTCATAAGGAGTAGCATTATCGTCGTCGTCGGTTGCTGCTGCTACATCATCATCATAAGCAGCAACAGCAGCACAACAACAACAACAACAGCAGCAGCAGCAGCACAGTAGTAGTAGCAGTAACAGTTGCATTGTTTTTGGTAGCATTCACATTAGCAGCATTGATGCTACCTCCAACGTAGTTTGTTTATCAATAATAATCGTTAGACACATATTTTAGGACAAGCGTATCAATACTATTACACAATACAAATATACATAGCAGTTTCTGTCTGGATAATGCCTGGTGAATGCATCAGTGTAAAATGATTGCCAAGTCGACAAATGTGCACGTAGAGATAAGATTAATAAATGATAATTCCATTAATTGATTGAGTTCAGCTGGATATAACGTTACTTTCATTTTATTATGCATCTGGAGTTTCATAATCGTATACTAGTATTTAACGTGGGAATGAATGCATGTAACGGTGATCTAGAGTTAGGATGCATATTTTGTGATAGAGTTGTCCTGGGTTCGAGACATGGTAAGCTGTGCATGACGTGTGATAGCCGACTTGCTATTTTATGATCGGGACAGGGGGTGTACATACAGTCTACTGAAATAAGACTTTGAATTAGCTCTCAATTCCGTACAAACATATAGTCAAAAGATTGTTATTACGACAAACAGACGGACGTTCGCACGACCAGAAATAAGGATCGAATCTACGAACCTCAAAACTGTACAACTGGTCAAGTTATATGTTTGCATATTTTAAAGGGTGGCCCCCGGTGTCTTGGGAAAAGGGAAATGCCAAAAATATTTTCAGCGGAGTATCTGAGTTGTAAACACCGCGAACACTCGTGGAGAACCACCTTTCTGTCCGGGGAAAACGGTGTCATTTCGTCAGTAATTATAATGTATTTAAACAACCAACTAAACAGATCCGTATTTGACTTAGCATTGAAACTGGCTGTTCAAATACAGACTACGACTAGAACAGCATAACTTACGAGTTTTATCCAGTTTCCTAGAGATGAAACTCTTAGATGAAATCTAAGTTAATACCCCCATGTTGATATCGTGTTGAGTATCGTGTGTGTTCTACATCTATAAACGAGACTGGTCAGTGATCATGCTGATGTGATAATTGGTTGATTACCAGCAATCTCGCTATAGGTATCATCATCTGTAGAATCTATTTGATTAGCGAGGCAAAATGTTCGTCAAAATTCCATGAATATGCACTTTCGTCATACATTGTATTTAAATTCCGGAACGATTGAATTAACTGAATATGTTAGTTTTGATAAACACCGTCATTATTTGTTTTGTAAACTCGTTTCGCCCATGAAACCTCAGGATAACGAACTGAATGACATTCACGTAACTGTTATTTATGCGAATACTTACATGAATAGTAGTAGACCTTTGTTCTACTTACTAGTAATTAAGGCCTTCATTTTCAACTATTGATTTACAAACATTACATTTTCAGATTTTTAACAAACAGAATAGAATCAAGCATGTATTTGAAGCGAAGGGTATACTGTATGAAGAAATTGACCTATGTTCGAATCAAGACGGACGAAATGAGATGAGAGAAAAGGCGGGAATTCCGGACTTACTTCCACCCGCCATATTCAATGATGACACATATTGTGGGGTATGTATATATCGTTTGCCAAAAAAAAAAATTAACCAATTCCCCAAACCCAGATTTAACCTATTTTAGTTGATTTCTTGACTATGAATTATATCTGTCTGAAATCATTTTCACAAGCAGGTAGTGATAACGAATACGAGATGTGGCCTGCATAGTTTGAGCATGGAGGATGTTCTCTAATGTTTATAATCACGGGCCCATATATTATTTGCAATGACATGAGAGTGAGAAGGTCGTCAGTACAAAATCATTTTGAGAAAACAAGAAAAAAAGTAGCCGAAAATTACTCTTACATATAATTATGGAAAAACAACTTTTTGGACTTCGATTTGGTCAACATGACAAGTTCCGATTTTCATGAAAATAAGCACACAAGAAGGGCCTTGTATGAGTCTTGAAAGGTCGTTATGACCTTCCCCCGCATTGTAATCCAGCAATTTATTTCATTCACGTTTTTTTTGAGGAATTTAATGAACAAATGCCTAGCGTACATGTCGGTGTACATGTTAATATATTCGCACTTTCGTTTTATACTTACGTGTATTTTTTGAATCCTGCTGCCTTTATGATAATTTAATAACGCTTCTCTTTATTTTGAATCTACACTCGTAATAAAAGATTCAAATTCCACAGACATTCAAGTCCATTATCTACTGTTTGTTGAAATTACATCTATATCAAGACTACAACGTTTTCTGAGACAATAAAGGTTCTGTACCGAGACCAACTAACATCTTCCCCTCTGAGTTACACTAGATCTGTACATTCTCATAATGATTGCGAAAACTTAAATAATGTGATGGATTTTTGGGTGATTTTGAACCTATGGAAATGATAGTTTGCATAAAATGTTAACAAGGTTCTCTAAATGTATTTTCAAAATATTGGCCAAGTGGTCAAAACTAGTCCATCATAGGTTTGTAGACTAAAATAATTACTTGCATCGTTTTAAGTATGATACTAGACTACCTTAATGCAAATTAAAACTTTGGATGGGATCATTGTACTTTGATTCAATCGTCGAAAAGTAGACGATTCTTATATTTGCATAGGGTGTTCTAGTTCTTTCGTATGAAAATGGACAGTTCGCATGTCCAATAAATCACAGAGAGAGTTTCTATCAAAACTGAAGCGAAAAATGATCTAATGGATATGAAAGCATAAATGTTTCTTTCTTCATTTTTTGAAACTTTAAAAAAAATATCTTCGAATATAGCCCTATACACTTTAACTGCATGCTCCGTTTTAGGAGTCACAGCTAGATATACATGTAGATGCAATCATACAAAGCGAAGACTTGAATAATCACCCGATTGAACTTGAAAATGTTCAGGTCAGCGATCAACTTCGTTATGGGTCATCTTGTAGTGTATACATTTCAAAATTGTTTGGTTAATATAAATTCTCTAGACACTAATGTTCTGTTTATTTTTCACAGAATTTCCAGGAATTCGAAGATGCAGTAGAAGATAATTTATTAAAAGACTTCCTCCGAATACAGTGATGTAATGTAATATGATGCTCACTTTGTGTATATATCAATGTAAGTTGGATATCATATTGTCTTTTTTTATTGATACTTATACATGTTTAAAACGCGCGCGTATGTTGTTTGGTACGTGGACAATGACGTCAGAATGTACAAGTACGAACATTATGCATTTTTTAATACGGATTACTCCTGACTGTTTATAATACTCGTTGATCTGTTTGTTTTTATCACAGGTGCAAGACACAAAATCAAATTTGGCTATATATGCCTATTTTGTGTCTTGCACCTGTGGTTTTGATCAGTGGCAATTAAGCTTAAATTTAATAACCAACGTCTTCTAATCGTAGGTGCTTTTATTTTACAATTGGTAGATCTAGGGGTCTTTCATACAAATGTTGCTAAAAATATTGAATGTCATACTTCATCATTTTCGTTCGTCTGAAGCAGACTAGTCTGGCCACCCGACTAGATAATATATTTTATCAATCAAATAGCATAACATTTTTCAATTTTCGCTAGATTTCATTTTTAGCTTGATTATCTGTGTTTTAGGGTGCAAAGGTAAATGATTTCATGAGAAAAGAGTAGATTGAGGAGTTATCTTTCTAAACATAGGGTATGTTAGACAGACTAGAAGCAGACGTAAGCACGTTAATTCAATTTTCCCTTCAAGATCGGTCAATCACCTTCGATTTCGAGGGGAGACAGTTTGTGTGATGTACATATTACCGTACAAGCGAGACTATTACTTGGTTACCAACCAGTTCACGCGTGGTTGGATGACGATCGCTTAAAAGCTTGACTTTATCCGAGAACAAAGTCAATGTAGATTCTATTTCGTATTTTGATTATATTTCAGATGGTGCTTTATTATGAAGAGCTTTATGACGTCATCAACATGACGTGCATGAAGATGCCTGAGTTTGGATATTTACAAACAACATTACTTGGATGCAAATAGACGCGGACGTCGTTTTCGGGCGTTGATTGTTGTTGTTTAGTTGACGATCTACGTATATATATATACTTGTTATGTAAGAGTAAGGGAGAACACTCAGACTTACTCTCTCGGATTTAATATATACTGTGTTGTCTCCCATGCAAGAAAACCTTCCATTTATTATATTACTCTATAATTATGTCTATATTATCGTATATTTTGTGGTCTTTCTGACATTCCGCTCAACTTCTTGTTCTTCCAACAAGTTCACCCAGAACAATATTCTCATTAATTCGTGTATACTAATCATATAATTAGTTAAGAGGCTTTCCCTGTAATTCCCAATAACCATTTATCGCTTCCAGCGATTTATTATTATGTGGTCAAAGGGAAACAACTCGTGACTATTTTGGCAAGTTACAAAAATATGTTTTCATTCTTTTTACGTTTATTAGTGGGAGCTTTATGTTGAAAATTTGAGAAGTTTAAGCAATATTGATTCTTATTTAATGTATAATATCCCCGAATCGATATAAACTATTAAAGTTATAGGGAACGCCTCTTTAAAGCATTCTCGTCACCAAGACCTACTTCATATGTAACGTTACGTCCCTAGGCCTTTTGAACTACATTTTGGACCAAACGTATAATATTGTGTATTTCCCATTCATGGTCCCGGGCAAGTAGGATTCGGTAGATAAAATATTTTTAAAACTATTCTATTTTTGTTCGTGTAGGTTGCAAAGAGGAAACAATCACTATTACATGTTTGACCTTATATGCGTGTGGTGTATAAGTATGATTGTGCATCTTCTATTCTAGAGTGTTCAGATAACTAGAGATGTATTATTAATGTCAAACTCATCTTCTTTTGTATTATTTATTTAGCTTTCAAGTGGTGTAAATCAAAGATGATGTAAACAACATCTAGTAAAACGAAAAAAAATGGATTAAGTGCTGAAATAATTTACAATACTATTGTAACGTGTCGTAAATGTATGTGCGTGAAGTTGACAGGCTACTCGGCGGCATCGCAGTGTATTCAAACAGTTCATATTCTCAATGGTTACTATTTAAATATCAAGTTATGGGGGTATTGATATAAATATTGGGCTACAAGTGTGTTTTTGTAGTATTTTGCACTGTCAATTGTCAGAAATATTTTATTCGTGCAAATTCCTACCATTTTAAAACTTTACTGTTCGCCCGCAACAGACATACATTATACAATTAACCGAAATATCTGGGTTCTACCCAAATCTGCAACAAGAAACCAATAAGTAGAAGTATTGTTGAACTTAAACTACGACAGCTCTCCACAAAGTCATATCAGCTGTTGTTTTTCTCTTCGAACTTTGTAAAATTGGTCATTTTCTCCGAATGTTGAGAGTCTAAGCAATGCAAGTGTCAAGCAACGTCATACTAACAACAATTGAGTTGACCTGTAGCTCTGTGGTTATTACACTTGACGTCTAATCTGGCGACCCGAGTTCTAACCTAGGTGGAGGCGTATACTTTTATGTCTGCCATACTTCAGCAGAGAGCTGACTGGCAAATAAAGGTTATTCTCGTGCCGGGTAGCATGTATGTCAGGCCATGTCAATGATAGTGAATTTATGATCAATGTAGATTATACAATAGAGAGTAAAATCATAAATACCTAATGTTGTGTCTGTGAGGACACTTGATGCCTAAATCAAGTGGTGTTTATGACTTTCGAGCATGCATACAATTGTATAAGTACTATAAAAGTTACTGTAAAAGTACCAATCAAGTAATTTTATGTACCCTTAAGCAATCACAAATCTGACAATAAAAATACGTACGTACACTTATGTTGAATATACACGAAGTTCCTGAACTTTTTTCAAACAGGTTTACAACCTAGATGACCTGACCTGACGGAAAAGTTGTGTTTATGACTTTGGAGCATATATACAATTCTATAAGTTCTATAAAAGTTACCGTATAAGTACCAATCAAGTAATTTTGTATACCTTAAGCACTCACAAATCTGACAATAAAATACGTATATACACTTATGTTGAATATATACAACGTTCCCATACATTGTTAACTGGACTTTTTCAAACAGATTTACAACCTAGATGACCTGACAGAACGAACGCGTCACCGTGTCTTACAATTTAAAACTAACTATTGATCTATGATATAACTTACATTTAACCTACAATATTAGAGAAATTGAATTACATGTATAATCCAAATTCAACACCCCTCTCATTTCCCATTTTCAATGATATGTGCTATACTAGACACGTGTTTTGTTATACTTTTGCAAGTAAAGTAAAATGACCCTATATCGCTGGCTTAGAATGAGAAGGTCGTATCTACAAAATCAATATTTTGAGAAAACTAGAAAAACTTTCTGACAAGTACTCTTTACTTTTGGTAAAACAAGCTTTTTCAACTTCTGTTTGGTCAACATGAAAAATTCCGATTTTATGAAAATAGGCTCATAAGAAGCGCCTTGTGATGTAGATTTCAAATAAGTCTTATAAGGTCATAAGTGGCACTAACGACCTTCTCATTCTAAGCCAGCGAAATACTGGCTCAAATGTCAGGTTAGGACCCATCCCTTTACCCAAATATCATATAATAGTTGACCTAACAATACTATTTTGCGCATTCTGGGATGTTTATTACGAACGCAAAACGTGACCTTGTGATTTATTTTATACCAATTATATATTTTTAAGCTAAATATGATATCGTTTTGCTTTAAGGTATATCTTTAAATCCTCGCATTATTATGACACATATTAGGCATATTTTAAGGCGATATAACAAAAGTGCTTCCTGTTTCCTGATTGATGTACGTATGCCCTAAAAGCATGGCCTAAAATCGAACATTTATTAAGATTCGTGTTGATAAAGATTTAGTGCTGTTTTATAGCAAGTGTTTGTGCCGGTATTTATAAAGCATCTTGAGTGAAAACTTAGAACTTTCTTAATATCTCAAATTTTCCTTAAGTTTGTCACCTAAATAGAAAATCTAATATTAACAATTATTTACATTGTTTAGATGCACTATGTAAAAAACTACAGTAATCATATGGAAATCTTTGGCTATTTTTCGTTTCTTGTGAAATATGGGTAACACAATATTTTAACTTAAGTCAAAATATTAAAGTTTTTCACTTAAGATGCTAGATGAATACTGGCCGAGAATTACAGAGTCTGACGTACTCCAATACCGTGATGAATCTAACTTGACACAATGTTTGGGGGTGTTTTACCGGGAACAAAATTCTTTATGCCTTATTTTTAATTTCTGCTTTCTATGTAACACACAACCGCATTGAATGCATCTACTTTGTATTAAACGTGTATACTTCGCTGGCTTAAAATGAGAATGTCTTCAGTACAAAATCGATATTTTGAGAAAACAAGAAAAACTGACCAAAAAATAATCTTCACTTTTGGTAAATCAAGCAGTTACAACTTCAGTTTGGTCAGTACGACAAGTTCCGATTTTCATGAAAAAAGGCTCATAACAAGCGCCTTGTGATGCTGATTTTATATATGTATCAGTCATATAAGGTCGTAAGTACTTACGACCTTCTTATTCTCAGCCAGCTACTTGTATTATATTCTTCTACATTGATATCATGTTTTAGTATGATTTTATAAGAAATAAAGTAATACATCGAATGTTATATATGGTTGTTTTACATTACGCGAAGGAAGGGTGAATCTACGGGAAACGTCTGTATACTAGTGTAGGGTTAACGCATGCTTCTTCGTGCTATTACATCTGCAGAGTCCCGAGGGACGGTTGGTGCCCAAGCCCGCCAGGGCGAGGACACCAACACTCCCGAGGGACTCTGCAGATGTAATAGCACGAAAAAGCATGCATAAACGCTATTATATTAGTATGTTTTTCAAAATTATGTCATTTTGGCGGGACATTTTGGGCGACGTCGGGAAAACAAACGCGACGTCGTTTAGCAAATGTTACGTCACATACAAGTTTTTGTTATGAGCGTCGACTTCCGGTATCGGCAAATACCAAGAAAACAGTGACATTGGGGGGTTTGTTTACGTTTATTATTTTGCTATTATAGAAAATTTATTAGTAGTTACAATTACAATGTGAATTACAGTGCATATAACGCTGTAAATCATTTATTTTCGTCGGCTGGGTCCTGAAATGAGCATTCTTAAAACTGAACACCAACAGCGCGTGCGCGCGAGAATCTTTACAATAACGTATCTTTTTTCCCCGTTTGAGTATGAGCAAAATCGCCGTTTTTATAACAATTGTTTCTGAACATCGGGTTCCAGTATACGTATAACCGGTGTTTGTGTACGAACTTCATTATTTTACTATTTCCATATCATAATTAAAACGTATACACCTTTTAAAATCAATTCACGGTGAATTTATTTTTGTAACCCGTCAGACAAGTTTGCATTTAGTTTCAGAATATTGCATATATTTGCAACATTTACCATGGTCAACCATTTTCACGAGTTTATACAGTGACTTGTTTTGAATTAATTCATGAATACGGATTTTAATTAAATGTCTGCCTGGTGTCAGATTCGTTATAGTTTGATATTAGCTGATGTAGAAGTTTGTTCAAATAGTAAATTATGAACACGACACCATCATCACACCGAATCGGGTTTAAGTCCAATACAGCTTCTTATAGTAGGGGCAAATATCTCCAATTTTGACCGACTTTGTTACTAAAATGGCATTGACTTGATATTTTACTTATACACACCCCAACACCTTTCTCGAACTTGGGAACGTTTGTTGCAGATATATGCTACCCTGTTCCGAGCGCCCCAGCAATGCAGCGAAATACAAGTATAAAATTATGAAGTTCTAAAAGTAACTGTGCGTACTTAATTGAAAACATGACACAATTACAAAAAAAACGGACCGGGAATGTTCGGTACTATAGGCATACAAGGCGGGTCAGATAGAGCCCGATCATTTTGGTATCCGACCCTCTGCGCACTGAGGTGTCAAGGCGATCATACATGCTCCATCCCGAGTCTACGACGGTACGTAACGGTGCAGGATAATACCCGAAGATTTCCGGGAGATACATTGAAATAAAGCCGATGAAACAAAAAAAAGTATCACAAGTCCTCGGGACGATACATTATCGTTGTTTAAATGTGGATATAAGACAGGCTTGCCTGAGTACTAATGTATCTCATTGACGCATTACGTATGTCTTAAATGGTATGATAAACACAATAGCTGTATCACAACTTCTCGTATGAACAATTTTTTCCATACTTGTAATTATGATAGGTGTCAGGTCAAGCATGAAATCTATACCAATTCAATCTTAGCTTATTCAACGAAACTATACTCGACGACAAAGTAACGCAACACCATTTTCAATGTGTAATATCCTACAGTGTCGTCTATTCTGTAGAACCCAGGTTCAAATGTGGGTGGAGGTACATATATATGCCTGCCATATTTCAGTAGAAATAAAGCAAACAAAGGCTATGCTCGGCATAATTCACTTATATAACAACACCATTTGTTTCGTTTTGAGCCGAGTACACGATTTACTGGGACAACCCTCGTAGTCTCAACTGTATCCGAAGGTTCAACAAATTTTACTTTTCTTTCTTGGTCCTATAATACCTTATTAATATCTTCTCTTATGTTAACTACTCAATGCTGGTGTCATTACAACAAACCGCACCAGCCCTAACCCAACCAACACCGTGATTCCAACCTTCCATATACCTCTTGCAAGACTGTAACGCCCTAACGACTCGACCACGGTCGTGATATTCTAGAAAAAAATAGATTATAATAAGTTGCTATGGCATGCATTATGTTTTAAACGTATATGCTTCTGTAGATTTTGTTATCCTTTCACTTTTAATGAACCGAAATTGAGGCGTCTAATATAAATATTGAAATCAAACACCGGCCAAATGTTAAAGCGTTACATTTTATTCGGACAATGGATTAACACCTACCCTTAACACCCGATATAGTTGTAGGTGCTTTTTAGACGTCAGTGAACTATTTTGGCATACTAAATTCCCATACATAAGCATAATTATATTGGTTGATGCTCTATTTGAACTTTAACCAGTGTTTACAAATGCTAAAGGTGCTATAGTGTTAAGTTGAAATATAATCGACCAAGATTGGTTTACTATGTGTACTTAAAGTCTAAACTTACCAATCATTTGTGTGGCCTTGTAAACTGGGTACCCCTTGAAATATAATGAATAACGCCTCATAACAGTCCTATCCGATGTTAACGTCTGGCTCATTCAGTCGCGGGGACCGACAGTGTCGTGTTCATAGGGTCCATTTTCTGCGTTTTTGAAGCAAGATTATTCAAACTTTAACTTATTTCATACGTTAAAGTATTCAAGATCACACTGTAGTTATATTATACCATTCACTATTTGCATAAGCTAATTGTAAAGTTCATCAGTATACGAGTATACTAATATACAGATCAAACTTGTCATTACTGACTGTAGGAATTAAGATCTTCAACAATGGCTTCTAAAGAGCAAGCGTTTGATAATTTAGCGTTTAAAGATTCACAAATGGATGTAGCAGGGAAGACTTCTTCGTCGAGGTAACTATTCACATCGTTTATTCAAATAATGAATATGTTATAGTATTTTATTGTAGAATAAAGCACGACCATGGGTTCGGAAACGGGTACAATTATAGTAGAGCACTGGTCAGTTGAACAAAACCCTACCCCTGGGGATTTGTGATGGATATCCGGGGAAACGACCGTACTTTTATTTTCCCCGGGGAAATGTTAAGGATTTTATCTCATAACAAATACCCCGAGGACAATTTTTTGATGTCAGGGGCGTGGTTAATACCATGAGCTGTCCCCCGCAGGGTATGGGTTTCGACAACCCCAAAATAAAGCTCCCTGCCCATCCCCGGGGTGGGGGCCGTGGGTGCTATTGATTGATGCATATTAATCAAGAGTGCGTAGCACGAGAGATTGGATGTATGCATCCACAAACTTGACTGTGCTTTATTATAGATAAAACACAGATACATATTCATTGTTTAGATTCTAACATAGCCAATAATATTCGGCGTTTTACAAAATATCAAGACACAGTTGCGTGAACCGCTGCACTATTTTCGTCTCCGGAACGATTAGACTATACTAAGTTTTAGCGAAATTAATGATTTGCCGTGGCTGTGGTTTATCGATGATTCTTGCATTTCCTCTTTTCATATTCATATAACGTTACAAGTGAAACTGCTGGCTTTATATAGACGAATGCCGGCAAACAGCTCTTTTATTTTATATGCAACATATGTTGTGTTGCAGATGCTCTTGTCTGTTCCGTTTTATATGAAAGTATAATTATTCCATAGTCATTTTAGTAAAACAATTATTTTACAATGTAGGGTTAACGCATGCTTTTTCGTGCTATTACATCTGCAGAGCCCCGAGGGACGGTTGGTGACCACGCCCGTCAGGGCGAGGTCACTAACACTCCCGAGGGACTCTGCAGATGTATTAACGCGAAAAGGCTTGCGTAAACGCTATAATAGCATAAAAACAACACTTTATTAGTATGTTTTTCAAAATGATGACAATTTGGCGGGACATTTTGGGCGACGTCGGGAAAACAAACGCGACGTCGCTTAGCAAACGCTACGTCACATACAAGTTTTTGTTACGAGCGTCGACTTCCGGTATTGGCAAATACCAAGAAAACGGTGACATTGGGGGTTTGTTTACGTTTACTATTTTACTATTATAGAAATTTGACTAGTAGTTATAATTAGAATGTGAATTACAGTTCATATAACACTGTAAATCATTTATTTGCGTCGGCTGGGTCCTGAAATGAGCATACTTAAAACTGAACACCAACAGCGCGCGCGCGCGAGAGAGAATCTTTACAATAACGTACCTATTTTCCCCGTTTAAGTATGAGCAAAATCACCGTTTTTATGCTATAATAGCAAATTACGATTAGACTAAATCTGCCATATTGTGCAACCTTCCGAACTCCAAAATAAGTTATTAATTTGTCATTTTGCAATACCTACTACCTAACCCTCTTCGTGCCGACTGGCTCACAAGTCTGCTCATTGTTATGCCTATTATCTGCAATTATTGTTCGTAAGCTGTACTGTGTTATTATCATTTAAACAACCTTAAAACCTTATTAGTTAGTCAAGGATAGATCGGAATTTGTTCGTTTAAGGGCGTAGGTTAATCTTTTGGCCGCCGTAAACGGACATCCGACGGGGGACATGCATTGTTCGGTCCGTGTGTGTTCGATAACCTTTCCTATTGGTAACGTTAGAAGGTTTTGAGTATGTTTTTAGTTTCATTATACACACAATACATGTTTACAGTTAATAAATTACTATTTTCCGTTCCGACCGTCGCCTTTACATGTGTCTAAAATCTCTAAATCTCACGCGAAATGAAACGCTTGATCCAGAGCGCGATGATAAAAACACGAATGTGCAAAGACGAAATGTCTATTAACAAACACTTTCGAAGATATCTAGTAAAAAGATGCCACAACCCGTTCGATAGTCGAACCGGCCGGTATGGTCAATATTGAACCCAACCCCCACGATAATATCGATCGACCGTCGTGCTAGAATGTGGGAACAAAGTTGGTGAAAATGGTGCATGTCGACTTACAAAACTAATTATAAAGAAAATGATTAACAAAGTGATCGATGGAAGACTTGCACGAAAAAAACCCTCATTTCTTATTATGGTACACTGATGGACTTGCAGTAACTATGGAAAAAAACCCAATTAATTAACGCACGCTAGAAAACAAGTGCCCATGGTTTGAGAAGGCCGCATAGAATCCCCATATGAACTTATTGGTTTTTTATAGAACTTAATTTGTTTTAGACGGGATACAGTGTACTCTATTGTTCATTACGTGCAGGGAACAAATGTGCAAACAGATTTTAAAAAAGCATGGCTCGTGGCTGCATTATCTTTGCCACTACATTGTCAGCAGAATAAATGATCATATATCACTAAAAATATCTTTGTTTCTGTTTTAAGTGTTAACATTTATAACCACTACACAAAGTATATTTTTTGTTTAAAACACTTGTTTGTATGAAACGTGTTTTATTGGCATACGGTAATCTTCCCGATTTTGACTCAAAACAATATTGCAATTGAATTTAAAAATCGCTTATTATCCCACCTTGATGACACGATTACGTTAACTTTATAAAAGAGTAATGATTAGATAAAGTAAGTTAAAAGGCCCAAGCATTAGCAACATGTTCGGCCTAGGTTCTGCTGGACACTTTGCCTAGGTGATATGTCCCCGATTGATATAAATGAGCTTGTGATTTCGCGTTTGTTCGTTCTACTGACTTCCCCGGACCTTCCCATAGACTACAAGGTCCCTTAATCCGATGTTTTCCTGACGAGTAAATCGCCGAGGCAAACATGCTAGGTAGGCTTAATGACATTTTAAAATTCGCGATTCATAGCGTTAGCGAAACTCGCGAAATTTGAGCAACCGCGAAGAAAATATTGTATATGACAAATTTATGTGGTATGGGTTATCAGAAACAGTTACCAGTTACCAGTAAGTAAGAAGTGTTTATCCCAGTGTCACATTGTTTGATTTCAAATACAATCTGTTTCGATGGTGCTTCAACTTGAACAGTTTATGGTGGCATATATGGCACGCATTACATATTTATGGTTGTTTATTTGCCGGGGCCATGACATAGATTGTACACTCCGATCACCAAAATAAGTTTTAGTAAACAAAAACAAGCAAAAAACATGACGAGAAGCTAATGCGCCTTTTCTATGTTTTCGATCAACTGTCGTATATGACATACTGTTTACCAAAACAATCGCACTATTTGATATCGCGGAGATTGTGAGTGCTAGAAATTAACGAAATTAACGAACTTAAGTACCCGCGACAGTGTTCAAACTATCAATATTGAGATCATGGGAGATTTAGAAAAGCGAACTATGATGACGATCGGCAAAACGCGAAAGTTGATATTTGCGAAAGTAATGTGGTTTTCAGTAAATAGAAGATCCCGTAGATCACAACTGTTGTGATAATGGTCCAGCATCGTGATAGTGTGGACAGACAAGCACAGCATCATGATCATGTGGTCGGTTCACTGGGTGGCCCGAACGAACAAACACATTTGAAGGATGAGTAAACTTAAACATATTTATAATTAACAGACTCTCAAGTTACGTGTATCATGTTGCAATCATTTCAGTAAAGTTGAATAGCGCTTATTCTATAGTGGTTCTAATTGATGGGGTGACGTACATGTATGCTTTAAGCTCCAGTAATTACAATACCACCAACGACTGAATAATGATACTAGTACACGATATGGTATGCCTACTTTAGCACTACCCCTGATGGTTGTTAATTTGAGTTTCACTATAGGGAACCCCTGCACTGGTTAGTTCAACAACCGGACAGCCGTAAATAACCAATAAAATGTAAACAAATATTTAACGAGTGGCTGCAAACACTGAATCACTACAAGTGGCAATATCAGGTCAAATAAATGACCGGTCTATCAGTGAATGGTTGTTAATCGTTTTACCACACGTTCATCATTGTGTTTGTATCAACAAAGAGACTAATGCGCTGATGTGTCTGATTAGCTGATGCGCTGATGTCGACTCAAAGATTGATGCGTGTATCTATTCCACATAGTGTAAATTCAAGAGAATTTGGCTCGATCCTCGATCTTCTTTTAGCATCACTCAACAGCTGGTGTCTTGTCTTTATTTATTTCCCGGTTTGCATGGTTCCATAAGCGGTGAGTAGGATGAAACGCTTCCACCGGGGTGATGTACACACACACACAAATCTAAAGGACCGATATTGCACTATTTGCACATGTCCGGTGGCTACGCAAAGCGCTAGGTAACGCTTTTCGTGGGAGGTCATCAATATCGATGGTCGATCTCCGTTGGCTTTAAAATAGAAACAATACTCTTTTTTGCGTGGTAGAAACAAACAAAACAAACCGGACAATTGAAATTAACAATGGCCAATGTCAATATCGCGGACTAGCATAACTTGTTCATCCAACACTGACCGTTCGGGTGAGGGAGACGGGTAGCACAATAACAGATGGCAGACTTCGGACTCAGACATCGTACCCAAAGCTAGGTCATAGAACGGTACTACCAATTTCACAATAGCCGTCCATATCATTTTACCCATGCAACAATATCGTTTCAAATGCAGCTACTTTCAAGCTACATGTGTATATTTAATTACTTCACAGCTGTAAAACTAATCAAGTTTTCGGACAATCAAATATTTCAAGCGAAGACCATTACATGCAGAAGAAACTGAGTCCCTTGCAAAATTAGGGTTGGAGGTAGTTCATTTTAAGAACCCGGATGAAGTGGATTATTCCTTTTCAACATGCATATGGATTGAATTCATGCCTTGTATTTTAAAATATATACAAACTGGACATTATACCTTTAACCGTATATAAACTGCTGGACTTAATGCCTTTCACAGTGCAAATAAAATGGATAGTGGGAAAGTGTCTTTCAAAGTGCAGAATTGAAGTAAAATGAAGAAATGTATCACGGACGGAGATGTTAAAAATATAAGGTATCTTATTTTTACCACCAAAATAACGTGTAATAACAAATGTCGGAACAATGTTCTCCAACTGTTACACGTGTGATAACAAATCCGCGAAAACGTTATTTCTGACTCAGTACTATGGTAATGTGGTAAATGTACATATAAACTCGTCACAAAAACAAATTATTTAGCTCGCCAAAAGGTATGCTAAATAACTTGTGTATTCTAGACTCGTTTAAGAAATGTTGATCTCCAAAGATAACTCATGACGGATCCTATATATCTCAACAACACGATTATAATAAATTATACTCGTCGCTAAAACCGTCTTCCTGTTCCTTGAAGATTTCTGTTAAAAGTAAATTCTCAAACTCGATCGTCAACTTGATAAGTATTTTCTGTACTATTTATAATAACACGATGTGTAAACGAACATGATACACGATCATTGGCACCCACCACATTTGCATATAAAGTGAATTCATTCATCGGAAGTATTTGTATCGCATGTCTCTTTGAGGTCAAGGTTTGATTAAAGTTCATGCACACGCATTCCTTTAAAGATGGGCGTTGGACCTAACGTTGCATGGAATCATGCTCGAAAAAACAACCCTCACCTCGCATCGCATCGCATCGCATCGCATCGCATCGCATCGCATCGCATCGCATCGCATCGCATCGTATCGTATCGTATGGAATAGTATTGAACCATATCGTATCGAATCGTATCGTATCAACTTAGTATTGTGGTGTGGTGTCGTTTGGTAAGGAATCGTATCGCATCGCCCCGTATCACATCATGTCGTTTCGTATGGACGCGTATTATATTGTGGTGTGGTGTCGCATCGTAATGAATCTAAGAACTACTATTAGATCGATTCGTCGCGTATCGCACCGCAACTCATCGCACCGCACCGCACGGCACCTCATCGAACCGCATCGAACCTCATCGCACCACACCGCACCGCATCGCCCCGCATCGTTTGAATTGTATATGTTCTGTATCAGCATTTTTGGCTCACCAAACATTACTTCTGTTACAGTGACTACAAAATAGACAAGAAACGTCGGAATCGTGAGAAGTGTTTGTTGTTCTTTCTGGTACTGTTTTTCCTGGCTATCGTTGCCCTGATTGTTGCTGTGGTTGTTGTCGCTAAGAAAGACGATGATGACGTCAAGACACAACCAGGTGGAGTATATTCATAATACTATAGTATATCAATCTTCCATACATTCGCCTATCCACTAAGCACAGTTTGACATGCACTCCCTAATAATTTAAGAACACTATCAATTATCCGACTAAAGAATTTTCCATGGTCGTAATCAATGCCAAGCTGGAAGATAACATCACCAGCCACACCTGCATTCGAACCGATAAGTAATTGAATAATTCCTTATTTGTTTATTTGGAAAATCCAATAACTGCAAAATGACAATGTTTCAGGCGATGAAAAAAAGTATTTACTCCGTTAAATCAACTGTACTTGATTTTAAATAGCATTTCATGTGCGTATTATGATATTTATTCAATGTTTCAGAAATTTGTCTGACTGCGGATTGTACGCAAGCAGGTAAGCGTGGACTTTATCTGTTTTTCATCCGGCAATCATAAATTTGTTGTTGTATCATTTCTAATAACCCCTTTTCGGCCTCGTAGACAGAGACGGCCAAGGACTGTTTGCTTAAAGCAATAGTATCTGGTCAAGCCATCGAACTGTCCTAATAAGGTCTGACGATATGACCGAAAATGTGAACTCATAATAATGAAATGAAATATAAACTTAGTTTACATTGTAATTTTGACACCCTTCCATAAGATCCTTACTTCTCAACAATGAACAGAACAATTAATTGTGCAAAGAATGCAAGATGTTTGGCCAAAACTTATGACGTCTCGCCATACCTCTTATATAATCTTCGAAAACTATGGATATACCAGTATCCTAGGTCCCACTGAGTAAAATTTTCATCGGCGACGTGGAATTAAAATTGAATACGCTCATTGCATTTCCCTGTGTACACACGCTGTCAATCTTGTCTTCTACCAACTGTCCCCTACGTAGACCAAAGGATTCTCTTACGGAGGTCTCCCGAATCCTCCAGAAACTCATTGATTTCAATCGGAAGTAAGTAAATAACCGAGGCAAAAATGCTCACTAGCTTTGATAAGCGCCCTATTTATTAATCCATTTATTTCAGCGGCTAGATTAATGCGAAGTATGGACACATCAGTAGATCCATGTGAAGATTTCTACACGTATTCATGTGGTGGTTGGATACAGAAGAACATCATACCCGAGGATCGATCCAGATCATCTGTGTTTGGTTTGTTAGCGGACGAAGTGGATGTCGTATTGAAATGTAAGGATAAAAGCAGAGTGCATTATAGAAACATAGTGTAAGGGTGTGTTCGCAACTGGTGTTCACAAAAACGTGTACAAACATGATAATGGGCTTCTTATTATTAGACAGAGGGCAACCCGTGATATTTGTCTTAGCTAGTTCAAATAGTTTGACACCATTGTGAAAAGAGGGCACATCTGTTCAAGTTTGCTTTTATTGAACAAATCATTCTCTTTCACAGTTCATATAGTATAGTTGTAGTACGGTATTGATGGGACGATGTACCATATATATGAATCATTAGAATATTAGGGCCAGAAAAGTTTACAACTTTACCATTTTAATTTAGATTTATTGGAAGACGAAAATGGGTATAAAGATGTTGAAGCCATACAGAAGACTAAGACTTGGTTTGCCAGTTGTGTTGACATGGGTAAGTAGTTTTTGTAAGGTCCATTCGGCATTTCGGAATCAAGTTTTCCTGCAATCCCCTCCAAGTATTAATTAGCTCTACTACGATCATCTAACAATGTATAAAGAATCAAGAATTTACATGTCGTACATTTGGTGCAACGAGCTTGTATCTCATTTTATAGCATATACGTACATGTAGTGAAATATAAAATTGATGCGTCAAAAGATAAGGTTGATTTGAGTAGCATCCAGGAAACATATTCCTTACCAATATCACAGAACGAGGTAACTTGTCCATTATCGGCTACTAACCGTGCGACAGAAAGTCTTGTGGAAGCCAGATCGTCTCAACTGAAAATAAAATGACACTTCGTCAGGATAAGTTTGAAGGCACAGCTCGAACATCTGGCATATTAAGATTGTGCCATCTCTGTTATAAGAGGATGGTACCAAATTGAAGTCAATGTAATCTGCTTCTTTGAGGGTATCATGTAATTATCATTAATATATGATATCAATTTGCCTTTGGTGAGATCGTTTTCTGCCTTCGTTGATTCAGTTGAGTTAAATAGCTAATAGCAATTTCTTGTTTAATAATGTCTTTAAAGAGGCATTCCCTATAAATAGCCTTTTTTTCTCTACTATCACATTAAACGAGCTGAATGTGCAAAGCACTATCAATTATCATAATTTGTCAGAAGAAAGTATGCGCGAATATGTCTCTATAATGTCAAAAATAAATTTAAACAGGAGCTTCTCTATAAATCCCTGATTTAAATTTAAATCACCAATAATAATAATTTATCGCTTCCAGCGATTTACTATATTGTGGTCGAAGGGAAAAACTCGTGACTATTCATATTTTTCTCGGTAATTAGTGGGAGCTTTTTGTTGAAAATTTGAAAAGTTTAAGCAATAATGATTCTCATTTAATGTATAATATTCCTGAAAAGATTTAAACAATCGAAGTTATAGGGAACGCCTCTTTAAGCAGAAGTGCTACCAGAGTATCGCAATAACACATGCCTTAACTAGTACTGCAATGCAATAAAGCCCAAAGTCATCCCCATGAATGGCCACTGTTATCTATTTTTAGCATAAATTTCCTGTGTACACCAGATTCCGTTACTAAAACGGCGTTTGCTACACAAATCCTGTTAATATTCTCAGATAATATTTAAAACTTATTTGCCACCGGTGGGGGTTCATGTACGATAACATTTCTGCCTTCAGAATTGATTAACCAGAAAGGTCTCTCAGTGGCTCTACCATTGTTAGATGAGTTAGGTGGATGGCCAGTTCTAAATGGCTCCAATTCAAGCGTCCAATGGAATGAAGGTTCCTTTGATCTGGTCGACGTGTTGGTAAAGCTTAGGAAATATAACCACCTACCGTTGATGTCGATGTATGTGTCTTCAGATGTAAAAGATTCGGATAATCGAATAATTTATGTAAGTATTGTAATAATTATTCGGACAATCGAATAATTTATGTAAGTATTGTAATAATTATTCGGACAATCGAATAATTTATGTAAGTATTGTAATAATTATTCGGACAATCGAATAATTTATGTAAGTATTGTAATAATTATTCGGACAATCGAATAATTGATGTAAGTATTGTAATAATTATTCGGACAATCGAATAATTGATGCAAGTATTGTAATAATTATTCGGACAATCGAATAATTGATGTAAGTATTGTAATAATTATTCGGACAATCGAATATTTTATTTAAGTATTGTGGTAATTATTCCGATAATTCACTAATCTAAGCATTACTTGTAATATTTGAATAATCAAATTATCTATGCAATTTTTTTTTTCAAAATTTAGATATTCGAATAATATATCTAAACATTCGATTAATTGCATCTTCTACTTTAACTGTGTTGGAGGTATTCGGACAATTTAATTGTCTACTACTATGCCAGTAATTGTCAAATATTTGCATACTAAGTAATCGAATAATCGGACGGACAGTCAATATGAAAGCAGTTTACCCCGCATAATAATTAGGTAAATATTCGTATATTACAGCTAGACTCCCCTGGGTTCGGTCTGCCTGGACGTCTGTACTACCTGGAACCTACTTTGGAAGACATGCGTGAGGCTTATGTTAAGTTTGCTACGTCGGTTGCGGTGCTGTTTGGAGCGGGTGCAACAACAGCCGAGGACGATATGAGAGATGTGCTTCAACTAGAAACAGATCTTGCAAATGTAATGTATAGTCATTTTATAAGTAGAGAATAGACTATCATAAGCAAAATACTTTACCAGACCTGGTAATTGTATTCAGTATGTTCTTTTCGTTATACGTATCACGTGGTATTTAAAAAAACCACACACCATCAGCACCATATACCTCCGTTTGCACTAATTTCTGCTTATTTTTCAGCGCTACAAACACCCACTATTCTCCACTGTACACATGGTTATGAATGGGTAAAAATAATTTCTTAAAGTCAGAACCGGATCCCAAAAGTCTGTACACGTACTTGGTAGTTTGCTCCAGAAATATATTGAATCAGAAACAAAGTCTGATGAGAACATCCTTTTGCTTTTTTTAAAAATTTGTTTTGTTTGAAACCAAGAAAATTGATCTTGAAAAAGGTAGCTCATAATTAGTTGTACTAAATATGTTGTTTGTAGATATCTATGGCAGCAGAAGACGCGCGTGATGCCGAGGCTTTATATAACAAGATGACAATATCTGAGTTGAAGGAGAACTTCACCGAGCCGGGAACATCCGATATGATTCAGGTAAGACGTATGACCACATTTTCTTGCAACATAAGATGATATCCGAAACTTTGTGCAAGTTGATTTTCCCTTAATTTACATGTAGGTATTGGCCTTGCTATGCTGGTTTTGTTTTATATGCAAACGCTACTGACACCAACTGTCAAAGTGACTGAACTGAAACTGAACTGAGTGGGGTTCGGAGTAGGTATATTGCGAAAGGCGAAAGACAAGGTTGGATCACTAAGGTCTATATACATTTTATAATAGACACGGGGCTGTGTTTTACACCAAAACGTCTCTGATATGGCGCCTACAGTACACTCAGCGTTTAACACAAAGAGTGTCTGTACACTGTTAAAGAGTGGTCCGTTTCTGATTTTTGAAAAAGAGGGCGCGGCTCAATACGCCATCATACGTCATCACTCACGTGACCAGATAGTATTCTGCTGGAGGCATAGTACGTGACTCTTGACTATAAATGAGGGATATTTGTGATTATAAGTGTTCTGTTTCAGTTCGATTGGTTCAATTATTTGAGTGGTATAATGAATATTGATACTGTCAGTGTTCCAATCAACCAATCAGAATACGTGGTGGTAGGGGACGTGCCATATTTCCAGAGGTTGTTTCCGATCGTACAGAAATATGACAAAAGGTACTCATATAATTTGTAATAAAGTGTTATGTATGTTGACGGATTTACTTGTACAATGTACTACCTTTCGATACAAGGGCGTCGTCTTCGAGTGTTCTCGTTTTTTTATTGTAACAACGGCAGATAACTCAATGAATATAGGGCACAGGGTTATTTGTCTTGTCAACATCACCTCCTCTTGTGATGGTGATAAGAAAAACGGATAGCTTTGATATGCTTCGATAGATAAGTTAATTACTCATTTAAAGAATTTGCGAAACAGTCATTTCCCCCTTATACTTCATAGTAACTCGTTTTGACAGATCCCCTCTCTTTAGTGCGGATGTATTTACGATTTATTATACATATGTTCATCAGTTATATTTCTTTGCAGCACTCCTTAAAACAGACGAAGCCGAATTCACATGACAGCGTTAATGTATTTTGTTTAATTTTCAGGGTTATGGCAAATTATCTGATTTGGTCCATTGTCAGATCCAGGACCTCTTACATGGGCACTAGTTTCGAAGAACTTATCAATGAATACAACAAGGTATATATACAGTGGCCTTATTAAAACGATCAAAACAAATCAGATAGAACATGAGGTTGGTGGGTGAAGTGATATGTTTAGCTCTTCCTCGGCTGATCCAATGTCTGCGCTTTCGCCTGGTTTTGGTCGCTTCAAACATCACTGAAGTGTTCCTTTCATTGTTTAATTTGTCCATCTACTGTTGTGATTAAACCACCATTCTTGACCTTAACTGGCGTTTTCTGGAGAACTCTTCGTTCCTGATAGTGGTGTTGTTATATCATACAACTATTTTATGTTTCTTCTCATATCTGCCGCTATCTCTGCTTTAGTTGCAAGGTCTTCAATATTGCCCATTTTATCTATTCTGACACTTTGATTGACCTTATTATGCTTTTCTCGATATTCGTCTTCATACTCTGCCTTTGATGCAGGAGTTTCAGCATTGTTCAGATTGTTCTTTTTTCTTCTTCCTCTCATCCATCTTCTCCAATGTTGTCTCTGATATCCATGGCTTGTGTTACCCAAACACTTCAGCACATTGCTCATCTTTCAATTTTCCAATGTTATATTTTAATCTTGGATCTGAGCATGTATGTTATATTTTCTTCATTTTCAGCTGAATCTTTCCTTCCACAAGATGGTGGTCTGATGCTGCATCGGCTCCTCTCTTGCTTTTAACACCAAGGAAGGGTCTTCTAAACTTACTTTTGATACCAATATGGTATATTTGGTTCACAGTATTTCCATCTGGAGACACCAAGATAATCTTATAGACATCTTTGTGGGGAAACCCGGTCCGCTAATGACCAAACTGTTCTCCGCACAAAAATTCTTATAGAAATAAGTTCCGATATTTTGAGTTCGTTGCATACGCCAAACTCCTATACAAATGGCGGATGTTTATTTGTTTAGCCTTAATAACCATGAAACATAATTTAGAAAATGACTATCATTATATTTTTACAGGCTATTTACGGAACACAATCGGCGTCTCCTAGATGGAAAAGTTGTGCCGGGTATGTGACTGGAAGGATGGGTATGGCTGTAGGACATATGTTTGTACAGGAAACATTTGATGAAACTGCCAAGTCAGCTGTAAGTATATCTTACTTGATGATTTGTGTAATCAAACAGTTTTTATAAATTATGTTAATTGTTTCTTTCCTACCTAGTTTTCAATACTTACTTGTATTGTACATACTTAATTAAATATTCTTAATTTAGTTATGGTTATTATCAAATATAGCAGTTACTCGTATTATTCAATGGACCATTGTGCCGGGAATAACGTAAGCTCTTTCGAAATAGACTGTTTGGGTTACAATAATACTGCATTGAACCGAATCAAGGGTCTTCATCTCTTGTTTGGTGGTTAACTCTGAAAAGCGTTTACAAATAACCTAGTACCCCGACCGAGTATCGAACCAAATTTCTCCCGACTGGTGCCACATGGGCGTTATCCGCTTGACACTAGTGCAACCCCTCAATATGTATACTATTGATTGCCTGTTTCAGACCTTGGAAATGATAGGCAATATTCGTCAGTCGTTTAGTGAATTACTAGAAGAAGGAGATTGGATGGACCAAGAGACGAAAGGACTGGCTCGTGAAAAAGTTTGTATATTTGCAATGAAAATGTTGTTATACTTCGATAAATTCACTGTTTTGTTAATTACGTTTTTGTTAACATCAACGGTAGATATAGTGCAATACAGGCATATTGTAACCAATGAATTTCAATTTAAAGCAAAACGCCTGTACAAACATGCACTACACCAGTACTGAATATATTACACTACATCTTAAATTATTTCGATTTCGGATAAGTCTCGATATCCAGTGGTTACATTGTGCTTATTTATGCTATGGTTTGATGCTTTGCTTGGATTCAGCGTTTCTTTATTATTTTTCATGATCTTACTGCGATAGTTTGATTCTTTGCTTGGGTTCAGCGTTTTTGTATTATTTGCCATGATCTAACTGCGATAGTTTGATGCTTTGTTTGGATTCAGCGTGCCTTTGTATTATTTTTTATGATCTTACTGCGATAGTTTGATGCTTTGTTTTGATTTAGCGTTTCTGTATTCTTTATCATGATCTCACTGCGATAGTTTGATGCTTTGCTTGGATTCAGCGTTTCTGTATTATTTGTCACGATCTTACTGCGATAGTTTGGTGCTTTGCTTGGATTCAGCGTTTCTGCATTATTTGTCATGATCTTACTGCGGTAGTTTGATGCTTTGTTTGGATTCAGCGTTTCTGTATTATTTTTCATGATCTTACTGCGATAGTTTGATGCTTTGCTTGGATTCAGCGTGCCTGTATTATTTGTCATGATCTTACTGCGATAGTTTGATGATTTGCTTGGATTCAGCGTGCCTGTATTATTTGTCATGATCTTACTGCGATAGTTTGATGCTTTGTTTGGATTCAGCGTTTCTGTATCATTTTTCATGATCTTACTGCGATAGTTTGATGCTTTGCTTGGATTCAGCGTGCCTGTATTATTTGTCATGATCTTACTGCGATAGTTTGATGCTTTGCTTGGATTCAGCGTTTCTGCATTATTTGTCATGATCTTACTGCGATAGTTTGATGCTTTGCTTGGATTCAGCGTTTCTGTATTATTTTTCATGATCTTACTGCGATAGTTTGATGCTTTGTTTGGATTCAGCGTTTCTGTATTATTTTTCATGATCTTACTGCGATAGTTTGATGCTTTGCTTGGATTCAGCGTTTCTGTATTATTTTTCATGATCTTACTGCGATAGTTTGATACTTTGCTTGGATTCAGCGTTTCTGTATTATTTTTCATGATCTTACTGCGATAGTTTGATGCTTTGCTTGGATTCAGCGTTTCTGTATTATTTTTCATGATCTTACTGCGATAGTTTGATGCTTTGTTTGGATTCAGCGTTTCTGTATTATTTTTTATGATCTTACTGCGATAGTTTGATGCTTTGCTTGGATTCAGCGTTTCTGTATTATTTTTCATGATCTTACTGCGATAGTTTGATGCTTTGTTTGGATTCAGCGTTTCTGTATAATTTGTCATGATCTTACTGCGATAGTTTGATGCTATGTTTTGATTCAGTGTTTCTGTATTATTTGTCATGTTGTTACTTCGATAGTTTGATGCTTTGCTTGGTTTCCGCGTACCTGACAGTGTGTATTATATTGTTTGATTTTACTGATATGTTGTGATGCTTTGTTTAGATTCGGTGTGCCTGTGTGTGTTTTATTTTTTATGATCTTGCTGCTATGGTTTGATGCTCCGTTTGGCTTTTGTGTGCCTGTCAGGCTGTGTATTTTTTTTTATAAACATACTGATATGGTTTGATGCTTTGTTTAGATTCCGTGTGCCGGAGTGTGTTTTATTTTTATGATCTTGATGCTATGGTTTGATGCTCTGTTTGGATTCGGCGGGCCTGTGTTTTATCTTTTATTATCTTACTGATAAAGTTTGATGCTTTGTTTGTATCCGGCATGCCTAAATATTTTTATCACAACTTCTATGGTTTGATGCCCTGTTTGAATTCGGCGTGCATGTGTATAATTTTTTTATGTTCTTACTTCTATGGTTTGATTCTTTGTTAAGATTCGGCGTGCCTATGGTTTATATTATATAATCTTACAGCTACGGTTTGATGTTATATTTGATTTTACAGATGGAAGCGATGAAATCATGGATTGGCTATCCTGATGAAATCACAGAAGCGGATTATATAAACGAGCTTTATAAAGACGTAAATATATCTTCAGTTATTTCTGTCTAATTTATGTAATCTCTGTATATTTCTCACACACGTATTAAGTCAGGTTCTGATCTTACGACTAGTGTATTGACAATTTGACATAAGACCTTACTGTTATGGAAATAGTCCTATGTGCAGTTGTGAAAAATCTTCCCTTTTCTAAATATTATTACTGTAACAATGCAGTAAGGCCGCATTTACCAATACCCCACGTATACCGATCGAATAAAAACTCAACATTACACGCACTTGATATTATTTTACATTAATTTATTTCACGTATACCTACAAGTTTATTCTATTGTTTGTTGCTCTTTTACTTGGATCATTGCTTCAACCATTATGCTTATTATATGATTTGATATCCCGTTTTAATTTAAACTTTGTTTTATTTTTCCTTATTCTTTAGTTAATACATTACGTATTAACATATGATATATTTATTGCAGGTTGTTGTAGACAGACAAGAATATTTCCAAAGCGAGTTGAATTACTTAAAGAGGTCCGCAGCGTTTTATCTGCGAAAACTAAGAGAAAAATACGACAAAAATGAGTACGTAGAGTCCTTTACTTAGAGAAACCTGAGATAATTTATATTCCGAATGCGATTGATCGTATTTCTTACGTATTTTGAACCAAAACATTAATTCTGTAATTAGATATACGTGTTTTAGATACTGCTGGTATTCGTACATTTGTATAATTTTAAAGCACTAAAAACAAGTTGTTGACACTTTATTTTGATTCATCTCAAATGCTGTGTGTTATATTTGTTTTGCAATTTGGTATTTAAAACCATACTAATGAGAAAAATAAAGTTTGGCTGTTCTAAAAATATATTGAAAATTAAAATAGAGCTCTATTTATAAAAAAATATAGATTTTATTAAATATCTAAAAATATTTTTTTTTAAATAAGGCAATAATACATAAATAATAAAACAGCATTAGTGTTATTATTAGGAATAATATTTGCAACGTTATTTTAGTAAGATCAACGGTGTGTTTTATCGTATTATATATTTTATATAATGATATATTTCATCAATTACTCTTACAGATGGACGACACCACCATCCACTGTAAATGCTTATTACAATTCCATATTGAACAGAATCAGTAAGTACCCATACTATATAAACGCTAACGTTTGTAGCCTATTTATATTACCTATCCCTATTGTTATATTCATGTTAAGTATTGGTCAACGTTCACAAAATTATTATATGGATTTGCAATGCATGGTGTCTCCATACTAAGGAGGGAAAATGGATTACAAGATTAGAATAGGATAGACAAGTGGTCGTATTGGACTAATTTAATTATATCACGCGCATCCGGGGTTAGTATAACCAGTACGTATAACTCTATTCGTAACGAGTATAACGTGTAAATGACGTCATTTACATCCCAAATGATGTCATTTTGTGCTGAAAATGAGGTTGCGTTTAGTGCCGTTTATATAGCGGAGTCGTTTTTTTTTCAGCTGAAAGGTGTGCTGTTTCCATGTTATTAGAGTTCTTTGATTTAAAGAATCTTATACTCGTTGTCAATTGATATAAACTTATAATAAACTCGTTAAGGGAACATAATTAAGCTCGCCAAAGGCTCGCTTCATAAAGTTTCTCAAACTCGTTTAATACAAGTCTATATCAATTGACAACTCGTGATAGATCCACTATGTATACATTGTGTAAAATTCTGGTGAATAAATATGTTTATATTTGACAGTGTTCCCTGCCGGTATCTTACAGCCGCCCTTCTACAGTAAGGAACAACCACAGTAAGTTACTACAGTGAAGTTCCGCTAATAAGACCAGTCAAAAAGGTGGTCTTATAGCGAATCGGTCTTATTAGCGGACCTTTTATGTTCTAAATTTAATACTTTGGAACCTTAAACTGGCAACAATCTGCATGATTTTAAAATAATCAAAGTAGTCTTATTAGCGGAACTTTACTGTATCAGTTTCCCCATTAGGCTTGCGGTCAAACTTCAAATTGGGTCAAACATCTGGTCAAAACCACAAAAACGTGTAATACAGTAACTATAAAAATTCGATTTTCATAATGAGCTACATTGATCACAGATTCACAACCAATCTAACATCCTCCAAAACTTTCCTCTTTCGTTACAAATAGGTAGTTAAATCGTTGGCTTAAAATGAGAAGGTCGTAAGTATAACATTGATATTTTGAGGAAAAAGAAAACAAACCTGTCCGATAATTACTCTTTACTTATGGTAAAACATGCTGTTTTAACTTCAGATTGGTCAAAATGACAAGTTTGGATTTTCATGAAAATGGGATCATAAGGAGCACCTTGTGTTGTTGGATTAATAATATGTATCAGTCTGATAGAGGAGGCTAGTTCTTACGACCTTCTCAATCTAAGCCAGTGATTTATTCTATCATGGATGTGTGTTTCCGACCGTTAAGTACTTCTAGGCCACCAGCCTTTTGGAGTATTTGGAATATACAATATAATGACATATATAGTGTTTTATTGTCTGAATAGAATATCGGTACACCTTTTACATTTTGTTCTGATTTCTAAACAATCTGGTGAAACAATTAAGTACTAACCGAAATTATTTTGAAGTCGATCAAATGTGTTTTGTTAAATGTCCGCTAGCTAGGCCTGTATTTTTAATGAATAACACAGCACCACCAACGGGATCTTAATTGGTGGGATGAAAAGATAATCTTATATAGTGCGTTAGCGACTAAGCTGGACCCCCATAAACCTTAAATATCTTAAAAAGTACAATGCCGATTAAAACGAAAATGGGTATGTCTTCGTAAAACACCCTTACCAACTCTCATAAAATATAACAGAATTTTAAGTCCACAGAAAAGTGTACTTTGCATAGACGCCTAATGCAAAATTTTAAGTCTAAAACAGGGTAAATACGTATGGGTGATAGAAGTGATCGGAACAGCAAAGGTCAACAATTTGATCCAGTATAACTGTACATTAAGTCACACACCAGTGACTGTTGAAAATATATAATGAGGCCCATTCATGAACGTTTATCTTAGCTTGTATATCTGAAGCAACTTTGTAGAAATATTTTCAAGAAAAACATTGTATTTTTTGTTTTTACAAATGATCACTACAATCAGAAGATGGGCCTCAACTATATACACATTGATGACCAGACAAATGTTGGTCAAAGTTATACTATTATCCCGTTATAGTTGATACATAATACAATAGCATTATTCTAACTAGCTGATCGTAATAGCTTATTTTACTCCCTGTCTATTTGTTGATTAAAATACCCAAAATAATACATTAGACCCATTGGAGAAAAGATTAATTAGACAGTAAAAAAATCTGCAATTTAAACACAGAGTTGGTAAAGGTAATTTGGTGAACTGTGCCAAATTTCAATAAAATTGCATAATTACTTTTTAAGATATTTAAGGTTTATGGGGGTCCAGCTTAGTCGCTAACGCACTATACAAACAGCCATAACCAATCTTATTTGTATGCTTTATGTTGTGATCCAGGGCCATGAATTATGGAGGCATTGGTGTAGTGATTGGACATGAAATAACACATGGCTTTGACGACCGAGGTGAGTGATAATTATTGGTTAGACATGCTTGATCATGCTTAAATGGTAGTCTAGTAGTTAGGGTACATGGTTATGTATGGGACATGATGATACTGGACCGGCTACATGATATAGTATCGATGCCCTGAGCTCAAGAAAGAATAACGGGGTGGAAGTTTATACAAAGTCAACCGAAAAAGTCAACTTCTTGTCCGTGGGACCCTCACAAAATCTTTTAATCAATAGAAATAACATCCAGCTTCAAGAAAATGAAAACAAATAGGGGTCATGTATCATAAGTCTTAGAGAAATTTGGTCAAATATCATGATTCTGATGCTGGTTTGTCACGACATACCCACAATTCCAGTGGCTTCAAAGTTTTTACGGACTATTTGAGTGTATCTGAATTTGGTGTGCGTATGGTGTGCGTAGGAATTTAGTGGTTATTAACCTTTATTTGGAGGAATGCATATATGTTGACATAAACTCAACAATACATATCACTACAGGTCGCCAGTACGACAAAGATGGCAATCTAGTACAATGGTGGAAACCAGAGATTATAGAGAACTTCAAGGATAAAGCACAGTGTATCATAGATCAGTATGGGGATTTTGCTGTACCGGAAGTGAACCTCACTGTAAGTGACCCTTCATCATTTTGGGAAATTTCTGTTTTTTTTAATTAATAATATTAATTTGGTTTAAGTAGCATGTAAGATCGCATATCATGAATATAAAACACGTATCTTGTAACACAAAATTACAAAAAAAAAAATTCTAAAAAATTGCCCATACGAAAACACAAGGAAATGCCATGGTGACTCACCAACAACAAGGATGATGCAACGTCACTTTTGTCGTATCTACATTGCTCTGTGCTGGAGGGAATAAATCTAACTTGAGTCTTGGCTGCGTTTCATTCGGTCTCATGCAATAACCGCTATTTTATCATTTCATTTTGAATTTGGGTCATCCTGCATTATTTCGGCGGGGACTTGGCTTTTTTTATTGTTTATTTGGCTTATGTGTGGGCATTGCTCAGGGTAGTTGTGTTGTGGTGTTTCTGATTTCTGTGCTCGGCTGGTTAGGTTGAGTGCTACCTTCCATGTCGGATTTTTCTCATACATTTTGTGTCTCTGACTTGAAATAGTTTCCAACTCGTCCACAAAGAACTGACAACTTTTCTGTTAGGGAAGTAGTGACTGTAGGTTACACCGTGGATCGTTATAATGCTGCTATTTTCATCTTAATAACGAGATACGAATATTTTTATGCACCGGCATCTAATGATGCGGAGGCATATACATGTGTAGTGATGCATCTGTCCGTTTGTTACAAAATGTTGAAACTTCATCAAAACATTGCTTTCAAACTTTGCGTGAACCATCGTAAACACAATACATTTAAACAACAAAATTATGGCCCCTGAATGACTTATATATTTGTCATAGACAAGGCTTCCACTGGAGAAATATGCGTTTATTGAACGCAGTAGTTGTAGTGTGTGACAGTACACGCCTTGATTGTGGTGAAGAACTTCACATAACTATACCGTGTACATGTAATATTGAAAACATGAATGTTTTTCAGGTGAATGGTATAAATACACAGGGTGAAAATATCGCTGACAACGGAGGATTAAAGCAAAGTTACCGAGTGAGTATCATAGTACATGTCTGTGTTTGATTACATAATATTTAAATCTAATTTGAACTCAAATGATGTACATAATCTACTTAAACCAAAGATTCACATAGTAATGAGTAAATATGGTTGTTAGTTTGATCTTGTAATCCAGGTTTATTCGGATGAAATATCGATTCGCAAAAAGTGTAATCGGTGGCAAATTCACGTACCTAATTTCATGACACTATCCATAACCAGTAGAATACTATTGTAACCTTTCACAAGGAATAGGTAATGTATTGTGCATAACTGAACTACAGATGTTTTAACAGTTGTTAAATGTTGTTTTCAAGGCCTACAGAGATTGGGTAGAGAGACGAGGGAGTGAGGAGCCGACATTACCGGGACTTAACTTCACGGGCAATCAACTATTCTTCATTAACTTCGGACAGGTAAGTGACGTGGACCGTGTTATGATGCTGATAATCATGCACTGAATGATAAGTCATACCAGTATATTCCCTTGACTAAGCCTACTAATACGTTTGTAGAATCTGTAAAAAGAGAAACTATTGAAATGTTCATGTAACAATAAACTTCTGGTTCGTTTTGTCTGCCATAGTGTTCTATAAAGTGGGACTACGAATTTACCACAAAGCGTCTGTATGGTATATTCAGTATTTTTGCTAGTATCCCTCTCGTAGCTGGTAACAAACATATTTAACACCTGGGTAACTGATGACTCTGTAGCTCAGTAGTTAGAGCGCTTTCGGCAAATCTTAACACCCAGGTTCAAATCTGGGTGGAGGTATACATATGTCTACCAACTTTCGGTAAAAATCAGACTGGCAAATAATGGCTATATATTAGACTAGCGATGATATGCTAGCAGTGTATGTAAATATATTTAGTCTTATGGTTTAACTGATAAATTTACATTTGCAGATTTGGTGCAACAATATAAGAGACGGGGCTATGATTAACTCTATCAAAAATGGCGTGCACAGTCCAGGACAGTTCAGGTATTACAACTTTGTTGAACTCCTACATTTAACCTTAAATTAGAGCATGTAACATGCGATTGTGTTGGCTCGGTACCATGTCCTTTCCTTGTCCGATGTTCTACGATTATTCTCACAAATACTAAAAATTTAAAACCTAGTGCTAAAATAATGCATGGAGCTGCATGGTCATTATTATGGTCTATTGTTCATTTCTTTTTTATTTCTCTGCATTTCATGTCCGACTGCTTCTGTGAAATGCTATCATTCCTGTTTGAATTTGAACTCTACACTGCCGCTACGCGTACAAGTGTTTATTAGTGTTTGCATCCCAACAAGAAGTGTACTCGTTGGGAAGCTAGAGGTAGCCTCGAGTGTAGTTACACCGAACACGTTAATACCAACCCACGTTAATGAACACAGGGTTTATTCGGAAAGAGCTAGATATAGTCCAGGAGTGGCCTTAAAATAGGTTTTCATTTACCCAATCTGGTAATATGAAAAATGTGGATGGCAGATCTGAAAATGGTACAGATGTTTTTAACAGGGACAACAGGTCTTGCTTTCGATCTAATTGATGAAAACTGCTAAATTTAATAATATTCTACGTTCTAGTATGATTTTGTTTGTTTCATGCAGTAGTTCACTTGGCCGTAACTTGTTATAAATTATTGATTGTTTAATTTCTATTTATTCCAGAACTATTGGAACGACGCAGAATTCCAAAGAATTCGCACAAGCCTTTGGTTGTAACAATAATCATTACATGAATCCAACCAAGAAATGCAGTGTCTGGTAAAAACACCGACACTCAATTACTGGCAAATCATCGAACAATAGACAATGACAAACAATATATATATACTCGTATCGTAATATCATTAATTACCGTGGATTTGGGAAATCAACAACATCATTTAAAGGCATATACTGCTATTTTAATAAGCTATAACTTGGTAACATCTCAGCAGAATCATCAGATTTGAGCTCTAGCGTCTAGTTGATTTCGAAATGTCAAAAATACCATAAAAAGAAAAAAAAGGTAACAAAACATTCAGATTGTGTTTGAAAAAATGACAATTTGTAAACAATTTGTATTATATTGTACATTGTATTATACATGCATGGTTATTAAGTCTAAGGGGAGCAACTTTTGAAAAATTAGTATTTCGTTTGAATACCATACAGTTTGCTAAACACGATATTTGGTCTACTATTTCGAGATTCTATCGTCGAGTAGTGGTCATTTGTTAACAAAGAGCCCAATGGTTTCATAATTCACTGTATCTATTGGATAATCGGGAAAAAGTTGAGGGAGCAATAATGTGACTTTTACGAAGCCTGATAAAAATAATAATTTTGTAACTTCTAACAAATTCTGAACAAACAAAACTAAGCACAACTAACTAGACACAATCGCTCACAGAGACAATGCATACGAACACCACAAACGGTACAAATGATATTCCGCGCTCATTATACTAATACAAACGGATTTAGCGGAAGTCATATTCACCCATTAACGTAAGGTGATATCTGTTGCTTGTGACGGGACCTTATACGGACCAAACATGAGACAAGCGAATTTGTATTTTAGAGGTCAAGTTATAATTTGAATTTCTTGTTTTTGTGGTTAGTAATTTCACAGAATTCACATATATTTGTATATGAATTAAAATTCCACGGACATAGAATAGACTTAACCACTGTGTACACTGAAAATATCATTTTTGTCTGCGTTACTTGCATGTTTGTATACTGTGATATTCAGATTCATTTCATGTACTCCTAACTGTAATAACTATTATGATTTCGTATGTACATACTCTTAGAGATGAAGGAAGCGTTAGCATTGTAGAATCTGTAGTATATCTGTTTTAAAAGTATATTCGTTTGTTACATTTCATTTATTTCTGCTAGAGGGTTAACTTTGTAAGGACATTTAACATGTTAAGGTTTGAGATTGGCGCTGTGACGTTTGATTGTGGTCTGTTTTGCTAATTTTTGTACATTCAAGTTTCTGCGCTGAACAGTTTCGAATGTGTTTTGTTCTCCCTGACAGGTTTTAATGAGCATTTTAGACACTAGCCTTTCTTTATTGTTCAATATCTGATACAATTTCCGTAATTTTATTGAAGCTAAAATACTATAGAACTGCTCAAAAAGCTGACTGGCCTTGTTTCAGCAAATAGAAAGGTGAATACCCTAGCTTCTCGAAGTAAAAAGGCATAAATACCTAGTTTAAGCTATCTGAAGTAATAAAAATGAATATATTCAGGCACACACTGATAGTAACCAACTTTGAACAACTTATGTTATGCAATGGCCGTTGTACTACAATTTCTTTGTGGGTCTGGGTCATCCTGCATTATTTCGGCGGGGACTAGGGTTTATGATTTTTTCTTTGGCTTATGTGTGGGAATTGCTGAGGATAGTTGTGTTGTGGTGTCTCTGATTTCTGTGCTCGGCTTGTTAGGTTGAGTGCTACCGTTCCCTGTCCGATGTTCTAATACCTCTTTTATTACTACATATTAAGATACATTATACAACTTGTTTGAACTCCATTTATGTGTGTTTTATTGTATTCGATTTTATATAATAATCTTACAATTTCTCCAGATACGTATAAAGTTATGACTAGTTATCATCGTGTATTTCTTCATTGGTGTGTGTTCTCACTTAGTGAATATTGATGTATCTAATTGCTTTTATGAGAAAACCTGATATACCATGTACCTAGTTCGTAGTTTTTATTTGAACCAAACACCTTTGCTCTAGACACTAGTTACTTGCTATAAAGACCGACTTTCCTGGGTACTAGCCAATGACGAACTACATGCCTGCTTCCTGTGTTCAAGGCAATAGTTATAGTATATATTAGCTACAAACCAAATGTATTGGCTACTAGCCAATGACGAGCCACATACCTACTTCCCGTGTTCAAGGCAAAATTTAGCTACAGTCCAACTATCCTGGCTACTAGGCAATGATGAGCTACATGCCCGCCACCCTCTGGGTACAAGGCAATAGTTAGCTACAGACCAACTGTCCTGGGAACTACGCAATGGTGAGCTACATGCCCGCTACCCAAGGTTCTAGGCAATAGTTAGCTATAGGCCAAGTGGCCTGGCTACTGGGCAATGATGAGCTACATACCCGCTACAATGGATTCTATGCAATAGTAAGATACCGGCCAACTGTCCTGGGAACTAGGCAATGATGAGCTACATACCCGCTATCATGGGTTCTAGGCAATACTTAGCTACAGGCCAACTGTCCTAACTACAAGGCAATGATGAGCTACATACCCGCTACCATGGGTTCTAGGCAATACTTAGCTACAGGCCAACTGTCCTAACTACAAGGCAATGATGAGCTACATACCCGCTACCATGGGTTCTAGGCAATACTTAGCTACAGGCCAACTGTCCTAACTACAAGGCAATGATGAGCTACATACCTGCTACCATGGGTTCTAGGCAATACTTAGCTACAGGCCAACTGTCCTAACTACAAGGCAATGATGAGCTACATACCCGCTACCATGGGTTCTAGGCAATACTTAGCTACAGGCCAACTGTCCTAACTACAAGGCAATGATGAGCTACATACCTGCTACCATGGGTTTTAGGCAATACTTAGCTACAGACCAACTGTCCTGGGAACTAGGCAATGGTGAGCTACATACCCGCCACCCTCTAGGAACAAGGCAATAGTAAGCTTCAGGCCAACTGTCCTGTGAACTAGGCAATGATGAGCTACATACCTGCTACCCTCTGGGTACAAGGCAATAGTTAGCTACAGGCCAACTGTACTGTGAACTAGGCAATGATGAGCTACATATCCGCTACTATCTGGGTACAAGGCAATAGTAAGCTACAGGCCAACTGTCCTGTGAACTAGGCAATGATGAGCTACATACCCGCTACTATCTGGGTACAAGGCAATAGTAAGCTACAGACCAACTGTCCTGTGAACTAGGCAATGGTGAGCTACATACCCGCCACCCTCTAGGAACAAGGCAATAGTAAGCTACAGGCCAACTGTCCTGTGAACTAGGCAATGATGAGCAACATACCTGCTACCCTCTGGGTACAAGGCAATAGTTAGCTACAGGCCAACTGTCCTGTGAACTAGGCAATGATGAGCTACATACCTGCTACCCTCTGGGTACAAGGCAATAGTTAGCTACAGGCCAACTGTACTGTGAACTAGGCAATGATGAGCAACATACCTGCTACCCTCTGGGTACAAGGCAATAGTTAGCTACAGGCCAACTGTCCTGGGAACTAGGCAATGGTGAGCTACATACCTGCCACCCTCTAGGAACAAGGCAATAGTAAGCTACAGGCCAACTGTCCTGTGAACTAGGCAATGATGAGCTACATACCCGCTTCTATCTGGGTACAAGGCAATAGTAAGCTACAGGCCAACTGTCCTGTGAACTAGGCAAAGATACAAGGCAATAGTAAGCTACAGACCAACTGTCCTGGGAACTAGGCAATGATGAGCTACATACCCGCTACTATCTGGGTACAAGGCAATAGTAAGCTACAGACCAACTGTCCTGTGAACTAGGCAATCATGAGCTACATACCCGCTACCATCTAGGTACAAGTCAATATTTATCTACCGGACTGTTTCATGGAAACTAGGCAAAGGTGAGCTACAGACACTGGCCGTAAATTGCGTTTATAAATTCGTAAATTGTGACGAATATTTAATCCTTCTATATCGAAGTTGCTTTAATATTTGTTTACTGTTAAATGTTAGTTATCTTCAATGAATTGAAACAAATGCATTTTCACCTAAAGGAATATATTGTTACAAAAACGTATACTATGTCGAGTATGTTTAACTCAGCATCTACTACAGACTGTAGTATATTAGAATATTTCACTGTTGCAGAAGTACTTTTTGTTATTCCTTTCTCCAGTTCGTAAAAACGGTTTCGTTGAAACCAATTTGTTTCCCAAACATACAAGTAAGTATACGAGCTCGAAAGAATGATTGCTTTCTTGTATTGACATTGCGCCAGTATTCAATCAATAGCATTTAAATCAATTTTAACGGTAATTATAATCACTTGGTACAATGGATTTACTAGAAAACCTACGCCAAGCAACCTTCAACAAACAACCAGGCGGGGCGATCTCTTATCTGGCGTAATATCAATTACAATACCATTGATCACTTTCTGAGTTTCTCATTTTGTTTCGGAAAAAAATAGTGTTAATTGTTTTAATTTTGACTTATTATTTGTCACTGTGGCATTTCGGAATTGGGCATGACATGACCGGAAACTTCAAGTTGCACTGTCCTCTTCAATAACGCGGTATTTGATGTAGTATAGGTATGGGTCGCTGCAAAACGTTTAAGCATTCGTATGACACCGTGCATATATGTCCGTAGCTCGCCATTGCCTTGTACTGGAGTAGTGAGTATGTAGCTCGCCATTGCCTAGTACCGGAGTAGTGGGTATGTAGCTCACAATTGCCTTGAACCGGAGTGTACCGGAGCAGTGGGTTTGTAGCTCACAATTGCTTTGTACTGAAGCAGTTGGTAGGTAGCTCGCAGTTGCCTTGTACCGGAGTGTACCAGAGTGTACCGGAGTAGTGGGTCCGTAGCTCATCGTTGCCTTCTACCGGAGCTGTAGCTCGCAATTAACTTGTACCGGAGTAGTGGGTTTGTAGCTTGCAATTGCTTTGTATCTAGGATAGAATGTTTGTAACTGTTATTTGTCTAGGACAAGGTCGTTTGGTGTAAATAAAAATGACAAACGAGATTTCTTAAACGTGTAAGGAACCTTCGGTGATATTTAAATGTTCGGCCATATTTGGGTTAAACATTCGCGGTCATGGAATTTAGTCACCGCATATTCACCGATACTTCATTGCAGTCATTTTAAAGACCAGTCATTCTTATTAAAGAGATAAGTGATGGGAATAGAATAAACATATTCAAATACAAAAAAGAAGTAAAAAAATGTATAGAAGCTTGTTTATTATCGCATTAAATCTGTTTTTTACGTTTTGACTGGACCTGTGCATAAAATGTATGTAGCACTATTTGGTAGTGCAAATACACTGCCTCAAACATATTGATTTTATTTGATCTGCAACGACAGGGGAGAACATCGATATAAGATTGTCAGAAAACTTCACCACAGTTCGCTGGCTTAGAATTAGAAGGTCTACGTAACTACTACTTACGACCTTTTAAAAGTGATATATATTTGACGTCTGCATCATACTTGGCGCTTCTTGTGAGCCTATTTTCAAGATAATCCGAACTTCTCATATTGACCAAACTGAAGTTCAAAAGCTTATTTTTGCATTATGTTTTAACAAATTATCGATTTTGGACCTACGACCTTCTCATTCTAAGCCAGCGAGTTTCTCTCTAGATATCACAGAATATTATTACCCACAAACATGTACACAACTAAACGGCGAAGTATACTTTAATAAAATGGTTTATACGAGAGTTTAATAAAAATCCGCATCACACAGCCGCCTCAAAATAACCATCATTTGCAAGACTTATACCACCACGTGGCTGAAGATGTATTGTGGATGGCTTGATTCTACTGGACGGGTAAGTGTAGCAGTCTTCATTTACGATATTTATATGACCATCTTCAACACCTTGTAACGGAACTGTACCATCTAGTGAAATGTTTGCTTGTATGATATCTTCATACCCGTCTTCAGTGTAAGATTCAATCGTGTGTTTCCGTGATAGCTCATTCGATTGTTTCCGTGATAACTCATTCGATTGTTTCCGTGATAACTCATTCGGCTCTTTCCGTGATGATCCACTGGGCAGTTCACGTGATAATGTACTCGACTGTTTCCATGTTAATTCATTCGACAGTGTATGTGATAAGTCGTTCGGTTGTTTCCGTGACCTATCTAAACTCGGAAATGGCTGCTTATCTTCAACGTTACATTCAACATATTGCTTGTTAGTTCCTTGTAATGAGTGAGCATTAAGATCATGTATTGGTGAATTATTCTCTGTTAATATACCCGTGTTAGGATTCACAAAATGTGTACCTGACGTTCCGCTAACTGACATTCCGCTAACTGACGTTCCGCTCACTGACGTTAATACGTTAGGTAACGGGGGAAACTCTTCGATGTCCAATTCTATATAACGATCCTCGGTTGGCGTTATTTCCGTTTGTTGTGGTCTCTTTCTTAAATTAGGTGAGGGTGGATTATCTTCGATTCGAAGTTCTAGATAATTGTTACTCGTATAATTAGGAGTGTCCTTATTTAAACCACCATACGTATCGACACCCGCACTAAAACAATACTTAGATACCGCACTTTTTGGTTGTTGTTTCAAGGACCTGAGTAGACTCGGAGATGGCGGATTGTCTTCTATCTTAAATTCCATATAGCGTGTGTAGGGATTTACTGGCGGTACCTCCGGTGCTGTATCAGGAACTTGTAACTTGTTTAGTTCAGCTTCTTCAGCGTCTGTTAAAGGTTGAATCATTTCCGTCAGAGTCTCATCTATTTGTCCGATTTCAAAATACGTTTCTTCGTCAGCATCGTCACTTAGACTCACATTAAACAGATCAGTGTTATTACGGTGCAGTTTTCGAGCAGAACCATCGAATGGTGTTAAAGCACCGGTACTTGACTCCGAGAAAGCTTTAATTGGAATACTGTTGTTGATACCGGAACCGGAACCGGTAATAGCAAAGGGATATAATTCCTTTTCCGAATCTAATACTTTCTTTTTTGGAAGTGATAATTGCAGTCGTTTCCAGAATTTGTCTTCTTTCTTAGATTTATCACTATCGTTTGGCCATTCTAAATACGTCACTGAATTAATAATCCCTCTCAAGTTTTTGTCCATGTTTGATTTAACGTCAGAAATGTCCTCCAATACAATTGGGATGATTCGGTGTTTACGCTTCAGCATTTCAGTCTGTGCTTTCTGGTACTCGAATCGTGTGAATTCACTTTCAACGTATCTTGGAGTGAGTATAATTATTGTTCTTCTGGACCCCTCCACCGCGTTGATAATATTGTTTGAGATAGCTGAAACAGATCATTAGTAAATGCAGGTAAAGATGTACAACAATCTTCGAGGCGTGACCTCTATAGATATAGAATACTAAGTGTTTACTAGTCACGCCCGACGCCAGTTGTAGATCTATAGTATGTAAATGGCATATACAAAGTAGGCTATACTGTTAGCGGGGTCTGTGGTGAGACCAGATATTTATTTATATAACCTGTCAGGATATCATGTTATGGCGTCACTTTTCATGAATTTCATATGTAACCTGATTTTGAACTTTTCAAAACTCATTGCCAAAATCTGAGTTTTAAATGAAATTGATTTTTGTAGTCAGTAGAAATATTTTATTCAAAACCTTTGGCTTATATACAAATACGACTGCGTACGTTCAGAGAACTCTTCACTTATTTAAAACTGCGACACCGTGTGATGGTGACGCCCATTTACGCCCAGTACACGTTGGTGCCGTGCGGAGCAGCATGATAGTAGTGTTAAAGAAAGCAAAGTAAAACAATTTATAGTTACTTTCTCCTGGCATGAAGTCCCGGAAGTGTAGACATAGTTTGAAACCTAACTCCTGTTCTAGTTTGGGATAAAGAACGTCCACTACAAAACTTTCATCTATAGGATGAGATTTGTATGATACAAATGCATCCCATTCTTTTTCATCTGAAATTATATATAAATTTAAAATGGTTTCAATAATACTTAAAATACAACAGTTACTGCTTGCATGACGTTTTGGGCGTCATTTTGGCATTTTTCGAAAAATATATTTTTTTTCAAGAATCTCGATTCGAAGTTGGGCAGATAGCAATATGATCACATTATACGGAATAAAATGTTTGCTTTCCGTTGATATAATTGTATGACAATGTCACACATTATCAATTATTTTTGCATGCCATTCGATTATATTGGTAACATATAGTATTAGACACCCTGTATATGCATTTTTTAATGCTGCCATTCAAATAATTATACATGCTCATGCATACCGACTGCATGTGTAGTCATTCTTGGTGATGATAAGTGTATAATACTATCATGAATGAAGTGTCTTGATGAATTAATATAGGAAGTAGAACTATACACCTACCATGTATTTGGTAATAATAAATGAGGGCCTGTGTTTTATCGTAGAATAATTTATGCGAGACGGTCACACGTGCGGAGGCGTAGTAACCAAACCAAGAGTGCTTTGCACGAGTGATTCCATGTACGCATCCTAGCAAGTTACCGTTCTTTATAAAAAGCTGAACCACACAATTTTATGCATCATTCATTTTTACGATGCTAAAATAGCAAGTGCTTGGCATGTGACCAGCAATCAAGTCACGTAGACTTCTGTACCATTTCCTCCCTTGGAACATATCATTTTTTTGCAAAGGTGATTCGGTAATTCTTGTATGCAATTGCTTTTCCCTATGTGAAACGACGGATCTGTTATAATAGATACCGGCTATTATGTAAAACTTTCAAAAAGCAGATGTGAATCCAAAAGCGAGAAGATGATTAGGTAGGGAGGTGAATAAAGCCATTAGGCTGCGAAGCACATTGTCATCAACATAATTTACAGCGTATAAGGGTTCATTTATCAAAATAATTTATTATATAGTTTATAGGTATATTAATCTTTCTAACAAATTTAGCGACCTTTGTATTCACGAACCATAGTATCACTGACAATCTCATTAAAGAAACATACGGCGTACGTCATCAACAAATGTAATGACAAACTGATGTTTTTCTCCTTGTAACACGTGTTCGGAGCGCTAAGAACGTGCTGTATTATATAGTAGCGAATCGTGTAATATTCAAAACAAAAATAACCTTGGTTTACTTTACAGTAAATGTTTCGAGCTGATCGGGAATTCGTATTTTCAGACTTTGAACGTCCATAAGTTTTTAATAGTTACAAGTATTTAATTGTGGCCGTTAATAGTCCCATGTTTCTAGTTTTGGCAGTAATTTCAACTGAGCTTCAAGCTTTGGAAACAACACTGTTGATATTTCACCCTTGTAATGGCGTTCTCACTGATCGAATCATATCCGAACGAGTGCATAATTATGTTGAATTGTAACAAACCGCAGCTACATTTTTATTATTTTGATTCGCCAATGCTCTGCAATTAATAGCTCAACACTATCACATGGGTTCGTTGCCTAAGCAAAGCGCTACCGAGAACATTCACTCGGTAACCCCCGTTCAATTTAATAAAGAAGGCATATACAACTTTTCGTGGAAAGCGCTATGTAGCGCTTTGCTTAGGCAACGGACACTAAGCACTAGACGCTGACGAGGAACAATTATTGCATAGATAAAACAGCCCATGCACATCGACATGCAGAATAACACATACATTTTTGCATACATGTAGCGTAGTGTACTGAGTCGTCCTAATATTTTGACAATCGAGCCGCCTACACACTGCATGTTCAAGCGAAGCTGATGTCACACAAGTATGTCAAAATCACACCTACGGTATGACACACTCACTGGTTAGCAAAGTCATCATGTTTTATGTACTGCATACACAGGTTGTTGTAACGCCGCGGTAAAAACGTACACAACATGAATGCATGTCAAATATATAAAAGTCTTACTTTGATGGACATGCATATACAGAAAAAAAACTACGAGGAAATATGAAGTAAAATAATTGACATTTGTCTTCCGTACACGAAAAGATGACTTTTTATAGGATCGCCAAATGTAACAGAAATTTAAATAGGCTGTAAAAGAACAGTTTACCAAATACAACTAGGCTTAAATCAGCGTAAACAGCCGTAGGTCCATTTCCAATAACTGTAACCCATTTTGAAGTCCAGTGCAAATTGAATTCATCAATCGGCCCTATTTACACATACTTCCACTTGGCCAGAATGCGACTTTAGTTTTCAGGATAGACGTATTAATTGTACAATAGATTTATTCATACTCATCTAATTTTAATTATCTTAGTACCAAATGACGGCAACAAATTTACCTTTAATCTGTACAATTCAAATACCGACATAAACCTGAATTGTCTGCTACCAAACAATATACCCCAGTGTCGCGTTATTAAATTCGTTATGCATACTTTGAATAAATTTGATACGACAAGTAACTGATCTGACCTGATCATTATTCAGTGCAGTTTTATTTTGGTATACTAGCTCAGCAGACTTGAATAAATTACTTTTCTAAAGTTCAGAGAAAGTAGTTCCCAAAACTTACCGTCGTCTTCATACGCTTGAAAGTAGTGCACTATTTTCATGACCAGCAGAACTCTGTGTTTCCACATGAAATAAGGCGCAATTATTGCGAGTGTTACCATAACAACGAAGGTACCAACACATACACCAACAATCCATATATACCAAGTACTCTCTCTCATCTGGATACCTGATTGGATAGAATTAGTCACGTGATACAATATGGCGGTTAATTTTTAATAAACATGAGTTATGGCCGCTTTATAATGTTGCATGGACCCTTTTATATATTTAAAAAAATACAAATTATATCAAACTGGTAAAAGTCAATAGTAATTATATCTTTGAGAATTAACAACAATCGTACTAGAATAAGTAGCAGAAATGAGGTGTGAACTGCAAATTGATCAAGTAGAACACTATCTAAGAATACTTGATAAACTTTTAAATCCTGTCTATATCTAATTACACGCTATAATGATGGCGTGAATAGTTAGTGACTTACTGACGGGATCAGGGACAAATATCTCACACGACAATCCAGTGTAGCGCTGTCTACAATTACATCGTTCTGTGATGTTGTTTCCAGTACCATCTAGCACACATTTACCATTCAGTCCACAGTCCAAGCAACACACTGTGTCACAAAATGTACCTGAAATACAGTCCGTTGAAAGATGAATGAGAAAGGTAATAAACATAAGCTAGTCTGTAAGGTAAACTATATTTAGCTAGGTTTAACCGGGTGTAACTGAGTTTACTGTAGTTTCCGCTATTCCTTCGAATGGGATAGTTATGGCATTAGTATTACTTATTGAATCAACAATACAAACCATGAGTGTTCGGAGAGCATTCATGAATCGACCAGATGGTGGTTTTCTTTGATTGCAATATTTTAATATTGAACGACCAATGGTCACTTCCCAAATGATTTTGGTAGAGAGCCGACCATTATCTGGCACTCCTTAAATCAATCCAACTTGTAGAATATATAGTCGACACGGACTGCGGAGACGCACACAAGAGTGACTGGCAATGAACAATTGTCGATCATTGGTAATCACCATGAATGATTTACGCCCAGAAACAAAAATTGTATGTACTAGCTATTTCCGCGTGTAGATGTATATCATTAAACAACGTACAGTATTGAGGATCTACGTAGTATATTGATGGTTTCCTAGTCCAACGTATCAAAAGATTTTCATAAACATTGCATGAATTATAAACGTATATCAATAAAACAGAATCAATCATTAGTTATACTTCACACGATCATTGAACCCAATTTCAACTAATTACTCATTACATAGCATATGCATTACAAAATAAATCAGTTAAAGAACAATCAAAATCAACAGTTAATCAATGTTAACTTTACATAAATATGACATAAACACAAAATAGTTAGAAGCGAAACTGTTTTAAATTCTACTAAAATAAATAATGAAATAAATCATACTATCTCTACCGTCTATAAACAATAGCCTGAATCCATCATGCCGACACGTTTGTCATTCATTGCATTGTACTCTGTACTCATTTCATTACGGATTCGGTTTGTTCAATTCAATTATTCAACGTTCATGAATAAAGACAATATCGTCGCTTCCACTATAATATCCCGGACCTACATTTTTACGAAATTTTTTTTATTTCATTTTCTGTATCTATATAATTTTCCGCGTCGTTCCATATAATAACCAGGCCTGTAAGCCAATCAGAAACGGTCTTTTTTGCGCTTTTATAAAATACCGGATCTTCATTGGTCAGTATTTCAAACTTATAAAATACCGGAGCTGCAAAAAATATGCATGTCCGGCATTTTATAACACTTTAAAGCGACATAACTATATGAGACGATAAATATATAAGTCCGGAACTACAATTTTCATGTAGCTTCGGGTTAATTATAACATGCCTGGACTAAAATTTCGCATTATAAAACACCGAACCTAACAAATTTGCTAATTTCTCATTAAATATCAAGTGTGTATTCAATTTGACAATAAAGCTTGTTTAAAGAATGTTTTAATATGTATATATGTTAATAAATGTTATTGAATATATATATATTTCGCGAAAAACAGTTTTTTGCTTCTCCTGAAAAGTTGGTGTTTTGTAGGTCCGGGATATTATAGTGGAAGCGACGATATGTTATTTTAATTTATGTTTAATTATTATGCGCTACTAGATTGATGGGCCTATTTCTTTTTCCGCTTTCAATGTAGAGACTCAATAAAACATAATTAACACAACGAGAGACAAGATAATTTTTTTTCTCTGCAAACAATGTTGGATACGCGAGGTTAGAAACTGGTTTTAAAGAACGGTACTTTTAAGTTGGAAATGGAAACGTTTATTTGACTAACAGACTGGACCCAAATAGCGCTACGTAGCGTTTTGCTTAGGCAACGGACACTAGCTCTTCGAGCAAAGAAGGCCTAGGTCACAGTCGATTGCGCTACAAACTGCACTAACAGACTGGGCTCAAATATAGTTATAAATTGAATGGATAAAACATTGGGGAAGTTAAAACGGTCGTTTGTGATACAATTTCTTAGGTCTGTGAAATTAAAATCAACATTTAAACAATTACCTCTTGCTCCATGATCACATTTGCAGTCAGTAACGTAGCCTTTCCATGTACCATGATTAACTTCCGTCTGTTCACACACCCCGTACACACACGTTAAGGTATCATATGTCGCACATTTCCTCTCACTTAACGACCTCTGCACAAAGTGTTCCGAGCACACATTATACCTCTGATTCAAAGGGGCACCAGCTATTTGAAGATCAACATCCATTTGTTGTACAGCTGTGGCAAGAGTTTCTTTCATTCCTGCTGTTTCTGTGACACGTTTTTCCGAATGAATTTGTTCAGGAATAGCTACTGTGGAAGTAGAGAAGTCATGTGTATAGTTAAACTCAGGAGTTACTGTGCTTTCGTTTATATCAAGTATATTGTGCGATTTCTCATCTTCAATTTCCTGAGTAAAATTTTGTGTAGTAATACTAGTGTTCCTATGAATAAATGTCGCATTGTCAAGCTCCTCATTCATCTGTGTAATATTTTCATTCCCCATTTCGTCAAAATCTCTTGGTTCGACGCTTTCTTTACTATCTATCTTAGAAGAAGCGTTGGTCGTTAAATTTTTGATAACATTTTCAGACCCTATTTCTTCGAAATCACTTGGGTCAACTATGTCCTTATCTGCAATATCAAAATAATCTTTGCTCGTTGAATTTCGCACACTGCCATTTTCATCAGTTTGACTAGAATTTCGCATTTCAAAGCCACCTGGTTCTACGATATCCTTACTATCTGTTGCAGAAGAATATTTGTTTGCTAAACCGATATCATTGTTAATATCTGTATCATTGGAAGTCCGTGTTTCAGTTATACCTCTCGTAACATTTTGTGCTTTATTTTCAGCCTTTTCATAACTGTCAGTATTCTGAAGTTCAATTTGTCGACTATAATGTGAGTTGTTAGCATCTGTGTTATCGCCCCGTATAGTTTTTGTGCTATTATCACCTAGATCATTATTAGGTACATGCATGCTAGGGCTCTGACTGACTTGTACAAATGTACCACTAGTATTATTGTTCTCCAGAGCGTTTTGAATTTCAGTGCTTACATGTTCGGTCTTGTCGTCATTGATAGTATGTTTAGCATCTTTCATACTAAAAGGCTGTATAGTATTACTGGTATTTTTATCTGTTAAGAATGTTTTATCTTGTAAAAGTGTCCAGGTAGATTGGGTGTTGCCAGCGTCATTTGTTGTTCTAGTTTCTTTAAGCTCACTGTTGCCAGCATTCATAACGTTTCTAGTATCTTCATTGTTGACACCAAATGTTTGAGTGGTTGATTTCACGAAGTTCTCCATTTCTTGCAAAAGTATTTTCTCAGCGGTATTGGATACTCGAGCATTTGTGTGTTTATTGCTGCCCACATCAGCTTCAGCATCATTAACATCTCCTGTAAATGACGTTGAGTCGATATCGCCATCAGTTGCGATTGGCTTTACAAAGGTATGGATATCATGTAGAAATGTCCAAGATGATTGAGTATTTTTGTTAGCGTCGTTAGGTGTTCTAGTATCTACCACACCAGTTGTGCCTGCATTAGCTGGATTTCTATTATCTTTGATATCACTTATGGCTGATTGTGAGCTATCAGTGCCACTTTTACGACTCGTCACTGGATTTCTTGAGTTCTGAATTTCGTGTAATAATGTCCAAATTTGGTCTGCTACCTGGGACACCCCTGTTTGCTGGTTTCCAGATTTGACGTGTTGTGTTCCAATACGGTCTTCAGCAATGAGTGGCCTATTTTGTGTCTTTGTAGGTATCATCGATGCTGGCGTTGTAGTTAAAGCCATTGAACTGGAAGTCACCAAGGACATAGTGGAAAAGTCTTGAAATGTTTTGACATTTCCAATCGGTACTAATGGTTGGTTTTCTGATTCAGATTGTATGTTGAAACTTCTAGCATCGAAAGCCGTTCCGTACAAATTGCACGACTCACCAAACCAACCTTCTTTACATACGCACTGGAATCCTATTGGAAATACGTTCATGCAGTTACCATGGTGACATTCTATGTGACCACAGACATTCGTTGATCTTGATCTTGGAGTTTGTTCACCAGCATTTCTTTCTCCTTGTGGTTCCCTCTGTGATTCAACGGCTTCACCGCACCTTCTACCCGCTTGATTGTCAGCGCATGTACACTTTGATTGACACGTGTTTGCATTCGTTATACATTCTTCATCGGTTGAGCAAAAATTAGGAACTATTACACACATATCAAACGCGCATACGCCGTCATTTCCGCCGGAAGTGATGTCACCACCGCCAAATATTTGCATTGCACAAGTTATACCGGCGGCGAACCAAGTAAGATGACACAGTCTTGACACAAACATGGCGGCGACAAGAAATCTTTTATTCCTCTCTACCACTGTACCGCAGTTAAAACATGACACCGATTTTCAAATCATTTGCTTCATGTTAAATACGTTGTAAGTGCTTTCTTTACAACCATTTTCATCCAACTTTTTAAATGTGTTCTTGCACCAAATATATCTAAGATAATTTATCAAAAAGAGTTTTAGTGTAGTGACAAAATATACATACACGTAATTATGTAAATTAAATATAAAAGTAGCACTGTTTCTATACAGGTATTCACTGAACATTACATTGCTACTGATTATTACTGTGCTGTGTTATTAATATGACCAAAGGATCGTACATGTACATGTATACATGTGCTGTTTTTTTTGCCAATCAACTACATACACTATTTATGACAACTTGTGTTTTGTCCACAACATGCCTCATAGGTGTACACACAGAAAGGTAAATGTTTGTTTATATGTTATATCTACTTGTCACATAATTATGTACATCACGGTGTATTTCCTTATACATAATATGTAAAACATAATAATATGACATTAACATCTTCGTTCGTCGTCTGCATTTCGCCAGCGAGGTTTAAACTAAGTGAACCAAATACCACAAGCAATAGTTATCTTATGTGCATATATGCCTGGCATGCATGCGTGCCGGACAGGCCTTACTCATTAATTAGGCGTGGTGAATTGAAATGAACTGTCTTTGAAAAGTGACCATAACAAAAAGAGCTCTTTTCTGAACGAAGTATCCGGTGAGAAGTAATCCGATATTTACTGTCGACAGTATCGGGAATTTATTGGCAAATTAATAATTACACACAGTATCCGAAAAAATGTTATAATAACTATGAACAGTATCCGAGCAGTATCCGAAATAGTCAAATTGTATTTTTGACAGTGTATCCCAAATTGTTGTTCCGAGGACAAGTACCACAATGCCGCGTCACCATCAATACATTGACATGGTTACTGGGAAATATTCATCTTCAATGCAACCATGTATAATATCAGTCCTTTTAAATTATCTTATCCAATCATCCAACATATTCCAATGAACACCAACTTAAAGTCTAACCGGTTGATAAGTTTATTAAACCATCGTCACTGTAGCGTTAGTATATATCCGAACTAGCCTACAAGACGAATGAACACTTTCTGTTTCTTTTGTTTTTGTCACGTAATTGTAATTTTTCTAAGTTAACCTATTTTCTGATAACCTTTGCCATCGAATTACATAAATCCAAAAACGAACGTGTTATATATATGTTATTATGAATTATCCGTTATCCACGTTCATTTAACGACGATGAATTTTTCATGTGTTATAAAATCTTACAAAATGAAATGAGGAAAGAGTGTACAAAGAGTATACATTTGTACAATCAAGTCGCGTACTTCTGTCAAGCTTTAATTAATGTATCAGAAAATTATACGACTAATTACATGTACGGTCGAAGGTAACTGTCATTCACAAACAGGGAAACAAGATACACAAGTACTAAATCGCTCGCTATTGTTGTATCATCTCCCTGAAATGTCAGGGGGGGGGGACTTCGCTTTATAAAATGACAGTAATACCTAGTAGTATGACAAAACACAACATATCATTGGCTTGTGGTTAACGAACACGTTTATTTTGTCAAGTTTTTTGTTCGAACTCAATAATGACCAAACTGAATGACATCGCCGTTATATACTGTCTTACTTGTTTAAACATAAATTAATTAAGGGATTTCGTCTCGTCTCACAGGGCTGACCAACTACATTTACTAAATGAAATAGTATTTCGTCAAATAGCCCCGTGTATGATGCTTCAGTAATATCAGGAACCTAAAATAACCAGGGATGCTACTGGAACTGGGACATCTTCTGTATTATGCACTATCCCCCAAAACTAAAATGTCTCAACTCTTCTGGGACCACGCCCATATGGATTAAGTTAAAGTTGGGATTGAATTTTATTTGGCTTTCTAAGAAAGTAGGTCGCTTAGTAACGATGATTATATACTATCACACCTGTGGTTGCATATTTATTTTATTAATTCTGAACACCTTTAAAGTGTTAGATTCCAACATGCAACATTATTTGTATTCTGTTTTCAATGACGTAGGTTCGTAATTCACAGTCAAACGTCGTAGCTTCAACTACGTAACATCGCCACTCGTAGGTTCGAATTTATGTGTGGCACGTTTGTGGGGGTATGGTCAAATATTTCTAGTTGGTGGTCGTAGGTAAAAATATACATTTACCGATAGTCTTATGTTCAAACAAATACAATAGATGGTCCACAGCAATTCTTCGGACTTCTTTGGGTGGTCGTAGGTTCAAATATGCAAAATTTATTTTGAAAAGGTGATATATTCAAAGTTTCAAACATGTTGGACGTAGGGTAAATATTTGTGCTTGAATGGACACAATAAAACAGCCACTGTCGGCAATATTTCGAGGGCTCAGTGCAAAATTATGGTATTTTCCTCTTTAAATCAACGAAATTACCATAGTTTTGCATTGAACCCTCGATTTAGTATGCTGTGTGTTTTAGCATTATCATGATTATCAGTTTATTTATCTTATCATTTAGATCGCGTCGTATCATGATGAGGTACTATTCCGTTTGAAACAGATGAATTAACATTATCTGTAGAAATACAGTCGGGTTTTGAAACGCCCAAATAGATATAATAAACACTGGACTTGATAAGATCTGAAAAGATTGTTAGATATGCAAGTATACATAGGTATAAATACTATCTAGCATTCAGTAACGTAGAGTGGGAACTGTGTGGTAGGCTGGAGAAGTGGTCTCGTTGTAAGGGTTTCTGAATGCTGATCTGAAGGTTGTTGGTTCGACTCTCTAAAGCCGGCTCAAAAATACAGTAAAGCTTTTCAGTGTTTCCCATTTCATGCTAACTTCACTAACATATTTTCGAGTGAGATTTTATACCTAGATCCCGGGTATTTGCAACATAGAAAAGTATAAATGAATACTTATGACCTTGGAGTTATAAAGTTTTATACATAACATAATTTTGTACTGTTTGAGCGCGAACTTTTTACCCCCATGTAAACCTTGACCACGATGTAAAAATACTAGGCATTAGTTAGTGTCATAATAGGTATACAGAAAAGATACATGTATTAACAAGTATAATTAAATAGCCCCCATTAGACAAAAAGTCACACCTTGTCTCGTCGAGACATGATATCGTGTAGATTTAAATTGCAGTCAATGACCATAAGGGACTTTAATGAATCTATTATGTATACGGGCTGATTAGCGGGTCCCATCTAGCTCTCCATGTTCCAGGGATCCTGTATAAATCAAAATAACCGAAAGGTATGGGACGATACGATGACCTTATCAATTCATATCAAATCAAATAATAAAAATCTCCAAGTTCCAGGTAAAGTCTCATCACTCGAGCATTCCCAGTCTGTTTTTTACTTTGAATTTCATACTTTAGATAATTATATGCAATTTTTTTAATTCCGTTAGGCTGAACGCCTATAAGGACAATATAATGCATCTTGACTATTTGATTATTTTATTTTTCTTAAAAGACTGCGCGCCCGCGGTCGTTGCCCTAGACTGACATCAAAGTTCGCTCGTTAATAAATAAACGGGCGTCAGTACAATATGTGTATACAGTTCTCGGCTTATCTAGTTGTTTAATCAGTCAGAAAACAATGACGAGGTATGAATACAATTAACATTATATAAATATATTTGCACATACTACAATAAGTATCGTTAAACAAAGTGTATTACACAATTGTAAACGTTTATGTCTGAATTTTAGTCCAAAGTGTTTATGGGTAAAGCAAAGACCTAAAATATCTCAATGCATGTAAAGCGTAGGTCCCACTGAGTATTTTCGCTACGACGATGTACTCCCGATTTAATATATGAGAACCTGGAGGTTTCTGGAAATGTGTCCTTGTGGTCTAGAGGAATTTTCTGACAGGTAAAAAGAAAAGGTTAGAAATCCGACTTTGCCAATACCCTCCGAAGTTCATTAATTTTGTTTTATCGGGAGTACATCGTCGAGGTACAAGTGTCCAGTGTGGCCTACGCTTAAACACCGCCTAGCACATTCTAGGCATTTTAGTGTGCTTTAGCTACTGCATTTGTGTAGTGCAAACCGGTAATGCATTTTTTAGGAAAACAAGTAAAAAAGAAATGTCCTCATTTAATTGTACGGCGGTTTACAGAGAACTTTGTTATATTGGATTTGGATACTACATGTAGTTAGTCTATATGTATTCCATATAGATCCACAGTGCGTCATAGCTACGTCATTCCAAATGAATGTAGAGGTTAAATATCATTCCTGTCAACTCGACTGGTTGGTCATTTTAAATATGACTATATAATCTCACACGGTATAACCGGACGCGTGGTCGGCCGAGTGATACGTTACGGCCGAGGTAAAAACAGATGACGGGTAAGTAGTGGGGTTATATTTCTTACCAGAACTTATCAATTTCGGCCTTTCTTTTGGATCTAGCGATTTGTGAATGACCACGAAGGTTTAAATGTACTATTCACTCAGCCTCGCATGCTATCTTTGCGGAATAAATCTGATAGAGCCTGTTTATACACGACAAGCAGAAAATAATGCTCAATTCTCACATACCTTGTCCGAAATTAAACAGTTTGCGCTAGTATCGAACTAATTAACCTCACAGATCTAACGAAAATTCATCTATGAACAATTCCGTAAAATTACAACTCTGTCCGTGCCCTGAAACCAACGATTGACCCTTTCAAAGAGACCCTAGTGTGCGCAAAAATGATGACGTTAACGGCCGAGGAGATTTTGTGATGATGACGTTTACGGCCGAGGACGAAAAATATGGATGACGTTTACGGCCGAGGAAATACTTCTAAAAACTGTCATTTTACGCAGTTTCAATGGTTTTCTCACCAGTAAAGTATGGTCTATTCGACAGTGTACATTCCAATGAACATTTCTTTACCAGAAAATGTTGGATATGATTGCCTTACACTTATTTTATTTGTATATCTTCAATATAAAACGTCAATTTGGAGATCTATGTTATTTACAAGTCAGATTTTTGTTTATTTGAAAGTAAATACTAAAATTGTGAAATATGGTCATATGGGACTCAGACTAGCTCTATGGAACGCCACAGCTGTCTTAAGATAAGCAGAACTGTTGTATTATCTTATTATACCGTGATATAAAAAAATCTTCATGTCCATTTGTCATAATATGACAATGTTTTGTCATTTTATGATGTCTGTTTGCCATAATATGATAATCATTTGATGTGCATTTGTCATTATATGATGAACATGTGTCATTATTATGATGCCCGTTTGTCATATGATGTTATTTGTCCTTATGTGATGAACATTTTTCATAAAAGAATTCATTACAAAGGTATTCGAATTTCCTATAGATCGTGGGTTCAAACCCCACTGGAGCCGATATTTTTTTAATTAGATTTTCAGTTTTAAGACATATGTTTTGGCTTCAAAGCATGACATCCTAGCGTAATTTGAAGAAAAATATTTTTTTGAAAAACTATCTTTTAGATTATTGGAATTTACACGTGAGAAATCGAGAAAAACTTTAGCCCCGTTCTCACTGTCCCGTTGCACGTCCCGGTACCGCCGACGAGAGTACAGGGAGAATTAGACCGACACATCTTCACAATGTGTGGCAATAAATCGACTCCTAGTTCCGGTGAATATACTTTGGTTCGGTTCCGAGACCCGCGATATACTTAGTGATTACGTGTACCGTCCCAGGAGATTTAGACTGTCAGCTCTGGCTGTAGGACGGGGGTTTAGACATCAAACAATCGTGCGTTAACAGCAAAAGCGGTCCTAGACCTACGACATTTTCACTGTTAACAGCAGAAGAAGTATACGGCACGGCCACTGTTAACAGCAGAAGCGGTCATAGCCCGTGATAGGAAGAGTCGATGACGGTATTTAAAACATTTCCTTCTGTATACCCACTAAGATATATATTATACGGGGTTAAAAAAACGTTTACCATCAGTTCAGAACGAACATTTTTCTTTCCCTACTCCAAGCATAAAAACATACCGCCAAAACAAATAAAGGAAAATACGAACATTAAATAATGCATCAGTCAGTTGCATCCACGGTCTCGACCCTTGGGTATGGGTGTGGAATTTTACTTTCGGGTTTTCAAAACCACCGCAATTCCCCAACCCTGCAGGGGATAGCTGATGGAAAATCCCCAGTATTCCCCGACCTCTGACAGCTAAACATTGGCCCCGGGATATTGTGTCGGACATTTAATCCACATTTCTCCGGCGAGGAAAGGTGGAAGGTAAAACATGGATTTTTTCGCCTATCCACTGCCCATCCCCGGGGATATGGGCCGTGGTTGCAACTGACTGGTGCACAACTCTGTAAAATATGCTAAACACAAGAATGTGTGCAAGACACGTCCCGGTGAAGACAGGGAGCACAACGGTATTGACCGGTTCAGTAGAGTGTCATTTTCTGTATGCTGACTAACGTTCTCCGTTGAGCTCATGTAGACTGTCAAATGCTTTTTCAAACACACAAATACCTGTCATGTAAAGTCATGGATCTCTAAAATGACGTTTTATATCAAATATATACGAATAAAATAAGTGTAAGGCAATCATATCCAACATTTTTGGTAAAGAAATGTTCATTGGAATGTACACTGGCGAATATTCCATACTTTTCCGGTGAGAAAACTATTGAAACTGCGAAAAATGACAGTTTTTAGTAAATATTTCCTCGGCCGTAAACGTCATCCATATTTTTCGTCCTCGGCCGTAAACGTCATCATCACAAAATCTCCTCGGCCGTTAACGTCATCATTTTTGCGCATACTAGGGTCTCTTTGAAAGGGTCAATCGTTGGTTTCAGGGCACGGGCAGAGTTGTAACTTTACAGAATTGTTCATTGATGAATTTTCGTTAGATATGTGAGGTTAAATAGTTCGATACTAGCGCAAACTGTTTAATTTCGGACAATTTATGTGAGAATTGAGCATTATTTTCTGCGTGTTGTGTATAAACAGGCTCTATCAGATTTATTCCGCAAATATAGCTTGCGAGGCTGTGTGAATAGTACATTTAAACATTCGTGGTCATTCACAAATCGCTAGATCCAAAAGAAAGGCCGAAATAGATAAGTTCTGGTAAGAAATATAACCCCACTACTTACCCGTCATCGGTTTTTACCTCGGCCGTAACGTATCACTCGGCCGACCACGCGTCCGGTTATACCGTGTGAATCTGTTTTTGTGTTTTGTTTGTAAATGATATACTTGTGTATATAGATCACCTTTGTCCTAACGCGTAAATCACAACAGTTAATATATGCTAAATCATGAACACCAGCCATCTGATGTCGTGAACCATCATCAGTCTCAAAATTATGACATAATTGCGCATGCGTCGTCCATGGAACTTCGTTTCAATGTCGTTAAAACAATTGATAAATGAATTGTGTTAATAGGAACAAATCGACCAATTATTGCTATCTCTGACTTATGTTTATATCCTTAATTTTTCAACCAGCGATCTGTTGCCACATGAGTGACTCAGCCGGGCATTGGACACGTGTCACCAGATTTGACGACAAGCATACGTATGTGTTTTCACCCGGATCTGAACTGGGTCGCCAGACTAAACGCCAAGCGCACTTATCACTAAGCAAAGGAGACAATAGTTCACTGACTTGTTCTTACAACTTCGTCACACGTGGCTCTGTTTCAATCACTCGAATGAGCTTAATGTGTCAAACACTACTTGTATTCCAACCAGAGCTCGACATTACATTGAAAACTTTGAATACCATTGTAAAATACTCACATAATACAATTTGACAAAGGTTTTCTTCGTATAGGTTTGCTATCAAAGACACATAGTTCCGCATTATACGATGTATACATGACTTTTTGTTTAACATTTTCAATATTTGAGTCTAGGTGCTTGGTGTAATTATTAGTTGTAATTGCGGACCCTGTATATATAGGGCGACGGCCTAGTGCTTTTTATATGGCGCTTACTGGGTGGGATAATGATTCTAGAAAGACACGGGACAAACAATCATGCAGTTAGAAAGTTTTAATCCAAGTGAAGAAAAATACTTGTTTTATGTTTTATTGGTCACATAACATAGTATAATGATGTAAACATGTGAAATCAACTGCAGTCGATGTTGTATCGTATTGCTTCGTGATATGGGAGTAATGATAAACACCTTAAACATATAAACTGTATTCAAAAACATCTGTAGGAATTGTCAAACCGTTTACATATTGGTCTATCTTTATAACTGCTCAATAAAGACTGATCTGGGTAACGGGGTTGTTCCCCTTTACTTCGATCACTTAACTATAAATGATACTAATCGTAGAGCTGATTGCATCGGTCAAAACGAAGAGGCACACTTTTGGTTGCTAAAACCATCAGTTCGTGTAATTCCCGATATAACAATATTCAATGCGTGACATGAACTGTTGATATTTAGACATGGTCTTATAAAAATACACCAAAGGTATTGCCCAACATTTCTGACGTCATAACATATAGACGTGGCGTTTAAAAGAAGATCATTATCCCATGTGTTGACTGTTTGCTATATTATTCGAGTTATTCATATACTGTTCACGAGTTGTTTGCGTGGTGACGTAAGATATTCGGCTAGAAATACGCTGGCCTAGAATAAGGTCGTAAGTACAATATCGATATTGTGAGAAAACAAGATAAAAACTGTCCGAACTTTACACCTAACTTAAATCGAAAACAAGCTTTAAATTTTCAACTTCAGATTTTGTCAACATGGCAATTTTCTGATTTTCATGAAAAGAGGCTCATAAGAAGCGCTTTATGGTGCAGATTTCAAGTATGTATAAAGTCGTAAGTAATTATTACCTTCCCATTTTGATCCAAAGTAAGAGTCACTAAACTGGTCACCAAAAAAAAGTTAAGTTACCAATTTTCTAGGGCTCTTTTCAGCTGTTAAGCCACTCAAGCACCCTTTGACATTTCAACTTCCCCTGGTCATTGGGCTACATATGGAAACCTACACTCGTGTCACCCTGGGGAGACTATTTCTCTCCTGTGAGTGTGGCAGCAAACATCCATCTGCGGCGCCCAGGAATAGACACTGCCCTCACAGGTACCATTTTACACCATGGTGGAGTGGAGCTGTGGGTCTTGCTCAGAGAAATTAACCAGTGGTCCAGAGGGGGGTCGAACCCGGGACCTCTCGATCCCCAAGCGCGCGCCCTACCTCTAGGCCACCGCTCCGCGTTCTATCATGAATCATGATGGGTGACGTCATTTAGGTGACTGGATAAATTAACGATACGGAACGTACATATCATTATATACAATACAATACTCATACATGCTATCGTTGTTTTGTTCTCAAACAGGAGTTATCTTTTAGATCGAAATTTTGGAGATCGGTTGAATGACGCCACTTGGTCGATCAGCGAGTCATCATTTGGCTTTACCCCGAACCTTTTGTTGCTTCTGTTATCTTCAAGCCTGGGAAACTTTGACCTTGGCGACCTGGTTGCATCAGGTTGCTTTGGAGTGTCTATCAGTTCCGTATCAGCTGGAATGTTTGACGATGTTGGCGAAACAGTCAACGTTCTTGTAGCCTTAGGGGTGTTGGGTTTCAGTTCCGGCGATATTTTTTGTTCCGTTTTCTCTGACGTCGCGGACGGTTCAATTGACGGTGGTGGTCGTGTGAGTTCAGCTGGTCGGCATGACCTAGCTATAGTATCAAACATGGCCGATAGATCAATAAGCTTCTCTACAACTGGTGACTTGCGTTCATACTTATATGAAGGTCTATTGGCAGGATGCGACATTGGTCTTTTTATAGTGATTTCAGTGACAGTCTCTTCCTCATGGTCATGTAGTACATTGTTTCTGTCGTCTGCGAATCTCGCTGATTTCGCTTTTTCGCGATTGAATGAAAAATATGTCCCGCGCGAAAAACTCACAGTTGGTTTGTATTTCAGTTCAGGTTTATATTTCGCTATGTCTTGTTCTTCTTTAGTAACTCGTTCAGACGATACTCGAGCCGCCCATGATTTAACCGGATCAGGTATCTTAATAGATGAAGCATTATCGTGTCTACTTTCGGCGACAATGGTATCAAAATGCGCGCGCATTTTTGTGCTTTTCTTATATTTTGAACTGGAGTCATAACTTTTGTTTGAACTATTGTCAGAGTATGATTCGTTCCGCCGCGCAAATGCACTACTATGTCGTTTATACTTCGAACTGTTTGTCATTTCTGAATCATGCATTTCTTGTCTGCATGTGTCGACTTTTTCAGTGTCCGATCGCATTGTTGTTGCACTGCTATGACGTCGTAGAAAATATTGAGTTCGATCTGCTTCCGGTTCAACAGTCTCGTCTTCGGAATCGCTTGAGTCATTCATCCGGTCTGTCATGCCCAGTATGTCTTCCGCTTCGACGGTGTCATCGACGTATGGGTATTCTTTTGTTGGTCGTCTACTGCAAAGTCGGGATACCATTTGTTCTATCTCCAGACTCGACATTTTCTTCTGACCAACAAACCGCCCACTCCCCGGTGAACTTCTAGGCCGAACCTGAAATAATATGATATGCAAATCATGCTATGAAATCAAACACCAAATTAATCAAATAATACAAATCTAAAAATTTTTTTTATAAACATACGGTTCTAGGTAAATGATAATACTGTGTCACCAAGTGATCAAATAAATTTGTCAGAGCAGGGGTAATTGTTATTTGCACACCGGTCAATGTAATTGAAATTATTGAATCTTAACCTTAGAGATGGAGTTGGGTGTAGGTAATTGAACATAAAACAAGAATCAATCAATCATTGTAGTTGATTGTTATTGTTACCACCTGAAGAAGCCGTATAGGCGAAACGTTGTGGATTAATAAAGTAACAGTACAATTTAGTTGAACCCGTGTTTGGTGGTTATTTTTTATTATTTAAAATAAGTGAATTTAGTATCGAATGCGATATCTTAGTCCATTTTTTTTAAATTTCGAGATTTTTTGGAGTCTTGCACCAATAAACCAACACGTTGATTCGGCTTCTTGTAGTCGACCATGCGTGTCTCAACGACTGGAGTTCCTTCCCCTTTATGCTAAAAATGACTAACATTGTCCGGTCCCCTGTATATAAATCTTACAGGAACAGGGAACCAGACTATGTCAAATACTGAACAGATGCCGGGAACCAGAATGCAGCCTTGTTGACTTTACGATTTGATATGACGTGTTAAATAACATTCACTCCTCGTCCGACTTTGCTTGCAACAGGACGCAAATATAGATCTCATTGATCGCCATTTGCGTACTTAAATTTTCAAAATTATATCTTTGGCTAATGCTTGTGAACATAAAGTTACCCTATTTCGATCTTTTAACTTTATTAGGCCGGTGTGAAGGGGTACACGCTGGGGGTCCTATAAAAATCCAGATTACCAGTTGGTATGGGACGGTACGAGGACTCATTAAAATCATATCAAATTAAATCAAACGTGTTAAATAATAAATCGTTGCAGATAGAAAACATTTTAAGAGTCATCGACTATTATGGCATACTGGCAACAAAAAGCGCCTAGTCAATCTGATCAATATAAGTGAATGGTTAAAATCCGGTTTTCCGTACAATAATCCCTCTCAACAATTGGAGACAATTGATGTAATTATCAAACTGTTTAAAGTGTGCATACACTACACTCACTGAATACAATACAACCCTTTTCAAAAAGTTAAAACTAGTGTGAACAGTGAATTATTTATACATGCGATATGCACAATAAGAAAAGATAACATAAATTATTTGAAATCAATGAATATAGAGCAGTATGTTTATATATAACATTGTACCATATACACTTTTCTTGTGGGGGTATGTTTTATCATTAAAAATTAAAGATCCTCGCTCAAATCACTTTCCATGTCACATTACATCTTGCCTAATCATTTCAAGTAGAAACTAAAGCCTAGGTCCAATTCAGCATTTTCCCTCGGCGATGTACTCTTTATTTTAATAAATTACTAAGTAGCTTAGGGTGGTATCCGCAACAGGGATTTCCCTTATGCTCTGTCACTGTTTTCCTCGAAGCTTGTCCTAAACCACGATGACCGAGTTCACGATACCTTCTGATGCCCATTTATTAAATCGGGAGTACATTGCCGACGAAAAAATGTTCAGTGGGACCTAGGCATAATGTATTTTTAAACACAATATACAGAGTCAGCAATTATATACGGCCGGTTAACAAAAGGTAATATGTTCAAAATAGTTAATTATATTAACTTTATCAATTCATATTCAGTAAAACACATTCATGTGTAAAATTGTGTATGTAGGGAGTTGCACACAAACGACCCTATCGCGTACATATATAACCAAAAGCGAAATCAAATACATGTATAAATAATCGAACAGTTAAGTAACAAAATGATGGCATATAAGGAGTTAACATGTGGTATATCATTTACAAAAAATAACCATAAATAACAATGCTCATTTTCATTCTTATTATTTACGAATATTGGAGCATAACAAAGTACACTCGTTTTTTCAGCCAAAAAGACTACAGCTAAACCAAACAATCCGCGCCAGGATATGCACAACTTCAACGAATGACCAAGCCCTTGGCCCCATAGGCTAAGTTATTCACATACTCAGATACCCTTAGATTCGCACAGGGCTGTGATTTAAAGTGTATAGAGCTATATCTAACGGTCTTTAATGTCAAAATAATTACTTGCATCGTTTTAGGTATGATAACGTTACTTATAATCTCAACCGTCGACTTAGGGTGTTCTAGAACACCTTCGTATGAAAACGGACAATTCGCATGCCCAATAAAGCACAGGGAGAGTTTCTGCGAAAGATGATCTAACAGATATGAAAGCATAATTGTTTTTCAGTTTTTGAATTTAAAAAGAATATCGTCAGATATAGCTCCATACACTTTAATTGGGCTTAGTCATACTGTCATATAGATTACTCCTATATTACTAGTAGTTCGATGCGGATCTTCGTAAATTATGATGATAGCTACCTGAATTTTGACTACGAATCAGATCTTATTTCATATAATTATAATATTATATTGTTACTTGTTTGCATCCAATTTACTATTTAAACATTCTTCAAACCCAGATGCATGGTTCATGTTTTGATGCCAATATAAAATTAAGTTTAATAAATGTTTGCAACAAATTTACTTCATATGTATACCTGAGCTATGAACGTCTGTTCCTCCACCTCGGGTGTTTTCTTGGGCTCGCTGAGACGGCGTATGAGTACATCTACCTCATTACGGGAGAGCGGTTCGAGTCCCTGATACTTCCGGCTTAGTCCGCACAGTGGAATAAACCGGGGTGGACTGAACTGGGTCTTCTTCCTGTAGAACTGAGTATGAGGCAGACCTGTCTCTAAATAATTCATTTTCTGTCAATTTTAGGGTTTCCTTAACGCTAGTAATAACTCTGTTTTACAGTCAATATATGTGTTCACTTTTACGTTTAAAACCTATGCACGGTTTTATAAAGTTTACAATCGATGTTAATAATCTCCGACACTTACATTTTTACCAACCGTTGATAATGAAAATACTTAGTATTGTCCAGTATTTGTTTTATTTTATCCGACGATAATTTCTATTTCTCGTGAAGACGTTCACTTTACAAAGTCACGGTTACTTTTTCATTTGTCTTCGATTATAGTTTAGTTCACAAATCTATTAATTCTTCATCGATTAGTGTTTTGTTTGAGTTCCGTGGAATATAACAGCTCTGTTTTAGTTTCCCATCTATCTCCTGTCGTTATGAAATAAAAATAGGAATCACACTACGTGCACAAATATCTATGTTATATTATTAATCCATGATTTCAATGTTTAGAAGATCAACATATTAATAAAAAATATCGCAAATGATATGGCGTCAGTAATTCAAATCATAAATATGATAATGAATCACGCAACTTGAGTCCGATGCCGCCAAACCTTAGTACACTCCACGTGAGATAAATTAATTAATTAAGCAGAACATATAACTATATTCATGGCTAACAAGATTGTCTTTGATTAGGCTGAAATATTAAGCCGTGTTCACACCGTACTTGTTTGAACATTCATTATCGGTCCGCATATACTCGCAGAATACATACATGTATACAAATTATAATAGTATAGTATTGTCATGGAACCGATTTGCAGATATAAATTTGCGTTTCATCCTATTAAAAGTCCGAAATTTTAGTACACATGTATATAGTTAACGAGCACTTCAACACTAGTCTTGAAATCTTAATTTATTCTAAACACTAAAATATAGAGTCTATTCATAGTGATACTCGTACATTTTAGTAGAATATATCTCGGAAGTACAAAACGAACCGATAAGAATATAAAATTATACATGTACAAATGTACTCAATAATATCAATATTGGTCATAATCGCCTTATCTTGCAACAAAATATGTAATTGTAGTTTTAATATTTAGATAAAATATTTATATAAAACAGCTATATATTATATTTGTATAATAAGTAACCGTTCTTTATTAGACAGATTCGCAAATATCCGAAGCAATTTTAAGTATTTTCAGTCTTATCATTTTTATTTATTCAGTTTAACTTAAACTTTTGTCAGCACATATGTCAAACGATAATTGCAGTTATAAAAGTTTAACCAATAATTTATATCTGGGAGATAATAAAGAAATTTAATACAAGTTGTGCTACCACAAAACTGTTATGGCTTGCTCGATACAGTTTGATTTTGTTCCGAGCAATGCATAGGCATTTGATTTGAATCTTTTGTAAAGTAATATTTTTTATTTATTTAGGGAACTCTATAAATACTGCTTACAAAACACGGAACATTCACTGAAATATCTTACAAAAACACGGAACTCCGTAATAAATACCATACAAAACACGGAAACTTCACGGAAATCAATACAAAATCACGGAACTTTCATGGAAAATCATGATAAATCACGGAAATCAATTCCGAAGCTCGGATGTTCACGGATAATGATACACCTTGGATGGAACAGATGCAAATCGCTGGCTTAGAATGAGAAGGTCGTAACTACTACTTACGACCTTATAAGACTCATACATATTTGAAATTTGCTTCACACGGCGCTTCTTATGAGCCTATTTGCATGAAAATCGGAAATTGTCATGTTGACCAAAATGAAGTTTTAAAACTTGTTTTCTCCAAGGTAAAGAGTAAATTACAGACAGTTATCTCTTGTTTTCTCAATATATTGACTTTGTAGTTACGACCTTCTTATTGTAAGCCATCGAAATGTACTATTGCACTATTGAACTACATCCATTTGGAAATTTGAAAAAAATCTCGGAGTTCGTGTCCCAAGCAAGATCAACTAAATTTACTTATAGTCTTTCGGGTGAGATTTCAAACCTAGGTCCCATGTATGGGTGCTATACATCTGGCATGTAAAAGAACCAGTGGTGTCATTGGAACGAGTACACCTCCTGTATATGCACTATAACCGGTAACGTAAATTGGCTGGACTCTTCTATGGGACTCGCCCATGTGGAATATCCGGTAGCGAGGATAAATAAAAGCAAATACACCAAAACCAATCAACATATCGCTGGCTAAGAATGAGAATGTCGTAAATACAAAACCAATATCTTGAGAAAACAAGAAAACTGCCTGTAATTTACATTACTCATGGGAAAACAAGCTTTTACAACTTCATTTGGTCACGATGACCAGTTCCGATTTTCATGAAAAGAGGCTCATGAGGAGCGCCTTGTGATGCAGATTTGTAATATGTATCAGTCTTATAATGTCAGTTACGACCTTCTCATTCTAAGCCAGCTATAAGGTCAATGGATTGGTGGGGTATTTTTCATATGAATATTTGATCTTGCCTACATGTGACTGAAACAAAGAACATCACAATCCGTACAGTACAGTGTGAACTTGGTTTTAGTTCATCTCTCACTATACTTGTTTTGTCTTACATTGTTTCTTTCAATTCATTATCGCCGCTTTATGTATAACTAATGAATAAAAGATAACCTTGTTTGGTGTATTATAACTATAGACATAAACAATCGCTACAAACACAGGACATTGATATTACTAATCGAATCATCAACGTCGTAGAACACTCTGTTACATAATTGTATTTAAGGATCATAAAGAATAAATATCCGTATGAGATCAATCCGAGGTGAATAGTTCCGATTCTCAATATATATATATCTTTTATTGCCTCCAATTTCTGGAGATATCACATAAATATGCATAACATATCAATACGAAAGTAAATACTATACAAATGGAAATCATTATTTACACAAGGAACACTCTCACAGACACACACAAGCCCGCGCTCACAAACATACATGCACACCTGCACGCACACACAGACACGCACCCTCACGCACACACACACACGCGCTCGCACACACAAGAATACATGTTTTATATCTTAGTTGTCCACACAATCTATCATACTCGCGCATGCACACTTATGTACAATGTTAACAATTTTTTTTTGTTCAACATACGATTGTCAGCATTTAAAGGATGATTGAAATTGATGTCTGTAATTTACTCTTCACCTATGGGAAAACAAGTTTTTTTAAAAAAAAAAATCATTTTGGTTAACATGACAATTTCCGATTTTCATGAAAATAGGCTCATATGAATCTCCTTGTGAAGCAGATTTCAAATATGTATGAGTCTTATAAGGTGGTAAGTAGTAGTTACGACCTTCTCATTCTAAGCCTGCGATATACTACAACCTCTGTAGAACAACACCCTATAGAGTTGCAAATATTAGCCATTGTTTAGAGGTTGTTGCTCTCCAGATTGGTGAATTTATTAAGAAAATATGAGCTAGGGGAAATTTTAAGGTGTTGTTATAGAGAGGTTGTTGATCTATAGAGGGTCACTCTGGAGAGGTTGAACTGTACAAATATACTGCATCCGTTGCTGAGTGGTTAGGGCATTCAATAAGTGTGACATTATCATGAATTTATAAGCATTCACATGTACGTACAGTACAGTACAGAAAATGCCATTGTTTTTATACCTTCAATCACATGAATAAAACAAATTACAGTACAGTTAGGATAAAAATACAGTGACGAAGTGGAACAATCCAGTAGTCGGTGTAAAAACAAGCATAAAAGCATATGCCAACAGTTCAAAACTATACTAAACTCTACCTATTTAAGCAATGGTTTTAATATTTTGGGTATACATTAACGATAACGTCACTGTCAAATTACCCGAGCTGGACTATACAATACAGAAAATGCCATTGTTTTTATACCATCAAACAAATAAATAAAACGAGTTAACCTTACTTCAAAACCACCTTTAATAACGTTAGTAATAAGACCATTTCAATTGTTTTGTTGCATTACATAATACGTATGTCGATCCCGTTGTTGAAAGTATTAGCATACAGTTAAATTCGTTTTCAAGGGCCGCTAAATGTAAGCAATTAAGTAGTTCAGCCAACCGTTAAACATTTAACGTCCTCTGGTTATTGGTTTACCTTAGGACATCAGCAATCAGTGTCCCAGGTCTCCCGCGGTGGGTGTGAATACAGTGAACATGAACATTGCACACGCACAGACATCAACCTAACATGTACCTTGATCGGCTGTAGAACTAGTTTAAATTAATTATTTCACAATATAATAACGGAGTGAGTTAGACGGGATAGAACCCTGGTAGAGGAACAAATGCCAGTTTAGGCCTCTATTTTTGGAGTTACCCTACCATTCATTTTAACAAGCTGAGTCATACCTTAAAATGTTCCTAAATGTTTGTACTTTATGAAAAGGGTAATTTTTTACCATACTCAAGGTGGCATTTTGAGAAATCCAAGATAGCGTCCAAGATGGCCGCCAAAAAAGTAAACATCACCTTATGTCAAATTACAGCCTCTGGGACATTTGATATGGCATTTATTATGGGAATAAGTTGTTTTTACAATAGAATGTATGTTGTTCTTGTCATATTAGGTGATTTTGGTGGAACATTGGGGTGATTTAATTTTTTTCATCATATTTATCGCCAAATAAAGGCAAAAAATAGGGGGTAGGGGTAAGATTTTTAACTACCCAGGAAAATTTTGACCGCATATATTGAATTTCTGTTGTTAAGTTTATGCTATATAGTTGGGGGAATATCAATTTTTACAATTTCCGTAAAATAAAAGTATTTTAATGATGACAATTGACAATCAAAGTGGGTGGGGTACGATTTTCTTAAAATCTGAAAAGTGGTAATATTTTACCTTTGATACAGTTTTGAGGCACTATACCATAAATTGGTTAAGTTTTCACACTCCTTCAGTTAGGAAAGTTGGCATTATGTATTATTTATGTATTTTTAACTAATATTTGATGCATTTACTCAATATTTTTCTTGATTTGGTTCCAAAAAATGACAATTTCCTTAGGGGTAGGGGTAATTTTGGTAATAATGAAAACCCTTCCAGCGATGACACGAACTGAACTTGTTAAATAACTTAATGAAATTATAAAGATGAATTTTAGCATTAATGAACTTGTTGCAATATTTGTAACAATATGGCCTTTGTCAATATTAATGTCAAGGTCATATTAGAGGTCAAATGTCAAATTCTGAAGGATTTTCAGAACTTGCAATATGTATATATTACCACAAACAGGTACATGTAAAATGTACAGGCAGGAATAAATTATATATTTAACAAAAATAAAAAATAACAAAATACAAACACAGCGTGGTTCTTTGATAAAGGAAAACATTGTTACATTGTGCATCCATTGCACCTGGAAATATGGTTTCCAATATGGCCGCCATCATCTTCACATACAAACAAATATAATGCACTTAAGACATAATTTATAATCCAGCCAAATTCGCATTGAAAGTGAAACTAACTGCAACAGACACATGTTTGCGTTTTAAAAAAAAGTATTCATAAGCTGATCAACAGAAAAAGACCTTTAAACTGCAGTGTGGAAAGGTGAAAAGTCCAAGATGGTGTCCAATATATATAGTTGCCACGAATGCTGAAATGCATAAACTCTAAATAGTAAATGCCAATGTGATAGTTTCATAAATAGATATAATGACACATACTTGGATTGAAAATGTTTATTAACTGTGTCATCATATTGAATTTCAACAGTAACTACTGTAAGTGCAAGGTCAATGACTTTTGAAGGTCAAAATGGGAAAAACTTAAGTATAGATAAACCATGTTTTTTGAGTGGTGACTAATTCATGCAGGAAGGTTGATTTGCCCTCATAGGATAGATGTAAGGTATGTATTAAGGCTTAATCAATATATGTGATCAATGACAGTAACCAATCCATGGCCCAAAGAGATTTTAACCAGGTATAGCTTGGCCAATATAACACAAGCCTGACCTTTTGATTAGCATAATATTAACAGTCGATACATTGCCTTCGTTTACAAAACCGACTGCATGTTTGCATAATCGGGAGTATCATGAAGACACTCGAGATGTAATACAAACACAAATTTGAAATACCGATATCGCACGATTCACTTGCGGAAATTGATATATTCGAGGCAAGAACCTTGTAATATATTCTTGCATAAAGGTCAGACTCATGTCAAAATAGCCAAGCTATATATTCACATACCATTACTAAGAAGTGTAACCTTCCATCACGGCTCAAAAACATGGAATATCTATATAAGTATTTCTTCTATATTTTTGATGACATAATATACATTCCTGCCTTTCAATATGGTATAAACTAAGTTGTTTAGAATGTATACTTCTTCAGTAGACATTGCATGTTTTATTTAGAACATTACAGCTTAGTGATAAAAGCCATTTGAATGCAATAAATGATACACAAGGAATCTTAAATTGATGGTTCTTATTACCATTAAATGCTACAAAGTAGGTACTGAATTTAGTTTTAATTTAAAGTTACTCAAACCTATATCAATTAATGACCATTTCAAGGTTAAAACTTCTAGACACATTCAAACTTGTTGGAACAATAGACTTATATTAGGTTATGTTGGACTCATGCGTGTTGGAAATAATTATACAATCCCATATATGGGGACTCAAAGTTCCAAAAAGTCATGTTAGATCTTATGAGGGACTTGCCAATGTTGGAAACTGTCACTATGGGGACTCACCAGTGTAGCAAGCAGTATTCCAAGGTCCTATGAGGGACTCGCTAGTATTGAAAGTTGTCATCCTTGGTTCTTTGGGGGACTCAGATGTTACAGAACAAGTTATCGTTTGCCATATTGGCAAATCACAAGTGTTGGCACTTGTCATTTCAGGCCATGCGGGGACTCGCCAGTGTAGGCTACTGTCATCTTAGGTCTAATGAAGGTCTCAACAGCGTTGAAAACTGTCACTCGGGTCAATATGGAGAACCCATCGGTGTTGGCAACTGATATTCTAGGCCCTATGGAGGATTCTCCAGTGCTGGGAACTGTCCTACAATGCCCTATGGTGGACTCTTCAGTGTTAGGAACTGTCATTCTAGGCTCAATGGAGGTCTCAACAGCGTTGGAAACTGTCCTTCTGTGCTGTATGGAGGACCCATCAGTGTTGGAAACTGTCATTCTATGCCCTATTGAGGACACTCCAGTGCAGGGAGCTGTCTTCCAAAGCCCTATAGAGGACTCTTAAGTGTTAGGAACTGTCATTCTAGGCCCAATGGAGGTCTCGACAGCGTTGAAAACTGTTATTTTATGCTTAATGGAGGTCTCCACAGCGTTGACAACTGTCATTCTAGGCCCTATAAAGAACTCTCCTGTGAAGGGAACTGCCTTGTAATAATGCACAATGGAGGACCCTCCAGTGTCGGGAACCATCATTATAAACTCAATGGGGAATCATCAGTGTAGGAAACTGCCTTCCAGTGCCATTGGAAGACTCTTCTTTGTTGTGAACCGTCATCCTGTGTCCTATGGAGGACTTTTCTGTGTTTGGGACTGTCAGCCGAAGTATTACGCGAGACTCACTATTGATGGAAACAATCATACTTTGTATTGGTGTAACTCACCAATGTATGGAACTGTCATCTTAGGTAGATAACTGTCATCCTAGGTAATATGGTGAACTCACCCATGTCGGTACTGTCATGCTAATATTATGTACTTTGAGGAAAACTGTCACTCTGAGTCTTATGGAGGACCCATCAGTGTTGTAAACTCCGGAGAATCTCGGGTGGTGGGTACTGTCATCCAATGCACTATGGGAGACATGCCAGTGTAGGGAACTGTCATCCAATGTACTATGGGAGAAATACCAGTGTAGGGAACTGTCATCCAATGTACTATGGGAAACGCACCATTTTGGGAACTGTATATTTGGCATTTGTGGAGAGGTCCGTTTTGGGAACTATCATCCAATGTCAGTCCTATAAATGGGAGACACACCAGTATAGGGAACTGCCATTCTATATATAATGAGGGACTCTCCGGTGTAGGGAACTACCACCCTATGTCCTATGGGAGACACATCAGTGTAGGGAACTGCTATTCTATGTATTATGAGGGACTTTCCAGTATAGGGAACTCCATCCTATGCCCTATGGGAGACACACCAGTGTAGGGAACTGTCATTCTATGTATTATGAGGGACTTTCCAGTGTATGGACTATCATCATATGTCCTATGGGAGACACATCAATGTAGGGAACTGTCTTCCTATGTATTATGGGGGACTCACCAGTGTTAGGAACTGTCTTCCTATGCATTATGAGGGACTCGACAGTGTAGGGAATTTTCTTCCTATGTCTTATGGGAGACAGACCAGTGTAGGGAACTGCCTTCCTATGTATTATGGGGACTCACCAGTGTAGGGAACTATCTTCCTTTGTATTATAGGGGATTCATCAATGTACCAACTGTCATCCTGTGTGATACGACAGACTCACAAGTGTAAGGATCTGTCTCCCTGTGTATTATTGGAATTTATCAATGTTGGCAACAGCCATTTTAAGCCATATTGGGATTCACCATTGTTGGGATATGTCATCCTTAACCATAAGGACGACTGACAAGTGTGGTAAGAAGTTAACCAGTGTCATTATCTTGCACATACAGAGAGGGGGACAGTAAAAACATGAACCGTTACTATTGCAATTACCTTCATATTAAATGCTAATTTGGCTGGATTATGAATAATATAATATATACATGGAGATGATGGCCGCCATATTGGAAATCATATTTCCGGTTGCCATGGCTAAGAAATGATTCCTTTTATCAAAGAAACAACCTGTACTTGTACTTTGTTAAAGAAAGTGATATGAACATAAGACATTTATTCCTGTACATTTTACCTGTTAGTGCGCATGCATACATATTGCAAAAATTCCTTCAGAATTTGACATTTGACCTCTAATATGACCTTGACATTAATGTTGAAAAATGTTGTATTGTTACAAATATTGTAACAAGTGCACTAATGCTAAAATTCATCTTTATCATTAACAAGTCCAGTCTATGCCATCGCTGAAAAGGTTTTCATTATGAACAAAATTACCCCTACCCTAAAAAATTGTCATTTTTTGGGCCAAATCAAGACAAAAATTGAGAAAATGCTTCAAATATTGATTGAAAGATGCATAAATAAAACGTAGATCATCTGTTCTAACAGAAGGAGTGAGAAAACATAAACAATTTATGGTATAGTGTCTCAAATATGTATCAAAGGTAAAATATTACCACTTTTCAAATTGTAATTAAATCGTACCCCACCCACTTTGATTGTCAATTGTCATCATTAAAGGACTTTTATATTGTATATTTGTAAACATTTTCATTTCCCCCAGTTATATAGCATGTCGTTAACAATAGAAATGCAATATATGCGGTCAAAATTTTCCTGGGTAGTTAAAAATCTTACCCCTACCCCCTATTTTTTGCCTTTATTTGGTGATAAATATGATGAAAAAAATTAAATCACCCCAATGTTCCACCAAAATCACCTAATATGACAAGAACAACATATATTCTATTGTAAAAACGACTTATTCCCATAATAATTATCATACCCAATGTCCCAGAGGCTGTAATTTGATAAAATGTGATGTTTACTTTTTTGGCGGCCATCTTGGACGCCATCTTGGATTTCTCAAAACGCCATCACGTGACTGGTAAAAAATGTCATGAATCGTAACGCACAATCATTTTGGAACATTTTAAGGTATGACTCAGCTTGTTAAAATGAATGGTAGGGTTCAACCATTTTTACCTGAAATTGTTCCCCTACCACCCGGGACGGACGTCTTGAACCAAAATTGAGCGCAGCAAATCACAAGTCTCGTTTTCTACGATGTTCGCATATCTGGCTCTTGAGCAAGAGGTCGACGTTCGAATCTGGGCTATGCCATGTTGGTGAGCCGCTAGCTACCACCCAAAACAAGGGTAATCAATAATTATTTAGAGCACCATATAATCATTGGCACTTATTTTGAATCAATACTCTTCTATCCGAGTACTTGATTACATTGGAAATGAAATACGTGTGCGCATCCCAGATTCCGATCCCTTTCCTGTACGAACTGAGACAGGCACAATCACAATGTGGGTTTATTACGAATATCATTTATGGAACATACGATTAAATTCAAATCAAGACACACTATAGGGTAAAGTACAATTATCAACTTTATGACTGTATTATCAATAACCGATTCCACGAATGTTTTGAACCGTTAACCTACACAAACTTTATAACCTCTATAAAACCAAAACATCGTCCATTTAGATTAAGTAAAAGTAAGTGATCTGTTTTTTTGAAAGAAGATACACCGGTTAGAACCTATCAACATCCTTAACCGTAGTAAATTGAAAATGGTGAAAAATAGGAATTTAATTTAGATATTGGAGTTTACGTGTACCGTTTTATATACGATCGTTTTATCGGATTGTTTTGAACTAACGTTATTAGCCTGCTGAATTTAAGATTTTTTAAATATTTTAGATAGTCGGAAAGGGAAGGCAGCACTCAATAGAAACAGTCGAGCAAGAACCGTATACACAATGCCCAGTGTATAAATTGCTAGCACTGGGCCCGTATTCATAAAGCTCCAAAGGGGAAAATATTCCTTAGGATGATAAATTTACCTAAGGTTTTATAGGAATTCCCTTAGTTTTATATGATTTCACCTTAGATATCTGAATAGTACTCTTGAGCATGTTTCAGATATCTAAGGTGAAATCATATAAAACTAAGGAAATACCTATAAAACCTTAGGTAAATTTATCAACCTAAGGAATATTTTCCTCTTAGGAGCTTTATGAATACGGACCCAGATGATAAGTTGTAAAATCATTGATATTCGTGGGGTATTAAATTTCGTGGATGTCGTGGTTTACCTAGGCCACGACATCAAATCCCATCGAACAATAATACCATTCAACGTGTAAGTCACTGTTTCCCACAGCCGCCGTTTTTAGGCTGGCGATTTCGCGCCAGACTATTACAATCCTAAAAAATGAAATCCATTAAGATGAATTTACTCCCGAAACTGACAACACAGAATCTATACACTCAATGCAAATAGTTCCTCCTCATTTATCAGTTTTGCAAGATAAGAACATTCAACTTTCCTTGTTTCATTTATTCTGTTCGATTGTAATATATTAGTTTCTTCTTGAAATGGAAGGAAATTGTATGAAATTAAAAGAAAAGGTGTTTAAAGGCGTTGATAATTATTACTACGCGTTACGAACGCGATATAGCGCAGCGCATCAATGATTTTATTATGATAAATTATTTAGGTCAATATTCTCCAACGAGATCGTGGTCGAGTGGTTGAGCAACCCGCTTAGTAATTTTCTGATGCTAAGGTCCAGCGATCGAATCACGGCGGCTCCAATTTTTTTTATATTTTTAAATTTTTATTTTTTTATTTTTTGTTAAGTCCAGCACTTACCTCTATTTCGACTTAGAAAACCACTTGATGTTATATTACTTGAAAAGCTATTGTTCCTTAGCAGTTCGCCAGCCTGTCAGTACTTTCAGTACTTTGATTTGTTTGGTGATCGATGTCTAAAACAATTACGAAACTATATAGCATTTGTGGTCTTCACAGACAGACAGACGTATACGATATATTCTACTTCTTCTTCCAAATGATTTGCTTGGCACACTCTGTGGCATTATTGCAAATTTAGAGACAGAGGTGAGATACAAATATCCGGGGGCGTTACCCTAGCTCGATTTGAATAGATCTGGGCACCGTTTTATCAACGTACTTACGGAAATCGTAAACTTACGTTCAGATTTAGATTCGGTATAAATATTTAACAACTGCACATGGGGGCATATATTGTTTGATGGGAATTCATTAACTAAATTTTGATCAGTATATCAGCTCCATTTACCACATTTTATTGATATAAAGGTATTATAATAATTTAAATTTGACCGCAAGTGTCAGTTCTTTAACGTGCTCAGTGTATTTCAGGAAATGCGATCGTAACTACTCGGGTCTTTCCGTGATGAATCCGGAAGCTCCCTCGGATGTATGTAGTGTAGTGATTTGTGCGGCAATGAAAACGCAACACTTTTTAAACTTGAATATTTATGTAATCTGTCAACTTATAAACTAGAAATTTTGTATGCTGACTTCGATATATGGTATCTACAGAATTCAGCTTTTTCCGTGAAAATACTTTAAGAATCACTCGTCCATAGCGGAATAGCCTTAAACCGCATTTTCCCGCGTCCTGATAGATGGCTAGAGATTTGCTCGTATATTGTGCAAGCATTTTGAAGAATATGGATGGATTATTCGGAAAAACAAAATAACTAGTAGAAAACATGGTGCATATGTCAAAGGAAGTCTCCGAAAGATCGGATGTTATGCTCAATTGTGGGGTATCCGTACTAAAAATCAAAGTTTCCTTGATTTAAATTACCGAAGTCATTATTTCATTTATTTAACACAGGTTTGAATACCTGTTAAGAAAGCTAAAAGGACCAGGTACCCGGATATCAATGGGAGTTGAGCGTACAGAAATATCAGCATATGTAGTTTTTCAGCGTCTACATGATTATCAACGAGTCCTTAAGAATTACCCCGTTGTTTCAACAGAGTAAAGGTACTTATTATGTACAAAATACCGTTGATGACATTTCTAGTTCACGATATCAACTTTAAAATGTCGGGACTTCTTTTCACAACGCTTTGAAATTGAGAGTGTCGCTACAGGTAGTTCGTAGCAGATTTATTACAACCGAACGGCTATGAATTATAAATAACTTCATTCAAACTATTTGCAAACCAACCGATATACAATATGAAAAAGACGATCCAGCCCATTCTGTCATGCATGTGTACAAATATTTTTATTGGCGAGGCCGCGCATTAGGGGAAGTAAATTCGGAATGACACAATATTAATCTACGATTTAGCTCCCTTGTGATATAACCAAACATGTACTTGAGTGCAATTATTGCACTCATTCCATTGAAAATGAAGACACAACTTATCGATTATCATTGGATTTAGCAACATCCCTTAAGTTATAGCCATGATATAATTATTGTTTCATCATTTCTATCAACGAAAATTCGTTCAAACACGTGTATTTTCAATTACGTATTTATTACATGTATGTACACATAGCTATCTGACTATTTAGATACGCTCGATAAGATGGTTATATGCATTTTCAGAAAATGTCGTATATCATATGATCGTTGTTACGTTTTTTTTAAAAAATATTTCTACTTATCTATAAATAGTTACGTGTATTATGTTGCACACTGAACACATTCAGCTATGATGAAATACTATAATTGATATCCGGGCTCGGTGCTCGGTTTCGGTCAATATATACTGAGTTCCAAAAGTTCCGCATCCAACATATTGTGTGTCTTTTTTATTAGAAGCTCCCACTTATTTAAGATGATTCAAATGCGCATGCGTAGATCGATGTGTACTTGGTATAAATCCATGAAATTTATCGATTTAAAGATATGCATTGATCTATTATAAACGTACATTTCTAACTTATTTGACTAACTAATTGTGTTTTTTCGTATCACAGACACATTGCAAGTAAATTGGAAGTGACAATTCAGTCGAAAATGAAAAAGCAAATTATGCTTGCTTGCATAGACGTTTTACCCTTTGTGATAATGTGATCATTCAAGCGTGACAAAACACAACGGACTTAGGTTTCAACATAAACACTAAGGGTACGCAAATGGACAGTGTTCGTAAAAAGTACTTTTAAGTTCACTATTCAAAAAAAAAAAGAATTTTTAATAAAGATGCAGAACTTTTGGAACTCAGTTTATTTATCATAAACAACTCGATTTTCTGAAAATGCAATTGCGTTGCAACAAACAACTTGCATAACAACGAGTGTGTGTGCAGAAATCATTTGATAAATCATTTGACTTATCAGTAACGTTATAGATAAAAGGAATACGGACCCAAAGTATCAAGGTACGCATTTAAATTATATACGATATAACTTGCCCCGATTTCCCGAAGCATCTCAAATAGAAATCTGATCTCAAATTGAGATTTTGCTCAAATCAGAGGGTTATTTAGAGATCATTATAAAGTTCAAGCTTGTCAAATTATACTGTATTGAACTAAGATGGAGCTTTCTGTTTTGTGATGCAAGTTTTAAGTCTAGCATCCCAAGGAAAGTATCTAAATGACATATAACAATATTGCGATGAGATTTAACTCAGATTGAGATGTTTAGGGAGATTTGGGCCTGATCTCTGAAATGTATTTAAGTTTAACAAAATGTGAGGTACTAATGTCTCTACCGATCATGTGCTACACCATCAGAGCCTGTTCTTGCATTTCGATGACTTCGAATTAGAAGGTCATAAGTTGCCGACCTTTTAAGATTCATACATATTTAGAAAACAAAGCGCTTCTTATGAGCCCATTTCATAAAAATTTGAACTTGTCATGTTAAACAAAATGAAGTTGTAAAAGTTTGTTTTACCATAAGTAAAGAGTAAATGTCAGGCAGTTTTCCGTGTTTTCTCAAAATATCGATTTGGTAGTTACGACCTTCTAATTCTAAGCCATCGATTTCTGTGTTCTATTAAGACCAATGAAAGTTTAACCGTCAATAATAATTTCCCCTTTCATCTTTAATTAGTTTCTGCAAGTCCTAATGTGTCAGATTCGCAAATATTTACATACAATTCTCTAAAAGCATGATTATATGTATACATATCACAGTGCGATGATTGAACGTTCGAACCCCACACACGGCATAATGCCGGGGACGCTATTGCATATTGTCACGTTCATTATAACCACATTAACTGTCTCTGTCACTGGATATAGAATCCCCTCATCTATAGTAACTTTTCGAGCTAGAGCCGCCTGAACGACCCGTTATGTAGTCTGCGCTCGAGCCTCCTGAACGACCCGATCTATAGTCTGCGCTCGAGTCACCTTAACGACCCGATCCATAGTCTGCGCTCGAGTCACCTTAACGACCCGATCTATAGTCTGCGCTTGAGCCGCCTGAACGACCCTATCTATAGTCTGAGCTTAGTCACCTTAACGACCCGATCTGTAGTCTGAGCTCGAGTCACCTCTATAAAGACCCGATCTGTAGTCTGAGCTCGAGTCACCTTAACGACCCTATCTATAGTCTGAGCTTAGTCACCTTAACGACCCGATCTGTAATCTGAGCTCGAGTCACCTTAACGACCCAATCTGTAGTATGAACTTGAGTCACCTTAACGACCCGATCTGTAGTCTGAGCTCGAGTCACCTTAACGACCATATCTATAGTCTGAGCTTAGTCACCTTAACGACCCGATCTGTAGTCTGAGCTCGAGTCACCTTAACGACCCGATCTGTAGTCTGAGCTCGAGTCACCTGAGCGACCCGATCTGTAGTCTGAGCTCGAGTCACCTGAGCGACCCGATCTGTAGTCTGAGCTCGAGTCACCTGAGCGACCCGATCTGTAGTCTGAGCTCGAGCCGCCTTAATGACTCGTTCCATAGTTCGAGCTCGAGCCGCCTTAACGGCCCGTTATGTATTCTGAGCATGAGCTCGAGCTAATTGTCCCAAAATGTACCACGAATATATATTATTACGCCTATCACTTTTTGCCTCAACATGACCACCACGAATTTCAAGCTCTGATGCTTGAGCTTTTTTCAATGACTCAATTATTTTCTGAAAATTTGCACGTTGAACCATTCTGTCAATTCAACTAAGGATTTATTACTGTCGATATATACATCATTTTTCAATAAATTTGACTTTTCGTCAAGCTCTTCACTTTTTCAGACTTATGCTTCATTGTCCCCACACATACCCGAGCAGCACGATCTACTCCCGAGTTTGCCAAGTTTCTAACTGCTCCAGCTGATCTAATTGACATTACACCGGCTGACAATCAATACCCTTTAAATCAATGTTAACGGTAACTTATAATCACACGGTCCATTGTTCCAATGGGTTAACTTGAAAACCTTCGCCAAGCAGCCTTCGACAAACCATGAGGAGGAGATATCTCTGCCCAGGCGTAATGTCAATTGCTCGAGTGGGCACCTCTATGCTGGGTACACCACACGTCTAAATCTCGAAGCCAGCGATACTCGTTGTTTAGCCTACACTTTAATTTTTACTTTTATTTTTTGTTTGTGGTAAGATATTACCGCACTTGAATTGGTCAAGCGTTTGGTTTAATCTTCATGGAACTGGATCACTTTGACGTGTCGTCAAAAGTTGCGACTCATGCTAAATTTCGTTTGTGTAAAATGTAAAAATGAAGAGTCGTGTGTTATTATTTACGTAAAATTTTAGAAAGTGGGACAATTTTAAGTACCCGTATTCGTGTCCCTAATAGTAAAGAAAATGCTTTCTTTTTACTTATTATTAATTATAAATATTCTACTAAATTAAAAAAAAATGTTTGTCAGTGGGTTCGAACTCAAATTGGAAAGAACAAGTAGATGATTGAAAGCGATATACTATGACCACTGCACCACACAGACAACTGACGACGTACACCATTAGCTATTTATTTAAAGCAATATTCCATAGTAAAGGTATTCCGAATAACTATTTAACCCTGGCTATAAACTCGTCCAAAGGTCACGTATGGAAAGCCTTGACTGTCTTATACGTACAAAATGAGCGTTGTTGTGTCCAAATAGCAATATATTAAGCCACGTTGTCAATATATTAAGTCAATATATCAGTATATTCAGTGAGAACGTCATTATATGATGCCGATGTGACCGTATATTGAGTCAATCTGTCATTATACGATGTGCATTTATGAATATATTAAGTGAAACAGTCGTCATATCGATTCAACAAGACAATATATCATGCCGATGTGACCATATATTGAGTCAATCTGTCATTATATGTGCATTTATGAATATATTAAGTGAAACAGTCCTTGTAATAATTCAACATGACAATATATCATGCCGATGTGACCTTATATTGACTCAATCTGTCATTATACGATGTGCATTTATGAATATATTGAGTGAAACAGTCCTTATATCGATTCACAAGACAATATATCATGCCGATGTGACCTTATATTGAGTCAATATGTCATTATACGATGTGCATTTATGAAAATATTAAGTGAAACAGTCGTTATATCGATTCATCAAGACAATATATCATGCCGATGTGACCTTATATTGAGTCAATCTGTCATTGTACGATGTGCATTTATGAATATATTAAGTAAAACAGTCATTTTATCGATTCAACAAGACAATATACCATGCCGATGTGACCTTATATTGAGTCAATCTGTCATTATACGATGTGCATTTATGAATATATTGAGTGAAACAGTCCTTATATCGATTCAACAAGACAATATATCATGCCGATGTGACCTTATATTGAGTCAATCTGTCATTATACGATGTGCATTTATGAATGTATTAAGTGAAACAGTCGGTATATCGATTCAACAAGACAATATATCGTGCCGATGTGACCTTATAATGAGTCAATCTGTCATTATACGATGTGCATTTATGAATATATTAAGTGAAACAGTCGTTATATCGATTCAACAAGACAATATATCATGCCGATGTGACCTTATATTGAGTCAATCTGTCATTATACGATGTGCATTTATGAATATATTAAGTGAAACAGTCCTTATATCGATTCAACAAGACAATATATCATGCCGATGTGACCTTATATTGAATCAATCTGTCATTATACGATGTGCATTTCTGAATCGTATAATGACAGATTGGCTCAATATAAGGTCACATCGGCATGATATAATGACATTCTCACTTAATATATTGATATATTGACTTCATATATTGACAAAGTGGCTTAATATATTGCTATTTGGGCACAACATAGTTCATTTTGTACGTATAAGACAGCCAAGGCTTTCCATAGTCACGTTTTAGATCTATATATCGTATATCACTGACTTAGAATGAGAAGGTCGTAAGTGCCACTTACGACCTTTTAAGATTCATACATATTTAGAATAAATATCACAAGGCGCTTCTTATGAGCCCATTTTCATAAAAATCTGAACTTGTCATGATGACCACAATGAAGTTGTAAAAGTTTGTTTTACCATAAGTAAAGAGTAAATGTCAAACAGTTTTCCCGTGTTTTCTCAAACTATCGATTTGGTAGTTACGACCTTCTCATTCTAAGCCATTGATATGTACTTCATGTAATACTAAATAAAAGTTGTATTGGCCTTGAAGTGATAGATTAGGTCGACTAATAAGACACTTCAAGTGTTGTATCAAAGCCCAAAATTAAGATGTGATATATTTATTGTGTCAGAAATACACATGATATGTATTATAATTTAATATAGTAAACTAACCTTTTTCAGGAGCCAGAAAAATGGAACACGCTGAATTAATACAATGCATGCGCTGTAGACGAAAAACGATGAGCAGAAATCAGCAAGTTGTCATAGATGCTCGAACTGGAAAAAGGAGACTTGTGTGTGTCTGTGCTGTCTGTGGTGCACAAAAGTCAATGTTTCTGGGTTAATATGAAAACACTGATAGCTTGATACGCCAAATTACTAACACTCACATGAATGTGGCCACGGAATATGTTGATACTTGTATATATTGTGTAAATATGTATCTAGATACGTATATGAAACGGGAATGAACTGTACAGCTTGAAAAATGGAAACAAAAATGATAACATTTATTAGGAACATTGCCATTGGCACTTCATGAAAAAACTGTGAGTAATGGAATTAATACGAACTGCGCAAGACTCTATAATTATTGCAGTTTCTATCGAACGTCGTTCATAAAGCACATATCGACTGACCAGCTGAGTTTAAGGCAAACTATACAAGGAATATTTTAAAGATAAACATAACAGATCAGAACAGAATATAAGTTTACTTGGATTTGTGCGTTCAACATCTCATCACATACAAATAAAACACGCATGCGATAAGTGTATGTTGTTATAACAAGTCATTTATAACTTCGATATATGCATTGATAACAACCGTATATGTATCCATAGATAATACTTTTGCAATATGTACAATTATCAAATAAAATACGTTTTCTAGACATGTGTTCTTTTCATTGGCCTTACACATTTCCCAAATATCTTGATTGTTAGCAGTTTGACATACATAAAGTTATATAAGTGTGCATTCATTGAAATATGATGCCTCGCAGTTTTGAAGAAATATATATATGATTCAACCACAATGTGGTCACACTATGTGGTATGTGATGCAATATGTGGTATCAAACGCAAGATAAAAACTGTAAGTACAAAGTTAATACGACACACAAGCGAAGCCCGAGGATGAACTGTCAATTCAACTAAATATGTGTATACAAAAGATCCAAGTTTTAGCCCGAAACCGACTCATCTCTCTGGAAAGCAGTTGTTTCATTTTCGGAGAAAACCGGACCTTTAGCACAAACATGGATGATACTCATCGCGAGTGTCGGCGAAGTCTCGTAAAGTCGGTCAAAGGCTGAAACCCTTTTTAATGTTGAATACATTTTCTTGCGTTCTGTCCAAATGTTACACCACATTCCACCGTCGTCTGTCGTCGGCGTTCGCCGGTCCGTCAACACTTTATTCGAACGACTTCCTAAACTTCTTCTAAACCACTTTGCTAAATGCGTTAAAATGTTATATGAATGTTTCTTGGATAGACAAAGTTGACCAAATAGTTCCGGTCTTTGGTTAATTAGGTCATAGGGGTTTTAAGAATACAAACTTCAAAAAATAGTTTTGTCTGAAATCACAAGGTCCATGGCTTTTATGATTAGTATAGAGCATCATCTAGTGTTCGTTCCTATATAAAGATTGTGCAAATAATGCCCCTCCATGGAGTCAATATTGCTCCTGCCCCGGGGTCACTATTTTACATAGACTTAGGATAATTATAATATTTAATATGTATATTAACGGTATTGCTAGATTGAGACTAATGACTCTACTCGTATATCTATTCTATGACAAACTTTCGCAATGTTATGTAAGCATTGCGAAATTTTGTCATAGAATAGACATATGCATGTGAAACACGAATATTACTCCGAATCAGAAAAGCTGGTTTTTAAACATAGTTTTCTACCAGTTGTCTTTGGATCAGTGTAAAACAGAAAGTGACATGTTTTAATGTTTTAAAACCACCGTCTGCAACGATGCATTGTGTGCATGTACGACGTATTAATCGTACGAAACGTCCATGGAATGTGCATGGGATCCTGTTCCATTATTGCAGAAGGGCTATGTAGCCATTACGCATATTTTATGGTAAAAGGGAGGTAACTCATGAAGTAATAAATTGAGTAAATAATAAATTGCCAAATTCTTTATAACACTGCCTCAAAGTTAGCGGTTCTAAACGCATATGTTCTAAACTGCTCGATTTGAGATTTATATAATTTGATTATATTTGTCCCAAGGACAGTTGAAGTATCACCATTTGTTACCGGAAATAAGTTGCATGAAAGTTATAGGACGGTGAGGTATGCTTTTAAGACTGGTCATTGCACTCAGTGTTTAAAAAATGCGCTTTTAAAATGACTGTGTGCTTAATTTTCAAAACACAATTTACGTCTAAATATTAATGAACATCATAACTTGAGCATGTAGACAAGTTCAGTTATATACAATAATACAATTTAGTGTAAAAGTTTGGCGATTGATCTTAAAAAGTGAGGAAAATTATCCAAGAGTTATCGCACTTGAATTAAACAACTTTCTTACATCCTGCGATTTCTAATGCATTTTATATTTCTTAACAGGTGTATATGTACTAATATTCAAACTTGTGTTAAAGGAATGAAATGACCTCGGTGATTTCAATCAATGAAACTTTGATTTTTAGTACGGGTCTGTCTAACATACCCTATGTTAAGAAAGACAACTCCTCAACCTATTCTTTTTCATTAAATTATTTCCCTTTAGCACCCTCAAACAAGCCCAAAATAAAGTCATGCGAATATTGAAAAAGGTTATGCTATTTGATTGATCAAATATATTATCTAGTCGGGTATCCAGACTACCCGCACTTGAGCATACTGGCCGACCTTTGGCTTACAATCAGAAGGTCGTAAGTACTAAATCAATATTTTGAGAAAACAACAAACAACTGTCCGAAAATTACACTTCACTTATGGTAAAACAAGCTTTTATAACTCTTGGTCATTTGGGTCAACATAACAAAACCCGCAATTCATCAATTTAGAATATGTTCATAAGAAGTGCCTTATGATGCAGCTTTCAAACATGTATCAGTCTTATAAGGTCGTAAGTTGTAGTTACGACCTTCTCATTCTATACCAGCGATATTTAAATTCGAATATAGCACTCTGCAATTTCATTCGACCAGAGTATGTTTCATCTGAAAATTCAGGGGATTTAACTTGCCGTGGCTTTATTAGGAGGCGCTTTCTTAGACAGAGCCTTTCTATTTAAATTATAACATAACATATTAAGCTGAACCTGTTTATTCTTATTGGCGTCATGATGTATATAGACTATATCGCTGGCTTTGAATGAGAAGGTCGTTACGACTAATGCATATTTGAAATCTACACCGTCAGGCGCTTCTTATAAGCTTATTTTCAAGAAAATCAGAACTTGTCATGTTGACCAAACTGAAGTTAAACTATTTTGTTAAACCAAAAGTAAATACTGATTATTAGACATTTTTTCTTGTTTTCTCAAAATATTGATTGTGTAGTTACGACCTTCTCATGCTTCATATCTAAGCCAGCAATAAAAACTTATCTCAATCTGGCCATACATCGACACAGTAAAATATGCGCATATTTGTTGTTGTGTTGGCACGCTTACTAATATCTACTGTTAGATAAGCACGCATCAGTACATGGCACGCCACATTTAGTGTAAGAAGTACGATTTCACAAAATCACCTTCTAACTCGTTCTAGGATTAAGACCAGTCTTCAATAATGTAAGTTTGTTTTAGTTTTTACCATACCATTAACGAGGGTGTGTTCACAGGTAACTGTATCGTTGAAAACGAAAAAAAAAGAAAAAAAAATATTTTTTTGAAAATTTATATTTTTCTATATCAGGGATAGAAAAATATAAATTTCTTTTTCAACGATACAGTTACCTGTGCGTGTGTTACTTTTGGTTTACCTTTTTGATAGAACTAAAGATCTGTTACGCTGTAATATCATAATCGGTCCTTCATATTTTGTTTCCATGGCTTACTCTCAAACACCATATTTTCCATGTACACGGGTATTGTTTTGAGTATTTTGAAAGAGGGCTTCTAACAAAGGGCTAGATTAACAATTATCATTTTTTTGCTACAGTTTTCCCATTAGATAGATTGCTGTTACTGTAATTTACAAATATATCGTCTGCATGTGGGGTAATGTCAGCTATGTTTTGGTAACGGTAATGAGAGATCAAAGATCGCAAGGTCTAATTAAACAGAAAAATAACTGTTGTCAATATAATGTATAGTTTTTATTCTGACACCTATGGAATAATCACTTAGAATGAGAAGGTCGTAGCAACAAAATCAATACTTTGATAAAACATGAAAAAACTGTCAGACAATCACTCTTTACTTATGGTAAAACAAGCTTTTTCAACTTCAGTTTTGTCAGCATGACAAGTTGTGATTTTCATTATATAGGCTCATAAGAAGCGCCTTATGTTGTAGATTTCAAATATGCATTAGTCTTATAAGGGCACTTACGACCTTCTCATTGTAAGTCAGCGATTTCAAACAACAGAATGAATATATCATTTATGCAGGTATTTGAAAGTCGTCATTTTGATGGTAGTATCTGGTGTGAGTGCCGATTATGATTGTGTGTGTAACTATAAAGTCGAGGCTGAGGTATACGATCATGCTAACACTCAAGGAGCAGCTGTAGGATACCTGTACGAGTTTGATTGCAAACCACTAATGAATGGCCTTAGTCAGGGAAATTTCTATCAAATAATGTACGAAAGAAAGGTAAGGTAATCGGAGCAGTTTGCTGTGTGTTATTTCAGTGTCATGTTTCAGCATACTTCGAATTAGTATTGTGACTGTCGTTCGCTTGTCAGTGATCCCGTATGTGAGGTCATTTTTCGCAAAAGTCCATTTGATCAATGCTCGTACCACTGTCTCCCATGTTGCTTTAACCAGCAAATTACAATCAAAATAAATAAAATGGCCCCGACCGATTGTAATTAGGTTTGAGAAGACTAAGTGTAGCTTAGACCGGAAAGTTAAACAAGATGGTTGGTGATTGTGAAGACGTTTGGAATAATGAACATAATGAACAGAACCATTTACTTGGAGCTTATTCCATTCCTATTCAATTCATTTATATTCGTCATCCGAAAATTCAGACCACTTGTCAATACAGCAGTAGAAGTGTTTTAGTTCGTACGTAAATTATCGTTTCCTAACCAAGAATTCTAGGATCGCTTTTATAGAAGAAAGATTTCAATGAGTAGGTATCCGTATTCTTGTGAGTATACTTATTGCACGTGTATAACATTGCTTTTAGATAATAATTTACTGGTAATATTTTATACAGGTTGGTTATCTAGAGAAGGGTGATGATGTTGAGGTTCAAATATGTCAGGGAGACCTTCCATCTACTGATTTAGGTAAGTGCCAACCTTTATTACTCCCCCATATTTGATGCAATGACAATGACAATGACAATGACAATGATGCAGGGTATATTGCTATGCACAGGTCCGTCGGTAAACCGAATGATTTCCGTTCAATAATCCATGAGCGCTTTGACCTAGGATCTCCAAATTTTGACTGGCCAACAACAGTAGGTTACTGATATAGATAAGTGTCATAACTTTATTTTTTATTGGTTACACTGTACAACGTAGTACATGTACATATCAACATTGCAATCAGTAAATGTACACGTCATTAGATTATAATCAGAAGTCAAAAGAAGCACTCACACTGGCCTACCTTGAAGCTATATATCTCGCCGGCTAAGAATGAGAAGGTGGTACGTACTACGACCTTATAAGACTGATACATATTTAAAATCAGTACTACACTGCGCTTCTTGTGAGTCGTTTTATTGAAAATCGGAACATCTCATGTTGACCAAACTGAAATTGAAATACATTGTTTTACTACAAGTAAAGAACGAATTTCGGACAGTTTTTGTGTTTTCTCAAAATATCGATTATGTACTTACGGCTTCTCATTCTAAGTAATCAGTAAAAAGTACCCATCATCAGACCATACTCAGCGTTTGAAAGAACCACAAACGTTTGATCTACTTCATGGCCTTACATATTATATTTTCTGCATACCCATAAATGCAAAGGACATGTATTGCTCAACGAGTAAAAGAAACGGCCGTGCGTTATGACATTTAATAAAATTTACATATTCTATACACGTAATGTACATTAATTTTTTATATTAAGTTTAAATGTATATTCAAAGTAGTGGCATATTACATACTTACCTATTCCAACTATATTAGTTGTAACTGGTGCTCCTCAACGAACGACAGAAATATTGACAACTGAAATAGCAACAACGACACAATCAGTGCTCCCTACTGCTTCTTCAACAAGACTCGTTACCACGGCAACAACCATACCCGAAACTACTTCACCTGCAACTACACCAACGACCACACCCACAACTATCGCGACAACCACGCCTTCACCTGCAACTACTACAATGACCACGCCTACTACTGCAAAAACCACACACACAACCACAACAACAACCACGCCTATCCCAACTACAACAGCCGTTCCAAAAACAACACTATCAACAATTATAGAAGGTTAGTTCTTTATATATATATCTTTGTGAAACCGGTTGTCGGGTTCTAATAAAGATGAGACTTCGGCTTTAAATTTTTGCGTGAGGGTATGCGTCGGAATTGTTCCGTGTATTTATGCCATGTGTTGTTGTTAATGTTTTTTTGAGCTCGGCTGATTAAGTTGAGTGTTGCCTTCCAAGGTTGACTTCCTTATACTCTTTTATGTCTTTAAACACACACTCGAATAGTAGGTGCGTTAAATGTGAAATAATATTGATATTGATATGTATTGTTGTACTGGGTGGAAGGTTGCCTCATGATTGATGTTTGTTCGTAGATACTATAACAAGTCAAAGTCACATTATTGCTCTCATAACTTTTTTCCGATGATCCTTTACATAATGTATTATGGAACCATTGGACTGTTTCAAATGACAAATGACCAATACTCGACGATAGCATGTTAACTATAGTTGACAATATAGAATTCCAAATATCGTATTTAGCAAAATGAATGGTGAACAAAATACTCCTTTTGCGAGAGTTGCTCCCTTAGACTTAATGTGACTTTAAGTGTTAACACTATTTTAAGGCAGAACAGACCTATGTCCAGACCATATCAGACAGACTCACTATTTACACAATCATGGTCAACTTGGACAATATGGCAAATATTGCTACGAGCTAGTCGCAAATAAGTCAACACAGATGATAACAGCGGAGCGACAGTGCCAACTTGTACCGGGTGGACATCTTGCTAGCATTGTTAACCAAGAGGAACAGAACTATATATCAAGACTTCTTACTAACAATAAAGTGACTGATCCTGTTTGGATAGGGTTAACTGATTCTGGAACTACTGGAGAAGGAAAATGGAGATGGACATCAGGTAAGTGTAGATATAAATACCTATCTTATTTAAATAGGATTTATTTCTCGACGGAAACAGTCACGAAGCGTGGCAATTTGGCTTTAAATATATCTACCCAATTGGCCTTATATTCTATTCGCTCGAATGTGATTATAAAGTACCGCATTTGATATAAATATGTATACCTGTTCAGTGGGTAACAACAACTAATAAGATAAAATTTCACATGTTTTACTCTAATTGAAAAGAAATGGCAGTGATTATAAATGTTGTCAATGTTAAGTCTAAGTCTTTGCTTCAGTCTTACAATGTAAGTGAATAATACCCATAATGTGTTATAATCTTATTTACGGATACGCTATTACAGGTGAAGCATATTCCTTCAACAACTTTGGGTCTGGCTTTGCCTTCCATTCAGAATATACACATAAACTAGATGATTGTGTCATAGTAAAGCCAGGCGGAGAATGGACAGATGCACCATGTGGTGTAGCGTTTATACTTGGTACTGGATTTGGTGAGATGCATCCGTACATATGTCAGTACAGTAAGTTGGGTTATTATGGTTCATATATCTAGTGTCATTATAAAATAATGAACATAAATTTGATCGCGTATATCAGCACTATAATCGGAATATAATAAATTTATTTATAAAAACATTATTTTTTATTACTTTATGAGTATTATGCAGTTATATTTGATAAAAGTCAAATCCCTAATACTTTGGTGTGCTTGAGATTGCATTAACTAAATATTTGTTTAAACCATATAATTACGTTATGTTACATAACGTTACAACTTAAAAAAAACTCGAAGAATGATTGCCAAACATAGTTATACCCAGGATATAATGTTTTACATTTCAGCTATAAACGTCACGAGCCTCCCTACAAACAGTCCACTTCTTGGTATACTTGTTGGTTAATTCTACTCAAATTATTGATGAATGATAAATATTTGTATATTGTATAAACTGTGACAAATAATTAATCATTGTTTATTATCTATGAATTGTGTTTTGTATTACTATTTCATAATATACGTGTGTATATGTCTCGTGTATACAACCGTCGATTGGGAACATTCTTGATCTGAAATGGCAAATACATACACCAATAACAAGCTACACTTTCAATGTGTATTCAACATAATTATGCCATGGGCAACATGTTATTTATGCAACACAGGAATCAATATTTTCTTTTACAAGAAGTCGTTTATTTCTATGAAAATTACGTCCATTAAACACGTTTGATATTTTGATGGATATTCCGCTACGTACTAAGCATTGGAATGTCATTTCCGCTACATTGATATTATCATTCACTACATTGACTAGTCCGTTCCGCTGTGTTCTTATACAATCTTTATCTACCTGTACCGAATCTCTATCTACTTTGAAGAACGGACTTCTTTATCTTGTATATAGTCATAGATATACACGTTCTCGTTATCAGACATACTTTAAGTTGTAAATATTAATGTAAAGATCCTTTTAGTTCAAGACCACACGATATGATAAGGTAAGTTTTTGGTTGTTTATTTCACACATGAAATCATTTACAAGTTTACACGTTCATATACAGGCAAAATGCACTGAAACATTGTGTCAGATGTTACATGTCCTTATCATTGTGCGTCTTGTTTCTGATTGGTTGTTTTGTGTATTTCGTGTTCCAATGCCTTCACTGTTCGACTTGTTATTATGTTTTCGAATTATTATTAGTATTCATTGTCAATTGAATTCCGACTAGTACAATATAAACGTTCTCTTTTAGCGATGTATCATGTATATGCAAGTTAAGGAGACTGCTACAATAGCTGCCCATTAATGAGTAGTTCTTGATAAAACCTAGCTAAGCTAAGGATCTGATGCACAATTTAAAAAGTTGTTAATATGTATCTAATGTAAGAACTCCATGGTTGAAACAAGAAATTGCAATACCTAAAACTACATACTATTGGATACACTTCAGGTTTATATGCCTCGTCATTCTGCTAGTATCCCCGGGCAGGGCTGACTATGATTGTATATGCAACTATAACGTGGAGTCAGCCGTCTATGATCAACCCGACAAAACCTCAAGTCCTGTGGGATACTTGTATGAGTTTGACTGTAAACCAAAAGCTGGTCAACCATCGGGCAATTATGAGAAAATTATGTTTCAACACAAGGTACATCTTTACACCCTTCTTTACTGTACTTTCATCACATGTATTAGATAGTGTCGATTTTATTCATGGACTGATCATTGAGGATATAGTCATGAAACAGATCTAACTTTATAAATTGCTGTCCGGGTACATTATCATTGTTAAAAGTTGGAAAGCTAATATTGCCAACCGACCTTTCTGATTAGCTGGCATACAAGGACAGATAACACACTAAGTCTTGAGGACGATAGAACGTGGCGACATCCATTTAACCACATTTTACAATCACGTTTAATAATAGGGTGTGGTCATAGTAATAATAACACGTTGTATAAAGATCGTTTAGATATTTTCTTTACTTTTTTCAACGACAAAATAATGACAGGGTGTTCTTTTAATGTTAATTTTAATAACGTCTTTATTCTTCTGCGGATAAAATATTTGCCAAACCCAATTTTTTTCTTTTGGTTTATTTAATAATATTATGTAAATAAATGGTCACCTACCATTTAATGATCCAAATTGCTACGGAAAGTCGATATTTTTTATTTGTTCTTGTTTTGTGTTGATAGTATGCATACATAGAGAAGAATACCCAGGTTGAGAATCAGATATGTGCTGGTGTTATCCCTAATGAGGACAAAGGTAACCATATCCTTTTTTACAAAAATGTTTTAAAACATCAAAGGTCCGCTAAAGGCAATGATAGTATCTTACTATTGGTCATTTTATTTTGGAATTTTTATTTTGGAATGTGTGTATAATAAAGTTATAGAGACATAATATTGGTACGCGCTGTAATATTTCTCAACGATCTAGTATCGCAAAACGCCAAACCCAACTATAAATCCAATCAGATGACACTTCTTTAATGACTAAGCCAAGACATAAACAACTGCGTTCACTTAAGTTGTATAACAATCGTATAGTCCAGTTAGGGTAAGATGACAATGGCGCAGAGGTAGATTCATTCACTATTACTGTGTAAAACCAATAAGAAAGGCTTTTACAAACAGGTTTGTGTTATTTTAATGCTAAACTTAACTCTACCTGCTCTGGCAATGGTGTAATCTTTTGGGTATACATAAACGGCTACGTCATTGGCCAAATATCGTAACTGGACTGTATGTGACACTTTATTTTGTATTTACAAAAAAATGGACGTATTTATTTAGTGGTAACTGCTGCGCCCGTTACAACTGGAGCGACTTCTCCGTCAACTAAACAAACAACTACATCCTCTGCGACATCTACATCGACTCCAAGTACAGTCACGACGACTACACAATCTACCATATCAACCTCCACGTCAACAACCACACCGAAACCATCTTCCCCTACAACTACCACCACGACACCAAAACCAACAACAACATCAACAACAACTACATCCACGACACCAAAGCCAACCACAACCTCAACAACAACCACGACGACGGCGACGACAACCACATCACCGACAACACCTATTCCAATCACAACAGCTCGACCAACATCCGCCAGAACCTCCACACAGAGCCCACAAACAGCTGAAGGTAAACTATATGCGTATTTAAATGTTTCTTCTACAAATTAAGTGATGTAAAAGGTCGTGAATGACAACATTACTAATGTCTCATAAAATATTAAACAGTTTGCAATCGATATGATATAAATGTAATGCATTTTATACAAGGCTATAATAATTATATGACGTGAGAAGTTGCCACAATATGTTTTATTTTCAAAACATAACACTTTACAATCTATGAGTACAAAATTAAAATATATTTTGTACTTGTAATAACAAGGGAAATGTAAACTTATTTTGGTCAATGACCATGTGAACAAGAGTCATGTTAACGCATATTAACTGGTAATATGTGTACGAAAACTATTACTTGATGAGCTGTCTAAGATAATAACTCGAACATACCGCTCAGTTGACTTAAATTACTGTATTAATTAGAACTGATTTGCTTTCTTCTGTTAGTAATGGTCGATGCTGTTAAAGTCTGAAGGACATGCTCTTTGTCGTGTCGTGTCAGAATATAACAAAGTAAGAGGGTGCTGTTTCGGTATATGTTCATTTAAAGTGTATAGAACTATATTTTAACAGTCATTCAATGTCAAAATAATTACTTGCATCGTTTTAAGTATGATACTAGACTACCTTAATTGCAAATTAAAACTTTGGATGGGTTCCGTGTACTGTGATTCAATCGTCGAAAAATGGACGATTCTTATAGTTTCACAGGGTGTTCTAGAACACTTTCGTATGAAAATGGACAATTTACATGTCCAATAAATCACAGAGAGAGTTTCTGTTAAAACTGAAGTGAAAAATGATCTAATGGATATGAAAGCATAATTGTTTTTCAGTTTTTGTAACTATTAAAAAAAATATCTTCCAATATAGCTCTATACACTTTAATATACGTAATGTACCTTTTAAAAGTAGTTGAGCACACTGTCTTCCTCCGCAATGCCGACTTTGTCAACAAATGCATACTCATAGCTCATCATGATTTTACTGCTTCGATTATTACAGGGCACACTGACCTCTGTCCCGACTACATTAAGAATACAGATGTCAGTTATTACAATGGGTTTCTAGGACAGTATGGGGATTTCTGTTACGAGTTAGTCAATGGTTTGACACAGTGGGAAAATGCAAGACGACATTGTATAATATACGGCGATTTGGCTCATGTACCAAACCAAAACGTACAGAACTACCTCACCAAATGGTTAAACTTCAACAACTTTACTGCACCCGTCTGGATTGGTCTAACCGACAGTGGTGAAACTAACGAAGGAACATGGCGATGGTCGAATGGTAAATATTGAATAAATAAATAAATTTATAAAACGATAGTTTATTTTACGTGTTCAAGTGGCATGACTTTTGTACCAGACTTACTTAACGTAATGTAGAACAGTAAAGTGACCAAAATCAGCATTTTTGGAAGGTTTAGTCTTGAACACAAGAAGGCATGTAAAATTTACCCAAAGACTATGTTCGACTAGCAAGATTTAAGCGTTTTTCGCATTTAAGCAGGAAACACTCTATGGGTTTTATTGACTATTTTTAAGAACATGTTTTTGTACTAAACTCTACATGTTTAGGAACCATATTCAAATATTATAATTTCAAAAGTCGATTTTGGGTTTTATTCAATGTGTTCCTTCAGATCGAGTGTTTACACATCAGTAAACTCTAAGAAGTGTGCGTTTAATCCTACATGAAATCAATGTGTACTTGTAGGGGCACAGTATAAGTACAATAACTTCCATAGTGCGTATGTACAACATACAGCTCTAGACCATAAACTCAATGACTGTGTGGTGATGAAACCAGGCACGTGGGAATGGGTAGATATCCCTTGTGGTGTAACGTTTATATTTGGCGCAGGTTTTGGAGAGAACCATCCATACATTTGCCAATATAGTAAGTAGCACGTTTCCATATAAACCTTAATAGCATTTATCTGGTCATCATTCGGTCACTTGGAATCACCGTTATGTTGTAACTGTCTTGTGAAATTGAGTTGTGATAATTACTGTTTTCTGCGCTCGGCTGGTTAAGTTGAGTGATGCCTTCCCTGCCCGATTTCCTCATTTCGTTTTTTACGTTCAGGGTTTACATAAGGTCTGTTTGGTTATTATGATATAGCCTATAGGACATGTTACTCCAAATCCGGTGTATTATTTACAATGCGTTAAGACTTAATCAAATCGGCTCAGAAAAGTTACTCCTTACTCGTTAATTCGTTCGTTTCTCTCAGGGCTTTCTCGGATACTGCATATGTATTCAGAAGGTGGCACCAGAGTTTAAAAGTGGTATTGAACGCACTCACCAGTCATAAAAAAAATCACGTGCATTATACATACCAGTTATCCCATTATAACATTCTTTTTATTCATTCATTTCAGATATCTCTGATGCAGTTGCGCAAGTGCATTTCGGAAATGTGTTTGTTGGATGAGATCTGGGTTTGCATATCAAATGCTCGTTATTAAAGCAAAGCGTGAATCACTGTTGTTATGTTATTGTATTAGTTATATTGATAGTATGGGTCGATTTACTATTTTGCCCGCACCGTGTACAATCGATAAAACGCTATAAAGTTCAACAATACAACATCTAGATCACAAAAAGGGCACTGATAACGCCAGCCTGTCGGTCGCACACCATGAGACATAGCCAACGACACGTTAATGCTCAGTGTTGCATGACTATGATATCGCACTTTATGGAAGCATCACCCAGATACAAATATATTAAGGCAAATCCCGTTTAAAGACTACAATTGTAACAGTACGAAACTATACATGTATATTAATTGAGTGTATATTATATTCAGTTACTCGTCTCCGAATATATTTATGCTATCGTGAGTAGTTACAATGTACATATTCAATATTTACGATTACATTAATAATACGCTGTATCTTAGAAAGTTATATGTAGGTTAGTGCAATATCTTAGTATGTCACTGACATCTTTATCCAGTTTGAGGACAATGTCATTAGTCAGCTGAGTTTACTACATCAAGACATTTTAGTGTCGATTTCAAAAATAAAGCAATGTCTGTTGTTAGACAATATTAATTGGTGAATGTTTCAAAGGTGAGTGGTTGAGTGTTCGAGCGCGTCTATTAAAACCTAGGTCCCAATGGGCGTGTTTTGTCTCTGTGAGGTATTCCTGATTTTATAAATGAGCATATGAAGCCATCAGGGAAAAGGTCATCATGGTCTATGGGAAGCATCAGGGAAGTCATTAGACAATTTCTAAAATATCTGTTCCGGATGCATCCCGAAGCTCATTTGGTTAAATTGGGAGTCATCGCCTAGGCAAGAAAATGCTCAATGGTACTCATGACTGTTCCATTTATAGTCCAAAAATAATTGCAGTTTTTTATGCCCCCGGAACCGATGGTTCGGGGGTATATTAAAATCGCACCGTCCGTCCGTCCGTCAGTCCGTCCGTCAGTCCGTCCGTCCGTCCGTCCGTCCGGATTCGTTTCCGCTCAATAATTCAAGCAGTGTTTATCCGATCTTCACCAAACTTCATGAAAATGTGTAAGGCCATGAGATCTAGGTCAAGTTCGATAAACAGTCAAATTGACCTAGCCGCTTCAGAGTTACGGCCCTTGACACATAGAAAAATGGCGTTTTTTTTGGTTTCCGCTCAATAACTCAAGCATTTGTCATTGGATCTTCACCAAACCTCATGAAAATGTGAAAGGCTACGAGATCTAGGTCAGGTTTGATAACCAGTCAAATTGACGTAGCCACTTTAGAGTTACGGCCCTTGACACATAGAAAAATGGCGTTTTTTTTGGTTTCCGCTCAATAACTCAAGAATTTGTCATTGGATCTTCACCAAACCTCATGAAAATGTGTAAGGCTACGAGATCTATGTCAAGTTTGATAACCAGTCAAATTGACCTAGCCGTTTTAGAGTTACGGCCCTTGACACATAGAAAAATGGCGTTTTTTTTTGGTTTCCGCTCAATAACTTAAGCATTTGTCATTGGATCTTCACCAAACCTCATGAAAATGTGAAAGGCTATGAGATCTAGGTCAGGTTTGATAACCAGTCAAATTGACGTAGCCACTTTAGAGTTACGGCCCTTGACACGTAGGAAAATGGCGTTTTTTTTTGGTTTCCGCTCAATAACTCAAGCATTTATCATCTGATCTTCACCAAACCTTTTGAAACATGAAAAGGTGTACGGCCATAAGATCTAGGTCATGTTAGATAACAAGATTTCAAATTGACCTACACGCTTAAGAGTTATGGCCCTTTACACAAAGAAAAATATGTCAATATCACATTTGCCCAATATATTATGACACATCTGTGACGGTGCTGATATCTTAACGTTACGTTACTATCAAAGCATGCACGGGGGCATGTGTCGTCCTATGGAGACAGCTCTTGTCTCACAATGTATATGTAACTAAAGCGAACTATATGCTTAATTAATGTTTTACCTATAAACATCGAGAGGCATATGAGAGGCCGAGTTATGGAGTATCAGTTAAATATTAGTTTATGATAACATATTTTCTGTACGTATCATAATCTAATCAGCGTTCATGGTTGACATATAGTATAAATACCCACTTAATAGATAGTAGTTTTATCAATGAAATAGATTCTGACATACATAAAGTGAGCTTATTGACATAATGGAATTAACGAAACAACACATGTTTTGGTAATTCTACAAATTTGGATGTCACAGTGATTCAAAAATTTTGGGGTCCGCGTGGAAATGTTTTGCTAAACTCACGTTGGTATAAAGTTACGTAATTATATCAAATTTATACAATGGATAATCTAGTGTTTCATATAATCTACACGCTGTTAGTAGTTTCAAACGCGTATGGCTCCTACAATTGTGTATGTAACTATAGAGTTGAAACTGCGGTTTATAAAGAGGCTGATATACATAGTGAAGTTCTGGGCTATATGTATGAATTTGACTGCAAACCACAATCGTCAATTTACCGTCCAGGATGGGAAGTTATTGAATTCGAACATCAGGTTGGTACCATGTTTAATTCGACATCCTTCTACCCGAATAAATAATTTCAATCGAAATAAACCGCGTGTTTCCTCTGTAAAAACTAATGACTTGCTGAAATTTCTAGAACAAATTCATATTAAATCGATGTGTGTATGGCATCTAACGAACTTACATAGTTACGTACTGTTTATCGTTAAGGAGGTACGATACAGGGGGTTATAGCGTATCTAACTCTTTTTCCGAACCTATTCTGGGACCAGGTGAACCTTATCGACACTACAATTACAATTTATAGCACATGTGCAACCATCGATTCATTATTATATTCCTTTAAATAAGTTGTAGTTACAGAGAAACCGAATGTGCAAGTTAAATGTTCAAGGGTCTTTATGATTACAGATTGCATATGTGGCAGGAGACGATCAGATACAGGTACAGATATGTACGGGAGATGTACCTCCGGCAGATCGCAGAAGTATGCTTGATTTTGTATCTAACACCTCCAACAAATATTATGTAACCAGCAAGGTAGAAACTGCTGCTATAATCAGAATGTTGTTCAAGTACAACCACATGTATAAAGATAACTGGTTGTGATTTATTTATACCAATCTGCTTAAAACCTGTAACTACTTGATTCAGGTGGCTAGCAAGGAGAATGTTGATAGAATACCATATCAGTACCTACAAAAGTGTAAAGGTTGGCAACAAATATCCGGATATTCGGATATTCATAATGTGCTCCGAGTATCTGGATAACATTTTGATATCCATTGTCATCCTTAAACATAGTATGTTGATTGATTTCTTTAAAGTGGATACTATAAGCTGGTATAGCAAGAGGAATAAAAAATTAATTGCTTTGGAACATATCTAATTTCATTATGTTACTATTTCAGCCACACCACGAGTAGCAATTACAGAACTTATGCAATCTACAAACACAATATCAGTTACACCAAACAAATTGAATATAACACATGCCATTCCAATCACTACATCAAACTCATCATTTAACACAACATTCCCCATTACATTTAATTCGAATTCTTCTACATTTTCAACCAACATCCATCTTTACAACACAACGAGGAACAATTCCTACACCACTGTCACAGTTACAGGAACATTGACTTCTAGTAACTCTACAATTCTAAATGCATTAACTACACCATACAGTACACACATAAGTAATGGTACACGTATCCCTGTTTTTACTTCGCCTAGAACTAGCATGATACCATTTAATCATTCAGATACATTACCCAATATATCAGTTAGGACGACACCGAATCCGTCGTTTAGTTCAAATATATATGGTACCACTACATTAAATTATATACAAAACGTTACCCAGACTGCAACACAACAATTCAACAACAACAACACTGCATCAAACACCTTGTCTATTTTAGCAGTTCTAACAAATGCTACACAATCGACACTTTCAAAAATAACAGAGACCTCACAGTCGATGACGTTAAAAGCAACAAATGCTACGCAAGCGACGGTTTCGAAAACAATAAATGCTTCACAATCTACACCTTCAAAAACAATAAATGCTTCACAATCGACACCTTCAAAAACTACAAATGCTACACTATCGACACCTTCAAAAACTACAAATGCTTCACAATCGACGTCTTCGAAAACAATAAATGCTACACAATCGACACCTTCAACAACTACAAATGCTACACAATCGACGTCTTTGGAAACAATAAATGCTACACAGTCGACACCTTCAAAAACTACAAATGCTACAACACCACAAACAAAACCAATTAATGCTACCATTGTAACAAAACACGCATCAACAAATAGTCCTACTACATCTACACTAAGCTCCAACAACAGTTCATCAACTACTATGTCAACTGTTAACGTACTACCAACAAATGTGACAACAGTAATTGATAATACAACACGTTTAGGATTAGACACACACAAAACAAACGTACACAATATCACAACACTATCGTCTACGTTGTCAAGTACGACAACAACTGCTAGAACCATTTACACCACAACCACTAGCCAAGGTAAATATTGGAATCACCTTTGGTTTGTACGTTTTTGTGCCACTAGATAAAATGGCAGAGTACTTTGAAAATTGGAGTACATGTCTTACTTTTACATTTTTGTAAGTAGATCTACTAATTATATTTTTTTCCATATAATATTTTATAAGCTTTGGCTATTAGGGTTTGATTTTAGAACAAAGAATATCACATGAATTTGTTTTCTAAATTGATTTGGGTGCAACCAGGGATTTTAAATACAGTATATACTAAGCAAAACAGCTAACCGAACGCTTATGTTTTTTATGAATATATATAGAACTATCAATAGGAATTGTCTGAAACTTGGCCTGAAGTATAATCCAAGCATTAGAAGGCTGGTTGTAAAATTTCGTCAAAATATTTAATTTGCATCATCGTCAAAATATGTATTTAATGACATTACCCATCAAAATGAAATTCACAAAATGTACAATTAGCATATTTTATGAATGAGCAGCGGTTCTTACCGTACAACTTTTTTATTTATTAATATTTTTGCACGAAACTTTGTGTACTTGTTATTTACGAACTTGAGGTGCGAATTAAGTAGTTTTATTTTCAAAAATGCGAAACGGAAGTTCACAGAACCATGAAATAACAGAACCAGACGTATAAACTTGAAATTCATGAATAAGCGTTAAATAATAAAAGATTTTAGGTTTATTCCATACACATTTTAAAAAGACTAATCGCCAAATCAATAAAACAAATAGTCAAACTCGATATCATGCGATTTGGTCACAAAAACATGGATTTTTTAATTTTTCAAAATTATGATTTTAATTTTCTATGGTCAAGGGGAGGTAATTTGGTCTAATATATTTGTGTGTGGATAAATGAGGGTAATTATTGACTTAAGTTTGGTTTTATTCTCAGTATTGTTATATTTATTTTTGTTTCCGTTATCAGAATATACACTTAAAACAATCTTTATTACCAAAGCGGGCATATAGCTGCATTTACAATGTGTCGAACACCTGATGAACGCACTTCAAAAGTGTCCTATATACTGAATGGAGAGAAAAACACGTTTTTTCAAACACATGCAAAAAAGCCCTTGGGACATATATTTATTATTTTTTTAAAGTCAACGTGTTTCACTTATGCATGACAATACAATTATATGGGCAAATGTAGTGAATGAACTTAAGAAGATGTAAAATTATGCAAGAGTTATCCCACTTGAATTTGCTAGTTTTCTTTGCTCCTGTGATTCCCAATATACTGTTATAGGTATTTTTATGTGCATTGGTATTCACACATGCGTGAAATAAAAGGAAATAATGTTTGTGATAATTTAAATCTGTGTAAAACTGATCTGTCTGATTGATACTCTCCAGGGAGCGTTATTGCCGCTTTTCCGCGGCCTGCCTTTGATAAATGCGCCATTTTTTTGACATAATATTTTGTTTTTCCGACTAACAAACACCAATGCTACACAACATACATACAAAACTCGTGGAATTCGAGAGCAATCGATCACAACGTGCAAAAATGTGATTTGAAGCTTTTTCGTTATGGATGAGTGATTTTGGTATGTATTTTCATGTGGTAAGCTGCATAAGGTGCACAATCTATATTGAAATAACTATGCAAAATTTTATGTTTGTAAACTTACAAGATACTGAAATATTCAAATTTAAAAAGTGTTCGGTTAGCTGTTTTGCTCAGTATAGCTGTACCATTTTCAGACAAGATCCTGATGCAACATACCACAATTTTATCAAATACATGTGAGTATGTGGTTATATAAAAATTGATATATGTTACGCCATTGATATGTTTCAGTGATGGACAGAGTGGATTTATGTCCATATCAATTCCTTGCCAATGACTACAATAACAAAAACTATCCACACTTCCGGCAGTATGGAGAGTTCTGCTTTGAATTACGTGAACGTGAGGGATCAAATACTTGGTCTGAAGGTTAGATTATTTTCAAAATTTCAAATTGTATTTCTTTGTGTTAGTAGTTTGGCCCAAGTACTGACATCGATATGCAATAGTGGCATAATGATATTTCGTACATTTTTATATTTCTGTTATACATACCAATATATTTTCAAATCATCTGCATACATTGTATTTTGTTATGTCGTTACACAAAATAGCACGATCTTGTTGAAGAGAAGAAACGGCTTTGGCAATCTTATTTGCGTAAGAACCAAGACCCGTATTGCGCTCCACTACTTTACAATGGTATAGGATCTGATGACACGCGGTACTTGGATCATGTCGATCGTTTCTTTCACAAATCTGAAAGTGCATATCTCTGCTGAACTATACCTTGTTTGGAGTGATGGATATGTTTCAACTTTATACCTTTATAGAGCTAAGCGTAGCCTGGCTTTAGTACACTCTGTATATACGAGGGTTGTCCCAGTAAATCGTGTACTTTGCAAATAATTTTCTTATTTGACGTCACATGAGTATGATTTTTTGTAGTTACCTTTATGAATTCATTGTTGAACTAAAACAAATGAAAACAGTGAATGGATATGAACATGATGCACATTATCAGTGATTTACCAACCCCATGTACGCAAATGCGGCGCTACCCATAAACGCGCCGTGATTCATTTAATGTATGTTCAATAAAGTTGTAATTCTCATATTTTCAATACGATATTGCGCATAATTTTCACGTCGGCATTTAGGGCTGTTTGTTTAATGTCATCACAGTAAATTTCAAGTCGATTTCATTATATGTGCGAGAAATACGCATGTTTGAATAACCACACTAAAAATAAAAACGTACGAGAATTGTGACGTCAGAAGATAAAACACCCGTAGAATCACAGTACACTTCATAGTTTTGGTTGGTATGCCGTCGAAAAAAAGTTTAAGACTCTAAACTGTACTGGCGGATCTGCAGTAATGTTTCTAGAAAAAGGATACATGAATGACGACGAATATGTTATGATATTTGTGACATCAGCGCGTTGTACACCCACGCTATATACTGTGCCACGCACCACGGGGCTTTAACTCTTCTCGCAGTAGAAAGGATATGTCCGTGCTAGTTTTTATCCCACCATGAGGGTTGGTTGTATCGATCAGAAAGCTTTTCTATGGTGCATTCGATTGCGATTGATTCGCAAATTCGTATCAGGAAAAAGTGTAATGCCATCGTAAGCATATTTAATAAAAGGAACAACTTAAGATGGAGAGAAAAATGTTCCGCGGCATGACGTCCTTACTTTGACGTCACTGTGCGCCGCACTTGCATACCATGGGCATTAGTAATGTAAACTGACAAATTATTTATTGATTTATTTTTATGAAATTCCGTATACCTTTTAAGAACATATTCATTGATCATCAGTAAAAAATTGAAACGGATGTTTTGGCTACTTTTTGTGCAATGGGCAAAGTACACGATTTACTGGGACAACCCTCGTACATCCAGGTAAATAGACATTGTGCAACATGCACTAGAGAGGTCATGTAAGGATGAACTTTTACGTAATGTTGTCAGATCTATAACAGCGTATTTAATGAATGAAGCAAATGTTAGGATTTGAGTTTTTTGCTTTGTTGGTGTAAATTATAAAGTGGTTTATAGTAGAAATTTTAGCAAACTTGGCTTTAATTTATTAATTTCATATAGCACGTGATGATTGTGTAGCTCGAGGTGGAGAACTTGTTGTCATCAACGACATTGAGGTAGAGAAACGTGTTAACAATTTAACTACTTCTATGCACTATCAGGACGGTGTATGGATTGGACTTCGTGTTGCCACCACACAGAACGACAGATATGTGTGGGTAGATGGTGAGTTATTAGTTACATTTAAACTGTAATGTATTTCAATTTCAATGGGATATTATTTCGTTTTTTTTGTCAAAGGATACATTATACCCCAAGTCAGATACTATAGAATCATTAAAATACGTTAGAAATTTATTTTTGTAGTTTATGTCATCCACGAATTTAAATTCCCCACGAATATTATTGACTTTACAATATTTCTGAACAACACATATTCACTGCCCCTTCGATATTTCACCAATACAAAAATGTATCAGCAAATATGGTAAGTAATGATAATACATATGCATAGGACCGAATGCAGAAGAAAAAAAATACATTGTAAGGCTAATACGTCCGATCACTGACGTACGAAGTTATGTCACAAACTACAGTTTTTACTTTCCAACTGTTCCACCCATTCAATCTATAGATTTGCACCATAATAATCTGTAGTCAGTATTATATTGAATGGGTGAAAACTATGGAAAGTAAAAACGGTAGTGTATGATATAATTGTGTAGGCATGTGGCCCTATGTACTGATTTGAACTGCATTTTATTAGCCTTGTAAGAACTCGTTAATAATATTTCATTATAGGTAGTGTACCAGCTAGTTCTACTCTAACCAATCATGATCTGTATGATCCTGGGAGTACTTCCGGCAGAGATTGTGTTGTTACCATGGTAACTACTCGAGCGTGGAGAAATGCTGCATGTGAAACAGAAAATCACCATTGGGTGTGCCAATATAGTGAGTATGACACCATTAATGACCATGATTGTGCCAAAGAACCATTACTTGTACTAGTTAGGTCTTAACAATTAGGGTTTTCTGTTTTCTGATTGATGATTTCTCTTTGATTACTAGTATCTTATTACTATGCTCGAGTCTTTAACGAATTACAAATGTCATGTATATACACGGATTGTATAACGACAAATGTCATTAAATGCTTGTCCATGTTGCTAATGTATGAATTCACCACTGGATTAAGGCCTTAAAATATCGATGTGGCTATCCAAAAGGAAACCTATTTAACAAAAGACAAATACAAGTCTAAAACAAGTATCGAGTAGCGACTGCACTCTACGGTCTACATAATAAATATTGGCAGGTAGGGTGTTGATCATGTGTCAGCTTCTATTTATACACATCACACGTTGTTCTAAACTAATGATGGATAATATTTAAATTGTAATAATAAATAATATGATCTGAAATACATTAATTTTGTTTTGCAGGTATATACTAATTGTTGTGTGTGACATTAAGACACCAGACATGGAATGGAGGACAGTCACACTCGACAGTCACACTCGACAAACTGAAACAAGATACTTTAACCTATACATGAAATATGTTAACGTTTTGGAAAAATAGTTCGTTAGAAATATTATCAAAATATTAAATTAATTATATTTGTGACAACAAACCTAGAATGTCTAGCACATTTCATACCGATTAAAATGAAAGAGTCAGATGTGAAAATCGTTAGAGTTTTTGATCTGAGTATTGTACGTACTTGTACACTATGATAGTGTGACATATTATGTGCTTTTCAGTCGATGTCAGTCTTTTTTAAGCTTTACAGCCTTTTCTCAAATAAATGTTGTCAGACTAATTTGTTTTTCCTTGCAAACATACCACCAAGTAGTTGCACATGCGAAATGATTGTTCAATCACATCACTGACATGCTATTAATGGGATACACTATCAAGGTAGACAGACGACGGCAACATAATCCGGGAACGCACACATAGACAATGGACCCTACCAACCACTATATATGATTCAATGCGCTATTTGTGTAGGTTTCAAAGTTTCAAAGTTTATATGATACATAAAAAATATATGACACTGTAAAACATTGTGAATTAAGTCAAAGATGACCCATAATCACAATATTAATACAACATTATAAATAACAATGTTAATTTGTGTAGGTGTGTCTGGTGTATTCAAACAGTTAAGTTTATTCGTTTTTTTGTTTACCACTTTCAGCAAGACCACAATTAAGTATCGCACATTTATTCCCGTATAATGAAATGAAAAGTCTTGAGAACAAAGTGAACATTGAAGACATTTATTTGTGCCCGTTTTCGTACATTAAGGTGGACAACAGGGGTCGGTGCTGAAAAGAGAAAGGATAAACACATAAAACGATTAGGTAACCTATTATGCAACTTGATTGTGAATTTTAAAAGCTATGAATGACAAGATTATAAGATAAGTTAAAACACCCAGTTAAGTTACCAATTATCTAGGGCTCGTTTGAGCTGTAAGCCGCTCAAGCACTTTGACACTTTAACTTCCCCTAGGCATTGGGCTACCTATGGAAACCTACGTTCGTGTCTCCCTTGGGAAAAGTGCTTCTTTCATGTTGGTGTGGCAGCCAACATTGATTTGCGGCGCCCAGAAATAGACACTGCCCGCACAGGTGCACATTAACAACTCGGTGGAGTGGATCACGTTGGTTATTCTTGATCAGAGAAATTAACGATGGGGATTGAACCCGCGCGCACTCGATCCCGAAATGACACCCGGCTTCGAGTGAATTGAAACATCTTAATTCTCAAAGATTGAAACTATACCTATACCATACTTACTACTGACAAATCCAGGGATATGACATTGGCACACCATATGAGACTCCGGAACATTGTACATCGTCCCAGCCATCTTTCCTTAATGGTACAAGTATTCCACAATCCTCTACATTATGATATTGTTCAATCAGACGTCCCGGCATCCAGTTATTATATGTACTACTCATACCTACAAGTAGAGATGCATTTTAGCGTTATTGTGATTACATGGCATGATATTGTTCAATTTTGGGAAATATACGTCACTGAGACAACACATATATAATAACGTTTGCTCGATGGGTGAGGTAAAGTCCTTTCACAATCACGATTTTCCTCGATATTACACCCTGCAGACAAACGCTGTGCACTTCTCGTACACTTTCTGACAGTTTTTTATCGCATAAATCCAACTTTTCATCTATTCTTTTGCAAAATTCATCAAATTCTTTTTCCGTGACGAAATAACACGTCCTCACTCCGGAATGAACAAGTTGAGAAAAACTGTGACGTCATTTATCCCATACGACGTCACTAGACAATTAAGATAATATAGTGTTGTCACGTAACTACTATTAGACGTACAGGCTTCAAATATGTACTATTCATACCTACGAGTAGTAATGCATTGAGGATAAATGTAAGTTTTACATCACCACTATAAAGCTATGCATACTTAAGTCTAAGACATCGTTTCGGCTTGAACCCCACATAGCTTTGTAGCGATGTTTAGAAACTAACATGGATTTGCAACATCAACTACCTACTAATTATATGCTTAAAATGAAATAAAAAAGATATGAGGATATCGGACAGGAAAGGCATCACTTCACCAGAAGAAACAAACAGTAAGAACACAACTACACTGAGCAATATTCACACTCACGCCATATATAGATTCATCCCTAAAATAGAAGGTACGCATTCCAGGACAATGTCAACGCCACTCAGAGACAAACTGACACGATAACAATCAGATCTGAATACCGAAGTAGGACTAATAAAAATTCCTTCAAAAAGGTGCAAAACCGTATAATTACACAGGTCAACTACATTCGTTTATAAAGGAGAATAATAGTAAAGTATACACAACTATGGTTCAATGAATAATATTAGAGTTGTACACACATATACTGATGTGAAGTTCTATATCGGTTAACGGGTAAATTTGCAAGGGGTTTTATCAACGGCAAGTATGATTACTACTGGTACAAGAGGTACTGGTTATGGTATATTGTCATATTTGTATAAAACCCGTTTGTCCTCAATACCAAGAAATGTACCTGTACTCTTACAGGACCTGCACAAATGACTTATATTGTGAAATTTACATAAGTTATCAAATTGCTTTATAACGCATATATACCAAAATTCATTTGAGACGACCCTCCGTTTTTTTATCGCTTAACGTTTACAGGTGTCAACATAGGCTTTAGCGGATACATCTCTATTAGTTATGTATAATCCTGTGATCCAGGATGCCGGATTATGTGAATCGGCCAGTGAATATTAATAAAAAATAACGACAACCGTCGTCAAACATGTCGTCGGTATGTATACTAACCCGAGTCCCACTTCCAATTTTCCTCGCTAACAGAATCTGTGTAACCGATCCATACTGGTTTCCTCATATGAGCACTCTGTAAGAACGAGGAAACAATGCTCTGTTGGTTCGAGTTCAGTATGGACACTAGGTAGCCGCCTTTTCCATGACAGTTTTTTCGAGCGTTCGTCCAATTATCTGTTTTATTGACAAACTCATAGCATGACCCTCCGCTAGTTACTACAAAATCTGGGTTAACAAAACGTTGACATGCAGCTGAAATGGAAATGAGTAGTGCATATACAAGTGACAGTTGCAATCTGGGTGTAAAACAGAAGAGTATACAACCAGCTTATAAGTACCATTACATAACTGGCTTAGAATGTGAAGGTCGTACCTTACTAAGAACTACATCGATGTTTTGAGAAAACAAGAACAAACTGTCCGAACATTACTCTTTACTTATGGTAAAACAAGCTTTTTCAACGTCAGTCTCAACGACAAATTCCGATTTCAATGACACTAATTATGCTCAGTTAGTAGTACTTACGACCTTCTCTTTCTAAGCCAGCCAAACAAACAAGTTATTTAATTTTGTAATCTTCATTTTGTAGATTCCCACACACAATGCATCTGACAAAGTATGTACTTAAGTTGCAAAGGTGTACTGTTACAAGTCACGATTCTCGATACACGCCTTCTCCGTGTCGTCATAGAATTGTTGTGTTTTCAAATTGTTCTGGTGGAAATGAACTCCAAAATAACGCGTTTACGGACCTTTACATGGCATTGAGGTTTCAACCCAAAGTTAACATCGGCTGTCAGAGTCATATAGACACAGTGCAATTATATGCGACAACTGAGAAGGTTAATGTCAGTTGTTATCAATGGCGTTTGAAAAAGGTTAGATCAGAAACGTGTACATTTGTATTGTAACTATTCATGGCTGTATGGAATAGGTACAACTGTATATTCCAGATTATAGCAAAACTTCGAGCACACCTTTAAGACTATTAAATTAATTTATTAAGTGTTAAACACTAAACTCACTCGTCGGCATTGGCGTTGTTATTTTTGTCGTCGGCAATGGAGTTGTTGTTTTTGTTGTTGGCATTGGTGTTGTGGGTTTTGTCGTAGGCATTGGTGTTGTTGTTTTTGTCGTCGGCATTGGTGTTGTTGTTTTTGTCGTCGGCAATGGAGTTGTTGTTTTTGTCGTCGGCATTGGTGTTGTTGTTTTTGTTGTCGGCAATGGTGTTGTGGGTTTTGTTGTTGGCATTGGTGTTGTTGTTTTTGTCGTCGGCATTGGTGTTGTTGTTGGTTTTGGTGTTGTTGTAGTTGTTGTTGTAGTCGTTGTGGTTGGGGTTGTCGTCATAACAACTAAAAGAAAAACGAACTTCATTAATCTGTATTCTGTTCTATCGGCTTCAAAGTCGTTTATCAACAATTTCTCAATTGCCCTTTTGCAAGATAAATTGAGAATTTAGTTGACCAATGACAAAACGAAGTTCTGGGCTGGTATTCACGAATCATCGAAGAGGAAATTAAATTTAAATATGCGTCTTAAGTTAAAAGAAATGTTCTGCAAATATTTTCTACACAACGATAATTAACCGATGTTTTCTTAGTGATTATAGTAGGACTTTAAACAATGTTTCAAACATATGAAAAATATCAAAAATCTTGATCGTCATGTTTACATGTAGTTTAAGCACAGGCATTGTTTAGGGAAATTGTTAAGTTTTGTACATACTAGATGTCTTTTGAATACCACCCCAGCTGGACCTATAATAAACATTTAGTGAAACCTTCCGACAGCGTTCAACATACAGTGAGTCTTGTTATCGTGTCAGTTATAAAACAAATAATTTTGAAACAAAAAAGAATCTTTTATTTTCGAAGTTTTGTAAATGACGTTGACCTGAATTACTGAAATAAAAGATTTTATGAAAGTTATGTTCCGAGTTGCGAGAATGTCGTCGAACTATTTTCTATAAGTGTAAGGATTTATGTGTGTTTAGGTCCGCACCACTTCCGGGGAAGTGATGACTATAGAGGACGATTAAATTAATCGCCTTCCAAAAACGACTGCAGCATGACCGATTCATGATTCGATCATTAGCAAAACTACAATAAATTAGCAACTTCTAACCATGTGGATAATGGCATGTTTAGAATGGATAATTACAAAAGTGAACTAAAATGCAAATCATTAACAAAAAAAACAAGAAAGAAAATGGCGGTGACACATCGTGCAAGGAGCGCCAAAAACCAACACTAAATATACATGGAAACCTTCAGTGTAAAAGAAATTAAGTAGCATAATGCTGGTCATTGGAATAGCAGCATACATGTAGTACAACCAAGACAAACAACTTCACATAAAGGTATGTCGTGACAATTGTTGGCTTTATTCTTTTATATATATGTGATGGTAAGACCTCTGAGGCACCGCTTTTGGAATTTGAATTTACATTTTCTAACTGCTTTAAAGGTCATTGAAGTATCCTTAATAAAGGCAATATCACTTAAAACAATTGATCCATTCCATTACGTTGTTAGTTAAATCTGACAACACTACATAAGAGGTCACGTTCAAATGACCACTCTTGTGCATAATATAGTATGGCTATTCACCTGATGTGTACTAAAGTCTAGTTTAAACCATGATGAAACTAGGTAGGACAGCAGAGAGATTAAATGTATTGCTTACACTTGAGATTAATTTTTGTGAAATCAGGGATTGTATTGGATGATGTAAAGTTCACATCGACATGACCCAATACGGGATGTAGTCAGATCCTATATCAGCGTAAAGTAGTGGTCCCAGGAGTGTATTATGGGTCTGATTGTAATGAGAGTGACATAAAGGGAAATATAAATATCACATGACAAACACTATACCTTTCTAGTATAATAATATCCCTAAAAGGGATCACAATATCGTTTGTAGCAAAACCACTGGTAAAAAACCGCATGGTCGAAAATTTGAGTTAGAGTGGTTTTGCTACTATACCTTTATCTATGTCTGGAACATTGCCTTGGCATCGCTGTATCTGTATATTGGATGACAGCAGAACATATCCCAGCTACAAACAAAGAACCAATGTTAGATAACAAAAAGGGAGACCTACACCATCCTGGCTATAAATGTAGAACCGTAATGACACATTACTCAAAGTGAGAAAGTCGTAAGTACTACTAACGCCCTTTAAGACTCATACCTATCCGAAATCAGCATCCCAAAGCGCATCGTATGAGCCTGTTTTTATACAATTAGAAATTGTCATGTTGACTAAACCGAATTCGAAGAAGTATATTTTTCCATAAGTAAAGGGAAGTTTTTCTTTTTTTAACTCGTTAAAACTTGACACTGGCATGTCACCCTTCTTATTAGTTTCAGCTTGTTCGCCGAATCCATGTCAGGATAATGTCACATGGACAATCGTTATACTAGTATACCTTGAATAGTTTAGACTGTTGGGACTTAAACAATATTACAAAGTATATACAGTAAAACTTCGTTATGACGAGCATCGATATCACTAGAACCCGGCCTATATCGAGGAAGTTTTAAACCACAATCCATTTTTATCATCAATAAATGTCATTTTGGTTATTTCGAGCACCTTGTTTATCTCGGGCAATACCTGCCCCGATCAATCCATGAGATAACGAAGTTTTACTGTAGATGTATTTGTTAAGATGTTAATCTTGTAACATACTTTACGATCATTTCCAACGGCCGAATATTTTGGATCCAAGCCTGGTATTTGGTAGACTGGTTTACAGTCAAATTCGTACATGTACCCATCCACATTTGACGACGGGTCAGGTTGGTTGAAGATTTCTAGTTCCACTTGATATGAACATAAGCATGGGTAGTCACATAGCACATCAGGGACACAGAGGGCAAAAACGAACACAAATACCCGTAGCATGGTCATCATTGTCGCAGCTATAATAGTAAATGTATATAATACAAACAACATTGGTAATAGTTGGTAACTGGCAATCAATCAATCGTTCTCGTAAAACACTCATTGCTTTGTGTATGGTTTTGCTCGTAAAACATTCATTGCTTTGTTAATGGTTTTGCTCGTAAAACACTCATTGCTGTGTGTATGGTTATACTCGTACTCGTAAAGCACTCATTGCTTTGTGTATGGTTTTGCTCGTAAAACATTCATTGCTTTGTTAATGGTTTTGCTCGTAAAACACTCATTGCTGTGTGTATGGTTATACTCGTACTCGTAAAGCACTCATTGCTTTGTGTATGGTTTTCTCGTAAAACACTTATCGCTTTGTGTACGGTTTTACTCGTAAAACACTTATCGCTTTGTGTACGGTTTTACTCGTAAAACACTTATCGCTTTGTGTATGGTTTTCTCGTAAAACACTTATCGCTTTGTGTACGGTTTTACTCCTAAAACCCTTATCGCTTTGTGTACGGTTTTACTCGTAAAACACTTATCGCTTTGTGCATGGTTTTGCTCGTAAAACACTTATCGCTTTGTGTACGGTTTAACTCGTAAAACACTTATCGCTTTGTGTACGGTTTTACTCGTAAAACACTTATCGCTTTGTGTATGGTTTTGCTCGTAAAACACTCATTTCTTTATGTATGGTTTTGATCGTAAAACACTCATTGCTTTGTGCATGGTTTTGGTCGTAAACACCCATTGCTTTGTATATGGTTTTGCTCGTAAAACACTCATTGCTTTGTGTATGGTTTTTTTCGTAAAACACCCATTGCTTTGTGTATGGTTTTGCTTGTAAAACACTCATTGCTTTGTGTATGGTTTGGTCGTAAACACCCATTGCTTTGTGTATGGTTTTTCTCGTAAAACACTCATTGCTTTGAGTATGGTTTTGCTCGTAAAACACTCATTGCTTTGTGTATGGTTTTGCTCGTAAAACACTCATTGCTTCGTGTATGGTTTGGTCGTAAACACCCATTGCTTTGTGTATGGTTTTTCTCGTAAAACACTCATTGCTTTGTGTATGGTTTTGCTGGTAAAACACTCATTGCTTTGTGTATGGTTTTGCTCGTAAAACACTCATTGCTTTGTGTATGGTTTTGCTCGTAAAACACTCATTGCTTTGTTTATGGTTTTGCTCGTAAAACACTCATTGCTTTGTGTATGATTTTGGTCGTAAACACCCATTGCTTTGTGTATGGGTTTTCTCGTACTCATAGAACACTCATTGTTTTGTGTATGGTTTTGCTCGTAAAACACTCATTGCTTTGTGTATGGTTTTGGTCGCACTCGTATATTACTAACGTGATACTGGTATGAGTTTGGCCGTGTAATATATGTATTAAACGTAAATGTGCAACAGATGTTTGGCAGCGTTAACCTAGAATTAAGGAATATGATTTGTGTCGTCCTATAGATGCAGTTTCTTATATCCGTGAACATCGGCTTGAATTACGACGCATCCTAGTAAAGCGTATCTAAATGCCTGGTAATTGGAAAAACACTTGTTTTTGCTAAAATGCCGAGCCTAGCCTTTATTTGCAAGCCAGCTTTCTGCGGAAATATGACAGGCACATATATAATTATTATATATAATGTGTCTCCGCCCGGATTTGAACCCGAGTCGCCCGATTAGACACCAAGTGCACAAACCAAAGAACTATAGATGCAGTAATAAAGTTAAAGCAATAATTACCTGTGTTCTAGTAATAGTCTCAGTGTATAAAATGTAGACTAAATATAGTGTCTAGGCGTACTGTGGCCCTACAAGTTCACATAATCAGTATGATAAGAGAAATAGGCCGCGTATGTGTGTAAATCTGCCAAGTTCTATATCAACATCGAGAAAACCGATGGAAACATTTCTTGTGCTTTTAAATAAATTACGTCGTAGTAGATAAAATAAAATAGCAAAACTTTTCTATGCTACACTGTAGCTACCATTTGCGCTTTGAAGATTAAGTGGATTACATGCAGAAACGGTGCAGTAAAATACACTTATATCATGGTTACGTGATGTTAACTGAAGGGGTGGCGCTAAATCCAATGATAATCGAGGGGGTGGGACTTAAATTTCAAAGGAATGAGTGCAATAACTGCAGTGCATGATAATATTACCCTGCACTGAACGTTGTCGCGCGCATACTGTAAATCAATTATTTTCGTGGGCGATTAAATTTCTCGGACTTTATGGTTCACATTCAACCTCGAAATCAAATCCATTCGAACAATAAACTTTACCCTTGTATTTATTACCTGAAATGCAATTCCACGAATTAAAGTCCCATCGAAATGGTCATATTTACCAAAACCACGAAATTTCATCCCAACGAAATTCAATGATTTTGCAGTGTACCACTGTTTATACGTTAACTGTAAAATAATCCGTGATGTCCGTGCTTGAAAAGTACGTACTGGGGTCTACAACTTTAAGGTAATAGAGTGTAATCTATAGTGAAGTAAAGTTTCAAAAATGATTTTTTCTTTCAAATTTATTTTGTCGGATAAAATAGGCATTGTATTATGATCATATTACATTTGCACTTGAGGTTAGACACAAATAAATTTCAAATTTGTTGACGCATATGACAGCAATTGGATTGCAAATCTTGCCCGTTCATAATCAAAGTAAACATGACATGAAAAGTCCAAGTTTGTTGTTGGGGACTTAGTCAGTAGTATAAGGACCGAAATCTTACAAAGAAATGATTATAAAATACATTCATGAGTTTGTATCATGGAAAACTGCAATGACCTTGCAAACCGAAAGAAGAAAAGGTGTAATTTTCTTGAAAAACATGCACAATCTCCAAGTTGTACTCCGTGCCCTTAATATCACAACGTGGTATTGGAAATTTTAATCGGTCAGCGAGGACAATGTACCGTTATGTGATATTTAGCCACACCCAATACAATTTGAAAGCCAATGATATAAGCCAGAAAGAGAAACTTAACACTCGGTTTCCTTATTTAGTCTCGGGCTCCGCCCTCGACGAAATAAGGCAACCTCGCGTTTGCGTTCTCTTTCTATTACTTATTGGGCCAATAATTGAGTTTCCAAGGAAAATTAGTGTTTTAATTTCACATTTAATTTACATGCTTTCGTGCAGAAAAAAGGAATAGCAGAGCACGGGAGACACATAAACGCGCAAAACAGATCTCAGATATAAACCGTAAATGACAAACATAATAAATAACAAGAGGTCATATGAAACTATTTTATCTGCTACAAAAAAACCACTTAACCTTCTCTTGAACTCAGTATAAGTTCTTCTTGGAATCTAGTGTTTTATCTAGAGTCTAGTCCCGGTTTCCGGATGTTTAGAGTGAAAAAAACTAGTTCATAGTTGGTTTCGGTTTCGTATCCACTATTTAACTCGGTTCTCACACAACGTAAATTATTGACCTAAATTTTATGCTAGTGGTTACAATAAACTTTTCCCATCATGCTTTCTTTATATTTATTCGTTATTTACGTTTTTAAACTGCATCTAAACAAATAAATGGCGCATATGTTTTCGTATCGCGGTCATACTTAGTAGGGAATAAACTAATTACCGTACAAACCGGATGTTGAAACACTTCTTTGTACTTGGAGATGCTCAACATCAGCGTATAATGAGCAATCTACACCCGGACGTGAATATATTTTAAGATCCTGTACGCCAAATTGAGAAAAGTCGTTGAGCTGTGTAGTAGACTTTTTTCTACGAAGAAAACAACAATGTTTATCAAAGCGGAGAGTTATAAAATATGTTTCTATGCAATATTATTTGTTTGTGTGGCGTGTTTGATGTACGCTGAGGCGAAAACGACAAACCGTAAGTAGAGTTGTATATATTGTATTAATTTATCGATGAGTTTACGTTCAAACCTCATTTAAAGTTCACCTCAATTATAAGACCTTCTCCTAACTAAGACGACAAATCTACATGAAAATTGTATATTAGTGATATCACCATAATTTACAGGTTCATGAAAAATGACACTGTATAGTTCCGCTAATAAGACCATTTTGATTATTTTGAAATCATGCAGATTTTTATCAGTTTAAGGTTCCAAAGTATTAAATTTAGAACAAAAAAGGTCCGCTAATAAGACCGATTCGCTATTAAGACCATCTTTTTGACTGGTCTTATTAGCGGACCTTCACTGTATTATCAAATGCCACTGGATATTGCTTAACTCTTCACTGCACCTCCTGTCCTATTTAAACCAGTTTTCATGGTTAACTATTGCGGTCTGTTTAAAGAGATTTACTGTATAATCGAGGCCTTACTGTAAGGTGCAGTTTTATGGTGTAACCACAAGATACGCTGGTAAACGCTCATGTGGTTTGGTGTACATGTAATTCGATTAACGTTAAAGCATTCTAAATACATGTAAGTGCGACACAAAATGCATTGAAAACACTGATAAAAAATACATATGTATATAAGTAACGTGACAACATTTCGGCAAAAGTTAATGAAAAAGACATGGAGAATACTTTTTTTTAATAAAACTATTAAATACGTACATACAATTATTAATGTTTTATAATCAAAGATTCTGTTGTATCAGCAGAAACAAATCAAAACTCACAATGACGTCACATACTGTATGATGTAGAATTATTGCACTGGTAACTGTACCCGTATCATTGATAAAGAGTAAAACGGAAAAAAGTTTTGTAAACATTTCATTTGTCTTTTATTTTTTGGTTGTTGTTTATTTGTGATTAAGGGATGAATGTTTTGAATTGCGGTATTAGTATAACAAGGTGTAGCCAGCGATACGGATGTAATCACGTGCGTAACACTAAGTTGAAAAGTAAAAAAATGATACGGCCAAAATGGCATTTACGTCCCATAATTATCCTTGTCATGAGGAACACAAACAGTAACCACCGACTTCAAGGCGTGTTACGTTACACAAATTCCAACTGGGCGACAGACCTGGGCCAGTACTTTAGTGAAAACTTAAAAAACTTAACGTGTGCTCATACTTGAAGCGTGTCTTGCATATATAAAGTTAATTTCAAACACTCAGATGGCTCTATGTGCGTGTGTACTTCATACGCTGTGAGTGTATAAAGAGGTTAGAACTGAGTCACAATAAACATCAATCTTTTTACACATGTATTTTGAGAAAACGAGAAAAAAATGGCTGAAATAAGTTCTCTCATTTATTACGACGAATTGTATATTTTTACCGGAAGTTAAAAATATGCATGGGCGGCTCCAGGATTTCCGGTTAGGGGGGGGGGGCGTAAGAAATTTGCTGGGGTCCAGGGCATAGTCCTGCATGGGCGTAGGAGCGTCTTAAACATTACAACACTTCATTCACGGAAGGCTATTTTGATTATATCTATATACTGATAACGTAAAGGAACCTTAACTCGTCACTTTTTGTTATAAATGGGGTTCCAGTGGGATTCTATATCATCATGTGGGTATTTTCGGTGTCCCAAAATATGCATAAACCCCTTAGGCGCCTTTTACATCCTATACATTGGACATAATAGGCCTCGGAATAAGGTAGGGGTAAGCCTGCCGACTTATGGACTCTAGGAACCTTAACTCGTCACTACTAGGGACATTAACTCGTCATATGAAAAATCACACTGTTGCTACCACAGGTGCTAGATACATTGATCTTATATTTTATTTTATAGACTTAATAACAACAATAGCAAATATTAGATACAATTCCCTATCAATTTCATATATTTTATACATGTATTAAAAGCATATACATGTACCGTGATGTATAAAATACAAGCTTATGGGTAGACTTTGAACACAACTTTTATTTAACATGTTGTGACAGCATAGAACTTTATTTCAACAAAAACAACAGTTACCATTAACACCAAAACTCAACACTTTTCCATTTACCATAAGTTTTATTAAGCTGTAACATTAATAGCTTGCCGGTTCCAGTCATCGTATTCAAGGATATAATAATGCTTAATGTGTAAATGGTTCTAGCTGAATAGATTTAACTTAAGTTTCTACTAATCACTCCATTATGTCACTTTATATCATTTAGTTCATAATCCCTAATTTCATGTAAACTTGTTTCATTTATTTCGAGTTTAAGCATACCATCTATTTATTTGTCAATAGCAGTAAGACAATTATACATATTCCTGTTTAACCATGGGTCAATTCGGTCGTCACAGTCTACATAACCAAACAACGTCGTGAAGTCGTGCTATTGTTGCATTGCACTTCGTCAATGTCATGTTTAAGAGTTTACTTGATTTAACCTTCTTGTTCTTCATAATCAGCTCTTACTTTTTCTCGACAGTAGGAGACTTCATTTCAACTTGTTTCAGTTTTCTTTGCTTATTAATTTCTTCTTTCCCTATTTGATATCTTTTGCTGTTTAATATTTTCCAACAGCTTGTGAAGATATTGTTCATGTTTTAACAGTTGCTTTGAAACATTGCCTTAGTACCCCGGTTTCATTCCCCGGTTTTGCATTTAAATAGATGATTCCCTTTTTGCCTTCTTGCTAACAGTTAATGGCATTTGAAGAACACCAAATACCTTGAGGTTTTCGAAAGTATCATCTAGCCAGATTTCACAGCTTTACATGCAACTTAAATGGTTCACTTTCTACTAGCCCTTATGGCTAGATATTTCCTTTCTTCGTCTGAGATAGGTCTACATATATTTATAAAATACCTACATGTTAGTAATCAACAATTAGTTAACGGTATCTTTAAATCAATACTACTTTATCTAGTATGTTCTATATTACTATACAAATAAATAAATGATTCAATTTGCAACTTTTTTTACCGATTGTCGGGCCCATATTACTATATATACGAGTAAAAATGAACACGTTTCGTTCCAAAACCCACACTAGCCATATATCATACCTGATCTGAGCATAATACAATCAAAACAATAGGGTACTATGTATTTAAGTATGGTTATCAATTATTAGTGCTAGTAGATTGCAAAAGGTGCTTACATTTCAAAATATTAAGTTAATTTCTTTAATCAAATACTTACTTGACGTCTCGATTATTGCTTATTCACAGTTTAAATGCTTTGTAAACATGATTAGTCGCAAAGAAATATTGTTTAATTACTAGTAGTAAATTGCATAGGTGATGCTAACAATTTATTGAACAAACCATGGGGTCCGTAAGTCGTCAATGGGGTCCAATACACTCGTCAATTGTATTTCATATTTGTTAAAGCGAACCTATGGAAAGTTTCATATCAAAGGGAGATCATTTTTGCAAGAAAATTTATTCTAGAACACCAATACCTGTGGAAAATATAAAATAAGCGTGTTGTCATTGCATAGTGACCTTTCGCCTGACACCCCTAAATTAGCAACTTGTCGTCGCCCGTGTTCGTCCAATAGTGTGTTTTATGTTAGGTTTTTTATCACGTAATATTGAAGAATAATATGCATGTAATACCTAATTATATGCACATATAGCATAATCAAGGATTAACCTTTCAAAAAAGTCCACCTTATGACGTTTTGATGACGTCATAAAAGGTGATATTAACAAAGCAAAAAGTGACGAGTTACTGTTCCTGCCGAGTTAAGGTTCTCGTATATAACAACTTTTTTATTACGAGGTAACTGGAAGTTGATCATTTGAAATAAGGGGGACCGGGGCATGCTCTCCCGGAAATTTTTTCTAAACAATGGACCAATTTGATGCATTCCGGGCGTTCTGAGATACGCTATTTGGTGTAAAACAGGACATTATTAAATACAGAACAGTGCTTAGATTAATCGTAATGAAGTGTTTGCACAAGTGCCAGATTTTGAGATGTATGCTTAATGTGAAGACGTTTATGTTAACTTTTAAGGCCTTTATATGTAATAGTTGATATCCGGAACTCTGTGCAAGGTGGTTTTCCCCTTAATTTAAATGTAGGTACAAACAAATCTGGCCTAGTTAGACTGGTTTTGTATTCATACGCAAACACAACTGACACCCACTCTATTGTCCAGATATGAATATTCATGACTCAAAAGGATTATAACGGTAAAACTTTATTTGTACCTACAGATTAGTGGAGATCCAGAGTAGGTCTATTGGCAACCTCTGAAAGTAATATAGGAGGTGGAGTATTTATAAATAAAAACATATGTATTTAGTGTATACGTTTTCGCAAAAAATGTGTGTTGACACATTTTCATCGATTGAAGTTACTTTGCGAGCGAATCGAGCAAAAAAAAAATTGTTTCAGTAAAAAAGTATTATAAAAATATTCACGTATGTTATCTGCACTGAATCATAGTTTTACAAAAACTCGCTTTGCAAAATTAATGATATTTAGAATCTAATTGCAAAAGTAGGGGGTCCGGGGAGGCATGCTCTGACGGGAATATTTTTCAAAACGAGGGATCAATATGGTGCATTCTAGTGGTCTGATATACCTTATTGGCTAGAAAATAGGGCATGCTTTATTACAAAACCAGACTAATTTAAGTCTTTAAAGTCTACAGTGTTTCATTCATTGCAGAGTAATCCAGTATATAGGCATACTTATAGCATCATTTTTTGTGGATGCGCCCCTTTGTTCATAGATTAAAGCTAATTTTGGCGTGCGTAGCGAGCACGAAATTTTTCACAAAGAATTAAAGGCAAATTACATATAAATAGACTATTTCAGTCAAATAAAAATCGTTACTTTGGCGATTTTAGGGGGGGGAGGCGTACGCCGGTCCGCCCCCCCCCCCCCTTGGATCCGCCTATGATATGTATGTACTTTTTGTTATTGCGTTTCGTATGATGTAATATTATGTAATTATGCTTTGTAAACATGTTCATGTTCTTTGGCAAGAAACAATTTTGACGACAATAAAGTATTCTGTTCTGTTCTAAACTTCAGTTTGGTCATCATGACAAGTCCGATTGTCATGAAATAGGCTCATAAGAAGCGCATTCTGATGCTTATTTCAAATATGCATTAGTCTTATAAGGCCGTGAGACCTTCTCGGTCTAGGCCAGCGATATATAGTATAACCCGAGACACAGGCATTTAAATAGGGTATAAGAGTAAGAGCACACTAATGTTACTTTACTTTACTACACGAAAGCCAGGATTGTTGGATCCAAGCACTATAACCACAACTTTTCGAAGAAAAAAGAAGCATTTTAACACCATTTGATTTCTTAAATCCATTCCATTTGCTATATCAATTAGAAACGAAGCACTGCCGTGGTTCAGTTATTCGTATGATGAAATTGTAAAACGGCTATTGTGGTTCGATAAGCGGTCGCTGCTGCTAGTTTATCTTCTTTCCTCTCAAAGTGGAGCAGTTACTGATTCCTTGAGGAATTGAAAGCTAGTAGATCTACTCTTTAGAATACAGCCCAGGAAAATAGTTCAGTAAATTTGACCACCTACTGTCACTACAAACTGCATTTCTATCCTGCGATGAATATTGTAATTTTACTAGTATACCAAGATTACAAAAGTGTAGCTGGACCGTACGTAACCTTATACAGCCATGTGATCTAATTTACGTCCACATTCCATTTAATAAATATTTTACCGATTTCTCTAGGTGAAAAGAAATATGGCTGTGTCGTTCCCGAGGAACCGACGTTCGGCTTCATTGTCTTCCAAGACTATTCCAGATCGTTAAAGTACCAATGTTTTGACGGTTACTACTTGAATACAATCCGGAAACAGAAACCCAGAAGGTGTAGGCGTGGACGATGGAGCGGAAAACCATTGATCTGTGAATATTTAGAACCCTTCAGTAAGCACCTGTTTGTTTGGTTTGTTTGTGGATGCATAGAATAGATTTTTTGTCAGTCATCTTACTCTGAAGTATAATGACAGGCATGATAGCGACTCTGTTTTGATTTGAACCCGTGTCGTCGGTTGAGGTGGATAAGCCATTTACGTCGCATGCGCCCCAGCGAAAATAACTGCTATTACGAAATATATTGGTCACCGGGACTCTATCTGACTCCAATTACATCTATATGTATAGAAGATGGCGTAACTATTATTTTCACATTATGCTTAGGTCCCACTGGGCATTTTTGGCCGGCACGGCGATGTACTCCTGATTTAATAAATACAAAAAAATGTACCTTCAGGGGACATCGGGAAACAGAGATATCACACATTTTCTAATGATCATCCCAAGCTTCCCATAGACCACGAGGACACTTTTCCGATGCCTTTTGGTGCCTGTTTATTAAATCGGGAGTACCTGGTCGAGACAAAAAAAATATCGATGGGACCAAGGCTTAATCCAGTACACACTCAACCTTACATTCACGCATCGTATCTTATTTCATTTGTATTAACAGGACCTAAGTGTACAAAGCTGAATGATCCAGAAAACGGCTATGTGATAGTAGAAGGTACTGGCGCCGGGGACCAGGCAACGTTTTTTTGTAATACCGGTTACCACATCGAAGGATCCAAAAAAGTCACATGTCAGGGTGGGCGCTACTGGGACGGTATATTACCCATCTGCAAGAGTAAGGACATCGCATTACACTTCCTCACACACATTTTGACGCCACAGTATTGCTTGGCCAGATTGACATGAGCCTGACCTATTGATTACCATAATGTAACAGTCGAAATATCGTTTATGTTAACAACACCGAGTATATGTTTTCATAATCGGGGAGTATCACGATGACGCTCGAGATGTAATACAAACACAAATCTTAAAGTCCGATATTGAACGATTCGCTTGCGGAAATTGATATATTCAAAACAAGAACCTTGTCAAAAAGGCCAGACTCAGGTCAGTCAAAATGGCCGAGCTATAACATATTCAAAGCTATTACACGATTGTACTAGTGTGTCATAGACCAATCATACCATGATGTATAATATTCACTAATGGTTAATTATTGATGTCATATCCATTCGGAAAGGATTGACGGAATAATACAATAACATATTCGTCCCCAGTTTGTGTTACAATTAATGTAGTAACAAACGTGACAGCATGTCTTTATTTAATGGTCTTATTTATCCTCGCCACCGGATTATCCATATGGGCGAGGCCCCCAGAAGAGTTTAAGTACTTTTAGTTTTTATGGGATAATGCATGATACAGAAGATGCCCCAATTCCGGAAACATCCCTGGTTCTTTTACATGCCAGTGTAAAGCACCATACATGGGACCTTGGTTTAAAGTCGCACCCGAAAGACTATTTGTAATTTTAGTTGGCCTACCGGGATTCGAACCCACAACTCCGAGAACAGTAGTGACTACTCGTCTCGTGCTCTACCGACTGAGCTATGCGGGCTGGCACACCATGTCTTTTCCTCTTTTCGTTAATGTATGAGCTGGGGATTGTATCGTGTAAACTTTTATGGTATACATGTATGAGGTGTTTTATGTTCCCGGATGTTTGGGTGTTGCTGTCTTCCCTGTTCGACTATCTATTATAGTACATATTATTATTTTATTGTATCGATGTAGGTCATAAGACAGCACTTGATGTAGCAATGAACTTCAAGGATAAAGTCGTACATACACTGTCAGCCTCTACTGCTCAGTCAGAAGATGGGGTTCAAGGTATGTAGAATATTCGTGTACCATAATAACTGTGTATTTTATTAGTTAAGTAGCATACAGCAGTAGTCAGGTCAAACCATTCTCCGGCATCAGCCAGTTCAGTGATAGACCTAGTCTGGCCACCCGACTAGATGATATACTTTATCAATCAAATAGCATAACATTTTTCAATTTTCGCTATATTTTATTTTGGACTTCATTATCTATGTTTGAGGGCGCAAAGGGAAAAAATTACATGAGAAAAGAGTAGATTAATGAGTTGTCTTTCTAAACATCGGAAATGTTAGACAGACTATGATAGAACGTATCGATAACAAGGACATTAGGCACACTGAGCAGTTTAATGACAGACCTAGATCAGGGCGTTTTGTGTGTATTTTGAACTTGCTTAGTAATCTGTGACAATCGCACCATTTACTGGAAATTAACATACTGACACAAACCAATATTTGAGGTGAGAAGACTTACTAATAGTTGCTCAGTCTGATTAATGTGCGTCGATAGATGTGCGGAGGGCAACCAGGGAAAATACTCAGGTAACCTTATCGTTGAAAACGAAAAAAAAGAGAAAAAACAAGCAATAAAAATATTTTTGAAAATTTATATATTTCTTTCTTTTACTTTTTTATAGAAAAATAAAAAATTTCAACAAAAAAATTGTGAGGCATAAATTGTTTAAAATATAAAACTAGTATCCTTTGGATTTGTTCTTTAATTCGACATTGCTTTTGTATAAATTTTCAGCATATTATGAAACTTCAAAATATAAATGCTAATACTTCAAAATATAAGAATATTGTATGTGTGGCTCGACTTAATGCGGGAAAGAATAAACTAGATATATTATATGTGTTTCATTTTAGCTCGACTTAGTGCGGAATGAATGGACTTGATATATTGCGTGTGTTTTATTTCAGCTCGACTTAGTGCGGGAAAGAATATACTTGATATATTGCGTGTGTTTTATTTCAGCTCGACTTAGTGCGGGAAAGAATATACTTGATATATTGCGTGTGTTTTATATTAGCTCGACTTAGTGCGGGAATGCATGGACTTGATATATTGCGTGTGTTTTATATTAGGTCGACTTAGTGCGGGAAAGAATATACTTGATATATTGCGTGTGTTTTATACTTATATTAGGTCGACTTAGTGCGGGAAAGAATATACTTGATATATTGCGTGTGTTTAATATTAGCTCGACTTAGTGCGGGAAAGAATATTCTTAATATATCGCGTGTTTTATTTCAGCTCGACTTAATGCAGGAAAGAATGGACTTGATATATTGCGTGTTTTATTTCAGCTCGACTTAATGCAGGAAAGAATTGATTTGATATAGTGCGTGTGTTTTATTTCAGCTCGACTTAGTGCGGGAAAGAATGGACTTGATATACTGCTACTGTTAGATACATCTTCTAGTATAGGGGCCTCTAAGTCCTTACCTATAGCAAAAGGATTTATGTGTAGGCTGGTCGAAATATTCGGGGTCTCAGAAGATAGTTATGGAGGTAAAATAAACTATTGATAATATACGTACATAAACAATCAATATAATATAGAACAACTATGTTGAAACCTGCAACGCAATTAAATTTCAAATTTAAACTATGGAACGCCTCAGCTGTCTTATGTCAACAACAAACGTTTTGTTTTGTCCACTATCGTGATGTTCAGTTACTTATCTATTCTGTGCTGTCAAACATCGCTCTTATTATGTTATTTAACGATTATGTTTCGTTGAGTTAGTATTTTATTCCCTGTTCGGATAATCATGTTCGGTCTACTAAAATCTTGTTGCGTCAAGTAACTATTATGTTCGGTCATACGTCCATGGTGTGCTGTCAGACGCGTCTTTTATTAGGTTATTGAATCATTATGTTGAATCACATATGTATGACGTCCTGTCAAACAACTCTTTTATTGTGTTATTTAATAATGATGTTTTGTTGCATATGCATTATATTCCCTTATCTTATAATCTTGTTCGGTTCATAAAAAATATATTGCGTCAAGTAATAATTATATTCAGTCACACGCTTGTGGTGTGCTGTCAAACACCTCTTTTATTAGGTTTTTTAACCATTATGTTTCGTTGCATTTGTATTATATTCACTTAACTTATAAACATACTCGGTTTATAAAAATTATATTGCGTCAAGTAATAATTATATTCAGTCACACACCTATTGTGTGCTGTTAAACTGTCATGTTGTCTTGTTAAAAGACCATGCTATTTTCTGACCGTACCATCTTGTCAAAATACCATGATGACTTGTTCACTTCACGTGTTGTTGTGTTGACTTTAAGGGACATGTGATCTCAAACAAAATGGCGGGGAAGAATGCAGAATAATACGGCAACGTGGAAGTGACATAGTTGATATTTTTCATAACTTGTGGCCACAGATTACAAGACAGAGTTTATTTTTTACTAATCCGTGGGAACGACTTACAGACGCGAAAAATATTTTTTGCAACTTTGCGACTTTTAATAACTCGTTCCCTCAATTTAATTGACCAATCAGAATTACGGCTCTTATTACCAAACTCAAGCGAGACTGTGATAAATAGCCTGCAATAACTTCAGCCTGCAAAATGATAGGTTAAACACCACTAAATTTCCTAGCCTGCAATAAGACATGGTACATGTATAAGAAAAAGCAGCGTACTGAGGCAACCAGGCTCTGTGACCCCGGAAGACCGGGTATGTAGATGTAGGGCAGGTGGACGAGAGTCGAAAAATACTGTCACCAGGCCCCTATCTTGGGGCTGAAAGAGGGATCAGATCCCCAAAGTAGCCTAAATATCGTTATGCCATAGGCGACTTTGGATGGGTTCGAGCCCGTGCACCGCCGAAACCATGCTTTGTGACCCAAAGGACCGGGTATACAGAATTGTGCATGCTCATACTAGTCAAACGAGACCCGCAGCTAGTTCCTATCTTGGGGCTGATAGTGGCAAGGGACCGGACCCGTAGTGTCTATAGTAGCAGTGTATTGAACTTTGCGTTTTTGGCCGGTTTCGGGCCCGAACAGAGCCCAAACAAGGCTCTGTGACCCCGGAAGACCGGGTAAGAAGATGTAGGGCAGATGGACGAGAGCCGAAAAATACCGTCGCTAGGCCCCTATCTTGGGGCTGAAAGAGGGGCCAGATCCCCAAAGTTCCCAAAATAGCAGTATGCCATAGGCGACTATGGATGGTTCCGAGTCCGTGTACCACAAGATACAAATATATTGGAATCTGTAAGTCGTTCCCACAGATTAGTAAAAATAAACTCTGTCTTGTAATCTGTGGCCACAAGTTATGAAAAATATCAACTATGTCACTTCCATGCTTCCGTATAATTCTGCATCCCTCCCCGCCATTTTGTTTGAGGTCACATGTCACTAAAAGTCAATAACAACAACACGTGAAGTGGTTAAAAACCCTAATAAAAGAGGTGTTTGACAGCACACCACAAACGTGTGACTGAATATAATTATTACTTGACGCAATATATCTTTTATGAACCGAACAAGATTATAAGATAAGGGAAATAATGCATATGCAACAAAACATCATTATTAAATAACACAATAAAAGAGTTGTTTGACAGGACATCATACATAATTATGTGACTGAACATTATGATTCAATAACCTAATAAAAGACGTGTCTGACAGCACATCATGGACGTATAACCGAACATAATAGTTACTTGACGCAAGTGAATATAATGCATATGCAACAAAACATCATTATTAAATAACACACTAAAATAGTTGTTTGACAGGACATCATACATATGTGACTGAACATAATGATTCAATAACCTAATAAAAGAGGTGTCTGACAGCACACCATGGGCGTATGACCGAACATAATAGTTACTTGACGCAACAAGATTTTAGTAGACCGAACATGATTATCAGACCAGGGAATAAAATACTTACTCAACGAAACATAATCGTTAAATAAGATAATAAGAGAGATTTTTGACAGCACAAAATAGATAAGTAACTGAACATCACGATAGTGGACAAAACAAAACGTTTGTTGTTGACATAAGCTGAGGCGTTCCATATTAAACCGCCATTATGTGTTGTAGTCTATAAAGTAACTGGTCTCGGTGTAGGGCTGATAAATTATAACAACTCACAGAACAGAATGATACGTATATCGGTGACAAGGCGACGTAAATTGGCATTTAATACGGCATTTTCAAAAGACTTCCCCAAAGGTTCATTAGACCACGAGAATCCTTTGCCGATGCCTTCCGACGTTCATTTATAAGTTCAGAGTGCATTTCAGACTGAGACAAAAATTCTCAGTGGGACTTCGACATAAGGATTTAACGATATTTTTCAGCAAAACAGTCTAGATAATCACCCCTCTGTTGTTTAACGGTCCCGTCCTTAATGCATCATAAGGGTGCTTTTGAGTTAAACAGTATTGGACAATGGACATTGTGATATGTGCATGTGGTCTGTGAACGTTCCTATTGTATTCTTTTTAATATTGTGTATATAGCTGGCTTAGAATGAGAAGGACGTAAGTAAAAAATCGATATTTTAGAAAACAAGAAAAAAACTGTCAGAAATTTACCCTTAACTTATGGTAAAAAAAGCTTTTACAACTTCACTTTGGTCATCATGACCTATTCCGGTCGCCTAAAATAGGCTCATAAGAAGCGTCTTGTGATGCAGATTTTCAAATAATTATGTAGTTACGACCTTCCCTTTCTAAGCCAGCGATATGTAATCGTTATTGGGCATCACTGTATGTTTTAGGAGGCAATGGAACACGCTTCAGTCTGCTGACGTTTAGTAGTAACGTAAACACAGTATTTGAATTTCGTGACAAAAGTGCTCGGTCCAAGAACCAGGTGAAACAGTTAATAAGCGAAGTGAAGGTTTGTACCGACTACACACCAACTACTTTTCTAATTAGTCACTTTGCAAAACCCAAAAGTAATCTCAAATGTGACCATATTTTAATCAACCCGTTAGCTCAGTCGGTAGAGCACGAGACCTCTGATCACGGGGTTGTGGGTTTGAGTCCCAGGGCGGATCAACTAAATTAACTCGTACATTGTGGTATTTCGGGTGTAACTTCCAAGGCCCCGTGTATGATGATATACATCAAGCACGTGAAAAGGACCAGGGATGCTTCTGGCACTGGGTAATCTTTTGTAGCATGCACAATCACCCCCATAACCCCCCCCCCCCCAAAAAAAAACGACTTAACTCTTCTGGGTGCCATGCCCTTATGGACTATCCGTTAGAGAGGATACATAAAAGCATTTCTAATAAAATATAAAATCATTTTGATTTCTTGCGCACATAATATTTACGTAATTGACGGCTAGACGTTAAACAATCAATTTACTAAAAATCAAAAGTAAGGCCTAAGTTTGAATGGATAGTCAAGCCGCACATTTTGTATTTACATAAAACTTATAATTATGTGCCAAAAAATCGTAAAAATAAAAGTAATTTAAAAGCATCGGGACTGTAAAGTAACCAATTAGAAAAGTGGTTGTTTGTATTTATATGCGTACGTACATGTAGGTATAAGTCATTCTTTGGTAGATCCGATCTAATGCAGTGTCCCGTCTTCCGTCACTTTGAGTGGAGTTGATTAAATTTTATGATTTTGTTTGGAACAACTCTTATATAACTCCATTATGGTCCGCCCAGTTATGTCATTTTAGAACATCATAAATATTTTACTGTATTCAATGTTTTACGGCATTTTACTTATAAATTCCAAGGCGTATATGGTCCGCCCAGTTATGTCTATCGTAAATAGTTGACTGTATTTATTTTTTACGGCATTTTACTAATAAATGCCCATTTTCAATCCAACACCTTCTGTTCTGTTCCTCATTCCATACAAGTTCGATCCAGGATTGGTCCACACTTCACAACCCTTGAACAATACATAAAATACATACGGTTGTTTTTTATTTGCTTTTCGATAGTTTTTACTTGCGTTCTTAGCTAAAGATGACTGTCACACGCTAAGTGGTACATTCACATCGATACATGCAGTGATTTATCTGACTTTGTTTTAGAATACTGGCGGTGGGACAAATCTGGAAGGAGTACTGAGCGAAGTTATGGGTCCATTCATGAGGGGCAAAAGGATGACTGCAACACAGGCTGTATTTATCATCACCGACGCTGAAGATGCCAGAGATGATGTGATGACCAAGAAACGTCGTAATGACATGATAGACGTCGCTAAGGCAATAAAGAAAGGTAGACATTTTGTTCAAACCAAGCCATGCACGTTGGTTATAAACATTGGAGCATGTACTCCATGCTCTACTGATTCTCCGTACTCCAATTGGAGCATTTCTTTGTTACAAAAACTATAACTTCTTTATTCCTAAATGGAACAAATAAAAAGTGGGTTCATTCTCTTAATTAGATCATTTGCTACATATTGGTATTGGTTTCGATCTCTAATTAAAAAAACACTGTTTTTCAAGTTTGAGCATGGAATATTGAGTTTGAGTATGAGAATGAGTAATGTTTATAATCACCGTGCGAGATCTCCAACCATAATGTTATATTAAATATGTAGTGTATATATTCGCCGGCTTATTAGAATGAGAAGGTCGTAAGTACAAAATCGATATTGTGAGAAAACAACTACAAAACTGTCTGAATAAGGTTTGTAAATGTCACATTCTTTTGAGCGCACTATACCATGTATACACTTAAAGCCACAATAAGGTTCCGGAACGACATATTTTCTATAGATAGAAAACACAAATCTTTGTAACTAATTTGAAGACTGATAAATAATTAACACATCAAGCTATTAAAACACGCTCTTACTGTCATATATGTGAAATAATCTTCCCTTGAAGATTGGCATAACGAGCCCGGTTTGTTTACAAATACGGCGTTTAACAGCATCTCTGTCACTTTCCAGAGACTATCGTATATAGTAGCCCGGTATTGACACCTAGGCCCGTATCCATAAAGCTCCTTAGGGGAAAATATTCCTTAGGTTGAAATTTACCTAAGGTTTTATAGGAATTCCCTTAGTTTTATATGATTTCATCTTAGATATCTGAAACCTTCTTCATGATGTAATTTCAGATATATAAGGTCAAATCATATAAAACTAAGTGAATTCCTATTTAACCTTAGGTAAATTATCAACCTAAGGAATATTTTCCCTTAGGAGCTTTATGAATACGGGCCCAGATCACGTTGTATATTGCCTTGTATATTGCCTTACATATTGACATTAATCAATTGAAACATGCCAGAGGCGGGGGATTAACTATGCGTATGCAATATAGATGTGTGCAGATGTATTAATTTCTCCGATAATTATTATATTCATATTTTCATGTACAATAGAATCTACAATAAAAAAATAAGTGTTTACTTGTAAGTATATAAATCTGCATGTTCAATATACACGAATGTTGTGAGTTATTTAATTTTCATAAAAACGTGTCAATCATTATGAAGATCAAAGAGGTGGCTTTTTCTTTTAATATCAATATACGTAAGGCGTTTAAAAAATTCCAGGAAAAGTGCTCTATAATATTTATCTTTTGGCCAAATTACTTCAAACTGTGCATTTAAATAGAACAGTTCATAATACATAGTGTACGATGAATCGAACGCATAAGTGTGTATCATACAAAATGGCACGGTTGACACAGGTATGTCAACAATGGCTTCCCGGCGCAACGTTATCTCTGGTCGTACCTTATTAACATGTTCTGACTAAATCTCACTCAGTCAGTCAAATGACACACAAACGTCACCGGTTACAACAACAACGATGCTTTTCTCAAAAAGTGCCTTGCTTCAAGGTATGCCCTTCCTGTGTCCCTATGCAAAGCATTCAAAAGTGTCACAAAATCAAGCAGAAACGTTCAACGCAACGTCTAGCGTCTGATTCGCAACTGGCCTTACCTTCCTTTGATCATCTGCAGTAGTACAACTGACAGTCTGGAAGCGCTCATATTATTCATACATCCTACCCAGTGATATACAACGCTCTTAACAGGCAGTGGTTATTAAATCTACTGTTTCAAGTCTTAATTTTCCTGCCAAAAGACAAAAACTGGTCAAATTCCAATGATTTACTGACATTTGACGGGCGATTCTAATACGGCGACAAATAAACCTGAACAACACTGTGGGACTATTTAAGCTATGGCATAAATTGATCCAAATGATGTTATACCGCCCTTCGCAAATGTTCCATGCAGTAATTTTAGGTCGTAGTGAATTGGTAGGTGTTTGGTTGGAGTCAATGTGTTGGTAAGTTTGACGATTTCTACGACGTGACGTCAAATTTGCCCCGGATAGCCATTACTGACGTTACTATGGCAGCAGTGTCATTTTGTATGACACACCCTAAATCGTTTGATCTATTGTACAATATGTATATTGAATTGTTCTATTTAGATGCAAAGTTTAAAGTAATTTGAAGATACGATACACATTATAGAGCACTTTTCCTGGAACTTTTGAAACGCCCCTCGTAAAACGCACAAACATGATCATATGAATGGAAAATTAAAACATATGTTAAATCTACATGCCCTCAAATTTTCCTATGCATATGTATTTAACTGTAGCTAGCTACATTTTGTTTATTGTCTGATACAACATAATCTGTAATAAAATATAAAAAAACTACAATGTAGATGTTTTTGTTTGTCCCTATAATTTTATATCGCTGGCTTAGAATGAGAAGGTCGTTAGTGCAATATCTGAAATCTATATCACCAGGCACTTCTTATGAGCCTATTTTCATGAAAGCTTGTTAGCCAAAAGTAAAGAGTAATTTGTCAGACAGATTTTCTTATTTTCTCAAAATATGATTTTGTAGATACGATCTTTTCATTCTAAGCCAGCGATATGTTATATATCATGGAGTTAATGTGCTTGTCTATATAATTCCGTGATAATATTAAGTGATATATATTCATTCACACTTCTTCACTAATCCTTTAATTGGATTATACATAGCCATTCAATTAGGTGTCAGTCGTGATTTACAACAGGATACCGGCAGATACCGGTGTACCGGGTTTTGTGCGTATACTTACGATCATTGACGACATCTTCGAAATCGTTCGGAAAATTTAAATGTAAACACTATTGAGTATTTTGTACGGAGGACAAAATACTAAATAGCGTTTTCAGTTGATTATTTCTCAAAGAAGGAACAGCGACCTGAGGTCAGATATTGGTCCCTTCTGCACCATTTTTAGTATAATTTAATATCTCAATATTTCGATATTCTTTGTAGATAGAAATTACTACTATTTTAAACCTATAGAAACATATAATTTATACTTTTTTCCTTTTAGTCTTTATCAATGATATAATTAGTTACCTGTGACTATGACATGAAATAGGTATAGATTAAAAACATCATTTTCCAATTATTACATCATTACAACAGCGTATTATATATGTTTTCTATTACGCCCATCTGTTTATTTTTAGATAAGGAGATTTTTGCAATCGGTGTAGGGAAGTCAGTGGATAAAACTTTAATTGCTGATATTGCTTCGAATCCTTACTATGAACACGTCTTCTATTTGGAGAAGTTTGAGGATCTATCGTATATTGGTGACGTCATTTCTGAGAAAAATATCGGTCAGTATAGTTAGCCACATAATATGGTGTCTGTTGCTTAAGTAAAGCGCTACCGAACGACTTTATTCAGTTACCTACCGTTCAATGTAATACAGAAGGCATGGCATACCTCCCACGCAAAGCGCTACGAAGCGCTTCGCTTAGGCAACAGTCACCAGCTTGTCATCATAGTTACATGTTTTAAACTCACAGAAGTGGATATAATTGCTAAAGCGTATAAAATTGTAGGTAAATAAAGTATGTAGTTTATGTACGTTTATCAATGTAGAATTTGTAAAATTAAATGCCCTAGTTTAGCCCTCCCCCCTTGGGGGTCAATATTCACATATAGTATGATAAAAGCTTGCTAGCTCGATCTCAACATAACTGTTGTATCGCCTACAAATACACATTACATGACTGTATATTATTTCATTTAAACACGCCAGTTTCATGTTGTTGTTTTTGTTGTTCATCTTTTGAAGCATTTATAGCTGAACATAGTGTTAGTCTTTCACTGGTACATTGCTGCGCATGTGCTTCCATTAATTTATGTCTCTAGTCTGAGAATTCGAGGACGAATTCTAATTGAGAGGGGGAGACTGTAACAGGACCAGTATTTGACTGATACAATTTTTGTACTGTCGCCAGCCCGGGAAGCTACGCTGGTAGAGCACATGACTTGCAAGCGGAAAGACGCGGGTGCCGGTCCCGTCCTGGGTATATGGTTTTTACGAACCTACGACATCTGTTTTGTTCCAGTTTTTAACATCGACAATACAATAAGAATATACCACTGTGCATGAGTACCATACTAATGATGACAATTTTAACTTTAGAAAGCACACACAATCTTTATTTCTATGTTTTTCAGACATCAATATGGTCATGCTGTATACTTAATAAATCCTTTAATAGTTTTCCGTTGGTACATAATGTCCAATGTGATACGGGTATTGGACGAAGCATTTGCTCATGGTATTAGGTTGTAGTGCAAACCCACATCATACGACACAATGCACAAAGAAAAAACAGTTGTTTCAGTTACCAAGGACGAGATACATAACCTGGGCCTTCAGTTTTTTTTCTTGCCATTTTGGGAAAGTACCGGGTACCAGTCAAATTTGGATCTTTTGCGCGTAAAATCCTGAAATTGGGAATTTTTGTAGGGAAAATCATGACATTGGTCTGACAAGTATAAACTGCTGAAAATATCTTTAAATTTCTTAATAATAATTGTTTTTTGTCATAATAGATGATATATTGTTGAAAAAGGAAGGAAGCCAAGTTTCCAAGTTTTTTTTATTATTAAAGCACCTTCGCAGTTAATGTTCTTCGTTTTGGGAATTTTACTTGTAAACTGGGGAAAATGGTCATTATTCCTGAGTGGGAAAGTGCCTTATATGGGTACTTATACACCAAAGTTGTAAGTCTAAAACTCAGACGTAGACGTAATATTGCCATATGTTCTATTCACTCTCATATTGTTATAAATGTACCGATTTTAATATCAATTGGTAAACATGTTCAGAGGGTTACAAAGCATAATCAGATAATATTTCATATGGCTAAATCTAATTTCAAATAAATGACAGTGATTAAAAATGTTGTCATCTTTTGTCTAAATCTGAGTTTCAGTCTTACAATGTTGTTGATAAGGCACCAGAAACAATCCTGTATCAGCTACATCTTATTTAGAGACATTAGCCTACCAGTGTTTAATATATACAGCATAACATCCTCATACGTACATGTATCATATTTTATTGAGTTGATCAAATTATAAACCACAAACTACATAATTGTGTTATACACTTCTTTCGTGATTAATAACTGAACTTTTATTCTCTACATTCACACTAGCGTCATTCCTTATTATTATTATTATACATACATGCATAATATGAAAAATATGCTGCGAAATAAGTATAGGTTATATTTTACCCTACTTCTTTGTCCAATCAAAAGCCAGGGGTTTTCAATTTTAGTAAATCTATTTATTTTGACAATTTTGCTGATTCCAAATATGGAAAACTAGACCCGCCTACCATCATAATTTTACTGTTATTCTATCAGCAATCATAAAAGCAATTTTGTGCAATTTCACTCTAATAATCCCATAAGTGGACATCCTATTGTTTGCATACAAAAGGTCACTAAAAGTGGGCGGGTAAACTATAAGCCGGTTATAGATCACATATTATATTTAGAAACAAATAAGTACTGCGGTCGCTAACGCTCCCTTGCACTAATTTGTTTATAAATATAATATATGATCTATAACCGGCTTATAACTCTAACGCGGTATTGGGATATGTGCCATCTATAGTCAACAGGTAAATCAGGTAAAACAACATAAGGATATTGGAAAAGGGCTTATCTTTTCATAAATGTGTATAAAAAAATACCGTTATTTTAATTTACCTGGTGAATAAAAGTGATCAGGTAAAATAAACTTCTGCTTTCCCTAAATCGTTGTAGTGGTCAGTGATTTCTGTCTATACCCGCCTACTTTTAGTGACCCTTTGTATGCAAACAATAGCATGCCCATTTATGGAATAATGAGAGTGAAATAGCACAAAATTGCTGATAGAATAACAGTAAAATTAGGTGGGTAGGCGGGTCTAGTTTTCAATATTTGGAATCAGCAAAATTCTCCTAATAAACAGATTTATTAAATAGTTATGATGCCCATTGCAAAAATAAATGAATAAATGGTCCCAAAATTTGAAAATTCCTGGCTTTTGATTGGACAAAGAAGTAGGGTAAACTATAATTGAAAATATCACTACATGTATGCCACACTACTTACAAATACAAATTGATATGATTCTTGATTTTATTAATAACAATTATTGTACACATTGAACCATCACATTGCTTAATTAAGTTTAATGTTGTTTGTCCATAGGTCATTTGACCTAAACACTCTTATAGTGAACTTATTCTAAATAAACGTGTATATCCTTCATTTTCAGATTACGAACAATGCGGAGTATCGGGTGATACTGCTACTGCTCAAGGGGTACATACATCCAAAAAGGTAACTGTATTTACCACATAAATCACGGTGTGGGAGTGTAATAAAGCCCACTACATAAAAACGATATTACACTACTCAATAATATCATAACTATGCAAATGAGGGGGGCTTATCACTATTTTTATGTATTCATACTGGCTGTCAAAAAAAATGTAAATGGCTTATTTTGTTTATGTGATAAAAAGTATCTTACATTCGTGTCTTTCCATATTAAATTTATTAACCCCGTTGAAAAAAGTAATACAATATTCGTATTTTATCACTTTTATCCAACTCGTTTTATAAATTCAATATGAAAAGTCACTCATGTAAGATCCTTTATTTACCAAATGGTAGTTGCACATACAATTTACAGTAACTGTTAAGAAATAGTGCAAAAACAAGAAGAGACTGTCCAAACAATACTATGTACTTTTGATAAAACAGGCTGTTTCCACTTCAGTTTGGTCAACATGACAATTTCCATTTTACATAAAAAAAGTCTCATAAGAAGCGCCTTGTGATGCTAAATTCAAATATGTATCAGACTTATAAGGTCGTAAGTAGTACTTACGACCTTCTCATTCTAAGCCAGCGATATGATAGTATTACATACAATTTACAGTTGTGAAATATTGTTGTCAGAAGTAAATAACATGTTAAACAATTTATATCGTTTCATTAATTCGTTATCTCGAGGAGTTATCGGGACAGGTAAAATGTTCGATATAAACCAGGTCCTCGAAATAACCAAAGAACATGTATTTAAAATAAAAACGGATAATATTTAAAAACATGCTCGAGATAGTCCGGGAGCTCGTGATATCGATGCTCGTCATAACAAAGTTTTAAGTTGTATTTCGTGATTTAAGACAAAAATCATGTATTGTAGGGAGCGTTGCCTTGGTTAGGATGGTTGAGTGTGTTCGGACCAGATGGTAAGACTTGGACATGTGGCGGAGCTCTACTGTGTGATAGATGGTTCATGACTACTGCAACCTGTGTGTCCTCATTGGATTCTAACGGCACATTAGTGGTTGCCAATCCCGATCAGGTATTGTATACTTTTTATGCATGTTGTAACGTTAACCGCCTCCGTTGACAATACGCCAGAGAAGAGATCGCTCCACCTGCTTGTGTGTCGATTGTTGCTTTGCAAAGGTTTTCAAGTTAATCTATTGGACCATGCGGTTATATATAACCGTTGAAAGTTATTTAAAGGGCATTGATCGACAACTGGTGTAATGCCAATTCCAGGAGAAGTTAATGGTTAAAGGGTGACTGAAAGGCTGAAGTTCTAAAAGCGGAAATGAAAACTTGCGTATCGGTTTTCGTTTATGTTCATTTGCAAATTCAGTGTAAGGTCTCTGTGTGCTCTTGCATTAGCAATACAATTCCTGAGCACAGCATCCATGAACTATTGATCACCGTACAAGAATGGTTAAGATTGTCCCCGACCTTGCTGAGTCAGTCTGAGACATTTAGGTAATACATCATACATTTATGTCAAAGAATGCTCTGACGAAACCGGTTGCATATCCATGCGTCATATTGTCAATAAGAGCTCATTCCTTTTACTTGACCCTACCTTCTTTGCCTCGCTGTTGCAGTCAGTGTTCTGTTAAAAATCACGTCACTTGTGGAAATCGTTAACTTACGTTCAAATTAAAGTTCTTAATCAGTAATTGTAGCTAAAATGTTTATAATTAATTTAAACTTGAACGTAAATTCAAAGTTGACGATTTTCGTTAAGTGTTTTTTCCTTTTCATGTATTTTACCGATAACCATGTCGACACCATTTCAGTTGGTCTTTTGTGACATTCTTTTCTATTGATAACGAAAAAAAAACGAAAACATTTTTTTTTAATTTTACATTTTTTTCGTTTTAGTCTAAGACTTTATATATCAATGAAACAGTTACCTGTGGTGTAAATACCATGTTCCTGAAATCGCTATTACTGTAAGTGTCATTTGCAATTTGTTTGGCTTTCCCTTATTGCAGATCTACTTGACCTTAAGTGACTCTAAGCTGTACAAGAATGACCAGACTGAAATCAGTCCAGTCATACACGATGTCCGCGTGCACGTAAATTACACGGGTAAGAAGGTAGCAGGATCAACCGTTCGTGAGTACGACATTGCATTACTGGACCTTGGAGAGAATGAAACCAACAGACCAGTTCTACAAAAATACCTCCGACCACTCTGTTTCCCTACAGGTTTGTATAGTATTGTTTATTTTAATACATATAGTAAGACTTTGGTAGAATATATGTGCACATGTGTGTGAGCATTAATACCGTATCACCAATGGATTTAAGTTAACCCAGGTCGCTTAAAGTCCGTTATTGCTCATCACTGATCATCCAATAAATACAAATAATTATAATATGGAACTATTAGGCAGTTTTAAACAAATGATTAATAATTGACGATAGGACGGTTACTTATAATTTGTCGAAATTAATAACCAAACATCAAATTTAGTAAAATGTATAGATTGCAAAATACTTATTTTGCAAGAGTTGCTTCCCTTCGATTTTAAATTGTGCCTCTTTTACATGTATTTTCAAATTGTTATTTTTTCAACAAACCATCTTGGTGTTTTATAACGTTTTAGTCAATCTTATGGTGTTTACATGTACCACCTTTTGGGCGCAACTAAAATACTCAAAATACATCATTCTGTAGATAGGTTACCATGTTACTGTGTATTGAAAATATCCTTTTAAGGCTTATGCTAATTTTCGTTTCGAATAACCTCTTCTTTTTTAATAATTAAACATTACTGTTGACAGTGAATGATAGTGAATGATGCTTTCACAGAAACTTAAATTAATGATGAATGTGTTGATTTTTAAACCGTGCATAATTTATTACATGTATATTAACCCATTGGATGTTTACGTACATGTCTGTATCTATTGCATATTATACAGTGTGTAGAATCACGTGATCAAATCGATTGAAATGAATGCGGTTTTACGCTCAAAACTATTGCGATTGCATCTGCTAACGGTGAGTTTTTTCTTGATTATAACTATCGCGCATTTAATATGGTTATATTATATAGCCTAAAGTACTTTCCGTATATGTAAGAATATCTGGCAAGTACCGAGTTCGCTCTATCTTTAGCTGTTTTTAATTGATGCTCGACCAAATGCAGTTTCCAACCGAGTGTAATAGTTTGGTCGGGCATCAATTAAAAACAGCTAAAGATAGAGCGAACTCGGTACTCGCCGGGTATTCTTACATATACGGAAAATACTTTAGGCTATATAATATAACCATATAAAATGCACTATCGTAATAATCAAGAAAAAACTCACCGTTAGTAGACGAAATCGCAATAGTTTTGAGCGTAAAACCGCATTCATTTCAATCGATTTGATCACGTGATTCTAAACACTGTTATATAAACCATGCCTTAATAGTGAAGTTTGTACAACACGTTTGAACATGTATTCTACATAAATGTATTTATCACTTGTAAAATCAAGGATAAATGGTGCTTTTATTTAAAAATGTAATTTATGTAATTCTACAACAGCAAAAACGTATACACTATTTTCTAGTTTTCAGCTTCAACCCATTTATCAGATGTTGATATACATAAATATAGAATTGATCTTTGTAAATTAAGAGTTTCATCTCATAGATTACACAAACCTGCAACCATACATTTCAAAGAAAGAAATTGCCATTTTGTCATACTTTAGAAGATGAACTTCATTTTATATTAGAATGTCCGATGTATAAAAATATAAGAACTACATAATTATATTAAAAAAATACTATTGGAATAGACCAAACATACCAAAATTTATTGAATTAATGGAATCAGAAAATGTAAAAACTAATAGAAACCTAGCAATATTTTGTCATAAAGCTTTTAGTCAAAGAAACATTCACTACTATTATTTTGAATAATAAACTAATTGCTTGGATCTCTCGCTGTTTGTCTATGTATTGTTTTTAAGTACTGTTGTTTTTTTTCTTTGTAACACTGTATTAAATTGATGCTATGTTTAGTTTAGACTATACAATGTACTATTTTATTTAATGCATATATATGAAAGAGAAACCCTAAGCATTGAGGAAAAAAATGTATGTATGTATAATTTGAAATATTTATAAGGATTATATACTTATGTGTTTTTGACCACTTTCAAAATTGATGAAATTGATGATGTAAAATTGTTCTATACTCATGGATTGTATAGATCTATTGTATTTGAAAAATTAATGAACTTAAACTTACATAAAAAGGGCTATATAATAATAATAATAATAATAATAATAATAATAATAATAATAATAATAATAATGATAATGATAATGATAATGAAAATGATGATGATGATAATAATAATAATAATAATAATAATAATAATAATAATAATTATAATAATAATAATAATAATAATAATAATAATAATTATAATTATAATTATAATAATAATAATAATAATAATAATAATTAATAATAATAATAATAACAACTTGTTTGTATATTGCAGATAACGAGTCGATCAGTGTGGCTGATGTAATGATGGAATCGATGCAGGCATTTCCAGATACACATAAAGGTTACACAGCTGGCTGGGGACATGCGCCAGATAACTCTCAATATACTGATACGATATTCGCTAACTTGAAGCAGATGCAACAACGCATGACCAAGAGAAAAATATGCAAGAGTTTGTTTCCCCAATTAGACGAGGATAAATTCTTCTGCGTCGGTCTAGGATACGCGTATGTTTATTATACATGTCGTAAACTTGGCAGAGTATTATTCCTTTGTATAATTACTTCGATATATAATTGGCTTAGAATGAAAGGTCGTAAGTACTGATTTTCATGTAAATAGGGTCATAAGAGGCGCCTTATATTTCAAATACGTTACTACCTTCTCATTCTAAGCCAGGAAATTGGTAAATATGTTTTAAATAAAAAGGTTTTATTATGGAACACATTCCGTGTATATCTATTCTTTGGGAAAGAACAATATACATGTATATGACCTTCGCATGCCCAATTTCGAAAAAAATAAACTTAGCGGTTGTGTTTTAGAACACAGTCCTAACAATTTATTATACAATCTACAGTTTTGACTTCTCCAATGTTTCACCCATTGAATATTACACGGTGTTATATGCAATGGGTGAGCTCTTGGGGAGGTCAAAACTAGAGTTTGTGATATAATGATTTCGTAGGCATGTGCCTAGAATAATGTAAAACTTGTGCGATAACCTTTTTAGTTGTACATGTATATAAACGAACTTTTCCAGATTAAAAATCTCATCATTCATCATTCGGAGAGACGGCGTGCTTGCGACAGGACGCAAATATAGAGAGCTCATTGATAATTTTTTGCGTCCTTAAATATTTTCAAAATTATTTCATTGGATTATGCTTGTGGCTGAATTATCCTCAAGACAATGTACCCTATTTCGATCATTTAACTTTAGTTAGGCCGACGTGAAGGGATACACGTTAGGGTCCTATAAAAATCCAGATTACCTGTTGGTATGGGACGGTGCGAGGACTCACTAAAATCATATCAAATAAAAAATCACATACGTGTATTTGAAGTAAATATGTACAGCAGATTTTCTAATATGACTAAGAAAACAAAGTTAATATTTCGCCATATTTATCAAGTCGGATAATTATGCTGAGTTATCAATAGATTTTACTATTTGTTGGTTTCAGGACACCGGATGTTTGTAAAGGAGACATCGGAGGCCCATATATGGTGCAAATGCAGAACAAGCTGTTTTCAGGACTAGGACTAGCTCTCCACACTCGCAACTGTCATGAGCTGCAAGAATTCAGCGTGTATCTCAACCTCCTGCATCCATCGATCACTGATTGGGTGGTTCCTATACTGGATGGTTGTAACAGATACCAACCAAGGCCCAAGCCAAAAGTTAAGCCAAACAAGAAGAGCAAGAACTATTGTGATCCTAAGTAACAGTTGAACATTAATTGTAAATGGGGTGTATACAGGAGTGTGACTTTATTACCGGCGGCTATTACCCATTGCATGTAGGCAATATTACTTTAGTGTTTGCATCACGTTTTAACCCACTTTTTGCATGCCAAAAATAAAATGTTAAAAAATATGACAACAGTTACTGTGCTTTATTATTATGTATATTGTCATTAATCAACATTTATACACTGTGTATATAACCATCGGAACCAAATTTTATGTTTATTCTTATCTAATACAATTTTGCGCACGGTTGTTGGATTTATTTACCCTCGCCACCGGGATAACCCATATGGGCGAGCATATTTTGCGCACGAGGTAGCTCGAACCTCCTTATATAAGCCTTTAAAAATCCTTACAGAGTCAGGCCGCTAAGCTCAGTCGGTAGAGCGTGCGACTAGTAGTCACTACTGATCTCGGGGTTGTGGGTTCGAATTCCGGTGAGACTTTAAACGAGGTCCCATGTATGGGTGCTATACACCTGGCATGTAAAAGAACCAAACATTCTTCTGGAATTGGGACATCTTCTGTATCTTACACTATCCCCTAAAAAACTAAAAGTACTAAACCTTTTCTGGGGACCTCGCCCATATGGATTATCCGGTGGCGAGGATAAATAAGACCATTAAATAGATCAAGTTATACTGTAAATAGTACCAACCTGTACACACGGTACAATGACCACACGTCCGAAAGAGATCCAATACAAGGAATGACATACTAGTACTCAGTATATTTCGCCACGTCTGCGGTATATGAAATGGCGCACCTACCGTCTAGGTCCCAAACGGCACAAAAACTAAAAGAAATCATAATGAAAATAATAATAATAGAATACTCCAGTCCCATATGTCAAAATGCTGAATTATTTTAACCTAAAGCCATACTAAATCAGTTTAACCCAACACACGCGGACAAAAATAGTTCATGTTACACATGCATCAAATGACATGACTCCGAATAAGCGAAGACAAAATAAGACTTAGTGATCAATGATGCTCAAACTGAAAACAAAATAAAAATAAAAATACCCATCTGTAAGAGATTATAGATAAATCATGTTTTTGAGCTGAGACTAATTTATGCAGGAAGGTTGATTTGCCCTCAAAGGATAGATATAGGGTATGTATTAAGGCTTAGGTAATACATGAGATGAATGACAATAACCAATCCATGATGGCCCAAAGATATTTTAACCAGGTATATTTACATATCATGACTAAGAAGTGAAACCTTCTGTCACGGCTAAAAAACATGATTTATCTACACATGATTTACTAATCTTATTAAAATAAGCTTCTAAAGCCGAGACTTTGCTTTAGGTAGGCTACTGTAGAAAGTTATTATTGAAAATACCCATCTGGAAGATATCACATACTTTCTTGATCTACGTAATTAAAATAAGCTTCTATAGTAAAACCACGCTGCTATATATATGCACCATATGAATATAAATGTACTTAAGTCAGACTGATTATTTGATTATTTTCATATCTTGATTCATAGAACACTCAACCATCATGGTGATACTGATGAAGATGTACGCTGACGGATTACAAAAGCAATTTCGTTTTGTATATCTTACTAAATGTATGGAACTCCCAGCAAGTAACAATAGACCCAAACTTAAGGTTTTTAACACCAGCATCAAATTACTATTGCTCTATTGCAGATACACATATATCTTGAAAAAAAAACACAAAAGAAAGACGTACGTTACATACCTCCAATGCTTCACCCACATTATTATGTCTAAGGAAATCACACATATAAGATATTATGGTGCCCAATTTGCATTAATTATCATGGAACACCGATGGTAAAATAAAACAAACAGACACCAGTCATTCAAACAATAATGACAATGCGCATGGTGGATAGGACGTGTATGTCCTAATAATCTTGGCACCGGCCGATCACATCGTTTACCAGGCTATACGATGGACACTTCAAGGGAGAAAGTATTGGCTGATAACAATATTTATTACACATACAATACATAATGTGTGAGTACATTTGTACAACAGCTAGCAAGCAACAGACTGAAAAAATTAACTTTATATTAAGAAAGTGTTGAATAGGACATGTCGTAATAAAAGGCACCGATCACATCGATTGCCAAGCTCTACGATGGATACCAAACGGAATGGAGAACAGTCAAGATCTGGAGAAACTATTGGCTAACAACAATTACACTTCGATACATAACAATTACAGCTAGCAAGGAACATATTGAAGTTGGGAGAAACAGGCGATCTTAATGTACGAAGGCAAGTAAGTCATTCACTGAGTAATATAAATATTCTATTTATAAGGGTTTTACTGAAAAGCAACATCTAACTTTTTTAATCAAACCTGGATCTAAACTGGTTTAATGAATCTAACTTAGTATGGAATATATATGGTTAAATGTGTTGATGGTTTATATTTACTTTTAATGAATTGACTTGTTTGAAATGATAATCAAATAATGTTACTACGAATGTAAATGTGTAAATGTTTAAATGATCAGTTCTGAAGTACGTATGTTTAAAGTTTAATTTAAAAAGAAATATAGAATTAATGTAAAGTTCGTGGTAAGAGTAGTTTCAATTAAGCTATATATCGTATCAGTAAACTGTACCATACATTTTTTCCTGCGTAAAACGCTTGGAATAATCTCGCTTCTATATTTAATAGTCTAGCTGAAATAACTACTAAGTATTGTTTCCTGTGCATACATGCCAGATCTTCTGCATCATGCAGGAGTCTCAGGCGGCGGCCTGCATTTGAGACTCTACTCCCGCAAGATTTTTGGCAAATTGATAAAATCTCCTGCATTTCTTGGAATACTGGAACCATGAAATGTTTGGTTTGCATGATGAAAATGATATCACATATATATTTTTAAATAGCTTTATGAAGCCTGCATGGTAATGTCCTACAAGTAAAATAAGTATGTACCTTATATTATTATATTATATATACATATATATTAACTTCATTTATTTAAGTTTAAAGTTTGAGCAAGAAAAACTCCTGCATTTCGTTGAAATCTCCTGTATTTCCATCACCAATCTCTTGCATAGGCTTCAGAAAAATATGGCATGTATGTCTGTGTATTCCAGCATGTCTATTTTTAAAATATTTGTTCTGGCTCACTTCGCTAATAACTCTCCCTTTTACCAGTAAGAGGGGCATTACAACATTTCCGTCCCCCAAACACCAAAATCTTATTCACCCAATAGCTTTGATAAATATTTTGCAATCTAAAGATTCAATGGGAAATGTGACATCATATTATAATTAATAATTGATGTTAAGAGTAGGTCTCCTGTGGCGTGTTCAACTGGATAGCACTCGCCTAGATCTCGATGTAGTACTATCCTAGTGCTAAATGTACATCCTGAACGATATTTATCATTTGACTACATAGCGGTATGACTAAAATACGAAAAGAGGATTTTTGGCGCAACGAGGCGAAACGGGGATTAAAATTTGATATTGTAGGAATTACAGTTATTATTTTTACAAATATCAATTCCAAATAAATGAATTGCGTATTTGGATGTAATTTACTTGTTCCTATCAATAAATAATGACACTGTTTTAAAATATGCTAATTTGAAGCCTCCTTTCGTCGACCGTAGACATTGAAATATCGGCGATCGAAAGGAACTTTACCTATCCACTCAGTTATGGCATATAGCCTCCTTTCGCCAACTGTTGACTATACAATATCGGCGAAAAGAGCTTTATGATACTAATTTAATTATATACATGAGCCGTTCTCCGGGAAAACTGGGCTTATTGACATAACAATAGTAGTTATGTCACGATATTTAGAAATAGGTCTAAAATGAGAAAAAAATCATGTTCACCGAGTAAATCGTAAGTAGTTGGATACCCTAGTACTATCCAAACAAGTTAAATTTTCTGATAAATTATGATAAAATTACTTCCGTCGTTGCTGTGGTGACCAATTTCCGAAAACTACCCGAATTGAGAAAAACAAGGGGTTAGTGGTTAAAAATAGCGGCAACTTTTCCCTTGAAGCAGACACTAACAATTTTTACGTGTTTTATTAAAATCAGAATATTATTCTAAAACGTGACAAAAATTTGAAAAGTTTACGTCAATAATTCACCAGATACTGGGTTTATGAAATGATTATTAACGTTACGTCAAATAACGTTCGAATGACGTTTGCGACGTCACTCAAAAACTGGTTAGTTTCAAAAGTCAATAATTCGTTCAAATTTTCATAAAGAGTGTTCATAAGAGTCTCGTCCTTCTAACGATTTATTATCATGATTTTCGTATTCTTGTCAATAAGCCCGGTTTTCCTGGAGAACGGCTCATATATATCTACTGGCCTCTTTTCGCCGTCGGTAAAATGTAAAATATCGGCGAAAGGAGCATTAATAATTAGCGTACCAACTTAGTTATACTATATGCTCGTTTCGCCAACCGTAAACCACGAACTATCGGCGAAAGGAGCTTTATAGATTTAATACCTGCTTAGTTATATGATGGTCCTTATATGATTGTCTCCTTTCGCCGCCCGAATGTAGCATGTAAATTGTCGGCGAAAGGAGCTTTATCATACATACTCAGTTATTTCATAGTCTCCTTTCGCCGACCGTAAACCACAAAATATCGGCGAAAGGAGCTTTAGCATACCAACTTATATATACCCAGCAAACATGCTTATATGGGTCCCATATGAGCTGTTTCTGGGCAAGCCCATGTGGGTATGCCCATATTGGACCCATATGGGACCTATGTGGACAAGCCCATATGGGTTATGCCCATATTGGACCCATATGGGACCTATGTGGACATGCCATTATGGGTTATGCCCATATTGGACCCATATGGGACCTATGTGGACATAAGCATGTCCGATATGGGCTGTTTCTGGGCAAGCCCATGTGGGTATGCCCATATTGGACCCTTAAGGGACCTATGTGGACAAGCCCATATGGGTTATGCCCATATTGGACCCATATGGGACCTATATGGACATGCTTATATCCCATATGGGCTGTTTCTGGACAAGCCCATGTGTGTATGCCCATATTGAACACATATGGGACCTATGTGGACAAGCCCATATGGGTTATGCCCATATTGGACCCATATGGGACCTATGTGGACATAAGCATGTCCGATATGGGCTGTTTCTTGGCAAGCCCATGTGGGTATGCCCATATTGGACCCTTAATTAAGGGACCTATGTGGACAAGCCCATATGGGTTATGTCCATATTGGACCCATATGGGACCTATATGGACATGCTTATATCCCATATGGGCTGTTTCTGGACAAGCCCATGTGTGTTTGCCCATATTGGACACATATGGGACCTATGTGGACAAGCCCATATGGGTTATGCCCATATTGGACCCATATGGGACCTATGTGGACATAACCATGTCCGATATGGGCTGTTTCTGGGCAAGCCCATGTGGGTATGCCCATATTGGACCCTTAAGGGACATATGTGGACAAGCCCATATGGGTTATGCCCATATTGGACCCATATGGGACCTATATGGACATGCTTATATCCCATATGGGCTGTTTCTGGACAAGCCCATGTGTGTATGCCCATATTGGACCCATATGGGACATATGTGGACAAGCCCATATGGGTTATGTCCATATTGGACCCATATGGGACCTATGTGGACATAACCATGTCCGATATGGGCTGTTTCTGGGCAAGCCCATGTGGGTTTGCCCATATTGGACCCTTAAGGGACCTATGTGGACAAGCCCATATGGGTTATGTCCATATTGGACCCATATGGGACCTATGTGAACATAACCATGTCCGATATGGGCTGTTTCTGGGCAAGCCCATGTGGGTATGCCCATATTGGACCCTTAAGGGACCTATGTGGACAAGCCCATATGGGTTATGCCCATATTGGACCCATATGGGACCTATATGGACAAGCCCATATCCCATATGGACCGTTTCTGGGCAAGCCCATGTGTGTATGCCCATATTGGACCCATATGGGACCTATGTGGACAAGCCCATATGGGTTATCCCCATATTGGACCAATATGGGACCTATATGGACATGCTTATATCCCATATGGGCTGTTTCTGGGCAAGCCCATGTGTGTATGCCCATATTTGACCCATATGGGACCTATGTGGACAAGCCCATATGGGTTATGCCCATATTGGACCCATATGGGAACTATGTGGACATAACCATGTCCCATATGGACTGTTTCTGGGCAAGCCCATGTGGGTATGCCCATATTGGACCCTTATTGGACCTATATGGAAAAGCCCATATGGGTTATGCCCATATTGGACCTATATGGGACCTATGTGGACATGTCCATATGGGAAGAGTCCATATTGGACCCATATGGGACCATTATGGACAAGCCCATATCCCATATGGGCCGTTTCTGGGCAAGCCCATGTGGGTATGCCTATATTGGACCCATATGGGACCTATGTGGACAAGCCCATATTGGTTATGCCCATATTGGACCCATATGGGACCTATGTGAACAAGACCATGTCCCATATGGGATGTTTCTGGGCAAGCCCATGTGAGTATGCCCATATTGGACGCATATGGGACCTATATTCCTGGGCTACCCATATGGGCCTTCCGATCTGGTACACTTATGGGTCCCATATGGGCTATTCTTGGGCAAGCTCATATGGGCTTTACCATCTGGTACACATATGGGTCACATATGGGCTATTCCTGGTACCCGACAGTGAACTTGTAAACGTTGGTAGAATGTTGATTAAAATATTGGGGAAAGGAGCTTTATCTACATGTACCAACCTATTCTATAATAGCTGCTTTTTGCCGACGGTAAAATTCATTATAGTCATATACGACCGTAAACCATGAAAAACCGGCAAAAGAATGTTAGAATGTAAAATTCCACTGCAATGAGCGTTATCATTTATATTTCAACTAAGTTATATCATAGTGGTATATTTGCTAGATCGTTGGTTGTGATTTTTTTCTATGCTGAATGTGTATGTTCAAAATTGAATATATATATGTATAATAAAAATTCTAGCTTTTCGCCACCATTGACCATGATATAACAGCGAAACGAATGGAGTTTTACCATATTAATTTAGTTATATTCTAGCCGACTTTAAATTTTAAAATTTTCAGCGAAGGGAGCTTAATTAATCTATCAAATAACTTATATTATGACCCCCATTCGCCGACTGTAAAAATCAGCGAAAGGAGCTTTATCATACCAACTTAATAATATGCTAGCCTCCTTCTGCCACCGTTGACTATGATATAACAGTGAAACTAGTTTTACGAGCAATAAGCAGCGCCTTGACACTTCCTACTCAATCAACAAAGGTGTGATCCTTCGTCAATACCATCTCGATAATTAGTTTATTCAACAAACAGTCGGTGACTTGACACGTGGTTACATATGATAATCTGTGGTTAATCTAATTATCGTCGATATATAATCTGTTTAAAATAATGACACACAGTTTGCGAAAGTAATGTTTCATTTGTCAATCATTGATGAATGATTAGACGGGAGAATTTTATTTAGTTATTATTTTGATATGACCAGCACTATGCTATTTAATATGCATCATATTATGTATAATTCAGGGTTGCCATAAACCCACTTTTTCGTTTAAAACCCTACCCAAATGGGTTTTAAAGGGGTTTAAAGGGCAATAAGGGGTTTTAAAGGGTTTTATAAAAATAATTTTGGGGTTTAATTTTTTTCATTAATAATTTCGTAAAATTACATGAAGAATTGCCTTGAATAGCACCTTTGAAGGTGTCAGACAGTGTGGTCGGCGAAAGGAGGCTTCAAATTAGCTTATTTTAAAATATTGTCATTGTTTATTGAGAGGAACAATCTAATGCAATCCAAATACACAATTTATTAATCCTCGTTTCGCCTCGTTGCGCCAAAAATTCTCCTTTCGTATTTTAGTCAAATCCCGCCCACATTGCTAGCTTGCTAGACTAGGCTAGCCCTCGCCGAGATCTCGATTTATCTTGTCGTTCAGGAGCGAGATCTGCTAGATCTAGCCAAGAGCTAGGCTAGCTGAACACGCCACTGATACACCAGTTTGTGAGCACCGCAGACAAAGGTAATTAAACCGACGTATAAACTGAAACGATCTACTTTCTAACGTCCAATGAAATGAGAGATATCCAAGTATCATGTGACTGTTCAAAATGGTGGACGACATGGGCTCGATTTTACTTCCTTAGTTTATAAAACTTTAATTTATTTTCCATGACACGTTGTTTAAACTGTGAATATGGTTCGGGTTCTAAGGTGTTTCAATTTCCGGTCGTCTGTGCCCAAACAAACTGACAATAAACCCGTGTGTTTAGCTGCTGGAGGAAATAACTTTGTGTTTATTGGTACTGACCAATCAACTATACAAGTGTTCAAGAAGACCACAGTTCATATGAAGAATGAGTGGAATGAATATTGCGTATTTCTAACTGGTGCACATGTCTCACAACTAGAATACAATGAATCAGGTGACACTGACACTCATTTCTACAGATTACCGTTAGGACAATCACGATAAATTTACCAGTCAGTTGTATCCATGGCTCACCCCTTTCAAGGAAATAATACAGATACAGATCCATGGCCCTGCCCTGGGAATTGGACTGGTTTTTACCCTTGCACTGCTGGAGAAGTTTTGGGGATTTCTTCTCCAAACCAATACCTGGAAGACTTTATCAAGTTGTCAGGGCTGGGGAAATACTAGAGATTATATTGATGAAAATGACTTCAACTGAATATTATTAACTTATTGTTTAAAAAAACTAAATTAAAATTAATGAATGATGTTATGCTCTGTTACAGGTGACTATATTTCTACCATTGAGAGAAAGTCTAATAGACTGACTGAAGTGGTATCAGTGAAAGTCTACCTGAACTGGCATATTGCTGCTACTGATCATCAGTTTCGTACAAGAGTTCGAGTAGCAGGGCTTGGGTACAGAAGTAACAATGTCCAAACAGGCGAAAGATTGGAAGTATGTCTATATGTTGTGTACACATGTAAATCGGGATGAGTTGAGTTCTTTGACGATTTATGCTATAAGCAAAAGTAAAAATGCCAATTTTGTTTTCACGTTTGAAAAATTTACAACGCCATTTTGGTAATTTTAACAGTAAATTAATCAAGAAATATAAAAGAAGTAGTGTTACCACTCGCTCAAAACAGTATTCTGATTAAGGAGAACTACCGGTAATTGAATTATATTTTATAACAGGACCCTTGACTTTTAAGACTGATGCCATCTATAACCACTTTGTGCAAGAATGCATGTATACTGTAAGATCATTTAACTTTAATGGGACAATGTGATTTTTTAGTGAAAAAAGACCATTTTCATGGATATATTATCCACTAAGTTAGATACTAAATATTAATATAGAATCATTTTTTGTGTGGGATTTTCTTTCAGGGTTGAGGTCATCTGTAAAATTTACTAAATTAAATCCCCCACAAATATTAAAGATTTTACAGTATGGTCATTGGTGTATTTGAAAGTGATTGGTCTGTTTTCAGGTTGTTGATGTACCATGTGAAAAAAATGCCAAGTATTTAGCATCTTGTCAACAGACAGGTAACCTTGGCATTGTTTGTGGTAGTGATGTAAAGCTATACCACCTTGTAGAGAAGACTATACCTAACTCACAGACAACTTTCCTCGATGTCATATTGTTTCTACAGTTACAGTTAAACCATATAGTGAGTTATATAGACCTGTGCGAGGATTATCTAGCTTGTTGTTCAACTGACTTTGTACAGGTGAGAACTTTCTGTACTTTAACCATTTACTCCACGTTTCCGACCTTTCTTTTGTGACCTATATTCTTTCACTAAGCATGTGTTCTGTTTCTTGACCTATTTACATACAATACTTTGACCCTTGCTCTAATTTTGACCCTTGACCTATTTCCTTATAGTATTCTGGCCTTTGACTTATTTAATTGAAGTCCTTGTATAGCTTGCCCACATTGACATGAGCTTGACCTATTGATTAGCATAATTTAACAGTCAATATATTGTCTACGTTTTAAACACCGAGTGTATGTTTTCATAATCGGGGTGTATCACGAAGACGCTCGACTTGTAATATAAGCACAATCTGAAATACCGATATTGCACGATTTGCTTGCGGAAATTGATAAATTCAACGCAAAAACCTTGTAATATATTCTTGCATAAAGGTCAGGCTCAGGTCAAAATAGCCAAGCTATAATCAGTATTCAGACTGTTTGCCCTATATATCCTCAATATTCTGACCCTTGGGTTATTTCTGATGGTGACCCTTGACCCATTGATCTACAGCTGTCAGATTAGTGTCAGACTTTTTGTACATACTCTTCATACTACTGTTAAATCATTTAGTTTTGATGGGATGAAATGTCGTGCATTTTGCATTTCAAGTAACAATACAAGGCTTCAAGTGTCAAAACTATTGTTTGATGGGATTACATTTTGTGGTTGAACTTAATCCAAAATGAAAATTTGTGATTTTACAGTATATCTCCATGTCAATATTCTTAATTTGACATCCATAATATTCATAAATCACACAGGTATTTCAAGTGAACGTAAGCAATGATATTGAACACAAGTCTATGATGTCAGAAGTGGAGCAAGATACACTATCATCAAGTAAAGTGACTCGAAGAAGTTCAAGTGTTCACTCAAGTCTTAATGTTCACAGTAATTTAAAAGCAAGGTAAGGATGACTGGGCTTGGATGTTGTATGGTCAATGATTGAAGATTAATAACGAACTAAGCTAGAGTAAATGTAGCCTTAAAAATACTGTTAAATCATTAGTTTTCGTGGTGGGTTCGCCTTCAATTACAAAATCAAATCAAGCAATAATTTTGGCCCTTGTATCTACTACCTTAAATGCATTATCCACGAATAAAGATCCCATCAAAATGGGCTTTTTTACCAAGACCTCAAAATTATGTCCTGTAGAAATTTAATGATTTTACAGTAATTAATTTTTAGTTTTAAAATTTTGCGAAAGAAAGCCTCCCAGTTTTCTGCATAGAAAGCCTCCCGGTTTTCTGCATGCACATCCAAAAGCTTGTTGAAGCAGCCACAAAATAAACACTATGATACTGAAATAAAATTTAACAACTTCATTTATCGTGAATTTTATTATTATTATTATTTATTTAAAGTATAAGTTTTCAATAATTATATGGTCCTCTGCAGAAGAAAAAACTATTTAGTAGACTTTCAATTTTGCCGAGCATAGTCTTTACCGGGGTATGTACCAGTCAGTTTCATGTTAAAATATAGTAAACATAGTAGTGATTCCACCCATATCCACCCTGTGGACTTCTTCCCACTATTTTATAATGTACTTTGTTTACTGTATAGCGTTTTATTTATTCAACCAATCAACATGTATTTGAACCGAGTGACCAGTTAGATGGCCAGCATGCTTACATAGTTTGATTATTTTACAGTTCGCCATCCAGTTTGTTTAAAAGTCGACACAAAATGAACATGAGGGATGTTACCAAATTTTCAGCAGTTGGAGAAAGAAGTTCATCAACTCCTAGTCCAGCATTAAAAATCTCATCTCCAGTAAGTCTGCTTTATTTGTGCACCCTCAGTAATATATAAGTGGGTGGTTTATAACATTGGTGCTGTCTGTCCGTACGTCCTTATGTCCCAATATGTGATGCAAATCTTGTGTGTTGAACTCCTCACAAACCATTGGGTGGAATTTCTTAAAACTTTCCAAGCTTAACAACATGTGTAGTACATTGTGTAGTTGACTGTAAAGGATGGAACTTTTGCTGTGGAAATTTTTACCAGAGTTATGGCCCTTTGTTGCTTTTACTATATTCCCCACCCGTGTTGATGAACACATTTTTAGTTTAATTAATTTTCCCCTACATATATTCCTGAGAATTTGACATGCTCTTCAACTTATAACTAGAATCATTGACAGCTGCAAGCTCCTAATTGTCAGGGGGAAGAGGAATACATCCCTGAGGCAGTTCTCCACCCATGTGTCAACTATAGGCCAATATGTTGCTGAATGTTCACCTTGAGCATTTAAAACATTGAATTTCAAATATCCATGGCAGTGCCGAACTTTATTAATGAAATTTATTTGTGCGAATTGAAATGTTCTATGTTAACAAATGTTTGTTAAGGTATTGTTATGGGGATTTAATTCTGACTTTAGTTGAAATCTTGAACTTTCCTTAACAAAATTTTGTTGAGAGAAAGTTTGTTGCACAGATTTTTTTTTCTCTGTTAACAAACATTTGTTAAGGGATATAGGGAGATTTGATTTTACTGTAGCAGAAACTTGGGGTTATATTGTGAAGGATATAAACGAACATTTTTTTCTCACTGTTGGTGAAATTGTTTAGTATTATATAATTAAAGGTTTCAAATTCAACGATTTCACCATATGGAAATGGTCAAATGCTATCGGAAGCTATTTTTAGTAAAAAAGTCCCCAGTGACATCGTACAACTTGAAGACGTCATACAGCTTGCTAAGGTCATAAATACAAATCAAATTATGATTTGTTCTCATCTTGTACGGTAACTAAAATGATACTTTTCTAGATCACATGTTCAGCTATAGAGGATGACGCTGACTTTATACACTGGACCTTTCCTGATCAGTCAGCCATATTACAAGGCAATATCAACAATGACACTGTACAACTGAAAGGCTTATTGAACCTGGGTAAGGAAGAGAAACCAGAGCCTCGCCTACCTGAAGTCAATGATTACAGAGGTATGGGTTCGTTTATTTTCATGCTCTACCCCCATCTTTGATAAAGGGTATATTGCTTTGCACATTTCGGTGGCGAGTACACCACCTTTATATATTTAAGTTCATCTTGTGACATGTTTAGCTTTATCACTCCTTTTTTGGATCTAACTTTCTTAGCAGGTATGCATAATTGTCTAATTGATAATCAATTATTTTCACTATGTTTCATGCTTAATATAGACGACACTGTTTTTATCTTTTGAATCAATATGATTCTTAAATTTTCTGACTATAAGTAGTAGTACCGTAATTGAAGGTCATATTTTCGACAATAGATGTTGAGTGATTTCTGCGTTTCAGGTGGAAGTCATTTATCAACAGGGGAAACAACTCTAACACAGATATTTTATGAATACTTAGATCGGAGTGATTCCTCTTGGGTACATGTACAGCTTATCCCAACATATCTTATAGGTGAATATCTGATCTCATTTATGTGCTCCACTACTTTACACTGTTATAGGATCTGACCGCACTAGGTATGGGGTCATGTCGATGTGAACTTTACATCATCCAATCAAACTGCTACTTTCACAATTTTGAGAGTGCAGAATTCTCTGCTGTAGGTTTACAGTGAGAGAAATGTTTAAACTTAATACATCAGTGTGCATAGACAGAGTTTAACTCTCAGTGAAAAGCAATACTACAACTTACACTGGAGAGGTAATTTGAACATGACCTCTTATGAAATAATTCAGATCTAACTATCAGCGCAAAGAAATGTTAGGGTCTTATTTTAATGACATTGGTGAGTATCTGATGATTAAAATGTTTTGATGGTAAATTAAGATAAAGGATATTATTATATCTTGCATTCAAGTTGGTTAAGTTACTTACCCAAGCAAAAGGTCTCCTGTACCCAAAATATGTAACATACCCTTAAACAAAGGGGAGCGGTGGCCTAGAGGTAGGGCTCACGCTTCAGGATCGAGAGGTCCCGGGTTTGATCCCCTCTGGACCACTGGTTAATTTCTCTGAGCAAAACCCACATGCTCCACTCCACCATGGTGTCAAATGGTACCTGTGAGGGCAGTGCCTATTCCTGGGCGCCGCAGATTGATGTTGGCTTCCACACCACAGGAGAGAAATAGTCTCCCCAGGGAGACACAAGTGTAGGTTTCCATATGTAGCCCAATGACCAGGGGAAGTTGAAATGTCAAAGGGTGCTTGAGCGGCCTAACAGCTGAAAAGAGTCCTAGAAAATTGGTAACTTAACTTTTTGACAAATAAAGACTAAAAAAGAATAATTTTCAAAAAATTGTTTTAACTACCTACCCAGTCCTAATTGGCCAGTGTCTGAAAGGGGAAACGAACAATATTTTATTTTTGGTCCTGCATTTATCACATAAATAATGTGATATTCCATGTGATATTATATAACTGATTATAAATAACGGAACAATGTTCTCTAATACGTGTGCTAACGAATTCGCGAAAACGTAACATCCCGGCTTAAATTTGTTATTTCTGATTCGGGACTATGGTATAGTGCGTTAGCGACTAAGCTGGACCCCCATAAACCTTAAATATTTTAAAAACTACAATGCCGATCAGAACAAAAATGGGTATGTCTTCGTAAAACACACTTACCAACTCTGATAGAATAAAACAGAATTTTTAGTCCACAGAAAAGTGTACTTTGCATAGGCGCCTAATGCAAAATTTTAAGTCTAAAACAGGGTAAATACGTATGGGTGATAGAAGTGAAAGGAACAGCAAAGATCAACCATTTTGTCCAGTATAACTGTACATTAAGTCACACACCAGTGACTGTTGAAAATATATAACGAGGCCCATACATGAACGTTTATCTTAGCCTGTATAACTGGAGCAACTTTGTAGAAATATTTGCACGAAAAAACATTGTATATTATGTTTGTACAAATGATCATTACAATCAGAAGATGGGCCTCAACTATATACACATTGATGACTAGACAAATTTTGGTCACAGTTGTACGATAATCCCGTTATAGTTGTTACACAATACAATAGCATTATTCTAACTAGCTGATCGTAATAGCTTATTTTACTCCCTGGCTATTTGTTGATAAAAATACCAAAAATAATACATAAGACCCAATGGGGAAAACATTAATTAGACAGTAAAAAAATCTGCAATTTAAACACAGAGTTGGTAAAGGTAATATAGTGAACTATGCAAAATTTCAATAAAATTGCATAATTACTTTTAAAGATATTTAAGGTTTGTGGGGGTCCAGCTTAGTCGCTAACGCACTATAATGTGATAAAAAGAATCCATTATGAGTTGTCTTTGGAGATGAACATTTCTTAAAAGAGTCTATGAAACACAAGTTATTTGTGTGAGCTTTTTAGCAATGTTGACATTGTGTGTATTTTAGGGAAGAACGAGGCAGTATCGTTGTCAGGTAATGGTAGTATTGTAAACTCAAGTAGACGATCCAGTCTGGTTGGGATGTCATGTTTCGTTAGTGGACATCGAGTCGGCTATATGGTATCTCTTCTACCAAAACCTGTCATGCTCTCAACTTATAAATACTCATCCGATGCCTTACAGGTTGGAATTAATCTTGTTTGTTTGTTAATTTGGGTTTATTGCCATTTCATATTTCAAATTGATTATTTATTTGGGTTAAGTGCCATTTCATATTTGTTTGAACGTTTATTTGGGATTAAATAACTTTAATGCTATTTCATATTTTCAGTTTTATATTTTTTTGGTTTCCCAACAAATGATCAATTAATAAAACTGGTTGAAACATTTGATTATCGGTAACTGGTATGTATCAAAACCAGCACTCGCTTTATTAACCCTCTCATGAGGAACCAGCAACTTTTCCACTTATGGAGGAACATTGTCATTTTTATAGAAGGGTGTAATCTGCTGCAACCAGATGAATTAATCAAAACGATGTGTGATAATTGCAGTAATATTATTTGCATAAAATTATTGACAAGCTAACCAAGAGATGACATAAAAAAATCTCTCATATTTGATATTGATTCAAATACAACAGGCAGCTTTTTCCTTTGTGCTGATGTTTATCATTTCTTAAATTCAGAGATATGTGTACTGCCCTTCTATTTTATTTCCTTTTAAGGAAACACACTACATGAGCTTGGACCTATTGTTACATACACATACAGTCCAGTAATAGGATACAAATAGAGTGATGCAACGGTAGAATCCACTATTGCTGTGTAATACCTATTATAAAGGCTTATAGAACATGTGCAAATCTAAATTAAACACTGACTGTTTAGGTAACGTTTGTAATCTTTTGGGTACATATAAATTGCTACGTCACTTGCAATATATCCTAACTTGACTATATCTGTATACATTTCATATATTTAATTTTATCATTACAGATAAAAACCAATGGTAGATTATTGTATGTGTTATCAGAGACGGGGTTGGAAGTGTATACAACAAGATCTGGTATGGCAGCTCTACACAATATTGAACACTTTGATCATGTTACCAAGGTAAATATCAAACTGCTTGATAGCCTCCTCCCTCCTTGATTGCCTAGTGGTAGAGCATACACTTCCAGTGGGGGAGATTCGGGTTTGATTTAAGGCTGTGGCATATCAAAGGCAAAATCAACATGGGACCCGGAATTCCCTTGCTATATAAAACTGACTTCTCTTTTCATACCTCAGATGTATTTTTATCCAATTAGATACATTCTTACAGTTTAATTGTTGTAAGTTTTTATTGTAATCAGCTTGTAGCCACAGTCAATTGCCTTGAGCTTTAACCTGTCTATTCCAGTCGCTGCAATATTGATGAATTTATTGATAGAACTATTCATTGGATATATAATTTCATGGTTGAGGTCATTCATGAAATCCACAGAATTAAATCCCCACATAATTATATTAATAATTTACAGTAAATAAAACAGTACTACGATAATGTTATTTACAGACCACTCCCTCGTCTGATGTGGATGTATGTATGTGTGGCATGCAGACATTTCTGGGACCAAGGGAAGTCACTCTAACAGACAGATTTGTCATACTTTATAATCATGTGTGAGTGCTTATATTATGTTATTTGATTGATGCAGATAAGGTTATTGGCTAGGATAAAGGTCAGTAGATGACCATTATGGTTGAGTAGTTGCAGTGTAAGTCCATTTTATGCCCACTGCTCCCCCTGGGGTAAAATATTGATTGGTCTTTTAACCCTGCCAACTTTCACTCATCCCCTATCAACAAGTATCAAGTGAAGAATATCCTGATGCATGTGGAATTGATATTGAAGTTACACTGTACACATTAGTAAGGCATGTTTATGCTTTGTGTTGGTCCTTATTGCTGTCATGTTGATCCATGTTTGTCCTTTGCTCTACCATGATAATCATTAATAAATTTAATATCAAATTATCATTTGATCTATGAAACATTCATTAATTAAAAGGCAATGCCTTACGATTTTTTTTCAAATATGTTCTAACCTGTGTGTAAAATAATTACAGATCAATATGCAACATGTCTTACAGGTATGTTTTCTCACATACCTCATGCTCTGACTTCATAAAAATGTTCATTATATTTTTACATGCTTTCAAAAATAGATCTAACAGGTAGGTAAAAAATGTTTGATTTCTTAATGTTTCGTTAATTTGATTTAAAGATAATTTTTAATTTCTAGGTATTTTCCTATATGGTTGAGGAGATTTTTTTCTAGTGTTTCTGTTTTACTTTGGAGTGCTTTCTGAAAACTTGTGTGAATTTTCACCTTGACATTTTTCATGAAATCCAAAATCCTTGAAATTACCCCTGCACCATATAGTATTTTAGTAATACCACAAGTCTTGGTATGTTTTGTTTTCGTAACAAACAATGAAATTTGATGCATCTTTTTACAATGGTTATAAAATAATTTGTTGACTCGTAAGGGAAAATGATGCATTAAATGGATATGTTTCAAATTATATAACTTCAGTGAGAATGCATGGAATGTGAATATCATGGAGGAACCTACAGTCACTGAATTCTATCAAGACATGGTGTGTATTACTTTCTCACTCATCCTGCCAGTTATGCCTGTAAACAAATTTTTAAACTTTTTAAATGAGGCAGGCATAAAGAGTTGTTTGAACTACAATGTAGGTCATTTAGCCGTTTTGGTAGCTGAAATGTTTTGTATGTAAGGCATTCTGCAGTGTATTGGTGGTATAATTATTTGATGTTTGTTGTATCATTCTCTGTAATTGGCTGATGAAGTTGAATGCTGGCTTCCCTGTCAGGTTTTCTCATATACAATTACATGTAAAATGAATAGAATCATAAATGTAATATAAATTATCCTACACTCAACCGCTTTAAAAACGCACCACTATTGAAAATAATCAAAATTTGTCAAAACTCATTTTTTACTAAAATTAAAAGTTTACATGGTTTGTTCAGTTCATGAGCTTGACATAATTAAAGAAAACGATTCTGTTTTCATTCGGAATACCCCGCCCAAAGAACTTTTTTTATTTTGCATGTTTTGCACGTGCAGCTCGATCGCTTCGACCTATGTGGTCAATATTGACTTTAAACTGTACGCTGTTGGTTTACACATTGAAAAAACAACAGAAACAGTATTTGCTCATGGTATTTATATGCTGCGAATATCTCGAATATTTGTTCGGATGATTGTGCCTTCGCTTCCAACTGAAAAGAGCATCGGTGCCTTAGCATGGCGGATCATCTGCCTCCATACAACCAGTGTTGGCTTAAAACATCGATTTCTAGCGAATGACACAGTCAAAGACCGACCTGGGTGAAACAAGCTAAAGGTATTGAGCCCGAGCTATGAGGAAACATGACACAGGTTGTGCCACTGTAATTGGTTCCGCATGGCTGTACACGGTGTCAAAAGCATTTCGGGGGTCAATAAACAAGCCAAAAGTACATTGTTGCATTTTCATAACTATTCTTTTCATAATTGTCAATAAAAAGGAAAATCATTTTAGTACACTTTTTAACGAGTTTTCTCCCGTTTAGAGCCGAATGTCCCAATTTTTTGTCTTCAAGCTCCTTCATAGTGTTGATTTGAGGTGCCATATAAGCTCCACGAGAAATACACTGACAGTCTGATGCTCATAACCAAGATTTCAAGTTTAATTAAGGCTTGAAATCAATCATAGGTTCAGATAATGCGCATATCTGGACCGCACTCGGTCGTATGATATTAGCTAGACAGTCAAAGCCACATAACATTTATAATTCAAGTTAAGCTTTGCTTGGATGGTTAGAAACATCATGTCTAACATAATTCTATCCTATTACGTAATTAATTTTATTCTTTAGGAGGAGAAACCACGTACATGCATCAATGTAGCGGGCTCTTATAATTGCTTTTGAAATTGTGACTTTCACTTCCATGGGTCACTGTGTTATCTATATCAGAATTTATTTTAAACTCGTAATAATGACATGAAAATCACACAACTCCTTGTGTATAGACTGAAGATTATTAATCCGAAAATAAATAACAATAGATTGACGTTTTCATCACTAAAACCAATATCTCATAAGTGGTGCGTTTTTAAAGCGGTTGAGTGTATTAACTTCCTGTTTTTGGAAATTGCAGAAAGTCTCAACTTTCTTGCAGTTGCCAGTAATTGAAAATACACAGAAACAAAATACAAACATTTTAAACCCAAATTACTGAGACTTTATTTCCTGCAAAGTTGACCCACTACTCTGCATTATAAAAAAGTAGATTCATGTAATGGATTTCTCTAATGAAGCACACACTGTATATCTTCGTCAAATGTATATAAATATATATTATTTAATATTTTAGCTGAGATTTGGAGAGAGGTATCAACAAAATGCTCCTGATACATATCATCATATGTTGCTTGAATGTCACATGATGCTTACATCTTGTCTGATTGGTCAATCAGTCAACCAATCAGAGGCTTCCACTATAGAAGATCTCCTACATGAGTCGTCTGCCTTACTAGGAGGCTACTATTCATTGTAAGACTATTCATCATTTCTTAGACACGTTAGTTTATACTGATTTATTTAAAATCGATTTTGAAACAACCTTTTCCAACTTGTTTTAATCACTCTCGACACCTCAGTATTGATATTATCCATCACAAAGAGGTTTTGAGAAGAGGGTAACCATTTGCCTTTTTAATGTTGAGCATCAAGCAAAGGCTTTCTGGTACCATTTTTATTTCGTCTTTAGTATGACGTGGCCAGGGATTGAACCTGGGACCCACCTCGAAGCAGACGCCCAACCACTTAGATTTCGAAGAGACATGTTAAAACTGTTAATTTAAATTGGTTAAAAGTTAATCTAAGGTAGGGCTCGGTATAGCCTCTGTAATTTCACACACTGATACAGTATAAGGCTTCATTTGTGCTATAACATTAGTATGCTAACTTGGGTGCCCAAGCCTGTCAGTGAACCAGCAGATTTTATAAATAACAGAAGCACATGGGTAAACTCCTTCCAATTTAGCTTAAAACATCAGCTGATGCACTATTTTTTTAGTATATTTCTGTCTACACAATTTTACTTTTTATCCTTCAGTTATTTCAATTAGTTGTAGTTATGCACATGGTTCTTTGGTTCCAGCTTATGCTGTAAAATCATTAATATTTGAGGTAGATTTAACTCAGTGAAATTCTGAATCATGAAATTAAGTCCCCACAAATATTTGCGTTTTCTATAGTAAATACTATAATAATTTAACTTAGTGGATAAGGTATTCTTTAAATTACGTCCCCACGAAATGGTCTTTTTTCACCCGAACCACAAAATTTTGTCACATTAAAATTAAATGATGTTTCAGTATTACGTTATATTTTGCACAGCTGTACATGTATTGTTTCAGACCAGACTGTCCAACATGGCATCTATGTCTACCATACTATACAATGTCAGGTCTAGGTACGTCAGATATCGTACGACAAGCTGTACAACATAAACTTCACTCTAAACAGGTAACAACTATAATAACATAGTCAGTGGCCTTTTTAGCTGTAGTGAGTAGTTAGCACCCTTGCCACCTTATCCGGCGCTTCAGATTCATATCTTGGTGGAAGCACACATATGCCTGCCATATTCAGAAAGTTGACTCACAAATAAAGGTTATGCTTGGCATTTACATTTATAAAGTTTATAGTGTTTTCAGTATAACTCATTTCAGGCTTGGTGTTTAGTTACCAGTCTGTCAATAATGGGAATATAATTATATGTATAGAGTTTGCAACCATCATGGCATTCAAACATTTACTGAATGGAACCTTTCCCTATCAATGCAAAGTACATGAATTTATCACTAGCCCATCCAAACTACCCATACAAAGGTTGAGCAACTTTCACTTTGACTACATCAGGCTACACCTGTAATCAGTTGATATGATTAACTACGGTATGTAACTATATAGTGTCTCTTTAGCAGCAGCCAAGTATTTTAGACCTGCAGTGAGGACTTCAATGCAGGCACTCAGCAACACCTTCAGTGCCATTCTTGACACATTTTGTGCGTGTGTGTATCATGCTCTTCTCATGTATGTAATTGATGTGGCCTTATATGGCGAAGAATGTATGTATATATGTTCATATGCCAATTAATTGGATTGAATTGAATTAATATTGTCTTTTGATGCATCTATTTAAAATGATATTGTTTGGTATATTGTAGGCATCTAACTATGGACAAGGCTTGGTTCAATATCTCCATTACATATTGTTCTTAGATGAAGACCCATTGGATATCAAACAGGTAAGATCGAGTTATGTCATCGTCGGATACCCACGGTACACATTAAGTACAACTTCATTTGGTACCGTGGGTTTTTTGACTGCCGAATTCTCGTTTCTCAGCTCAAAGGGAAATAACTCTTCAAACCCTGTGTCCAATGAAATCGCTCCTTACAAACAGAATACTCTTCAATCAGAGATTTAACCTTGCGTCATTAGGTTTTTTTTTGTTACTTTAAATAGATTTTTTGTTCAGTCGAAATCAAAATGGCCGCCATTTTGGTGAATGAAATGAAGGCCGAATGTAACATGTAATTTCATTGGCTGAGCTTCCAAAGTGGAAATATTTTGGAAACCAATGAAATTGCACCATTTATCTATAACGTTTACGATATTTTGCTAGCCAAATAACCCACGGTCGATGTATGAGTATAACATAATGCAATCGAACTTGGGTATCCGACAATGGAGTTATGTCTCCCACATGGTATACTGTAAAATCATTAATTTTCATGGGAGATAAAGGCTTGGTTCAATACCTGGTATCTCCATTATATATTGTTCTTAGATGAAGATCCTTTGGATATCAAACAGGTAAGATCGAGTTATGTCTCCCACGTGATGTACTGAAAAATTATTTATTTTTGTGGGGGATTAAATTTAGTGGATTTCTTGGTTTAACTTAAACCGCTTATTCAAATCCCATCAAACAATAGTTTTGACGCTCATGTTTATTACCTAAAATGCAAAATCCATTAATTAATGTCCTGTCCAAAAATTTTTTTTACAAAAAACCATGAAATTTCGTTCCATCGAAATGAAATGATTTTACAGTAGTTTGTGAGACACACAGATTTTGCGCTAGGTGTATGGATGTCACAAAGTTTGTCTGCACTTGCTCTGCTCATTGACAACCATTGATTGGATATCAATGATACATCACATGGATACTTGGTACCTAGTCTAGTATTTTGCAAATTGTCTGGCATTTTAGGTGAAATAATTTTTCTTTGAGTTACGGTTTTTTTGTGGTAGAGAAACATTTATTTTTGTCAAAAACTCTTCGAGTTTGCAACTGATATTTATATTATTGCATTGCATTACTCCCAAATAGTGTGCATTTTCATTTAGTTTATATAATCATGTTTATAAACAAATCTTATAAATTTCTATTGTCAACATAAGATGTATGCATGGGTCTAAGAAGGGCTGCATAAATAGTAAAAAAATGGTTAAGTAAAAGACAGGAAAAATGAGCATTTCAATTTAGAGTCTGATATTGAAAATTCAGTAATTGTTAGAACCATGGAAATATCAACATTATATTTTATACTGTTAAATCATTAATATTTGTGGGGATTTACTATCTTGGATGACCTCTTGGATGACCTCGAAATTAATATTGATTATTCTATAGTATTTGACTTTGGGGATATTTTGCCCTTGAAATTATGTCCCCACAAAATGGTCTTCTTCACAAAAAACCCACGAAATTTTGTCCCATTGAAATTGAATGATTTTACAGTAGTACTTGTATTATGTATGTTTACAGACAGACTGTGATATGATATTGGAAGTGTGTCATGATTCAATGCCAGAAAAGTTAGCAGATGTCATTTTGTTCTCACGTCTACAGAATTACACACCTGAGATCGCTCTCAACTTACTCAAGTCTAGCTCAAAATCTCGTGCTTTACTTGATACAAAAACAAAGTAAGTAGAAAAATATTTCTTTTCTTATCATTGAATCTAAAGTATACTTGGAACAGAATGTAAGGTTAGTTTCCAGGGGCGTATCCAGAAAATTTTCAGAGGGGGGGCTCAACCTGGGGAGGGTTCCGGGAGGGGTGTCCCCTCCCGTGGGCGATTTTTTTTAAAGGGCCCACTGAATTGTTGCAATTTCCTGTTATCTAATCACCGTTATGCTTGACGAATGAACACGCAATACTTAAACATTAAAAACTACAAATTTATTGAAAATGATAAAATGTATGAACTTTAAATGTATAAAACTCAAGAAGTTAGAATTTGGACAAATGTTCATAAAACTGATTGGTCGCAAAGTTCATCTAGAAAATTTTAAGGTTGTGGTCCTAAATATAGGGTTGTACCCCTCTTGTAGTGGAAAACTTAATCGCATTCCCTGATAAATTTTTACTGTATTAAGGAGTGTTTAAATTCATTTAGTCTTCTGAAAGTAGTTAGATCTCTGTATAATTCATAAAAAACAAAGTTTGAAAAACAGAATTCTGAATACTGGTAAGTGGTCAGAACATTGCTGAAGAGAGGTTGTTGGGAATCAGCTACCTCTATTAGACAACTCTTCCCTACAGACAGGAATTTTACAACCTTATGGACTCCGAGTCCCAGAGAATAGACTTTGGTCCAGTCCAAGACACAGGAATCACTACGTGATTATGTGTCTCATAAGCTGAGATTTAGACAGGAAGAATTGTCTCCAGGGTGGGGATTTAGTATTTAACATTTGTTTTGGATAGATAATGGCTAAGAAATGTGAGTCTATTAAAAGTGTTATACATCTAAATGTGATCACTTGTTTGCAACTTTTTGTTACTATTTGGTCAATGATATTTTAGTCAACACTCTGTGTATGAGGGTTGTTTCATAAATGACAGGCACTATTCATAAAACACCCTTCTATCTTCTTTTATGTACATGTTGTTGTATTGCCAGGACAAAGGAAAGTCTGGCTTATGTTGCTTTAAACTTACAACTGTGTGAACCTGAAGTTGCTGTATCTGCTTTATCTCATATTGATAAGGTATGTTTTATGTATAAACTATATTGCTGGTTCTGATATAAAAACTGCTCATTATATCTTGAAAAAAACAAGCTTTTTAGCAAAACGTTTCGAAGTTGAGCTATTGCCGTGTCGGAATCAGGTACATGGGGGCGTGTGTGTGCATTAGTTAAGTTTATTGTCAGAGTCTCAAAAAAACAAAAACAATGGTTGTTTACAATGTACAGGGGGGCAGTTTTTATTTTCATTAAAATAGGCTTATTAAACTGTGTGTGTGATGTAGATGACAAATATGTTTGGCTTTCTTAAGGTCGTAAGTAGCACTTATCTGTTATAACGCATGGACACTTATTCAGATGTGCTACTCACTCGGGATTTAATTGATATGCATCTCAACTCATGGCCAACTATGATAAAATAAAAGAACAGTACCACATTCAATTCTTAATTCAAGGTGTTATCTGTATCATACTATATCTATGCCATTATTTACAGAATGATTTAGTACAAGTATGTGTGGACAATCATCAAATACTGTGTGTAACCATGACAGAGTTCTCTCCCATGTCTCAGGTATGTTTAAATGTAGCAAATTCAACAACAGCACATATTATTTTTAAACTGTTTCATGACTAATGCTTCAGTGAGCGTCAAACAAGGATATTTATTTTTTATTTTGTCTTTGGTATGACTCAGTCTGGGATCGAATATGGGACCTCCCCCACTTGAAGCGAAGGCTTTACCACTAGGCTATTGAGGTGTCTCAGGTATGTTTGACAAATGTCCTGGAAAACAACAAGCAGTGTATTTGTTATTTCTTTCTCAGATATTGATGAAACCTGTGTCATTCTATTACTGAATGAAGTGTACTGTACATTTAATAACCTGTTTTTAATCTACATGTATTACAAAATCATTTTCATTTAGTGTTTGTTGCAGTGTTTTGCTGTCATTTTAATGAAATCCTTTTTTTCAGTTGATCAGAAGTCATATCCCTACAATCTTGATACAGATTTTAGTATTATTACATGACAAAGGTACCATGTCTATGGATCGTGCTATAAGCCTTCTGCAGGTAAATAAATCTTAAATCCTGTTAAGACTCTCATTTCTACCTAATATTTATGAAAGTAACAAGCCAGCTTTAAATGCTTCAATAATGTTCAGGTTTATTTCTTATTCCTGTGTCTACTTGATCTGTTCGTGTTGGAGAGCTAAGAGTTTGACTGAAAATATTTCTGTTAAACATATGTAACAGGGAAAGAAAAATATGCAACCAGACCAGGGCTCAAACTTGTGATCCTAACTTACAAGGCAAACACTCCACCGATTAAGCTAACTAACTACCTACAAATTTAAGCTTCTACCATGTTTGAAGTTACATCCTATACTAACTTTAATGAACTACATGTAGACAATGTTGATTTGTTGAAGATAGATATTTATGCCAATATTATTCTGTACATTTCAGGGGAAGTCTGGTATCCCTGAGATACATAAGAACACGCATGTAAGGGAATATCTTGAAATGCTTGTAAATGGTAGGTTGTATCGACACTAAATCATCCCTATTTTGACTCACAAGTTAAGTTTAGTGTTAATGTCGATTTCTGGACACTAATATTATTAGAGGTATCAACTTGAAACTTAAATTTACCATCCAATTGGAATAAAGTCCAGCGTCCAGTACCCATTAGGGACGGTCTTGGCTCTAAATTGTATGTCAAGATGATTCATTTATGTGATATATCTCTACTTTCAGATGACTCAAGGAAGCTCAGTTTTGATGAAGTCGTGGTAAGATATTCTTAGAACTTATTTATAAGGTGTTGATAATTTAAACTTCCTGTGATACATACCCTCTGTTGCACCAGTCATGATTAGGTGTCCCATTCCTGGGAAACATTGAACAGTGAACATTGTCCCTAGGGCGGGGATTTAGAAAAAATAAAAATATCTTAATTCCCCCGGGTCGCCCTGGAGTTACCTGCCATTGAAACTACTTTTTGTTGATTTCTCCAAAGCATATTCAAGGGCAGATAAGAAGCATAATGACCTATTATAATTGAAAAACTAACCTCTCCAGAGCAACCCTGTTTAGAACAACAACCTCTTAAAAGCAGCACCATACAAATTCCCCTAAGCTAGCATTTACTTTAAATTTAACATCTCTAGAGCAACATCCTCAAAGCAAGGGGCCGCAGATATTTACTGCACCCAAAGGAGGCTGCTTTACAGAGGTTGAACTGTATTATTTTATGCCAGATTTCACCAAATCTTACAAGAAACTGCTATAAATACCCTTTAGTGTGCCTCCATAACTCCGTCCTTAGTGAACTTGCCATCTAATCTGGTGACCTGGATTCCAATCCTGGTTGAGGCACTCCATCTCATATTCCCTCCATGTTCCCAGCAGTGTACTGACTGGCAAATAAAGAGGCTGTCATGCTTAGTATTTCAAGAAAAAAAGATAATCATTTGTACACTGTAAAATCATTACTTAAAATTTCTTGGCAGATTAAATTTTGCAAATTTCGTGGTTCACCTCAAGCACAAAACAAATCAAACACTAATTTTGACACTTGTATTTATAACATGAAATACAAAATTTACCGATTAACATTCCATCGAAGTGGCTTTTTCCATGACCAAGAAATTTAGTCCCATTGAAATTAAATGATTTTACAGTATTTGTTTGTGTTACAGCCACAGTTATGTGACATATACCTACAGCGTTTAGCAGAGTGGGAAATGCCTTCAATACGACAACTTACTCCATCACTCAAATGCAGACTGGTAAGTATTATTTAGTATTTGTAATTAAGAAATAATTCATGAAAAACTAGTATGTCCGCTGTTATACAATGGTTTGTAGTTCTTATGCATAGGAACTACAGTGCCTGTGGGTATATAACAAAGCATCAGAAGGACCAGAATTGTTGTTGAAAAACATGTATTCGTACGAGTGATGTACTAACCTTTTAAATATTTTTGTTGGAATCTAATCATTTTAAGGTGATTACAAGCATAATTATGTATGTGTGTTTTAGGTAATACATATTTTGGTATGGTATTGAAGTGTATAACTAGTATGGAAGTATTGAGGACAGTTTCCTCAAATTTTGCTAGACTAAGTACAATATACCAACTTTTGTACAACATCAGATTGATTTTGCTCTAATAGTATACTAGTATCTTTCATTGCAGCCAAATGGGAGCGGTCATTTTGGACGTAGACATGTTTGGTTGGATAATTTACCGCCATTTTCTGGTGCCCGGTCTATCACTACTACATGTAAATATGTAGTACATGTGAGTGGACGACGTGCTGGGATCCAGTCTAATCAACTACTGCAATGTCAGAAAACTGATGAAACTTGCAGTTGTTTTCTATGTAATGAAGATTTACTGAAATTACAGGTAAGTGAAAGCTTTGAATAGCCAGTCAGTGTGCAACTCTGTTAGAGCAGAGTCTACAGCTCTAGACACAGAGGCAATGAGCTACTGGCCAGGAAGGTTGGAGTGTCACCGTCTCGTGCCAGGCTCTGACACTCAATGGCTGCCATGCCACTTATTGACTATTATAGGGTATTTTAATCTTATCATAACTCCAGCCTAAGGTCCCATTGTAAGAGTAATGCATAATATTGGGAACACATCTGGAGTTCTCTCGATTCATTAAGATTCTTTCTGATTTCATAACTTCCCTTAAGCTTCCCCTAGACTCTTTTCCGGAAGCTTCAAGATGCTTCCCGATGCTCACTAATTTCCGTCCAAAGTATATCGCCAAGGCAAAAATGCTCAGTGGGACCTAGGCTTCAGATTTAATGTTTAAACTACAAAAAGATAATTAAAAATCAGACAAGGGGGACTGCAAGTTTCAAGTTTTCATTTTCTTATGATAAGCAGGAATATCAATATGATCAGGAAATCATGCAAACATGAGTTTGTATTTTCTTGAGCCTGTTCTATTAGAGTTACATGGCAATATCAATGGCTTAGTATTAGAAGGTCGTAACTACCAAATCAATATTTTGAGAAAATGTGGAAAAACTGTCTGACATTTACTCTTTACTTATGGTAAAACAAACTTTTACAACTTCATTTTGGTCAACATGACAAGTTCAGATTTTTAGCTCACCTGAGCACGAAGTGCTCAAGGTGAGCTATTGTGATCGCCCAATGTCCGTCGTCCGTCGTACGTCGTCAACATTTTGACTTGTAAGCACTGTAGAGGTCACAGTTTTCATTAAATCTTAATGAAACTTGATCACAGTGTTTGTCTCTATAAAATCTAGGTCAAGTTCGATATTGGGTCATCTGGGGTCAAAAACTAGGTCACTAGGTCAAATCAAAGGAAAACCTTGTGAACACATTAGAGGTCACAATTTGAGCCTAATCTTTATGAAACTTGATCACAATGATCATCTCTGTAAAATCTAGGTCAAGTTCGATATTGGGTCATCTGGGGTCATAAACTAGGTCACTAGGTCAAATCAAAGGAAAACCTTGTGAACACATTAGAGGTCACAATTTGAGCCTAATCTTTATGAAACTTGATCACAATGATCATCTCTGTAAAATCTAGGTCAAGGTCGATATTGGGTCATCTGGGGTCAAAAACTAGGTCACTAGGCCAAATCATTGAAAAACCTTGTGAACACATTAGAGGTCACAATTTGTGACTAATCTTTATGAAAATTGATCACAATGATCATCTCTATAAAATCTAGGTCAAGTTCGATATTGGGTCATCTGGGGTCAAAAACTAGGTCACAAGGCCAAATCATTGAAAAAGCTTGTGAACACACTAGAGGTCACAATTTGAGCCTAATTTTTATGAAAATTGATCGCAATTGTCATCTCTATAAAATCTACGTCAAGTTCGATATTGGGTCATCCGGGGTCAAAAACTAGGTCACAAGCCTTTGAAGGCCAAATCATTGAAAAAGCTTGTGAACACACTAGAGGTCACAATTTGAGCCTAATCTTTATGAAACTTGATCACACTGATCATCACTATAAAATTTTGGTCAAGTTCGATATTGGGTCATCCGGAGTCAAAAACTAGGTCACGAGGCCAAATCATTGAAAAAGCTTGTGAACACACTAGAGGTCACAATTTTGACCTTATCTTTATGAAACATGATCACAATGATCATCTCCAAAAAATCTAGGTCAAGTTCGATATTCGGTCATCTGGGGTCAAAAACTAGGTCACTAGGTCAAATCAAAGGAAAACCTTGTGAACACATTAGAGGTCACAATTTGAGCCTAATCTTTATGAAACTTGATCACAATGATCATCTCCATAAAATCTAGGTCAAGTTCGATATTCGGTCATCTGGGGTCAAAAACTAGGTCACTAGGTCAAATCAAAGGAAAACCTTGTGAACACATTAGAGGTCACAATTTGAGCCTAATCTTTATGAAACTTGATCACAATGATCATCTCTGTAAAATCTAGGTCAAGTTCGATATTGGGTCATCTGGGGTCAAAAACTAGGTCACTAGGTCAAATCAAAGGAAAACCTTGTGAACACATTAGAGGTCACAATTTGAGCCTAATCTTTATGAAACTTGATCACAATGATCATCTCTGTAAAATCTAGGTCAAGTTCGATATTGGGTCATCTGGGGTCAAAAACTAGGTCACTAGGCTAAATCATTGAAAAACCTTGTGAACACATTAGAGGTCACAATTTGTGACTAATCTTTATGAAAATTGATCACAATGATCATCTCTATAAAATCTAGGTCAAGTTCGATATTGGGTCATCTGGGGTCAAAAACTAGGTCACTAGGTTAAATCAAAGGAAAACCTTGTGAACACATTAGAGGTCACAATTTGAGCCTAATCTTTATGAACCTTGATCACAATGATCATCTCTGTAAAATCTAGGTCAAGTTCGATATTGGGTCATCTGGGGTCAAAAACTAGGTCACTAGGTCAAATCAAAGGAAAACCTTGTGAACACATTAGAGGTCACAATTTGAGCCTAATCTTTATGAAACTTGATCACAATGATCATCTCCATAAAATCTAGGTCAAGTGCGATATTCGGTCATCTGGGGTCAAAAACTAGGTCACTAGGTCAAATCAAAGGAAAACCTTGTGAACACATTAGAGGTCACAATTTGAGCCTAATCTTTATGAAACTTGATCACAATGATTATCTCTGTAAAATCTAGGTCAAGTTCGATATTGGGTCATCTGGGGTCATAAACTAGGTCACTAGGTCAAATCAAAGGAAAACCTTGTGAACACATTAGAGGTCACAATTTGAGCCTAATCTTTATGAAACTTGATCACAATGATCATCTCTGTAAAATCTAGGTCAAGTTCGATATTGGGTCATCTGGGGTCAAAAACTAGGTCACTAGGCCAAATCATTGAAAAACCTTGTGAACACATTAGAGGTCACAATTTGTGACTAATCTTTATGAAAATTGATCACAATGATCATCTCTATAAAATCTAGGTCAAGTTCGATATTGGGTCATCTGGGGTCAAAAACTAGGTCACAAGGCCAAATCATTGAAAAAGCTTGTGAACACACTAGAGGTCACAATTTGAGCCTAATTTTTATGAAAATTGATCGCAATTGTCATCTCTATAAAATCTACGTCAAGTTCGATATTGGGTCATCCGGGGTCAAAAACTAGGTCACAAGCCTTTGAAGGCCAAATCATTGAAAAAGCTTGTGAACACACTAGAGGTCACAATTTGAGCCTAATCTTTATGAAACTTGATCACACTGATCATCACTATAAAATTTTGGTCAAGTTCGATATTGGGTCATCCGGAGTCAAAAACTAGGTCACGAGGCCAAATCATTGAAAAAGCTTGTGAACACACTAGAGGTCACAATTTTGACCTTATCTTTATGAAACATGATCACAATGATCATCTCCATAAAATCTAGGTCAAGTTCGATATTGGGTCATCTGGGGTCAAAAACTAGGTCATTAGGTCAAATCAAAGGAAAACCTTGTGAACACATTAGAGGTCACAATTTGAGCCTAATCTTTATGAAACTTGATCACAATGTTTATCTCTATAAAATCTAGGTCAAGTTAGATACTTTGTCATTTGGGCCAAAATCTAGTTCTTAATTTTAACGGTTATAAGAGATTATTGGAATGTTTAAAATATATGTTATGAACAGTGGACGATCGGGTTACGGTCGAGCAACAGGATTTAAATATATACAAGAAGTTGGGTCTTAAATCTTGCTAAGGCCAAAACAAATTAATATTGAAATTCTGATAACATATTGAAAATAAAAATAGGGTAGGTAGGTAGGAAAAACATGTTATTTTTTTAAATTATTTCATTGATTTTATGTACTGGAAAATCAACGATCAGCGATGACTTCCAGCAAAAATGCCATAAAATGTTTAGGGTAGGGGCAAAATAATAGGGTAGGTATAATTACCAGAACCGCAATATTTTGTTTTGGCCTAATAGAAGGTAAGAGGATCAGGTTAATATATCCCCACTAGAAAAAACTTCAAATTTAAACATTATGCATACACTTACAAAGCTGTACTCAAAAGTAATCATGAGTACTGTCTGGCTCACTCAATATGGCCATCAAAATCGTTGAAAAAGTACCAAATTCAATAATGCTTGATTCTACACAAGTACAACTAGTCGGTACTAAACCCATCAGCAGTCAAACCAAAGTATGTATTTCAGGAACTCTACTTTACCTACTACTCACAAACATTTTAGTACAAAATTCAAATCTAGGCCACATAAGTATTTTGAGTTCATACTACAACAATCTTGCTAACAAAGCCAACATTGCAACAAACTCAGGTGAGCGCTTAAGGGCCAATGGCCCTCTTGTTATGAAAATGGGCTCATAAGAAGCGCCTTGTGATGCTTATTCTAAATATGTATGAATCTTAAAAGGTCGTAAGTGGCACTTACAACCTTCTAATTCTAAGCCATCGATATGTTTCAAGGTCTGTGAATTATCAGGAAATTCATGTTTATTAAATGGTCAGTGAACTTTCCACAATTTTCTTGTGTAGACAGTAGAATTCATAATTATTGTAGCCTAATCTCTATGAAACTTGGTCACAAAAACATCTAGGTCTAGTTCAGAACTTCAGTCTATATCGGGTCATCTGGGGTCAAAATTAAGGTTACTAGGCCAAATAACTGACTAGGTCAGATAAGCATGATGTTGTTACCTCAGATTTCAATTGTGGCCTGATCGTTATGAAACTTGGTTAAATATACAATTACCATCTGAATAAAATGTAGATGAGTGACTTAAGGCTCTTTTGTTTATTTTATGATCTCCATGTTTTTGTTTTTTCGTGTATTCTACAGGCATTGCTATGTTACACAGACATATCCAGTATTATATGTGAGAAAGTACAGATAAGTCTACAGTCACATCAAGGAACATTCTACTATAATTCTATCAATATATTGTGCTTGCTGAAAACAGACATCAAACTAGCGGTAGAAATAGTGGCCTTAAATCATCCAAATAGTGCTGCTGAATTTGGTGCGGCCGTGATTAAGGATGACTCTGAAATGGTAAGAAGTTATTGTGTTAGATTGACATTAAGCAACATATTAAATTAATACCGGTATATTTGCAACTAAAACTTGTTCTCTAAATACAAACTCTTATTTCAAATCAGGTTTTTCAACGAAATATCCTGGGTTTTAGATTTGGGTATGGTGGGTTGGGTTCCCAGTCAATAACTGATTTTTGATTGACGCATTATCATGAAACTTTGTATACAGCAGGCTTGTTTGGAGTCATAGTTTCGAATTGTATTTGGGATCAAAGTCACTGTTTCTAAAAATAGAAAAAGGGTAATTATTGTGGAAGTGCACAGAAAACCTCGATTTGCAGCAGTGCTATGTCTTGTATAATTTACAGATCTTAACATTGAAAAACACTTAGTAATGAATTGCATTATTATGTAGTTGATATATATGTTTATAATGTCCCATGTTTCTTGTTCAAATATGGCTATTGTTTAATGCTTTGGCTTTTTTCAGTGGAGGACACTGTTAAACTGTTTGCTGTCTAGAGTTGAACGCAAGGGTCACTCAACAACTGACCAGACTAAGACTGACCAGACCACGTCCAGCATCTCTGTACAAGTTGTCAAAGGTATTTTCTTAACCTCTGATAAACCTCTGATTGCAAAATTCAAAGTTAGACATTCAAGTCATATATATTCAATTCAGCCATCGCATACCTCGCTATGTATGCTTCAAGTTCATTTAGATTATATATGCAATACTACTTTGCCAACCTTACTAATATTATCTAAATCAAATGTTCTGGTAATGATCAAGGAGTATATTTCAAATCCTAAACACTATTTAGTATTAATAGTCTTCACAGTCATATTGTTTTTGGAGCCATGATATCTTATGATGCATGAGGCATAAAGTGATTGTCCTGTCCGTCTGCTTATTTGTCTGAAAACCTAAAATGTTTACAAAAACTTTCCAGTTGTTGACAGTCATTTGTTTAAAATGCACTCTGACCTATTGGGCTACATGGGGGACATACATGATTTTCAAACATCTCTTGTTCACAAGTATAAGATAAGTATATTAACGTCTCACTCATGTGCATGATTGTTGCAAATATGCAGATAAATGGATAAAAATGAAAAAAAAACTCTGACCTTTTGGGCTGCCTTGGGGGACATAATATTACATGATTTCCAAGCATGTTCACTTTGATAAAAAAATATATGATTTAACTCCAACGGCTGACCGTTTGTGAATTTCATACATGATAAAATTTACAAACATCTCTTGTTTACTCAAAAGTACAGGGTGTCCAAAAAGAAAGTATACAGTTTCAGTGCATTTCAATAAAATCTTAACGTTTTGCTATCGCAAACAAATTCAGCACATGGTTAGTCAAAAGATGAAATTTTTATCTGGCATTAGTTTAATACTAGTAACTTGGATATTTTTTTAAAAAATGTAAATTTTCTAAAATTATCGTATTCTGTCTGTGGCGTCATTTTGATGTTATTTACGACGTTTTCACAATTTCTGTTTTTCTGGTGTTTCCTCTCTTGCATGCATTCTTGGAAAATTTGCATTGTATTTCACAAATGTCTAAACTGATATTATATATATGATGTGTTTCACGAGCATGGGCATGCTTGTTGGCTTTTAATAGGCTATTCATTTGCAATTTTGACAACAAAATAGAAAGATGTAAACCCATTGTGTTACTTGCCTTTGTTAAGCAAGTTCTTTCGAAACTCCGCAGCCAGTCCTTTGTTTTGAATGTTGTATGGTTCATGCAAGTGGAGCCAGAGTCACACATGACAATGCACGGTGTTGGGTGAATTACAAGAAACATTTTGTGTTAAAATAATTTCTAGCAAATTCCACTGCAGAGTGGAATGGCCTGCCCACAGCCCAGGTCTTAATTCATGTGCCGGATTGTTTTCTTTTGGGCTATTCGAGATCGCTTATGTACAATCAAATGCGAATATACACAAATTTTCTTCTGATCAACATCGAATGAAATTTAAAAAGACCAGTTTGTAGAAATCTGTGTAAATGTAACCAACATTTATAAAGAATGGGTGCAAACCGGAAAACATGCGACAGACAGAAATTGTGAAAACGTCGTAAATTACGTCAAAATGATGTCACGGTCAAAATAAGGTATTTTTTGGAAATTGCTTTTTTTTAAAAATTTATTTGAGTTACAATTTTCAAACTGGTACCAGAAAAAACTTGCATCTTTTTTCTAACCATGTGCAAAATTTCTTTGCGATAGCAGAACATTAAGAGTTAAAACTTTCTTTTTACCCTGTATATGATATAAATTTTACTGGCTGACTGTCTGTTGTTGTTGTTTTTCAGATGTGTTACAAGAAATGGCTCATCAACTAAAACCAGATACTTTCCTGCAAGTGTTGCCTGGCGATGGAAATTTCTTCTTCTTCTTACCTTACATACAACAAAGTATAGAAACGTTCAAATGCAACAAACTGAAAGATAAAATACTCACTATTGGTGATACCATGTCTGAGAAGCATGGGAAAGTATAAATACACTCTGACATATTCCAAGCAACATGCCTTTATATGGCAGAGCCATATCCACAGTCACACAATCACTGTAGGCAATATGTTTATTCTTTAAGCATACTGTAAAATCACTAATTTTTATGGAGGATTAACTTTGGAGGATTTTGTGGTTCACCTTCAACCATGAAATCAAATCCCATCAAACAATAATTTTGGCCTTACTTACAAGCTTCGTATTCTAAGCCAGTGACATACATGTATTTTCATAAAAGCTGTAATATTTTCATACACCAGTGTTTATGAAATTATGTGATTTGGGTCGAATGAGACATGGGAAAATACTCTTTATTTAATATTTTATTTTCAATTGTTATGTTTAGCTTTTTACACTGATAATCTGATATGTTTGTTTGACCAGAACATTGAATTATCTTATCTTTTCTCCATGACCAGAATCACAGACTGACATTTGACCATTACTCAAACAGCTTTCAAGCTAAGTTTATGAAACTTGGTATGTGGATAGGGACAAATAAGGAGTTTCCGATTGTTTATGAATCAGACAAAAAACATGTGGTTTCCAAATTCCATGGCAACAGAAACATTGAAAACCCGAAAACAAGGAGGGGACTTCTGTATTGCTTGCAATTCCTTATTTAATTAATACATGTTAATAGAAGTGTGGTGTTAGTGCAATATTTATTTATCAATTATCATAATATTTCAGAAGAAAGTGCGCGCAAATTTGTCTCTATCATGTCAAAAATATTTTTAAATCACCAAAAATAATGTGTCGCTTCCAGCGATTTATCATTATTTGGTCAAAGGCAAACAACGCGTGACTATTTTGGCTTGTTACGCAAAATGTTTTTCATTAATTTCTCGGTAATTAGTGAGAGCTTTATGTTGAACATTTAAGCAGTTTAAGCAATAATGATTATCATTAAATGTATAACATTCCTAAATCGATCTACACGATCAAGGTTAAAGGAAACCATCTTTAATTTGACTGTGATACACAGTAGCCTTTATGTGCTTCTTATAAATGAGCATGCAATTAGATTATGTTTTGACTTAATTTGTGATATTGTTTCTTTCATGATTATTTTTAAATGTTATTGCTTGTGGCAAACAATGTGAAATTGATTTTATTTTGTAATAAAAAGTGTTCACAATAGTTTAGTGTTGGTTTTGGCTCCTTTGTTGATCATTGTAACTTTTGTGTACTTCTGTAATTACCCCTTGTACAGCATTTCACATTTACTTTTGGATGGAATTTATCCGCAAATATGGTTTAGTTTTTCGAATCTATGTGTGATCATGTTGACAAATTAAATACCAACTTGAGGTAGTTTATTCTGAAAGAGCTAGTGTATCCCTCCAAGACTCCTTCCGTTACACAATTCTGTTCCTTATGGCAGGGGGAATAACTACACACTTACATTCAATGTTCAACTGTCCCAGTTTAATGCATTTCAACGATCAAAGTTATGCCTCCGTCATTAAATGTTGGAAAGGCATAATTATAGTGCAATTGTGACTACTCTGGCATTTCAGTAATTGAGAAATATGCACTTTCGTTAGATAAACTCCGAGGAGTTCCGATTGAATTATAGTGTTCACCAGGTCTGTAGTTGAGCATGTGTGTGTATGTTCGCAAATTGTGTCCGCTCTGGTCTCTTGGTCATTGCTTTCTGCATATATCAATGTTACTTGACACAAAGGTTCACCACCACTAGAAGATATGCCATGCGCAAGACCCACGTCCTTAGTTCAAAGGTCAAGGTCACACTTCGATTACAAATGTTAAACAGCTTGTATACTAGTACGCGTGTCTGCTCTGTAACGTGGTCATTTCTATAACTTGGCACAAATGTTCACCACAACCAGAATCATTCGCAAGATTCAGTTCCCTAGGTCAAGGTCATACTTGTAGTTCAAGGGTTAAACAGCTTACATTTGGCTAATATACTTGTTTCCGTTCTATAACTTGTTCAGCTCGCAGCTCAGTCGGTATGGCACAAAACTACTGATCCCGGTGATTGTGGGGTATCCAGAGCTAACCAACTAAACTTTACTAACAGTATTTCGGAGACTTTGAACCTAGGTCGCATGTAGCGGGCTGACTGAAAAGAAGAAATTTTCATAAGTGTCAAAAGTTTCTCGATTTTTGAATTGTTACAAATGTAACCTGAAAGAACTTTTTACTAACACTGTCCATTTGTGTACACATTGTGTCCATGTTGAACCCATTTCCGTTGGCGTCCGTTACGCAAAAATGATCACACCATCACACATGGTAAAACGTCTATTCAAGCGCGCAAAATTAGGGCTTTTCATTTTCGACTAAATGTCCACTTCCAATTTACTTGCAACATGTCTGTGATACGAAATACACAAATAGCTAGTTAGTCACATTAGCTTGCAATGTACGCTTTATTTGATGGCAATAATAAGAGTCTAGAGGCTGATATTTCACTAAAAATACTTTGTGTCGGTTATATTTGACATATCTCTATCATAATACGACTGTTGTATCATATTCAGTAGATGGACCATGTATATGACGTACCACGTGACAACAGGTCAAGGGTCAATGCCGCTGACCTAGACAGGTAATGCTGCAGCAGCTATAATTTTAGCACCAAACTAAATGGCATTGTTTTTGCTTAACCGACATTAAAATTTATAGGGCATTTCATTTTATTTTGCGTTTTTATGACCAGTGCGCTGTTTCTTAAAATCTGACATTTCGCTCAGTGTCTATTACGTCAATACGACGTGGTCAAAGGGAAATTGTTTTGGTACAATTATTGATTAGTATATATACATTACCTCCCTTCCACTGCAACAAAGTAGTAAAGCGTTATGTGTATTACCGAATTGTGGGGTGGTGTCACATGTGGTATTACTATGGATAATTTAATATCTTAAAGTCGACAATTGTCATGGAATTATATCGAACATAGGGGCGGCGGGGTGGGTTAAGGGAGGGGTGACCCATTCCTTTGATTGAGACAATTTTAGAAAACCAAATCGTAAATGGTGCTATTTCCGATAGCTTTTATTAGCTCACCTGTCACATAGTGACAAGGTGAGCTTTTGTGATCACTCTTCGTCCGTCGTCTGTCGTCCGTCAACAATTGGCTTGTATACACTCTAGAGGCAACAGTTTTGATCCAATCATCATGAAACTTGGTCAGAATGTTGTTCTCCATAAAATCTTGGCCAAGGTCTAAACTGGGTCATGATGGATCAAAAACTAGGTCACTAGGTCAAATCTTCGAAAAACATTGTGTTCACGCTAGATGTCACCATTTTGATCCAATCTTCATGAAACTTAGTCAGAATGTTGTTCTCAATAAAATCTAGGCCAAGTTTGAAACTGGATTATGTGGGGTCAAAACCTAGGTCACTATGTCAAATCTTAGAAAAACCTTGTGTACACTCCAGAGGTTACAGTTTTGATCAAATCTTAATGAAATATGGTCAGAATGTTGTAATTCATGAAATCTAGGCCAAGTTTGAAACTGGGTCATTTTGGGTCAAAAACTAGGTCATTAGGTCAAATCTTAGAAAACATTGTGAACAGTCCAGAGGTCGTCGTTTAGATCCAATCTTAATGAAATATGGTCAGAATGTAACTTGTATTGTTACCTAGACCAATGTGCAACATGTGAGCGACCTAGGACCCTTTGGGCCCTCTTGTTTTGATTTCTTTCTAGATATTTTGTGTTGTTATTAAGGATGTTAGTCATCATTCTGAATCACTGTGACAGAAAATGATCACTTTTTTGCGGTTGCTATTTGTTTGAGAGAAAATGGAAACTTAGTATACGTAAGTGCACGTGAGTTGCGTGTAAAGTGTGAACAGTTTGACTACGCTTAAAACCAATGCGTCTGACACCTGTTTTCCTACGTAGAACAAACGTTCATTTGCCTACGATACTAAGCCACTGCGTTGTAATCGCGTTGTTAGCGTTGGATACCGGGTTGGCCTCCATCGGATATCAGCAAACACCTACTTTAAATCTGTAAACATTTATTAGCGGAGTTTGACATTCCCTAAACGACACTAAACGTTGAACCAACGTCATGGTGCGAAGTTTGACCGATCTTTAATAATAATCATTTACTGCATACAGTCATGTGGACAACCGTTGGTGTTTTGATATCCAGGACCAAAACGTTTAAAAAGCATTTTATTATGAGGTGATCGAAATTAACTCAGTTCAAGAGATTAGAAAGACAAAAACGCCCACTATGACAATAGTTAACATTAAAGTTCTGAGGCTGATTCTGTTTTTGAAGGAATAATAACAAGTTCTTTATTTGTTTATCAATTCAGTTTTTATTATGACAACAGTGACCTATAGATACAAAGGACACACCTACATGTACACGTCAGCTGTCTTTTGACCAAGTGTACTACATTTACTATAATTTAAATTACAATTGGCAGGACCAGTTATTCAACTAACAAGTGACAAGTGTCAATTAGAAAACATATGACATATTTTCACACTTTACTTATACCACTTTAACGAGGTGTTACCATTCGCAGTTTTTGCCTCTCCAATGTGTAGCTGCTAACTGAAATAATCTCAAATATTAATCGAGAAAATTAATTTGTAAGTTAAACCTATTTTCATAAAGTCTTGCATTTGCTCGCCGAAATACACACATGTATTGGGGCGCCACACTCGTGTATGCATATGCAATTGGATCACCATCAATTATTTCGCCATTCTAATAAACAATACGATACGATGCGATGCGATGCGATGCGATGCGATGCGATACTGAAGTTTATTTCGGCATTAAACAATAATTAGTTTTCAGCCACTAATAAAACTCACAATATCAGGTTTGCGGAACGTTTGACGCTCGGTATAAGTAGGGTAGGGTAGGGTAGGGTAGGGTAGGGTAAGTAAAGTAAGTAAGTAGATTGTTTATTAACGTGACTTGTGCATATATATTTACAAACAAACATAATTACAATACATAAATAAAGAGGCATCCGGCCCAATGGGCCTATAAGTCACCATAGCAGAGGTTAGTATTTAAGTTCCGAATAAGAACATTAATATTAGTATATATATGTTGTATCGATTAGTTAGCTGTCGATATTTATAACTTTTTGTTAACAAAAAGTATGAAATTTAGGAGAACTTAACGCGTTTACTTCCTGGTTTCGATTAGCATTCTATCCAATCAAATCATTGCAAATGTAATATAATAAGATCTATAGATCATGTAGATATTGAACACATTTGATTTATAACGGTGGGACCAACGTGTGAAAACAGGCTCTTAGTAAGTGTATTTTATTTTTTGAACTTTATAATTACCGTTGTGACATATACTTTAGAAATATACGAGTTTTCTTTGATATCAACAATAATAATTTTAAAAATTCATAAATGAGTCTAGAAAAAAACCCAGAAAAAGCCAACGGCTCGCTTAATAACTTTCTTTTTCGTGACGAATTTAAGAAATGTTGTTATCAAAAGAAAA